>CM066034.1:755397395-756645044 GCA_033557465.1 Ichthyophis bannanicus
CCAGTGACACCCTTCACCAGCACACTAGCCTCCCAACATGCACACACACATTCATACATAGACAGAAAGAGAAACCTACACACAGATACAGACATACACATGCACGTGTGCACACACGCATACACTCACACCCAACACACATAAAAACTATCATTTTAGCAGAAACACACCCAACAGCAAATTTGCACATATAGGGAGTTTGAGAGAATCAAAGCTGGGGATGAAGGACGGGGTTGGCGAAAGAGATACACAGAGATTTTTGAAGGGGGGATGCTACAAGGTTTAATGAGATGGAGAGGACAAAGAGGCAAGGGAATAAGGGGTAGCCAAAGACACACCTGCATGAACACACATGCAAAGGAATCAGAATCTCCTACAGTTACCACTGCGGCCAGTGATCTCCAAAGATAACAGAGGTTGACATTTGTATGTTTGGATGTACGGTATAGCAGCTATAAATGTTGATATTTAAATATACCCCATTGTCGTCGCCATTCTTTGTAAAATATACTACATGCTTTGTAAAATATACTAGATACCCATGTAAACCTCTGCACTTTTCATACCATGCCCTCAACATGTTTTCGTGTTCAGAATAGTAAATCTCTACATAATCCAGTACTTTCATCTGTAAGCCATAGCCACCCTAACCTCGCATACATGGATGCCATTGTCATATGCATTTCTCCATAGAAAGAGAAGAGTAGTAGCCTAGTGGTTTGGAACACTGGCTTGGTCCCAAGCCTCAGGGTTCAATTCCCATTAGCACTCCTTGTGGCCGTGGGCAAGTCACTTAACACTCTGTATTGCCCCAGAAGAAGTCCTGGCGAAATCTACTATTTCTCAGGTGTCACAGCTATCTGCCAAAGAAAAACCCAGGAGCTTCGTGGGTCAGCATTGACTCAAAGACCACACATTGCATTTTTTTCTACATATAAATCACAAAATACAGCTTCCTAGAATAACTTCCTTAATGCACTTTCATAAGCATATACTCTCCTAGCCTCATGTCCAAAGTGTATTTTTCAAAAGGACACACAGGAAGAAAAAAGTGTTACATATTATTTGACCTTCAGTGAACAAGGAACATTTTCAGGTTAATCCTAACTGTATTGAAACTATTTACAAGAATTTAAACAGTCCATTTTCATTCTTTGATTTGGACTCTATTCAATGGGATTTTTTCTCTTACTTGCTCAATATGTTCAACTGCTTTTCAATTTAGGCGTTTAAGGGAATATTGCCACTCTTTGAAAAGATTATTATCACAACCAAACTTGCCCAGTTTTTTTCTATCGTCATTGGCAAACTAATGGAAGCCAGTAATAGTGTTGAAACTACTGTAAACCTAGCTAAATGGAATTCGCAAAAGATTGCAATGTTGGTGGACGTAATGTCCCGTTGGTGTGATAGTTGGGTATTCTTACTGTTTGTTTTTGATGCTTTCTCTTATTGGCCATGTCAAAATTCAATTTTTAATATTTTACATCTATAATGTCTCTTTATAAATGTATAGACAACGAAAGCAGGCTAAAAACATCGTAAAGTTTAAACAAACAACAACACACAAACAACGCCACAATAAAATAATAGGCAACTGACATAACTGTAATAATTGTAGTCATAATATATAATATGAAGATGAAGTTCTAATTTGTTGTAAATTTCAGTCATTTCTGTGTTAGAAAAAGGAAAAAAAAAAACAAGACAGCAGCCACGTCCCTAGCAGTCTGAGTGCCACATGTATGACTATCTTCCTGCTGGAACGAGGTTCTATCTGTAGGTCCGTTTGCACAAACTTCTAATACTCCCAGTGAATGTGATCACATGACTGATCGGAAAGTGTTCAGGGCAAACAGATTCATATAAAGATGGTACCTTCACAGCCATTGTAGAGTGGTGTCACGTTCACTTTGAAAGTCCCCACTGCTGTTTTGCTTTGGAAGGTGAAGAAATGAGGCATACAGGGACGTATTATATAACAGATTTTCAGGAATATAGGTTTGCCGTGGCCAGTTCCTGTGATGTGATTACATAACAATGAGGTACTTGCTTCCGATTCACTCCTAACATCCGTGTTTCTCTAATTTATCCTGCTCCTCGATACTCCATATTTGTCTCTTCCTCAGCTCTTCATCCCCTGTGTGGATTAGATGTTTTTTATGTACCTTTTTTAGCATGCATTTGCTCTTCTACTTTGTATGTTTTTTCTTTCAAGGGTTTTGTTTCTATGTTTATTTGTTTTCAAATGAACCTTTTTTATTGATACTGTTCATCTTGGTTGTCATTTTTGATATGTTGGTTAACAATATGTATTTGTAATTAAATATTTCTTTTAACATTATTTCTTACATTGTTTTACTACATGTTTTGAGTTTTAAATCCCAGGCTGTCACTATTTATAATTTATTCAATTCATTGTTATCTATTTATTAATTCATTTATTTATTTATTCTGTTTTTCTTATTTGGTTGTGTGCCTTGAATAACCCATGACGAAGTACAGTACGAAACACGGCCTGTGTAGGGTTTTTGGCCGCTATTTTTAAAGAACACTAATAAACTTTTGTGTGGACTTGCTGCCCACTTCTCCCCTGATTGTTTTTTTCTCTGCTCACGTTGCTGTCGCATTATTGCTGTTTTTTTGCTTGGCTAAGAACAAACCATTCAGTTTATAGAGGAGATCCACCTAAGCTCAGATGACAAGACTTTGACTTTCATACTCTGGATACGCATCATGCGAAGAGAGAGAGCATTGGCGCAATACATACTGCTTGGGCAAGTTTGAGTGTCAGCACCAAAAGGAAGGTCAGCAATGTGATTGCTTGATACAATAACAGTCAGCTGTGGACACAACTTTATCAACAATTAGACACCTGAATGAACACCAAACATAGTTTAGAACAACTATCCAGAGGGTCCGCAATGAATTTTCAATTCCCACATCAGTGGCACTTAACAACAATGGTATTCACGCCCAGGGTTCTAACAGAACTCAAGTTATGAATTTGCAGACCTGCGACTGAGACTCTGAAACACACATTATTTCAATCTTCCGTCTGTGGTCTAATTTTTGAAGAGTTGGTCAATCATACTGATTATTTATAAATGGGTTAAGGGGTGATTCAAGCAACTATAGACCAGAGAGCTAGGTGTTGGTACCAAATGAAATGTTGGAAATCATTGTTTAAGAACAAAATTATTGGTCATATGGATAAACATTGCTGATGGGAAAGAGCTAGCAATGGTTTTTATTAGAAAAGAGGCCATGCGCCTTTCTATTAGGATGCTTTGCAGGTATAAATGAGCATGCCGATAAAGTTGAACAGGTCAATATAGTATGTTTAGATCTTCAGAAGAACATTTGATAACGTCCTTCATAAGAGGACACCAGGAATCTAAATAGTCATAGGATAAGAGGTCTTATTGTTGTAGAAACGGTTTGGATATTACTGTGTGAGTATCAACATTATCTATTCCATTAGCTTACTATAGAGGGTGTTGTTGTAAGTGCTGTCGACTCATTGCGATCCTCTGGATATTTGTCCTAAACTGTGTTCGGTCGTCAGTCCATGAGGCTCATTGTTGACAGATTGGCACCTATAGCTTCTGTTATTGTATTGATCGCATCTCATTGCTGGCCTTTCTCTTTTGTTTGGACTTTCTGCCATTGCCAAGCTGATGTCCTTTCTCTAATGATCTCTTTCTTCACATGATTGTTGTTCACAATATAAAGAGTCAAAGTCCTTGTCATCGAATCTTTTAAAGAAAGCTTAGGTTGAATCTCCTATAGTACTGACTTGTTTGTTCTTCGGGCAGTCCATGATATAAACAGTATTCATCACAAGCACCATAATTCGAAAAGCATCAATTTTCTTCTTGTCTATCTTTTTTGCTGTCCAACTTTTGCATCCATATGACAGTTATTACAAATACCATGGCTTGAACAGTTTGAATCTCTGTATTGGAGAGACACATCTCTGCTCTTGAGAATCTTGTCTAGGTCCTTCATTACCATTCTGGCTGCCAAACTCGAATGTGTTCCCTGCTTTCTTGACTGCTTGTCGTTTCCTTTATTGATAGTTAAGCTTAATTATTTAAAGTTGTCCACTATTTCACATTTCTTTCTTCATCAGCGATGAACTTATTGATTTTGCCCGTTCCTCAGGTTTTGTCCCTTCTCTACATTAAGGTGCAGGCTCATTTTCAGACTATAATGACTGTTAGAGAAATGCCAAATATTTTCCAGAAATAGGGGAGTTTCTTGTTGCCGAGTCCACTTCATACTGGGAGGAGACTCATCTGGGAGGTACAATCCTCCTTCATATATTTAGCTGTATTATATACTGCCTTTTTGACGAGAAAGAACTTAGTCGTTGGCACATAGCCACTCATACATTCATAATGAGCAAAAGTTATTAGAGCATCAGCATAAGAGAAGACAGCAGAGGACTGATGTCTGTGCCTGCCAGCACTCACTGTCCTCAGAAGGTGAGTATCTCTGCCTGTGGAGCTAGGTTCCCAGAATTGTACTAGCAACTAGAGCTTCCCAGATCATCTGAGCCAGGAGCCTGTGCATAACAGTTTTGGTGGGACTTGCACCTATAGAAGCCCACCAGCTCAGTCAAAAGAAAAAAAAACAAACACTCATCTTAATGCCAGTGACATCAGATTTAGGATTTGGAGCCAGTGCACTATCAGGGTCCTGTGGTCTGCATCACTACCAGCTTCAGGTACATCATGAAAGAGTACTAGAAATAAGAAGAGATTTCCCCCTGAAGGAATCCAGACTAAGTACCAAGGGTGCAGTAGTGGTGAATATGGAAGTACATGTTCAGCAATTAGGATAAAGATCAGTTGAAGGGAGTGTGGTTAAAATACCAAACTGAGAGTAGAAATAAGTAATCTAATCTGTAATCATTTTGACTAAGACGAAGGAGATAACCACTACTAATGACATTTTTGTTTGTACTTTCGGCCAGTTATTATTATTATTGCTCAAGTTCCCCTCAAGAATTAAGTAAACCTTTGGTTCTGAAGACAATTTCTGGCCTGGACTTAATTATTTGAGCAAGGAGATTTCTGATAATATCAAGTGCCCAAGAACCTCCTAGTGTATGCCTGTCCCCACCAAAAATAACCCTGATAATTAAAAATCCTTGAGTCACCGGCCAGGAATCAAAGACTGCCACAAGGCTTATGGGATTAATGGTGCCGCCTTGTCTGCCAAACCTCTAGAAGCAGTTGTGAGGACTACACAGAAAGGAGGGATAAACACTGACAATCATCAATTGGTTACGATATAAGATATTGAGCATAGGACTAAATGGTCAGTTTTCTGAAGGGGAAAAGCATTAACAGTCAGTATCTTAGGGATCTGCTCTGTGACCAGTATTATTTAACCTAATGCATTTTTTAATGATCTGGAAAAAGAGCAATGAGTGAATTGATCCAATTTGTAGTTGACACGAAAATATTTCGAACTGTTAAAATACAAGCAGCCTGTGTACTGGACTAAAATTGGCAAATTAAATTTTAAATGTGGAGAGTGCCAAGTGATGCATATCGTGACTACGCAATCTACCCATACTTTACAATGCTAGGTTCCATAGAAAGAGTCACCAAACCATCCCATGGAACAGAATCAGTGTCTGCAGCACTCAGAGCAAAATAGAATGTTAGGAATAATTCCGAAAGGAATTAAGAATAAAACCGAGAATATTATACAGCCAACAGAAAACTGTGTAACTTTACAACTTGTAAGATGCAGTGTTTAAAGTTAGACTTAGATTCTGCCGCCAAAAACAGCTACATTCCTAGGATGACTAGCCTTCTTTGCCTGCATGACTTATCTGTTTAGAATTATGTTTCTGTTTGCTCCAATATGGTTGCACAAGATACATGTAGAGTGGCTCAATTTTAGCAGGTCAAGTGACTTTCCTCACCTTCCTCACATCTATATATATATATATATATATATATATATAGATAATAATAGTAAATAAAATACGACTTTAGCGGTACCGGCATTAATATTTAAATATTCATTGCACTCGAGCAGTGATTGGTCCTTTGCTGAGAGCTGTCAGTGAAAGGATCAACCCCTGTTCAGTATTCACCACGGAATGGGTGATGGGCCCAGTCCCTATTCAGTATTGTCATAGAACGAATAAATCACTGCTTGAGTACAGTGAATAAATGAATATAATTCCTGTTAAGTTAAAAGCAATGCCAATACGTGGTATGCAGTCATGCAGATGAAGATAAGTGTGGCGCTCCACCTGTTAGACTTTCTTGAGGATTATGCAATTTGATGCCATGGCATGGGGGGTATTGGGGGTACCACTGCTGATATTATGGGGGTTATAAACACGGTTAGAGAGGTGGAGAACTGTATTTTTTCTACTACTATATTTTTTAAAAAATAAGGGTGGGAAAGAGGGGCTATGCTGCCATTGTAATTATTATAATAAGGTTTGGGAAAGGATGCACTCTACCCAAGCATTTTTCTTTTTTTACATTTGGGAGGCAGAAGGGAGGAGATTCAGGGTATTATGTTTTCACGCTTTGTCCGGCTGTTTTTGTGAACACATTTGATAGAGAGACGGTGCTGAATTTTGCTGTACTACATATAACATCAAGGGCCATTCCGCCAGGGGGTATAGCTCTAATCCTGTCCCATAGTGGACATATAGCATTCAGCCATTTTTGAGAAAGAAAATTTATACGGAGCTGCAATTCGTTATGTGCCATCAACACACAAGTCATATATTTTTTATTGAGATGCACATACTTTCAGTGGAGGCTTATTTCAATCAAAGTGTTTATTTCTGAGACACGAATAAGCAGGGATGTATGTCTCCTGCCCACTGCCCCCCCATCCCCGCTATTCGTGTCGGCAGCAGCCCCCAACTCACTTCCCCGCTAGTTGTGCTGGGAAAATAGTTGATGGCGTGGAAGAGGTGGCCCGGGGGCATAGAGTGGGTGGGCAGTGGGCAGTCGCTGGCCCTGTACGTACAGGACCGTTTCTAATGTTGGGACCTGTATGTCCAGGGTCGGCAAAAGGGCCAGGGAAGTTATTCCTCCGAAGTGGAATAATTCCCCTGGTCTTGTTTTTTTTTAAGCGGCCTGAGATGGGGAAAGGGACTGGGGGGGGGGGGGGACAGGGTTATCTCCAGGACCAAGCAGGAATGTAGTCGTTCACATATGGGTAACATCGGTATCGAGCGGAGCCTGCACCGGAATGCTCCCCAGCCCTCCAATATGAAAGCTTTCGGAGCAATCCCCCAGCCACCGGCGTGCTGACTTCCCTCCTTTCCCAACTGTCCCTCTCGAGTTCTTCATTTTCCGCAGAGCCGACCGTCATACATCCTGTCACTGCCGAAAATAATTCAAGGGAGTAGTGGGCCTAGTGGTTTGGGGCAAGTTAATCTCAGGCCAGAAGGTCAGGGTTTCCAATCTCCCTAGAGGACCGCAACCTTGGGCCAGAAGGACTGGGGGTTGTTTTGCTAGTCCCACAGCTGCTCCTTGTGGTCTGGAACAAGCCCCCCTTAAACCCCCATTGCCCATGTTCCCTGTACAATAGTTTAAGTCTCCAAGTTATAATGCCCTGTTCAGTGTAAACCAACCTTGATGATAGAAAAGGCAGTATATAAGAAATGTTAAATAAATTCCCTTTCTGTTCTTCTTTGTTTGTGGTCGCCTCTGCCTTCCTTCGACTCTAACACCGGTCCCCCCCGCCGGTTGTCTTCTTTCTTCATTCAAAACAAAAAAAATTCCTTTCTTCTGGAGTCTTTTCCAGTTAGTTTTTCTCCTCAGGTGCCACGTGCAATTTTGGGCACTAGACCCAACTTTTTCCTTTAAAATGGAAAAACCCGCTTCTGGTTTTAAAAAGCGTTCCAAGTGTGGGCGATACCATCTCCATCTTCGACACCCATGAGTGGTGCCTCAACATGTTTAGTGTCCTGACCACTCTATTTCGGAGTTTGTTGGCCTGTGGGATGATGTTGCAAAGGGGCCGTCAGAAAACCGAGCTGTGTTTACTAAACTTAGCCCCCTTTTTTCCCTCCGATGCACAGGCCTCTGTGGCAATCGCCATCTTCCCGTCTTCGCCTTCCTCCCATGGATCTTAGGTAACTAAACAAAAATCTAGCTGGTCCTCAAAGGGTAGGTCTCCCTCTAAGCCTCGAGATGCCGTCTGGCATTGCCCTTGAGGTACTTTCAACTGGCAAAATTGCCCCCGGGGAGGCATCGGCTTCCCAATGCACTAACGGGGCTCCAGGATGTTCTCGAGGCCCTCAACCTCGGCAAACCTACTGGTGCCATGCGCTGGGGTACCGGCTGCTTTTCCTCTGGGTACCCGCTACCCAAGCATCGGCAGTGTCGATAGACCAGAGATACTTGGCTATTGAAAGCAGTCCCTGGCGGGCCTCTTTTCTGACGGCCTCGATGCCCCCTGAACCTCGCTTCGCAGACAATTCAAACCGGTACCGGCCCCGACTGGCATCGACAGCGGCAGGTATTCTAACTGGGACGGAGTCATGGCTTATCCATCCGGTATTGACATTCCAGTACTGGAGCCCTCCGTGGCCGACTGGGGGGCGATCGGTACCGGTACCGTTGACCTGTGCCAAAAAAACAAAAAAAAAACAAAAACAAAAAAAAAAAAACAAAAAAGAGATCACCCGGATCGGAGACTACTTTGAATCCATTGCGATTGAGTCTGAAGACTCCTGAAAGCTCTGCCGATACCAAGAGTAACTTCTTCTTACTTTCATTCCCTGAGGATTCTTCTTCTCCTCCGCGTAGGATGTCCTCCACCAGAGATATGAACTCCTTTCTCAGGGTTTATTATTCCGCGACATTTGGCTAGAGGTCTTTCCATCACAGTTGGCTCCTGAAAAAGAGCCTAGGACCAAAGGCACCAAATTAGAAATCCTACAATACCCTAAAAGCTCCCAAGGCAGGCACGAATACCTTACCTATTCATGAGCATCTTGCATGATCTCATATTACAGGGATGTGGTGAAACACCTCTAACCACCTAACCACTTTAACCACTTAAACCCGGCTTCCACTTGCCGCATGTTCCCTGTAAGGTATTAGTGTATGTTTCTCATATCCCCTTGTGTTAAATGTATCCCCTTCCAAATCTTGTACCGCTTTGAACACGGTTAAAAAGCAGGGGATATCAATACAGCTAAGAAATAAATACAAACCACATCTCCTCACTCTTCGAAGAACCCCCTACGCCACCATGTATCGAGTTCCTCACTTGTCCTGGGTTTCAGAAGACTCAGCTACCACCAACCATTTCCATGGGGGTGGGAATCAGCTATGAGAATGGTTTTCCAATAGTGCAAAAAGGCATGCATCCTAATCCTCCAGGACGTGAGTGTAGGGACTACACTTGACGCCCTCTTGGCAACGGTCGAACCTTTCCAGGCTTCCACATGCTTTCTGCTAGTCGCATCAGTTTCCGATATATTAAATATTGAGAATGCCTTCCTTAAGGAGGGGTCACGGGAGATTTAGAGGCTTATGGCCATCCCTCTCTCTTTCCTGATGATAAAAGGCAGGATTTACCTCGCCCTTGTCAAACATCTCCGGATGTTATCCAAGTTTGGTGTCAATACGTGCAGCCTTTGACTGCTTTGAGTGCCATTTAAGCAGACCCTCTGCGCTTGGGCCATAGGTGCACGTAGGTTTATTGCCTGGCTCCAGCGCATCTTACTTGGAACCTTGGCTACAGGATATAACACTGGAATATATTTCCTTGCACAGGAGAGAATCCTCTCTTTGGCCGACACAAATCGGCACAGGAAAAAGCTAATGAGATAGATGCTGACACTATACCACTTTGGATAGATTGTCTAAATCTACAGCTGATCCTGCACAGCGGAAAAACAAAATCCTACCCAAAACCATTCTTCAGTAAGAATAAGAAGCTTGATCCCCTTTCCCCTATACCCAGCAGGGGGTCATCGTTTAGGTCTCCGTCCCGCGCCCACAAATGGGACAGCAGCAACAACCTAGGCAAAGAAACAAAAGCTGCTAAGCCTCACCCAGCTCCCAGCAGACTCAGCCTCCACATGGGCTTTGACACCTATTCAAAGAACTTTGCCTTCCTTGTTGCCCTGGCGCAACGGGGGGCCGCATAGGGGCGGCTGTCCGCACCATGTCTGGGGGAAGGTTGCCTTGGTCATTTTGCCCCCATATGTGGTCAGATGACTCAGAAAATTTGGACTCTGTCTATTGTAAGAGAGGGGTACAAAGCTTCATTTCCTCAGCATGCCCCCTCCTACAGTGGTAATAACAGTTCAATTTCTCACCCTCGTCACAACGGCCAGTTAGGTCAAGCAGGTTCACTATGTTTTTTGCCCAAGGGCCAATAGAAGAGGTAACCCATTCTCCAACAGGGTACAGGGTTGCTACGCCCCCCTGTTTTCCTTGATTCCAAAGAAAACAGGAGGACATCAGACCCCCATTTTTGACCTCAGAGAATTGAACAAATGTCTTGTTTCCAGGGGATGTGTAAGTTCCACAATTATTTCTCTAGGAACTCTGCTGCCATAAGAACATAATAACAATAAGATATGCCGATACTGGTTCAGACTGCAAGGTCCATCAAGCCCAGAATTCTGTTTCCAACAGTGGCCAATCTAGGTCATAGTGTTACCTTAGCAGTTTCCCACAAGAGACACCCGGTTCCACAATGCTTGTATTGGTTCAAGCATTGATATCCTGGGTCCCTTCTTAACGATGGTTTTATGGACCTTTCCTCCAGGAACTTGTCCAAACCTTTTTTAAACCCAGCTACATTAACAGCCTTTACTACATTCCTCTGGTAACAAAACTTCCAGAGTTTTGATTACACGTTGAGTGCAAAAAAAATTTTCTTTTTTATAGTCTTAAATAGTTTTACACCCTGTAGCTTTCATTGCATGCCCCCCTAGTCTTTCCATTTCCTGATAAGCTAAACAATCGATCTACGTTTACCCGTCCACGTACTCCGTTCATTCTTTAATAGACTTCTAATCATATATCTCCTCAGCCGTCTCTTTTCCAGGTTAAAGAGCCCTAACTTTTTTAGCCTTTCTTCATAGGAATATCCTTCCATTCCCCTTTCACCAACCATTTTTGGTGGCCTCTTCTCTGAACCTTTTCTAAAATCGCTATATCCTTTTTTAAGATACGGCGACCAGAATTGCACACAATATTCAAGGTGTCGTCTCACCATGGAACGATATTAGAGGCCTTATAATATATTTTTGTTTTATTTTCCATTCCTTTCCTTATCATACCTAGCATTCTATTTGCTCTCTTGGCCGCCGCTGCACACTGGGTCCCGAGGGTTTTTTTTGAACATGGTATCCACACTGGCGCCTAAAATCTTTCTTTTGTCCTGGGTGGTGGTTCCTAATGTGGAACCCTTGCAGCGTGTACCCATAGTGTTGGGTTGTTCTTCCCTAGGTTGCATAACCTTGCACTTGTCCACATTAAATTTCAATCTGCCATTTTGGATTGCCCAGTCTTCCAATTTATCAAGATCCTCTTTGCAATTTTCCACACTCCTCTATTGGGTTTTAACAACTTTAAAATAGTTTTGTGTCAATCTGCAAATTTGAATAAACCTCACTCGTTATTGTCCACTTTTCCAGTTCATTTATGAATATGTCAAACGCAACGGAACCCAGCCCAGAATCCCTGGGGTACACCACTATTCACCTTTCTCCATTGGGAAAATTGGCCACATTTAGCCCTACCCTCCTGCCTTTCTATCTTTTAACCAGTTCCTTATCCACAATAGTTACACCTGCCCTTCCTATCCCATGACTCTTTAGTTTTGCCAAAAAAGTCTAGTCAGTGCGGGACCTTGTCAAAAAGGCTTTCGGAAAAGTCCCAGATACACAATATCCGCAACCGCCTCACCTTTGTCCACCTGTTCTTCACTCCTTCAAAAAAAACCATAACCATAGTAGTAAGACAAGATCTCCTTGTCTTAAAGCCCCATGTTGGCTGTCTCCCATTAGGTCATGACTTATCTATCAATGCTGAGTAATTTTATTCTTTATGATGGTTTCTACCATTTTTTTCCCCGGTACTGCTGTCAGGCTCACCAGGTCTGTCGTGTTCCCGGGAATCACGCCTGGAACCTTTTTTAAAATTTGTGTTATCATTGGCGATCCTCCAATCTTCATATATTAGAGATGATTTTAATGGAATGTCCACAGATTACTAAATAGGCAGGTCTGCTATCTCGTATTTCAGTTCTTTCAAACACCCTTGGATTTATACCCATCCGGCCCAGGTGATTTGCGACTCTTCAGTTTATCTAATAGTTGTAATACATCTTTCGGATGTATCGATATTCGTCCTTCAATGCTTCCCCACCTTTTTAATACCACTTCACGTCCATGGGTAACATCCCTACATCTTCCCTCAGTAAAGACTGAAGCAAAAATTTCATTCAGTCTCGCCGCTATCGCCATTGGTCGCCTCTCTAGTGCTCCTTTAACCCCTTAATCAATCTTAATGGAACCAAACTGACTCTTCTCACAGGTTTTTTTGCTAACGAATGTTACTTGGAAAAGGTCTTTACTTCGCGTTTTGGCTTCCACAGCAAGCTTTCTTCCCAAAGTCTCCCTTTGGCCTGCCTTATCAATGCCTTGCATTTGACTTGCCAGTGCTTGTGTCGTTTCCAGGTTTTGTTCGTTGTGGCTCTTTTTTCCATTTCCTGAAAGCTGCTTTTTTTTTTGGCAACAACAGCCTCTTCTGACCTCAACTTTAAACCACTGCTGGCAGGTTTTTGGACTTCCTTCCACTTTTCTTTTTAAAGGCTGTGGAATAACCGCTGGTCTGGGCTTCCCAAGATAGTATTTTTTCAACAACAGGCCAAAGCCTGAATGTACGTTCTTTAACCTTATGCAACTGCTCCCTTTTAGTTTTTTCTTAACTGTTTTCTTTTCCTCTTTTTTATCATAGTCTCTCCCTTCCGAAAGTTAAAGGTAGTACTGTGGATTCCCTTACTATCCCTTCTCCACTAATTAAATCAAAGCGCATCATGCTATGATCAACTATTTGCCAAGTTGGCCCCCAACAACCTTATCTTCTTGCACTAGCTCTGGTGTTCCACTAAGCTTAGGTCTAATATGGTCTTCCCCTCTGGTTGGTCATGAACCAGCCTGCTCTAAGAAGTAGTCATTTAAAAAAATTTTCAATCTAGGATACTTTATCTCCCTAGCATGTCCTGACGTCACACTGACCCATTTTATACTGCGGTAGTTTAAATCACCCATTATTATTACGTGCTGTAACTTTTTGTTAGCTTCCTTGATTTCTCTTGATCATTTCATCATCTCATTTGGGCACATTCTGGCCAGGCGCTCGAATAGTACAAGCCCCCCCTGCCATTGCCTTCCCCCTTTTACATGTAATTTCAATCCCATATTAGATTCTAACAGCAGATTTTGTTTCCTGCAAACTTTAATCCTTTTGCCTGACTCACATGCCCTCGTCCTAACATAGAGAGCAACCCCCTCCACCAATTTGATTCAGCTCTATCATTACCGATATAGTTTGTACCCAGGTATCACAGTGTCCCACTGGTTGTCCTCCTTCCACCATGTCTCTGAATTCCGAATCACATAGTCTAACCCTTTTCATTTAGTGCGATATCTTCTAACTCCTAGTCTCCCACTCTCCCTATTTTTAGACTTCTAGCATTTGCATACAAGCATTTTAGAGAATTGTGATTTTATGTCATATTTAATTTTGATATGTTTAGACAATGTGTAATTAGGATCTTTATAAGCCCAAAAGCCCTCTTGTCATGCTCCATACTTGAGGGCATTTGGGCTTACTTTCACTCTTTTGTGGAAACCTCTCTGCTTTTGGTAGTATCCTTTCGAAAAGATACTTCTTCCCTCTTCCGCCCCCGAACCATGCCGCTCTTTTGGGCGACTGTCGGCCTTTCCCCTACATATCTAGTTTAAAAGCTGCTCTCTATCTGCCTTTTTAAAGGTTATATGCCAGCAAGCCTGGGCCCATCCCGGTTAAGGTGAAGCCCATCCCTTCGGAGAGCCCCTCCTTTCCCCAGAATGTTCCCGCAGTTCCTAACAATCCAAACCCTCACTTCTGCACCATTGTCGCATCCACCGCTAATTGATACTCCAGAGCCTCTGCCTGCCTTTTGGGTTCCTGCACGTGGAACAGGAAGCATATTCAAGAATGCTACCCTGGAAGTTCTGGGATTTCAACTTCCTACCTACAAGCCTAAAGTTTTAGCCTCCAGAACTTCCCTACCACATTTTCCTATGTCATTGGTACCCGACATTTACCCACACAGCAGGACTACTCCCCCAGCCACTATCTAAGACCTTAGTCTAGGTGGGGTGTGAGGGTCCTCTACCTTCGCTACCAGGCAGGCGATGTTACCATCGATCCTCACATCCCAACCAGCCACCCCGCTATCTACATGCCTAATTATCGAATCACCACCTATCCCGGCTGTCCTAACCCTTCCCTCATGGGCACATGGCCCTTGAGAATTCTTCCTCGGTGCGAGAGGGTTTTACATCAACCTGGAGGACAGGTCCTCGTTACAGGATCACTTCCTGCCACACCAGGGTGATGCTCTCCTGTCACGATGACCTCTTCCTCCTCCATTGAAACAGGGATGCTGCCACCTGAGGTGGGACTTCAAGGACTATAATCCCTTTAGGTCTCGTTCTATGTACCTCTCTGTCTGTCTTATGCTTGTTCCAAAGTCTGCTACTTTAGCCTCTAGATAAATGGACTCGTTCCCTGAGAGCAAAGAGCTCCTTGCACTTAGGTGCACAACGTCAGACCTCTCAAACCAAACTGGGAGGAAAAATCATACATGTGACACTCAATGCAAAAGACTGGAAACCCCCATCCCGCTTGCTGGACTGTGCTGTCTGAATCTTAGTTTTTTAAGTGTTGTGTTTAGAATCTAATTTCTTTACTTACTAAGGGTTGCTAGGATCTTTATACTAATAAAACTGTACGTAATTAACGTGGTAATATACCTTGTTCACCCCTGAAGCTTACTCTAATCTCAGGCTCCTTAGTGTATGACTGAATTTTGGTAATGAGCTTCACCTGAGAGCACCTCCCTGTCTTGTAAGGATGTTGGTTAGTACCTTTTTATAAAGCTACGATTATCCCAGGGTAGGGAGGGAAATAACACTTTATTAAAAGAGGGCTGCTACAACAGTACCCTTGGTCTTGTGCTGCTAAGGTAAGCTATATTCTGAATTTGATTTAAATTATAGCTCTTAGCTGCTGCTAGGCCTCGAACTTTCTTATGAAATTTAAAACTACAAGCTCTCTGCTGGGTTCTAAAATTTAACCAGAAAGCTCCTATTCCTGTGGTTTTTAAATTTAAGCTAAAAGTATCTTGCTGTGCTGATGCTAGGCCCCGAGTGACCTATTAAATTTTAGACTACCAAAGCTCTCTGCTGGGTTCCAAATGTAACCAGAAAGCTCTCTTCTTGTGTTTTAAATTTAAACTAAAAGTACTTTGGCTGTGTACTAGGCCCTGAGAAGACTTAGTTAAATTTAAAAACTACATGGCTTTCTGCTGGGGTATGAAATGTAACCAGAAAGTTCTCGCTCTGTGGGTTTAAAACTAAAAGTACTTTTCTGATGCTAGGCCTCTGCGTGACTATTAAATGTAAACTACAAGCTCATTCTGCTGGGTATGAAATGTAACCAGAAAGTTTCTCCTCTGGGTTTTAAATTTAAACTTAAACTGCTGCTACTAGGCCCTGACTGATTTAACAAACAATAGTGGGTTCACAGATTAATTATGCTTTAATACAAAGAATTCCTTTTAGAAAATTACCAAAGTATATACTCACAGTTGCAGATCTCTCTCCAGAAGTAACAGTCCCTTTTTCTGGTCTTTCTTCAAGACCTGCTTCCAGAAAACCTTCAGAGTCAGGATGGCTTTGTTCTCCTAGATCTCAAGGATGCGTTTAACACTCCATGTTCTCATCCTTCCAACCTCATTGAAAGTTTCCTTCTTCGCTTTCTATTTCAAGGGAAACACTACCATCAGGGTTCTTCCTTTTGGCCTGCCTCCCCCCCGCACCCCCACCACGGTGTTCACAATAATGGCATGGCTGTGGTGGCAGCATTTCTTTCTTTCAGCTCCCTCGGAATATTCGTGCCTTCCCTTACTTAGACCCAACTGGCTCAATTCGAGCCCCTTCCGAGCCAGAGGCCAGGTTCTACTCTCTCACACGACAATGCACATCCTTCAGTATTTGGGACTTGTCATAAACTTTCCCCAAAATCTAGCCTTGCTCCCACTCAGTCCCCTAGAGTTTATAGGAGCTCTCTGCTGGATACCAGACAGACAAGGGCCTACCTTTCCACAGCCCCGCTGCCTTCGCATTGTGCAGTTTAGCTGTCCCAAACAGTGCTAAAACCTCACCTCACTTGCTTTGGGAAATGTGTTACATATTTCTATGGCCACATGGCATCCACCATTCATGTGGGTTCCTTATGCTCGCCTCCATATGAGGGCAGCCCAGTGCACTTTATATCCACTCAATGGACTACAGGCGTCAGGTTGCCTGTCAGACAAAATAGTAAACTCAGATCACCTTAATTTTGTCCGCTCCAATGGTGGCAATCACGGCCCCAAAATCCTTTTGGTGGGGTCCCCCTTTTTCAGCAAACCTCTACCCCAAGCCACTCTAACAACAGATGCCTCACAGGTGGGTTGGGGAGCCCACCTGCAAGGCCTCTCTACCCAGGGTACCTGGAATCCACAGGAGAACCTATCTGGCTACATATCAATCTCCTGGAACTCAGAGCAATCTTCCTTGCTCTTCGAGTATTCCACACCCAGCTCAGCTACAAACAGTCCTAGTTCACACAGACCCCCCCCCCCCCAATTTTTTCAAGTACCGCCATGTTCTATTGAACAAACAGGGCGTAACAGGCTCTCTGTCGCTATGCAACAAAGCTTTGTGACTATGGCCCTCATCAGATGTGGCATCCGATTCATCTCCTTGCGGTGTATGTTTCCAGGCATTGAAACCTCTTGGCCGACAGACCTCCAGTCGAGTTCTGCTTCCACACGAATGTTCTCTCCATGCAGACCAGGTGGCCAAAATTTTTCCAAATTTGGGGAATCCCGGACATAGACCTCTTCGCAAGTCCGCTGATGATGCCAAAAACTTCCCCGTTTCTATTTTCCAGAATTCCCAAAGCCTCAGGGTTTGTCAGGGCCAGGGATGCTTTCCTCCTCCATTGGGGTCCAGGACTTTCCTGTATGTCTTTCCACCACATATCCCCTAATTCCCAAAACACCCTGTTCAAGCTTCAGAGACCAATAAGGTCATATGATTTCTCAGAGCTCCACATTGGCCATGGCAAATGTGGTACCCTCTGCTCCCTACTTCTCTCTCATCTCCGCCTCTGGAGTTAGATCATGCTCCAGATCTCCTTTCTCTCTCAGAGTAGGAACTGGTTGCTGAACAGCCTAGAACTTTCATGGTCCTTAAACCTTTCTCAGCAGCTAAATGATATCCTTTGGCTTCCAGGAAACCTTTCACAAGACGCTCTGTTATGCTTTCACGTGACCAGTGGTGCTCGCAGAAGGATCATTATCCCTCTTGCGATACCTCTGGAATCATTACTGGAGTATCCTCCCTTCATTTATTTAATGCCAGGGCTTAAGAACCAATTTCAGTAAGAGATTCATTCTTTGATGTGCTATGTGCATGCTTCTTTCAGCCTCTAAATGGTGCAACCTATTTCCTCTCGTCATAATCCTACTCATAGCGCGAGATTTATGAGAGGCCTTCTTTAAATTAAACCTCCCATTAAGCCACCACCGGTGGCATGGGACTTAAATTTGGTTTCTTGGGCAGCTTATGAAACCACCATTTTGAACCATTAGCCACTACCTCCTTGAAATTCCTTTCCCTGGAAGGTCATCTTTCGTTATTTGCAATCACATCAGCACATCACATCCAGTGAATTGCAAGCATTGGTGGCTGCTCCTCCTTATACAAAGTTCCATCATGATAAGGGTAAGTCCTTAGGACTCATCCACCCTTTCATGCCAAAGGTGGTGTCACCTTTTCATTTAAACCAAGCGGTTTTACCTTCCTGTAGTTCTGTCCCAAGGCCTCATGCTCAAATGCAGAAAGGAATCTTTCATACTCTTTTGGATGGTAAAAGTGCTCTGGCCTTTTACCTTTACAAAGGACACAGCAACATAAGGAAGTCCTCTCCCCTTTTTGTTTTGCCTTTTGATCCTAGTCATTTTTGGGACTTCCAGTCCTCCAAAAGAACACTGCCGGCAACTGGATTGCACAGTTGTAATATCTTTTGCCTATGCGAAGTAAAAAACCTGCCTCTGGAAAGTCCACTGACCACGCTCACAATGTGAGAGCCATGGCAAGCCTCTGTTAGCTCATCATTTCACTCTGTGTCTATTGACGACAGTCTGCCGAGGCAGCTACTTGTGGCTTCGGCTCATACCTTCACAGCCGCATTACTGCTTTAGACAAGGACTCCTCCTCGCCGTGGATGCCTTGTTTGGTCAGGCTAGTTCTTCCAACACCTGTTCCCTACTTAATCAACTCCTACCCATCATCCCTGATAGGATGCCAGAGATGCCAAGGAGGGAAGTGGAGCCCTTTTCACAAGGGCAGCACACTTCATGGGGGGTTTTTCTCCACCTGGCATCTGCCAGCTAGGGAGTTCCCCCCATAATTGAAGACTGACATTCCTGCTTGTTCCTGGAGATATTCATAGTTACTCAACACTGTAACAGGTGATCTCCGGGAACAGCAAGAATTCTACAGTCTTCAACAACAGAACCACCCACGCTTGCTCCGCTAGGAGTTGTATCTCTCTATCTCTTCTCGTGTCCACTCATCTCTGTTGTCTCAGCTTTAAAACTCAACTGGAGAGGGACAGTTGGGAAAGGTGGGAAGGCAGCACACAAGGTTCTGTGGATGCTCCCCAAAAGCCTTTCTCCTATTGGACGCTGGGGAGTGTTCCCGCATAGGCTTCTGTCAGTACCGACGATATTTATATGTGAATACTAAATTTCGCTGCTGTTCTCAGGGATATCACCTGTTTTTACAGGTGATACCTATGCTATTATTTCCCACAGCCTGATGCTGGCCTTAGTATGAGGCTAGATCAGAGGTCGGGGCTGTGGGGAATAACAACCTTTAGATTTTGGCAGTCCAGCATTGTCGGCATTTTAATGGAGCCGCAAGTGCCATGGCAACATGAATGCCATGGCGCCACAGCTCCATTTAAATGCCTTTGACTGAACTATCCGGGCAGTGCCTGTTACGTAACAGGCCTGTTCACATTAATTTTTGATCACCGTGGGCTAGACATGCCCCCACAGGATCATAATCACTATCCACTTTGTTACGTCCCGGCTCACAAAACCGGACGTACAAAGGGGATGTGCATGCGGGACAGAATTGGGTCCTATAGTGCATAATTTCAGGTTCAGTGGTAAATAACAGTACTTTCAGTTTTTCGACATAGGTAATTTTCGGTGAAGATAATTTTTTGTTTTAAAATATGACCTGGGACACAGACAATAATGGCAGCCATTGTCCGCTAATATTTGGTTGGCACAGCACCCTTGGCCGTGATCGACGCAGCCTACAAATGTATTTCTTACAGCCATCTATAAGTTTGTGTTGCATCTGTCTGCTTGGTAGTATCTCCCACTGTTCACACTTCAAGAATTGGTTTTCCCGCTCCAGCCATGAATGTTTCAGGATGTCCTTTAACCACTGGCAGATTTGGCAGACTCCTTCTCTCAAAATGTTTCTTCATTATGGAGGATTGAGGAGAAGAGGATTCATTGCTGACCAGCCCAGTTTAAACACAGTCCAGTTTGTTCCTTTTTAAACCTGCTTTTTGTACCTTTTTGATATATGTTTTGGGTCAATTGTTCTCTGGAAGGGACCAACATAACATTCAACCCAGACCTAGCTTTCTGACACTACAGTAGGTTATGTACATCTTCACTCCAAAATAACTGATAGTCCTCTAATTTCATGATTTCTTTGAAAACTGTTCCCAGCCTCCATTTCCTTAGGCAGCAAAAAAGCCCCGACATGTTATGGAACCTTCACCCATATTTAACTGCTAGGAAGGATGTGTTTTTTTCCTTTAGAACTTCATTTCTTTGCCTATAAATGTATTGTCTGGATCTGCATTGCCAACAGAGCACAAGTTTGGTTTAAAGCGTGTTTCAACAGAACATTTTTCCCAAAAAGAATTGTGTTTTCCCCTCAAGATGGGTTTGGGCAAAGATCAGGTGTGCCTTTTTTATGTCTGTCTTTGAGGCAGTAGATAGTCCTCCTTTGTCTTCACCCATGAAGTCCTTCTTTTGTTTATTTGCGATGTATAGTGCAGGTTGAAAAACCACTCAAGATTGCTCCAGATCAGCCTTACATTCTTTGGATGTTGTAGGCGTATGTTTTGTCCAATCTTGTTCACACTAACCTTCTGAGACTTCTTGGATTACTTTCCTCTTCCCTGGGAGGTTCTTCACAGTTCTATGTTTATGCTGATGACTCTCAGATCTACTTCTCATCACCTAAAAATCTCTCTTCTCGGCAGTTCAATCTGCCTGCCCTCTGGAACATTGCTGTCTGGATGTCCTACACTGGCTTGTTTGAAATTGAAACATGGCCAAACCAGAGCTTCTTTTTTGTAAAACCCCTTAACCTCCACCTCTCCACTTCCTCCTTTCTCATCTCTGTGTATAACACTTTTCTTCTCCCTGTTGGCCTCTGCTCAGCAATGTTGGGGTCATCTTTGACTTCTCCTTCTTCTTCTCCACACACATCCAACAGAGTAGCTAAAAACAATGTCATTATTTCTTTTCTCTATAAACATCAGCAAAATTTGACCCTTTCTTTTAGAACAACACTACTAAGACTCTTATTCCACTCTTTGGTCACCTCCTGCCTAGACTAATTGCAACTTCCTCCTTGCTGTTCTTCCTCTGAGTCATCTCTCCCTCCCCTTCAATTCTGTTCAAAACTTGGCTCAGTGGTTTAAATTGATATGCTCATATAACCCCTCTTAGAGTTGTTTCCAATTGGCTCCCATATCTGTTTTCCCGTGTCAATTTCAAACTTTTTCCTACTGTCCTATAAGTGCATTCCCCTATTCTGCTTTTTTCTCACTAACTCTCCTCTCTTATGGCTAGCAGAAAAAAAAGGGAGTGATAGTGCCATCATTATAAGTTCTTTGGCTGCGAACCTTGTTTGTGATAAGTACTGTGTGCAGTTTTATGGAGACTGCACCTTCAAAAAGGATATAAACAGGATGGCGTCTGTACCGATGATGGCTAACTAACAATGGTTAGTGCATCTTCATTATAAAGCCAGATGCAGCAGGACAGACTTAAAGGATCTTTAACTATCTAGCACATTAGAGGAAATGCGGGATAGAGGTTGATATGATTGAGGCATTTAAAATTTATCTCTCATGGGATAAATGCACGTTTGGGGGAGAGCCTCTTCGATAGAAAGCAGTTCTGCTACAAGGGCGGACATGGGATAGAGGGTTGAAAGGGGAATAGATTCAGGAGTGAATATGCGGAAATATTTTCTTTACAGAAAGAGTTGGTGGATCCTGGAGTAGTCTTCCAGTGGAGGTGGGGTAGAGGAATGCGGACGGTAGCTGAATGTAAAAAAAAACATGGGACAAAACAGGATATCCAAAGGAAAAAAGAGGACTGTTGTAGTTGTTGATATCGGAAGGACCTACTAGATTAGGACCATGTGGTCCTTTTTTCAGTTCGTCATTTTTCTATGTTTTTATGTTTATACTCTCCAAATATCCCTCATCAGGAACTCTGCTCTTCTTGCAGATTGCTTCTATTTATGCCTTCTCTTCCACTGCCAACTCCAGACTTCATTCCTTTCTCTTTGCTGCCCCTTATGCCTGGAACAAACTACCTGGTGTGAGGAGGTAACTAGTACAGAGCCTATGTTATATGAGGAAATGGCTAGCTCAGAGCCTATGGTAATATGAAAAGGGGAAGAGCTTACCTCACAAACACATAGGCAGCAAACATATTCACCTTTTAAAAAGCCCAAGGATAGAGGAGAAAACTTTCCATTCACCAAAGGTGATGCAGCAACGCCAAAAGGCTAATCAAGCTCACCTGAGTGGAAGGGCACGTACGACGTGCAAGAGAACAGGAGCATAAAAACTACAGTGAAAGCCCAGTAGAGGAGCAAAGGGAGGGGCTGGAGCCAAGGCAGCAAAGGCAGGAGCCGAAGCCAAAGGGTGGAGCAGGCTGTAGCTGCAGAGGATTCTCCCAAGCCAGAGGTGGCCTCGGTCACTGGAGAGTGAGTAACCAAGAGGAATGAAGTCCTCTCAATCAGCAGACCTTGCTAGAACCAGGAAGTAAAGGAAGTGTCCTGGTAGCAAGAGGCAGCAGACATAGACTCTCTTCAGACAGTGATTTCAGCTTGGACCCGGCTACAGAGACGTGGAAGTCTTGGAGAGGAGCCAGCCAAAGCCCAGAGAGAGAAGCTCATTACCCAGGGACAAAAGCTAAGTACCCTGTTGTAGCTAGAGGGAAAAAGCCCAGTAACTGGGAGGAAAATCCCTATTGGATAAGGAACCTGAGAGAGACCGTTCCTAGCACAGGACTCTTGAACCCTGTTGATAGCACTTACCAATAGAATAAGCAGTGTCATTCAAGGGAAGAGCTGTGAGGATTTCAGTTATAAAGATTGTTATGTGCCTCCAGATACAGACTATGAAGCAGATGCAATGGGAAAACCAGGAGGGTGATATAGAACTGGATTCCATGGACTGCACGCTTTGTCTGTCTGATGAAATTACTCCCTATTTTAGCCAAGCAAGCAAGAGTTCTGTGATACATTGTGCTGGCGAAGAGTTTATTTTCTATACTGTGAATAAACAGTTTTCTTTTGTGTTCCTTTGTGCTGTTCATAAAGAATCCTATGTGGGACGGGGAATAAAACTCAAATTATTTTCTTTTGCCTTAATTACACGGCTACTGACTATTTCTTTCAAATGGCAACCAACACACACCTCACGGCCCTAGGCGGGCACCTAACAGGGCCAAAAAGGGGTGCTGGTGACACTGAGTTTGTACATCAAGCTTCATCTCTGGCCATTTTCATGTCCAGGCTGAAAGTTCACCCCTTTGAGGCTACTTTTGGATCCTGATCTACTTAGTCTCCTGTGTTTCCATATCATACTCTAGATGTATTCTTGTCCTCAGCTGTTGTGTTGTCTGTCTTAACTAGATTGTAGTTTCTAATGAGCAGGGACCATTTTTACATGTGCCTGTGCAACACTGCATATGCATTATAGCACTATGCAAATGATCAGTAGTAGTAGTTAGTAGAAATTGCACCTTAAGGGGTTGAACTGCCAAGGATGCCAATACTGTTGACCACAACGTATGCCCCTGTCCAAAGAACTTACAGTCTAAACAGGTATCTGAGGCAAAGGTAGAAAATGTGACTTTACCAAGGTCACCAGGAGGTCAATTGCATAAGCAAGATTTTAATCCTTTTTTCACTGGTTCTCAGCCCACACAACTAGCAACGTCCCTCTGCTTCTGTTTTTTAAAAATTAGCCCTCAAAGGGGGTTATTTTAGAGGTACTATTCATGCTTTGGACATCTGAAAATGGGCATGCAGATGTCCAAAGCACAGAGACATCCCCAGAGTCATTTTACAAGACAGATTTTTTGGAAGTCTCCAGCAACAGGACATCCAAGTCAGAATGGGTGTGTCATAGAGGTGTGACGAGTATTCCCAAGAACGGACACCCTCACCTGATTTCAGAAACATCCTGACGTCCCGAGCCACATCAAAATGTGAAAAGTACTCTTTTTGTCCAGCATATGTGTGGAATGTATGAAGAAGGAGGTGCACTCATATCCCCTTTAGTTTACAATTTTTCAGTGAATCTGATGGGGAATGGGAGGCTCATGTTTCCCTTTTGCCATTCTACTGTCATGCACATATACAACCTTGCTTGAGAAGGATGTCCCCATACCACTGCTGCATAGCAGGGATATCTGTATTGATGTTGGCACGAGTGCACATATCAGGGGTGTATATGTTTCTAAAATCAGGCTGAGACATACATGTCCCTGTCATTTTTCTGCACATTCTGCCCTGGATGTCCTAAATTGCACTTGGATACCCTTTCTACAATGCCACTTCATGTGTCTTTGTATATATATATATATATATATATATATATATATATATATCAATGATGTGATCACATATTTAATATAATGTGCAGATATGGTCACCCTATGTCAGAAAAGATCTAGCAGAACTGGACAGATATAGAACAAGGGTCACAAAAATGATGAAATATACCCCTTATGAAGAACGGTTGAACAAAATAGGGCTCTTCAGCTAGTTAAATAAGAGACTGAGAGGGGATGATGATGGGTTTTATAAAATCATGAGTGGGGTGGAGCAAGTCCATAGGAATTAGCTATTTATGTTTTAAAATTGTACCAGGACTAGGGGACCATGAAACCAAAAGGTAACAGACTTAAAACAAACTGGATAAAGTATTCTTTCACTCATGGAAACCATCAGGTTTTGGAATTTGTTGCCAGAGGATGTGTCCAAGGTATTTTGCATAGAATGACTTAAAAGGGCTTTGGAAAAATCCATAAACTATTGCTAGGTAGTAATTTGGAAAGCTGTAGCTCATCCCTGGTAGAGAGCTGCAAAGATTAGATCAATTCTTTTGAATCCCTCAGATATTTTCTGGAGACCTGGAGTGGCCATTGCCAGACACAAGATTCTGGGCTTAATGAACCTTTGGCCAGTCATATTATATCTACTATTCTCATGTTCTTACCCTAGTGCTTTCATGGAAGCCATCGTACTGGTGCTAGTGAGGGCTTAACTGGGAATCTACAAATAGCAAAGGAGAGGCATGACCACACCAGTAAAGCAGTAAAAACTTTTATTTCAAAAACCTTTTATTTCAAGGTTTGAGACCCAACTTGACCAAGTTTCGGCTGTCAGCATCAGGAGTCTGGAACAAAGATATATATAACATAAACACAATAATAAATCATACAAGTTAAAAAAAATGTATATAAATCATAATAAAAATCATAGATCCAAAATATATATACAATACCACTAGAAGATCAATCGTAACAAACTCCAATGACGGTACAAAAGAAACATAAAAAATGCCTTTAAGGAAACACAAGTATAAAGGGTTCACTTCTAGAACAATGAGTATAAATGGTACACCAATCTTTCAGCTTAACTGGTCTCAAAAGATGATCAATACTAAATCATACTGGGCCCGATATTCATCTGAGCAGGGCTAAATCTGGTCAGTGCTAAGCAGGCTACAGCACTTAGCCCTGCCCTCTGATCCGTTAACCCAGGATATTCACTTCTGCGACAACGGAAGTGAATATCTGGGTCTGGCCGTACTGCCTGGTAGCCACCAAGGCTAACTGTGCAGCAGTGATATTGGATGCTGCACAATTAGTGCTCGTCGCTTATAAGATAGACAAGGTTTGTCCTCGCCTATCTATAGGTGCCGAGCAGTAACCATGCTCTTCCCTATCGGTGCTGCATGGTTAGCGCCAGTTCCCGTCTCCACTCCACCCCGGCATGTCCCGATGCTAGCCAGCTAGCATTCGGATGCATAGGGGACTTAGTTAGGGATATTTTTATGGACTAAATGTGTAGTGTCATCGATATCCACTTAGCAGGCATTTACACGGTTAAGTAGCTGTTAACCGTGTAAATGCCCTTTGAATATTGGGCCCATCCTGTCTTCCACAGAGCAGAGATGAAGCCACAGATTTTTTTATTGTATCTAAATTCTTGTGTACCACTTCTCTTTCAATAAAACTGAACTATTTTTATGTGATAAAACTGTCTTTGGAAGAGTAGCAACATAAATTTTATGTGCATATCAATACTTCATCAAGCTATCAGCATGTATGCTAACACAGTCATGTCTAGGCTTGGGTGGGCCGGGGTGCCCTCGACCTGGACAGCTCCTGGTAGACTTTTGCTATTGATTTGGCAAAGTCGGAAAGGGGTGCTAGGAAGTTGACGATGGTCCTGACTGCGGCCGGAGCGGAGGCGAGGTCACCATTGCTAATTGCATGGCTGGTGAGGTATCGCTACGCTGTTGGGTTTTGAGAATTATTATGGTTCTTAATGTTCATTATGTTAAAGATAATAAAGCTGCAACCAGTTTGTTTCCAAAGAATGGTTTGTGTGTGTAGTTTGTTTGCAGAGGGGAGGAGTTGGGGGGCTTGGGGGGGGGGGTGATGGTATCAGGGTGGAGCACAGGGTCGGACTAACCCAGTTACTGCTTTATCTATTATAAAGTCCAGCCTTACTGCAGGGGAGGTCCCTGCTTCTTGGAGACAAGCCACTGCACATCCAATTTTAAGAATGAAATATTAACCCCCACTACTGGCCATTCTCAAATTTGCCATATCTCACAAAACTTACAAAAAATTGGTCTTTTTTCAACTTTCTGCTCACGTCAAAAATACAAACTGCTTACACTCAGGCAGTCTGGCTTTTACCATACTTCACTGAATCAGTGCTAATTTCCTACCCAAATGAGATTCACCTCCTCCTGGGATAGAGACAACATTATACTAATCATTTTGTTTAGATCTATCAGCTGCGTTTGACTTAGTCAATCATTCCATATTGCTGACCTGTCTGACAGAGACAGAAATTACTAGTCAGTCTCATACCTGTTTTTTTTGTTAAAGATAGATCTTTTCAGGAAGCTATTGCATCCTTCCATTCTACATTGAAGGCCCTGGTTTGTTGTGTCCCGCAAGACTCAATTCTCTCACCATTGCTATTTAATATTTTTCTTACGCCTCTAGCCACCATAATTCAGGATCATGATACTTATTATTATTATGCAGATGATATTTTGCTGTTAGCCCATATGAATTCTTTAGATCCGGATTTATCTGCTATTAATCATATGTTAACTGGAAGCTTTATACTCAAAATTTATATCCCAATTGAAAACCCATGTATTTCATAAGGCTTTCAAATTATAATTAATCAGGGCAAATTAGATAATTAATCAGTGCGGTTCTTGTAGGAAGTGGGCCTGACAGGGTGGCTGCTGAAGAGGTACTTCTTCTATGTGTCATTTTATTTCTTTTATATGTTCTCTCTTTCCTATCTCTTTTCTGATTTTACAATGGAGTTCGTTCTTGTTTTTTTTTTAAACTACTTTGGGTTTTCAAAAGCTATATTTTACTGTAAACATGCCAATAAACTAAGCATCATTGATGCCAGGGAAGGGGACAAAGGATGGGACCAACAATTGGAATGGTAAACTTTGAATTTCCTCACGGGGTGGGACAACCGAGTGGAAAGGGTTAAGGTTAGCATATTGTGACTCAGATAAGGAAACTATAGATTTGCACTGTGTTTTTTCTGTTAAATTGTAAATTTGCCTTTTAAAAGAGACTTCATCCTATTGCAGGATTTTTAAGTCCTCACTACAAATTCTGAATCTTTTCTTCTAAATCATCCTTCATTTCTAACAAATGATTATGCTTCTGATTAGCTGCATCTCTCTTATGCAAATGGAGTATCTGTCCTTGGAGGAACTCAACTCTGTCTACAGTGGTTACACTCCCAGAAGTCCTCCAAGATTTCCTGCATGCACCCTGCCCTATCCAGCTGAATCATAAGCTGCATCCTTTCACGCCAAACGGCATCAGTACTATCAATCACTTCATCTAACTTTGTCTGAGAACATTGTAAAATTATTATGCAGTTGCCCAGACAGTGCTTGCAGTAACCATTTTCTCCATCACATATACAGAAGGAGTAGAAGAAAAACAACCAAAATGTTCAACAACTGAATGTTGTCTCAACCATGGTAAACCAAAACACAGCATGCTCTCAAAAGAGAGGGGAACAGAGTAGCACATTCAAAGCTGTGTCCTTGGGCGAGAATCCCATTATGTAAAGATAAACAGGTAATTATGGCTGGGGATGTCTGCTATCTGTCCTAGTTCATTTTATACAACTCTCTGGCCTTCAGTGGCAACAAAGGCAATGTCTGCACATATATATGTTAGTATTTTATTAGGGTACACAAATAGAAATCACATACTGTACCTAACACTAACGACTGTGGCAATGAGGTCAGGTTAGCAGCAGCTAACAATTCTTATGTAAACGGCCACAAATCACAAGCCAATAGCCAAATTAAAGTGACTCGCTCTGTAATCCGTATAGCACAGAATAGAGCTATCTAGCTAACCCTCCTCCCCCCACCTCTGCCCTACAGACACCACTGAAGGAAATGGAAGCCAATGTCTTTAGTCCTGGAGGAAGGAATGCTGCTGGGGTCCAAATCGAATTCCAAAACAGCCAAAAGTTGCCCAAAGGCAATATGCTGGCAAGGCAAGCTCTAGCCATGACTTGTGAGCTGCATGATAGGCAGGGCCGGATTTACGTATACGCCAGCTACGCCGTGGCGTAGGGCCCACAGCTGGCAAGGGCCCACAAAAATTGAAAAATTGGTTAGCTTTTTTAAAATTAAATTTAAAAAAAAACCGCTGGCTGCTGCCGCGGCAGCATGGACTGTCCCGCGGGGCCCCCTCTGCTGCCGCGGCAGCATGGACTGTCCCGCGGGGCCCCCTCTGCCCGCTGAGCCTCCTCCGTGCCGGCACGGAGGGGCTCAGCCGTCGCGGAGGGAGGGATTCAGCCCGGGCAGAGGGGGCCCCACGGGACAGTCCATGCTGCCGCGGCAGCAGCCAGCGTTTTCTTTTTTAAATTAAATTGTACTTGAGCCGATGGGGGGGGGGGGGGGTCTGGTGCTGGAAATGGGCTTGGGGTGGTAAATACTGGAGGTGGGCTGACACGAAGAAACCAGAAGAAAGTGGCTGGAGCAATTGCAGCTGAAAAAAAATGCACAAAAGGTAGAAAAATATCTCTTTAATTTGAATATATTAATTGGAATATGTCAGCTCTGGTAAATGTGCATCATTAACGACTGCACATTGTGTAGTACAAGAAGCAAATTAATGTATAGTTTTTATTTCTACACTGTTGTACATTCCAAGTTTGGCTTTTGGAATTCCCAGTTTAATTATGACGTCAGGGCCAACAGCGCGCAGCTGATCCTGGGTAGTCTCGTTTTTATCTTTTCTGGGGGCCCACAATTTTTGTTGGCGTAGGGCCTCACGCAAGGTAAATCCGGCCCTGATGATAGGAAGAAAGGCCGGACACCCTGAGGTGCCTGCAGGGGTCTCAGCTGGTTTTCACTGTGAGTCCTGTGTTGGTGCAAGCACAAAGGCTTATTAGGTGGAAAAAAGTCACAGGCAAAAGCCCTGAAGAGAAAAGCAAAAGCCAAAGTGCAGAAGAGCCCAAAAAGCCAAAGAACATTTTCATGCATTCTCATTGTTTTTTGCAGAGTTATTATGTTGGCCCATGCCCTTTTCTTGGGCTGGGTTAGATCTAGGTGACTGGGAGAATCAGGACACAGTTTTCAGGAGGTGGTCACCTGCACAGTAGAGTCCATGGTGAGATGTGGAATGCAGAGGCAGATGACTAGGTTCCAAACACATTGTTGCAACTTCAAAAGTCCAAAGGAATATTCTGCAGATGAGGAAGGCCTGAAACTTCGATTTTCTACAATTAAAGATGTTAGGAAACATAGTCTTCTGTGTCCATACACATACACATTTTACAGACAGTGATTTGGAGGCATCTGCAGGTCTGATTTCCAGGAGCATGGCAGGAGTCTTCTGGAGCAAGACTCCATTTTGTTTGGTTTATGTAGGACATGGGCAGGCTACTGGTATTAGCCCCACAGCTCTCTACATCTCTCCACAAATGATAACCCATCCACATGTGTATGCTTCTTAAGATCACTGCTCCTGCTTTAACCATGTAGCTGCTTCAAGACCATAGTTCCTTCCCTCAATCACCCCCGGACAGTTGATCCTACTCCCCATTTCCCACCACAACATCGGATCCCACCTATACTCCTCCCAATGCCTATGGTGTCCTCCACTATACTCCCCTCTCAAAGCCTCTAGTGTTCATTAAAACTAACTCTCCTCCCCACCCGCACAATCCCTTCATAAAGCAATCCCCCTCTGTAAGGCCCCCACTAGCAGCACCCCTCCCATCCCCAATCCCTTTCCTCAGCCTTACTAGGGTCCCTGGGGCCTAGTGGGAGTAGCAGTGAGGCCCACTCACTGCTGCTCCTTCTGTATCTGAATCCCAAATGGCTCTATTGATCCCTAGCAGCAATCTCACAGTAGTCTTTCAATCTATGTGAACTGCATGAAATGGTTTTAATCCGTTGTGTGGGTCAATAAGTATTAAATAAATAAATATTCCATATTTTAGAAGTACAATACAGTGCACATATACTCATTGGCATTTAGCTGCTTCTAGACATTTATAACACCTTGCTAACTTCTCATTTAGACCCGGGGTTTGAAAGAATGCGAAGAGAAAGGATGTTGGACTTTCCTCATGCCTTTTTGGGAGTAGCTTAGGGTGAGATAGATTTGGGAACAGAGGATTTACAATCTAAGAGGCCCTTTTACTAAAATGCATTAGTATTTTTATTTATTTAACATTTTTTATATACTGCCTTTAAGTCTTATCATAGCGGTTTACAGTGAAACAGAACAAGTATAACATGGAAAGCTATCATTAACTATTTGCATCTAACATTTTACAACATTTCAACTATTAACAGAAGCACATAGATTGAAGCAACAGCCTCGGGGGGGGGGGGGGGCACAGTTGAGCAGGGAATCCATTACTGTGATTGGTGTACTTCATATGTTGTAGTATTCAGGGAAAAGATAAACTTTTAGAAATTCTCTGAAGTTGGCAATTTCTGAAATAGCTCTTAGGTGAATTTGGTACTTATTGCATGTTTAGTGCTAAAATTAATGTCTGTTAAGTGCAAAGCCTCCGTTGTAACTGTCAGGGGCATGACAGTTATCGCAAGGACATGTACCCTAAGACAGGGCAATTACCGCATGTGGCCATCTATTGAGGTGATGTTTAGTTGCACCTGCATTAATTGCAGCATTGACAGGTAGCATGATAAATGCCCCCCACACTAAGTGCAATGTGCTCCCCATTCCCACTTTCTGCACCAAACCACCCATTCACCACCCCAACCCAACTGGCAGTCAGCATGCCAATCCGTGTGTGGCAACTGACATGCCACTGTGGTAACAGTTATTGCAGGGCCCTTGCATACAGATAACTGTGTGGGAAAAACACACTTTAACAAATTATTTATTTAAGTCATTTACCGCCAATCAAAACTTCTAAGCGGGTGCAATAAAAACATACATATTATTCAACACACAAACAAGACATTACACAATCCAATCAGACAAGCATCCCCATCAAAAACCCTCACAGTAGCCTAGAACAAGATCAAGAATCCAGCCCTTTAAAAAAAAAGATTTCACCTACTTGAGAAAATGTAAATAATCTATAGAAGATCCAAAGATACAGGAAGATCATTCCACAACACAGGAGCTTCAAATCGAAAAAGCCCTATGCTGCACAGTATTACACAAAGAGGGCACTTCCCTCTTCAACCAAATTTTCCCTGTAACTCATTCCACTGCTTGGTGCTCCTTAAGTTTATATCTGAGGCAATGGAGGGTTAAGTGATTTGCCCAAGATCACAAGCACTGGCAGTAGGATTTGAACCAGACATCCCCTGGTTCTCAGCATTTTTCTCTAACCATTGGGCTTCTCCTGAGCAGACTGCTTGAGGGGGACATGGGTGCTTACCTCTGTGTCATTCAGAACCAGCTCCCTGGGGAGAAACTATAGTGGACAGTTCCCTAATTAGCTATTCTGGTAACTGCAGGTTTGCAAAATCAGCTTCATATATACAGGGTGGCCCAAAAAAGTGAGAACATCTCGTAAATTAAAAGCTTTATAAGTTTACTTATTTACCTTTTTTAGCTATATAACGTCTTTATTTCAACAATTTCCGGTTGCCACCCTTTTTTTAATTTTGTCATCGTTTACATCTGTTTTTTTTGAATTTTTAAATAACTTATATGCTACGAGATGTTCTCACTTTTTTTGAGCCACCCTGCATATATATGTAAGTGGTGCTACTTATATGTATAAGTAGAAAGATCACATCATATATGTAGCACTACATATACAGATGGGGGCCAATATTCAGCGCCAGCTGTTTAGGCATGAGTATAGCACTTAGCCATCGGCGATGAACTCTAAACCCAGATATTCAATGCCAGGGTCATATATGGCCTGATGTTGATATCTGCGGTCACCGCACAGCCACAGAAGCTAACCGGGTGGTGGCAATGTTGGACCACTACCCGGTTAGCTCCTATGAGGAAAACTAGGCAAGCTTTTGCTGCACCTAGCTTTACTCACAAGTCGCTAACTGGGTAGAGGTGTAATATCACCACTACCCGGTTAGTGACTGTTTGCCGCACCCCCGGAATACCCACAGCACGCCCGATGTTAAGTGGGTTAGTATCAGGGCGTATAGCAGCATTAGTTGGGGATATTCAGCAGCACTAACCGTGTTAGTGCCCTTGAATATCCTGTCAAGTAGCATTTACACAGTTCACAGGTCTGTAAACCATGTAAATGTCTTTCAATATCGGGTCCATAAATCTCCAGTGCAGATTTTTATAATATGGTCATCTAGAAAATGGCCCTTTCTGTTGTGCAATGTGCCAGATATGTGTACTATTTTGGCGGCGCTCCTAAAAGGGCTTCAGCACTCATTGAGTCGTTTATAAAGTACTTGCATAATTCTCAGTGAGCCAAATTAGGCATCCCTTTCCTCACTGAGATGATCTATACAATGTTATATTCTCCATGTGGGAATAAACATGGAAACATAGGAAGTGTTAGACTAAGAAACTGGCTGGCTAATAATTTTAACACCTTTGACAGTGCTGCTGGTTCCATAAATGAATAATTTTTTAATATACTTTTGCTTAATGAATTTCTTTTTCATTAAAATTGCTTAACCCGGGAGTACCGATGGGGTCAAAAGTGACCCCATTGCAAGTTTCACAAAAGCGTATCTCGGAAATTAGTTGTTCAAGAATGCAATCTTTTTATGACTTTTCACATGTCAATATTCTCTTTATATTGCGCCATGAGAGGAATAATTTTCATCCGCTAGGTGACGCTAGTGATGAATTGCAGCACAGAGTACCAGTGGGGTCATTTTTGACCCAAGTTGCTTACGTCCGGTTTGGATCGTGATACAATTTGCAGTTTTGTGAATTTTTTGGTCTGACAAAGGTATTTATCATTAATTACATATCATTTATTTTTTGTACTATTATTTTTATGAAAATTTTCTGTAATTGATATCATACGTTCTCTCATTATTTCCGATGAAATCTAAAGGCTTTCAGCTCGTTCATCACGATTATTGTACACCTATAGTAAAACTGCTTTGCGTTTTATTCAACTTTATCTTTGTTTATTTATTTTAGGTTTATTGTTTTATGATGTCAAAACGAAAGTATTCATGCCCAAGTAAGAGAAATATTGCAACGAGATGCTGACAGTGACGGCTCTGAGTCGTCTGATGATTGCAGCATATTCAGCAAGCGAAGAAGCATATCAGACAAGTTCGGGCGATAAATCTGATGATTGACAGTCATGATTTAGATGGCGACAGCAGTTTGGTCGCTAAGTGAATGTGAGACTGATGTTGAGCCGGTAACATCGCCTGCAGCAAAGAGTCAAGTTACGGGTCGAGGCAAAGCTCGAGGCTGTGCTGGATGGGGAAGAAGGCAGGAGTCCTCGGTGTCTTTATTATCTGTGAGGAATTTTAGTTGTGGTCATAGAGGAGCTAAGAGGTCATCAACTATAAGCACAAATGTTGCCATTGCAGCCTATGTATCTAAGGATGCCACATCATGGAACAGAAAACCTATAAGCAAGCTGCTGGAAGATACGCCAGAGCTAATGTCATGCCCATACAACAAGGTCCTACAAGGTATGCTGTACGAAATGTTGATGGCCCTCTCGCAGCATTCCACTTGTTCATGAGGAAGAACTTATTGAATGAAATCATGATGTGGATGAGCAAACAAGGAAGACACATTTATGACGAGACCTGGAAAGGTTTTACAGATGGAGAATTTAAATGTTTTCTTGGACTTCTGATCCTCTCAGGCTGTGTACAAGTCACAAAATGAATCCATAGTTCAGTTGTGGAACCTTGAAGATGGTCGTTCTGTTTTCGGCAAAAATATGGCCTGTAACCGTTTTAAGCAAATTTCTTGTGCTCTCAGATTTGATGATGCAACCAACAGACGTGAACAACAAGGCCGTGGATAAGCTTGCTCCAATCAGACATGTTTTTGATACCTGGGAAGCAACTCTAAGTGACGCCTTTGTTCCTGGTGAAAATGTTACTGTGGATGAGCAACTGCTTACATTTTGTGGCCGTTTTTCCGTTCAGACAATATATTCCCAGCAAACCTGGGAAATATGGCATAAATCTATGGATGTTGTGTGACAGTGCAACGTCCATAAGTTCTGCATCTTAAAGTATATAGAGGAAGGGAACTCGGACAAAACAGGGAACAGAATCAGGGTGAAAGGGTTGTGCTGCAACTCACTGAAGGATTTGATGCGATCTGGCAGAAATGTTACTGTTGACAATTTCTTCTGCAGTTTATCTCTGTCACTGAAATTGCTAGAAAAACAAATGACACTTTTGGGGACAATTCAAAAGAACAGAAAAGAATTACCTCCAGAATTTGTAACAGCAAAGGGCCAAGAGGTATTCACTTCACTGTTTGCCTTTCGCGATGACACCACTCTGGTTTCCTATTGCCCGAAGAAAGGAAAAGTGGTTGTTCTTCTGAGCAGTTTGCATGATCAAGAAGAATAGATACACACATCCAGACAAAAAAACCACGTATGATCTTGGACTATAATTCTAGTAAAGGTGGAGTAGATACGGCAGATCAAATGTTGCACACGTATACCACAAAACGAATGACAAGACGCTGGCCAGTGACAATCTTCTACAACATGTTGGACATCAGTGCTTTGACCGCCTTCATTGTATGGATGTCACTAAATCCAGAATGACAGTCCAAGTCAAAGCACAGACGTCGTCTATTCCTCTTGGAATTAGGAGAGCAGCTGCTTCAGAGTAATTGCAGCGAGACTTCTTCCAGCATTGAAGAAGCCACTGATGCTGTTTGCAATGTCGGGATCCCAAAGAAAAGGGCAAGTTGTCACTGCTGTTCCAGAGAAAAAGACAAGAAAAGCAACATAGTTTGCAGCTCCTGCAAGAACATTGTTTGCAAAGAAGAACATTCAGAAATTGTCTGTGTCTCATGCAAATGACTGTAGTACTTTACTGTGTTCATCAAGTGCATGCAAAACTGCTTTCATGGCAACACTTCTTCATGTATTTTTATGATAAAGCATTAAATTTCAAAACATTTAACCTTCATATAATAAATAATTAATTTAGAATAATATTTTGTCTGTTTAGTTTAAAAATTTCATGGTTAACAATTAAAATTCGTCGTGGGGTCATTTATGACCCCAACGGTATTTAGTGTGTGCAAAAAATCTCAGTAATTCCAGGGTTAATAGTAACAATTATTTTATGTGTTTTATTCCCAAATTCATTCCTATATCTTTCACATTCTCATTCTATATTACAGGGCGCGGGCAGGGTCCCAGGGCCCGTTTGTAACCGGGTGCACGGCCCGGCGCGGGACCCTGCTCGGCCGCGGGAGCGCGCATTGGCGTCAGGACGACGGCGGCAATTTAAAATGATTGGCTCTGCTGCGAGATGGAGGAGCAGAGCCAATCAGGTGGGCGCAACTCCATGTGCTACGAGGCTCTTGGCTTGCCCGCAGCACATGGTAAGAGGGCGCCCACCGGGAAGGAGAGGCTGCAGCGGATCCGCAGAGTGTCGCAGTCCGGTGAAGGCCTACAATTTTCCGGGCTTGTGGGCAGTGAGTGCAAAAAAACGGCACTCTGCTGCTTACCAGAGGGCGGTTGTCTTGTCACGGTTCAGCCAGGCACGAAATTCTGCTGCTTGTGCTCAGCGTGAGGAGAAACCGGCAGTCAACAGGAGCCTGCACCTCCGGACACGTGAGCTGATAGAGGGCAAGCATTCTAGGCGACGGGCGCAGTGCACGGTGATAGGATCGTGAGCAGGAGGAGGGAGGGGGCAACGGAGGAATCAGCGGCCCGAGCAATTTGGTCGGGGAAAAGAAGGGTTTTATTTCAGGTGGGTGGAGATGGGTCCGAAGAGGCCGGCGGGGGTAGGTAGGTCGGCTGGGAGGTCAGCAGCCCCACGTGGGGCAGGGAATAGGAGTACAAAAGGAGTGAGCAACAGAGGGAGGCTGCAGCAGGGAGGCAGTAGAGAGAGAGGCAGGTATCTGGGGTAGCGAGGGGCAGGGGGATAGATGCTGGTTACAGCAGATAGGGGGGGAGAGGTGCTGAAAGGGGGCGCGCGGCTAGGCCCCGGAGAGCGAGGGTAGCAGGGGGGGTAGGCAGAGCTAGCGTGATCATGCCTGAACCGGCCCCTTCAGGAGGGGATCCGGGTAGCGGTACAGAGGGGAGTAGCGCGGGAGTAGGGGGTCCTAATAGTGGGACCCCCCAAGGCGGCGCTGTATGGGGTAGCATGGCGCCATGGGAATGGAGGGGTGTGGGGACCAGCCCAGCTGGTGGCGGGGGCAGGGGAGGAGAATGGTTCAGAGGGTACCCCCTCTCGCCCGGGGCTTTAGGTCCTCCCGAGCAGCTTACTGCTTGGGATAGGTGGCAGGCGGGTGGCCAAGGCTCATCGGGTAGGGATTGGATGGGGGCATGGCAGCCGTCGTGGCCCTCGGTTTTCTCCCCTTTGTGTCCCCCTTTTTTATCTCTTCAGATATCCTTTCCGGTAGCGCCGCGGGGTGCGCCGCTTCCTGGCGAGTCGGAGCGAGTGATGGACAGCGAAGCTGGCAGCGGAGTGGCGGGAGTGAACACGTCTGCGGTAGAGCGAGAGAGCGAGACGCACGTGATCAGCCGCGGGGTGCGCGACCCTCGTGATGGTGTTCTGGTGTCTCAGGAAGGCGCAGTGCCTGGCGGAGATGCGGGTGAGTCATCAGTGCGGGGAGTTGAGGAGAGGGGTGGGTCGCGGGGGGAGCATTCAGGAAAGGCGTGCAAGAAGAGAAAGCATGCTTGTCGGCGGAGGCATAGCTCCAACTCATCGTCCTCTTCTTCGTCGGAAGGTTCGGATTCTTCGTCAGGCGGAGCGCAGATTACGGCTGTTTCGGGTGACGGGGGGTTCACTGGGCGGGGAGGTGGTGGTTCTGCATCACTGGCGGCAGTGGCAGAATTGTGGGAGGGTGTTCCGAAGAAGTTGCGGCGTAAAATTCTAAAACGCAAGTACATTGACATTTTCCGCCTGCTCGAAGGCCGAAAACGTTCGGGGGATAGTAAGAAGAAGCGGAGGGAGGATGAGAAGGCTGGACGGGTGCGGCCGGTGTCGCGCAACGTGGTCAACTGGGTCCGATCGTTCTTGCGACTAGCAAGTGTATGGGGGCATCAGTATCCGGAGCATTACGGCGGCTTGCTGTCCTATGCTGATGCTATTTTGGGTGCGTCTCAAGCGCACGACGGATGGTCGTGGCTTAACTATGATGAGAAGTTTCGGGACAAGATGGAAGAAAATACGTCACTAACGTGGGGGACGCAGGGCATTAATCTGTGGTTGACGCAGATGTCTGTCAAGACGGGTAGTGGGGGAGCTAGTGGAGCTACGATTGGGCAGGGTTATACCGGTGGGGCAAAATCGTTCCTTTCGTGGAGCACCCTCAGCAGTACTGGCCAAGCCTGTCCTCGGGGCCGGGGCAGACCTTTGTTGGAGATACAATCGGACCACCTGTCCTTTCCCGGATTGTAAGTTCCGGCACGCATGCTCTTTGTGCGGAGGTGCCCATCCCGCGACAAAGTGCCTTAAGAAAGGTGTGGCCACCGCGCCACTTCCGGGAGCCAAGTGAGGTTTCGCATTGCGCGTTAGCGCCTTCCCCAATTCGAGGACATGTGCTAAGTAGTTGGCTTCTGAGGTATCCGAAAGCAAAAGAAAGTGTGACGTTGCATTTAGGCTTTAAGTTTGGTTTTATTATTCCTATAAGGGGTAAGGTGGTCACGGGGGCGGTTAGGAATGCGGCGAGCATTCGGCGCTGGGCAGCGGTGGCGCGGACAAAACTGACTGCGGAATTGTGTCTAGGGAGGATTGCGGGGCCTTTCCGCATACCACCGTTTCGGAATTTCGTCGTGTCTCCTCTAGGAGTGATCCCCAAGAAAGAGCCGGGAAAGTTCAGATTGATACACAACCTGTCATCGCCGATAGGGACTTCGGTTAATGACTCCATTCCGTGTGAGTTCTGCACGGTGCGGTATGCTTCCTTTGATAGGGCGGTGGAGTTAGTATCCGAGGCGGGTCGCGGGGCCCTGTTAGCAAAAGTTGACATTGAATCGGCCTTTCGATTACTGCCAGTTCATCCATCGGCTTTTAGGTTGCTTGGTTTTCGGTTCGAAGATGCATATTACTACGATAAGAGTCTGCGATGGGATGTGCGATATCTTGTGCCTACTTCGAGATGTTTAGTTCCTTCTTACATTGGATGTTAGTGAGGAGGGTGGGAGCTTCAGAAGTGGTGCACTATCTTGACGATTTCCTCTTCGTCGGTAGGGCGGGGTCGGATGGCTGCAAAAGACTGCTGGAAGGTTTCGAAGGGATGGCGGAGGAGTTGGGGGTGCCGCTGGCGGCAGGCAAGACGGTGGGGCCTACCACGCAGCTTACCTTTTCGGGTGTGGAACTCGATTCAGTGAATATGGTGGCGCGTTTGCCGCACGAGAAAGTGGTAAAACTCCGGGTCTTAGTGGCCAACGTGCTGGCCTCGCAGAAAGTGACATTGAAGGAGCTACAGGCGCTATTGGGGTCCCTTAATTTTGCCTGTAAAGTCATTCCGATGGGGCGGGTGTTCAGTCGGCGCTTGGCGGCGGCGACGGCAGGCGCAAAACGGCCGCATCATCGCATTCGGGTCTCGCAGGTTATGAAGGAGGATCTCCGGGTTTGGGATGCCTTCTTGGTAGAATTTAATGGAACGACAGTGCTGCGAGAGGCGGAGGTCACCAGTAGTGACATGCATCTTTACACGGATGCTGCGGGGGGAGTTGGTCTGGGGATCTATTTCAGGGGCTCGTGGTGTTCTGCTAGATGGCCGCAGTCCTGGGCGGAAGGGGGCTCGTTGAGCAATATAACGTTTTTGGAGCTCTTTCCCATATTAGTCGTGTTGGAATTGTGGCCGGATAGGCTGGCTAACCGCAGGGTAGTGTGGTGGTGCGACAATGAGGCAGTGGTGCATGTCGTCAATCGTTCGCCCAGGTGTTGTAAGGTGGCTTCGCTTATGCGGCGGGTGGTACTTGCTTGCATGCAGTTGAATGTTGATTTGAAAGCGCGTCATATTCCAGGGCATATTAATGAAATTGCTGATGCTCTCTCCCGTTTGCAGATGGAGCATTTTCGGAAGTTGGTGCCGGAGGCGGACGAGGAGGAGGGTCATGTTGTCCCCTCGAGCTTGTGGAGCGTTGGCCTGCAGAGATGAGGCAACTCTTGAAGAGCTCAGTGGCGGCTAACACCTGGGAAGCCTATCGGCGGGGTTGCTCGCGTGTGCAGCGGTTCTTATGTGAGCGGGGTTGGAATGGGGGGAGGGCCCCTTCTCTGTTGCTCGGACAGTATGTAGCATGGGCCAAAAGTAACGGGGTTACGCGGTCGGCGGTGCGTGGACATTTGGCAGGTTTTGAATTTTTTGCTAGGGCGGTAGGGTTGGAGTCCGGGGGTCGGGGTCTCCTAGCGCGGAGGCTTCTGCAAGGGTGGGAGCGGTCGCATCCGGCTCCGCGGGATCGCCGACGGCCGATTACACATGAGTTGCTGGTGGCGGTGTGCCGTGAGCTGGGGCATGTGGCGAGAGATCCCTACGAAGCAGGGCTCTTCAGGGCGGTGTTTTGTGTCTGGCTTTTTTCGGGGCGTTGCGGGTCAGTGAGTTGGCAGAGGCTTCGAGTCGATGCGATAGCGGAAATAGTCTGCGGTGGCGGCACGTCTGGATTGAAGACAGAAAAATGCGGATTCTTCTGGCTAAGTCCAAAACGGATCAAAAAAGAAAAGGGTTTTGGGTGGTCCTTGGGGCGACGGGTGGGATCACCTGCCCACTGGCAGCTATGCGGGAGTACTTGGCCATTCGCCCGGTGGGCGGGAAGGGGTTGTTTGTGCACAAGGATGCTTCCCCGCTTTCGTGTTTTCAAGTCACGGCTGTATTGCGTCTAGTTTTGCGGCGGATGGGAGAGGACCCTTATCAGTTTTCATCGCACTCTTTTCGCATCGGGGCAGCAACCAGTGCAGCGGCGGCGGGCTTGTCCGGCGCGGCGATACAGAAGATTGGCAGGTGGCGCTCGAGGGCTTTCGAGGGCTACGTACGCTTATGAATACAAAAAGGGGGGGGTTGGGGGGGGGTTAACTAATATTGTGCCTTTCTGTTACAGGTGGGGGTGTGAGTTTGCTGGGATGTTGGCTCCTGGGGCACTCCTTCGTATATTGGGCTGGCCAGCGGGCGGCGCAACGCCCAGGTGGAGCGAATTTGCGACTTGATCCGGCAGTGGTGGCGGTGTGTCATGGCTGGGCGAGGGGGGTCTGCGGTGGTCGCAACTGCTGCCTGTGCTTCGCCACCACCAGCGCGTCAGAGGCCAGCCAGCGATCCTGTTGGTGCATCTTGGGGGGAATGAGCTCTCTTCGTGGACTTGCAAGCAGCTGATTCGGGCAGCCAAAAAAGACTTTTCAGTTTTGCTCCGGATGTTCGAAGGGGTGGTCTTGATGTGGTCTGACATCATCCCGCGGCCTGCGTGCTGGGGGCAGCGGCGCTGGTTGCGGGGGGTGATCAAGATCAACAGGCAGATCGGGAGATGGGTCGGTAAACAAGGCGGATTGCAGGTGCAACACCCCTGGGTGGAGGTGGCCTGCTCCGGATTGTACAGAGAAGATGGGGTACACTTATCTCCAGTGGGTACCGATTTGCTATTGAATGATTGGCAGGAAGCTCTGGAGAAGGTGGTGCAGGAGAGGCCGCACTGGTCGCAGCTTGGGACTTTAAGGGGGCGGCACAGGGAAATATGATCCCCCTGTGCCGGTGGCGGGATCCCGGAGGTCCGGGGTCCGGAGCCTTTGGTGACTAGGGGAGGGGGCGGGGTGCCCTCGACCCGGGCAACCCCTGGAAGACTTTTGCTAGTAACATGGCAAAGTCGGATAGGGGGGGCCGAACTGGGCCGTTGGTGGGGACCACGGCTTGAGCGGAGGTGTGACCGCTTTGCTAGTAGCACGGCGGGCGGTCCATCAACCCGCGGGGCTGGGTGGCTCCATTTATATATATATATAGTTACATATACCTGTTAAATCTTCATGGGTTGTTAAATAAAGCTGCGACCAGTTTTCCCACCAAGAACGTGTTTGTGAGTTATTTGAGGCATTGGGGGGGTGCGTAAGATATATGACATAGCGGGAGGGGGGGAGGGGCATGTAAGAAGGGAAGCCGGGTCCTGCTACCCGGTTAATTACAGGGCGCAGGCAGGGTCCCAGGGCCCGTTTGTAACCGGGTGCACGGCCCGGCGCGGGACCCTGCTCGGCCGCGGGAGCGCGCATTGGCATCAGGACGACGGCGGCAATTTAAAATGATTGGCTCTGCTGCGAGATGGAGGAGCAGAGCCAATCAGGTGGGCGCAACTCCATGTGCTACGAGGCTCTTGGCTTGCCCGCAGCACATGGTAAGAGGGCGCCCACCGGGAAGCCCTCCCACCCACCCTCTTGAGGGTTGTGGAGGGGGTGATGGGGTGTCGCAGCTGGGGGAGGGGGGGTGTTAGGATGGGCGGGATCCCGGAGGTCCGGGGTCCGGAGCCTTTGGTGACTAGGGGAGGGGGCGGGGTGCCCTCGACCCGGGCAACCCCTGGAAGACTTTTGCTAGTAACATGGCAAAGTCGGATAGGGGGGGCCGAACTGGGCCGTTGGTGGGGACCACGGCTTGAGCGGAGGTGTGACCGCTTTGCTAGTAGCACGGCGGGCGGTCCATCAACCCGCGGGGCTGGGTGGCTCCATTTATATATATATATAGTTACATATACCTGTTAAATCTTCATGGGTTGTTAAATAAAGCTGCGACCAGTTTTCCCACCAAGAACGTGTTTGTGAGTTATTTGAGGCATTGGGGGGGTGCGTAAGATATATGACATAGCGGGAGGTGGGGGGAGGGGCATGTAAGAAGGGAAGCCGGGTCCTGCTACCCGGTTAATGAAATATTCTCTAATACCAAGTGACTCCATTCTATTTAGATGACTTGCAAGATTCTATTGTTGACATAGTTGCAGTATATTCCACTTCTATTGTTGATATTCTAATAAAAAGAAATACTTACATGCTCTATGTGTGACATACTAAAGATGACAATAAGACAGAAAGATTGATCCAAACAAGGAGGCTGGCGTGCTAATCCATGGGATTTAATGATGTGCATAGGCAGGGCCATACTAAGGGCTAGACAAGTGATGCAGCCACACAAGGCATTAGTACCAAAGGGGTGCATCATCACTGGGACTTCCAGGAAGCCTGGTAACAGTAAATCCCGGCATGTGGCTGGGTGGGGAGGGGAGCTCCAGGTTTGCAAATTGTGTAGGGTACATTTCTAGCTTGCTGTGGTCCTTGTTTTCGTTGGGTTTTGGGGGTTTTCTTCCATTTTTCAGACTTTTCAAGTATTTGTGTTAATAAAAAAAATAATAATGAATGCTAGATTTTAAAAAAATGTACAAATAAATTTTACAGTGTTATTTGTAGGTTAGCATGTGCTTATTCATCTTAACATGCACTAAATGTTTTAAAGTGTGCTAATAAACTGAAAGTTTGCTAAGAAATGCATATCCTTAGTGGATTTTCCTATATATAAGCAGCCTGTGTTGACAAAGATTTGCTATAGAGGCAAATGAGTCTCTGTAGCAAACCTTTCCAAGAAAACTTGCATGAGACCTTTAGGAATATAGAGGTGTGCAAAAACTGACCCTTGACTATGTTCTTGAGGATTGTTTTTCCTTAACTTCTGAGTCAATGATATTATACATGATATTGCATTGCAACAACTCAAAATTTCAGTAAAATCTCATACTGTATGTCATGGATCATGCACCAAAGTACATAAGCTGCTTGCAAGGGGTGATTTTATGATTTTATTTTTTTATAAGGAACTCACACTGAAAAATTTTCAAAAACAAAAAACAACAGTATTTTGCATGCTTTGAGCAATTGTGCATGTTTTATTATACATAAGCACCCACTGTAAAAGTTGCTAGAAATTAGTATATTGGCCTCAGTGTGTTATTTTGAAACAGTTGTATGTCAAGTATGTAAAACCTTGTTTGTGTTTATCTTTTAAGACAAAGGACCCTGGGCTCCATCTGTATCTAAATGATTACAACAACTTGTTCACTGTGACTCAGACTGGTATAATCCGTTACCTCATCTTACTCCGGCCACTGGACAGAGAACTACAGCAGACATACATATTCTCGGTAAAATACAATGTTTTAGTTTTACATTTATAATCACAAAAAGAACACTGAATGACAAGTGACTAATGCTTATTTCATTTTTTTTTTCAATTTTGAAAATACTTTATTCAGATAAATAAAGAAAGGAAATACAATAGTCCCCATCAAGGGAAGTTCACCCAGAAACAATAGCTCTCATCAAGAAACAACTTACGAAATTTAAAAAAAAAAAGTAGGAACTGGCCAACCATAAATTAGTACCAAATTAAAAGAAGAAAATACCTGAGATGTGCCTGAAATAAACTTTTGATCCTGTTAACATAATAAGAAGGCAGAGAAAATTAACAAACCAACAATCAAACAATATCATGTAACCGAGGCACAGCGGATGCGGTGCTCTCCTACTGCCCCCTTTCCCCTCACCCCTTCCCCCACCCTGTAATAATCACCGGTCGCAGCTTTATTAACTTTTACCATATCCAGCAACAATTCCAAACAATCAACTTAAACCTCCACTTCAACAGAAATGTTTCACCAGCCATGTGGGTAGCAAAGTGATGTAATTTCCGTTTCCACCGCAGAAAGTCCACGGCTACCAACCTACCACCCCTTCTTCCGCTTCGCCATATTATTAGTAAAAGCCCCACCGGGGTTCTCTGGGTCGTGGGTACCCCACCCCTGCCCTACTAATAGCTAAGGCTCCAGACCCTGGAAACCTCCTGGATCCCGCCACCGGCTCAGATGATCCCTAGATCTCTGAACCGTCCCCCCAAAGCTGCAACTAGTGTACATCCTGCCTCAGAACATATTCCAATGCCTCCTGCCAGTCATTCAGGAGCAAGTCTACTCCTACCAGGGATAAATGCACCCCATCCTGCCAGTATAAACCCGCACAGGCTATCTCCACCCAAGGGTGCTGTATCTGGTAATGCCCTTGCTCCAACACCCAGCGACCGATCTGGCGATTGACCTTTGTCAAGCCCCTAGACCATCGCCACTGCTCCCAACAGGCAGGCCTTGGAATGATATCTGACCATAACAAAATTACCAAAAAATATAATAATTACTCTATTAGTAACAGCACTTAATATAAGTAAAGGTAGAAAAGTAGGTGCATTCAGTGCCTGAATGATACATTGTGTCTGTGTTTTGTGCCGATTAGTCTGAGACGTCCCCGTGCTATTTTATGGAGATGCACCTACTTTTCTATCTTTACTTATACTTACTAAACTATTGCTCTCATTAGGGTCGCCACCTGCAGACAATGCGGCATATAATGGTCAATCACACTAACCACCGCCTCATTGTCGCACCACCAAATCACTCTGCGATTACGCAACCTGTCCGGCCACAGCTCCAATACCACTAAGAACAGGAACAGCTCCAAGAAGGTGATATTGGTAGTCAGCCCCTCGTCGTACCACACTTGTGGCCAGGGTGCCGCACAACACTCACCGCCAAAGTAGATGCCCAATCCTCCACCACCCGCCACATCTGTAAACAGTTGTAGGTCCACATTAGAGATCGCAGCCTCCATCAAAACCGATGTTCCATTGAACTCCTGCAAAAACACATCCTAGACCTGCCCAAATACTCTACGACAACCTGATACGGTGATGAAGCTTCCACACTCCAGCCTTAGCCGCCTATAAATGCCGCAAGAACACCCTACCCATCGGTATTACCCTACACGCAAAATTCAAAGAGCCAATTAAGGCCTGCATCTCCCGAAGCATGATCTTGCGTGACACCAACACATCGGCTACCAACACTCGCAACCACTGTTCCCTCTAAGCTGTGCACTTGTGCGCGCGCACACACCTCACCGAGTGAGCGCACATACTTTACAATAGAGCGCACAAAAATTACAGTTCTGATTCTAATAGAAAACAACACAGACGTCTTAAAATTTAAAATTTGTGATTGTAATTACTAGAAATGTTCCCCTTCATTTAGTAATCATCTATTTTCATTTAATTTGATTAAAACCAATGTGGTGTACATACTGTATTCTGATGTGTAGTCAAATTTTAAAGTATATAACTCCGAGTGTCGTTATGTGGCGCACAAAAATTTAAACCTTCCTTCAAAAGTTGCACAGCTGCTATTTTATGCACACACAGCCTACAGAAAATTAGAGGGAACATTGCTTGCAACCATCCCACCTTATCCCCCGGTAAGAGCGCAACCATTTCCACTGTATCCAGCTGTACACCCAAAAAAGTGATGCTCGTGGCCGGACCCTCCATTTTGTCCCCTGCCAAGGGCACCCCCCCATACCCGTGATAACTTCACAAAGCCTTCCAGAAGCTCCTGGCACTCCCACGACTGCGCCTCGCCCATGAAGAGGAAGTCATCCAAGTAGTGCACCATGTTCGTGCGTCCCACCTTTTGAACCACTGCCCAATGCATAAATGTACTAAATATTTCAAAGTATCCACACGAAACTGAGAAACCCATCAGCTTGCATTTATCAAAATACCACCTCCCCTCAAAACAAAACCTCAACAAGGGAAAGACTGACTGATGGACCGGCAGCAATATGAAGGCCGATTCGATGTCCACCTTTGCCATCCAACTCCCTGTGCCACATCTGCGTACAAAGTCCACCGCTGCATCAAAGGACGCGTATCGCACCGTGCACCACTCCCTTGGAATCCGATCATTCACCGATGTTCCCGCAGGGAAGGACAGGTTGTGAATCAGCCTGGAATGGAAATGGGCTGTGAGGAAAGGGAGCTAGGACTGGAAATGGGCTGAGTGGTGAGGGGGGAGCTAGGACAGGAAATGGGCTGATGGAGGTGCTAGGATAGGATTGGAAATGGGCTGTTGGGGGTGCTGAGATTTGAAATGGGCTGTGAGGAAAGGGAGCTAGGACTGGAAATGGGCTGAGTGAGGGGGGAGCTAGGACAGGAAATGGGCTGATGGAGGTGCTAGGATAGGACTGGAAATGGGCTCTTGGGGGTGCTAAGATTGGAAATGGGCTGTGGTGGGGGCTTGGAATGAAATGGACTCATGGAGGGGCTAGAACTGGAAGTAAGCTCATTGGGGGCTTGGATTGGAAATGGGCTGAGTGGAGGGGAGCTAGGATTTGACATGGGCTGATGGTGGGGCTAGGAAAGGACTGGAAATGGGCTGATGGAAGGCTAGGACTGGAAATGGGCTGCTGTGGGGGCTAGAAGGGAGCGGATGCTGGGTGGGGCTGGAACTAAAAGGGAGCTGATGTTGGGGGAGGATTAGATTGGGATGGGGCTGGGAGAGTGAAATGGAGAGGAAAAAATATTTGGTGTGGGAGGGAAAAAAAATCTTCTATTGGCCGGGTATTGGGAGAGTAAGTGGGAATTGAGGATGGAGGGGTAAAATTTGAGTGGATGAAGTAGGAATGAGGAAAGAGCAAAAGGAGAAAAAATAGTATGTTAAAGCAGATGTAGAGAGAGAATGGAAAAAAATAGAAGAGAGAAGAAAGGACAAATGGACAGCAGATGATGGAGAGTTAGCAGAAGACACAAAGAAACCAGAAGAAAGTGGCTGGAGCAATTGCAACTGAAAAAAAATGCACAAAAGGTAGAAAAATATCTCTTTATTTTGAATTTATTAACTGGAATATGTCAGCTCTGGGAAATTTGAATCATTAACATCTGTGCTTTATTTAGCACAAGAGGAAATTAATTTATAGTTTTATTTCTACAGTGTTGTTGTACATTCCAGGTTTGGCTTTTGGGGTTCCCAGTTTAATTATTGTCTTCCTGTTTCTAAATTGTGATTCCTTGTTTGGTGATGGTCTGTGTTCTGCATGTGTAACTGAGCTGAGGTATTCTGTTTATGTAATTCCTATTTATTTTATTTATTTACATTCTCTTATATACCGCTCTATTCTGCATCAGTGCGGTTTACATTGAACAAACTGAAATTACATTGAACAGGGCATTATAACTTGGAGATAACTATTTTACAGGGAACATGGGCTATGGAGGGTTAAGTGGCTTGCCCAAAACCACAAGGAGCACCTGTGGGACTAGAAACCCCAGTCCTTCCAGCCCAAGGTTGCTGTCCTCTAGTGGGATTTGAACCACCGACCTTCCGGCCTGAAGTACCTTGCCCCAACCACTAGACTACTCCTCCTACTCCTTTGACATTGCCACTTGTTCTCTTTCCCCAATAGGTCTTGTATTGTTGTTCTCTGAAATGTATTGGTTTAATATTTGCAGTGTTGCCTTTTGATAGGTAGGGTCTGGTGCTTTATGAGTCCTGGTAGTGCTGTTATGATACGGTGGGTTTGCTATTGGTTCTAAAAGGGCAGTGTTTGTAGTAGTTCCTAATGTGCCTGGTGGTTGGCACTGAGTAATGTAGAAATCTTTTAGTCTTTCTTTAGGGGACATGCAATGAAGCTACAGGGTAAACTATTTAAGACTAATAAAAGAAAATATTTTTTCACTCAACGTGTAATCAAACTCTGGAATTTGTTACCGGAGGATGTAGTAAAGGCTGTTAGTGTAGCTGGGTTTAAAAAAGGTTTGGACAAGTTCCTGGAGGAAAGGTCCATAAACCATTGTTAAGAAGGGACCCAGAATATCAATGCTTGACCCACTACAAGCATTGTGGAACCTGTGTCTTTTGGGGAAACTGCTAGGTACATTTGACCTAGATTGGCCACTGTTGGAAACAGAATATTGGGCTTGATGGACCTTGGTCGGACCCAGTATGGCATATCTTATCCATACATTCATTAAGAGGCATGTTTACTAAAAGTTAGTGTGTGGTAACCTTACGCAAATATTTATGCAAATGAGGCCCCTCACCGAGTCTCTGCACATGCCCCGCACCCCCCTTGGGCCACCCCTGAATGTAGCATATAAACACTGTAAATGTATTATAAGACGCATTCCTCATGGACAAGCAAGAAATACATCCTCACGTATGGGTGACATCACCCATACGTGAAGACTTTTTCCTGCTGTCCACGGAGAATACCTCCTACAGGTGAGTAACTACCTTCTCAGTAAGAAATGAAATATTCCTAGCAATAGAATATGGATATAGGAAAAAACAAATGAAACTTGCACCAATTTCAGTTTTCTTTCTTAGGTTGAAAATCTCAGTATGAAAATGTTTATGTCAAGATGTCTTACACATTGGAACATGGAACGTATGAAGCATGAACCAAGGGAAGTTGGAGGTGGTCAAGAATGAAATGGAACGTGTACAACTTGATCTGTTGTGTGTCAGTGAACTGAAATGGACTGGCATCGGGCACTTTGCATCAGATGATCACATGGTCTACTATGCTGGAAATGAAAGACAAAGAAGAAATGGTGTTGCATTTATAATAAAGAAGAAACTTGCAAGAACTGTAATTAAATACAATGCAGTCAGCGAACGCTTAATCTCTATTCGTCTACGAGGATTGCCTATCAACACAACTATAATTCAAGTATATGCCCCAACAACAGCTGCAGAAGAGAATGAAATTGAAGAGTTCTATGAACAAGTACAAGCTGAAATTGACAGAACATGCAAACAGGATTTCCTGATAGTCATGGGTGACTGGAACGCAAAAGTTGGCAACAAAGAAGAAGGCAAAGTAGTTGGAAAATATGGACTTGGCAACAGAAATGAAGCTGGAGAAAGATTGATAGAATTCTGCAAGACCAATGATCTATTCATCTCAAACACCTTCTTCCAGCAACACAAGCGGCGACTGTACACATGGACTTCACCCAATGGATTGTATAAAAATCAAATTGACTACATCTGTGGAAGTCAATGATGAAAAAGCTCTATAACATCAACAAAGACAAAACCTGGAGCTGACTGTGGTACAGATCATCAACTACTAGTATGCAAACTCAAGCTAAAGTTGAAAAAGAGCAAACCACTCATGAATGCAGCAAAATATGACATTGAGAATATACTGGAATTTAAAGACTGCCTGCAAAATCAATTTGCTGCTTTAGATACAAATGACAGAGCTCCGGAAGAGTTATGGAATGACATCAAGAAGGTTGTGTTGGAAGAAAGCGAGACGTCTCTACAAAAGGTGAAAAAGCAAAAACGGCCAAAATGGATGACGGAAGTAACTCTGAAAATTGCCCAGAAATGCTGAGAAGCTAAAGCCAGAGGAGAAAGAAAGACAATAACAGAACTCAGAGATTTCCAACGTGCTGCAAGACAGGACAAGGAAAAGTACTACAATGACACTTGCATGGAAATAGAAGCAGAAACTATTAGAGGAAGAACAAGATTGGCTTTCCTAAAGCTATGAGAGTTAAAGAAAAAGTTCCAGCCTCGAATTGGAATGTTACAAGATGCTCAAGGTTCTATGTTGAATGATACTGAGAAGATCAAGAAAAGGTGGAAGGAATATACAGAGTTTTATATGATAAAGATCAAGTGGACCAACAGCCGTTTCAACCTGTACCTTATGATCGGGAGCCATTGGTGATGAAAGAAGAAGTTGAAGCAGCATTGAAAGCCTTATCAAAGAACAAAGCACCAGACATTGATAGCATTCCTATAGAAGTATTGCAGCAATCTGATGCAGCTGTTACCATACTTACAAGGCTCTGCCAAGAAATATGGAAGACAACATCATGGCCAACTGATTGGAAAAGATCTGTGTTTATACCAATACTAAAGAAAGGTGATCCAAATGACTGTGGAAATTATCGAACAATCGCTCTGATCCCACATGCCAGCAAGATTCTACTGAAGATTATTCAAACGAGACTACAACCATACCTGGAACAAGAACTACCTGAAGTGCAAGCAGGGTTCAGGAAAGGGCGAGGAACGAGAGACATCATTGCGGATGTGAGATGGATCCTTGAAAAGACTAAAGAATACCAAAAGGATATCTATTTGTGCTTTATCGACTATAGCAAGGCTTTTGACTGTGTAAACCATGAGAAACTCTGGGCCACATTAAGAAGCATGGGTATACCAGAGCACCTGATCGTTCTCTTGCGCAATCTGTACATTGATCAAGAAGCAACAGTTCGAACGGAACAAGGAGATACAGAATGGTTTAAAATAAGCAAAGGTGTGACACAAGACTGCATACTTTCCCCCTACCTGTTTAATTTATATGCAGAACAAATCATCAGAGAAGCAGGATTGTATGAAGACAACAGAGGTGTGAAGATTGGTGGAAGACTTATCAACAACCTTCGCTATGCTGCTGATACTACATTACTGGCTGAAAGTGAAGATCTGAAACATTTGCTGCTCACAATCAAAGAATATAGTCTCAAAATGGGCCTGCACCTTAATGTAAAGAAGACAAAGATCATGACAACTGGCATAATCAACAGGTTCATCGTTAAAGGAGAAGAAATTGAAATTGTGAACAACTTTAACCTACTTGGATCAACTATCAATAAAGAAGCAACAAGCAGTCAAGAAATCAAACGACGCATTACTCTTGGCAGAATGGCTATGAAAGACCTAGATAAGATTCTCAAGAGCAGAGATGTCTCTCTCCATACAAAGATTCGACTTGTTCAAGCCATGGTATTTTCAATAACATCATATGGATGTGAAAGCTGGACAGTGAAAAAGACAGACAGGAATAAAATTGATGCCTTTGAATTATGGTGCTGGCGGCGAATACTGTGTATACCATGGACTGCCCGAAGAACAAACCAGTCGGTACTAGAGGAGATCAAACCTAAGCTTTCTTTAGAAGCTCAGATGACAAGACTTCGACTTTCATACTTTGCACACATCATGCGAAGAGAGAGATCATTAGAGGAAGACATCATGCTTGGCAAGATAGAAGGTCAACGTAAAAGAGGAAGGCCAGCAATGAGATGGATCAATACAATAACAGCAGCTACGGGTACCAGTCTGTCAACAATGAGCCGCCTTACTGAAGACCGAACACAATTTAGGATAGCTATCCAGAGGGTCGCCATGAGTCGACTCCGACTCGACGGCACTTAACAACAACAACAACATGTTAAGACATTATTTTTATCTAGTAAAATAATGTTCAGCAGTTACTGCCAAACATTTCTAAAACACAACCTTAAGAATGCCAGAAAAGTGAGACTGTAAGTAATAAATTAGTTTCTGATTTGCTAAGCTTTTTTTCCCCCAGAGACACATTGAAAGGGGAAAAATGCCCTGGTAAATCAGGCCCTAAGTCACCTTAATTTGTACAATTGTATCACGAAGATCACATTACATTCCATAAAATATAAAATATGATTCTATCACATTCAGACCTCTATGATATCTTGCAATTTATTTTGTAAATATTATCTAATAACTCATGGTGACAGTCTATTAAAGATATGCTGTGCCATGTTTCATGATTAAAAATAAGTAGAAAATAGTAATTCAATTTATTATTACAGCATAGGAGACAGGTTTTAATCTAGAAATCCTTTTGTACTTTTCAGTTTAAGCACGATTTCTTCAGAGGTAAAAACACTTGAAATTGTTCAGAACAACAAACTTATCTTTTCTTTTTGTTCTTCCTTTCAGCTTAGTTTGGTAACTTTTTCCTTAAGCAGGATTTTTTTTTTAAAGCTGAAACACGCATACTAAATAGTTGAAAATAATTGTGTTTCCTATCAAAGAAGAGGGTAATTACATTTGCATACACAAGAACTATCATTTAGCTTGAAAGAACCACCAAATGGAAAAAAATAAGACTGATAAGTAATAAAAAAAAATATGAACAGACAAATTAGTTATCATATAGTTATGCTAATGTGCACCGATGTGCAAATGAATGTGCATTAAGTAAAAATACACAAGAGCAAAAGAGGTTGTCGATGGAGAATATGCTTACATTTTGCAATCAAGACTCCAGTTTACTAAATTGTACTGAGTTGCAGGAATGGTCACAAAATATTTTACTTTATTGTGTACTTTTTTGCTATCAGCCATTCTATGCAATTGAGCCCAAAAGCTAAACAACACATGTAGCTTTTTTGATGGTCTTTATTGTGACTTTGACAATGTTGACCTGCCCATGCTCTTATATTAAGTAACCTTCAGCATACGTTAAACACATGTGCATACAAGATCCAAGTGGAAATTCATTATAGGCTGTAGCTTTATTAAAGCCCTAGCCAAGGAATCTAACCTTTGCACCCAAGCCCTTCTTACTTAATGTCAGTCTAGAGACTTCTTTCCCTATATATCATAGATCTTTTTTATTTTTTTGTTTGGGTTGGTCTTGGTCTCTCTTTACCATGTCCTCTTGCTTTCATATAAGTCTTTTTTCAGGATCTAATTTACATTTTCTGTTGCTTTACTTCCTCCCCTACATCTCTCTCTGATATTGATCCTTCTGTTTCATATTTTTTTTCCATTTCTCTTATCTGCCTTTGTATATAATTTTAGCTAAACGATATTCCTTTTTTCTCTCCCTTCAGTCCTCTGTCGCCTTCAATATTCTATACTTACTTTCTTTGTCTTCCCTGTGTCTCTCATTCCTCTGCCAGCCTGTCTTTTAGACACTTCATAATTTCCATCTTCTGTGCTCATCCCCTACCCAGTTTCATCTACTTCTGTCTGTAATCCCCTCAACAACCCCAGTTCCTTTCCCATCCCTCATCCCTTCTCTACCTCCACTCCCTTTCGAATGTCTTATCCCTTTATACATACAGGCTCCCATTCCACCTTTTACTTCCTCCATTTCCACCTTCTCTAACCTCCAAAAACCTGTCCCCTTCCTTAGTCTCTTATCTTCATAGCACTCTGCCTCTTTGTCCTCAGGCCCCAGCATGTATTTCACTCCTCCATATCCCCTTTCCAAATATTTGTCCACCTACCTCCTCCTCTTCATGGCACTGGGACAGAGGGTGAAGCAGTTAAGTGCACAGGTGGTGTTTTCTTCAATCCTCCCTGTTGAGGGTAAAGGCCAAGGCAGAGAGGCTCGCATCCTGGAGATGAATGCATGGCTGCGTGGCTGGTGTCATCGAGAGCGTTTTGGTTTCCTAAACCATGGGATGCTGTTCCAAGGGATGCAGAGCAGAGATGGCATCCATCTGTCTAAGAAAGGTCAACACGTCTTCGGTAGTACACTGGCTAATCTACTGAAGAGGGCTTTAAACTAGATTCATTGGGGATGGGTGAAGAAAGTCCCCAGGTAAGTGAAATCCCCCAGGTAGGTGATACATTAAATACCTTTTTTGGAAATGGGTAACAGGGGTAACATATGGAAAGCAGTGTGTATAAATGCCTGTAGCATGGGAAATAAGATCCCTGATGTTGAAGCTTTGGTGGGAGTGGCTGACTTGGATTTAGTGGCAGTTACAGAAACATGGTTCACAGAAAACCATGATTGGGATGTAACTATACCTGGCTATACTTTATTCAGAAAGGACAGGGTAGGAAGAAGGGGAGGCGGAGTGGCACTATATGTAAAAACTACTATTAAAGCTTTGGAATTACAGAGCTTAAAAGGGAGAGAGGAGGCATTGTAGGTTAAACTAGAAAGAGGGAAAGAGAAATCTATTTGCATTGGTGTGATATACAGACCTCCCTCACAAGAGGAAGAGGTGGACAGAGAGTTAATTGAAGACATATGCAGCATTGCTAGGAAAGGGGAAGTGCTACTGATAGGAGATTTCAATATGCCAGATGTTGATTGGCACATTCCTGCTTGCAGTATCATCTAGAAGTAAGGAGATCCTGGATTCTCTAGAGGGGAGAACTATTCAGGCAATTGGTAACAGACCCCACACGTGAAGGGGCCATACTGGACTTGGTGCTTACCAATGGTGAAAGTGTTTCTGATGTTGTAGTGGGAGATCATTTTGCATCCAGTGATCACCAGATGGTGTGGTTCATTATTAGGACTAGGGCTGTTAGAATCCATTCAAAGGTGAGGATCTTAGACTTTAGGAAGACTAACTTTGCGAAGATGGGCCAATACCTCAGGGAGTCGTTAGTGGGATGGGAACAGCTGGGGGATGTAGAAAAACAGTGGGCAAAACTGAAAGGGGATATTTTAAGGGCAACCAACCTTTTTGTTAAAATGGTAAATTAAGGTAAAAGGAAAAGGAGACCGCTATGGCTTTCGAAAAAAAGTAGCTGAAAAAGTGAAGAAAAAGAGGGAGGCCTTCATGAAATACAAGAGATCACAGAGAGAGGAAGACAGGCATCTGTATTTGGAAAAACTTAGAGAAGCTAGCAAAGTAGTCAAGAAGGCAAAGATTCAAAAGGAGGAGGAAATAGCCATTGCAATAAAATGGGGGGATAAGACATTTTTCAGATATATTAGTGAGAAGAGGAAGGACAAAAGTGGCATTTTCAGACTCAAGGGTGCAGGGGAGGAATATGTAGAAGCTGATAAGGATAAAGCGGAATTGCTTAACAAATATTTTTGTTCTGTGTTCACAGATGAAGAACCAGGAGCAGGACCTCAGAAAACACCGACAAATAGGAACAGAAGAGAGGGACATCTTGAACAATTTTCAGAAGACTGTGTTCGTGAGAAACTAGCTCAACTTAAAGTAGACAAAGCGATGGGACCAGATGGGATACACCCTAGAATACTGAGGGAACTTGGGGACATTCTAGCAGCTCCACTGACTGACCTTTTCAATGCCTCGTTGGAGGCGGGAGTGGTGCCAAAGTACTGGAGAGAGGCTCATGTGGTGCCTTTACACAAAAGCGGAAGTAAGGATGTGGTTGAAAACTACAGGCCGGTTAGTTTAACATCAGTGGTGAGTAAATTATTGGAAACGCTGCTGAAAGAGAAAATAGGTTTCTGGAGTCCAGCGGATTACAGGATCCGAGGCAGCATGGATTCACCAAAGGCAGGTCTTGTCGGACGAATCTGATTGATTTCTTTGACTGGGTGACCAGGGAGTTGGATCGAGGGAGAGCCCTAGATGTGGTGTGTTTAGATTTCAATAAAGCCTTTGACACTGTTCCTCACAGGAGACTTATACACAAACTGAGCAACCTAGGGATGGACCCTAAAGTTACTGCTTGGGTTAGAAATTGGTTGGGTGGGAGGCGGCAAAGAGTACAAGTAAATGAAGCTCACTCTGAGGAGAAGGATGTTACCAGTGGTGTGCCCCAGGGATCTGTCCTTGGTCCGATTCTTTTTAACATCTTTGTTAGTGATATAGCGGAAGGGCTGTCGGGTAAGGTTTGCCTCTTTGCGGATGATACCGAAATCTGCAATGGAGTAGACACCCAGGAAGGTGTAGATAACATGAGGAGGGATCTAGCTAAGTTTGAAGAATGGTCTAGAATTTGGCAGCTGGGATTTAATGTTAAAAAATGTAAGATCATGCATTTGGGCTGCAGTAATCCAAGGGAGCAATATAGTATAGGGGGTGAAGTACTTTTGTCCACTAAAGAAGAGCGGAAGCTAGGCGTGGTTGTGTCTGATGATCTTAAAGCAGCAAACCAGGTAGAAAAGGCGACGGCAAAAGTTAGAAGGATGCTTGGGTGCATACGGAGAGGAATGGCTAGCAGAAAAAAGGAGGTGATAATGCCTCTGTATAAGTCTTTGGTGCGACCTCATTTGGAGTATAGTGTGCAATTCTGGAGACCACACCTTCAAAAGGATGTGAACAGGATGGAGTCGGTGCAGAGAGTGGCTCCTAAAATGATTAGTGGTCTTCATTATAAAGCATATGAGGACAGACTGAAGGAGCTTAATATGTTCACCTTAGAGGAAAGGCGGGATAGAGGTGATATGATTGAGATGTTGAAATACCTCCGTGGCATAAATGTTCAGGGAGAGAGACTCTTTCAATTGAAAGCAAGTTCTGCTATGAGGGGACATGGGATGAGGGTGAAGGGAGATAGATTCAGGAATGATATGCGGAAATATTTCTTTACGGAAAGAGTAGTGGATCCGTGGATAGTCTCCCAGTGGAGGTGGTAGAGACGAGGACAGTGACTGAATTCAAAAAAGCATGGGACAAACACAGAGGATCTCTAAAGGTAAAAAGGGGACTGTTGTAGTTGTTGATAATGAACGACAGACTAGATAGGCCATGTGGTCTTTTTCTGTCATCATATTTCTATGTTTCTATGTTTCTTCTCCAGTATTAATTTTCCTTGTCTGTCTTTCTTCTTGACTTCAGCATCCATCCCTCTGCTCCTCAATCTCCACCTTCTACTGCATATGTCCTGTTCTCCTCTTCCTTCCCCACCATCGACTGTTTCTCCCACTGCCACTCACCAACATCAGCCCCCTTCTCCCAGCCTCATCCTCTGCAGGGTTGAGTTTCCTTTTCCTATCCCCAGTGTCAGCCTTCAGCCTACTTCTTCCAGGTCTAGCGTCAAACCTTTCTCCCAATTCAACCCCCAGCCCCAGTGTCTGTCAGCATCAGTTCCCTTTTTTCCATCACCAGCATTTTCCAGAATCATCCCTTTATTTCATCCCCAGCCCCTGTGTAAGCCCCTTGTCTCCTTCCCTGAGCCTCTGCATACAATTTCTCTATCAAAATCAGCCACCTTCTCCCAACTCAGCACCGAGCCCTGGAATCAGCCCTCTTATCCCTATCTCCAGAACCTTTCAGAGACAGCCTCCCTCTTCCATTCTCCAGGGCTGGTCCAAACATTAGTCAAGACTAGGCAGTCATTTATGGCAGCAGCTTCTGAGGTACAGCAAAGAGCATACTTTCACAGGCTGCATTTCCCCTACCCACTTTTCAGTAAGTCCTTAAATGAGCCAGTCACTGCATGGGCTCTTCTTGTTGTAAGCAATACTTCTGAATGTATTATGGTTCCACTCCTTATCAGGGTCAGCCATAACCTTTTCATGTTCTTACATTCTGCAGCTAGCAATAACCCTTGCAGATATTTGCTATAAGTGGAAATTAATTATTTTATTATTTTTACACATTTTGGTGTAGTTTAGTACACTGGCACCCAAGTTTGAAAAAATTATGTTTTGTGATGTCTTTTCTTGAAACATCAAAAAAAGATTTTGTGATATCATATAGGTCTCTAAATCAGACTGTGTAATCAAGATAAGACCATTGTGGAATTGAATATTATCGTGCTGCAGTATCTTTTTGTTTATCCAATAAAAGCTATCAAAACCTACAAAGATTCCTGTTTTCTACAGGGCTGAACACGTTTTCTTCAGTACATTGCATATGCATTGACATTGATTACTTAAAGATATTTGTTTTATGCTTTCATATTAAATGTTATATGTAATTTTAAGAACAACAGTTCTTTTTGTAATCTCACTGTATGGGCAGTCTAACACGCTTCTTTCAAAGGTGCAAACACCTTTTTGATTAGGTTAGCCAAACAGAGATATATAAAACATGAATTATAACTGAACATTGTTTTCTTTGTGCAACACGTGTCTTTTGACTCTACCAATAAAGAATATCTTTTTCCATTTTATTTTAGATGATTGCTTCTGATGGTGTCCAAGAGAGTGTTCCAGTCACAATCAGTATTCTGGTGATTGATGCAAATGATAATTCTCCAGCCTTCTCTAACATCTCCTACAATGTTGAGGTTTACACAGACATGAGAGCTGGTGAAAGCATTCTTCGGGTAACCTGACTCTGCATCCCTTTGTCTACTTTAAATTATGTTAATTATGGCACATTTGGTATGCTACATTTGTAACCAGTTGAGGACAGATTTGTTAAGCTATTGTCCATAGACACAGAATGCAGCTCTCTTTCTGAAAAAGGCCCTTAGTTGCCTATCACTTAGCTAAAAATAGTTAAGAAGATTGAACATAGCAAACCCTCTCATAATAAGCATACGTACACTGCTCTGCATATGTCTTGGTATGTGCAAAACTAACCCATTTGGAGAAACTTCTCTGAGAAAGAGGAGACAAGGTAGTGTGTTGGCTTAGAATAGGTTCATTGTTCTCATAGTATGCACAAAATTAACCTATTTTGAGAAATCACTTTCCAAAATAATTGATTCAAGGAACATCTGCATGTTAGATGTACACTAGTACCTTTTATTTTTGAAGAATTTATTCATTGCATGCCACTAATGTACCTAATTGTACACCTCTATTTAACTAAATTTATTCACCAACACTTATTTATATGACAATCCAATTTTCAAATTCAGGGACTTATATACTAGGGGGGTCATTACGAGCTGCGTTTAGCGGGGATGGACATCAGGGTCGGGCATTCATTCCCACTAAATGCCGGGACTGTATACTCTGTCGAAAGCTCCCCACACGTACATAGGAGATGTATGGGGAGCTCTGGATGGGGGCGGGTCAAAGGAGGAGTGAGGGCAGGCAGTGGGCGGGAATGCGACCCTGGACATAGAGGGCAGATCCTGAGGTTGGCCCTGTACATCTGGGGTTGCCAACATGGACAGGGGACTTATTCCACCTCGGAGGTGGAATAAGTCCCCAAGGACATTTGGGAATGGTGGATCAGGGCCAGGTCAGTGTGGCGAGGGGATGCAGGAGCTTCCTCGCAGCCGGACCCTGCTTTTGGATGGCCGCATCGGGGGTCGGGCTGTGTAGGAAAAGAATTTTGTGGCAGTGGCTGGGGATCGTGGCTCCTTAATGGAGCCACAGTGCCATGGCAACAAGATGCCATGGCACTGCGGCTCCATGCATTAGCCAGTGCATGCCAGTACGGGGTGAAGTGTGGACATCCGACGGCACAGAATTGGGGGACGGATTCCCCGTCCAGGCACAGACTGGCCGTCTAGACCGTACTCTGTTCCCACCGGAACGTCTAGCTCCCACGGCTCATAATCGGGGTCTAGATCGGCCCATCCAGATCCTGTACATCCAGGCGGGCAGGACATTCCCCATTTAGAATCAAGCTCTAGGGCTTTTCTCTCATTCTGCATCTATGGGACAAAGATTTGAAAATCAGGCCCTCAAAATACGTAGGTATCTTGTGTATGAAAACTACCTTGTACTGTTCAGGATTTCAATTGAACACACTACTTTACAGAAAATGTATTCCACAGAATGTAATAAGGTCAGTTTTCAGTGGTGGTTTGGTCATGTAATTTCAGCACTGGTAAATTCACACGTGCCGTTGCAGAACATGTATCTATAACTCGTTACATTACAAAGTTATACCTGCTATTTGGTCGCTGTTGTTTGTCTGTATAAGTTGTATGGACAGTGGCTGAATTTTACCTCTCACCAGATAACCTGAAGCCCTGCCCCTGTAATGCCTCTAAGCCTGCCTGCCTTGCTATAAAGAGATAACATTTGGCCAAATAGCAATTTAATACAGACAAAATATATGCATTCCACAGTAATAACATTTATTAAAAAATGTCTCACATGGTTGGCATCTGCGGCTGACTGCATAAGCCGTTTTGAATGCCAGGCCAAGTATTTCTACTGAATGTGCGTTCGGACATAATACTCAATAATTATTTTCCAGTTATGATTGGAATTCCCATACAAACTCCTGAGCCATTCAACAAACAAGTACAGTATGTTTGAGGCAAGCTACTAAAGAAGTTATTCTTCCAGCTATTAAACTGCTAATGTAACCATAGTATGGTTTCCAGCTCACATTAAATTGTCAAGAACAGCTTGTCCTTTTTAGTTTTTTAAGTAGTTTGTAGGTAGTTACTAATATGCATTAAGGAATACCACACAATTTTTGCCAACTACCATGCTTTAAAGGGTAAAATCATGCATTATGTATTTTACCTTAACACACCTTTGTTTTAGTGCAACATAAACTACATAATAATGAGATGCAAAGCATGAAAATGCATGCAAAGGGTCTTATTATTCTGCATATTAAATAATGCATCTCGTGTTTAAGTTTGCAAGCTGTGTAATTTCTGGAAAAAATAGCAGCAGCTTTAAGCTAGCATTGCCTTTCTTCTCTAGGAACATTGAGCCACTAATGCACAGCCCACTGCTTGCGAGGAACTATTTAAAGGGGCCAGTGCATATAACAATCACTCCCATCCCCTAGACCCCTCAGCTCAGATATACCCTTCCCCGAGGAAGAAACACCCAGCACAAGATCTCCCAGCACTTACTGGGGGAGGAAGTTCTGGTATTTAATGGATAGAAAAGACAATTCTCTGAGAACAAGCATGAACTCAGTCCTCACATATGCCTGACGATGGCGCCAGCAGAACACTCACAGATGCATCCCCCCAGCTTTCAAAGAAAGTCTTTGGAAGATGCCACCATGCATGTGTGGTCCCTTTCCTGCCCAAGGGTGCCATCTTGCTCAGTCTCCTTTTTTTCCATGGAGCCCTTCAGATGTCTGTCTGACTTGCCCCAGAAAAAGTTGATTTTTCTCTCCGAGTTTCACACTTGCCTCCAGTATCGCACCAGTACTCTTCCCACCACCCGACCTCTTTGCCTCAGCATCGAGTGCGGGTCTATTTTTGTAGTTTTCATTCTCATATCTTTGGCGTCTTCACGCATTTTTTCCAAATGCCTTTTTGATAGGTAGGGTTTGGTGCTTTGTGAGTCCTGGTAGTGCTGTTATGATACAGTGGGTTTGCTAAATGGTCAGTGTTATAGTACTTCCTAATGGGGCTGGCGGTTGGCACTGGAATATAGTAATGTAGAAATCTAGTAGTCTTTCTTTATCCAGACACTCATTAAGAGGCATGTTTACTAAAAGTGCATGTTAAAATTATGCAAGCATTTATGCAAATGAGGATGTTTATGCAAATGAGGCCCTGCAATGAATCTTTGCACATGGCCCCGCACCCCCCTTGGGCCACCTCTGGGAACATGAAACTAGATGATTTTCTTAATGTTATTAACCCACTCCCACCATGAACACAGAGTACTATTCTAAACAATTGTTAAGACTAGTTGGAACAAGCACATTAACTGGAGAATAGGGGAGGCTAGAGAGGGAGGGGGAGGGGGATGGGGAGAGCATGACTGGGTAGGAAGTGCGGTTTGAGCACTTCTTCCTTTAGCAGCTCATGAGCCCTACTATGTTTAAAAGGGTTCTGCTTGCTCTTATTTCTGGATAGTCTTATATATATATCTTTCAATGTTTATGGAAGGTTTTGTTACCTTAATTTAAGTTATTGTGGGAAATGTATGACATGCAAGCTAATGGACTAGATGCATCGGCAGCCCTAACGTGCAATGTTGGGCTATTTGTTAATGTTGGCCTTCGGTATTTTCAGTGGCATATATGTTAGGAAGGCCGTTAATGTATTGTTGGTTCACTGTGTTTACCCTCAGTGTTGTATTATGGCATGATGTGATGAAAATGACAATAAAAATGATTTCCACTAAACACATAAAAACAAAGAAAACAATAACAGATAAATACCATATGGCCTATCCAGTCTACTCATCTATAAGTATTATAAAGTTCTAGAGTTCCTTCCTCTCCGTCAGAGATCTTCTGTATTTGTCCCATGCTTCAATGAATTCAGATACAGTTCTCATCTCCACCACTCTGCTGGGAGGCTGTTCCATGCATCCACCACCCTTTCAATTAAGAAGTATTTCCTCATATTAGTCCTGAATTTTTCAACTTTCACCTTCATCTTGTTGTTAAGTGCTGTCGAGTTGATGTCGACTCATGACAACCCTCTGGATAGTTGTCCAAATTGTGTTCAGTCTTCAGTCAGGCGATTCATTGTTAACAGAGTGGTACCCATAGCTACTGTTATTGTATCAATCCATCTCATTGCTGACCTTCCTCTTTTGCGTTGACCTTTTACCTTACCAAACATAATGTCTCTCTCTAATGATGTGTCCAAAGTATGAAAGTTGAAATCTTGTCATCTGAGCTTCTAAAGAACGCTTAGGTTTGATTTCCTCTAGTACTGACTGGTTTGTTCTTGGGATACCCAGTATTTGTCGCAGCACCAGAATTCAAGGACATCAGTTTTCTTCCTGTCTATCTTTTTCACCTTCATCTTATGACCCTTCATTTCGGAGCTTCCTTTTAACTGGAAAGAGGGCCATCTTTTTAAATGTCTCTATCATATCACTCCTCTCCTGCCTTTCCTCCAAAGTATATACATTGAGATTTTTAAGCCTACCCCATATGATAAAGATTGCTGAGCATTTCAGTAGCCATCTTATGGACCAACACCATCCTGTTTATATTCTTTTGAAACTGCAGTTTCCAGAATTGTACAGAGTACTCCAAATGAGGTCTCACTAGAGACTTGTGCAAAAGCACTATTAGCTGCTTTTTCCTGTTGGACATTCCTCTCTGTATGCACCCAAGCATCCTGATGGGTTTGCTGTCACCTTTTCTATCCACTTGGCAAATTTAAGAGCATCTGATACAATCATGCTTGAGTCCTACTCTTCTTCCGTGCATTGAAGTATTTCACCCCTTATACTGTTCCACTCCCTTGGGTTTTTGCAGCCAAAATCATGACCCTGCATTTTTTAGCATTAAATCTTAGTTGCCGAATTATTGACAGATCCCTCTTCATGCTATCCACACTCTTCAAGGTATTTACCCTATTGCAGATTCTGATACATTTGCAAAAAGGCATACCTTTCTTGACAGATCCTTGCAATATCACAAAAATGTTAAAAAAGAACAGGGTGATGAATCAATCCCTGAGTCAACACTGGCAATGCCCTTATTTTCAGAGCGAACTCTATTTACTCAACCATCTTCTTACCTAGTCAGCCACTTTAGGGTCCATCCCATGGGCACTCAGTTTATTTATACGTTGCTGATGCGGAACATTCTCAAAAGCCTTGCTAAAATCTGAGTATAAAACATCTCTCCCCTAATAAAATTCTCTGGTTACTCAGTCAATGAAAATCAATCGGATTTGTCTGACAAGACCTATTCCTAGTAAAGCCATGGTTTCTTGGTTTCCTATAATCCCTTGGCTTTCAGAAACCACACCATTCTCTATTTTATCAGTGTTTCCATTAACGCGGCGGCCAAAAAAGCAAATAGAATGCTAGGTATCATAAGGAAAGGGATGGAGAATAAAACAAAGGATATTATAATGCCTCTGTATCGCTCCATGGTACGACCGCACCTTGAATATTGTGTGCAATTCTGGTCACCGTATCTTAAAAAGGACATAGAGTTATTAGAAAAAGTACAGAGAAGAGCCACCAAATTGGTGAAGGGGATGGAAGGCTACTCCTATGAAGAGAGGCTAAAAAGGTTAGGGCTCTTTAACCTAGAAAAGAGACGGCTGAGGGGAGATATGATAGAGGTGTATAAATTAATGAATGGAGTGGAACGGATAAACGTGGATCAATTGTTTACGCTATCAAAATATAGAAGGACTAGGGGACATGTAATGAAGCTACAGGGTAAACTATTTAAGACAAATAGGAGAAAATATTTCTTCACTCAACGTGTAATCAAACTCTGGAATCTGTTACCGGAGGATGTAGTAAGGGCTGTTAGTATAGCTGGGTTTAAAAAAGGTTTGGACAAGTTCCTGGAGGAAAGGTCCATAAACCACTATTAAAAAGGGACCCAGGATATCAATGCTTGGCCTAGTACAAGCACTGCAGAACCTGTGTCTTTTGGGGAAACTGCTAGGTACGTATGACCTAGATTGGCCACTGTTGGAAACAGGATACTGGGCTTGATGGACCTCGGTCTGACCCAGTATGGCATTTCTTATGTTCTTATGTTCTTATGTATTCACCACATGGGCCAGATTAATCAGTCAGTAGTTATGAACCTCTTTTTACTTCCACTTTTGTGGACAAGAACTACTCTGCCATCTCTAGTCCTTTGGAATCACTCCCTACTCTAAAGAAGCATTGAAAAGGCAAGCCAGTGAAGCTGTCTCTACCTTTCTAAATTCTAGATAAATCCCATCTGCCCCACAGCTTTGTCCATTTATAGTTTTGCTAGCCCCTCATGAACCTAATCTTCTGAAAATCATTTTAATTCTACCTCACTCCCATTCATATTTGTGTTTGTTTTCTGAGATTCCATTCCCAGCCCTTCATCTGTGAACACAGAAAAGAAATATTTGTTAAGCAATTCCACTTTACCGCATCAGTTTCTACGTATTCCTCCCTTTCACCCTTGAGTTCTTCAGTGCCAGCCTTGCATGTCCTACTGTTACCAATATACCTAAAAACATCATGTCCCCGTGTTTACCTGTATGAGCTATTTTTTCTTCCATTTGCATCTTTTCTTTCCTGACTACTTTATCAGCTTCACTTAGTTTCTCCAGATGTTGTTTCTTCTTTCTGTGATCTCTTATAGTTTCAAAAAAAATAACCTATTTCCCATACCTTTTCAGCTTTTTTTTTTAAACCAGTGACCTCCTTTTCATTTTACTTGTATTTACTTTACTAACAAAAAGGTTTGTTGCCCTTAAAATATCTCCTTTCAGTTTTTTCCACTATTGTTCTACTTTCCTAAGATGTTTCCATCCAGCTAATGACTCCTTGAGGTAGTTTCCCATTTTTGTAAAGTTAGTTTTACTGCACTCTAGCACACTTATTTTTTAATGAACCATCTCTACCCATGTCCTAATATTGAAGTTTGTCATCCAGTGATCATTGCATACCAGATGATTAACCACTACAACATACAACCTACCCCATTTGTAAGCAACAAGTCCAGTATCACCTTCTCCTGAGTGGGTTTGGTTAGTAGTTGCTATAACAATTATCCCTGTAGAGAATGCAACATTTCTAGATAACATAGCAGTAGTAATATTCCAATCAACATCTGGCAAATTGAAATCTCCTACCACGAGAACTTCCCTTTCCCAGCAATACTTTTAATATCTTCAATTAAATTTTTATCTTTTCTTCTGCTTGTGAGGAACTTCTGAATATCACATCAATGTAAACAGAGGTTCCATTCCCTCTTTCCAGATTAACCCATAGGGCCTCTTCCTTCCCTCATAGGACCTACAGTTCTGTGGCTTAAAATATCACTTTTACATAAAGCAGCATTCCTCCTTTCTTCCTCCCCTGTATTTCCTGCATAGATTATAGGCTGGTATAACTACGTCGCAGAAAGCACAAAAACAAAAGGAAACAGTTCTACACAAATAAAATACCCCCAAAACAAAAGTAAAACTAGAAAAACAAACAAAATCTAAAAAGCTCTGTCCTGCACCACACTCTCAAAAGGTTTTTTGTTTTCTAATTCTACTTTTGTTTGGTGGACATAACTACATCCCAGTTGTTGTTTGCCGTGTACCATTTCTCAGTGACTCACTGTATCAAAGTTAACCTCTTCCATTGCAGCACATAAATCTGGCACTTTATTTTTCATACTATGGGTATTAGTATTTTAGCTCTCCCAATGTTTCCTTTTTTTCCTTTTCTATACTATCTTTTAATGTTTTACTTACCTGAGGGTTTTTATTTAACTGGGGGTTTTGTTCATAACAATGAAATTCCTATTAGAGGAGGGCATAATGGGCAGAGCCTGTGCCAGAGGTTATTATCACACATTAACTGCTAATGTGGCGGGTAACACTGAACCTTAGCGCCATCTCCAGCATTGTTTTTTTTTTTTTAAACTTTTATTTTCATTTTACAACAAGCAAAAAGAAACAACACACCAAAGGAAACAAATACAAACATACAATAAGGAAAAGCAACCCCAATTACCCCCCACCCCTATGCTTCTTCTCTAAGCCGATAAGTATCATCATATGAGCGCTTACAAACAACAGTAATTGTACATCAAAACAAACAGAAATAGTATCTGCAATACAGAATGATCATGTGACAGAGATTTACACAGATTTAAACAGTCAGATGAGAGCATTGAGCAGTTTGAACATAGTCGTTGAGCATCTTCCATTTAGACAAGTGGTGGGGGGTCTGAGCGGAAGAAGCTAACATACGAGGTATTTGCTCATATTTACTGTAGAGACAGACATGATTCCACCATTCATTGGGGCTCAGATGGGAGCTATTTTTCCAGTATTTCGTAATTAGGGAAATAGCTATGCCCAGCATAAAGTCTAAAAGGAAGTAAGCCGATTTGGGAAGAGAGGGGATCCCCGCAGCTGAGCGGAGTCCCACTATCTTCCAAGAGAGGGGCTCTTGAAAGTGCAAAATAGATTGAATACGACCCCAGACTCGACTCCAGTAATACTGTAATGCGGGGCATTCATACATAACATGAGTGAGGGAACCAATGGCCGCATGGCAGGTCCCGCATCTATTGCTCTGGGTGGCGTTCCATTTGGCTAACCTGTCAGGAGTATAGAAACATCGGTGGGCTAGAAAGAAAAGTGTCTGAGTGAGTGAGGCGGATCGAGAGACCCGTGTCACCTTGCTCCAGACTAGGCTCCATTGCTCCGGGGTCAAAGTTACATGCATTTCCCGCTCCCAGGACTTCTGTGCTATAGGAGTGCCTCTATTTACAGTATTACATAAAGTTTTGTAAAAGTTAGATGCTACACCCGATAAGCTCCCAATAGATCGGATAATCTCAGACAATCCTTGAGTATGGGGTTCCGATGGCGGGAGCACCTTAGCACTCCGAAGACAATGCTGAAGTTGCACCAACTGAAAGTAGTGTTTCGCTGGGAGACCAAATTCTATTTGTAATTCGCTAAAAGTCTTCCAGCGACCATCAGAGAACAGCTGGTTAGGGATCCAAATGCCCCTAGTGTACCAGGGGCTCCACGCCATCGGTTTATTTTGTATTTGAAATCGAGAATTGTGCCAAAGCGGGAGTCTATCTAGCGGACAAAGTCGGGGGTCTAGAGATTGCACAAGGGTATTAAAGGCACCTAAAGTGTCTAAGAGCATTGGTGGATAGTGGGAGTCTGATGGGAGAGTCATACCAGGGAGATAAGTAAGAGGGATTGGTTTGCAAAGGTCCTCCTCTATATCTAGCCACACTGGTCTACTCGGTGTTAGGTCTTCCAGCCAACGAGCGCCTTGTTTGAGAAGAAAAGAGTGGTGGTATTTCAGGAAATCGGGAAATCTGACACCACCATTTTCTTTATCTGCTTGTAACTTATGTTTCGCTATCCTGGGTGTCTTGTTTTGCTATAAGTATCTAGTCAGAAGACCCTCTAAATCTTTATATGTACGTCGAGGTAGGAGACATGGCAACATTTCTAAGATGTAGTTCACTTTGGGAACAATCATCATTTTAATGGTTTCTAGGCGGCCCCACCAAGTAAGTGTTAAAGGAGTCCAGCGTTGAGTAAGCGCCCGGACCTTAGAGGTTAAGTCTTTAGCATTAAAGGTGATAGTGTCTTCTAAAGGAGAGCAGTAGTGCACCCCAAGGTATTTGACCATGCGAGGTTGCCATAAAAAGGGAAAGGATTGCATATCTGCCTGATGGATCAAAGGGTTTAGTGGAAATGCAACCGATTTGGTCCAATTTATCTTATAGCCCGAGAGTTGTGAATATTTACCAATTTGCTCTAGGACAGCCGGCACTGAGTCTAGGGAGACGAAAAGCATCAGGTCATCAGCATATGCTGAGATTTTGATTTCCCTATGAGAGAAAGGGACTCCGTGAATATCCTTGGATTGCCGGATTAGTAAAGCTAAGGGTTCGAGTGCGAGATCGAAAAGAAGTGGAGACAGTGGGCATCCCTGGCGAGTACCGCGTTGCAGGGGAAATGGCTGAGACTTTAAAGCATTAGCACAGATACTAGCTGTAGGCTGTGCATACATGGTTTGGAGACAACGGAGAAAGCCTTCTCCGAATCCGTACCAGCGAAGAGTTGCAAACAAGAAGGGCCATTCTAAGCGGTCGAAGGCCTTCTCAGCATCAAGTGAGAGGCCAACCAATGGTCGATCAAGATTAACTGCGGCAGTCAGCACATGACATAGGGTCCTAGCATTATCAGCAGTTGATCTACCGGGAATGAAACCACATTGATCTGGGTGTATTAAAGTAGACATCCTGTCAGAAAGCCGGGCGGAGAGAATGGTGGCGAATATTTTATAGTCTGCGTTTAGTAGGGAAATTGGACAATAATTAGCTGTTAGTTGCGGATCTCTCCCCTCTTTCTCAAAAACTACTACATTTGCCATTGAGAAGGATCCAGAGGGAGATCCCTCCTCGGCCAGAGCAGAAAAATAAAGTTTCAAAAATGGAGCTAAGTCAGCGTTAAAAGTTTTGTAGAATTCAGCTGGGAGACCGTCCGGGCCTGCGGCTCGACCTGTGGCACATCTCTTGAGTGCCGATTGAATTTCTGATAAAGTGAATGGTTTGTCCATGGCCTCTCTATCTTCGTCAGATAGGGTCGGTCGCTGTACCCCTGATAGTAATCGTTCAAATACTTCTGGCTCGAAGTCACATTCAGATTGATAAAGCCGAGTATAAAAATCACGAAAGAGTGCTAATATTTCGGTATCTTTAGTGACCAAGCTCCCCCCCGACGGATTGCGGAGAGCGGTAACACGCTTGGCTTCTTTTTGACCTTTCAGGGCATTGGCTAGCAATTTGCCAGCACGGTTATTTTCCCGATAGTACATCCCTTGTTGTGATTCAATATTTTTAGCAGCAGCGGTATATAAAAGCTGATTGTATTGAAAACGAAGACGTTGTAAGCGAAGTAAAATACATGGGTCAGTACGGGACGTGAGGAGACGCTCTCCAGCTTGTATCTGTTGTTCTAAAATCAGTAATTGTTGCTTTCGTTGTTTCCCCTGTCGGATTTGATAGCTAGTTATAGTTGCACGGATAGACGCCTTGAAACCCTCCCACCAAGCCCAGCTCGCAGTGTCATGGGGTGAATTAAAATGAAAGTAATCTTGGATAGCGGCCTTTATGTCAACCTGAAAATCTTTTTGGTCTAGTAGGGATCTATCAAAATACCAAGCACGGGGATGTTCACCTTGCGTAGTGACATGTAATGAGAAAGATATGGCAGCATGATCTGAAATATGGAGAGGATGAATCTTAGCCGTATCCACTTTGGGTATCATTGTTTTGGAGATAAGAAAAAAATCTATTCTAGATTGTGAGTGATGAGGGGCTGAGAAAAAGGTGAACTCTAAGTCGGAGGGGTGAAGCAGCCTCCATATATCTACTAACGCAAGATCTTTCATCAGAGCTGTAAGGGTATCAAGACTCTTGGGTGGACCACTCGTTCTAGGCGGCTGTCTATCTATCAAAGGATCAAGTACTTGGTTGAAATCGCCGCCAAGTATTAATGGAGTATTGGCAGAGGCCTGTGCCAACTGCGCAATACTGGCATAGTAAGCAGGGTTATCCACATTCGGAGCATAAATACAAATACACGTAATTTCACTATCTCCAACCTTAAGGTGTGCACGGGCCCATCTACCCTCCTTATCAGAGCTAGTATCCAGTACAGTTGCTTGCAAAGACTTTTTAACCAAGATGGCTACCCCACACCGTTTGGAAACGGCGGAAGAGTAGGCAGCCACCATGTAAGGCTTAGCATTAAGTTTCAGTGTTTCAGCGGAGTTTAAATGTGTTTCCTGAAGAAACACTAAATCAGCATGCTCATGATTAAGATAGCTAAGGATTTTCTTTCTTTTGATTGGACTATTGATGCCTTTTACATTCAGTGATAAGAGCTTACATAAGGCCATTCTGAAAAGTTAAAAATTCTGAAAAAGAACGTGATAACGCACATAATTTCAAAATGTCCCTCATATTAACTGTATATGGCTGTACACATGACATGATAGAAAGTAAGCTAATGAAAAACAATGAAGCGCCCCATATAAAAAAATAAGCACCGAAGTGCATTAGAGAAGAAGCAAAACCCCAGAAATTACTGGCGACCATGTGTCTGCGGGGAGAAACCCCAGAGAAGGCCTAATTGAAACATATAACCTGTATAGCTGTGCATATTTCGAATCCAACCGAGGTGCACATCATGGAGGGATAGGAGACCCAGCAAGTAATATATAGACAGAAAGAAAAGTCCAGGCAGTCTCTGTTCCAGGCGGTGATCGCCGCGTCGGGCCATTCAAAATGGCGGACAGATCCGGCGGGTTATAGATCCAAGTTGTTGGATTAGCGCATCTGATCCGCTTCTTTGGAATCTAAAAATGTTGCTAGTAGATCAGGATCTTCGAATGTCCTAGTTTGGTTATGGAGAGTCACTCTGAGCTTCGCTGGATACAATAGGCCAAAGCGAGCCTGTAGCTGTTGAAGTCTAGGGCGAAAAGCCAGGAGTCTCTTCCGACGGTCAACTGTGGGCTTTGCCAAGTCAGGGAAGAAGGAGACTTTATGACTTTCAAACTCCAGATGATGATTCGCCCGGGCAGCATTTAGAATCTGCTCAACTTGTTGATATCTCAGTAAGCGAAAGATGATAGGCCGGGGGTCGTCCGATTGAGGGCCATGTTGGTAGGAACACGATGTGCTCGGTCAATTTCCAGATCTCTGTGAAAAGTGATCTTCAGCAAGGAGGGAAGAGTTTTGACCAGGAATTCTCTTATATCTCCTGCTTCGGCCCCCTCCGGTACTCCAATGAGCCTTACATTGTTGCGACGGGCTCGATTATTGCTATCCTCTAACTCTTTTTGAAGATTCTGTATCTGACGCTCAGCCTTGTCCAGTTTCACCAAGCGCACCGCGTGCGAGTCGAGGACCCCCGCCATGTTGTCCTGCCGTAGTGAGAGACCTTCAAGCCGGTCCTGAAGCATACCGAAGTCTTCTCGCATGGCTCGGAGCGCTTCTCTCCGTTGGACTGTACCAGTTCCTTCACACCGCGTATTTCCTCCAAGATCTCCTGTTGCATTTCGGGGTTTTCCCGAAGTGGAACTGTCTTTTGTGGGGAAGACAACTCTGTTTTGGAGCGTTTTCCGTGTGAAGAAGAGGGAGACCCGAAGTCTAAGCGCGCTGGTTTGTGGGCCGCCATCCCCCCCGAGGTACCCCGGTAAGTTCGGAGCAAAATATTAAGTTTAGGTAGGTATTAAGTCAGGATTCTTAGTAGGCCTCTCGGGAGCTTCAGCGCGAAGCGTCTAACCCGCTGGACATCAGGCTCCGCCCCCCTCCATCTCCAGCATTGTTAATAACATTCCACATTAGTAGCTATGCTGTTAACAATGGGATAATGACCCTTTGCTCCTTGTTATGTATGAACAGGGCCAGCGTTACCGGGTAAGCTGGGTAAGTGCATAAGGAGGGCGCAGGTTGCGGGTGACACCGTCGCTAGCCGCCCACCACCCACCTCTTCATAAAAGAAAGCAGGAACAGGAACATTTCTCTGTTCCCGCTACTCTACTAACTTTTAAACTGCTGGGTTCTGGAGTTTCTAATAGAGAAACAGGAAATGCTTATTCTTGCCTTTAGAAACTCCGCGACCCAGCATTAAAAAAGTTAGCAGAGCCGCGGGAAAAGAGAAATGTTCCTGTGGCTGCTTTCTTTTTTGAAGGACGAATCGGAGTAGACATGGGGGGAGGGGGGGCTGAAAAGGAGCAGACATAGGGGAGGAGCTGGAAGGGAGCAGGTACTGGGGAGCAGGAAGGGAGCAGGCACAGGGGGAGCTGGAAGGGAACAGACAAGGGATAGGGCTGAAAGGGAGCAGACACTGGGGAGCTTGAAGAGAACAGGCACAGGGGGCTACAAGGGAGCAGACACAAGGGGGGGAGCTGGAAGGGAGCAGACACAAGGGGGGGAGCTGGAAGGGAGCAGACATGGGGTAGAGCTGGAAGGGAGCAGACACTTGGGGATGGGGCTGGATGGCGGCTGAGTAATAGGAGAGGGGTTGGAAGAGAGCTGACGGGGGGAGGTGGGGGCTAGAAGAGAGCTCACATGTGGGGTTAGAAGGGAGTGGAAAAGAGGGGAAGGAGGATGCTGGAGGGAAGGAGGGGCTTAAAGGAAGCTGACACCCAGGGATGGCAATGGAAGGCAGAGGGACAGAGGAGAGGGTGAATGGAATGGAACTGACACAGAAGGGGGCACTGGGACTGGAAGTTCGCTGCTACCTGGGATGGTATTTCGACTAGAAGGGGTTGGATGATGGAGAAGTAGGGGGACTAAAAGTGAATAGACACCACTGGTGGTGCTGGGAATGTAAGGGGGTTGACATTGGAAGGTACTGGGAGGGGAGGCTGTAAAGGAGGCTGATACTGGGAAGGGTTACTGGGACTGGAAAAAGACTGATGGAAGAAAATGAAGAAAGCAAAAGGAGAGACAAGAAATGGCAGATGGACTATAGACCATAGAAAAAGAGCTAAGAGAAGACAGAGGAAAACAGAAACCTCAGATCGGGACCAGCATGATCAAAAATCATCTTTATATTTTAAACAGTATGTGGAGCTGCCTTTCTTATCTGGTGTGGCACTGCATGCGGAGTCTGGCTTTTTGGGGTTTCATTTGAATTTCTGGCTACATATTTTTATTTTTACTTTAAGCTGTGGTCACTTTTTCTGTACTTGGTGAGGGTCTGGGTTCTGAGTGTGTAACCAAGGCCAGGTGTTCTGTTAACATGGAGTTTGTACATAGGGATCTATACTGTAGTAATTTGACTTGTACAGCTTTTCAAATAGGTATATGGAGGTTTTGGGGCCTATCGCAGTATTTGTAGTGCTGCTTTTTTTCTGGGTAGGCCCCTTGTTCTATGAGTTTTGGAAGTGTATGCTGGTATGGTATGGTAGATTTGACTTTGTAGATTTTCAGTGACTTTTGCAGTGTTTTATATTAGTTCACAATATGCCTGGCACTGGAGAATGTTTATGTTGTTAGTGAGATGACCAGAATCAGATTTTATTTTATTTTTATTTTTTTTATTATCACAGCCTATTTGTATGATGTTAAGTATTTTTATTTTGGTTATGCATTTGCTCTTTTGCTGCAATTTTCTTACAACACTGGATTTGAAGAAAAAATACTAATATTGCTTGAAAAGAGTTCACAAAGCAGTTTTGGGAAAAAGGAGGGTAGGGTGCAGCCAATATTAATAATAATGAGGGAGGGGCACCGATTTATAGGTTGCAGGTGGGCACTAGAAACCCTAGCACCGGCCCTGCATATGGATGCCTTCTCTAATGTGCTGGGAACTCCCTCAACAGTTAATGCAGATATTTTGCACTTAAGATTTTTAAATTTAACTGCCAACATGGTAGGTGAAAAACCTTAGTGCAAGTTAATAAATCGGCTCCCTAATGAACTAAAAAGCATTATAGTTGGCATACTGCAGCAGACAAGACTGATGCGTTACTAACAATAACTGGAGAATAACCTAGTGAGTCATTGCTTGTCAGTTGGAGAAAAGAAGGGGCATTGCTGCCGACATTAGATATACTAAGTTCTACATTGCTCATATTGTAGTTACATTTTCCTGATACCACACAGTAACAGCAAATCCAGTGTTATTCAGAATTTGTCTTGGCCCTATTATAAAATGAATGGATTGGTTTGCAAGCTTGTCCATGTGAGGATCACTAAATATTGTTATGTTAGTCTTTGTTAACTTTGCATTTACATTATAGTGGAATAACACACAACTGTGTTAAGGCTAATACAGCATTCATACACATTAAACACATAGAAACATAGAAATATGATGACAGAAAAAGACCACATGGCCTATCTAGTCTGTCCTTCCATATCAACAACAACAACAGTCCCCTTTTTACCTTTAGAGATCCTCTGTGTTTGTCCCATGCTTTTTTGAATTCAGTTACTGTCCTCATCTCTACCACCTCCACTGCGAGACTAATCCACGGATCCACTACTCTTTCCGTAAAGAAATATTTCCGCATATCACTCCTGAATCTATCTCCCTTCACCCTCATCTCATGTCCCCGCATAGCAGAACTTGCTTTCAATTGAAAGAGGCTCTCTCCCTGAACATTTATGCCACGGAGGTATTTAAACATCTCAATCATATCACCTCTATCCCGCCTTTCCTCTAAGGTGTACATATTAAGATCCTTCAGTCTGTCCTCATATGCTTTATAATGAAGACCACTAATCATTTTAGTAGCCACCCTCTGCACCGACTCCATCCTCTTCACATCCTTTTGAAGGTGTGGTCTCCAGAATTGCACACTATACTCCAAATGAGGTCGCAACAAAGACTTATACAGAGGCATTATCACCTCCTTTTTTCTGCTAGCCATTCCTCTCCGTATGCACCCAAGCATCATTTTAGCTTTTGCCGTCACTTTTTCTACCTGTTTAGCTACTTTAAGATCATCAGACACAACCACGCTTAGGTCCCGCTCTTCTTTAGTGGATAAAAGTACTTCACCCCCTATACTATATTGCTCCCTTGGATTGCTGCAGCCCAAATGCATGACCTTACATTTTTTAACATTAAATCCCAGCTGCCAAATTCTAGACCATTCTTCAAGCTTAGCTAGATCCCTCCTCATGTTATCTACACCTTCCTGGGTGTCTACTCTATTGCAGATTTTGGTATCATCCGCAAAGAGGCAAACCTTACCCGAGAGCCCTTCCGCTATATCACTAACAAAGATGTTAAAAAGAATCTGACCAAGGACAGATACCTGGGGCACACCACTGGTAACATCCTTCTCCTCAGAGTTAGCTCCATTTACTTGTACTCTTTGTCGCCTCCCACCCAACCAATTTCTAACCCAAGCAGTAACTTTAGGGTCCATCCCTAGGGTGCTCAGTTTGTTTATAAGTCGCCTGTGAGGAACAGTGTCAAAGGCTTTACTGAAATCTAAATACACCACATCTAGGGCTCTCCCTCGGTTCAACTCCCTGGTCACCCAGTCAAAGAAATCAATCAGATTTGTCTGACAAGACCTGCCTATGGTGAATCCATGCTGCCTCGGATCCTGTAATCCGCTGGACTCCAGAAACCTCACTATTTTCTCTTTCAGCAGTGTTTCCAATAATTTACTCACCACCGAAGTTAAACTAACCGGCCTGTAGTTTTCAACCACATCCTTACTTCCGCTTTTGTGTAAAGGCACCACATGAGCCTCTCTCCAGTCCTTTGGCACCACTCCCGATTCCAACGAGGCATTGAAAAGGTCAGTCAGTGGAGTTGCTAGAACGTCCTCAAGTTCCCTCAGCAGTCAACACATGTTGAATTATATAGGTCATTGTTCCATTAGTTTTTCATGAAACAGAATGGGGAATTTAGGCATCATAAAACTTCAGTTGAGCGCCACTTATAAATACAGTACATGGAATCAGGCTTAAAAAGCTTTTCTAAAGAAGTGCATTTTACCTTTTAGTGCAACCGTAAACTATTAGGTTGTAAAGTATTTTGCAATATTATTCAAGATGCCAAGACAAAAAGCAGTGACCTTCAGCTGCAAAATGACATTTCCATTAAAGAGAACTTGAGGCTTATTTACTAGACTGCATTAATGTCTTAACACACTTTAAATGTACATTAAAACAGCTCATGATATATGTTTGTCATCCCAGACTACAAATCTGAAAAAGCATTAAGCAAACTAAATCTGTAGCGTTGACTACAAATTGACTGGTTTATGATAAACTAAAATTAAATCCAGATAAGTTGAGAAATTATTGATTAATAAATGGCTTAAATTGAATATGTTATCATTGGTTGATGGTGTGAAGCTTCCTCTTAAAGTCTTTTATATAGTTTATGGATAATTTTAGATTCAAGTCTGACTATATAACCCCAGATATTCAATTTCAGGAAGTAGATTTGTATGACTGAATTATTTTATTACCTTTGACCATTTTTGGGGCATGCTTACCAAAGTATGATAAAGGTTTAGTGTGCAGTAAACAGTTAGCATGGGACCACGGTAACCATTGCCACTCATAAAAATTGCAACAATAGTAAAAATACCCTGCCAACTGTGTGGAGGTCACTTCAGCTAAGGACGTGCAGCCCCAAAGGAAATGTGCAGGATGGAAACAGGCAGCCAGCAGAGCAGATTCCATAGGTGCATGTATGTATGTACTCACAGCTATGGAATCGCACTATGGACCATGTCCACACCTACACATATAGCAGTGCCCGCTGTGTGTGCATGCCCTGTACATGTAAACAATGAAAACAACTCCCCTTGCAGTCCATCGAAACCACTCCTGCATTGCATGAGTGGCACGCCAGTCTACGGCCGCACCTGATTCCATTGCCGCCATCCACGTACAAGTCCAAAAACGTGCCCGCCTGCACTGTGGTCCACGTGCAACAGGAAACAGGATGGCATGAAGCCTCCTCATCCACTGCAGGCAATCCCAGAGTGAAAGTAGTAAGAATGGCTACACACCAGGCAAACCTTTTGGATCCAGTGACCCTCCTGCTGTGCAGACTGGTTCTGCAAGAGGAGGAGGTGCTGCTCCCCATGGGGCACAGATGGCCAGCTCATGCTGTAGCACACAGGGGCTAGGAGAGGATAAGGACCACCCTAGCTTAGGTAAACAAATAGCAGTAAAGCTGGCAGACATGTACTGCTGAAATAATGCAATCATAACGTGAGGGACAGAAAGAGGGCAAGAAAGGGATAGACTGTGCATGGGCAGGAAGAATGCACGTGGAGGAGGAGCAACAGTGCAGAGAGTAAGGAATGTAGCCCCACTGCACAACTCCCATGTGAGTGACAGGATGTGACGCCCACTGGCTGGTGGGTCCTGGGGATGCAGAGAACAGGCACACAATGAGAACACATCATCAAATGTATGGACAGCCAAAACAGGGCCCTGATCCTGGAAAAAAGATGCAGGGAACCCTCACCTGAATCCCATGTTGTCAGAGCAGTGACCACTGAAGGTAGCACATAGGTAGAAACAGAAGACACAGAACTAGAAACATACCTCCACAGAGCACACTATGGTGACAACATACATGCCCAAGTACAAAGGACAGATGACCCAGATGACACACACACATACAGCTGAACATACCAACTATCCCATACACCATCCCCATGCCCCCTAAAATGTATACAATGTGCAGCAACGACCAGCATGTTTATAGCAAAAGGCAGTGACAGCCCTGTGAGAGGAGGCAAGCGAGCATGACACCCCGTGTGTTGTAAAATCCGGATGTGTAAGCGGAAAACCGCTAAGACCTGCCAGAGAGCGCCATGACAGAAAATACAAAGAAAGCCGCATAGACAGACAGTACCAAGAACTGAAAACATGGGTGAGTAATACCAACAGTCCCTGCAAAACATGGAGAGTATTTGGGAATTGAACCCTGTCTCCATGTGTTCCAGGCCAGTGCCAGAATCAGATCCAGTATGCCACACCACCCAGCCCCACTGCAGGCTGAGACAACAACCACCAGCAGTGAACATGCAATGAGGCACCAGTGAGAGGCCCACCACAGGGATGGCTGAAAAGACAGGTGCAAAGAAAGTCTAATGCAATGCTGCAATGTCACTGGATATACCCTGCCAAGCTGCAGGGAGGCGCACCATAGAACTGATAGGCCCAAGATAGGTGGAAAATGCTGGAAAGTCCGAAGGGCAGCAGAAAATCAACAGTATATCAGATGAAGGTGCAATGAGCCCTGTGTCCCTTCTGCAGCTGAGCCCCAGACAGTTCTAAAGAACCTTGTTGTTGTTAAGTGCCGTCGAGTCGGAGTCGACTCATGGCGACCCACTGGATAGCTATCCGAAATTGTGTTCGGTCTTCAGTCAGGCGGCTCATTGTTGACAGACTGGTACCTGTAGCTGCTGTTATTGTATCGATCCATCTCATTGCTGGCCTTCCTCTTTTGCGTTGACCTTCTATCTTGCCAAGCATGATGTCTTTCTCTAATGATCTCTCTCTTCACATGATGTGTCCAAAGTATAAAACTCAAAGTCTTGTCATCTGAGCTTCTAAAGAAAGCTTAGGTTTGATCTCCTCTAGTACCAACCTGCTAGGTCCCAAAAAAAGCATGTACGACCCACAATGTGCAGCCCAGGCCAAACAGAAGATGTCCCAGGTCTGTCTGAACAATGTGGAATGCTGACCTGCTGAAAGAGCTGGACTGAGAATTGAATCCCTTTTCCCTGGTTTCCCAGCCCATGCATCAACCAGTAGGCTATGCAGTCATGCATGAGTTAAAAAGCCTGGGTGATCAGGGCAAGTTGCAGTCCAGGGTGAGGTAACCATGGAGATGTCTCAGTCCATTAGGACTGGGTCCAACCACCACAGGAAATGTGAATACGGCCAGGCAGCTGAAGGGTCTCACCTGGGAGGGAAAAGCACATCCATCTTCATGTCCACAGATGCTTCTGCATCATGAGGGACACAGATGCATTCCAGGTCCGGTATAGGACTATGCAATACACCTGGCAGGAGCAAGGTGAGTGTCCATGTAGAGTGTCAGGACAATTGTCTTGGCACCAGACCTGCACTAGACATGTCCCCAAACATGATGCTGAGCTGGAAATGCTAACACTGAAGCCCCAGGCTGAGGCACAGCAGTAGATGGATGCCATAAAGAGTCCAGAAACACCACATCTGTGCATCTAGTCCAGTCCGTAGAAACATAGACACTGGTGGTGACACTATGGGAGACAACACAGAGCTGGGTGCAACGTTAGTAAGTAGGAGCTCGCGAATGGTAGGATAGAAGCTGTGAGGATAGAAGCTTGCCTGGATCCCCGTGAAAGGCCAAGATGCTGTCGGTCAACGGGTGTGTCTCATGTTGTGGGAGGTGCAGAGGGAAAGGTGGTGGCTGAATATGGCACCACCACCAGCCACACTATTGGATGGTAGCGGCCCAATCTATATCTGCCCCCGATGTCTATAGTGAAGCCTTGGCACTTATCTGCATGAGAAGGGAAAGGTGAATGGAGGACACACATGCAAAGACATAGAGCCCTGGGTGCATCCAGCAGATGATGGTGCTGTGGAGGCATGACCCCACTGTCCATAGCCAACATGTGTGCTGTCCACACACCAAACCCAAATGTGTCTGAGGGTTGCACAACCACAACTACCACCCCTAAATATGTTGACAGTAGCACATGGCAGACGCAATGCTGTACAAACAGATAGAGACTGTCCCCACCCAACAGACCGCACAACCCACTCAGGACAGACAAAACCAAAGTGAGGAGCAAGGATAGAAAAGGGAAGGGTAAAGAGACACAAGGGAACCAGGGATCAGGATCCAAAGGCCACCCGTGAGAGGTGCGCCACAAGCACAGCTGTGCAAAGGAACAGAGATAGAGCCAAAAAGACAGACCTGGAAGTGTGCCCCAGGCATAAGGAGGTGCATGTTGGGAGGACTAATGTCTGGGACCAGCAGTGGTCGAACAGGGCAATAGGTGAAGCGAGCCAGTCGATGTGCAGAACACATGGGGAGGGGCCCAGGGGAAGGGAAGGGCAGACAGCTATGACAGTGAGGAGCAGACAAAGTAAGACAAGCACAGTTCAGAAGATGGCGGGTGAAATGGCAACTGAAGTGGAATGGGAGGAAATGTCGGACACCAAGAAGAAGAGTCTGATGGGTACTGTATGGCTTGCTAAAGGTCACCCACACAGCAGAACCATGACCAGAGGGAAGGTTAGAGAGATGAATCAGAGGGAGACCAGCAGGAAGGAGGTCCCATGACTAGAAATGGAAAGTAAAGAGAGAGTGGAAAAGTGCAGTAGGAGTGTGCCCATAGATGAAGGGAAGTACACAGTCCATGTTATAGGGAACGAAACCACTGGTCCACAGCACCTTATGGAAATAGCATATGCGGAGAGAGGAATCAGAAATGGGCCCAAGGTCATGGAATGAGGAGCCGGGGAGTGGAAGACTGTCACCCACAGAGCAAGAGGGAGGAGGACATGGTGAGGAAGATCCTGGGGGACATACACCAGGATCGGGTGTGTCCAAGTGTACTTTTCAAGACTGGTGACACATGCATGTGACAATGGCAGAATGACAGCCAGGCAACCCCCCACCCCCTGTACCTAATGCCCACCTCTTTGCATCACACACTTTGCTCTCCTGAAGGAGAACTCCCCCTCTTGCGCCAGAGGAGCCCACGGAGGAAGAAGAAGAAAAGGAAGCGGCCACAGCCAGACCACTATGGCAGAGTGTGCCCCGCTGGCATGGGCAGCCCCAGCAGCCAGACCAGTGACATGGCTACCAGCAGCACACCCAGTCCCATAGTGCTATCCAGCACTTCCCCCTTGGGAGAGTGGGGAGTATGAGGAGATTGTCCTTATACTGACTGAGGTGCCCTGCTCTACCAATGGGGAGGAGCCCAGTAGCACTTTGGCACTGGGGGAGTGGACCACATAGTGTATGGTACCAACGAAGAGCACTTATCCACGTGCCAAGACAAAGACCAACCAAAACCGTGGATTGCAATGGAAGAACTATTTATTCATTAAAAATCAGCCAGGCCCGACACAGGCCGTGTTTCACAACAACTTCCTCAGGGGCTAATGGCTAAACACACAAACAAAAATAAAAATAAAAGAATATATTAAATACATTTATAATATGAATAATACGAGAAGGATTAAGAAAAACGTCAGATTACATTAGATATTTAGCAGAAATAAAAAAATATGGACATTGAGAATAAATTATGAATTACTTGAACAAGTACATATAAACAATAGTACTTAACTATAAATAAAACCATATATAATGAATGTATCATAGATATATCATAAAAATCATGTGAACATTCCCAAATAAACATATTAATAACAACCAATAAATAAATAGTAATGTATTAAAAAATCAATATTAAATGAAAAATGTTGTATCAAAATTAAAACATTGTATGAAAGACTCAAGGATACTACAGGAGTGTGACAACAAACTTGCAGGGGCACCAAAAAAGGGGAGGAAAAAAGTTTCTGGAGAATAGTCTAAATAAATAAATAAATGACCAAACACATGATATGTATAAAAAATATGATGAATAAGTAATGATTATACACATTACAATTAAAAGAATAAAAGAAAAAAGAAGAGAAGTAAAAGAATAAAACTAAAACACGAACAATTACATGCCTGTTGTAAATTCTTTTTCTATATTTTGATAGATGTTCTAGGTGAATCTAACCCAGGACACTCAAGGGTTATACATACCATATATCTTGTAATTAATCAGTGGGTAAAGGACAACCTGAGAGATATTTTGTAAAAAATAATAATATTGGATATTATATATTTTGCAACGGATTGTACCTGACCTCAACTGTTAGGACCTTAAAAAACAAAGAAAAATGATGTTAAAAACACGAAGAATCCCATCATTCAATAACTGCATAAGTAGTAAAAAATATCATTTAGAGGAGCTCAATTTAAGAAAAAATCTAAAAAACTTGCTACCTAAAAAGAGTATATAACTAAACACTACGCCATATTTACAAAAAAAGGGGGGAAGAGGGGGAGGGGGAGGGGGGACGGGGGGAAGAAGGGGAGGGGGGAAGAGGGGGAGGGAGAGGGGGAGGAGGAGGGAGAAGGGGAGGGGGGAAGGAGGGGGAGGGGGAGGGGAAGGGGGGTTACTGGTGAAAAACCCGTAGTAAATGAAATCACACTTGTAAAAAAAAATTTTCAAATACCATGACGGGACAAGAATCCCTCTTAAAAAGTAGTGATGAGACTTTAAACATTATGTAACACCATAATTATGTTCCATGATCTGAACTAGGACATAAGAAATCTATAACTTAACTGTCCTCAGTCTTTTATATAAGTGTCCCATAAAAAACCAAAAATTAATGTGTTGAATACGCAATTGTTTAAAAGGGCGATAAACAGCTAAGAGCAGGTAGTCGATTGTGTACACGACTATATGTCTAAGGCTCTCACTGCACTTTAACTAGACCATATAAAGAAGGGTTCATCAAAAAAACTTTGATACCTATTTTTTCTTTAGAAGTATTTTCTCCTAAGAGAAAGGGTGTTGCAATGGAACCATCTCATGACTCATAACCAAATTTTATGCACTAAGCTAAACATAACACTCTTAAAAATATGGCCAAGGGATTCAATTGCACTTACCCGAGGTGTGTGTACAACACAGAACATGTCAACCGCAACAAAATAGACGCGGCAAATGTACTCTTTCCTCATTCATTATAATAAAACGCCAGCGCGTGCGCGCTGTGTGAATTTGTACTAGCGATAATTAGGATACAAACGGCATATATAAATATATATAACCTAATCACTATCCAACCATGCAACAGGAGCAGGAGAACTATGAATCTCAACACCCTGTGTATCCCGACAAGCATTCGATCTGTCAAAGCCGAAACAAGCAAGCGGGCATTCACATACACAGCGCCAATTCAATGGAACCAACTACCGCATGAATTAAGACTCACAAACAGCCTGACTGAATTTAGACGAAAGCTTAAAACATATCTGTTTCAAACCCACTACAACCTGATCTAACCGCAATACCCTACCTCAACCAGATGAACTTTACCGCCCACGACAGCATAAAATCTAATAGCATATAGTCATGTATTAGCCTGTACTCTTTGGAAGTCAACATTGTATATAATGTATATTTGGCCCCCCAACCTACTGAAATCAAATGTATACCCTGATCTGTGTGCTATAATAATCAACTGTATATTGTATCCAACTGTTTATCCCGCGTTACGTAAATCATTGTCTAATCAAAATGTAAAACTAAAAATCTCAATGTATTATACAATGCATTATGATTTCTGTAAAGTAAACCGCTGTTGATCGTAGGAAACAGCGGTATACAAGTATTTACTAAATAAATAAATAAATCCCTAGAAATTCTAATGGAAAGGAGGTAGTCTCCTCACGTGTGTGTGAGCTAAAAATAATATTCTTAAAAAATATATATGACCGAGGGATTGAATTGCACTTACCCGAAGTGTGTGTACAACACTGAACATGTCAACCACAGCAAAGTAAACACGGCAAATGTACTGTAACCGAGGCAGGCGGACCTGGTGCTTCGGGTCCCCTTCCTCCATCCCCCATTATCCCCAACCTCCAACCCACAAAAGACACCACACCAACAGTTTGTGGAACATAACTGGTCGCAGCTTTATTAACCTTTTAACAATTTCACAATTATGCCAACATGCTACACCTTCTCCATCGATTAGCGGCACCTGGCCCGCACCAGCCATACCTTAGCAAAGTGCCTTGCCACCACTAACGCCATAACTTGCCACCCCGGCAAGTTACCTAACCCTTCCCCCCGACTTCGCCATGCTAATAGCAAAAGTCGTCCAGGGTTTGACCGGGTCAGGGGCACCCCGCCCCCGCCCAAGTGTAGCCTGAGGCTCCGGACCCCGGAAACCTCCGGGATCCCGCCACCCCCCCCCCCAAGCTGCAACACCCCATAAGCCAACCCCCCCCCAAACAGGCATGGGAGGGTGGGCAGGAAGCCGGCACCCCGGGCAGCCTCCGCCGGGAATGACCACGCGGAGGCTGCCCGCCAGGCCCAAACCCCTCACCACGCTGCATGATTCAACTTGATTGGCTCCCGCGTGGCCGCAACCGCCGGGAGCCAATGAACTCCAACCAACTTGGCCGCGCGCAGGATCCTCGCACCGGCCGCGCGCCTGGTTAGGGTCGGCCGCCGGGACCCTGCCCGCGTCCTCGTCAGTTTCCTCATACATTACAATAAAATGCCAGCGCATGCGCGCTGTGTGAATTTGTAAGGGCGATAATTAGCATGCAAACGTCATATGTAAATGACATATGTAAATGATCTTTAAAAATGCTAATGTTACAAAAAGCAACTGAAGAACTTATCGAGGAAATTATGTGTAAGCTAAAAATAAACCGTAAGCAAAAAAGAATGAATAACGATCAGGATGTAACAATCATTAAAATGGGAGGAACTTTTCCACAAATTAGGATCTCTGTTAAGGGCGTATAAATATCAATGAAACCCTTACAAAACACCAGGTACACAGGGCCGATTCTTTGAGAGGGATCAGCCCAAAAGACACCTAAAAAGATTGTTTTTTATCCCAAATAGAAATACAAAGTAATAACCTATATCATACCATCATTGTGGGACCATGCAAGGGGGGCTACCCACGATATCGTGTGAAAAGGAATTCTTAATTATGAAAACTACTTTGTTATATGGATATATCTCTAAAAGTCAGCGTATGCGCTGTATATTAAATAGAAATAATATGAGATATGAAGGGGATAAAGCACAAATAGATATCCTTTTGGTATTCTTTAGTCTTTTCAAGGATCCATCTCACATCCGCAATGATGTCTCTCGTTCCTCGCCCTTTCCTGAACCCTGCTTGCACTTCAGGTAGTTCTTGTTCCAGGTATGGTTGTAATCTCTTTTGAATAATCTTCAGTAGAATCTTGCTGGCATGTGGGATCAGAGCGATTGTGCAATAATTTCCACAGTCAGTTGGATCACCTTTCTTTAGTATTGGTATAAACACATATCTTTTCCAGTCAGTTGGCCATGATGTTGTCTTCCAGATTTCTTGGCAGAGTCTTGTGAGTACAGTAACAACTGCATCAGATTGCTGTAATACTTCTATGGGAATGTTATCAATGCCTGGTGCTTTGTTCTTTGATAAGGCTTTCAATGCTGCTTCAACTTCTTCTTTCATCACCAATGGTTCCCGATCATAAGGTACAGGTTGAAACGGCTGTTGGTCCACTTGATCTTTATCATATAAAAACTCTGTATATTCCTTCCACCTTTTCTTGATCTTCTCAGCATCATTCAGCATAGAACCTTGAGCATCTTGTAACATTCCAATTCGAGGCTGGAACTTTTTCTTTAACTCTCGTAGCTTTAGGAAAGCCAATCTTGTTCTTCCTCTAATAGTTTCTGCTTCTATTTCCTTGCAAGTGTCATTGTAGTACTTTTCCTTGTCCTGTCTTGCTGCACGTTGGAAATCTCTGTTGAGTTCTGTGATTGTCTTTCTTTCTCCTCTGGCTTTAGCTTCTCTGCGTTTCTGGGCAATTTTCAGAGTTTCTTCCGTCATCCATTTTGGCCGTTGCGGATGTGAGATGGATCCTTGAAAAGACTAAAGAATACCAAAAGGATATCTATTTGTGCTTTATCGACTATAGCAAGCCTTTTGACTGTGTAAACCATGAGAAACTCTGGGCCACATTAAGAAGCATGGGTATACCAGAACACCTAATCGTTCTCTTGTGCAATCTGTACATTGATCAAGGAGCAACAGTTCGAACGGAACAAGGAGAAACAGAATGGTTTAAAATAAGCAAAGGTGTAAGATAAGGCTGCATACTTTCCCCCTACCTGTTTAATTTGTATGCAGAACAAATCATCAGAGAAGCAGGATTGTATGAAGACAAAAGAGGTGTGAAGATTGGTGGAAGAGTCATCAACAACCTTCGCTATGCTGATGATACCACATTACTGGCTGAAAGTGAAGATGATCTGAAACATTTGCTTCTCACAATCAAAGAACATAGTCTCAAAATGGGCCTGCACCTTAATGTAAAGAAGACAAAGATCATGACAACTGGCATAATCAACAGGTTCATCGTTGAAGGAGAAGAAATTAAAATTGTGAACAACTTTAACCTACTTGGATCAACTATCAATAAAGAAGCAACAAGCAGTCAAGAAATCAGACGACGCATTGCTCTTGGCAGAATGGCTATGAAAGACCTAGATAAGATTCTCAAGAGCAGAGATGTCTCTCTCCATACAAAGATTCGACTTGTTCAAGCCATGGTATTTTCAATAACATCATATGGATGTGAAAGCTGGACAGTGAAAAAGACAGACAGGAAGAAAATTGATGCCTTTGAATTATGGTGCTGGCGGCGAATACTGTGTATACCATGGACTGCCCGAAGAACAAACCAGTCGGTACTAGAGGAGATCAAACCTAAGCTTTCTTTAGAAGCTCAGATGACAGGACTTTGCCTTTCATACGTTGGACACATCATGCGAAGAGAGAGATCATTAGAGAAAGACATTATGCTTGGCAAGATAGAAGGTCAACGCAAAAGAGGAAGGCCAGCAATGAGATGGATCGATACAATAACAGCAGCTACGGGTACCAGTCTGTCAACAATGAGCCGCCTGACTGGAGACCGAACACAATTTAGGATAGCTATCCAGAGGGTCGCCATGAGTTGACTCCGACTCGACGGCACTTAACAACAACATGAAGGGGAAGGGAAGGGGGGGCTGCCCGATGACATGTGGGCCACAAGGGCGGGCTTGGAGGCAGATGATGGGGAGTCCCTGGAGGAGGGGAAGCTGTGGGACATGTCATCCGGAGATGCCATGGGTCAGTGGGAGGAGTGTGCTGATGGGCCTCAGGAGGAGGAGGTGTGGAGTGATGGTGGCTGGGTGGTGGAAGAAGGTGTCAAGGGGGAGCCGCTGGAGCTGTGGATGCCATGGGGGAGGAGGGAGACACTGAGGGGGTGCTGTGGGAGGGTTGCAGGCATGGGACTGTGCAGGGGATGGTCAGCAGTGAAGGGAGGGGGGTGGAGGGCAGGGATGGGATGGGATGGGGCAGGTGGAGATGTGAGTGTGCTGTGTGTAGGGGGTCCAGCCATGGTGCAGTGTGATGAGGCACCAGCAGCCACTGCACACAGCACAACTCCGCAGTAGGGGGAGGACCTTATTGAGCTGCACCTGGAAGGCATGCGGGCTGATATCAGAGCTCTAACCCACGAGGTGTGCTGCCCTGTGAGGCACTCATGTCCCCACCGGGGCTGCCAGTTGGTAGGGGGGAGGGCCAGTATCCTGCCAGGAACTGGGTGGCATACCTCCCAGCACCCCTCATATACAGACCCCATGGCTGTTGCGTGGTATACCCTACCCACAAGTCAGGGCACACATGCGCATCCCCAGATGCCCCAGCAAGTGCCTATTGCACAGCGTTCAAGCAATCCATTAATGTTTAAATACAGTTCTGTTTACTGCATCTGCTGGTCTCCAGGTCTCTACTCATTTGGGACCACAAGGGACACTATAACAAGCACTGCTCTGTGCCATGGGTTGGGCAGGCAGAGGTGCACTGCACCAAATGGAAGCACCTGGCTATGAAAGCATCAGGTGCGGGGGGGGGGGGCGCAGGTGCAGTAGGCAGGGTCACAGTGTGGGCCTGGTGGGTGTATGGGGCAGGGTTGCTGTGCCCACCAAGCCCAGGCAGTTGCTGCATAATGTCATGAGGCGTGTGTCAATAAAGATGAGTGTTTGAAAAGAAATCCTGTTTCTTTTAAGGAACTAGGTGTGCAATTACCCCCAGGCACAGCTAGAGGGAGCAGGAACAGACATTCGGGAGTTAATGAGCCTAGGAACTCTGATGACTTGCACCTGGAAAGGAACCCGGAAGTCATACCAAGCAGTTTGCTTTATAAATCAGAACAGAATGCTTCTGGAGTAGAGAAGGAGGAGAAGGAGGAGAAGAAGGAGAGCCACCGAGAGAAGGCTGAGAGCCACAGAGGGAAGGCTGAGAGCTATCAAGAGAGGACTGAGAAGAACCTGAGGGGGAACAGACTTCACAAGGTTGGGAGCCAGAAGGCCCAAACTGACCCTGCTGCACAAGGGAAGTTTGCTAGAGCCAGCTCTAAGGTGAGAGTGTCTGCCACGCCCTGTTCTTACAGTCTGCCTGAATCCATAACAGAGAGACAGAAGCCAAGAACCAGGGAGAAGGGTTCTGAGAAGAGCTTACAATCTCTGAAGGATTATTACCAAGTTTTACCAGGTCAGAGAGGAAAACACTTTTATGGTCAGCCGGAGTTCTTACCCAGAGAGAGAGGAGAATCCAGGACAAGTTTTACTCCCCTGCCTAGAAGCACAGCTGTATCCCACGCTGGCAGGCAGAGGCTCAGCTACCAAAGGAGAGTGGCTGGAAGAGAATACACTGGTGATTCCAACTCATCTAAATCCAGGTATGAAACATTAACCAATGACTGTGAATATTGTGCTCCTAAAGGCTCTGCTAAAACCCGTGCTCCTTATGTGAGGGAAAAGAAACCAGATTGGTTCAGTAAAATTCCTGCACCCTTGAGAACCCCTGGCTGTGGGAAGCCAGACTCCAGAGTCCTAACCTACAAAGCTGGGTCAGACAGGGACAGTGAATAATCCTGCCTGGATTTGAAAAGGGCCAGAGAAGGCGCCTGACATACAGATTCAGGTAGTTTGTTCCAGGCATAAGGAGCAGCAAGGTGAAGGGAATGAAGTCTGGAGTTAGCAATAGAAGAGATGGGCACAGAGAGAAACAATTTGCCAAAAGAGCGGAGTTCCTGAGGAGGTGTGTAGGGAGAGATATAAGAGGAAAGTAGTGAGGAGCTACAGAGTGAATGCACTTATAGGTAAGCAGAAGTTTGAACTGGATGTAAAAATGGATAGGGAGCCAATGAAGTGACTTGAGAAGAGGGGTAATATGAGCATGACAAGGCTGGCGGAAGATTAGCCATGCAGCAGAGTGTTGAAGAGATTGAAGGGGAGAGAGATGATTCAGAGGGACACCAACAAGTAGGTTACAATAGTCAAGATGGAAGATAACTAATGAGTGGTTAAATGTCTTAGTAGTGTGTTCAGAAAGGAAAGGGTTGTTGATGTTATAGAAAAAGAAACAGCAGGTCTTAGCTATCAGATGGATGTTTGTGGAGAAGACGAGAGAGGAGTCCAAGACGATCCCAAGGTTGCGAGCCAAGGAGTAGAGTGTTATCCACAGAGACTGAGAAAGGAGGAAGGGGAGAGGAGGTTTTAAGGGGAAAAATAAGTAGCTCGGTTTTGGCCATGTTCAATTTCAAGCAGTGGTGAGACATCAAAGCAGCAATGTCAGAGAGGCAGGCAGATATTCAGGCCTGGATTTCCAGAGAGATTTCAGGTGTATAGAGGTAGATCTGGGAGTCATCAGCATAAAGATGGTACTGCAAGCCATGGGAAGAGATGAGTGTACCAAGGGACTGGGTATAGAGAGAGAAAGGTAGTGGACTGAAGACAGATCCTTGGGGTACACCAACTGAGAGCGGGATAACAGCAGAGAAGTATCCACCAGAACAAACACTGAAGGAGCGATGGGAAAAATAAGAAGAGAACCAGGATAGTACAGAGCCCTTAAAACCAAGCAAGGACAAGGTATCAAGGAGAAAGTTGTGGTCAACAGTGCCAAAAGCAGCAGAAAGGTCAAGAAGGATAAAGATTGAGTAAAGGTCCTACAATTTTAACAGGAACAGGTCACTGGAAACTTTGACAAGAGCCTTTCAGTAGAATGTGAAGGACGAAAACCAGATTGTAAAGGATCCAGGAGGGCTTGAGAGGAGAGAAAGTCGAGGCAATGACAATGAACAGCACGTTCAAGTAGTTTAGAAATGAAGGGGAGGAGGGGGATGGGTTGATAGTTAGAAGGACAGAAAGAATCTAGTGAGGGTTTCTTGAGGAGAGGTGTAACTACATTATGGTTGAAGGCTGCAGGGACAGTTGCAGTGGAGAGCGATAGGTTGAGAATATGAGGGATGGAAGGGACAACAGTGGGAGATGGGACTTAGAAGATGGGTGGGAATAGGATCAGAGGAGCAGTTAATGAGTTTGGAGGAGGAGGAAAGGAGGTGTGTGGTTTCCTCCTCGGAGATCATAAAAAAGGAAGAAAGGGTAGCAGAGGTAGAGGGGGAAAGTTGGGAATGAAGAGGGGGAGAAGGGAAGTAACTGACTTCATGGGGAATTGGCGGGTGGCCTTGTGGATTTTGTCATGAAAATAGCCAGGATTTGGGCAGAAAGGGAGGGAGGGATCGAAGGAAGCTTGAGAACATAAGAACATAAGATATTCCATACTGGGTCAGACCAAGGTCCATCAAGCCCAGTATCCTGTTTCCAACAGTGGCCAATATAGGTCATACGTAGGAGGAGAGAGTAGTAAAGAGATGGTGAGGGTCAGAGGCAAGAGAGTTAGTCAGATGGGCATAATAGTCTTGTTTGGCAAGTGCTATGGCTGACTGGAAAGAGACAAGCATGAATTTAAAGTATAGAAAGTCTGTAAAGGAGTGGGATTTGAGCCAATCATGCTCAGCTGAATGGGTACAGGAACGTAGATAGTGGATCATGGAAGACAGTCAGTGCTGGGGTATAGTACGATTTACAGGATGTTGCATGGACAGAGCAAGAGCATCCAGAGCAGAGGAGAGTGCTTCAACAGACTCAGATGACATAGTGAAGGAAAGAGGTGATGAGACAGTGGAGGAGAGAGCCAAAGGGTCAATAGCATGAAGATTTCTAAAGAGGTTGAAGGAGACGGGGCAAGGTTGAGGCAGTGGGTGATGAAGAGTGAAGCTTAGCAGGTGATGGTCTGATAAGGGAAAAACTGAGGTACAGAGGTCTGAAAGTAAACAATTTCAGAAGAATTCAAGGTCGAGGTAGTGGCCATGCTGGTGAGTGGCAGCAGTATTACAAAGCTGGAGGTCAAATGAGGAAATACGGAAAAGGAGTTTTAAAGCATAAGAATCAGAGGGGTTATCAGTATGAATGTTAAAATCCATGAGAATAAGAGCGGGTGAAGAAGAATCCAGAAAGAAGGAAAGCCATGATTCAAAGTTAGTGAGAAAGGTAGAGGTGGACTTGTCAGGAGTTCGATAAATAAAAGCTAACTGGAGAGGTAGTGAAGTGAAAAGGCAGATGGAGTGGACTTCAAAGGAGGGGAAGGAGTGAGAGTGAAACAGCAGGAGGGGTTGAAATTGGCAGGAAGAAGAAAGCAGAAGCCCAACTCCACTACAACGGCCAGTGGGACGAGGCATGTGGGAGAACTGATAGCCACCATGAGAGATTGCAATGACTGATGTTGAGTCTTTTGGGAGGAGCCAGTTCTCAGAGTAAGAAGATGGAAAGCATTAGAGATAAAGTGATCATGAGTAAAGACAAGTTTATTTGAGATGGAGTGTGCATTGCACAGGGCATATGAGAAAGGAAGAGAGGAAGGGGAAAGGAGAGGGATATGCATAATATTTGAGGTGTTGCATGAAGATTTCTTCTCAGAGTGTGACAAAAATATAAGGGGACTAGGGTTGGGGTTGATATCTCCAGATGAGTGGAGAAGGAGTAGAAGAGTGCAGGGCAGAGAAGAGGTAGCACAGTACAAATGAGGGTGAGGTTGTTTTAGAGAGAGCAGAGAAGGCTGAATGATAGGAAGAAAATAGTAAAGCTCAAGAGCTGTTGACAGGGTAAAAGACAGGATGGAGGGGGAAATGAGGATGGTAAAGGGGAAATAAGGAGAGAAGGAGAGAAGGTATTGGTAGGAGGGGAGACAGTTGGGGAGTATAAAGAATATGAAGACAGAGTGATGAGGAGCCATAGAAGAGAGATGGAGAGGAGAACAGAGGCCAGAAGAAATAGATAGATGAGAGAGAGAGCCCACAGGGGATTAGGTGTACCTGTGTATCTGTGTATAAGCTTGGTAATGAGCAGAATGAATGCCACGGGGTGAGTGACACAAGGGTGAGAGGGGGGATAAAAGTTGTGAGGATATGTAGGAGAAAGGTAGGAATGGAGAAAACTGAACAAGCTTACAGATAAATAAATAGCACATTGACAATGGTACAGATAAAGAAGCAACACACTAACGAAGATAAAAAAAATAAATATATAGATATAGAGAGAAAAAGAGAGGACTCACAAAACAGACAGAGTTAGGATAGGTATTGAATTAAATGTTAACTTGGGCTCCACAGACAGACCAGATAGTAGAAGAAAAATTGCAATTAGTTATGGGGAGGAGTAAGAGAGTGCTGATAAAAGTTGAACAGTATTGCAAAAGTACAAATGAGGTAAGAGAGCACAATAACAATGATAAATAAATATATAGAGTGAGAAAGACAGGGCTCACAGTGCAAGCAAATTCGCTGTGACAAGCAGAGCTTGTAATGGAACTGTTCTCTTCCCAGAGGAGAGAGAGGCAAACCTACACACCAGAACTCTCCAACCACCATCCCCCATATCGATTGCACCTTCCCAGCCCTCGCACATACCCCCAATCTCGCCTTCCAAGACGCTGCCCCACTTAGTCCCCCAGTCCACCCCAGCCTATGTCAGCAGGGTCAGCGTACCTCAAAGTGTGCCTGCACTAGGTTCTAATGAGTTGCAACACCCCTCCAGTATGCTAGGCCATGGGCCATCCGTGGTGCCATGATGTCATTGTCGTGGTCCTCAGGGGGGTACATCCACCCCATCAGGCATGGGCTGCCTCCGGCTCAGTGCATAGTTGTGTAACATGCAGCAGGTGAAAAATATCTTGCCCACCTTTGCGGGCTCAAACAGGAGCTTGCTACCTGAATGGTCCATGCAGCAGAAGCAGCTCTTCAGCTGCCCGAACATCCACTCTATGATGGAGCAGGGTTCTTCAGTACACCCGGTTGTATCTCTGCTCTGCCAGCATGCAGATATGGATGATTGGGGTCATTAGCCAGTATCACATCGGGTACCCTCTATCGTCTGCATAGATAGGGGGGAAGGAGTCATCTCAGTGATGTGTAGCAGTTCGCATAGTGGTGGACAGTTCACCCACATACCACATTCCATTCTGCCATGCCCACAGTGAATGTAGGTCACGCCTGTGTTATGCTGTCCATCTATGTACTGTGTTGTGGGCCTATGCCTGTTCTACTGAGCTGCTGTATGGCGTATGCAGTGCTGCTGTGCTACCCTGACACCCATATGTCAGGCGGTAGTGGATGTGCTCTTGGGATCTCTGGGCACGTTTACGGCATCATACACCCATCACCTGCCAATGTGACGGAATCAGCCTGCCTGCATACACACGGCCACCCATGCTTTTGTGCTCTTGAGGGACACCTCATGCGAGTGTGCATGTTGCTATGGCTATGTCCACTTACCTAGTAGTCAACTACCAGTGAAGGCTGCATGTTTCTTTGACTGGCTTAGAATGTATGCATCATGTCACGAGCTAGGGTAGCATGCCATGACACTGGTGATCTCCGATTGTGCATCACAGATGACCTGCTGTTCATTGAATGGTAGGCCTTCCGGTTCTTATATATGGCCTTGTGCTGGCATGGTGGATGAAAGGCCACATGCATGTAGTTTATGGTCCCAAGGATGGATGGGAACCCTGATACCTCATCGAACTACACTATGACCTGTTGCCGCTGTTGTAGTGTTTGCAGTAGGGAGATGTAGTACGCAGCGCATCGCACAAAGGGTGACACTGCTGCCCGACTTAGACCTGCTGCCGTTGCTATCACTGCTTAGAAGGAACCTGTCCCCAGGAAGTCTAGGGCTGTGAGCACCTTCACATGGACAAGCACAGCTTCCTGTCTGTATATGAGAGACCCCAGATGTGGTTGCATCTCCTGGCACAGGTCATGGATGGCTATGCGGTCGAACCTGTAGAGAGGCACACACAGTTCATCAATCTGGACCATGTACTGGCTCCTCAGTCTGGGGATCTGGCAAATCGGTGCCTTCATGCCGCGCCCATCTATGGATACACATATAGCTGCCATGACTCACCCTTGACCACTGACTTGGTGACACTGTGTAATGCACGTCTGTGCCACAGAGCACACATAGGTACTGTTGGGGGGGGGGAACCTGTGGGAGCATGCTGTGCTGTATGCTGTCTCCAGTCACATGGGCCTTGTTTGAGGATTGAACTCTAGTTGCCGATTTGGAGGACTGAATTTGGAACCATGTCTGCAGCACTGCCTTGCTCACTGCACAGGGGGGCACCACTCCACAGGGTCCTCAGATCTGCTCCTGTGTGGGAGAGGCATGGGATCTGGGGTGTGTGTTCATCATCAGGCCCTGCCTCATCCTGCTGTCTGCCACCCATTCTCTGGTTTACCTATCCCCCAGCCCTCTTCTGCCTGACATGTGGTGTGAGTCTGTGTAGGGCACTTTGCCCCTGCCTTTGGGCTCTTGCCCACCACTGTCACCCAAAGGGGCACCAGCACTGCACACCTAGCATCTGGGGCACTGGGGCACAATCAACGTGCACATAACTACACGTTTCCAACTTTATTCTTTGGCACCTACCTCATCTGTTGCAGCTCACTTGGAAGACCTCCAAAAGTGTGTCCGCTGTGGTCAGGGCACAGGTATACCATTGGAGCAGGGATTTGGGCGTAGATAGATTTGCTATTTATGCATCCGCGTGTCTGTACATATGCGGGTGTAACGTATTCTGGTTGTTCGGATGTCTCCACGCCTGCACGTCTACATGCTATAAAGCATGTATGCTGTGGGCAGACACACCCCCATGGCTTATGCATATTTTTCTAGACTCTGTGGTTTGTCAGTGCCATGGCTTGAAAGGTGTCCTCTTATAAACCCAACTTCACAGATGGGGAGTTGACACTCCTCATTGAGGAGATCCAAGTGATTTTGAGATCCTCATGAGTACTGAGGAGACTAAGGTGGCCACCTGTGAGTGGGAGTGGAAGTAGCTGGCCATTTGCAGGAAGTTGAATGCCATCTTTCACAACAACTGGGATACAGAGAATTTAAAGAGGAAGTGGCAGCAGTTGAGGAGGAACACATGCAAGAAGGTGCACTGTGTGGGACCAGATGGGCAGGGCGGGCAACTAACTGAACTGGAACAGTGTGTCCTGGCTACAATTTTGAAGAGCTCTCTTGGTTTGTTGTTGGATTTGAGTATAATGTTTATGTGGTATTCTTTTCTTGTTTGGTTGAGTTTGTTGTAGTCTCTTTGCTTTGCTAGGTATAGGGCCTGAGTGTTAGGAGATTTGGTGCGTCTCCATCGCTGTTCTAGTTTCCTTAGGTCCCTCTTTTCGTTTCGTATGACTTTTGAGTACCAGCCTATCCCTCGGGGATTGGAGAGCAGCAACAGGGGTGGGCAGGCCGGTTTGGAGGGGCAGGGCCTAGCTGGCCTGTCGAGTTGGCCTGTGCTTCCGGGTGGCTATTATCCGGCGGCCTGGGAGCATTGGCGCGTAGGGGGTCAAGGCTCCTCTAGGACAGAGTGGCTGGGAGTGTGGCAAACTCCATGGGCCATGGCAGGTTCCCCTTCGCCTTTTGCTGTATTACCTTCACAGATACCCCCTGTATGGCAGCACCCAGTGGGACCAGGAGTGAGCGGTCCTGGGCGACAAGAGAACATGGCGGAGAGAGCAGAATGAGTTTATCTGGTGGAAGGGACAACGGTGGAATAGGAAGCAGTGTCACGGATGTAGTTCGATCGACGGGAGCCAGGACGGAATACAGAGGCAGAAGGGCCCAGTACGGGAGCTGCAAGTGAGTTAACAACAGGACAAGGGGAAGGGGTGGATAACGAAAAGGGGGCATCTGATGGGGGTGGAGGGCAAGGCCAAGAAAAATGGAAGCATTCTTGTCGGCGTAGGTCGGGGTCATCCTCATCGTCCACAACTGATTCTTCATCAATGTCGTCGGAGGCTGTGGGGGAAGTGCGTAAAGGGAGTGGCACGGGCCCAGAGGGGGCGGGGCGGGCAGGGTAACACCTACACTGGCAGTTTTTTCGGAATTATGGGAAGGGGTGCCGAGGAATTTGCATCGAAAGATACGGAAGAGACGGTATATAGGCATTTTCAGGTTATTGGATGGTCGGAAGCGGTCGGGGGATAGTGAGAAGAAGAGGAAGGAAGATGAGAAGGCTGAGAGGGTCTGGAAGGTTGCGCGGAATGTATTAAACTGGACAAGAGCCTTTTTGCGTCTAGCTAGCGTATGGAGGCATCAGTATCCAGAACAATATAGGATGTTAGCTTATACGGACTCTATTTTGGAGGCGGCGCAGACGCATGAAGGTTGGGCTTGGCTCAACTATGATGAGAAGTTCCGAGATAAGATGGAGGAAAACCAGCTTTTGCCCTGGGGGACACAAGATATCAATTTATGGTTGACACAGATGGCGGCCAGGCCGGGGGGTGGGGTGTCGTGCGGGGCAAGAGGTGGACTAGCGGCTACACCAGGAGTGTGGCGGTCCTTTCGGGTGGGAGGGAATCCCATGTTCCAGTGAACCCTTGGCGGCGGAGCAGGGGATATTTGTTGGCAATTCAACAAGTCTTCGTGCCCATTTCCGGACTGCAAGTTCCGACATGCTTGTTCCGTATGTAATGGGGGGCATTCCGCCATCAAATGTGTCAAGAAAGGGGCAGCCGGAATCACAATGCCGGTCCCCAAGCAGTAGGGACTTATTGGGCTTAGCTTGTCAGACGGCTGCCTAGGGTGAGAACTTACACAATCTTGACGATGCATATATTCATATGATTCTTGCAAGGTATTGTGGGTATTGTAGTTCATTCACTCCCAAACACAGCTGATGACAATAATTTGAGTTGTGAAACCAAGTGGTAAGATCAATAAAATACTTCTTTTATTGATGGGGTTTAATTCACCCAGCACATGTATGCTTGATAGCACTATAAATGAGGTTACTTGCTTGCAGTGTTTAAAGGGATAACAAAAAGTCACAAAGTAAACCAGAAAACAACCTTCAACTTGTCAGGCAATTAGCTAATGTTTTCTTAGCAAGTAATTACCAAATACAAAGGCACAAAGTAAAGAATAAACTTTGCTGGTTAGGTTAACTTCTGCTTATTTTCCACGCTGATCTCAGCAGTGATTCTCCCTTGCTCACACACACAATCAGGTGCAGCCCTGATTACTATCCATGGACCAGCTGAAAGCCTTTAGCTGGCTGGCTGCTACTGTGTGAGCCCAAATCCTGCTTTAAGAGCTGTTTGCAGTGGAAATAAAGAACAAAGTTAGGTTTCTTTGTGATGGCTGATGTGTTTGCTCATAGAAAACTAGCAATAGCATTTAGATAAAGAACAGTCCATGTAAATAGTTTCATCTGCTGTATTTCCCCCTGCATCAACAATCATAGGGTCAATATCATACATTGGCACAGATGAGTCTTTCATTAAGGCACTATCATGAGAATGCTTATTCCCTTGCTGCCATTCTCTATTATAGATAGGGTCTGGATCAGTGTTCATACCTGAGCCTCTCCTGCTATCATTATTCCTCTCTGTATAGCCTGGCCAATATGTAATCCAATTCTGATGTCCAGCCTTCCAATCTTGATCCCTGGACGCTGGATCTTCTCTCACATACCTTCTGGCCTTGGTCTGAAAGTCCCTTCCACATGCAGTCTTCTCTCTTCCAGGTAGCCACTGGTGATTCCTATCTCTGCCACTCCATTCCTCTGGCTGAATCCAGTCCAATGGACTCTGCTGGCTTTTGGAATACCTCCCAGTATGAGTACTGCCTTGGAATCTCCCAGACCTTCCAATGGCCTTTCTTCTCTTCCTTCCAGAGAGTTTCCTTCTCTCTCTATCTGCGTGGCTTTTGCTGAAGCTGTTCTTCCAACTCTCCTTGAAGCTGTTATCTGAAGAATAAGCTCTATTCTTATCCTGTTCTAATGTGTGCTGCTCCCTAACACAGCGCAGCTGTCTTGAATCAGGCCCTGCCCTTTGAGATGAGTGCTTAGGGATTACCTCATAGCTCTCTTGATTGCACACACATTTCCTCACTTCAGCCCCTCTCATGGCTGCTGGAAACCTGGTGCATTCTGGGACTGGTAGTCTTTTATGTGAAAACTCTGTTTTCTTGCTTCTACCAGAACTGACAGGTTGCTTGTTCAGAGTCACATCATCTTTTCTATAGCTCCTACCTGAGCTATGATAAGCTTCCTTATCACAAGCTTCGATGCCGATCCGGATCGAGGATTTAAGGCCATGGCTTAGGAAGTACCACAAGCGCAAGGAGGTGCTGGGGGGGGGGGGGGCTTCAGTATGGGTTCAAAATTCCCGTAGTGGGAAAGGTGATTTCGAGAAAAGCTAGGAAATTGCCCTCGGTTAGGCATTTTGCCCACATTATGAGGGATAAATTGGCAGTTGAGTTAGATTTGGGTAGGGTAGCTGGCCCCTTTGTTGAACAGCCATTTGCGGACTTTGTGGTTTCCCTGTTGGGAATTGTACCAAAAAAAGAACTGGGGAAGTATCGGTTAATTCATAACTTGTCTTTCCCAATGGGTTCTTCGGTGAATGACCATATCCCAAAGGAGTTGTGCGCGGTGCGTTATGCATCCTTTGATGAGGTGGTGGATTTGGTGAGCAGATGCGGTCCAGGCTGTTTGATGGCAAAGGTGGACATTGAATCGGCATTTCATTTGTTGCCGGTGCACCCGTCCGCATGTCACTTGTTAGGGTTTTGTTTTGAAGGTAACAGTTATTTCGATAAATGTATGCCAATGGGTTGCTCGGTGTCCTGTGCTTATTTTGAGAAGTTTAGTTCGTTTTTGCATTGGGCTTTCATGGAACAGGTAGGCTGTGCGAATGTGATACATTATCTGGATGACTTCCTGCTCATAGAGGAGGCACAGTCCGGGTGGTGCCGTGAGCTACTGGACGAATTAGTGCAATTGGCCTGAGCATGGGGCGTTCCGTTGGTGGAGGGAAAAACGGAGGGCCCAGCGATGCGCATCACGTTTTTAGGGGTGGAGTTGGATTATGTGGATATGGCGGCGCGCTTGCCCATGGACAAGGTATGGCGGCTGCGCGTATTAGTGGCAAACGTGATGGGATCGAGTAAGATTACCCTGAGAGAAATGCAGGCCTTGATTGGCTCCCTCAATTTTGCGTGTAGGGTAATTCCAATGGGGCAGGTGTTTCTAAGTAGATTGTCGGCAGCTATGGCCGGGGTGACTAAACCTCATCACCGGAGCTTGCGGGCTGATTTGGGGGTCTGGGACGAGTTTTTGAAAGACTTCAACGGCACTACGGTCTGGAGGGAGGCCGAAATTTCCAGTTTTGACTTGCAGCTCTTTACAGATACAGCAGGGGGGCTGGGCCTGGGTATATGTTTCAGTGGCTCCTGGTGTGCGGCAGGCTGGCCGCCGGCATGGCGCGAGGCAGGTTTAACCAGCAATATAGCCTTCTTGGAGTTGTTTCCGATATTGGTAGTCTTGGAATTGTGGCCGGACGGGCTTCGTAATCGTAAAATAGTTTGGTGGTGCGACAATGCAGCTGTGGTCAGTGTGATTAACCACTATGCTCCGCACTGCATGCTCATAGCAGCATTGATGCATGAGGTGGTCCTAGCTTGCTTGCATTTGAATGTGGTAGTGAAGGCTTGTCACATTCCTGGGAGTACTAACAAGATTGCTGATGCTCTTTCCCGTTTCAAGTGGAATCTGTTTCGGACATTGGCACCAGAGGTGGAAGCAGTGGGAGCATCGGTCCAGGAGCACTTATGGCAGATTGGCCTCCGGAAATGATGGACTTGCTGCGGAGTTCAGTGTCATCGGCAATGTGGGTGGCGTATCGATGAGGCTGCAGCAGCGTGGCGGATTTCTTGGTGGCTCGGGGATGGCAGCGGGGGCCGGTGTCAGATCAGCTCAAGGGTCAGTATGTCATTGCGGCGAAGACTGCGGGATTGTAAAAGGCAACAGTGCGTATGCATTTGGCGGGGTTTTCCTTTTTCTCAAAAGTTGTAGGTTGGGGCGTACCGGGTGGGTGATTTTTGACTCGCAGACTGCTGCAAGGGTGGGAACGGTCCCTTCCAGTACGGGGTGACAGTAGGCGGCCTCTTACGCATGACCTGCTGGTGAGGTTGTCTTCAGTGTTGCCTCGGGTTGCAGCATCCCCGTACAAAGGCTTGCTTTTTCAAGCAGTCTTTTGTGTGGCCTTTTTTGGCGCTTTCCGATTGGGGGAGTCAGCCCATTCCAGTCGGGCCAGAGTCACCAGTGGTTTGCAAATGCAGCAGGTAAAGTTGGCTGGGGACGAATTGCGAATATGGCTCGTAAGATCCAAGACAGATCAGAGGGCAAAGGGAACTTGGGTGGTTTTGCGGGCAGTGGGGGGATCGTCGACATGTCCAGTAGCCTCAATGTGGGCCTACTTGCGTGTAAGGCTAGTTGGGGAGGGCGGTCTCTTTGTGCATGAGGATGCTCGGGTTCTGACGCGCTTTCAGTTTGCAGAGGTTTTGCGGCTGTCGCTGCGGTAGATTGGAGAGGACCCTTGCCAGTTCGCACCACACTCCTTCAGAATAGGGGCAGCTACCAGCGCAGCTGCAGTGGGTCTACCAGAGCGGGAGATACAGCGGATCGGTAGATGGCGGTCGCAGGTGTTTGAGGGCTATGTACGGTTATGAGATGAAAAGCTCCCTGCTGCTGCTGTCAATTTTCTTGCAGATTCATGGCAGAGGCCGTGTCGCTGTTGGGTGATTGGCCACTCATTTGTATATTGGGCTGGTCTATGAGCAGCAATGCGGCTGGTGGGGCTGAATATCGGAATGGAGGCTTTGGAGGTGGCCGTATCATGGCTGGGTGAGCGCGGTCTTCGCTGGATGCAGCTCTTACCTTTGGTGTGGCATCACGGGCGTGGCAAGGGATCGCCAGTCCTACTATTGCTACATCTGGGTGGCAATGACCTCGGGTCTTGGACTTGTAAGCAGTTGATCAGGGCAGCGCAAAGGGACTTGGGGGAAGTGTTATTAATGTTCAAAGGAGTGGTTATATTATGGTCGGACGTAATTCCAAGGCCTGCTTGCTGGGACCAGTGGAGGTGGTCAAGGGGGTTGACAAAAATTAATCACCAAATTGGACGCTCGGTATGTGAGCACGGTGGATATCAAATTTTGCATACCTGGGTCAAGGTGGGGTGTGCCGGTTTATATAGGCCGGATGGAGTACACTTATCCCCGGTAGGGGTGGATTTGCTCCTGAATGATTGGCAAGAGGCCTTGGAGTATGTTTTGCAAGTGAGGTTAGCTGGTCACAGCTTGGTATTGGGGGGCGGCACAGGGATGTGTGTCGCCTGAGCCAGTGGTGGATCCCGGAGGTTTCCGGGGTCCAGAGCCGTAGACAATGCTTAGGGCAGGGGTGGTGTACCCCTGACCCAGACAGTCCCTCGGGGCTTTTGCTAATAATATGGCAAAGCCGGTAGAGGGGGGTATGCAAATAGCCATGGGCAGGACACCGTGGAAGCGGAAATGATGTCACCTTGCTACTCACATGGCTGGTGAGGACTCATTCCGCGGTTAAGATGTTTTTATTTATTTTATTTATTTATTTAAAGTCTCTTCTATACCGCACTATTCAGCATCAGCGCGGTTTACATTGAACAAAGAATTTACACATTTCTGAAGGTACTTTGTGTTTACATTTGAACAGGAAGAAATAACTTGGATAACAGGGGTAATTATTTACAAATTAAGACAGGTAACTATTTACAAATTAAGACAGAATCATGAACATTTCTTGGTTTCAGCGTTATTGGTTTTGGGAGGTCTGTGAGGTGGTTGAAATAACTGCATTGGTTACTGGGTAATACAAGAGGAAGAGGTGTTTCAAAGCTTTTCTGAATTGCAATAGATCCGGGATTGCTCAGATGTCTTGAGGGAGGCTGTTCCAACACCTTGGGGCACAGAACTTGAAAGCCCTGTTTGCTGTCGCTTTGGTACAGTGTGAAATTGATTTTGGGACTACAAGTGTGTTGAGTGTTACTGACCGTCTGTCCCTATTTTGAGGTGTCATCTGGATCAGATCCGTTAGTGACTCAGATGAGAGCCCTTTGATGGCCTTGAATGTCAGTAGTAATGACTTGTAAGTGAGTCTACTTCGTATCGGGAGCCAATGGAGTTGTTTTAGGATGGGTGATATATGGTCTTTCCTGGATGCTCCATGTAGGACTCTTGCTGCGGCATTCATTGCCAGTTGTAGTGGTTGCAAGGTGGATTGAGGGAGCCCTTGTAGGATTGAATTTGCATAATCAAAATGTGGCATGATTAGGGCCTGATAGATGGTTCTGAAATCATTTGCTCTAGCAGGGATCGTAGGTGTCTAAGGGAACAGATTTTATGGTATACCGCTCTTACAATGTTTCCAATGTGCGCCTTCATATCCAAGTGCTGGTCTAGAGTGACGCCAAGGTACCTGATAGTGGGTTTGGTCTGGAGGTCTGCAACCTTCACCTTCAAGAAAGACGGAGGAATGAAGTTTCGGTCTTTTGTGATGAACAACACCTCCGTTTTCTTGTGTTGGATCTTGAGGTTTTGGGATCGCAGCCAGTTGGATACTTCATTTATGCAGTTTGTTAATGAAGTGAAGTCGGGGTTCTCTGTTGTAAAAGGCATGTATAACAGCACATCATCCGCATATATCATACATTTGATATTGAAAGACCGTATCAGGTTGCAGATAGGCTGCATGTATATATTGAACATAAGGGCGGAGAGGGAGGAGCCTTGTGGGACCCCCTGCTTTTGATGGAACATATCTGATGCAGTATTGTTGGATCGCACCTGCTGCCACCTGTCAGAGAGGTAGGATCTGCACCACTCGAGTGCTTTATCAGTAATTCCCTTACCCTCGAGTCGTTCTAGGAGACGTTCATGGCTCACGGAATCGAAAGCCGCTGCTATGTCTAGGAAGACCAGGACGAACCCTTGGCGGATATTGTTGATGCCTGTTAATATGTTGCTGAGTAGTGTAGTGAGCAGTGTTTCCACACCGTGGGCTTCTCTAAAGCCATGTTGACAAGGGTCTAGTGGTGCGTTAGTTTCTATATGCTCTTCGATTTGTCTTTGTACCTCCTGTTCCATTATTTTTGCCAGCAACGGTATGCTTGATATTGGCCTATAGGATTCAGGCTTCAGAGGGTCAAGCTTGTTGTTTTTTAGCAAAGGCCTTATGGATGTGCGTTTGAGGGTATTTGGGAAAGTTCCTGTTGTGAAAGAAAGTTCCATAAGGCTGGATACGAATGGGCTCAGGTGGTTTCGTAGTTCCTTAATCCAGAACGCAGGGCATGGGTCGGTTTGGGCGGTGGTCATGTTGATGCCAGCAATGGTGTCCTCAATGCGCAGTTTGGGTGGTATTTTGAAAGTAGTGAGTAGAGTCTGATCGTATGGTTCAAGGATCTTGCAAGGTGTAGGGATATTGTCAATCTGGCAGAGTTTGGATTGTAAATAGTTAGCAAAAGTTTGAGGGTGGATTTCGCTAGCATGTTGAGAGGTGGGTTCATTTGTCAAACGCTTGACGATAGCAAACAAGTCATGAGGTTTGTTGAGAGATCTTTTCAGCATGTCTGCATGGTGGCGTCTCATTGATTTTGCCACCGCGGCACGATGAGCTACTAGTTGTGACATATATGCAGTTCTGTCTTCCTCTGAGTGTGAGTGTCTCCATCGTCTCTCAAGTTTCCTTAGTGTTGTGCATGAGGTCTTCAGTTCTGTTGAATACCAGGTTGCAGAGTGTCGCTTTCCATGGAGGTTGTTATTTGATGGGCAGGTGGCGATTGAACTAAGTTTATTATTCCAGTCGGTGACTAACTCATCTGGGTTGTGAGCCGGTGGGATAGTCAGTGGAAGCATCGTTTTCAGTATTAGGTCTTTGTCAAAAGGCTGGAACCGTCTCAGGGGGACATTGTGATGGTTACTTGGTTCTCTTTCTTCCTTTTGGTTACTTCTGGGAAGGGGAATTTTGAATAGGATTAACTTGTGATCAGACCATGGAACTGGGTTGATTGATAGCTCCAGGGTGGTTGGAGTGATTAGGATTGCCTCAGTTGTGAATATGAGATCTAGGATGCCTCCTTTGTTATGGGTTGGATCCTTGATTAATTGATTATACCCCAAATCCTGTAGAGCACCAAGAAAAGCTGTTACATGGGAGTCTTGCAGTGATGGTAGGTTGAAGTCTCCAAGTATCCAACTCGTTTTATAGGGGTTCTGGTTATTGGAGGCCAAGTCAATTATTGTTGATAGGGCGTCTGGGTCGGTTGATGGAGCACGGTATAATAGAGTGAGGGAGCAGCACTTGTTTGCTATTGAGATTGTGTCCAGGAGTGTTGAGCTGGTTGCTTCTCTGAAGTTGAACTGGAGGTCAGATTTGGAGATGGCTAGGACACCTTCTCCTCTTTTGCCATTTCTATGACATGTATGTATGGAGAAATTGGAAGGCAGGAGTTGGTTGATTAACACGTTGTCGTCGCAGGAAAGCCATGTCTCGGTGATCAGGATTAGGTCGAGATTGTGTAGTGATATCATTTCAGAGATGACTGGCCATTTCTTACGTATCGATCTGGCATTTATCAGTGCACATTTCAGGTGTTGGGGGATTGAGTTATCATCCTGTTTCTTCTTTGCATCATGTTGTAATGAGATGAGTAGAAGATGGTGGTGGGGAGTTCGGGTAGACTCTCTTGAGTTGTAGAAGGGAGCGTCTGGCCATCTTCTTCTGTAATTGTGTATTGTTGGTATGTGATTGTGGTTAGTGTGCAGGCTGGTAACGTTGCCTATACCTATAGTGATAAGGTAAAGGGTTATTGCGATGATGCAGGACAGTGTCATTTTGAGTGTGTGGAGTGGAGGTGGGCCAGAGATGGAGTCTTGGCTGATTGGGAGTTAGGAGTGTTACACAGTCTCTCTGCTCTTGTAGTGGAAACTGCACAGTTGTATCAGTATTTCAGAAGGATTGGGATGGGCTGTTCCATAATTACCAATTTTCAGTGGTATCAGGATAATAGGGGCTGTCAGGTTGCGTAATTAATTACTATGTCAGAGGTAATCGAAGATCTCCGGTAAATCTACCATATGTTAGAGGCAGGTTAAGGGATGGTAGATTATACAGTTATGTCTTATATCGGAGGAAACAGGTTGAGCAGATCACAGTATATCAAAGGTAATTACACAGAATATTAGAGGCAATTATAACCTATTACATAGTATATCTGAGGCAAAAATACTATATATCTGAGAATTTCAGGTTACACATATATCTAGTATATCAGAGGTAAATTACATAGCATGTAAGAGGCAGATTATACCATATATCAGGGAAACATAGGTTGAAAGATACTAGTATCTTAGAGGCGGCTAGGATAGTAGGTTGTTCACCTAAATGATTACAATTACACAATGATAATAACTTTGAGACCTAAGTCCTGGGTATTTCTGCGTAGTGAGCTGGGGAGATAAGATGTTACTTGCGGTATTGTAATCAGGAGCTGTTTTATGATGTGGGTGTTGGAGATGATGTTGGCTATTGTTAAAAGGTTAATAAAGCTGCGACCAGTTTAATTCCCAAATTGTAGTAGAGTTATTATTGAAATGTGGGGGTGGGGGAAAAGGGTGAAGGGGAAGGAGGGGGGTGGTAATGGGAGCACCACGTCAGCCATATCTCGGTTACGGGAAGGCTGTGGGGCCATGTCCATGCGGTCGCCGTTAACCGGGGGGGGGGGGGAGCAGCATGGTGCGTGGTCCCAGCGCGGCGGCAGGTTAGGTGCCAGCAGCAAGACGCAGACCGCATCATATGAATTCATTGGCTCCCGCAGGCAGAGTGAGGGGTACGGGAGCCAATGAGAAGATGCAAGGCAGAAAGGGGGTTAAGGTGGGCAAGAGGCCGGTGAGGGGTCTCAGCAGTGCGGGGATGGAGCCGAAGAGGTGGCTGGCATCCCGCCCTCCCACCCCTTTTTTGTGGGTTGGGGGATTTAAGGCTAGGGGGGGGGTTGCAGCTGGAGGGGGGAGGCAGGATCCCAGAGGTTTCCGGGGTCCAGAGCCGTAGGCAATGCTTAGGGCATGGGTGGGGTACCCCTGACCCAGACAATCCCTTGGGGCTTTTGCTAATAATATGGCGAAGCCGTAAGAGGGGGGGGGTTGTAAGCAAATAGCCGTGGGCAGCACACGGCAGAAGCGGAAATGAAGTCACCTTGCTACTCACATGGCTGGTGAGGACTCGTTACGCGGTTAAGATGTTTTATGATGTGGGTGTTGGAGATGTTGTTGGCTATTGTTAAAAGGTTAATAGAGCTGCGACCAGTTTAATTCCCAAATTGTAGTAGAGTTATTATTGAAATGTGGGGGTTGGGGAAAAGGAGAAGAAGGGGGGTGGTAATGGGAGCACCACGTTCGCCGTACCTCGGTTACTATGTTAAGAAGCCTGGGTTAGATACTAGGGCTTGAGTTACTAGTAGACCAATGTAAAAACATATCATTTTTAGCAAAGGTTATTAAGCAGGTGGTTATAATAATGTTGAATGCCCATTTAGATAACACTAGGGGACTGACCAAGATAAAGGCTGGGTTTCATACTGGATACAATACTGTAACAGTGCTGACTGCAGTTCAGAATGAGATTTTACACTGTATGGATGGGGAGGGAAGGCTTCATTTTTCTTTTTTTTTAATATCTGTTCTCTGCTTATGATCTAGCAGACCCAGAGTTGCTTTTAGCAAAATGTAGGGATTTAGAAGTAATTAATAAGATGCATCAGTGGCTGTAGTTGGTTTTGAATGTTCTGGTGGGAAGTGAGATAGCCCGGCCCACCAAGCTATTGTATTATGTTCCCCATGGTTATTCTCTTTTCCACAACTGCTCAATATTTCATTTTATCCTTTGTGTAGATTGCTAAAGCAGTGAGACTTTTTATGAATGCTGATAATATTCAGCTGCTTCTTCCCTTGGGAAACAACAAGGCAAATGTACCTCTGACTGAGAAACTGAAAGGGCTTTGAGACAGCACTCTACCTCCTGCTGCCACAAACATGTTTGATAGGGCTCTGATTCCTGATTTCCCACCTTGAACATACCCCAAGCAAGTAGATGGACCCTGAACTCAAATGCAGTGTGTGCCATTGAGTCAATGCTAACTCCTGGTGACCCTGAAGATCCTGGGTTTTCTTGACAAGGTGTGACCAGAGGTAGATTGCCAGCTCTTTCTTCTGAGGCAATGGAGGGTACAATAAACTGAGAATATGTATGACAACTATTTCATAAACTGAAGAGTAGCAAATCACCTGGACCAGATGGTATACCTACAAGGGTGTTGAAAGAATTGAAAAATAAGATTGTAGACTTACTATTAGCAATCTGTGAACTATCATTAAAATCATCTGTAGTACTGGAAGATTGGAGAATGACCAATGTAATGCCAGTTTTTAAAAAGGGTTCCAGGAGTGTTCCCAGATGTGACAGACCGATGAGCCTGACATTGGTACCAGATAAAATGGTAGAAACCATTATAAAGAATAAAATTAGTTATCATGTAGATAGTCATGGCTTAATGGAAGAAAGCCAACATGGATTTACTAATCTGTTATATTTTTTGAAGGTGTGAATAAACAGGTAGACAAAGGTGAGCCGGTTGATATAGTGTATCTGGATTTTGAGAAAGCTTTTGACAAAGTCCTTCATGAGAGACTCTTGGCAAAATTAAAAAGCCATGGGATAGGAGGCAGTCTAGCAATGTGGATAAGGAAATAATTAGAAGATAGAAAGCAGAGAGTAGGGCTAAGTGGTCAACTTTCTCAATGGAGAAAGATGAATAGTGCAGTATCCCAGGAATCTGTGCTGGGTCCGCTGCTTTTTAACATATTCATAAATGATCTGGAAATAGGAATAGCGAGTGAGGTGATCAAATTTGCAGATGAGGCAAAATTATTTAAAGTTGTTAGAACACAAGAGGATTGTAAAGAATTGCAAGAGGAACTTGATAAAGTTGAAGACTAGACTTCAAATGGAAGATGCAATTTAATGTGGACAAACACAATGCTATACACCTAGGAAACAACAACCCAAACTGTGGTTACATGGTTAATGATTTAACATGATACAAGGTACCACCACCCAGGAACAAGATTTAGGTGTCGTCATGGATAATACATTGAAACCCTCCACCCAGTGTGCAGTGGTGACCAAGAAAGCAAATAGAATGCTAGGAATCATAAGGAAAGGAATGGAGAATAAAACCAAGGATATTATAATGCCTCTGTATCATTCCATGGTATGACTGCTCCTTGAATATTGTGTGCAATTCTGGTCACCATATCTTAAAAAGGATATAGCAGAATTAGTAAAGGTACCGAGAATAGCATGACAAGAAGCAGATTGCCAGACCTGAAGCAATGGAAAAACTAGTTTTCACTCAATTGTCCACACACATTGATACCACCTCTGCACTTCACCCCTGTCAGTCCGGTTTCAGACCCAGATATAGCACCAAGACCATCCTTCTTTCATTCCTCAATGAGCTCCACTGGTCACATGAAATGGGTAACCTCTCACTCGCAGTATCTCTCGATCTTTCCTCTGCTTTCAACATCGTTGATCACTCCATCTTACTCACGCACCTGCATGATCTTGGCAATCATGGTACTGTACATCACTGGTTCCACTCCTTCCTCTGTGCCTGCTCCTTCTCCACTCAGGTCGGTTCTGTCTCCTCACTGTAAACCCTCTCCACTGTGGTGTGCCTCAGGGTTCAGTGTTGGCCCTGCTTCTTTTTAATATTTTCCTTGCCCTTCTTGTCCAGCAATTCAGTGTCTCAGGCTACTACTATGCAGATGACATCATTCTCCTGTTTCACACTAACCCCTCCTCCCCTGATCTTTCCCAATTGAACTCTCGCCTCTCTGAAGTCTCTACTTGGTTCTGCAATAACTACCTACATATCAGTAACTTCAAATCTGCTGCTATATGGTTCACCTTCAGCGCCCCATGTCCCACTCTCATCCCCTAGCTCTCTGCCTCCCCGATACCCCTTGTGACGCTCCTCAAATACCTTGTCGTCACTCTTGACTCCTTCCTCACTTTCCATCAGCACATCTCTTAACTTGTTCATCGCTCCTTCGCCTCCATCCGTCAGATCTGTGCTGTACGCTCCTTACTCTCCCCACCTTCCCTTACTACCCTCATACTATCACTTGTTTTATCCAGACTTGACTACTGTAATGTCATCCTTGCTGGACTGCCCTTACACCAACTTCACCGACTACAGCTCATTAAGAATACAGCAGCACGTCTCCTTATCCGCTCCTCACGATTTGATCACATTACTTCCCTGCTCTTACATCTGCATTGGCTTCCCCTAAAATTCTGCTTCATCTATAAAATGCTCACTATCACTCATAAGGTTATCCACACCAACACTCCCCAGTATCTCATCCATCTCCACTCCTCACCTTGCCTACTCCGGTCCATACACATGAATAGCCTCTCTCTCCCCTCTCTTGCACATGCTCATTTAGAGTCCACCTGCCACTCTGCATTTTTTCTTTCTGTGCCCTGCTCTATGGAATTCACTACCCCACACACTCTGCTCTGAATTATCTTTTCCTTGGTTTAAAGCTGCACTTAAGACTCACCTATTCCACCTTATGTATGACCTCCTCTTCTCCTCCTCCCTCCCAAGAGTGTTTTCCTTTGTCTGCCTGGGCCTCTCCTCTCCTATCTATGGTCTGTCTTTAGTCTCTTCTCCTCTCTTTCCTGTTTAGTAATGGTGCTCCTTTCCACCTCTCTTTCTGTAGCTGCCTTTGATTTTGTACATTGTCCTGAAGCTTTTGCCTGGGCAGTATATCAAGCGACAAAATAAACATAAAGTGGCTTGCTCAAAACCACAATGAGTGTCAGCAGGAATCAAACACTGGTCTTTGGTCACCAGGCCACTGCACCAACCACTAGGCTACCCCATCACTCCACCATCCTAAAAATCAAGCAGAAGGGCTGCAAAGTCGAAAACCACTTTCATCAATCAACTGAATGGGTTAAGAGGTTTGATGTTCTCCCTTTCTTCATCACCCTTCAACCAATTAATGGTCTATGAAACTCTTTGAGCTTACTTACCCCATCTGATGCCAATCCAAATCAATATGGGACAGTTGCACATTGTTTCTATACTCTGAAATGTCAAATGGCACAAATTGAACTGACACTGCCTGTGGGCTTCATAATTATTTGTTGACAGCTTTGATAACAGACCTAGATAGTACTGCATACTTCCTTATATGTCCAGCTTATCTGTCCAGAACTGGAATATGGCACTATGACACTTCATTCACAGCTAAATGGAGATTTATTTCCCTCTGTTTTATATCACCTTCCCCAAAACATCTGGTCTTGTCATTGCAATAACAGTGCACGACAATGGGCCAGGGCCAGGGCCAGTACAAAGATATGAAGTGCCCTAGGCAAACCGTTACTCCTGACTCCCTCTCCCCTGCCACCCATCTTCAGGACCTACAGCGGTGGTGATGACATTAAAACAGCAATGCCATGCTTACCCATAGTCTCTCATGTTGTGTGCTATTGGTTCCATGATTTGACCAGTCACTCCTACCCTTCTGACACAGACTTAAAATTTGCATGGGTGAACCCTGTTGTGGGCTGAGCATCAGACCTCTTACTGGAACCCATCAATCATGGGTCTAAAAGTAATCACAATGTATCATGTCAGCTTTATATTATAAAACGGGGGAGTACAGATGTACTGGAACCTAGGCACAGCCACTTATGCATGATTTAGTGGCAGGCTTAGCTTGCTGCACCTAGATTGATGCATTGGTGCACATAAGTTCATGATATTCCATAACTTATGCACGTCAATCAAGGTCCTACCTACATTCCACACAAGCTCCATCTCCACATGTATCTCATGGGAATATACACGTAATTACACTTATTTGCCTGCTTACAGAATAGCACCCAGCCTAAACACATGCATAAGTCCTTGAAAATAAGGATTTATGCACATAACTCACATGTAACTTTCCATACTGCAATTTATAATCAGCCTCAGAGTGTTTAAAAAGCTGTATTCAAGTTCTTGTGATATACTACTGCTGAATCAATATTAAAATAAAATAGTGAAATGCATATTTAGTAAGGATGTGGCATAACCCATTTGGCCATTACTGATTGGCAAGGGCAGATTATTAGAAGTTTGCTCACTTACAATATGAGTCCGCACAAATTTGTATTTTGGCTGCCCCGTTACAATTACAATTTCACTTTCACTTTGTACAATACTAGTTGATATTTTTGGTTTACATGTATAGCTTCAAAGACGAGCTATGTTGTGGCTTTTGTGAAATGTATTAGAACCTTTAAAATCATGCAGCCTCCTGAAAGGAACTCTGAAAATATGGTAGGGTAATCAGGCCAGATCTCAGCAGAGACAGCCTTGCCAGATTTCAAAGCTCCAATAAGAAGATGAGAATTTATGAAATTATTGAACGAGATGAAATGTATGAAGTTGACATTTCTAGTGCCATGTCTGCTTTAAAAGCTGAGTGAACATCTCTAGATGCATGTTACATAAAATGAAATCTATATAGGAGAATAAATAGACTCTGTGGCTATGTTTCAAATTCAAATTCCAAAATGGAAATTTTGCGTAAAGAAATTCAATAGAAAGAAGTTGGCTTAGAGAATAGACAAGAGATGTAATATCCAAATATTTGTCTGCCCTGAACAAGGTTCAAAGAAGAATGTTCTTCAGCCAGTGCTGAATCTTTATAATTTTTGTATACCCAGAATAAGATTAATAAAATCTGATTGGATGGAGCTCATAGAGCATTCAGAGACCCAAACTCAAAGGATAACAGGGCCTGTCGAGTACTGTCTGTTTTCACTATTTTGAAGATAAGCCTATAAAGTTTATGGACTCGGAAATAAAAGTGTATTCAGATTTTTCTCTGTTCATTTGGCAAAAGAGGAAATCTTTCTCACCTCTAACACTGAAACTGCAGGAAAAAAGAATTACGTATATATGGATATTCCCATTTGTTTTCACTTTTCAATACTAATTTACTACATCAGACTCAGAACTGGAGGAATATCTGGACTCAGCGGAGAATTTAGCCACTGGTAGTTCTTTTTTTTTTTTTTTAACTTTTATTTTCATTTTACAACAAGCAAAAAGAAACAACACACCAAAGGAAACAAATACAAACATACAATAAGGAAAAGCAACCCCAATTACCCCCCACCCCTATGCTTCTTCTCTAAGCTGATAAGTATCATCATATAAGCGCTTACAAACAACAGTAATTGTACATCAAAACAAACAGAAATAGTATCTGCGATACAGAATGATTATGTGACAGAGATTTACACAGATTTAAACAGTCAGATGAGAGCATTGAGCAGTTTGAACATAGTCGTTGAGCATCTTCCATTTAGACAAGTGGTGGGGGGTCTGAGCGGAAGAAGCTAACATACGAGGTATTTGCTCATATTTACTGTAGAGACAGACATGATTCCACCATTCATTGGGGCTCAGATGGGAGCTATTTTTCCAGTATTTCGTAATAAGGGAAATAGCTATGCCCAGCATAAAGTCTAAGAGGAAGTAAGCCGATTTGGGAAGAGAGGGGATCCCCGCAGCTGAGCGGAGTCCCACTATCTTCCAAGAGAGGGGCTCTTGAAAGTGCAAAATAGATTGAATACGACCCCAGACCCGACTCCAGTAATACTGTAACGCGGGGCATTCATACATAACATGAGTGAGGGAACCAATGGCCGCATGGCAGGTCCAGCATCTATTGCTCTGGGTGGCGTTCCATTTGGCTAACCTGTCAGGAGTATAGAAACATCGGTGGGCTAGAAAGAAAAGTGTCTGAGTGAGTGAGGCGGATCGAGAGACCCGTGTCACCTTGCTCCAGACTAGGCTCCATTGCTCCGGGGTCAAAGTTACATGCATTTCCCGCTCCCAGGACTTCTGTGCTATAGGAGTGCCTCTATTTACAGTATTACATAAAGTTTTGTAAAAGTTAGATGCTACACCCGATAAGCTCCCAATAGATCGGATAATCTCCGACAATCCTTGGGTATGGGGTTCCGATGGCGGGAGCACCTTAGCACTCCGAAGACAATGCTGAAGTTGCACCAACTGAAAGTAGTGTTTCGCTGGGAGACCAAATTCTATTTGTAATTCGCTAAAAGTCTTCCAGCGACCATCAGAGAACAGCTGGTTAGGGATCCAAATGCCCCTAGTGTACCAGGGGCTCCACGCCATCGGTTTATTTTGTATTTGAAATCGAGCATTGTGCCAAAGCGGGAGTCTATCTAGCGGACAAAGTCGGGAGTCTAGAGATTGCTCAAGGGTATTAAAGGCACCTAAAGTGTCTAAGAGCATTGGTGGATAGTGGGAGTCTGATGGGAGAGTCATACCAGGGAGATAAGTAAGAGGGATTGGTTTGCAAAGGTCCTCCTCTATATCTAGCCACACTGGTCTACTCGGTGTTAGGTCTTCCAGCCAACGAGCGCCTTGTTTGAGAAGAAAAGAGTGGTGGTATTTCAGGAAATCAGGGAATCTGACACCACCATTTTCTTTATCTGCTTGTAACTTATGTTTCGCTATCCTAGGTGTCTTGTTTTGCCATAAGTATCTAGTCAGAAGACCCTCTAAATGTTTGTATGTACGTCGAGGTAGGAGACATGGCAACATTTCTAAGATGTAGTTCACTTTGGGAACAATCATCATTTTAATGGTTTCTAGGCGGCCCCACCAAGTAAGTGTTAAAGGAGTCCAGCGTTGAGTAAGCGCCCGGACCTTAGAGGTTAAGTCTTTAGCATTAAAGGTGATGGTGTCTTCTAAAGGAGAGCAGTAGTGCACCCCAAGGTATTTGACCATGCGAGGTTGCCATAAAAAGGGAAAGGATTGCATATCTGCCTGATGGATCAAAGGATTTAGTGGAAATGCAACCGATTTGGTCCAATTTATCTTATAGCCCGAGAGTTGTGAATATTTACCAATTTGCTCTAGGACAGCCGGCACTGAGTCTAGGGAGACGAAGAGCATCAGGTCATCAGCATATGCTGAGATTTTGATTTCCCTATGAGAGAAAGGGACTCCGTGAATATCCTTGGATTGCCGGATTAGTAAAGCTAAGGGTTCGAGTGCGAGATCGAAAAGAAGTGGAGACAGTGGGCATCCCTGGCGAGTACCGCGTTGCAGGGGAAATGGCTGAGACTTTAAAGCATTAGCACAGATACTAGCTGTAGGCTGTGCATACATGGTTTGGAGACAACGGAGAAAGCCTTCTCCGAATCCATACCAGCGAAGAGTTGCAAACAAGAAGGGCCATTCTAAGCGGTCGAAGGCCTTCTCAGCATCAAGTGAGAGGCCAACCAATGGTCGATCAAGATTAACTGCGGCAGTCAGTACATGACATAGGGTCCTAGCATTATCAGCAGTTGATCTACCGGGAATGAAACCGCATTGATCTGGGTGTATTAAAGTAGACATCTTGTCAGAGAGCCGGGCGGAGAGAATGGTGGCGAATATTTTATAGTCTGCGTTTAGTAGGGAAATTGGACGATAATTAGCTGTTAGTTGCGGATCTCTCCCCTCTTTCTCAAAAACTACTACATTTGCCATTGAGAAGGATCCAGAGGGAGATCCCTCCTCGGCCAGAGCAGAAAAATAAAGTTTCAAAAACGGAGCTAAGTCAGCGTTAAAAGTTTTGTAGAATTCAGCTGGGAGACCGTCCGGGCCTGCGGCTCGACCTGTGGCACATCTCTTGAGTGCCGATTGAATTTCTGATAAAGTGAATGGTTTGTCCATGGCCTCTCTATCTTCGTCAGATAGGGTCGGTCGCTGTACCCCTGATAGTAATCGTTCAAATACTTCTGGCTCGAAGTCACATTCAGATTGATAAAGCCGAGTATAAAAATCACGAAAGAGTGCTAATATTTCTGTATCTTTAGTGACCAAGCTCCCCCCCGACGGATTGCGGAGAGCGGTAACACGCTTGGCTTCTTTTTGACCTTTCAGGGCATTGGCTAGCAATTTGCCAGCACGGTTATTTTCCCGATAGTACATCCCTTGTTGTGATTCAATATTTTTAGCAGCAGCGGTATATAAAAGCTGATTTTATTGAAAACGAAGACGTTGTAAGCGAAGTAAAATACATGGGTCAGTACGGGACGTGAGGAGACGCTCTCCAGCTTGTATCTGTTGTTCTAGGATCAGTAAATGTTGCTTTCGTTGTTTCCCCTGTCGGATTTGATAGCTAGTTATAGTTGCACGGATAGACGCCTTGAAACCCTCCCACCAAGCCCAGCTCGCAGTGTCATGGGGTGAATTAAAATGAAAGTAATCTTGGATAGCGGCCTTTATGTCAACCTGAAAATCTTTTTGGTCTAGTAGGGATCTATCAAAAAACCAAGCACGGGGATGTTCACCTTGCGTAGTGACATGTAATGAGAAAGATATGGCAGCATGATCTGAAATATGGAGAGGATGAATCTTAGCCGTGTCCACTTGGGGTATCAGTGTTTTGGAGATAAGAAAAAAAATCTATTCTAGATTGTGAGTGATGAGGGGCTGAGAAAAAGGTGAACTCTAAGTCGGAGGGGTGAAGCAGCCTCCATATATCTACTAACGCAAGATCTTTCATCAGAGCTGTAAGGGTATCAAGACTCTTGGGTGGACCACTCGTTCTAGGCGGCTGTCTATCTATCAAAGGATCAAGTACTTGGTTGAAATCGCCGCCAAGTATTAATGGAGTATTGGCAGAGGCCTGTGCCAACTGCGCAATACTGGCATAGTAAGCAGGGTTATCCACATTCGGAGCATAAATACAAATACACGTAATTTCACTATCTCCAACCTTAAGGTGTGCACGGGCCCATCTACCCTCCTTATCAGAGCTAGTATCCAGTCCAGTAGCTTGCAAAGACTTCTTAACCAAGATGGCTACCCCACACCGTTTGGAAACGGCGGAAGAGTAGGCAGCCACCATGTAAGGCTTAGCATTAAGTTTCAGTGTTTCAGCGGAGTTTAAATGCGTTTCCTGAAGAAACACTAAATCAGCATGCTCATGATTAAGATAGCTAAGGATTTTCTTTCTTTTGATTGGACTATTGATGCCTTTTACATTCAGTGATAAGAGCTTACAGAAGGCCATTCTGAAAAGTTAAAAATTCTGAAAAAGAACGTGATAACGCACATAATTTCACAATGTCCCTCATATTAACTGTATATGGCTGTACATATGACATGATAGAAAGTAAGCTAATGAAAAACAATGAAGCGCCCCATATAAAAAAATAAGCACCGAAGTGCATTAGAGAAGAAGCAAAACCCCAGAAATTACTGGCGACCATGTGTCTGCGGGGAGAAACCCCAGAGAAGGCCTAATTGAAACATATAACCTGTATAGCTGTGCATGTTCCGAATCCAACCGAGGTGCACATCATGGAGGGATAGGAGACCCAGAAAGTTATATATAGACAGAAAGAAAAGTCCAGGCAGTCTCTGTTCCAGGCGGTGATCACCGCATCGGGCCATTAAAAATGGCGGGCAGATCCGGCGGGTTACAGATCCAAGTTGTTGGATTAGCGCATCTGGTCCGCTTCTTTGGAATCTAAAAATGTTGCTAGTAGATCAGGATCTTCGAATGTCCTAGTTTGGTTATGGAGAGTCACTCTGAGCTTCGCTGGATACAATAGGCCAAAGCGAGCCTGTAGCTGTTGAAGTCTAGGGCGAAAAGCCAGGAGTCTCTTCCGACGGTCAACTGTGGGCTTTGCCAAGTCAGGGAAGAAGGAGACTTTATGACTTTCAAACTCCAGATGATGATTCGCCCGGGCAGCATTTAGAATCTGCTCAACTTGTTGATATCTCAGTAATCGAAAGATGATAGGCCGGGGATCGTCCGATTGAGGGCCATGTTGGTAGGAACACGATGTGCTCGGTCAATTTCCAGATCTCTGTGAAAAGTGATCTTCAGCAAGGAGGGAAGAGTTTTGACCAGGAATTCTCTTATATCTCCTGCTTCGGCCCCCTCCGGTACTCCAATGAGCCTTACATTGTTGCGACGGGCTCGATTATTGCTATCCTCTAACTCTTTTTGAAGATTCTGTATCTGACGCTCAGCCTTGTCCAGTTTCACCAAGCGCACCGCGTGCGAGTCGAGGACCCCCGCCATGTTGTCCTGCCGTAGTGAGAGACCTTCAAGCCGGTCCTGAAGCATACCGAAGTCTTCTCGCATGGCTCGGAGCGCTTCTCCGTTGGACTGTACCAGTTCCTTCACACCGCGTATTTCCTCCAAGATCTCCTGTTGCATTTCGGGGTTTTCCCGAAATGGAACTGTCTTTTGTGGGGAAGACAACTCTGTTTTGGAGCGTTTTCCGTGTGAAGAAGAGGGAGACCCGAAGTCTAAGCGCGCTGGTTTGTGGGCCGCCATCCCCCCCGAGGTACCCCGGTAAGTTCGGAGCAAAATATTAAGTTTAGGTAGGTATTAAGTTAGGATTCTTAGTAGGCCTCTCGGGAGCTTCAGCGCGAAGCGTCTAACCCGCTGGACATCAGGCTCCGCCCCTAGCCACTGGTAGTTCTAACCATACTGGCAAAATTCAAAGACAGTGTGATTGGTAGCAGAATACCCTGAAGCATCGGAAAATGACATAAGACAGATGCTTCCTTCAAGAGGTGCTGGAAAACATGTAACCAAAAGATGCACATCTTAGCTCCCTCTTGAATTTGAATGATCTAATTGGCTCTGATGTTTGCTGGATGTTTTTGGACTAGCTGTCTAGGAGTGATTGGATAAGAGTTTGAGAATAAAGAAAGATCTTGTATATGTTTGTCATATGTGCATGTTAAACTGAGTGAGAAGTGTGCTTGAGGGAAGCTTAGTTGATATGTACCAATGTCCACTTTGATATCAGAAGGTAAAGACTAGGGATCAATATTGAAAACCCTTAGTGGGCCAGTCAGTGGGAGGCAGGATAACTAAGGAGAAAGACTGTGTCCCAGATAGTGCCGCTGAATATATCCGCAGCACATACCAGCAGCATCCAGATAGTGAAGGGACAGTCTATGGACAGAGCTGTGACAGTACTGGCACAAAGTTTTAATAAACCAATAAACTGGGTAAGTGTCGACATTTATCTGGCTAGTACAATTTTCTGCAGTGCCTGTCTGGAAACTTGCATAGTAACATAGTATATGACGGCAGATAAAGACAAGTATGGTCCATCTAGTCTGTCCAGCAAGGTGGCAAAAGTAGGTGCAGGCCACCCCTATTTGTTGAGATATAAGAGACAGTTAAGGTTATTTTCATTTTATCCTGTTGCTATAAAGGGATCCACTGTGTCTATCCCATGCCATTTTGAATTCTGTCGTCGTATTTGCTTCCACCACGTTCATCAGGAGGGCATTCCAAGCATCCAGCACCGTTTCAGTGAAAAGTATTTCCTGACATTGCCTTTCAGTTTACCCCCTTGAAGTTTCATGTTATTCCTTCTAGTTTTACAGCTTTCCCATCCTTGAAAAAGGTTTGTTTGTTCATTAATACCCTTTAAGTATTTAAAGGTCTGAATCATATCACCCCTGTCCCTCCTCTCCTCCAGAGTTTACATATTTAGGTCTTCAAGTCTCTTCTCATACGTCTTATGACGCAGGCTCTAAAAAATTTTGATTGCCTTCCTGTGAACCAATTCAAGTCTTTTTATATCCCTTGTTAGATATGGTCTCCAAAACTGAACACAATCCTCAAGTGAGGCCTCACCAGTGACTTGTACAGTGGCATTTATACCTCCTTCTTTCTGCTGCTAATTCCTCTCTGTATGCAGCCCAGCTTTGGTCACCGACTAGTCACACTGTTTCACCACCTTGAGATCCTCAGAAACAATCACTTCATGGTCCTTCTCCTCGTCCATGCACACCAACCTCTTGCCCCCTATCACATACAATTCCCTTGGATTTATGCATTGCAATTGCATGATACTGCACTTCTTCACATTAAATCTTAACTGCCAAGCATTAGACCGTTTTGTAGATTTTTCCTCATTATCCACTCCCGTAGGGGAGTCCATTCTGTTGCAAATTTTTGTGTCATCTTCAAAAAAGTAGACTTTTCCATTCAGTCCTTCAGCAATATCACTCACAAATACATTGAACAGTATTGGTCCTAGGACCGATTCCTGGCGCACGCCACTACTCACCTTCTTTCATCAGAGTGAGTTCAATTTGCCAACATCTTCTGTCGTCTGTCAGTCAACCAATTTCTGCTCCAGTTCACCACCTTGGGACCCATCCCCAGGCTGTTCAGTTTATTGATAAACATTCTATGAGGAATAGTATCAAAGGCTTTGCTGAAATCTAGGTAGATCACTTCCATCACATGCCCTTGATTTAGTTCTCTGGTCACCCAGTCAAAGAACTCAATCAGATTTGTTTGGCATAATCTCCCTTTAGTAAAATCATGTTGCCGCGGATCATGCAACATATTGGTTTCTAGAAAGTCCATTATTCTCTCTTTCAGGAGCCTCTCCAGTACTTTTCCCGCCACTGAGGTAAGGCTTACTGGCCTAAAGTTTGTCACATCTTCCTTATTACCACTTTTGTGAAGAGGTACTACATCAGCCCTTTTCCAGTCCTGTGGAACTTCTCCTGTCTCCAGGGATCTATTAAAAACATCCTTTAAAGGCCCTGCCAGAACCTCTCTGAGCTCTTTCAGTATCCTGGGATGTATCTGATCTGGTCCCATGGCCTTGTCCACTTTCAGTTTTGCAAGTTGTTCAAACATATTATCTTCTGTGAATGGTGTAGTATCTACTCCATTCCCATTTGTACAGTATATTTGTAGGCCCCATTGAAAGCTGGCCTAAACTGAAATTTGGACAAGGACCAGATAACCATCATATTATCCAGGTAAGTGTCGGCAACAGCTCCTATCCAGATTCGTCCACTGAATATCCTGTGAAGATAAGTGCCACAGCTGATTGTCATGGTGTTTAAGTATGAGCAGTTTTGAATTCCAGCCAGTAAGAATTTAGGACTGTAGGTTCAAATACTATGGGGTGTGGCATATTGAAAGATTTGTGGTGGTGAGTGAAGTCAAAGAATGTATTTTTTTTAAACTGAAGAAACTAGGGGAGTGAAAATGATGAGCAGGATTGATTGAGAAGAAATGATCAAGAGTTGACGGGATAATTTTAATTAAGCTTGTATGTTTTTATGATTGTAATGCAGACTTTGATGAGGGGGTGTTATCAAGCAGTGCACACTTTCCTTCCTTTGAGGATGTGAGATATCTTACCTGCAAACTATGGGGCATGTGTACTAATATGTGCTAACCATTAGCGTGTGGTTAGTGCAGGCATTGAGGGTGTTTGCTAACTGTGAAGTTTGCCATTATCAGGGGTTCACTTAAGGCACAAGGAGTAGCAGTAAATGTACCTGCATGATGGTGAACAGAGTGTAGTGTGTTAGAAATGTGCAGGGGGATGGGCACATATGTCCCTTAGTTGCAAAACCTTATATTAGGAACCAACCAACAAGAATACAATCCATTGTAATCGAACAGTGGTGTAAATATATTGTTAATACAGAGGAATCATAACACTCATACAGGCTGGGTGATAGAGGAACAAAGAGTCTGCCCACCCCACCAAACAATGAGTCACAACAAGATAGCATGACCTCAGTGCTACTTTCATGGCTCAAAAACACGCTATCAACATGCTCTTTAGTAAACATTTCCCCATGTTTGGTGTTTTGATGAAGATAGTGATTGTTTATGGATGTATTTTGGTTTGGGGGGAAGATAAATTTAGGCAGCATAGGAGAATCTAAGAATATATTTGGACCTTTGGAGCATGAAAGCATGCTAAACTTATCTGCCGATATGTTGGAATGTTCCTATCTTGAATAACTCAAATAAACAGAAGAGGCTTCCAGGATATCTTCCCAAACAGTGTCCTACAACTACATTCCTTCAAGTGATACATTTAATGGACCCTGAACATTAGAAATTAAAGAATGGGTAGGTGGATCAAACTGTTTACTCTTCTTATACAAAAATTCTAAAAGTGGGACTGTGATCTTGATTTATAAAACGTGTTCCTTCTCTATCAAGAAGACCATCATTGACTAAGTGAAGGTCTGATGGGGTACCTCTTCACACCTAATGAAGAGTTTTCCTTCCTTTTCCCACACTTTTTGCTTTTATTAAAGATGGAGATGAAGGGACATATATACCTGGTGGGGAGATTTTAATTATACATTACCTAATTTGGATAGATGTGGTGAGAATGCTGAGAGGGTCATTTCAAAAGCCTTTGTTGCAATTTGGAAGTTCAAAAACATGCATGCAGCATCCTTGAAGCCACTTTACAAAGTAATTTATTGTTTGTGGACAGTCAAGTAGGTAGAGGGTGCTGTGGAGGCATGTTTGGGGTAGTGCAATAGTCTTAGATATACCTACTCAATTTCAGATACGTCCAGGATGTCTCCGACTACATCCAAGTTTAGACCTGCTCAAGTGCTCATTTTGGAAAAGAGGGCATGCCATCATCCCTGATTCCACAATCACAGTTATAGCAGTAGTAGGATTTGAAGTCTAGTCTTAGCCCTTTCTTCTACAAATAGCTGATGCCCCACAGACATTCATATCAGGCACCTCCACATTTGTGAAATCATGTCAGCACCTGGACATGCCTGCTTTTTTTATCAGATGTTCTGGCTTGGACATCCCAGATTGCTCTTGGATATCATTTGTAAAATGCACCTTCATGTATCCTTTTAAAAAGTTTGGTTCTTATCGTAAAGATCTTGATTTGATAGACAAGTGGCATGAAAATATGGGAAAGAAAGATTATACCTTTGTCTCCAAAACCTATGAATCTTATTAGATTATGGATTTTGCTCACAGGAAGCATGAAGCTTGGGCAGTCTTGTAGTACTGTAAACCTTTTGATCTCTGAACATGCCCCCACTCAGTCTGGAGATCAGTTTGAATGAGGTTAGACTTCCTAAAAGATGGGCAATTAACAAACAATTACTTTCTCACCCAATTGTCAAAGAGAAACTGATTGGGCTATGAGAGGAATATTTGAGGTATAATTCAAAGCCAGATACAGACAGCTTTTTGGTGAGGGAAGTGGGGGAAGTCATATTGAGGAGACTTTTGCATCTCTCTATATATACATGTAAATAATAGAGAGAAAAAAATAGTTTTGGAATTACAGAAGTGGATGAAAAATGTAGAAACACTTTTTGAAGCCAGTCCAGAAGAGGAATTTTATAAAAAACTATTCCAGGTAAAAGGGGAACTGAACAAGATTGAAACTACCTGTTGTGTGAACATAAGATATACCATACTGGGTCAAACCAAGGTCCATCAAGCCCAGCATGCTGTTTCCAACAATGGCCAATCTAGGACATAAGTACATAGCAGTTTCCCCAGAAGACACATGTTCCACAATGCTTGTATTGGGTCAATTAGTGATATCCTGGGTCCCTTTTAATAATGGTTTATGGACCTTTCCTCCAGAAACTTGACTAAACCTTTTTTAAACCCAGCTACACTAATAGCTTTTACTACATCCTCCGGTAACAAATTCCAGAGTTTGATTACATGTTGAGGAAAAAATATTTTCTCTTTTTAGTCTTAAATAGGTTACCCTGTAGCTTCATTGCATATTCCCTAGTCTTTCTATATTCTGATGATGTAAACAATTGATCTACGTTTACCTGTTCCACTCCATTCATTAATTTATAGACCTCTATCATATCTCCCCTCATCTGTTTCTTTTCCAGGTTGAAGAGCCCTAACCTTTTTAGCCTCTCTTCATAGGGGTATCCTTCCATCCACTTTACCATTTTGGTGGCTCTCTCTGTACCTTTTCTAATAACCCCATATCCTTTTTAAGATATGGCGATCAGAACTGCACACAATATTCAAGGTGTGGTCCACCATGGAACGGTACAGAGGCATTATAATATCCTTTATTTTATTTTCCATATGATAGCTAGCATTCTATTTGCTGTCTTGGCCACCGCTGCACACTGGGCGGAAGGTTTTAACATGTTATCTACGATGACCCCTAAATCTGTTTCCTGGGTGGTAGTTCCTAATGTGGAACCTTGCATTGTGTAACCATAGTTTATGTTGTTCTTTCCTAGGTGCATAATTTTGCACTTGTACACATTAAATTTCATCTGCCTTTTGGATGCCCAGTCTTCCAATTTATCAAGATCCTCTTGCAATTTTCCACAATCCTCATGTATTTTAACAACTTTAAATAGTTTTGTGTCATCTGCAATTTTGATAACCTCACTCATTATTCCCAATTCCAGGTCATTTATGAATATGTTAAAAAGCATCGAACCCAGCACAACTCCCTGTGATACTCCACTATTCACCTTTCTCCATTGGGAAAATTGGCCACTTAGCCCTACCTTCTGCTTTCTGTCTTTTAACCAGTTCCTGATCTATAATAGTACACTGCCTCCTAGCCCATGATTTTTTAGTTTCGCAAAAGTCTCCGATGAGAGACCTTGTCAAAGGCTTTCTGAAAATCCAGATACACAATATCAACTGACTCACCTTTGTCTACCTGTTTATTCACACCTTCAAAAAAACAACAGATTAGTAAGACAAGATCTTCCTTGACTAAAGCCATATTGGCTATCTCCCATTAAGCCATGGCTATCTACATGTTCAGTAGTTTTGTTCTTTATGATGGTTTCTACCATTTTTCTTGGTACTCATGTCAGGCTCACCAGTCTGTAGTTTCCCAGATCACCCCTAAACCCTTTTAAAAAATTGGCGTTACATTGGCCATCCTCCAGTCTTCAGGTATTACAGATGATTTTAATGATAGTTCACAGATTACTAATAGTAGGTCTGCAATCTCATATTTCAGTTCTTTCAACACTCTTTCAACATCCGTTCCAGGTGATTTTCTACTCTTCAGTTTATCAAATAGTTCTAATACATCTTCCCAGTGTATCAATATTTCTTGCAATTTTTCTGAGGCATCACCTTTAAATACCACTTTAGTCATGGGTAACATCCATACATCTTTCTCAGTAAAGGCTGAAGCAAAGAATTCATTCAGTCTTGATATGTAAATATTACATGTAAATTGTTCCCCTGTGTTATCCAAGTTTGTACTCCTGTTCTCTGTAAAACAGAACAGCTTGTTGTTTTGTTTTTTTTGTTTCATGTAAACCACACTGATGTCGAATAGTGCGGTATATAAGAGATTGTAATAAATAAATAAATAAATAGTCTCTCCACTATGACCTTGTCCCCTCTTACTACCCCTTTTACCCCTCTATCATCTAATGGTCCAACTGTCACTCTCACTGTTTTTTTTTTTACTACAAATGTACTTGAAAAAGTCTTTATTATGTGTTTTTGCTTTCACAGCAAGTTTCTTCTCAAATTCTCTCTTTGCCTGCCTTATCAATGCCTTGCATTTAACTTGCCAGTGCTTGTGCTGTTTCCAGTTTTCGTCATTTGGCTCTTTTTTCCATTTCCTGAAAGATGCTTTTTAGGCAACAACAGCCTCTATGACCTAACCTTTAAACCATGCTGGCTGTGTTTTGGCTATATTCAAACTTACAACACTTAAAACTCTGTAGCCATATACAAACAAGCATTTCCCAGGTCAGCTTTCCCAGACAGTTCACTTGCTTGGATCAAACCTCCTTCTCCCCTAATTCCACAGCTTCACGCGGACACCTGGTTAGTCAGTGGCAATCTAGCACTAATGAGGTCCCACTGAACTCTTCTGGCATTGCCACCCTTTTTCTCCCTGCTACTCACAGCTGATGGTGGTGCACAGCTATGTCCATGAAGCGTGCAGTGGTGTTGCATGCAAGCTTTCATATTGTTCCCTCTCCTTCCTACCACTCTGACTGAACTCAAGAGAAATGACCCCTTTGACCCCACCCTAAGTGGTGACAGTGTTGAGCTAGTCATCACTCCCCTGCTGAAGCTGTGGCCCCTGTGCTAGTATAAAAGCTTCCAATACATCATGCACTGTACTCAAAAATATCTAAATCGGTGTCTAATAAGTGGACTCCATTGTTGCAATAGAGCACCAGACAGTTGGTTGTCAATGGATCATGTGATAGCACCATTTTGAAGGAGCAAACAACTGATCTATGTTTACCGATTCCATTTCACTCATGATCCTCTATCATATCCTCCCTCAGCCATCTCTTTTTCAAGATGAATTGCCATAACCTTGTAAGTCTTTCTCCTTAGGGTATACTTCCATCCCCTTTATCATTTTGGTCGCTCTTCTCTGTACCTTTTCTAATTCCACTATATTATTTTTTAGATATGGAGACTGGAACTGGGCACAATAATCAAAGTATGGTCGCACAATGGAGCAATATAGAGGAATTATAATATCTTTGGTTTTATTCTCTATTCCTTTACTTATTATGCCGAGCGTTGTTTGCTTTCTTGGCTACACACTGAGCAGAGAATTTTAATGTATTATACACAATGATGCCTAGATCCTTTTCCTATTACTGCTACTTCTACTACTGCTACTACTACTACTAATAATAATAATCATCATTTGTTTAGCACTAGAAGATATATGCATTGCTGCTCATCAGAGCTTACAATCTAATCAAGACAAAGAACATCACAAAACTAGGGAATACGGTATGGTAAGCAATACATAAGGGGTAAACAAAAGAGTGAGGGACATTTGGATCCATAAGCAGCCTCAAAGATGTAGTTTTTAGCCTGGATTTGAATAGGGTGAAAGAGGGAGCCAGATATACTGACTCGGGTAGTTTGTTCCAGGTATATTGTGCAGCAAAGTGGAATGAACAAAGTCTGGAGTTGACAGTGGCAGAGAAGGGCACAGAGAAAAGTGTTCTGCCAGAGGAGTGGAGTTCCTGAGGAGGGGTGGTGATTTCTAATATGGAACCTTGCTTTGTGAAACTATAATTTAGGTTGTTCTTCTCTAAGAGGAGCATTTTAGAAAGGATGTCCAAGTGCAATCTGGGACATCTAAGCCAAAATGTCTGAAAATAAAGCAGACACGTTCAGGTGCAGACACGATTTCACAAAGGTGGATGTGCCCAATATGGACGTCTGCTGGGGTGTCTACATAAACATCCCCAGAATAGTATTTCAGAACCCGGACATCTACAGTGTTACTAGCCTAATGGTTAAAGTAGTGGGTTAGGAGAAAGGAAACCAGGGTTCAAATTCCCCACCTGCATTCACTGAAATAGTGCTGAGTAGTGACGATGATGGAGTGCATTCTTCTCTATACCCTCTGGATGGTCTTCAGTTAAAACAAGCACTTATTCTTACCTGGAGCAGGTCTAAATTTAGATGTGTCTGGATGTTTCTGAGATCAGGTAATGGCATTCAGGTTCTTGGGAACACCCCCATTCATACTTGGACATCCACAGACCCAGCTTCTAAAATAGCTGTGAGGTGTCTCTGTGTTTTGGGAGGTCTCTATTCCCATTAATAGAAAACAGAGGAACAAGAGGTTGGCAACATGTACAGCATATTTATAACTGAGTAGTGCTTTTAAAAAAATAAAAGCCCCCTGAGAGGATCCAAGATGGCCGCTGTGTAAGGACGCGCTTTGGCGGCTGGCTGGAGATTTTGGATGCTGTCCTGCTAAATTTCAGTTTCTTGGTGTTTGAATTGCCTGTTTACGATGGGGAAAAGGAAGGGGAAGGTTACTTACCCTGAAGGGGACCTTCTACCTAAGCATCAGCCCATAACCAACTATGTCACCATCGGAGCAATGCAGGGGTCTGCTGGGATTAGCGTCGGAGCTGACTTGAAGGCAGTCTTTTCGATATCGGACGTGAGTCTGAGCCTCGAGCAGCGTGTCCCGCCTGATGTGCCTCTTTCGCTACCTGCTGGCCCGGCTTGTCAGCTGCAGCAGCAACTGAATAAGGCTGTGGGTCTGCCATCTTCGGGGGCAATGCCAAGCACGGGGTTGCTGGTGGATATTGCAGGAGGCACCAAGGTTTCCACTTTGAAGGCTTCTGTCTGTGAAGCAGGAGCCTTGACTCCCACGCTATCCGCTGTGACGGGAGCTTTACTTTCGGGGGTTACAGTGGATTCTGGAGCGCCGGCCATTCACAGTACCCTGGTGAAGCCAGCGGTAGTGACTTTGGATTCCATTTGGACTGCGATAACTTCATTGGAACGTTCTGTTACCAATCATTTGAATATCGTGGAGCAGATCTCTCAGGATTCGCGGATGAGGTTGGATCGACAGGAATAAACTAGTAAGGATTCCATTCAGACACTGGAAAATTTGTCTTCTCAAATGTCTAATGTTCATACTCAGTGTTCTACCTTTGTTAAGGATAGCACTGTTTTGCATGCTAAATTGGAGAAGTTGGAGAATTTCTCCAAACGGTTAAATTTATGTATTGTTAGTTTTCCTGTATCCCCTGGTATTTCCCCTGTGGAGTTATTCGAAAAGTACTTGATGGAGGTTTTAGGGATGCTGGAAGCTGCCCTCCCACCCACTTCTAAGGTTTACTATTTGCCTATGAAGAACGTTCGAGTTCTATTGATAATGCGGTGGGTGTTCAGAGGGATAGTTTTGACGTCCTGAATCTCTCTCAGGTACTGGAATCCTCTGCTGAGGAAGTTACGAGGAGAGCTACTCTTATGGTGGTGTTTGTATTGGAACCTGACAAAGTTTGGACCTTAAAAATGTTTTTTAGAAATTCTGATAAACTTTTTTTTGGATCAAAAAGTCTGGGTATTCCCGGATGTTTCTTATGTTACTCAAGAAAAAAGGAAGTTGTTTTTATCCATGCGCCCTGAGGTAATCTTGTTGGGTTATTCCTTTGTTTTAAGGTTTCCATGCAAGTGTGTGATTAAGTCTGTCTCATCTAGATTTATTTTTTATGACCCAAAACATTTACGTACGTTTTTGGAAGCTAGAAATGTTCCTGAAGTAGTCCCAGTACCAGCGGAGCCTAATTAGATCGACTCATCTTGGACACTAGACATATCATGCGTCATCACGGTGACTTTTTCCTAGGGAATTATTTCCCCTTTAATTTTTATGAAGTACTATTATAGCCTTGTTACTAGGATCCTTTCCTCATTAATTTTTGGACTGTAGTGATGAAATTTGAAATTTTGAATTGTTGTTAAAAGTTGCAAACTGATATTATTTCTGTAAATTTCCATCTTTCCATTTCTTTCAAGTATGTTGAAATATTGCTTGATGTAATTGAAAAACTTAGAAATAAAGAAATAATAAATAAATAAATAAATAAAAGCCCCCTGAAGAAACTCAACGTAGTGAACCGCAGACAAAGCAATGAGGCATGGCGTTGGGGAAATCACATAAAAGCTAAGCACTGTTTCATGTTTTGAAAAAACGTTTTGGATAGAAAGTTGACATTAGAAGTTAAGCGGCAGAAGGTCATTGATGCTAAACGACGCACAACTAATAGACACGACATAAGTCTGAAAGGTGGCGTCCATAAAAGTCTGAGACCTTCTTGTCTATAGATAACTTAAATGTAATATCCAATAGAGAAAAGATTTAGAGTACCATTGATTTGAATGAGGACCGAATTAGTATAATAACCTGATTTTGGAGATAAAAATAGAGCGTGGTCCATTAAAAATTAAACAGATAATTCCGCTCTGAAAGCAGACCGAATAATTTAGATTGTTACCTTTTCAAATCCAGGCTGAAAACTTACCTCTTCAAGGCCGCTTTTGGATCCCAATCCTCCTTGTCTCCTAGTGTATGTGTTTCCTTACCATTCCCCTAGATGCATCCTTGTCCTCAGCTGCTGTGTTGTCTGTCTTGACTAGACTGTAAGCTCTGATGAGCAGTAACCATCCTTATATGTGTCTGTACAGCACTGTATTTGCCTTGTAGCACTATATAAATGATCTGTAGTAGCAATAGTAATAGTAATTGTTTGAATATTTCCTCTTGAAAGTAGCTATATATAACTATTGTCACCAGCTCTCCTTAAACCCCCGAGTAGAGGTTAAGGGAGTGGGTTTTTCCCTATTGAAAAAGCTATTTCACAGATCCTGGAGCAATGCCCTTTGGGAAATGTAGTCTTTTCACTCAATCAATAAGGAGCAGTTGTGGAAAAAGTGGTTAAGCAACCAAAGGATTTTATTTCCCCTCCCGGGGTGGATTTTACCATGAACAGAAAACACAATCCAGGTATTTACTGGTATTTGGACAAACAAAAGTTCCTTAACAGAAAAAGGCTTTCTTCAGCATTAACCAAGGTGAAAACAAACATTCAAACAAAACCACGCTGTTTCCTCACAGCTCTCTGTTTCCATGTGCTATCTGTGCTGTACTCTCTTTTCAAGCAGGCTTTCAATGCAATGAAATTATTCCATTGGCCAGAGATAATGTACAGTCCATTATATCTATATCTTCTCCAGTATCAATACACTCTGGTTCACAGTCCATCAATTCCTCCTGCTCATAAGGAAATGTTTGAACCGGCACTGCTGGTGCCACGCCCTTTCTTACTGCTCCAGGCTTTACACGATATGCTTGGGTTAAAAACTGGCTTTCACACAGATTATCAGGCCCAGTATTCTTTTCCCAGCACCACCCTTCTGGGTACAAACAGTCACTGTAATTAAGTATATTCAAGCCTTTTGGCTTACCTTTCAGCCTTACTGGTGGAGGTTTTCTCTGGTGCTTTTGAATAGCTGTAGGTTCCCAACCTAAGCCCTGCTCATAGCATTTCACTTTCCTCCTAGGCTTTCTGTCTCTCCCGTGCTCCCCAGGATATTGCAGACAATCTCCTTTGCCCTTGTTATATCCTGTCCTCGGGGTTTCTTTCTTTCTCCTCACGAAGGAATCTGTCTCTCCTTTCCATAGAAACTCTGGCTTACTCTGGGCATAGCTGTCTTCAGTGTAGCTCTCAATAGCTTCTCTCTCCAGCTCATATGCCTCCCTTCCTGCTTCTTCAGCCAACTCTTCATTCTCTCCTTCTCTGCCTACCTCCATACGCTCCACTGCAGTTTCTTTAATAGGGTGAATTCTGGGGCTGTGCTCAACTCCACCCCCTAACAGGTGTCCTGCATTACCTTGTGATTCACCCCTTGAATGATAGCACCGGCGTTTCTCTTGCCTCTCTGCCTGGTTCCCACGGTAACCAGGAGCCATGTGCTTCTGTTTACAGCTCAGCTCTACTTTTGTTCCTGGCTTTTTAGCTTCATTAAACGGGCTAGAAGGACCCACTATGTCACACTATCTAATTTCATCAGGGGACCTATGCTATAAAATTTAGCATGCATTTTAAGGTTGTTTTGCATACTGTTATGAAGCAAGGCCTTAATGGGATCTCTTCGCTAGAAGAAAGCAAACTCATCAAAACCTCTTTTAAACACAACTATACTAACAACTTTTACTACATCCTCTGTTAACAAATTTCAGATTTTGATTATGCATTGAATGAAAACATATTTTCTCAGATTTGTCTTAAATGTGCTACATTATAGCTTTGCTGTGTGTCCCCTACTCTTTCTACTTTTTGAAGGAGTAAACAATCAATCTATGTTTACCCTTTTCACTCCATTCGTTATTTTTTACACCTCTATCTTATCTCTCCTCAGCTGTCTCTTTTCATCCCCCTTTAGCATTTTGGTTGCTCTTCTCTGTACTCTTTCCAATTCTGCAATATCTTTTTTTGAGATATGGGAACAGGTATGCGGTTGCACCATGGAGCGATACAGAGGCATGATAATATATATATATATTTTTCTCTATCCTTTTCCTTATGATTCCTAGCATTCTATTTGCTTTCTTGGCCGTGACTGCACACTGAGCAGAAGGTTTCACTGTATGTCCTACAATGATGCCCAGATCCTTTTCCTGGGTGGTGATTCCTAACATGGAACCTTGCATTATGTAACTAGTTTGTGTTCTTCTTCCTTACATACATAACTTTGCACTGTTCCACCCAGTCTCCCAATTTTTCAAGGTACTCTTTTAATTTTTCACAATTCTCTTGTGTTTTAACAGCTTTGAATAATTTTGTGTCATCAACAAATCTGATCACCTCACTCGTTATTCTCATTCCCAGGTCATTTATAAATATGTTAAAAAGCAGTGGGCCCATTACAGATCTCTGGGGTGCCTAAGAGTTAAGGCATGCTTACTTACACCAAAACTAGAACTTTTATGAATTACCATGACCACTCTTTTGCAGTCATGCATGTAAATTATAGTATTCTATAATCAAGGTGCATATTTGCACAATCCTCCTATGCTTCACCTAAACTCCACTCACAGTTAAAGCACATATCATGCAAGCAGTGCATATTCTTTTATGGTAGTTGATATCTCATCAAAGACCATTTCTGTGCATAAGTAACCACTTACAAGTGTAAATGGCTAAAATAATGAAATTTAGGTGCATTATTGGTGCTGCTCCTTATAAAATCACCCCATATATGTGCTTTACACTAGGAATTAGCTGGATTAGCTGTGGACAATACTTCAGATAATGATTGTCTACTTGATATTTATTTATTTAGAAGGTTTATATACCACATTTCCAATGATCAAGGCAGTTTACAACTTGATCAATACAGTGAACAGTGCAACATATTACACTGACACAGCTAAAACATTCTTGTGACATTGTAATATGGAATTATTCAACAGCTTTAACGATATTCTAAGTATTGTGGCAGGGACAGGGAGGGGAAATAATATCAACCTTATTAGTCAAGAAACATGGTGCATGGTTGAACTTTTGGCTGCTGATATGATTATTTGGGTTATATCTTTGAAGTGCTCTTTAAACAGGAAGTGTTTTAGTAACTTTCAAAATGTTATGAGATCGGGGTAGTTCTGATAATTTTAGGTAGGGTTTTCCAGAGGTCAGGTGCATATAGTGAAAAAGCATGAGAAGTTTGACTGGTTGCACTTGGTTCACTCCAGGGGGAGGGCGAGTATACTTTGTGCAGAGCTTCTTCTTTGCCTAATGTTTGGGGGGGTTAGAATAGACTGTAGGTACTGTGAAGTTGTCTGGTAATAGATTTGGAATGTGATTTTAAGAGTTTTGTACTTAATGCAACTGTACAGGGGGTAGCCAGTGAAGTTCTGGTTCACTCTGGGTGCACCTAGGAGGACTTGCACAGCTATGTATAGAGCTAGTTGTAAAGGGTGTAGGAAGCTTTTAGGTATTCCTTGGAGGATGGCATTACAATAGTCAAAGTGGGGAAGTATCATTGCTTGAAAGACAGTTTGGAAGTCATGTGTCTCAAGGAGAGGCCATAGGTGTTGAAGGATCCTTATTTTATTGTAGATGATTTGAGTTGCTTTGTTGATATGAGATTGAAGCAAGAGGTGTTAGTTGATGGTGACACCAAGGTAGCAAACGTCTGATTTTACTGCTAGTTCAGCATGATGTATCTTCAGTGATGCTGGTGGGGAGAAGGATTCATCTCTAGTTATTAAGAGCACCTGGTTTTTTGCAATTTATATTGAGTTGATGTTCAGATAACCAGTGGGTGATTGCGTTGAAGCAGTTTGTTATTGTTCTAAGTTTGTACTTTTGGTGGAGAAAGGCATATAGATCATAATGTCATCTGCATATAGATGATAGAAGACATTATGGGATCATATGATGTCACAAACCAGTTGGATATACATATTGAATAATGGTGTTGAAAACTCTGAACCTTGATGGACTCCTTGTTTTTGAATGTATGGACCGGATGAGTTAGGTAGGAGCGAAACCAGTTTAGAGTTGTGCTATGGATTCCAGTACTTTGGAGATACTGTAGGAGGATGTTGTGGCATATTGTGTCAAACGCCACTGCTATGTTCAGGATTCTAAGGATAAAGCCCTGCTTAGGAATTTCTATATCTTTCATGAGTCTGTCAATAAGTGAGATTAGTAGACTTTCTACTCCGTGATCAGACTGGAATCCATACTGTTGTAAGTCAAGGGGAGCGTAAACATTAATGTGAACCTGTAACTGATATAGGACCACTTTTTCTATGATTTTTGCCAGGAAGGGGAGACTTGAGATTGGCCTATATGAGCTTGGGTCATTTGGCTCTAGCTTGAGGTTCTTAAGTATTGGGTAGATAAATATAGTCTTTAGTCTTGTGGGCATGTATCCTTGGGTAAATGAGAGATGTATCATCTTGCATAGGATTGGGGCTAGCTCAGCTCTTGTGATTATGAGACAGTTATTAATGGACAAGTGTCCTATGGAGATGTTGTGTTGAGGTTAAGGATGATGTTCTCCAAATTTTCAGTTGTAACTGAGCTAAAGAACTGCAGCGTGGTGTCAGTGAAGGTTTGGTTGCAGGGTTTAAGTGTGCCAGGGGGTGAGTTAAGAATTTTTGATTGGAAGTAGGTAGCAAGGACCTGTCGTTGGGTAGTGGCAGGTAGCAACGCTTGGTTATTGTCTTTTACTAGGGCTTTTACAATGTCATAAAGTTCCCTAGGTTTATTTAGAGCTTTCATTATCAACTTTGTATGGTATTCTCTTTTTGCCTTGTTGGTCTCAATCTGATAAGACTGTAGCATGAGCAGGTAACTGTTCTTGGCTTGTTCCTCATGAGTGTGTGTTTGATTTTCCTGAGTTCATGTTTGAGTTTTTTAAGGTCAGGGGTGTATCAGGCAGTATGGTTGCAGTGGAAGGATCCTGTTGGTTTGGGTGGAGGCCAATGTTCCCTCTAATTTTCTGTAGGCTGTGTGCGCATAAAATATCAGCTGTGCAGTTTTTGAAGGAAGGTTAAATTTTTGTGCGCCACATGATGACACTTGGAGTTATATACTTTAAAATTTGACTACACGTCAGAATACAGTATGTACACCACATTGATTGCACTAGAAAATATTTTAGAACTTGTGAAAACCATAAATACACAACAACTTTTAAATTTTAAGATGTCTGTGTTGTTTTCTATCAGAATCAGAACCGTAATTTTTGTGCGCTCTGTTGTAAAGTATGTGCGCTCGCTTGGCGAGGTGTGTGCGCGCGCACACGCGCACAGCTTAGAGGGAACAGTGGTGGAGGCACAGTGGTACTTTTATTTATAATGTCTTGCAAGTTATTAGCTATGAGGTCTAGGTCACTGGAGTTTGTGTCCAGATGGGGGATGACTTTATCTAGGAAGGAAGGCTTATCAAAGAGTTTGAAGCGATGGTAGTTAAGGCTATGTAGAGTGTTGGTTACAGGTGGTAGTTTATAAGGAAGTTGGAAAGTGATGGTATAGTGATCTGTGTTAGCTGGGGGTTAAGGATAGTGAGTTGTTCAAGAAGTTGAGATGGGACAAAGATAAGTTCCAAGGTGTTTCCCTTTGTGTGCATTGGACAGAGGACCAATTGGCTGTAGTTTAGATGTTCCATTGCCTCCATAAAGGCTCTAGCTCACTTCTGTGGTATGGAGGATAAGTTAAGGTTACCCATTAGTGTTAGTTGGCAATTTGGCATGAGGTATGAGCACACCAGTTCTAGGAGTGCAGTTAGCTCATCATTATTTGCTGTGGGGGTTCTGTAAGTGAGGCACAGGGATACCTGTTTATTAGAGATTGTGATTATCCCTATGCCATCTGTGCTGGTTGCATACATTAATTTGAATAGTAAATTGCTTTTAGTGAGATTGAAAACACCACCATTCCTGCGGCCAATCCGAGGGCAGTTAAATATGTAAGAATTGTCTGTTTTTGTAAATCAGGATTCAGTTACATACATGGGGCCCCATATTCAAAAAGGCAGGCTACTTGCCACTATGGCACATAGCCCTGCCCACCCACCCCTAACCCCAGATATTCAATACCGCAGTGACAGCAATGACTATCTGTTTTTGGTGCCCAGAGAAAACCGCCACAGAGCCTAACCAGATAGCAGCGATACTGGGCCGCTACCCAGTTAGCATCCACAGCTAAAACTAGGCAAGTCAAAAGCTGGTCTAGTTTTAGCCATGGGTTGCTAACCGGGTAGTGGTCCAATTACACCGTCACCTGGTTAGCGGTACTCTCTGCCTCCATTCTGCCCCAGAATGCCCCCAACATGCCCTGATGCTAACCAGATAGCATCGGGGTGTGTAGGGGACATAGACAGGAATATTGACTGTAACTAACCATATAGGTGCCATTAAATATCCCCATGTAAGGGATTTGCATGGTTTACTGGGATGTAAACCATGTAAATGCCTTTTGAATATCGGGACCATGATGTCTCAGTTGTAATCTGTTAGATAATCATTAAAGATTTGAATCTTATTTCTTGCAGAATGTGCATTAATTAGCATGCACTTTAGGAGAAGAGGTTTGTTTGTAGTATTTGTGTCCTGTTCCAATGTGGATAAGTCAAGAAGTGGGATGTACACAAGGGTGGACTGAGCTCTGCTTCTCATTCTATGGGGAAGGCATTTAGATCCCTGAATGCAATGTCCAGGAATAATTGGAATGTGACCTGGGCTTGTAGTGAGGCATATTGCCTGAAGAAACAGGGAGAGTAGTAGTGCAGTGCACATAAGAATGTGGAGGATGAGGTGAAAGGGATGCATGCTTCTTGGAGGCGGCTTGGTTGGTTGGTTGGTTGGTTGGTATTTGATTTTGCAGGAGTGATCTGGTGGAGTGAGTTTATTGACTGGCCTGGGAGTGGTGCGGGTGGAGGTAATGATAATTTGATTGGCTATACAGTCTAGCTTATGATGGAAGCACTGGTGAGGAAAATCTGAGATATCTTTTCTAGTAGGTTGTACTGTCTAAGAGCTAGCTCCCAGGCCTTTTGTTGGCCTCTAATTGTCAGCCCCTGGACAGCGGACCATTAGGTGTGAGTTCACGTAGAGGGGGTAGGGGCATAGGAACAGAGGAAACCTGGGTAAAACACTTTTTAAAGTAAAGAGAAGTCTCTATCCCAGAGCAGGGTCCCACCGAGGGGTACTGGAGGAATGTAAGTTGTAGTGGGTTTAAAGTATGATCTCCCTGTGTTTTAAAGGTAATTAAGAGCACACTGAGCTAAGACACTATGAGGTGGAAGATAGTGACTCATCATTTCTTGATTCTTAGTGCACAGGTTAGATATAATAGACCAGATCTGTAAGTTGTTCGATGGAGTCATTGCAAACACCATCATGATCCTTTAGGCCGATCTAGCATGTGCCTTTAAAAGGGCTGCTGTCACCTGTGTGTGATACAGCAGAAAGGAGAGAAGCTTACCTTAACACTCTGCTGTTTCCTGGACTCTGGAGCTGCTGTGCTGGATCGGGGGGGAGAGGGGAGGAGGGGGCCCTGAGATCACAGAGGGAGCCACGGTCTAATTTGGAGGCAGCACAGTTGGGTCGGCGACAATCTTCATTGTTTGGGCATGCCTAGCGTGTGCATTTAAAAGAGCTGCTTTCACCAGCATGTGATGCAGCAGAGAGGGGAGGAACTTATCTCCACACTCTCTGCTGTGTCCTGGACTCTGGAGCTGCTGCGCTGGATTGGTGGGGGGGGGGGGGGAGGTCCCGGGATCGCAGAGGGAGCTGTGGTGTAGGTTGGAGACAGTGTGTTTGGTCAGTGATGACCAAGATCTGCACCTGTGGTGGCTGAACCCAGGCCCTTGCCCCAGGCTTCTATGCCCACCTCAGTGGCCCTCCTACTCATTGCAGCTTAGCCCCGCTGCTCTACACCATGGCTGATGATGGCCGGGTATGGGCCTGACACTCCAACAACACCCATTTTCAGGGCTAGTTTATTTGGCAGGTGAGTTGTTATACACTCCTTAGTGGGTTCCAATATAGAAACATAGAAACATGATGACAGAAAAAGACCACATGGCCTATCTAGTCTGTCCTTCCATATCAACAACTACAACAGTCCACTTTTTACCTTTAGAGATCCTCTGTGTTGGTCCCATGCTTTTTTGAATTCAGTTACTGTCCTCATCTCTACCACCTCCACTGGGAGACTATTCCATGGATCCACTACTCTTTCCGTAAAGAAATATTTCTGCATATCACTCCTGAATCTATCTCCCTTCACCCTCATCCCATGTCCCCTCGTAGCAGAACTTGCTTTCAATTGAAAGAGGCTCTCTACCTGAACATTTATGCCACGGAGGTATTTAAACATCTCAATCATATCACCTCTATTCCGCCTATCTTCTAAGGTGTACATATATAATCCTTAAGTCTGTCCTCATATGCTTTATAATGAAGCCCACTAATTTATTTATTTTATTTATTTATTTATAGTTTTTTATATACCGCACTATTCAGCATCAGCGCGGTTTGCATGTAACAAAAATGCTCAGTACAGTTAAACGCGTATGAGTTTTACAGGTAACAGGGCACAAAAACTTGGATAACAGGGGAAAACTATTTACAGAACTTACTACATGGAGTCATAATAACAGTAGTTTCACAGAAACATAACCACCACTAAGGGTTTGAGTATCAAACTTGGTGTGTTGTTGAGAATACCATAATTTGTATGGAAATGGAATCGCCGGGTGTCTTTAGGCTCTAGGGGGTGTCGTTAGGCTCTATAAGGTATTTGTTGAAGAGGTGGCATTTGAGGGCTTTCCTAAACTGTGGTAGGTTCTTAATAGCCCGGATATCAGGAGGTAATGCATTCCAGCATCTTGGGGCACTGAGACTAAAGGCTCTGTTGGCTGTCGATTTGGTGCAAACAGTTAGTGCCTTCGGGACTTTTAGGGAGTTTATAGCTGTGGATCTTCTTGCTCTATTTGGGGATGTGGTATGGATGAGTGAGGTTAAGGATGCAGGTGAGAGATTGTTAATAGCTTTAAAAGTGGTTATCAAGGTCTTGAAAACTATTCTAGCCTGGATGGGTAGCCAATGCAACTGTATCAGTAGAGGTGTTACGTGGTCGCTCCTGGAGGCTCCGTGGAGGACTCTTGCTGCAGCATTCATGGCTAGCTGCAGCGGGTTCAATGTAGATTGGGGAAGACCTTGTAAGATGGCATTGGCATAGTCAAAATGAGGTATGATCAATGCCTGGAAAATTGTCCGGAAATCAGTTGGTTCAAGCATGGAACGTAGATGCCTAAGTGAGCGGATCTTGTAGTAAACTGATTTGACTATGTTTCCTATATGGGCTTTCAAATCCAAGTGCTGATCTAAAGTGACTCCCAGGTAACGTATTGAGGATTTAGATTGCAGCTCAGCTTCTTTCACCTTAAGATATTGTGGTGGGGTAAAGTTGGGGTTCCTCGTAATGAAGAGTACTTCCGTTTTCTTATGTTGTATTCTGAGGTTTTGAGAAAGAAGCCATTCGGATATTGCGTTGAAAAAGTTCGTCAGTGGAGAGAGGTCCATATGCTCAGTAGAGAAGGGAATGTAAAGCAGGACGTCATCTGTGTATAACATGCAATCAACATTGAAGGACCGGATGATATTACAAATTGGTTGCATGTAAATATTGAACAAGAGCGCAGAGAGGGAGGAACCCTGTGGGACTCCCTGGCTTTGGTGGAATGGTTCAGAATTTGTCCCTCTGGAACGAACGTGCTGCCATCTTTCGGTCAGGTAGGATCTGCACCATTCAAGCGCTCTTCCATTTATGCCTTTGTCAATCAGTCGTCTTAGTAGAAGCTCGTGGTTTACTGAATCAAACGCTGCAGCGATGTCTAGAAAGATGAGGGCAAATCCTTGACGAATGTCATCAATGCCGGTGATTATCTTGCAGAAGAGAGTGGTAAGAAGGGTCTCAACTCCGTGGAATTCCCTAAAACCATGTTGGCAAGGATCTAACGGTGCGGCGGAGTCGATGTGATCTTGCAATTGACATTGAGCCTCCTTTTCTATGATCTTCGCGAGTAGTGGGATGCTGGATATAGGTCTGTAGGATTCTACCTGTTGGGGATCGAGCTTGCAGTTCTTTAGCAGAGGTCTGATAGAAGTATGTTTAAGGGCTGAAGGGAAAGAGCCGGTTGAGAAGGAGAGGTTCATTATTTTGGATAGTACTGGGCTGAAGTGACTGCGAAGCTCCTTGATCCAGAAGGCTGGGCATGGATCCGACTGGGCAGTGGTGGTATTAAGGGCCGCAATAGTGTCTTCAATTCCTCTCTTGGTGGGGGTAGAGAACATGGTTAGGACTGTTTGGTAGTCTTGCTCTATGGCGTTAGTTGTAATAGAGGTTTTGTTGGTCTGGCATATCTTGGATTGGATGTAGGTTGCAAAATCTTGAGGGTATATCTCAAATGGGGGTCCAGAGGGTGGTTCCTTCGATAAAGTCTTTACTAGGTCGAAGAGGTCGTGTGGTTTATTAAGCGATCTCTTTAAGGTATCAGCATAGTACTGTTTCATCGTATCGGTGATTGCGTTGCGGTGTGCAGCCAGATGAAGGTTGTATGTTATGAGATCGGCGCCAGCGTTTCTCTAGTTTCCGAAGTTGGTTGCTTTGAGATCAGCTGAGTACCATGGGGCACTCGCTCTCTTGCCTGGAGGCTTGTTGGCTGGTGTGCATAGTGCGATTGAGCTAAGGCAATTGTTCCAGTGGGAAATTAGGTCGTCAAGGTTCTGGGAGGCATTACAGATAAGTTGTTGCGTTTCTGCAAGGATAAGATCTCTGTTGTAAGGCTTGAAACATCGAGGGGGAGGTCTTGTGGAGTTGTTTTGTATTTTGTTGATTTTTGTATAGGCTTTGTGAGAAGGAATCTGGATGATGATCAGTTTGTGATCTGACCAGGGAACAGAAATTATGGAAGTTATGGGGTCCTGGGCTGGGTTAAGAGATGTTTGCGGGGAGAATACTAGGTCCAGGATGTTTCCCTTAATATGAGTAGGGTCTTTCACTAGTTGCTTGAAGCCAAGATTTTCAAGGGCATCAAGGAAGGCCGATGCTTGATTATCTTGTAGTGTAGGCAGGTTAAAGTCGCCTAGGATCCAATTTGGGATGCTTGGGTTATGGGTGTTGGATGCAAGATCTATGATAGCCGCAAGATCATCAGGGGAAGCTGAAGGTGCTCTGTAAAGCAGGTTGATTGAGCAGCGTTTGTTGGAGATGGTAATGGTCTCCATGTGATTTGTACTGGTGGAGTCTATCGTTCGAAAGTGGAGGTCTGTCCTGGTGAGGATGAGCACGCCGCCTCCTCTTTTGTCTTGTCTATGGCTTGAATGTGCGGTGAAATTCTTGGGGAGGAGCTGATTGAGTATGACGTTATCTTCGGCGGATAGCCACGTCTCAGTGACCATGAGTATATCAAGGTCATGGCTGGCAATGATGTCAGTGACGGCTGGCCATTTCTTCCGGATAGAACGTGCATTGATGAGGGCACATTTTAGGCTATGAGGGTAGGGGTTTTCAACTTGTTTGGGTTTCGTATTGTGTTGAAGTGCAATGTGTAACAGATGGGGGTGGTGTGAGCGGGTGTCCCAATTTATGTTATTATGAGATGCACTGGTCCACCTCCTCCCATGGCTCCGTAATATAGGAATCTGATTGGATGCTGGGGTTAAGGCGAGAGAGTTGGAGAACCAACTTGAGAGGATGATATAACATCCTACTATGGTGGTAATGGGGGGGACCCATCTTGGCAGAGCGCTATGTGATTGTGGGTCAATTAGGGTAGACTACCAGACAGTTAATAACAAACTCTTGATATTTAGGGCAGAGGTTGGGTCGCAACAGACAGTATAATAAACAGTGGTTAATGTTAGATTGCTAGCAACATTACACTTATGAGACTACTGACAACAGTAAAGTAGATTGTTTGCAATGGTAGATTACTGGAAGCGGTGCAATGGTGACTGGTACTGATAAGGCTACTGAGGACAAAAAATGTTGCAAGGGACATGTATACAGAGATAAGTATTTGTGAGCACATATTTGGTTGATTTGGGTGCCTAAAAATTTAGGGAACGATATTCAACTGGGCAGGGCTAAGCACCATAGCTGCTTAGCCCGGCCCACTGACCCCCAAAACCCGGAGCCACGGAAGTGAATATCCGGGTCTGGCTGCGCTGCTCAGAAGTCACCGAGGCTAACCATGGGGCACCGATATTGGATGCTGCACTGTTAGCTTTGGCACCTACCCTGGAATGCATCTAGCTTGCCCCGATGCTAGCCGGCTAGCATTGGGGTGCATAGGGGACTTAGTTGGGAATATTCAACGACACTACCCATGTATGTGCCATCGAGTATTCAGTTATCAGGCATTTACATGGTTAAATGGCTGTTAACTGTGTAAATGCTTTTTGAATATTGGGCCCATACATTGTAAGCAAATTGCTTGTACGCACGTTTACTTATGAATTAATTGATCTGCATGCTCAAAGTTCCAGCACACAATGTGCACTAAAAGAACAAAGACAAAACATGCTCAAAAATTGTGAATAATTCATATTAAAAGAACATGAACCAACCTTTGTTTTGGTTGTGCACACCCCTAATACTTGAACAGGTAAAGCCGTCAAAGAAGAATATTCATTTTAAGAATATTGATCCTCCTCACTTGAGATATCAAGGCTCTAACCAGTTCTTCAGACCTTGTTTTATTTTATAAATTGCTTAATAAAATTGATTTTAAATTCAGCATTTATGCCACCACAGTGGCACCCACATGCATGAAAATTGTGTTCACTATCTTAATACTGGAAAGAAATGAGGAGATCTGAAAATATGCCTCAAAAAAGGAAGAGTCTGATGTTCCAATACCTCACTGTTTTCCTTCATTACTATAAGAAATGGATTTGTGACTTATCTGACGTGATTAGGAAAAACAGAACACCATATGTAAATGAAGAACTCAAACACTTTTTATCCATGTCAATCTCTCTGGGAACTTCTCAAGATGTGAGACCAATATACTAAGGTGCAATGATGTTCACAAACATGTTAATTTATGCCAACTCAGGAAATAATGTACACAGTTCAGTTTGCAAAATATTGCACATATGCTTTGCCATTTTATCACAGTTTATTTAGATGTTCTGAACATCACTGTAAAATATATGCAAAATAGGTAATGAACTGCTTAGTTATGTAAATAAACTCAATTGATATATTCACACTGCTAAATAGCATACATTAAAATGCAAAAATGTCAATGCACAGGCATTTTCTTGAGAAACTTAACTATACTTCAGAGAGGAGTAATGAGGTTTTTCTGCAATAATGGACATGTAATTGCATGACATTTAACATGAGCTATTTACCTTCAAACTCATTTCCATGATTTTAACATGTGCCGTTATCATGCATTAATTATCCTATCATAATGACCTATTTTATTGAGCCTTAGTATATTGACCTCACAAGCAAGGCTGAGGTGTGGACAGCTGCTAGGGATCGGAAAGCTCTTAAGCTTCACTGCTAACATGAAGCCAGCTGCCAAGAACCAGAAGGAAGCTTTTGAAGCTGTATGCAATCAATGCTTATTTATTGCTATAGAGTACTTTTGCAAAAAAATCACAAATCATCAGGCAAAAACAGTACAAAGTCAGGGACAATGAAATCAAATGAGGTCAGAAAATAGACGAGAACACAGGATTTGCAAGGCGCTAATGCAGAAATCCAAAGATGAAATAATTTACCCGCGAGGGGAAGGGAAGAAATACTCAAATCAGTCTGAGTTAGCTCTTGCTGAAACATTCAAGTTTAGCAGACAGGATAAAATACAAATACTTTTACATAAAAAAAAGAAACAAAAACTGATTTAAGTTGATGCCTTTTTCTTGGACTAATTTAATACAGCAGTAAAATTATATGAAAAAAAGTTCTTTGGTACTTAATCATCAATATAACAAAACAACTAACACAGTACCATTTGCTTTTACCATTGTTTCTAATTTAGTACATTTCTTTTCTAGCTTTTGGGATATAATGTCCCCTCTCTAAAGTCAGAGCAGAATAAGCAAAATATGACATTACTAGAAAATATAACTGAGAGAAACTAGCTTAGCTGAAAGGCAAATCTGTAGAGGTCAGATATCTCATCCAGGAAGATGAGTGCCTAATCCTACAGGACACCAGGTTAAAGCAGGCTGGTGCCTAAAATAATGAAAATGAACAAATCTAGGCAGTATGAGTACTGCTGGGAAAAGATTTGGGGACTTAAAATTTATCATAGTTTGGAGCTCTGCTAATTTAGGGATATGTTTACTAAACTGTGTTTGGCTTTTGCAGCTAGCGCACTGTTATCATGCAAATAGAAATGCACGAGGCCGCGGGCCGGGTCCCGCGGCCGACAGTAACCTGGGCCCGGGCCCGGCCTCGGCCTCCTGCTCAGGACAAGGGGCTCGGTGGGGGGGGGGGGGGTGGGGGCGGTGCTGAGATGAGCGGCATTTGAAATCGCTCCTTGCCAAGAAGGAGCGATTTCATTGGTACTGGGCGGCTGGGGGGCGGAGCAGGTGTTGCCGAGGAGCCGCGTGGATGGCCTTTTCGCCGCGGCTCCTCGGGAAGAAGACGTGTTCTTCGGTGGTCCGGCATCGTCGGCCGGTGCAGCGTTGTCCCCCGGTGGCTTCGATTGAAGGCGGTGCTGATTGGGGCTTGCGGTTTTGTTTTCCCGTGTTCCGGTGAGCGGTTTGTGGGGGGACTTGCTGCCTGGCTCCGGGTGAGTGTGGGGGCGCGCAAAAAGGGGGATTGGGGGGTTTGGCTGGGGATCACTCTGCTTGGTGCCTCGAGTGATTTTTGCGTCGTGGGGGGGAGGGCCTGGGGGGCTATATTATACATAACTATCTAATAAATAATTACCTAAATAAAAACAGGAGAGAGACCTGTCACACTTTGCTCCTAGAGGTATTAGGGAGCATGGCACGTCCAGGGAAAGGGGGCAGGGGCCGACAGAAAGGGGGTAGCGCGGTAGCCTTGACTGGGGGGAGGGGGCTTGGCTCTAAGGGGTCTCGGGGAGCGGGGTCGGCCGCGCGAGTTACGGCCACCAGACAGAGTAGGAGGGGGACAGGTGTAGGGGCTCATACACGTGGGGGGAGAGGGGGGAGTCGTGGGGGTTTGCCTGCCCCTGCGGAGGGCGATTTGGCTCTAGGGAGGCCCGGGGGATCAGCGGGGGATTTCGGGGGGGGATTGGGGGCTCAGGGTCCGGTCCTGGAGGCGGTGGGGGTAGTGGGAGCCGTCAATAGGGAATCTGCTTTGGGGATAGTGGGGGACAGGGGGGGACAGACAGACGGTGGAGCGTTGGGGCAGGCGCCCACAGGCGTTTGCGGTCCTTCAGGGGCCCCCTGCGGTGCGGGTGGATCGGGGGCTTATGGGCCAGTTCCCTTAGGGCGTGGGTGGTCGGGTGGGCGTACGGATGGGTGGGTGGGCTGGCCCCCTGTGGTGGGCCAGCCCATGAGCATGGGTTCCTGGGGGTTGGGTTGGGGGGGGATTGGGTGGGGGGCGGTTTACAGAGTGCAGGGGGACACCTGCCATGGGGGGCGTCGGGATGGGCGGCTGGGGGTTTGGGTACCTAGGCTTGGCCTCCACGGGGGGGAGAGGGTTGGGGGATGGGACAGTATGGGATGGACACCTCGGGGGTTGCTGCTTCTCTTCCTCCGGCTTTGGGTGCTTCTATCCCTCTGCAGGTTCCAGCGAGCGGTGTGGCGGCTGCTGGTGGTAGCGGAGGAATACGAACGGTGATGCCGTCGGGAGGAGATCAGACCGGTCCGACCCCGCTGGTGCAGACATCGGCGGTCCCAGAGCGGGCGGAGCACGCTGCTGCAGGTGAGTCTCCAGGCAATCCGGTTGGGGTGGGCGGGGAGTCGTTGCCGGAAGGGGAGGGTGGTTCTCTGGCACGCAAAGCCAAGTCCAAGAGGAAGCATCGGTGTCACGGTAGACGGGGCGCGTCGTCATCGTCGTCATCTTCTTCTTCCTCGGATAGTTCCTCTACTACCTCTACGGAGGGTGCGCCAGCAGGTGGGGGGCGGGGTCCTCGGTAGTGCGTTGCGCCGAGCTTTGGGAGAGTGTACTGCGCAAGTTGCGGCGCAGGATCAAGAAGCGGCGATATATTGATATTTTTAGGCTCTTGGACGGACGGAAGCGCTCAGGGGAAAGTAGAAAAAAGCGGAAGGAGGATGAGAAAGCGGGGAGGGTACGGAAGGTTTCCCGAAACACGTTAAATTGGACTAGGGCCTTTTTGCATCTGGCGAGCGTTTGTGGGCATGCTGATCCGAGTTGTTATGGTGAGCTTTTGGCTTATGCGGATGCCATATTAGCTGCATCCCAAGCGCACGACGGTTGGGCCTGGCTCAATTACGACGAGGAGTTTCGGGATAGGATGGAAGAAAATCGGCAGCTGTCTTGGGGGATGAAGGATATTAATTTGTGGCTGATGCAAATGTCTGCCAGAAAAGGTGGTGCCGGGGGTGGTGCAGGTCCGTTCAGGGCGGCTGGCAATCCTTCGGCGGCGGGCGTTCGGTCCTTTCGGACCGCGGGCCCCGTGTCAGACTCGACTAGAAGCGGACAGGGAGGAGATCTTTGCTGGCGCTTCAATAAAGCTTCCTGCCCCTTTCCGGACTGCAAGTTTCGGCATGCCTGCTTGCTCTGTGGGGCCGGCCATTCAGCTGCGAAGTGTAGCCGAAAAGGGGTGCCAGGGGCGCCGGCAGGGGGTAAGTGAGGAAGATGGCGGGGGGTTGGCGCCTACTCCCATCAAATTGCAGGCGTTGCAACCGTGGCTGGCGCTTTATGGGCGGAGTAGGCACGGCAAGGCGGGGACAATGTTAGGGGCGGGTTTTGCAGAGGGCTTTCGTATTCCGTATCAGGGAGGGGTTGGTGCCGTGGCGGCCGAAATTCTAGCTCGGTTCGCCGGCTCGCCAATGTGGCCCGGGCGAAGATTGTGGCGGAATGTGAATTGGGCAGAATTGCTGGACCATTCGACCAGCCACCCTTTTCGCCATTTATCATTTCCCCCCTGGGGGTTATCCCAAAGAAAGAGACAGGGCGTTATAGGTTGATACACAATCTGTCTTTTCCTCCGGGTGCCTCGGTGAATGATCATATCCCGCGTGAGTTATGTTCGGTGCGCTATGCGTCCTTCGATGAGGCTTTGGAGCTGGTGCGCCAGGGTGGAAAAGGGGCGTTATTGGCAAAGGTAGACATCGAATCGGCGTTTCGGCTTTTGCCGGTTCACCCTTCGGCCTTTCCGTTGCTGGGTTTTCGCTTTGACGCTCGGTATTATTACGATAAGTGCTTGCCGATGGGTTGTGCGATATCTTGTGCGTACTTCGAGGCTTTCAGCTCGTTTTTGCACTGGGTCCTGGTGAAGCGGTCCGGGTGTACATCTATTGTGCATTATCTGGATGATTTTTTGTTTGTGGGTCCAGCGCAGTCCACGGTGTGTGCGTCCTTGCTGAAGTTGTTTCTTGAGATGGCTGCTGAGTTTGGCATCCCGTTGGCGGAAGGCAAGACGTTGGGACCGGTGGAGTGTCTCTCCTTTTTGGGGATTGAGATAGATGCTGTGGAGTTCATCGTCCGTTTGCCTCAGGATAAAATTGAGCGTCTGCGACTCTTGGTAGCAGAGGTGGGTTCCGCCTCGAAGGTGACATTGACACAGCTGCAGGCGTTGGTCGGTCACTTAAATTTTGCTTGTAGAGTCATTGCGATGGGGAGGCCGTTTGCACGTAGGCTGTCCTTGGCTATGGCGGGGGTGCGTTGCGGCCACCATCATATTCGGGTGACGTCAGGGATGCGGGCCGATTTGCGTGTATGGGATGCCTTCCTGGCGGACTATAATGGCTGCTCGGTGTTGCAGTCGTCTGAACTATCCAACCTGGAATTGGAGTTGTTCTCGGCTGCGGCGGGTAGTTCGGGTATGGGGTTGTATTGTCAGGGTTCGTGGTGTGCGGCTCCATGGCCGGTGTCGTGGTCAGTGGGGGGGTTGACGCGTAATGTGACATTCCTGGAGTTGTTCCCGATTGTAGTGGCCTTTTGGGTGTGGCCGGAAAGATTGCGGGATAGACGGGTGGTTTTTTGGTGCGACAACGCGTCGGTGGTTCAGGTTATTAACCGTCATTCGCCCAAGTGTCCGCGGGTTGCGGCGTTGATGCGGGTATTCGTTTTGGCGTGTCTTCGTCTCAATGTTACTGCTCGTGCGAGGCATGTGCCCGGTGCTCAGAATGCTATCGCTGATGCTCTGTCTCGTTTTCAGTGGGCGCAGTTCCGGGCTCTGGCCCCGGGGGCGGACGAGAATTCAGCAGCTGTTCCGGAGCACCTTTGGAGGCTTGGGATGCAGGAATGATGGATTTGTTGTGGTCCTCCTTGGCTCCAGGTACGTGGGCAGCTTATCGGTGGGGTTATGCGAGGGTGCGGGAGTTTTTCTGGGGGAGCGGTTGGAGGGGCGGTAGCGTGGAGGACAAGTTAGCTGGGGCATTTATCGTGTGGGCAAAAGGGTGCGGCTGGTCCCGGTCGGCTGTGCGTGCGGCTTTGGCGGGTTTCTCTTTTTTCAGCAAGGTGGCGGGCTGGGGCATCCCCAGGGCGTCGTATGTGGTGAAGCAGTTGCTGGCCGGGTGGGCTAAGGAACAGCCGAGTGTGCCGGATTGGCGTCGCCCAGTGTCCCATGATTTGTTGCTGCGCATATGGGTCGTTTTGCCTGATGTAGCGGTTTCTGCGTATGAGACGGAGCTCTTTCGGGCTTTGTTTGTTACGGCCTTTTTCGGGGCATTTCGGGTCAGTGAGTTAGTCCCACGGTCAAGCCAGAATGTGGTTCATGGTGGGTTGCGGGTGCACCATGTGGATCTGCAGGAGACGCTCGTGCGGATTTATGTGGCACGCTCGAAGACGGACCAACGGGGGCTTGGCCGCTGGGTGCGGTTGAAGGTAATTCCGGGGGTGGGTACCTGTCCAGTACAAAATCTGGGGTCGTACGTTCGTCGGCGGCCGGACATAGGCGGATGTTTTTTCTGTCACGAGGATGGGCGCGCGGTTACCCAGTTTCAATTCACGGCGGTTTTTTCGCTTGGCCGTGCGGAGGGTGGGCTTGGAGGAGCGGCGGTTCGCTTCCCATTCCTTCCGGATAGGAGCAGCGACGAGTGCAGCTGCGGCGGGGCTTGGGGGCGAAGTGATTCAACGGATTGGGAGGTGGCGCTCCGGAGCCTACGCAGGTTATGTGCGCCTGGACCAATTGTGAGGTGTCTTTGTGGCGGGGGGGGGGGGTGGGGGGGGGGGGTTTTAATGCTGTGTTTCTTTTTCAGGTTTGCTGTGGAGTTGCCCTCCACGGAGCGCCGGTTCGAGCCCTGCCGGAGTGTGGTGGATTCTGGGACATTCATTCGTCTACTGGGCGGAGCGCAGGGCCGCGATTCGCCCGCTGGGACTGCACCTGGGATTGGTGTCCTGCAATTTGAGGCTGGTCTGGCTTGGCGAGCGGGGCATGCGATGGTGGCAGCTCCTGCCAGTTGTTCGTAGGCATGCAGAGCGGCGTCAGCGACCGGCGGGGGTGCTGATACATCTTGGAGGGAATGACCTATCCAGTTGGACATGCCGGCAGCTCATTCGGGCGGTGCAGCGGGACCTTCGGATGCTGCAGGAAGAGTGGCCAGGTGTGGCAATTGCCTGGTCGGACATTATCCCGCGGCCGGCCTGCTTGTCTCAGCGGCGGTGGTCGCGTGGGTTGGCGAAAGTCAACAGACAGATTGGACGCTGGCTGCGGCAGGCTGGCGGGTGGCAGGTCCAGCACCCTTGGGTGGACCCACACTGTGCTGGACTGTATCGTACTGATGGGGTACACTTGTCCCCGGTGGGACAGGACCTGCTACTCAATGATTGGCAGGAAGCGCTAGAAATGATTGGTCGCAGCTTTATTGGGGTGGGGGCGGTGCGAGGATAAGTAAATTGCCTCGCACCGGTGGCGGGGTAGAGAGCCAGCGCTCGCAGAAGCGGCGCGGGCTTGAACTGGTTTTGGAGCAGTGGGGGGCCAAGTGCTCCTCGGGGTGGGGCGAGACAGCCCGGTTGGGGGTCTCGGCCCGGGAGGGGGGTGGGGGCCGCCCTTTGCACCTCGGCGGGCGTGGCCGGGGGGGGGGCCCGGGGGAGGAGGATGCTCCGCCTTGCTACTAACATGGCGGGAGGGAGCATCGTCCGGCGATGGGGTGGGGGGCTTGGGGTTATGTTTAAGGTTGTATATTTGGGCCCGTTTTGGGCTGGTTGTTACAGGTTGTAAATAAAGCTGCGACCAAAGTTTGTACCATACTTAAATTGTTGTGTACTTTGTTGGGGAGCAAGTTATGTGGGGGGGGGGGTCAAGGTTGATGAGGGAGACGAGGCGGGTTTCCGGGTTACCAGAGTTAATGCACGAGGCCGCGGGCCGGGTCCCGCGGCCGACAGTAACCTGGGCCCGGGCCTGGCCTCGGCCTCCTGCTCAGGACAAGGGGCTCGGTGGGGGGGGGGGTGGAGGCGGTGCTGAGATGAGCGGCATTTGAAATCGCTCCTTGCCAAGAAGGAGCGATTTCATTAGTACTGGGCGGCTGGGGGGCGGAGCAGGTGTTGCCGAGGAGCCGCGTGGCTGGCCTTTTCACCGCGGCTCCTCGGGAAGAAGACATGTTCCCGCCCTCCCTCCCCTTTGTTTGGCATTTTGGGATGTTGCAGCTGGTGGGGGGGGGGTAGAGAGCCAGCGCTCGCAGAAGCGGCGCGGGCTTGAACTGGTTTTGGAGCAGTGGGGGGTTAAGTGCTCCTCGGGGTGGGGCGAGACAGCCCGGTTGGGGGTCTCGGCCCGGTGGGGGGGGGGGTGCCGGCCTTTGGTACGAGGATGGCGGGGAAGGCGGCGGGGTCCGGGGGGGGAGGAGGCTCCGCCGTGCTACTAACATGGCGGGAAGGAGCATCGTCCGGCGATGGGGTGGGGGGCTTGGGGTTATGTTTAAGGTTGTATATTTGGGCCCGTTTTGGGCTGGTTGTTACAGGTTGTAAATAAAGCTGCGACCAAAGTTTGTACCATACTTAAATTGTTGTGTACTTTGTTGGGGAGCAAGTTATGTGGGGGGGGGGGTCAAGGTTGATGAGGGAGACGAGGCGGGTTTCCGGGTTACCAGAGTTACTGCATTAACTGCAGATGTGGTATACTATCTGCACTGCATTTCCCCAGCAGATAACCACCAAAATTGCAAAGACCGCAGCATGGCAGCACTGTATATGCACATATCACCGCCCATTGAGGTGGTGGTATCTGCAACTGCGCTGTCTGCAATTTTGACAATGGCCATGCACTATTGTTGCCCATGTGTTGCAAACACATCCACTTTCTGCCCATATCTTGCCCACTCTTGCATTTACTACAATTGCTGCTGTATCTGCTTTTTCCCATGCTTTTCTATCTGACTATTTGAGAATTCCCTTAAGCAAAACCCTACTAAGATCACCACCACCTGGATCACCAGCTCTGATACTGCTCCATCCCTGGTAACTTCCTTGGACCCATCCCCATCTCCCTGCACACATCTTTCAAGTATCTGGGGATTCTTATCGATTCTGCACGGTCCTTTGTCCCCTACATCAGTTCTGTCACCAGATCCACCTTTGCTGCCCTACGATGGCTCAGAACCTTACGTTCCCTGCTCAGCCAGCCCGCTCTTACCACCATTCTCCTCAACACTGTAATTTCGCAATTAGACTACTGCAATGTGGTCTATGCAGGTCTCCCCCAACATAAGTTGAAAAAGCTGCAATCCAAACAAAACACTACAGTTTGCGTCCTGTCACATGCCTGCAAGTATGATCATGTCACCCCCCTCCTCATACATCATTATTGATTCTCCCTCACCCAGCAAATTCAGTTTAACCCTGGAATTACCGAGATGTTTTGCACACACTGAATACCGTTGGGGTCATAAATGACCCCACAACAAATTTTAATTGTTAACCATGAAAAATTTAAACTGAATAGACAAAATATTATTCCGAATTAATTATTTATTATATGAAGGTTAAATGTTTTTAAATTTAGTGCTTTATCATAAAATTACATGAAGAAGAGTTGCCATGAAAGCAGTTTTTGCATGCACTTGATGAACACAGTAAAGTACTACAGTCATTTGCATGAGACACAGACAATTTCTGAATGTTCTTTGCAAACATTGTGGTTGCAGGAGGTGCAAACTATGTTGCTTTTCTTGTCTTTTTCTCTGGAACAGCAGTGACACATTGCCCTTTTCTTTGGGATCCTAACATTGCAAACAGCATCAGTGGCTTCTTCAAAGCTGGAAGAAGTCTCGCTGCAATTACTCTGAAGCAGCTGCTTTCCTAATTCCAAGAGGAATAGACAACGTCTGTGCTTTGACTTGGACTGCCATTCTGGATTTAGTGACATCCAAACAATGAAGGCGTTCAAAGCACTGATGTCCAACATGTTGTAGAAGATTGTCACTGGCCAGCGTCTTGTCATTCGTTTTGTGGTATATGTACGCAACATTTGATCTGCCGTATCTACTCCACCTTTACTAGAATTATCGTCCAAGATCATGCATGGTTTTTTGTCTGGACGTGTGTTATCTACTTCTTTGTTGATCATGCAAACTGCTCAGAAGAACAACCACTTTTCCTTTCTTCGGGCAATAGGAAACCAGAGTGGCGTCATCGCGAAAGGCAAACAGTGAAGTGAATACCTCTCGGCCCTTTGCTGTTACAAATTCTGGAGGTAATTCTTTTCTGTTCTTTCAAATTGTCCCCAAAAGTGTCATTTGTTTTTCTAGCAATTTCCGTGACAAGGATAAACTGCTAAAGAAATTGTCAACAGTAACATTTCTGCCAGATCGCGTCTATCCTTCAGTGAGTTGCAGCACAACCCTTTCACCTTGATTCTGTTCCCTGTTTCATCCGAGTTCCCTTCCTGCATATTCTTGAAGACGCAGAACATATGACGTTGCACTGTCACACAACATCCATAGCTTTATGTCATATTTCCCAGGTTTGCTGGGAATATATTATCTGAATGGAACACGGCCACAAAATGTAAGCAGTTGCTCATCCACAGTATCATTTTCACCAGGAACAAAGATGTCACTTAGAGTTGCTTCTCAGGTATCAAAAACGTGTCTGATTGGAGCAAGCTTATCCACACCTTGTTGTTCACGTCTGTTGGTTGCATCATCAAATCTGAGAGCACAAGAAATTTGCTGAAAATGGTCACGGGCCATATTTTTGCCGAAAACAGAACGACCATCTTCAAGGTTCCACAACTGAACCATGGATTCATTTTGTGACTTGTACATGCCTGAGAGGATCAGAAGTCCAAGAAAATGTTGAAATTCTCCGTCTGTCAAATCTTTCCAGGTGTCATCATAAATGTGTCTTCCTTGTTTGCCCGTGCACATCATGATTTCATTCAATAAGTTCTTCCTCATGAACAAGAGGATGCTGCGAGAGGGCCATCAACATTTCATACAGTATACCTTGTAGGACCTTGTTGTATGGCATGACATTAGCTCTGGCGTATCTTCCAGCAACTTGCTTTATAGGTTTCCTGTTCCATGATAGGGCATCCTTAGATACATAGGCTTCAATGGCAACATTTGTGCTTATAGTTGATGACCTCTTAGCTCCTCTACGATGACAACTAAGATTCCTCACAGATGATACTGACACCGAGGACTCCTGCCTTCTTCCCCGTCCAGCACAGCCTCGACCGTTGCCTCGATCTGTAACTTGACTCTTTGCTGCAGGCAATGTTACCAGCTCAACATCAGTCTCACGTTCACTTGGCGACCAACTGCTGTCGCCATCTGAATCATGACTGTCATCATCAGATTTATCGCCCAAACCTGGCTGATATGCTTCTTCACTTGCTGAATATGCTGCATCATCAGACGACTCAGAGCCGTCACTGTCAGCATCTCGTTGCAATATTTCTCTTACTTGGGCAGCTGAATACTTTTGTTTTGACATCATAAACAATAACCTAAAATAAATAAACAAAGATGAAATTGAATAAAACGCAAAGCAGTTTTACTATAGGTGTACAATAATCGTGATGAACGATCTGAAAGCCTTTGGATTTCATCGGAAATAATGAGAAAACATATGATATCAATTACAGAAAATGTGTAATTTTCATAAAATAAGAGTACAAAAAATAAATGATACATAATTAATGATAAATACCTTTGTCAGATCAAAAAATTCCCAAAACTGCAAATTGTATCACGATCCAAACTGGATGTAAGCCACTGGGGTCAAAAATGACCCCACTGGTACTCTGTGCTGCAATTCATACTAGCGTCACCTAGCGGATGAAAATTATTCCTCTCATGGTGCAATATAAAGAGAATATTGACATTTGAAAAGTCATAAAAAGATTGCATTCTTGAACAACTAGTTTCCGAGATACGCGTTGTGAAACTTGCAATGGGGTCACTTTTGACCCCATCGGTACTCCCAAGGTTAAAATTGTTATACTCGCTCACAAGATCCTGGCCGGAAAAGCCCCTCTCTATCTTTCCATTCTCATCACTCCCTACACTTCCTGCTACCTGCATTCCCTTCACATTCATAGGTTGGTTATCCCCTCACCCACCCTCACTAAATTTGAATATACAAGGTGTTCAGTCTTTTTCTTTTTGGCCTCATCCCTCGGGAACTGTTTACCCACCTACTTTCACTTAGAGACTTCTTTCCCAAAATTCAAGTCTCTCTTGAAAGCACAACTTTTTGAGCCAGTGTTCAATCCAGAAGGCCTCCAGGGATCTGCAACTACAACCAGTGCAAACTGTTGTGATTAACATATTCTTGGTTTGAATGATTTTTTTTCTCTTTCTTTGCTGGGTGCTGTTTGCTGGCTCCTTTTCTATCTTACACTGTAGTTCCCTTCTGACCTCTTTTGATTATGCTTTCATACCTTGTAAACTGCTCTGTATGCGTCACAAAGGGTGGTATATCAAGAAACTGATAAACGATAAACAAGTACAATGTAGATCCCCCTAGCAAAACATTCCAGTCCTCCCAAAGGCACACCAGCAAGAACCCCAATCACTCTGATGGTATCCCACAGGACTGGTTTGGGGGTTTGTTGGTGTCGCTCCTGCCCCATCCTAAACAAGATTCAAAATTACACCAATTAATCCCTTGCAGTAGTCTTGCAATACTAATGCTGGGGTAAAACTACTAAACAGGGACCATGTGCTCCTTATTTGGCAGCCTGAACCCTATCAGTAGTACTACAAGACTACTGCTCCTACCAATAGGCACCAGGAAAATCCCTATTAAGGCCTAGCATGGATCTTTGTGGGTGGGGGCATCTGGAACATGCTTTTGTAGGAGTTGGGGTGTTATTTATTTTTATTTATTTTTTTATTTATTTATCTATTTCTTCTATACCGCCCCTTCCAGAGATCAGGGGCGGTTTACATGGAACAAGTAAACAAATTTGTATACTAATGTATAAATTACATGGAACAGAGATTTAGTATTGGGTGAGAAGGGTGCCTTTAAGGGGTTGGAGGTCTTGGGGGGGTTCATATGGCATTTTAACTCTGGTCTCTTTAAGAAGCTTTTCCCAGAGTATTAGACAAAATGTTAGCGGCCCATTTTTCCTGGGGAGAATAACACACCTTGTGAGGTTGAAAAGAATTTGCATTACCCATTTACTGTTGGAGTTCTTAACCTGCAGTGTTGACTTATTGAACATTAATGACTCCTGCGGTAAATTAAGCTGTGATAAAATACACTATTTTACCACAGCTTAGCAATTTCCCTCCTTATTTTAATATACTAGTTGCTTTGGTAATGATATATATTGCTTTACTTCTGACTGTGCGTTTTGTCTCATGATTTAATACCACAAAAATGCATTGTCAAAACTGTACTGACTCCTGGAGACCCAGCAACTGTTGGTTTTAGTAATTGCTGTAATATGTTTTCATATCAATCATTGTACCAGTTAAATTTTATTAGAAAGACATTTGCTTTTAATTTTAAAGGGAATATTTTTGAATAGATAAATCAGTTTTCGTAAGTTGTTGAAATACATGTATAACAGAACATTTTAGGAAAGCTGTTTAGGTGTCATCTGGGATGTCCAAGTCAAAATATCCAAAATTCCATGGGAGGGGCAACAGAAAAGGTGGACACATGTAAAATACCTATTAAAATTTACCTATTTCCAACCCAAAAGATAAGTGAGGTGATTACATTTGCAGATGATACCAAATTATTCAAAGTTGTGTGGATTATAAGAAATTGAAGGAAGACCTTATGTGATTGGGCATCCATATGGAAGATGAAATTTTATGTAGACAAGTGCAAAGTGGTGCATTTAGTGAAGAATAATCAAAACTATAGATATACAATGTTGGGGTCCATATTAGGAGCCACCCCAAGAAAAGGATCTTGATATTATCATTAATAATACATTGAAATCTACTGTTCAGTGTGCTTCGGTGGCCGAAAAACCAAGCAGAATGTCAAACATTATTGGGAAAGGAATAGAGAATAAAAAAAAAAGATATAATAATGCCTCTATCACTTCAAGGTGTGAAAACACTTTGAGTATTGTATGCAATTCTGGTCTCTGCATTACAAAAAAAGATATAGTGGCATTAGAAAAGATACAAAGATTGGCAACTAAAATGATTATAAAGGGGATGGACTGACTCTTCAGTGAGGAAATGCTAAAGAGGTTTGGGCTTCTCAGTTCGGAGTTGGCAGAGGGGAGATACTATACGATAGAGGGCTATAAAATACTGCAGAGTGGACAAGGTAAATATGAATTGATTTTCTTTTTCAAAAAATATAAGGACTAGAGGACACACTGTAATGCAACAAAGTAGAATATTTAAAAGAGGAGAAAATATTTTTTCTCTCAATGTATAATTAAGCTTTGAGCTCATTGCCAGAGGATGTGATAAAAGCAGGCAGAGTAGCTGGGTTTAAAATGGCTTGTGCAAATTCCTGCATATGTAGCATGGAACTGGCTGCTTTTGGGGCATGCCAGGTACTTGTGACCTGGATTGGACACAGTTGGAAACAGGTCACTGGGCTTGATGGACCTTTGTTCTGAATGGCACTTCTTATGTTCTTATGTAACAACTCTTCAAAATAAAAAGGGAATGGGGGCATGCAGAATAATGCCCAAGACACATGCAGGAGACCGTCTGATTTTAGAAATGGGGATGTGCAAAACATGAATGTTGACGGCAACATACATGTCTATGCCGGTATTACTGTATGCACACGTGTTTATATGAAGATAATTGTAGCTGTAAGAGGCAATGTCCCTGCCATTACTAGTGTTGAAAGATGGCTGAGATGAGCACTTTTCAAATTCCTTTTTGTGTAAAGGAGCAGGTCTAGTATGGACATGTCCACTAATGGTTTTCCACATGGGATGCTGTTCTGAAATCAGGTGCACTTGTGTATCTTTTCCAGAATACCTTGGGTACACCTCCACGAGACCCCTATGCGACATGGTCAAGATCTCACGCATTGGAAGAAAGTGAGAAATCTCTACAAAAGGTGAAAAAGCAAAAACGGCCAAAATTTATCACCGAAGAAACTCTGAAGATTGCCCAGAAATGCAAAGAAGCTAAAGCCAGAGTAGCAAGAGAGGCAATCGCAGAACTCAACATAGATTTCCAAGTGCAGCAAGACAAGACAAAGAGAAGTACTACAATGATGCATGCAAGGAAATAGAAACAGAAACTATTAGAGGAAGAACAAGATTGGCTTTCCTAAAGCTGTGAGTTAAAGAAAAAACTCCAGCCTCTAATTTGAATGTTACAAGATGTAAACATGTATATTTGGGGCTTTTTAAAATAACTCTCAGGATGTGGATGTAATTTGCCTATCTGAATGGGCATTTTCAGATGTGCAAATCACAAATAAGGCTCCCATATCAGTCCAGTCAAGTGGGTTGTGTCCTCCTACCAGCAGAGGCGCAGAAAAAGAGAAAAATCCAGAGGTTTCTTATGACCTCATCCTGCAACCACATCAGAAGCGCTAGGGGCATACTTCCCCAGTATTCCTCTGTCTCCAACAGTGTATGGATGCACATGAGCTGCTCTGTGAAAACGTTGAGGAAAATTTGATTTAGCTCATGAGTTAGCACACTAAGGAGAAAATTCTGCACTTGAGCTCGATCTGGGAGGCTCCTGTTGAATCACCTAGGTTTGCCAGTGGAGGAGGGATGTCAGTTCATTTTGCTCTCCTTATCCTGTTAAGGGTTGGTTGAACAGCCAGAAGTTTTGTATCAGAACCTCAGAGGCAGGCCTGGTGCAAGTACTGGAAGTGCCCTAAGTGGGCCTCTCTATCCTCTCGCCTCTCCCTGTGTGCCCCCTGCCCCTATTGCCTTCAGTGCTGCCTTACAGTTTCTGAAAATATTTCTGCCTTTGCAAGCCCTGGAGAAGGGTGGCAGCTGTGGCAATAGGTGTCTCTGGAGGGCCGTCACTCTGACACTGCCTCGTTCACCTAATGAAGGACCAGCCATGCCCTGCTTAGAGCCTCAGTGCTCCTTTTCCCCTTCTTCTCACCCCCAGCTCTACACTGAAAATGTGGGTGAAGATCTTTAGAGGTATGTACCTGCAGGCCTTGGAAGCAGGAGAGTAGCATTGAGTCCAGCACTGTGTCTGCTTGGGGCTCCCCTAGGGTGAGTCCCCGATATGAGTTCCAGTTTCTATGCTTAATCTTTGTTTCTCTACTTAATTAAAGTTGCCTGTGGAGGTCCCCATGATCTCATCCACTGGGTAGTTCAACTGTCAGGTTGGGACCAGTTTGGGAGAACCTTTGGCTAAATGCATTTTTCTCTCCCACTGGTTCCTCACTTGTGCTTGCACTGCGAGCGCGTATTGCTGGAGCATAGTTGTTTAGCCCACGTGCAATGCTACACATGGTATTTGCATGTTCTCAATGTGCAGTGTAAGCACATGCTGTTTAAGTGCCTTCCTCTCCAGTGCACAATAGTTCCACATTCCTGGTGTGTGTAGTCTGGGCACAGCCCTTCTAGAGTGCCTTGGATGAGTGTGTAGAGGACTTGCTAAGCTGGGAACAGGCACATGCCATTTAAGATACTGCCTGATCTGTGGCAAACACCAAGCTACCTAACTGGACTCCCTCTGAAATACCTGCATGGAAGCTTCTGCTCACCTCTCGGAGGTATCATCCTTACAATTGGTGGACTAGGACCTCCTTTCTTCTTCTCCAGTTCTGCAGGTGTCAGTGGGGTTAGCTGGAGAGAGAGACAGTGTCCCCTACTCTGGATTTCTCTGCTTGCTCTTCTGAGCTCAGTCTACCTGAGGTTTTTCAGTGGGGTCCTGCAGCAACCACTCGATCCTCCTCTAGGGGGATGAACAAGGCTGGCTGACAGTTCCAGGCCTCTGGTCTCTTATCTCCTGATTTTCTTCAGCAAACATGGAATTTCTGGGATGGCTTTGATCAAGCAGCCTCTGTTGTTCTCTGCTGAGCAAGAGGAATGCCCTTCTTTTTAGGGCGAGCAAAGCCCTGCAGTGTATGCTCCGCAGCAGTCATCCCAGAAGAGAATGGATTCTGGGGACTGAGCATCTCTCCTGTATTCAGGATCCTGCTTTGAAAACTCTGAAGAAGACTCCTTGTGTGAAGAAGGTGAGCCTTTGTGTCATATGACCAAGATGAGTCTCTCATCATCCATTTGGTCTGGAAAGAAGAGCTGGCAGCATTGATTGATCAGCTGTCCTCTGCACTGTGGATGTCGGATATTCTGTAGGCAGATCAGGCACTGCAAGTGCATCCCCCCTTCCAGAGGGTTTGTAAACCCTCCAAGGTGTTTCCCTCCTTTAGGTTCTCAAGTGCATGGTGTACAGGGAATGGGGATCAACCTACAGCCCGTTTTGAGGGACAGAGGTTTGAGTAGGCTATATGCTTTCTGTCAGGAGAACTTTACTGCTCGGATTTGTTTACCTCAATCAGATGCACAGATGACAGCTATCTCTAAATGCACCTCCATCCTGGGGAAGGATTGTGTGACTCTCAGATACCACATTGATTGCAAGGTGGAAGTTTCCTGAATAGCCATTTTTTGGCCACCTCCCTTATTCTCCAGACAGTGATTTGCAGAGGGCTTGCAACATGTGCCCTTCTCCATTTGATTCAGTCACTACTCAAGATGCCCCTTCAGTTCTTCTGAAGTCAGCAGTGGTCTTCCTGTCAGGTGCCATGTATGATCTGATCCGCCTTGCAGTCAAAGATCTTACATTTCTATAGTGGCACCAGCATGGCTCTGGCTTTGGCCTTGCCGCTGGACAGCGAACATTGCATCCAAGTCTCGGTTATCTAAGGGGCTTGTTTACAAAGCCGCGGTAGTGGTTTCCGATTGTTATCGGAGCCGCTGTCCCATTGATTCAAATCAATGGGGCAGGGGCTCCGATAATGATCAGAAACTGCTACCGAGGCTTTATAAACAAGCCCCTAAGCTTCCTTTCATGGGGAAGTTGTGTTTTAGTTAAGGAACTGAGAGTGTCTAAACTTCATCATCTTCCAGAGGATAGACCTAAAGAGTCTAAAAAGTGCTTCCCCCCTTCTTTCTCTATGTTGTAGTCTCCTTGCTCCCTGTTCAAGGATTCTCAGGACTCCGAGAGGTATTTCCCAGGGAGGGCATCTTTTTCTCCCTCCAGCTCCCGTTCCTGGGCTCAGTCCTTTCGACACATGTATATCCAGGCCTTTTTTAAAATAGCTTGTGGGATGTGTACATCTGAATGGGTGTTTTCAGATGGGCAAATCACAAATAGGACTTCTAAATGATCCCCTATGTGTAGGAATAAAATACATCTATCGAAAAAAATCCAAATTTATGGAAAGAGAATCAGTACGGAACACAGACTCGGGTCAAGATCTTACTGAGGAGGAACACAATTTGCAGCATATCATTATATAGATTTTCTTAATAATACAAATGTTTTTGTGACCTGAGAGCTTAGTAGTATTTTAACATAAGTCTTTTCTGTACTATACATTTTCCTATTTGTTTCTACACTTTACAGCTTTGTGATAAGCAAAACCATTCTGAAGATTCTACAGTACCACAAACAAGATATTAAATAGGTGTTAAAACTAAGCATTGCAGTAAATGAAGCAACACTGCCCCATCTCAGAGATCCAAGGGCATGTTATAAAAAGTACAGTGCATAGGAAATGTATTCATTAGTATGCAATTGGTTCATTAGTGCAGCTTAAAAGATTTAGTATACACTAAAACAATTTAGGAGCCTGTTTACTAGTGTGGTGTTTTTCTACATCTCCTCTCCCTGATAGCCCCCCTAGTCTGTACTTCTGACATTTCCTGGGTCTGAAAAGAGAACCGAGGGCACTGGATGTGGCTTAGGTTGTGACCTTCTTTTGCCCTACTTCAGGCACAGTCAGCATCACTACTTGTTTATTACTTATGTCACTACTTGTTTATTACTTATGTTCGTTAGTAATTAGCTTACACCTTTCCAGTGGCTGTTATGCTGCTTGCTGCTTTGAATAAAACTAACCTTGTAATTGTATATCTATTTAGCTTACATTAGCAGAAGTTCAAAATCTGATAAGAGCTGTGGCAACATTCCATTCCAAAGTAAATTCAGGCTTGGGTTACAGTAAATATATACGAGTGTGAGGATTTTCAGAGGTAAATAAAAAGCAAGCATGTGTGTTTGGTTGGAGAGGTTTTTGTGAACGTAAGTGTAAGAAGAGTGAAAGTTATAAATGGAACAGTTATGGTAGCTTTCTCCTTCATCCTCTTTTTGCTCAGTCTATAACAAATATTGTCCTTATCTATCAATATCTGGTATATTCATCTACTCTACAGTAGTTATTTATCCTCTCAAAGCCAATAAGAATTTGCATGAATTTACCCTCAACATCCGTATATCTGTGATGGTATTAGTAAAAATAGCACTGATAGATAACTAGTGTAAGTGTGATCTTAGAAAAGCAATTGTGAGAAGTTTAATTTTACATTAGATTTTATGGGCCAGGTGACTTGTTTTAAACATTTGTTCTATGTTTCATGTTTTGGATAATGTATTTTCAACCAGCATACCTTTGGGGCCTCTGTTCTTCTCTTTCTGTCCTTCTTCTCTTTCACTCGCGAAGGCACATTTTAGAAATGATAGCTAGAAGCAATCTGGACATCCAGCTCAAAACATTAAAAAAGGCCAGCCAGTTGAAGTTTTTTGCCTGATTTTAGAAACTTGCACATGCCAAATATGGATGGTGGCAGCGGTCATTGCCACATAGATCTCCCCAGTGCTATATAGTCTAACTCTCACATCTTATTTTTCAGACTTCTAGAATTTGCATACAGACATTTCAAAGTCTGATTTGTGTTCATATTAACAGTCTGGCTATCAGATGACAGGGACAATTTGGAATCTTTCAACTATGTCTAATTTTTGCTTAAAGGCACAAGGGTTACTTTTACCTTTTTGGAACCTCTCTATCGGGATGCCTATCTTCCTTGTTTTGCCAGTATCCTTCAAAAATACAGCATTCCGAACCATGCACTCTTTGGCTATTGTTGGTTTTCCCCCCTTAACAGCTGCTCTGTCTCCTTTTTAAAATTTAATGTCAGCAGCCTGATTAAGATAGAGCCTATCTTTTCAGAAAAGACCCCCCCCCCCCACACCTCCCCTGCCCAGAATGTTGATCCGTCCCTAACAAACCAAAACACTCTTCATTGCATCATCGTCTCATCGACATATTGAGACAACAGAGCTCTGTCTGCCTCTTGAGTCCCACACGTGGATGCATACCTTAATGGATGGTGCAAGTACTACAGGTACCCCTAATCTGCCTTAGGTGGCCTTAGGTGCACCCGTGCTATTGGCAACATTGACGCTACTTAATATGTTACGATATGCTAACTGTAATGTGCTATCCATGCTCACTCTCTGCTCCACCCAGCCATTCAGCACCACAATGCGTGATTGGCAGTTAGAATGTGGGTCAAGTAGAGTAACTGTCATACACCCACAGTAACAGTTACTGTGGATCCAAGCACACAAAACCACAAGTTAACTGTTTAGCAAGCCCCTTAGACTCAAGGTTGTGATGCAAGTCTCTAGAATTGCGTTCCTGTGTTCTTTACCAGCAAGAGCAGAATGATGTTAGAAGAATCAGTCTATTGCTAGTTCAAAGAGCATATTGGCATCAGCATGAGCAGCAGGTACTAGTGCTGACATGAGCAGTATTCCGACACTCACAAGCAGGCTAATGGTACTAACACTGATGTAAACAGTGTACTTGTTCCAGCCAGGGCTGGTGTGATCATTAGACAAACTAGGTGGCTGCCTAGAGCTCTAATGATCCAGAGGCAGTCCATTATCGCCCCTGCCGCCCTTCTCTGGGACCTGCAGCGATGGCAATGGCCACAATCAGCTCTGTGACGCTTACCTTACAGCAAACAGATGGGACTGTTTGCTTCCACCCCTCTCATGCCGACTTCCTTTTTGCAACACAAGTAGCACATAGGTGTCAGAATGAGCAGCCTGTGGCATATGTATGGTGGACCATATATACCATGCCCTGGTTTGGCTAGTTCTGATGTCATCCTCTCTAATGCATATGCATGGAACCTTGGCTTCATTTTTAAAGCAAATTTTAGCAATGAAAGGATGCTTTAAAAGAAACATTCCATTTTTTCACCTTGATCCTCACAACTCCTTTTAATAAAATGTTGCTAAATTTGTAGTTTAATCTGTGAGCAATTTTCATTCTGTGCTGGAATAATATACTGTATCTCTGTAAACTTTAAAAGCTTCAAAATTACTTTTCTTTTTTCAAATTGAAGTTTTGCTTTTCACATTTTCTAAAAATGTCTACAGACTAGTTAATAAATTGAATCACTGTATTGGAAAAAGTATTCTAGCTATATTTGTAGGTCATTGTAACAATAATTTTTCTCCCTAATTTGTCTGCTATAAATACATTTCACTCCAGCAATAGTGTTGCTTAGGCTTTATCTATCTCTGTCCATACAAACATATAAAGGGATCTGTTTACACAAGTGTGCTAAAGTTCTGCAGTTACTGGATAGTTATATATTTATTTAATTTAAAATATTTGTTTCCTGCCAAATCACAATGTTCTTGGTGGGTTACAGAAAACCATAAATGATTCCTTCAACATAATATGCATTAAAATAGTTCAAATATAATTAAAAAGCTAGCATAGCTACAACTTTAATTTCTTCCTTAATTCTAATAACTTGTTCATTCTAATTTTAGTTGGCAAGACATTTCATAGATTAGGGGCACTAACAGGGAGGCAGATTTCACAATGGGACATCCAAGTGTAATATGGGATGTCAAAGCCAGAATGTTTGAAAAAAAGCAGACACATGCAAGTTCAGGCATGATTTAGGAAACATGGATGTGCCCAACTTGCATGTATATCAGACGTCTATATAGACATTCGTAGCATAGCTTTTCAGAACCAAGACATCTAATAGCATAATGGTTAGAGTAGTGGCTTAAGCGCATGATGACCAGGGTTCAAATACCAGTGTGGGTCTTTGTGATCTAAAGCTAGTCACTTAATTCTTCATCTTCTCTGGATGTTTTAAGGTGAAAACAAGCACTTCCCTGATGCCTCTTCATGCCTGGAGCAGGTATAAACATAGACATGCCTACAGATGATTCTGAGATCCAACAGGGATGTGTAAGTCCATTGCTCCTCCCCTGACATGTCTCTTCCACACCCCTGTGCCTACTTGGACATCCCGGCACTGGAGACATCTTTGAAACTGCTTTCTAAAATAGCTGTGGGGATGCCTCCATGCTATAGACATCTCTGTGTCCATTTTAAGATGTCCAAAGCATGAATAGGACTTCTAAAATGACCCACCTAGTGTTTAAGGAATCCCTAAAGCTAACTGGAAGCTAATTTATTTATTTATTTATTTAACAGTTTTTATATACCGTCTTTCTACTAGTCAAGACAGTTTGATGGAACTAATTAATTAATTAATTGATGGAACTGCTTTCTTTCCAATCTATGGAAAAAAAAATATCCGTCTAAAGTTATACAAATATTCAGGAGAGCTATCCATTCAGTTAAAAACACTGGGGTCAATATTCAGAACTGTTATCTGGTTGGTCAGTGGGAGGCTGACTGGCTAAGGGTGCTAACCAGGATATTCATTAGCAGTATCTGAATACTTCTGCTGAATATTCCCACAGACTGACCCAGCGCAATCCGATTAGTGCTGGAGTGATCCGGGAGTGCTGCGAGGGTGGTGTTGGCATTATCCGGATAAGTGTCAACACTTACCTGGTTAACGGATTTTCAGTCGGTAACTTAGGCATGAATAACTGGCCTAAGTTGCAATCTGGATAAGTGTAAACTGAAAATTGGTGCAAGCTGCTGCTGCTGCTCAATATCCTAAGAACTATGGTTGACCTCACGGTGTTTGAATACTGGTCTTTTTGAATATCAGCCGAACATGAAAATTCTGGCATAGCTATAAAGAGATAATTTGTCCATTTAAGGTTATGAGTTGTCTGTCCCACTGAATATCAACCTCATCATTTTTAAATGTAATTTTAACCTGAACCCATTGCCCCATTTTATTAAAACCTCAGAGACACCATTTTGATCCATTTATTTTTCAACCAATGTAAGTCCTACCATTTAGGGGACCCTCACAATAGCTGTTTAAAGTGATGTGGCAGACTAGGGGCACAACTTCAGGGAGATAATACTGTCCATGCAGATTTAAACTCTCTGAGAATTGTTGGGTTCCAAGTCCAGACCAGTAAAACCACTGGAACTCTAGAGCCACTCACTTTGTGCTTCACCAACTCTCCCTGAATCAGTTCAGGCCAGAATTTGGTTGTTCCCACCTTACCTCACTGGTCAAGAGAGCCCGCCGAAATCACTAGGTGGCACAAAAGGTCACAAATCCAATATTTTGGTAGAGCCACTAGAGGTTTATACCACCAAATAAGGCAGAACCTTAAAGGTTTCTATACAAATATTGCCAAGCCCCCCTCCCACACACAAATTGGAAAGAGAGTATGTTTTGTCCAACAGACCTTACTCATCATCAGGAATTCCTTAAATTCTCAGAACCCTATTTACTAAGCTGCATTAGTTTTATAATGTGTGCATTAATAGCACAAGCCCATGCTATCAGTTAATTTACCACTGTAATATACAATATAAGAAATGCATTACCCAGCTAACAGGGAAGGGAACATTGAATAGACTGGTTAGTACAAAGAGGTAGTTACTACACATTAACTTGCAACACAGCAGTTGACATGCATTAAAAACTTTTCTCAGCATTAACTGAATGACAAAATGCTGGAAACATTTCAACAATTAAGGCAGAAGCTCCATACTTACTGTATCTTAAATCTGACATCTAGGATAAATTTCACATTTCAATAAATTAGGCCTACATTTTTTTTTTAGAGTATCACTGTATCTAAATGTAGCTTTTGTATAAACTGAAAAACTTAAGTTGCTTTTTCATGACAGGCTTATGTCATCTCTGCTGGCTATGTAAGTGTCTAAATATCAGTTCCTCTATCCTAGGAGTGATATATCTTTACAGACTTGTGGTTGGATCACAAAAGTGTTTCTTCATATAACAGATAAAATTGATTTGATAGGGGACATGCCAGTTATTCTTGGTGGAGATTTCAAACACTAGATGATATCATGGATTTGAGCTCATAGGTTAAAGATAAGCCATCCAAACCTGCCAAGTGATTAAATCTAGGCCTACTGAAGTGGGGTTAATTGACTCGTCAATACTAATGTTTCATTGAAGAGGAATACACTTTTCTTTCCTCTAACCATAAGCATATAAAGGGTGGCCCAAAAAAAGTGAGAACATCTCGTAAATTAAAAGCTTAAATAGTTTACTTATTTACCTTTTTTAGCTATATAACGTCTTTATTTCGACAATTTCCGGTCACCATCTTTTTTTTAAAATTTGTCAATCGTTTACATCTGTCTTTTTGAATTTTTAAATAACTTATATGCTACGAGATGTTCTCACTTTTTTTGGGCCACCCTGTACAAGGATTGACTATATTTTCTCTAATGCATCTGTTTCAGCAGAAATATTTATGGCTCTTGTTTAACAGGCCTGTCAATCAGATTGAGTCCTCCGCTGGCATTCCTGTTGGTGGAGGGAGTGCAAAATGCTCATGAAAGCGATCGCGCTTAGGATCACACAGGTAGGCCCTCAGGACCTGCCTATGCCACGCGATCCTAAGCATGATCACTTTTGTGATCGCTTTGCACCTCCCTCTACTGGCAGGAATGCCTGTGGAAGACAAACAGACAAGCAGAAACATTGGTCTGGGTTGTTCTTTCCTAGGTGTGTAACTTTGCACTTGTCCACATTAAAATTTATCTGCCATTTACACGTCCAGTCTTCCAATTTATCAAGATCCCCTTGCAATTCTTCACAATCCTCTTGTGTTTCTACAACTTTGAATAATTTTGTGTCATCTGCAAATTTGATCACCTCACTCATTCATTAATATGTTAAAAAGCAGTGGGACCAACACAGATCCCTGAGTAAGGATTCATGTTTCATTTCTCCCTCATATGGTTTCTTTAAATCAGTGCTCTCTCAGGATGTGGTGAGGCATTGGTGTGCCCTCATGCACATCTTTACATGTAGTTTTACAATAGACTTTGCATTTGGCAAAGCCTTTGTAAAATCCAGTAGGGATTTTCTAAGTCCTGAACTAAATGCCTACCAGACATTTACAGGGATACAGTACAAAAAATAAAGCGCCCAAGGCCACCACTCTTGGTTTGCCTACCAGGCATTTACAGGGATACCATACAAAAAAGGAAGCTCCCAGGGCCACCATTCTTGGCTTGAAAGCCAAAAAAGCCTTTCGCCAGAGTTATGTGGCTCTGGACACATCAGGAAAAAATTGTGAAGATGCACCACAAAAGGGAACAGCCTTATTCTTAAAGTAACCTTTGAAAACTTAGATTTTATCTTGGTCAGAAACAAAGGTTACAAGCAATGTTGCTCTGGTATGGAAATGATCCTGGGAGTCCTCTAAAAATGGTGTTAAATCAATTCCTGAAGGTGGTTGCAGGTCATTAAGGCCTGGAACTGACCCAGCCAGTAAGGTAATACATTTTTGAGATAGATATAGTATCAGCGTTAGATAAGCACAAAACCCCATGAAAATATTTCCATAATAAAATCTCTGGAGACAATAAATGGCACATTGGAAAATTCAAAAATCTAACATTCTTAGACTTTAAAAGATTGTCATAGATCTCTAATTTATGAGTAATCAACAAATTATTCTTCATTGTAGCAGCCTGAACTGCCTACAAGGAATTGCACACAGTTTCAAATTTAGACACTTGATCAGCAAGTAATTCTACCCGCTGTTCTACCTGAACCAGCCTTGCCACTATGTCCTGCGTAAAGGAGCAGAGCTGGGTCACTGTAGACACTAGAGCACATTCAGTCCAGGTCACCACCCTCCAGACGTCAGCCATGGAGATCTGAGAATCAGGTATCTTGACGAAATCGGCAAGGCGGTGTCCATAAGACAGGTTTCAGAAGTCTCATCCTTGTATCAGACGTTCTCTGTACCAACAGAGTACTCCCAGTAGAACCAGATGGAGTAGAGTCCCATAGGAGGGGGAAGGGTGGAGTGTGGTCAACAGAGCTGAAAGATGCTCCTCCCAAACTCCCTGAAGGGGACTCCATGGCTGCTGGTAGGGAGGAGACCCCATGGGACCATTAACCACATATGATGATGGCATTGCCTTCTTCTTGTGTTTCCCCATGGGCGACTGTCCACTTCCACAACTTCTGGGGGTACTCCCACATTGCTCCAAGGGGCCCCCAAAGGGCCAAAAATGCTCCTTGCATCTCACCCCTTAGATCGCCCCACGCACCCATGCATGTGCAAACCGCGCGGTAAAGCTAGCTGAGAAAAAAAGACAGGACAGCAAAAGCCCCAATGATGTCAGGGCTGTCCTGCCTGCAACCTACCTAGACCTGTGGCTGCCTTGAAAATGCTCCTCCCAGTACTGACGTCAGGCACACCATCCGGCTTTTAAGGCCCCTGATGACATCGGGGCCATCCTGCCCGCAGCCTGCCTTGGATGACCTGCAGCTGCCTTGAAAATGCCTCCTCCCAGTGCAGAGAGCTCACCATCTGACTTTTAAAGTCCCCGATGATATTGGTGCTGTCCTACCCACAGCCTGCCTCAAAAACTCTCCTCCCCATCATTGTGGATAATTGTTGAAACCAATTCTGCTCAGTGTGCAGCAGAGGCCAAGAAAGCAAATAGAATGCTAGGAATCATAAGGAAAGGAATGGAGAATAAAGCAAAGTATATTATAATGCCTCTGTATCACCTCCATGGTGCGACCACACTTTTTATTTATTTATTTTATTTATTTACAGCCTATATACCTGGCCTAATCACACAGTTCAAGGTGGCACAAAAACATAAAATAATACAAATACATTAACAAAGCATAAAAGCAGATATAAAATCAATCATCAAACACCTGATGAAACAGGTGACACTTCAGACTCCTATGGAAGGACAAGATGTCACAACAGCCCTCAAAGAATCAGGCAAGCTATTCCATAAGTTAGGAACAGCCAATGCAAAAGCACAAGAACATGTAACATGCAATCTAGTCCGGAATGCAGGCGACAAATAAGAGTATCATAAAGGGCATGACGAACCAGACGAGCAGAAGTATACCACAGCAACAGCTGACCCAAACGTGACACTGATAAGCCCAATCATATTTTCAATACAATACAAAGAACCTTAAACATAATCCACTGCCAAATAGGCAGCCAATGTAAAGAAAGCAAACAGGGTATAATATGGTCAAACTATGATTCTCCCAAAACTACCCTGTCTCATCTGCAAATTTGATCACCTCACTCATTATTCCTATTTCCAGGTCATTTATGAATATGTTAAAAAGTAGCAGGCCCAGCACAGATCCCTGGGGTACTCCACTATTCACATTTCTCCATTGAAAAAATTGATCATTTAGCCCTATTTTCTGCTTTCTATCTTTTAACCAATTTCTGTTCCACAATAGTACACTGCCTCCTATCCCATGACTTTTTAATTTTGCCAAGAATCTCTCATGAGGGACCTTGTCAAAGGCTTTCTGAAAATCTAGATCCACTATATCAACCAATTCACCTTTGTCTACCTGTTTATTCACACCTTCAAAAAAATATAACAGATTAGTAAGACAAGATTTTCCTTGGCTAAATCAATGATGGCTTTATCCCATTACACCATGACTATCTGCATTTTCAGTAATTGTATTCTTTATAATGGTACTGACGTCAGGCTCACCAGTCTGTAGTTTCCCCAATCATCCCTGGAACCCTCTTTAAAAATTGCTGTTACATTGGCCATTCTTCAATCTTCCGGTACTACAGATTATTTTAATGATAGTTCACCGTTTACTAAAAGTAGGTATGCAGTTTCAGATTTCAGTTCTTTAAACACCTTTGGATATATATCATCCAGTCCAGGTGATTTGTTACTCTTCAGTTTATCAAATAATTGTAGTAAATCTTACCGGTTTATCAATATTTCTTTCAATTGTTCTGCTTCATCACTTTAAATACCATTTCAGTCATGGGAAACTTCCTTAGATCATCTTCAGTAAAGATCAAACCAAAGAATTAATTCAGTCTCTCCACTATGACCTTGTTCTCCCTTAGTTAGTGCCCCTTTTAACCCTCTGTCATCAAATGGTCCAACTGACTCTTGCAAAGGTTTTCTACTATGAATGTACTTTAAAATGTTTGTATTATGTGTTTTGGCTTCCACAGCAATCTTTTTTTCAAATTCTCTTTTGCCTGCCTTTGAGTGCCTTGCATCTAACTTGCCAATGCTTATGTTTCCTGTTTTCATCATTTGGCTGCTTTTTCCATTTCACAGCCTCTCTGACCTTGCCTTTAAACCATGCTGGCAGTTTTTTGACCTTCCTTTCACTTTTCTTAAAGCGTGGAATACATTTGGTCTGGACTTCTGAGATAGATTTGTAATCAACGCCCATGCTTGATCTAAATCTTTAAACTTTGCAACTGCTCCTTTTAGGTTTTTTCCCATCATGTTATCATAGTCTCCTTTTTGAAAGTTTAAAGGTAGTAATTTGGATTCCCTTGCTATCCTTCTTCCATTTATTAAATCAAATGTGATCATGTTATCCATGACTATTGCCAAGTGGCACCAGCAACCTTATCTCTTGCACCAGATCCTGTGTTCCCCTCTTGTCAGTTCATGAACCAGCTGTTCCAAGAAGCAGTCATTTATTTAATCTAGAAACTTTATCTCCCTAGCATGTCCTGCCACAACACTGACCCACTCTATGCAAGGTTAATAAAAATCACCCATTATTACTGTGCTGTAAATTTTGTTAGCTTCCCTAATTTCTTTTAGCATTTCATTATCTATCTGTTTATTCTGGACAGCAGATCGATAGTACACCCCCACTGCCATTGTCTTCCCCTTTTTACATGTGATTTCTGTCCATAGAGATTCTATAGTGCATTTTGTTTCCTGCAAAACTTTTATCCTCTGTGACTCGATGCTCTAACATAGAGTGCAACCCCAAATTTGATATACCCTATCATTGTGATATAGTTTGTACCCCGGTATCACAGAGTCCCATTGGTTGTCCTCCTTCCACCAGGTCTATGAGATGCCATTCATATCTAACCATTCATTTAGTGCTATATATTCTCGCTTTCCCTTCTTATTTTTTAGACCTCTAGCATTTGCATACAGGCACTTTAGAAGTTGTATTTTTTTCATATTAATCTTTCAGCTCTGTCTGTTCAGTATTTAAGGGCATCTGGGATACCCTTCCTGATCACTACCCCCCTCCCCCCCCCCACACACACTCACAAATATACAGACATCCCTAACTCTTTCTGGATCTCTGCTGACCCTTACTTGGCAATCTGACCCTAAGCAGTATTATCTAAATATTACTCCAGGTAGTCACAGGTGCCATTTTTATCCCAGAACTCCGAAGGAGCGGAAATGCCTGGGGATTGCTTCCTGTTCCCCACTAGATACCAGAGACCCCTGGTAAGAGCTGGGTATGGGACCTGAGAGTGGGGGTGGAATTATATTGAAGGGTTCCAAGGGAAGGGGTTATTGGTGTTGGTAGGGGTCTTGAAAGAGCTAATGATGCATATATGTGTGTGGAGGGGTGTTGATCAGGAAGGGGATATGAGGTGGAGGAGGTGATTATGTGCAGGGTATATGATGTAGGAGTTGAATGGGAAGGGTATGCAATGTGGGAGCAATTGGGAAGGGTTTGTGATGTCAAGGGTTGATTGGAAGGGGTACCAACATAGACCTTTACACTTGTCTTCAAACAGGCACTTAGTTATACCTTGGGACAGCTGTAAATGCTGACATCCAGGAAATACATGTTACGATTTTAGGCCTCCCCAAACCACTCCATCTCCAAGCCCTAATCAACCTGCTTTGCAATCTAGATTGATGCAGTTCTTGATATGTAAATTGCAGCTTTCTAAAATTGTTGTTTTCATGTATAGGTGATCTGCATTTACAAATGCTGCTATTTACATGTGGAGATGCTCCTGAAATAACACCTTTAGGCCCATGTTTACTAAACTTAGCACATGCTATCTGCTGCAGCACCCATGCTATTACTGCATCCACAGCGCAACCTAGCATACGCTAATATTTAACAAACATGACCTGTGGCATAAATTCTGCCAAAGCAGCCTTTGCAATGCAGGAGGATCTAGGCAGAAAGGGAGTTCAGACAATGATGGTAAGGCAGAGTGGAAAACATATTTTATCATATTTGCCGCGCTGCCTCCGCTCTTGTAATTTGGTCGTGGGCCCAGTGTCTGTTCTCTGCCGGGCCAAAGTCTCACAATAACCACCACACTGCAAGACTTTGGCCTGGCAAGGAACAGCTTGGTCCCACGGCAAACTTACAAGAGCAGAACCAGCACAACAAACACAATGAAGTAAGTTTGCCGCCACCGCCGCATAGGGGGCTGCAAGTGGAGGGGGGGATGCCACCACAATATTGGAGGCACTCAATTGTGTAGGGTAGGAATATCTATACTTCAATAAAGACCTAATAATTTAAATCCTCCATTATTTACTCCTTGATGTTCTTCTTAAAGTTTTTATGTACATTTTTTTATATAATTTGAGTGCAAATCTGTGATCAGCCAGTCAGCCACACTGATGGCACCTGCTCTCTGAGTAAATCTGTGATCTACCTAATATGATAGACATTGCAAACAAAAATCTTTAAATATATTTATTTATTTAGTTATTTAACATCTCTTATATACCGCCTTTCAAGGGTATCAAGTAGTTTACATTGAACACAACTAAACTTAAGTTATATAGAACAATTAGAGGAGCAAGTGCAATAGGGGGGACAAGGGATAGGTTAAACCAATACAATTAACTTATTTACAGTGTGAATCAACTATAGGTCTAGTTCTGAGTGTAATTAGGGATCATTTGATTGTGTGCTAAGATGTTAAGTGACTGTTCCATAACACTCTTAGAAAATGTGTGTTTTGAGCCTCTTGTTAAACTCCTTCAGGTTTTTTATTGCTCTTATATTGCTTGGAAGGGAATTCCATAATGTTGGACTGTAAATGGAAAAAGTGTGTTGGCATGTTTCTTGCGTGCTGAATATTTTATGTTTGGGGACTTTAAGTAGGTTTGTGGTTTGGTCTCATCTTGGTCTGCTGTCTGAGGTTGTGTGAATGAGTGACCACAAGCAGTCAGCAGTTAAACTGTGTATACTCTTAAATATATTCATGAGTGATTTGTATTGTATGCGTGCTTGGATGAGCAGCCGGTGCAGCTGTTTCAGGATCGGAATTATGTGCTCTTGTCTAGATGTCCATGAGATCATGTGGGCTGCAGAGTTTTGGGCAATTTGTATTTGGAAGAATGTACATTTTGGTAGTCCTTCAAGTATAGAATTAATCCAAGTGAGGGGTGATCATCGTTTGGCAAACAGTGTGGAATAGATTATGGTCTAATAACGGGTGGAGGTTGTGAAGGACCTTTCTTCTTTCATAAGATGCTTTAGTTGCTTTCTTAATACGGGTTTGGAAGTTCAGTTTGTGGTCTAGCATCAGACCAAGGTATTTGATGTCAGACCTGAAGGGGATATCGCGAATGAGATCTTCTCTGGTGGTATGTATGTGGAATCTCTATTAAGATTAGTGCTTCAGTTTTGCTGAAATTTAATGTAAGAGATTGTTCATGTAACCAATGGGTCATTTTGTTAAGGCATGCAAGTATGTTGGAGAAGTCTGGATTCCTTGTAGCAAATGGAGTATATAACATAATGTCATCTGCTTAAATGTGATACCATATCTTGTACTTCTGGAGGATGTAACATATGGGCTGGTAAGTTGCTGCAGTTGCTTTCTTAATATGGATTTGGAAGTTTAGTTTCTGGTCTAGCATTACACTTATGTATTTGACCTCAGACCTGATGAGAATATCGTGATTGAGATTTTCTCTGGTGGTGTGTATATGGAGTCTCTGTTAATAACTATTGCTTCAGTTTTGCTGAAATTTAATATAAGAGATTGTTCATGTAACCAATGAGTCATTTTGTTAAGGCATGTAAGTATGGTAGAGAAGTCTGGATTCCTTGTAGCAAATGGAGTATATAACAAAACGTCATCTTCATAAATGTGATGCCTTATTTGGTACTTCTGGAGGATGTGACATATGGGCTGGATGTATTGATTAAATAGGAGAGCAGAGAGGACTGATCCTTGAAGAAATCCTTAATATACTGTACTTGAAAAGGTTTTGAGGTCTTGTTTTCACAGTTTAACTTGTGTGTATTTGGTTAAGTAAGAGCAAAACCATCTTAGGGGAGTCCCATTTACTCCAATTTCTACCAGGCAGTCAATGAGTTTTCTGTGGTTTATGGAGTCAAAGGCTGCTGAGATATCAATGAAAATGAGGATGAAGACTAGCTTGGACCTTTAAATTCCCTTTAGCAAGTTGTCTAAGAGGGAGGTGAGAAGCATTTCTATGCCATAATTTTGTCAGAACTCTTGTTGTTGGTCATCCAGTGGTGCATTTGCCTCCACAAAGTCCTGTAGCTGTAGCTGAATGGCTTTCTCTATTATTTTAGCTAAGAGAGGGATACTAGAGATGGGTCTGTAAGATGTCGGTAAGTCATGGTCAGCTGAGGAGTTCTTGAGAGTAGGTTTCTTGAGGAAACCTTCAGATTAGTTGGCTTCAGCCCTTGGAGGAGAGAGGAATTTATTATTTTGAGCAGTGGTGCGGTTAACTCTTTTCTGGTCGTTTTGATCAATGCTGTTAGACATGAGTCCAATAGTGAAGTGGTGGTGTTTATCATGGACATGATTCGATTTACTTGATTGCTTGATATTGAGGTAAATGGGTTCCATTTTGGTGAGCTGCTGGTTGCATTTGTTGTTCTCCAATCTAGTGCTATTGTATCTTTAACACAAGGGAATTTGTTCAGGAAGTAAGAGGCATAATCATGTGGGTTCAAGCTTGGGCCTTTCAGAATATGTGGGGCTCATATGAGCGACTTGGTGATATTGAACAGCTCCCTAGGTCGGTTGAGGGATTTAAATTTGAGGTTACTGTGGTATTCTTGTTTCCTCTGATTTACCAGTTTATTGTAATCCTCTTGCTTGGTGATGTATTCTCATTGGTGTTCAGAGTTTTGTGTTCTGTGCCATCTTCATTCTAGTTATCTCAGTTTGAGTTTTGCCTCCTTTATATCTTTTGAGTACCAGGGTGCTGTGGAGCTTTATCTTGATGCTCGCTTTGGACAGAGTACTGTGAATGAAGTTATCATATTATTTCAATCATCTACTAGTTTTGTAAGATCCAATGGGGGTGAGACTATTAGGGGGTGAGGATTCAAGCAAAGCTTCCTTGTTGACTTGGAATCTGTGCATTCCCTAGTGTTGAGATTCCCTTTTGTGGTTAGTCTGGGGCAGTGGAAGATCAAATTATATTATGTGGTGGAAGGAGCATGGTAGCAGTGTAGTCTGAATGTTCTAAACTATTATCTTCTTAGGTATGAATACCATGTCTAGGGTTTTTCCTCCTTTGTGTGTGGGAGAGCTTATGATTTGCAATAAGTCCAGTGCATCTATGACTTCAAGGAGAGATGACCAAAATGATAGAGGAGTATCCCTTTATATGAAAACCAATAGTAAATCAACTGAAATGCTGAGGCTTTGGTGAGCTAGGTGATCACCTAGGGCAGCAGACAATGGTGGACAGCATGGCTAACACTCCCCTACCCCCTGGGAAGTGACAACTGAACTGCTGCAGCACTGCAGGAGGCTTTAAAACACCCATGTGCAAGTGTGCAGTTCCAGTCTGCCACTCTGTCACCTCCAAGTAAGTTGCATTGGAGAGGGGCAGGAGCAGCAGGCTATAAGCATGCATGTGTGTGAGCATTTTAAGGCCTAATGCAGTTCAGTTGCCACCACTTCAGTCCAGTTTTGGGGAGATGGCACGGAGGGTTTGCCTAGGCCGACAGAACCCTTGGGTCGCCACTGGGAAAGAAGGAAGCAATATTGGCCATCTTGGAAAGAAAAGATGCAACTTCCGCTCAAAAAGGTGTCATCTATAAACCTCAAACTCAAACAGAGAAACTGGACAGAAATATGGACATGGATATTCAAAAGTTGGGTATGCAAATAGAGATGCTTTTGCTAGGAGATTTCAACCTGCTAGATGTGAATAAGGATATTCCATCTGCACAATCAGAAAGAAGTAGAGAGACTGTAGATGGCAAGGCACTCTGCTCAGACAAATGGTGAAAGAATCTATGTGAGAATGGGTGACACTGGATCTAATACTCACATATGGAGACAGTGGGAGGGGGATACTCAGTGGCAGCACCTAGCACTTGTAAAGTGCCCAGCCATCACCGCTGAATATTAACTATAAATTTTCAATGCCAGGGCCATATCTAGCCACCGGCATTGAATATCTGGGTTGACACAGAAGCCGTAAATTAAATGTGCAGCAGCAATATTGAGACCCTGCCTGGTTAGCTCCCACAAGTAAATTTAGGCCAGCCTTTGCCAAGCCTTACTTTACCCTTGTGTTGCTAACCGGGCAGCGGCTCATTATTACCACTGCCTTGTTAGAAATGGGTGCCGCCTTTGCTCCATCCCAGAACCCCCATGACATACCCCAATGCTTACCCCATAGTATTACAGATAAATGTAATGATAATTCACAGATTACTAACAGTAGGTCTGCAATCTCATATTTCAGTTCTTTCAACACCCTTAGATGTACACCATCTGGTCCAGATAATTTGCTACTCTTTAGTTTATCAAATAATCGTATTACATCTTCCGGGTATAACGATATTTCTTTCAGTTCTTCTGATGCATCACCTTTAAATACCATTTCAGTCATGGGTAACTTCCCTCTCTCATCTTCAGTAAAGACCGAAGCAAAGAATTCATTCAGTCTCTCCTCTATGGCCTCGTCCCCTCTTAGTGCCCTTTTTACACCTCTATCATCTAATGGTCCAACTGACTCACAAGGTTTTTTTCTATGAATGTACTTGAAGATTGTATTTGTTTTTGTTTCCATGACAAGTTTTTTTTCAAATTCTCTCTTTGCTTGTCTTATCAATGCCTTGCATCTAACTTGCCAGTGCTTATGTTGTTTCCAGTTTTTGTCATTTGGCTCCTTTTTCCATTTCCTGAAAGATACTTTTTTGGCTGCAACAGCCTCTCTGAACTCAACTTTAAACTAGTCTGCCAGTTTTTTGGACTTCCTTCCACTTTTCTTAAAGTGTGGAATACACCCATGCTTGATAAAAATTTTTAACCTTTCCAAATGCTCCTTTTATTTTTTTCATAACTATTTTCCTCATTTTATCATAGTCTCGCTTTTAACCCTGGAATTACCGAGATTTTTTGCACACACTGAATACCGTTGGGGTCAATAATGACCCCACAACGAATTTTAATTGTTAACCATGAAAAGTTTAAACTAAACAGACAAAATATTATTCCGAATTAATTATTTATTATATGAAGGTTAATGTTTTGAAATGTAATACTTTATCATAAAATTACATGAAGAAGAGTTGCCATGAAAGCATTTTTTGCATGCACTTGATGAACACAGTAAAGAACTACAGTCATTTGCATGAAACACAGACAATTTCTGAATGTTCTTTGCAAACATTGCGCTTGCAGGAAGTGCAAACTATGTTGCTTTTCTTGTCTTTTTCTCTGGAACAGCAGTGACACCTTGCCCTTTTCTTTGGGATCCCGACATTGCAAACTGCATCAGTGGCTTCTTCAATGCTGGAAGAAGTCTCGCTGGAATTACTCTGAAGCAACTGCTTTCCTAATTCCTAGAGGAATAGAAGACGTCTGTGCTTTGACTTGGACTGCCATTCTGGATTTAGTGACATCCAAACAATGAAGGCATTCAAAGCACTGATGTCCGACATGTTGTAGAAGATTGTCACTGGCCAGCGTCTTGTCATTCGTTTTGTGGTATACGTGCACAACATTTGATCTGCCGTATCTACTCCACCTTTACTAGAATTATAGTCCAAGATCATGCGTGTTTTTTTTGTCTGGACATGTGTTATCTACTTCTTCTTGATCATGCAAACTGCTCAGAAGAACAACCACTTTTCCTTTCTTCGGGCAATAGGAAACCAGAGTGGCGTCATCGCGAAAGGCAAACAGTGAAGTGCATACCTCTCGGCCCTTTGCTGTTACAAATTCTGGAGGTAATTATTTTCTGTTTTTTCAAATTGTCCCCAAAAGTGTCATTTGTTTTTCTAGCAATTTCCGTGACAGGGATAAACTGCAGAAGAAATTGTCAACAGTAATATTTCTGCCAGATCGCGTCAATCCTTCAGTGAGTTGCCGCACAACCCTTTCACCCTGATTCTGTTCCCTGTTTTGTCCGAGTTCCCTTCCTGTAGGTCCACTGCCATAGGGGAAAAAATAAAAGTAGGAATATCTTTGCTCCCTGACCTGATTCTGGTTCCATTTATGTAGAAAACAATGTGTGCAAAGTTTGAAGCCAATCAAATAATATTTAGGGGTAGCTCAAGGTCCATATCTATCAGGCCCCTGGATCCCCCCCAGGGTTCGTCAGACCACTGGGTATTATCCGCTCATAGATGGGGGTATCATGCTTGCCAAGCACTCAATGTGGTCCAGATGCTAGTAAGGACTTTGACGATGTGGGGAACATCTTACGGTGTTGCGAGACAACACCCAGAAGGAACTGGAGTTGCTCTTCTTTTGTGGTGTGTCGGCCGTTGAACTCCTCAATGAGTTTGACCCCTCGCTCAGCCACATCGTTGATCACTGGAAGATTTTTTACTTTCTTCAGACCGTCTTTGAATGATGCATTCTCTTCCCAGTCTTCTGGGTCTGCATTAAGAAAATCACTGTTGATGTTGAAGTGTTTCAGGAAACGGATTGACTTGCGAGTTGCAAAAGATTCAAGTGGTGGAATCATGGAACTTTTCAATTCGACCCGCTTTGGGGGATCTTCGTCTTCGTCATCATCCTCATCGCTTTCATCTGATTCTGCCGGGATCATGGCCGACACTATGGCCCGCTTTGTCGGTGCTGAAACAGCTTCATCAAACAGTGACAGTGCCACAAGCTCCTCTGACACATACCACAGATGCTGTTGCAGTTTGTCTCTGGCCGCTCTTCCAACACGGTCATTGTGGTAAGAGTGTAGTTTCTTCAGCATCTCCAAATCTGTTCGAGGAGCAACTGTGGCATCAGGGGCACAAAACCAGGCTTCCACAAGAATCAGGATGGAGAAAATGCTCACATCATGAACACAGGACTCCTCCCGTTGGGTAAGATCTTTGAGTTGTCCTCGGAACATCCAAATCTTGAGACAGTACAAGACTTTTGCCATCCATCTGGCATGATGGAAAGCTCCGGGTTTCTTGAAATTGAAACTAGGAAGATTCCCTCCAAGGCAGACAATCGTTAACTCCAAGAATTCCAGGTAATCATCTCGGTGATTGCCCTGTGCCAACTTGGATTCTGCAAACTTCATGATGCGATCCCTGTCAGGTTGCAGCACCTCCAAGTCTTTTCCAGTTTGATAGTTGGACTTGTCAAGGGAGCCCCAATTCTTTTGGAACCAGCGAAAGAGTTGGACATCGGGACCCGATGAAGCTCCAGAGCATGTACAGAATACTGCACCAAGAATTATTTCGTAAATGTGATGGTGGCATGCCAAATGAAGGACTGTGCGACGGAGTCTCTGTTCTAGAAGAATGCACGCTCCTGATCGACGTCCCGTGTTCGATGCAGTTGTATCAAAGCAGAAGCCTGCAACCTTTTCATCCAAACACCATTCCTGTAACAGTTCATAAACTGCTGCAGCTTGATTCTCGCCCGTTCCTGATGTCAGTTTTGGTACACCAAGAAGTTGTGTTTCTCCAGTGGAGACAGCCGTTATCAAAACTGGAAGGCTTTCAACGGATGTGGTTGAACAGAGGAGAGATGGCAATAACTTGCTATCCCAATGCACAATGCATGTTTTGCCTTCGGCTTTGAATGCGTTGTGCAGGTCTGTCCATTGTTGCTGATGGTGCTTTTCTCTATGGCGCTTGATGCTGGAGCGGCTGATATTGAGCTCCCCAGGATAATGTCCCAGACTTCTGGTGGTTTCAACTACCACAAACAGAGCATTGCGATACGTTGTCCCTGTCCGATCCTGGGCTGCTGTAAGCTCTGGGGTCCAGACATTGTTAGGTCAAAACTTCTTCTTTTGTGGAGTTGCTTTCTTCTATCCGTTATCTGAATCCGCAGATGTCGACGAGTCTTCACCTGACTCTGCTGAGGAAGAAGATCCTTCCAGCTGAACTTGGCTTGTAGTTGCCTCGGCTTCGGCAACATGTTTTTGTCTGCGCCTTTTCAGTTCTTCTTCTCGCTGTTGCGATCTTGCTTCCGTGTTGGCCAGTTTCTTGTCCATCGCGCACATTGAGCCGCGGCACCCTGGTTCTCGTTGCGCTATTAAGAATTCTTTGTCTTCTTGAATATGAATTAAAGACATTGCATTGGCATGCACCACATCAAATAGGTTTTTCATTGCAACCTGGAATTCTTTTTCATTTGCCTCTTGTTTCCCTCCTCTCCCTTTGTTTTTCTTCAAAAGTTTCCACTGATTGAACAATTTCTTTACTTTTTCTTGAATTTTGTCATTTCTTTGAACAGGAAGCCTGGCCTTTTCCCAGTAAGCTTCTACTTCACTTGTTACAATAGATGCACTTTCACTAACGCCTTTGTTTAATGTCATATGGTGATGTAAAAATACACTTAACACTTGCTCCTTGCTGAGGAGCTTGGTCCCCAGAATTGTGGTGGACATTTCTTCAATGAGATAAAAACTAAGTTTTTTCGCCATCTGAAAAGAATAAAGATACAAAGATAATAGTACAATGTCTTTGCCACCTCTCAGAGACGAGATTAGTTCAAATATGACGCAATCAAATGTAATCAGCGTGGAACTGAGTAGATGATACAAGATGATGCAACATTTCGTCATCTGCTCCCAGGGGGAAATCTCAAGACTTGTTGAGCCACCCCTAAATATTATTTGATTGGCTTCAAACTTTGTACACAGTGTTTTCTACCTCAATTGAACCAGAATCAGGCCAGGGAGCAAAGGAATTCAGGAATTCATTTTTATGGACCACCCTATATACAGTGTATATACTATGATGCTGCAGACCCTCTGAGAGGGGAAGAAAATGTTTTAAATGCAGGAAAAGTCAAGCACAACCTGCAATATCGTGAGGAACCACATAGGGGGAGCAGGAGGGACCTCCGAGGAACAGAGGAACCACACCTCCTAGGTCATGAGGTAATGCCAGCCAGCTTCCAATCAAGAAAGAGAGGAGTGCCTCTTAAAGGGAATTGGGAAGGTTGGAAGGCAGAATTAGAACCAGGAGCGGAACCGGCAGAGTCAGGAGAAGCAGAATCAGGAGCAGAGCGGCCAGGAAGAGAACTGGCAGGACAACCCTGGAAAGGAGGATATCCTGAGGAGACAGGACAGCCCTGGAGAAAGGCACAGGCAGGACGGCCTGGGAAAGGAGGACTGCCAGGAAAACCAGCGGAACCAGCAGGTTGGGCAGGACATCCGAGTGCATGGGCTAGATATCCAGAAGGAGCAGTAATCCCTGAACCACGGTTCCGCAGGAGGCAGCAGCAGCCGTATTGGCTTGGAGAAAGGAGACCCCGAGGAGAAGGTGGGACAACTCCAGCCAGAGTGAGTGTTTGTTATACAGAGAGCTCGAGGCCTATTGCTCAGGCCAGGCAGGATCCCAACTGGAGCAGGCCTCAAACCTCACCTGGAGCAGACAAGCCGAGAAGAAAAGGTAACCCATATTTAACTAAAAGCAGGGTACAAACTGCTGATGTATGGGGAGTACAGGGAGCACAGGAATATTATCCTTGTGAGAATGCTTATGAGATAAGGTGCAAGAAACATGCACCAACTAAGAGACTTGTTAGTGACCAAGCTTTACAGAAAGCAGACAAAACACTTGCAAAAGGAAGACAGTTCCCCGTATCTGAGGGCGCAGGACCGACGCCCTGTATTCAACCCTGAGCATTGGGAGGTTGTGCAGAAGATATTTAAAAAGCCTTATTACAACTTACCAACAAATACTGACTTAGGCTCAGAGGCTTCAGAAGGGGAACCAATGCAGGTGGAATTTGCATCAGACACTGAGATGGACTGTAGCTTCTGTAAGACAGGAAGCTTGGAGTCCTTACTAAGCAATTAAGCTAGGTCTTGGGAGTTGAGACTGTTTGTTTGCCTGCTATACCATTTACTGTGAAGATAACAGTTTTCCTTTAATGCTTTCTTTTTCTTTAACCTGAATTAAGGAATTTGTGTTTGTCGTTTTTGTGTCCAAGCATATGAACCTTTTGTGCATGAAAGGGGAAATAAATGCCTTTTGTTTTCCCTCCACTCGGACCTTTTGTTTTCTGTGGGATTTTGGTAACAAAGGACACTACCAGGGCTGAAAGTCCCTGGGCCCTGTAAGTTATTGGCCAAACCCAACCTTAAATGTTTTTATGTCCCACCTACCTCGCTCCAGTACGCTGCCAAGGTAGGCCCTGTGACAATACTTGAAGACGCAGAACATATGACGTTGCACTGTCACACAACACCCATAGCTTAATACCATATTTCCCAGGTTTTCTGGGAATATATTGTCTGAACAGAACACGGCGACGAAATGTAAGCAGTTGCTCATCCATGGTAACATTTTCACCGGGAACAAAGGCATCACATAGAGTTGCTTCCCAGGTATCAAAAATGTGTCTGATTGGAGCAAGCTTATCCATGCCTCATTGTTCATGTCTGTTGGTTGCATCATCAAATCTGAGAGCACAAGAAATTTGCTGAAAATGGTTACGGGCCATATTTTTGCCGAAAACAGAATGACTATCTTCAAGTTTCCACAACTGAACTATGGATTCATTTTGTGACTTGTACATGCCTGAGAGGATCAGAAGTCCAAGAAAACGTTGAAATTCTGCATCTGTCAAATCTTTCCAGGTGTCATCATAAATGTGTCTTCCTTGTTTGCTCGTCCACATCATGATTTCATTCAATAAGTTCTTCCTCATGAACAAGTGGAATGCAGCGAGAGGGCCATCAACATTTCGTACAGCATACCTTGTAGGACCTTGTTGTACGAGTATGACATTAGCTCTGGCGTATCTTCCAGCAGCTTGCTTTATAGGTTTCCTGTTCCATGATGTGTCATCCTTAGATACATAGGCTTCAATGGCAACATTTGTGCTTATAGTTGATGACCTCTCAGCTCCTCTACGACCACAACTAAGATTCCTCACAGATGATACTGACACCGAGGACTCCTGCCTTCTTCCCCATCCAGCACAGCCTCGACCTTTGCCTCGACCTGTAACTTGACTCTTTGCTGCAGGCGATGTTACTGGCTCAACATCAGTCTCACATTCACTTGGCAACCAACTGCTGTCGCCATCTGAATCATGACTGTCATCATCAGATTTATCGCCCAAACTTGGCTGATATGCTTCTTCACTTGCTGAATATGCTGCTGCATCAGACGACTCAGAGCCATCACTGTCAGCATCTTGTTGCAATATTTCTCTTACTTGGGCACTGAATACTTTTGTTTTGACATCATAAACAATAACCTAAAATAAATAAACAAAGATAAAGTTGAATAAAACGCAAAGCAGTTTTACTATAGGTGTACAATAATCGTGATGAATGAGCTGAAAGCCTTTAGATTTCATCGGAAATAATGAGAGAACGTATGATATGAATTACAGAAAATGTGTAATTTTCATAAAATAAGAGTACAAAAAATAAATGATACATTAATGATAAATACCTTTGTTACATCAAAAAATTCACAAAACTGCAAATTGTATCATGATCCAAACCGGACGTAAGCAACTGGGTTAAAAAATGACCCCACTGGCACTCTGTGCTGCAATTCATCGCTAGCGTCACCTAGCGGATGAAAATTATTCCTCTCATGGCGCAATATAAAGAGAATATTGACATGTTAAAAGTCATAAAAAGATTGCATTCTTGAACAACTAGTTTCCGAGATACGCGTTGTGAAACTTGCAATGGGGTCACTTTTGACCCCATCGGTACTCCCAGGGTTAAAAGTTAAAAGGTAGTACTGTGGATTTCCTTGCAGTACTTCCTCCATTTATTAAATCAAATGTGATTATGCTATGATCACTTTTGCCAAGTGGCCCCAACATCCCTGTCTCTTGCATCAGATCTTGTGTTCCACTAAGGACTAGGTCCAAAAGGCTTCCTCTCTTTTTGGTTCGTGAATCAGCTGCTCCAAGAAGCATTTATTTATTTCATCTAGAATCTTGATCTTCCTAGCAGGTCCTGCCGTGACATTGACCCAGTCGATACTGGGGAAATTGAAATCACCCATTATTATTATTGTGTTATATCTTTTGTTAACATTCCTGATTTCTTTGAGCATTTCATTGTCCATTTGTTCTTTCTGGCCAGGCGGTCAGTAATACACTCCCACGTTCATCATCTAACATAGAGTGCAGCACCTCCGCCAATTTGATATGTTCTATCATTGCAATATAATTTGTGCCCAGGTATCAGTGTCACACTGGTTGTCCTCCTTCTACCAGGACTCTAAGTTACCTTTCATTTAGTGCTCTATATTATAACTCTCCCATCTTATTTTTTTGACTTCTAGCATTTGCATACAAGCAGTTTAGAGTATGTATTTTATTCACATTAATCTGGTTATCGATTTAACAGGGGTAATTTGGAATATTTAAGTTCTGTCTGCTCTTTACCTAAGGACATTTTTGTTACTTCTATCTTTATTGGAATGTCTGTTGATATGCTCTAACTTCAATCTGTTACTAGTATACTTCAGGGATACATTGTTCCGAACCATGCGCTCTTGGGCGACTGTCGCCTTTCCCCTATTATCTATTTTAAATCTGCTCTATCTTCCTTTTAAAGGTTAATACCAGCAGTCTGGTTCCATCCCAGTTAAAGTTGAGCCCACCCCTTCGGAAAAGCCCCTCTTTTTGCCAGAATGTTGCCCAGTTCCTAAAAAATCCAAAGCTCTGCCTACGTTTTTGGTCCTGTGCATGGAATGGGAGGCATTTCTGAGAATGCTACCTTAAAGTTATGGATTTCAACTTCCTATCTAAAAGCCTAAATTTGTCCTCCAGAACCTCCCTACCACACTTTCCTATGTCATTGGTACTAACATTTACCAAGAAAGCAGACTCCTTCAGTAATGTTAGCAGGCAATCCTCAAGTCCACCAGCCACACAGATATCTATATGCCTAATTTTAGAATCACCAAACATAATGGCCATCCTATCTGTTCCCTCAGGGGCACATGGCCCTGGAGAATCCTTCTTGGTGAAAAAGGGTTTTAATCACCTGGAGGACAAGTCCTAGGTACAGGATCACTTCCTGCCACACCAGGGTGATGCTGTCCTGTCATGTGACCTCTCTCCTCCATGGCAACAGGGAGGCTGTCGGACTGGAGGTGGGACTTCAGTACTATGTCCTTGTAGGTCTCGTCTATATACCTCTCTGTCTTCCTTATGTCCTCCAATTCTGCTATTCTAGCCTCCAGAGATCAGACTCGTTCCCTGAGAGCAAAAAAGCTCCTTGCACCTAGTATTGCCATTTGGTATTTTAAATGACCTTTGAAATGTAAAAATTGACCTTGGCTGCTTAACTGGCTGCTTTTATGTATGTAATTTTCTGGAATAGGGCTCTTATATATGTAAGTGACGTATTTGCATGACTAATGTGATGTCGCTGTTACCTCCGCAGCCTGAGCTTGTGGAAATGGACGGCCTGATTCTCTATTCAGGAAGTTACTGGTGCTTGGGGAAAGCACTGCCTTCTGGGAGTTGAAGTTTTCACTATCCCAAATAAAGAGAGTTGTGGACTTGAGTGTTTCAGGCAAAACAGGATTTTTAATTCCCTTTCCCAAGTGGTTTCACATGTAGAACAAAAGGAACATTGGCCATACACTTCTGGCACTAAATTATATAAGAAAGAAATTCAAGCTTCTTATCTCAGCATCACTGTAATTCCAAATGAAAAACACTTTTCTCTTTCAACACCCTTTTGTGCTTTTTCTGGTCAGCTGCTATCTGCAGCACTCTCTCTTTCTCTGCACAGCTTAATTCTATTTCACAGGACTTATCTTCTCAGATACAGATATCGTACAATCCATTGGTTCACTAGGCTGACATTCTAAAGGTGGTTCAGTGTCCATTGGTTCAACCTGAACCCCAACTGGAAATGTTTGCAAGTTGCTACAGGGTGTTTCCAAACACACATCTATCTTTTCAGCATTGCACTTTTCCTCCCAGCCTTTTGATATACACGGTTGTGAATTGCCACAGTATTCCCAGCATGTGGAGCCCCACCCTTCTGGGTTAAGATCAGAGCACTTAAAGACAGCTTTCTGTTTATACCAGTCACTTATCCTACCTCTTGGCTTCCTTATGAGAGTTTCCTTTTGTCCTCTAGGATCAGCTGCAAACGTGAGCCTTGGAGTTTCTCTGTGCATACAAGTCTGCCTTCCCAGTACGTTTCCCTTTTGGTTACCTTTTACTCCCAGCACCAAACCCGGGTTACTTGTACCTGGCTCCTTGGTACCAACTCCCTGCTTGTTTCCTCTGCTGAATGCCTCTTCTGAGTCAAAGGTCAAAGGTTTACCCTGGCTCCTCCCACCAACAGGTGTTCTGGCTTAACTCGTGACTGCTGCACTGAACTACAGCAGGGGGGTGTTTTCCCTTCTTCTGACCTGCTCTGTTTATGGTTGCCTGGGAAACCAGGAGCCATGTGCATTTGTTTTCTTTCCCAGCCTGAAGCTGGATCCTGTGTTTTATCTCTCTCTAAGGGGTCAGAGGGACCTTCTCCATCACACTAAGTAATGAAAACCAGCTTGTAACAACTGGTGTTTGGATGTACAAAGTGCTGAGTGATGCCATTTTTTTCTTGCAAATGTGACATTTTTATAAAATGTTTGTTCCCTCTGCACATTTATTTTCTGTGTCCCTATACTGTATATGCATAATTTCCAAATAGTTCTGCATATAGCTGGTCTTTTGTAAAATAGGCTGGAAATGTGGAAGACATCGAGGTATATCATGGGCGTTCTGGGGTGGAGCGGAGTTGGCACTCATCATCAACCAGGCAGCAGTGATATTGAGCCACTGCCTGGTTAGAGAAAAGTGGCTAAAGTAAGGCGTGACAAAGGCTGGCCTAACTTTACCCATGGAAGCTAACTGACCAGTGGTTCAACATTGCTGCTGCTCGATTAGCTTCTGGCTTCTGTGGCCACTCGGTTATTTAATGCTGGGGTGGCCGGATATGGCCCCTGAATTCAATATCCGGGTTAGTATTCAGCAGTGACAGCTATGCACTTTACAAGTGCTAACCGTTGCTGCTGAATATTCACCCCCTCTATATTTCAGATCTCGATGCCTTTATGTACGTAAAAGAGGGCTTCAACAGACCCTCTGGAGATGAAGATATAAGGATGCATGAAAATTTTGATTTTTTTTTTTGCAATATAAGGAGTGAAAGAATATGTGCAATTACTTTATATCTATAGTATTATACTTTCCTGAGCTGTGGAATATATCGTATCTAATGATTTATGTGAGGTGTAACCTGCCATTAAATAGGATGTTTAAAGCAACTCTAAGAGGCGATATTTACATAAGCTAAGACAGCAGGAACTATACATAACCGAGGCAATTCGGACCCGGCGCTAACCCGCTCTTACATCCCCTCCCCCCATTACTTTAACCTATACATCCCCCCCCGCCACACCTCCTACATCCCCCAACTATCCAATAGAAACACACCACACATTTTCATTGGGCTTATATGGTCGCAGCTTTATTAACAATTAGGAAAATTCCAAACAATTCTTGAAACACAAATTCCTTAATAATAACCCAGTGAACGGAACGAGCCATCACCCGCCATACCACTAGCAAGATGACCTCGTTCCACTCCCACCACGGCCAAGCCAGCGGCAAATGCCAGCCCCCCTTTTCCCCGGCCTTGCCATATCACTAGCAAAGACCGGCAAGGGGTCATCCGGGTTGGGGGCACCTGCCCCCGCCCCAATTCCAGTTAAAGGCTCCGGACCCCGGAAACCTCTGGGATCCCGCCCCCCCCCCCCGCTGCGACAACCCTGAAACAAATAACCCCCTCTGCACCGGACTACAGGGCGGGAGGGTGGGCAGCAAAGGACCTGCTCCTTCAGCCGCCCAGCACGAACAGGAGCGACACCCCGCCAGTCTCCCACAACTCCTGCCGAACCGGCTCCCCTCATTGGCTCGCCGTGCTGTCCCTCACCGGCGAGCCAATAATTTTAAATAATGCCACCCCTCCCTCTCTCGAACACGCGCCCACACGCGCTGCCGCGAGCAGGGTCCCCACGCCGGGCCTCACGCCTGGTTACCACCAGCCGCCGGGACCCTGCCCTGCAGCCTCATCATAACCTAGGCAATTCAGACCCGGTGCTAACCCACTCTTACACCCCCTCCCCCCATTCCTTTAACTTATGCATCCCCCCCACACACCTCCTACATCCCCCAACTATCCAATAGAAACACACCACACATTTTTATTGGGCTTATATGGTCACAGCTTTATTAACAATTAGGAAAATTCCAAACAATACTTGAAACACAAATTCCTTAATAATAACCCAGCGAGCAGAACGAGCCATCACCCGCCATACCACTATCAAGATGACCTCGTTCCACCACCACCGTGGCCGAGCCAGCGGCAAATGCCAGCCCCCCTTTTCCCCGGCCTCGCCATATCACTAGCAAAGACCGGCAAGGGGTCATCCGGGTTGGGGGCACCCGCCCCACCCCAATTCCAGTTAAAGGCTCAGGACCCCGGAAACCTCCGGGATCCCGCCACCCGGCGTAGGAGTAGCTCGCACCCATATGCCGCCCCCCAAAGCCCCAAGCTGCGACCATTTAGCCTCCCACTGCATGACCCACTCTAAGGCCTCCTGCCAAATCATTGAGCAGCAAATCAAGTCCCACCGGGGATAAGTGCACCCCATCCAGCCGGTATAAACCTGCACACGTGACATCAACCCAAGAATGCAAGACCTGATATCCCCCATGGTCACAAACCCACCGCCCAATCTGACGATTGATTTTTGCTAGCCCACGCGACCAGCGCCGCTGCTGCTGGCAGGAAGGCCTCGGAATGATATCCGACCACAACAAAATAACCTCCGGATACATCCGAATAACTTCAGCCAGGTCCCTCTTAGCTGCTCGGATTAACTGCTTGCAGGTCCATCCGGCCAAATCATTACCCCCTAAGTGCAGTAGAATCGCTCTCTCCACACCCGGTGATGATGCCGAAGCAAAGATAAAAGCTGCGGCCATTGAAGACCACGCTCACCCAGCCATTCGATGGACACCATGTCCGGGTCAAGGCCCAAATTACTCCCCAAGGGTCATTCAGAAGCCTGCAGTCCCGCCCAATGCACGAATGAATGCCTAATCATCCAGCATTCAATCCGGTGCTGCACGGGATCTGAAAAAGAAAAGAAAAGTCAGGCATCCGAACCGCACTCCCCTATAACCGCACATAACCCTTAAAGGCCCGCGATCTCCATCTGCCAATGCTCTGAATCTCAGCCTCAGATAGCCCAGCCGCTGCCGCACTGGTGGCCGCTCCAATACGAAATGAATGCGGTGCAAAGCGCTGCGAATCCAGGCCCAGATGCTGCAACACCAGCCGCAGCACGGCCGCTACCTGGAAACGTGTTACCCCACAAGAATCCCCATCCTGGAAAAACAGCCGGCCCGCTGACGGGCGCTCCAACATGTAGCCCCTCACGGCTGACACCGGGCACGTGGGCAACGACACGACCTCGTTTAGAACCACCCACAACCCCTTTCACAACTGGTCTGTCTTAGACCTCGCCAACCTAACCAAGAGCTGCCCCTCCCAAACTTGCACATGGCCGCACAACAGGCCACAGACAGCATTATCCCGAAAGGCTCCAAAGAAAGCCACACAAAAAACTGCCTTGAACAAGACCGCCTCGTAACGTGACAGAGCCACGCTCGGCAAGGCCGCGCAAAGCCGCACCAACACTTCATGCGTAACTGGCAACCTCGAATCCCGAGGAGCCGGGCAAGCACGCTCCCAGCCGTGCAACAATTTCCGAGACAAGAACTCAAGGCCTGAGTGACCCCAACCCGCTGCTCTAGCGAAAAAGGTGAAGCCAGCCAACCGACTCCGTACAGCCTCCCTGGAAGCTCCCTCTCGCTTTGCTTGCACTATGTAATGCCCCAATAATGAATCCGCATACATCCCCGGCTGCCAACCCCATGACTGCAAATATTCCGCCACGACGTCGAATCCCCTCCAATACGCTGACCACGTCGAAGGCGCCACTGAGTTCCTCAACAACTGAATCAAGTCCGCTGACCAATCTGCCATAAGTTCTCTGGAATCGCCAACCCTTCAACTTCCGCTTCTGGTGCCAAGGTCCGGAACAGCTCCCACTTGGAACGAGAAAGAGCATCAGCAATTCTATTAGTGCAACCCGGAATATGCTGAGCCTTCACACACACATTCAAACGCAAGCAAATCAAAATGATGTCCCTCATCAACCCAGCCACCTGCGCACACCACGGTGTATATCGATTAATTACGGCAACCACAGCCTCGTTGTCGCACCACCAAACTACTCTATGGTTCCGCAACTTGTCCGGCCACAAATGCAAGACAACCAATAACGGAAACAGTTCCAAAAACGTGATGTTACTAGTTAGACATGCTGAGTGCCACGCCTGAGGCCAACTGGCCGCACACCACTTCCCTCTGAAATAAATACCCAGTCCAGCACTGCCCGCCGCATCCGTATACAACTGCAAATCCGCACTAGAGATCTCTGCTTCCATCAGAACCGATGTCCCATTAAAACCCCCCAAAAACTCATCCCAGACACGCAGGTCAGCCTTCATGACCTTGGACATTCTGATCCGGTGATGCGGCTTTCTAACCCCCACCGTAGCCGCAGCTAAAGATCGCAGAAAAACACGGCCCATCGGTATGACCCGGCATGCGAAATTCAAAGAGCCAATCAAAACCTGCAATTCCCTCAACGATAACTTAGTGGACGCCAACCCATTAGCTACTAAGACACGCAACCGCACCACTTTGTCCCGCGGAAGATGAGCCACCATTTCCACAGAATCCAATTCCACCCCCAAAAAGGTAATACACGTAGCCGGGCCTTCCGTTTTTTCAACAGCCAATGGAAGCCCGCAATCACTAGCCATATCCACAAAACCACATAACAACTGTTGGCACTCTGCCGAATGCGCCGCCCCCACAAAGAAAAAATCGTCCAGATAATGCACAACATTACCGCAGCCAACCCTCTGGACCAATTTCCAATGCAAAAAGGAACTAAACGTCTCAAAATAAGAACAAGAGACAGAACACCCCATAGGCATGCACTTATCAACATAGAACATATGTCGAAGCAGAAACCCAACAGATAAAAATCCGCGGGATGAACAGGCAGCAACCTAAACGCCGACTCCACATCTACCTTCGCCATTAAGGCTCCCGGGCCACACTGTCTAACCAGCTTAATTGCCTCATCAAAGGAAGCGTAATGAACCGCACACAACTCTCTCGGGATATGATCATTGACTGAATCACCAATCGGAAATGACAAGTTATGGATCAGTCGAAACCTCCCCGGCTCCTTCTTCGGAACCACCCCGAGCGGCGAAACCACAAGGTTCACCAAAGGTTGCTCAGCAAAAGGACCCGCAATTCTACCCAAACATAGTTCAACTGCCAACTTGTCACGGACTACCAGCTCCAAATGCCTTACTGAAGGCGAGTTGCACGCAGGTCTACACGACAAAGTCCCATGCACTGGTATTCGGAAACCGACCTGGAACCCACGCTCCAACACCACCCTATCCCGCCCCCGCGGGTACCCCCGCAAACATTCTTCCAAAATCTCCGTCCGAATCGGAGTAGGGGCCATACTCCGTACGTACAAATTACTTGGCAGCTGATGGGGGGGTGGGGCCTGCACCACCTTTTTTAACACATTTACTGGCGGAATGTCTGCCCCCACAGGATGAGCAGGCATGATGGAATTTACAGTCCGGAAAAGGGCACATGGACCTGTTGAAACGCCAGCAGATGTCCCCCAGTCCCCCGACCCCAACTTTCTGTGGGGGGTTACCCCCCACCGCACGAAAGGTCCGACCCGAACCCAAAGCACTACCGAACAAAGCTCTCACCGCAGTACCCCCACTAGCCCCCACACGGACCGACATTTGGGTCAGCCATAAATTAATATCCTGGGTGCCCCAGGTCAACCACCTACTCTCCTCCATCTTGTCCCTAAACTTCTCATCATAGTTCAACCAGGCGAAGCCTTCATGCATCTGTGCAGCTTCCAAAATGGAATCCACATACGCCAACAACATTCAATAATCCTCCGGAGACTGATGGCCCCATACACTCGCCAACCGCAGAAAGGCTCTGACCCAATTCATGACATTACGCGACACCTTCTTTAGCCGTCCCGCCCTCTCATCCTCCTTTCTCTTCTTTTTACTCTTGCCCGAGCGCTTCTTGCCTTCCAGCAGTCTGAAAATGTCAGTATATCGCCTCTTCAAAATCTTCCGGCATAAACTCCTGGGCACCCCCTCCCACAGCTCCGCGAATGATACCAACATAGGCTTGACCAACACATGAGAAGGAGCAGCATGTGCCTGACCCACCCCAGGTACCGAATGCGATGTTCCCGATGACGAAGACGACGAGGTAGATACGGAAGAGGAAGACGACTCTGACCTGTGCCGACACCTCCTAGAATGCTTTCTCTTCTTCCTTGCCTTCCGACCACCCCCCACTGTCACGCCCAGCTGCTCAGACCCCTCACCCCCAACCACAGGAAACTCACCTGCCACCGCCTCATCGCCGGCCTGAGCCTCTCCCTGCGGGACCTCCAACGACCGACTCCTCCGATCCACCTGCCATGTCACACTGCCATCCGCCACGCTGGCCTGCAGCCGCTGCCAACCCTCAGGTGCCACTCCAGCCCCTCCACTGAGGACAACCCGATGCACCGCCGCACTATCACCAGCATCCTGCGACATTGCTGTAGCCTGTGAAGAAAAAACAGGGAAAGAAGAAGGGGGGGGGGGGACAAGAGGGGAACCGGCCGGCTGCCAAGCCGCCAACCAAGTGGCCCCCGAGGAGCCCTGCCCCCCACCCTGCCAATGATCCCAAGCTGATGTCGCAGCACCGGGCCCCGCAACTCCTACCATACCTCCAGGCCAATCCATCTGTACAGGAGGACCATAACCAACGGAATGAGCCCCATGCCACCGCGGGGTCCACCCCTCAACCCCAACCCCCCCCAACCCACTTAACCCCTGCCCCCCACCCTTGCGCACCAGCCCCTTCCAATCCGGCCCCGGCACTCCCCTGTGATGCACCCCCGCCCTTCAAATCGCAGGAAACCCCCGCACTAATCCCCCCAGCCCCAGAAGTATCAGGCTCCCACGGCAGACTACCTCTCCTCCCGCCGCGCTGCTGCACCCCACCAATCCTGTCCCCCCTGCACCCCTGCTTAGATAGGCCAGCTGCCCTCCTACTGACCGGGACCCCCACCAACCCCCGTCCACCTCTGGCTCCCCTACCACACACAATACCCCTGCCCCTAACGCCTGGAGCTGCCTCCATCACCGCGCCGCTCTCTGCAGCCACACTACTGCTCCTTCCAGGCTCTACAGTAGGAATTGATACCTGCCCCCCTCCCCTGCCCACTGCAACCCGCCCCCCCCCATCCAACCCCACTAACTTTGCCCCTCTGCCCCCGCCGAAGCGGCATCCTTCAAGGAATAAATTATTACCCTGCCTCGCACTATGGAAAAAACTGCCGGCCTCCCAACTAAAATTATTCACCAACTGAGGGCCCGAGGGCATACAATTTAATGGAACACACCCAAGATGAATGGCACCACCCGTCACCAGCCTTCTCTGCACCCCGACAGGGCCCAAAGCCTCTCCCTGCGGTGCAGCTCCGTGCACCGTGACTCCGCTCCCACCGCGAATCACCGACGGGGCCAACGATGATGCTTGCGACTCCCAGCAAAGGACCTGCTCCTTCAGCCGCCCAGCACGGACAGGAGTGACACCCCACCAGTCTCCCACAACTCCTGCCGAACCGGCTCCCCTCATTGGCTCGCCGTGCTGTCCCTCACCGGTGAGCCAATTATTTTAAATAATGCCCCCCTCCCTCTCTCGAACACACGCCCACACGCGCTGCTGCGAGCAGGGTCCCCGCGCCGGGCCTCACGCCTGGTTACCACCGGCCGCCAGGACCCTGCCCTGCAGCCTCATCATTTTGGAAGAATAAATCAAACATAAATAAAACCCAAAGAACAAACCAGTCAGTACTAGAGGAGATCAAACCTAAACTTTCCTTAGAAGCTTAGATGACAGGACGTTGACTTTCATAATTTGGACACATCCTGCGAAGAGAGAGATCGCTGGAGAAAGACATAATGCTTGGGAAGGTAGAAGGTCACCATAAAAAAGGAAGACCAGCAATGAGATGGATTGAGTCAATAACAGCAGCTATGGATACCACTCTATCAATAATGAGCAACTTGGCAGAAGACCGAACAAAGTTTAGGTCGACTATCCAGAGAGTCGCCAGGAGTCGACACTGACTTGATGGCACTTAACAATAACAAATCAAACATATAATGGACCTGATATGCTAAGACTTTTCTCCCATTCTTTTTCTACAGAACTGAAGTTGCTCTGTTAGTCCACGTGAATATGTGAAAATAAGGGTTAACAAATAAGCTGTAGGTGATATATTTTATTGGACTAAAGATGCATTAAGTTAGTCGAATAAAATGTTCTCACTTACAATTTGTTTTTTGACCATTTTACTACAGAAGAAATGCTTAGTAATTCAAGCCCATAAAGAACCAACCGATCAACAGGAGAGATGACTTTTTATTATCACAACTTCAGCAACTGAAATATAAATAGCATCATTTGCAGTCAACAAGGAGGCAAATCATTTACTTACACAAAGCTAGATATTACTCAGAGAATAATAAAAGTGGTCACTTTACCACTATAATAGAAACAAGAAATAAGGAGAAAATTCATACTGTGCAGTTACCTCATGGTGAACTAATTCTATACAGACTGTGACATTGCCCAGCAGTTTATGTTCTACTATTATAATCTATGGGCCATTGTCTTTAATATTGGAATCTTAAAAAACTTCTAAATAAAGTGGATCATCCCCACTTAAATACAGGGTGATAAAACCATAGAGAAGAAAATTCAGGAAACCCATCAAGGGACTAATTATCAAAAAGATTTCAAAAAGTAAATGGGTGTTTACCCACAGAAGCAACTCCTTAAAATTTTTGCCCCTCTGGGGGAAAAGAGACAACACCAGGAATGGAAGAAGGGGATTGTGGCTGGTCTAATAAACTACACACAAGGATTTTATTTTAACCTTCAGCTTTACCAGTAAAGGACTCATGATTAAGAATTTCCTCAGCGTCATTCTACTGGGACATTTTCAAAGGAAACTTCATAGGAGAATACAAAGTAGCATATGGAGTTCCTCAATTGATCTCAAAATTTCTAACTCATTATTTGTCACTGGGACTGGATGGTCCTATGAGGAAATTTTATGAAGAAATTAATAGCCAGCTGATTCCCAACTTTAGGAAGTAGGATGGGTAGTTACTAAAATATGTTAATGGAATAACATGCAATTTTTGCTATTTAGCATGTGTTAAATGGCAAAAATGTGCATTCCCCATGGACAAACATGAATGAAGTCCTCACGTATGGGTGATGTCATCCTATGGAACCTGTGAGGGAACGCTCTCCAGCTATTAGTTGATGCTTTTGGGAGCTTACACTGTGTGTGCATGCCATCTTCCCACCTGCCACGGTGGCACCGTTTTATAGTACCTGCTTGTAAACTGCCTAGAATGTGTTCACAGACGGGCGTTATATAAAACGCCTTAATAGAACAGAATAGAATTTTAGGCACAGTATTCATTTTGCTGTTGAGCCCAAAAGACATGTTTCACAAGCTCTCCATCATATTGATACCATTTTCCACACACCAGGGACTCTGCCACCTTCATTGGCACTTTTCTTTTTCTTTTCTTCCTGCTTGTCACAGTTTTCTTTTTCCCCCATTTGTTAGTTTCATTAATTTTAAGCTTATTTTATTTTCTATGGCACCTTTGCCCCCTTAGGTGCCAGTGCTCTGGCCATGGATCCTGCTGTTTTTCAAGATTGAGCTGTTTGATTACGCTGTTTTCTGGCTGATATATCCCAAAAACCCGGCTAATGGGTTTAAGAAGTGTTCCTGGTGCTCAAGAACCATATCTGCCACAGATACTCACAATTTGTGTCTTCAGTGCCTGGGACCTGATCATCAGCCCTCTTCTTGTCATTTGTGTTTACAGATGACAAAAGTAGGACTCAAGGGTCAGGAGAAACAGCACAAATAACATTTTGGCACTCATAAATCCAATCCATCAACATTAGCATTGGTGGGACAATTCTCAATGGCTTCCAAGACTGCATCGGACATTGGTGGTACATCAATATTGAGGAGTTCGAGCCCACTCAGAGACAAGCACCCATAGTGCCCTGGAGCATCAGCCATCAATTGATCTCCACCTGAGGATGAGGAAGGATTTGCTTTCACCTTCATTGGCACAGCAGGGTGATCATGCCGAGCATGAGTGAAGGCTCCAGTGCACCAGTGTCAGTGCCCCTCAAGGCACGGCATTGAGAGAAATGAGGGCCTGTGAGAGTGCCCCTCTAAGATGCCCTGAAGAGAGGAAAGATCATCCTCCCGGAAATCTAAGGAGCAGCGATAGCCTACTAATAGCTGGGACCAAGTCGCCAATAACCCCTTACCTTTCGGGTACATTGGTCAAGGTTGGATGGAGTAAGTGCAGAGGGTGGCTACTAAAATAGTTAGTGGTCTTCATTATAAAGTATATGAGGACAGACTTAAGGATCTTAATATGTACACCTTAGAGGAAAGGCAGGATAGAGGTGATATGATTGAGATGTTTAAATACCTCTGTGGCATAAATGTTCAGGGGAGAGCCTCTTTCAATAGAAAGCAAGTTCTGCTACGAGGGGACATGGGATGAGGGTGAAGGGGGATAGATTCAGGAGTGATTTGCAGAAATATTTTTTTACAGAAAGAGTGGCGGATCCGTGGAATAGTCTCCCAGTGTAGGTGGTAGAGATGAGGACAGTAACTGAATTCAAAAAGCATGGGACAAACACAGAGGATCTCTAAAGGAAAAAGGGGGACTGTTGTAGTTGTTGATATGGAAGGACAGTCTAGATAGGCCGTGTGGTCTTTTTCTGTCGTCATATTTCTATGTCTCTATGTTGTTGAAGCCCCACAGCCTTTGGATTTGGCAGCCATGGAGAAATGCCTTCTGGAGGCTCTTAAGGAACAGATCATGGTATTCTTGGTCATGCAACAGGCTTATGCCTTGATGTCCACTGCATCGACATTGGCAACCATCCAACCAATCCTCGAGACACATGGTTTATCTGTGGGAGAGGCATCAACATTTTATTTATTTATTTGGTTGGTTGGTTCTTCTATACCACCCCTTCCAGAGATCACGGGCAGTTTACATTTAACACAACATATTACAAAGAACAGAGGTTGAACTACTTACATAGATCCATAGGTACATTTAACATGAAGCAAATGCTTTGTATACATAGTTGTCTGAACTGACGACTAGTAACTATTTACAGTTTACTGTTTGTGTGTATTTCTGTGAATTTAGATTTGAATAGGGATTATTGATTGGGGGTGGTACCGGGGGTGGGTGGTGATCATAAGGTGAGGTGAGGTGAGGTAGGTGTTTGTGAGGTTGAGTTATCATTGATGTTACCGTAGTGTTCCATAAAAAAAAGTATGTTTTGATTTCTTTTCTGAATAACTGTAGGTCTTGGATTACATGGATTGACAATGGCAGTGAGTTCCAGAGACTAGGAGCAGTGTAGGTGAAGGTTCTGGAGCTGGTGGACTGTTTGTCTTGTGTATGGAGGTTGGTGTTACCAGTGAGTGTTTGCATTTTGCCTACGGGATCTGGAGTCTGGTTGGGTTTGTATGAGAGTAGATAGGTATGAAGGGGCTATGTTGTTGATCAGTTTGAATGTTGTTATAAGCAGCTTGTATTTTATTTGGCTCCCTGCTGGGAGCCAATGAAGGTCATATAAGATCGGGTTTATGTGTTCAGTCAATCAGGCCTTGTATACTATTCTTGCTGTTACGTTTTGCGCTCTTTGAAGGATTGTTAAGGTTTTGATTGGTAGGCCCTGCAACAGGCTATTACAGTAGTCTATATGGGGTGTAATGAGAGCGTGGACTACTGACCTGAAATCTTGAGTATGAAGTAGGGCTCTTAGGTGTTGGATAGTTTTTAGCTTGAAGTAGATGGTTCTGTTTGTTTTAGATGGAGTATCATGCTGAGGGATTGATCTAATATTATTCTGAAGTATTTTACCTCCTGCTTAACTGGGAGAGTCACATCGTTAATTGTGATTGTTTGGGGGGGGGGGTGAAATTTTGATTTCTTGAAACAAATAGGGTTTCTGTTTTTTTGAGGTTTATATTCAGATTGTTGGTGATCAATCAGGTTTGTGTTTCTTTGATGCATTCTGAAAGTATGTTGTAGTTAATGTTGTTTATGTCTATTGGGAGGGACAACATAATGTCATCTGTGTAAATGTAATACTCGATGCTGTGTTTTTTGAAAATATTAGTAATTGGCTGTAGGTATAGATTGAAAAGTAATGCTAAAAGTGCTGATCCTTGCAGTATCCCTTGGTCTTGGAGGAATGTATCTGATGTTTTCTGGCCTACTTGGACACATAGTTTACGGTTTGAGAGATATGATATGAACCATTGTAGGATTGCGCCTCCTAATACTATTTGTGACAGTCTTGTAATTAGGGTGGTGTGGTTAAGGTTGTCAAACGCTGATGTGATATCAATGAAAAGGAGGATAAATGCTCGATTAAGGTTGTCTCTGCCTCTGATAAGATTGTCCATTAGGGATATCAATAGGGTTTCCACACCGTGGAAAGGGCGAAATCCAAATTGGTATGTATCTAGGGGGCGTTTAGATCAATGAAGTCCTGAAGTTGTATTTGGATTAGTTTTTCAATTATTTTTGCAATAAACAAGATACTGGCTATGGGTCTGTATGCATTCGAATCTTTTGAATCTAGTGACATATTCTTTAGAATATGGCGAATGGATGTGCATTTCAGATCAGTAGGCATAATGCCTTGTGAGAGGGATTGGTTGACTATGCTTAGGAGATAAAGCGCTAATTAGGTCTTTGTGGATTTGATCCATGAAACCGGGCATGGATCGAGGGGGGAGGTTGTGGTGTTTATTTTAGAAATTATGTGTAGTAAGTGTTTTTGGTCAATTAGGTAAAACTTCTGTCAATTGTTGATATTTGTTGGTTGTTCAATTTGGGGGGATATGGTTGGGATTTTTATTTCTTAGTTTTTCTGCAAAATGGTTGGCAAGGGTTTGCAGGTGAATATTACCCGTTTCTGATTCAGCCTGACCAGTTCTTTTAAGTGATCTGACAACTGTGAATAGTTCTCTAGGATGGTTTAAGGAAGAGTTTATTATCTTAGGGGCTTGTTTACAAAGCGTTTTCCGATCGTTATTGAAGCCGCGGAGCCATTGATCGGAAACCGCTACCGCAGCTTTGTAAACCAGCCCCTTAGTGTGGTTTTCACTTTTGGCATTATTAATGGCATTTTTGTAAGTTGTAAGTAGGTTGTGGTAGAGTGTTTTGTTTTCTTGAGTTTTGGCGAGTCTCCATATTTTTCTTGCTTTCTTAGTTGTCTTTTTAGCTTAGTAAGTTCGTGGGTGAACCATTTTTCCGATCTTTTTGTTGTTTGCCTGGTAGGTCTGATGCGGGGAGTGGAAGAATTTTGTATGGAGTTGTTCCATGTAATTATAGAATTGTTAATGTCATTGGAATCGGTTGTAAGTTGTGGCAGAACTTTATTTAAGAACGCTTCTTTATTGAAGTGGGCAAATTTCCTTTGTTGTGGTTCTGTGGTTGATGTAGATGTGAAGGTCATGTGTATGGGTAAGTAGAATGTCACCAGGTGGTGATGAGACCAGGGTGCTTCAGTTATTATGGGGGGCATAGACATGCAGTTATTTGTAATGGGGGATGGTAGGAAGATTAGGTCGAGTAGGTTTCCCCTTGTGTGCGTTGGGGAGTGTACGATTTGTTGGAATCCCATTTCTGACATTGTATCTAGGAAGTTAGAAGCATGGGAGGGATGGGAGATTTAGGTCTCCAAGTAGTATGAACGGTTTGCTGAGTGCTGCCGAGAAAGCTGCTTCTAGGATTGGAGTCAGATTGCTGTTATCATTTGAGGGGGGTCTGTAAATGAGACAAATAGATATGTATCTGTTTTCTACTTTAAGAACATCCATTCATCTAGGTCGGTGGAGATGGAGGGGGTAAGTTTAAGTTCTATTTTACTCAGAATAAGAATTCCCCCACCCCTTTTGGGGCCATGATAGCAGTTGAATAGGTCATATCCGTAGCATTGTAATTGGTTTATTAATATACTGTCAGGTGGTGATAGCCATGTCTCGGTGATGCACAGGATGTCTGGATTGGTATCTTTAATTAGGTCATTGATTAGTGGTATTTATTTCATACTGATCTCACATTGCTGAGGATACACTTTAGTGGGGTGAGGGGTTTAAGGATATCTGAGGTAGTATTTATCTGGGAGGTTTGGGTTTGTATTAGTCTATTTCTGTGTTGGTAGTTACTCTGGTGTGTTTTATGGTTATGATTATAGAGTCTTGGTTGAGGGTGTGTATCATATTTGATGAGGTTGTGTATGATTGGGATGAGATTGTAATTGTGTGTTTCTTGTTTGTACAGAAGCGCTTTTGTTATCTGTAAATAGAGGAGGAGGAGGAGAATGATTATGAATACCGTTTTAGGTTCCATTTCAGTGGGATGGATGGCTTAGCGACGATTGAGGACTGGGTGGTAATGTAGTGTTTGATGTATTAGATTAGGATGCATGCAGTGAGAAGGTTTCGTTTAAATTGGTGGGTCAGGGCTCAAGGCAGCTCAATGGGCTGGGATAACAGATGTCTTCACTGTTCCTTTAAATTGCCATAAGTTACAGAGTGAATGATACAGCAAAGTTATGCAGAAAATGTGAATGATACAGCAGAGTTATGCAGAGAATGTGAATGATACAGCAAAGGTTATGCAGAAAATGAACAACAAAGTGGTTACCATTGAGCTTTGTGGAGTAGTCCTAATCTGTATCTTCTCTTATGTGCGGATGTTTTGAAGTTTTCATGTTGAAGAGGGTGCTGTTGCCAGTGGCAGAGTTAGGGAGCACGTGCTGTTCAGGGAAGTCTTTGGGGGAGAGGAATCCGGAGAATCATAGGCTTTTGTTCACCTTGATGTTGGATCAAGCTGCTGTTGGTGGAGAGCAGAAACGGGCTTCCTCTCCCTCAGGGCTTTGCTGGTGTTGGTGCTGTTGCTGCCCCGGTGCCGGGTTGAAAGAGGGATTCGTCCCTGTAGCTCAATGAAATATAAAGGCAGTTACTTTGTCCTGGAGTCATTTGGGGAGGAGCTTAGCGTGCTTGAAGATCACTCATTTGTAGTTTTGATTGGATCTCCTCTCTGTGTATCGTGGCTCAGAGAAGGGGGAAGGACCCCACACCACAACGGACTCCGATCAGCTGGTTTAGGTGGATAGGAGGTTTGTTTTACGTGGGGAATGCAGATTTAATAAGTGTTTCTTTGTGCCTAAGTGCCCCGCCTAAGGGCCAGGCAAAAGGCCCCTCAGGTGCAGGCACGCCTGGAGGCGTGCTTCCTTTTAAAGCTGGTCTGTGGGAGGATTCTACCTTAGAGGGGGGAGCGGAGGGGCTTGCAGCTCCTGCTTCTACCCCCAGTGGTGGATCGTATCTGGAGAAGAGCAGGAGTGTTCAGAGGTTGAAGAGGCTTTTGTTCTGCAGTGTGCTTCCTTTTTAAGCTGGTCTGTGGGAGGATCCTGCCCTGGAGGGGGGGAGCGGAAGGGGCTTGCATCTCTTGCTTCTACCCCCAATGGTGGATCGTGTCCGGTGAAGAGCAGGAGTGTTCAGAGGATGAAGAGGCTTTTGTTCTGCAGTGTGCTTCCTTTTTAAGCTGGTCTGTGGGAGGATCTTGCCTTGCAGGGGGGAGCGGGAGGTGCTTGCAGCTTCTGCTTCTACCCCCAATGGTGGATCATGTCCGGTGAAGAGCAGGAGTTTTCAGAGGCTGAAGGGCCCTGACACCTGTGACTGCCCAGCCAATATCACTCTCTAATGTTTCAGGATCTGATGCACCTTCAAAATCTAGATGAGCATCGGTGCATCATTGCTCCAAAAGGAGCTCCCAATCCACGAGGGTCAGGAGAGAGAGATTCAGGCAGAGGATCAGAAGTACTTCAACTCCCTCTCTGAGTCTGACTCAGAAGACTGAGTCACTGATGTTGAGTCAGAGGACTTGTTGGAAGACAGGTCTCCAGAGCTTCCATTGTACCCTTCTCTTCCTCATGAGCAATGCAAGCCTCCTCCTGAGGATATGACCTCACAAGATATGGCTAAGTCCATTCCATTTTCTTTTACAGACTGAGAATGAGCCCCAGGCAGAAGAATTAGAGATCCTTCAGTACTCTTCAGTCCTTAAGGAAGCGGAAATAGTGCCCATGTACTGCATCTTTCAGAGAGTTCAGATAAGAATGTGGGAGAACCCCTTCATTTTACTTCCAGTCAGTAGAAAGAGTGACTCTATCTATAGAGTTCAGGAGGTTTCCGGGTTCAAAAATCCCCAGCTTCCACACCATTCCTTGGTGGTCAAATCAATCCTTAAGAGATCTAAAATTCTAAGACTCACTCCTTGCCCCCCCCCCCCCCCGGGAGGGAGGCCAGGACATTGGACACTTTTGGGAGAAAGCTTTTTCAGAGTTCTATGTTCATGGCCTGCATGGCCTCTTATGGGCATGTTTTTTTAAGAACATCATGTGTGACCTCGCTGATCTGTCATAGTATCTCCCTCCAGAGAATTTGGAGCAGTATCATTCCCTAGTGACTCACAGCAAGGACTTCTTGAAGTTCATGATACAGGTGACCTATGATATCTTCAAAACAGCATTGAGAACTTCTTCCATGGGTATTGGCACCCAGAGACTCGCCTGGCTCTGGTCCTCGGACCTGGAACAATCAGTGCAGGACAAGCTTGCTAATGTGATGTGCCATAGAAAGAATCTCTTCGGAGAACCAGTTGAAGAGAAATCTGGCTTCATTGAAAAGCAGCATGTCACCCTTTGGAATCTATCAAGGTGCACATCCGAACTGACCTCTTACCACAGGAGGTAAAAAGTGCAAAGCCAAAAAAAGACCTATGGCGTAGGTACTTTCGGGGCTCCAAACCTCTCAACCAAAGCAGGTTCCATGACCACAACCATGGCAGGAGAAGCCTTAGCCTGTTTGTCAGCCAAAGCCTGGGGTGGGGTTTTGATTGGTTCTTTTACAGCACAACAACTCTACCAGTAACTGCAATGCAAAACTTTCCTGTTTGGGGATTCTCACTCTTTTTGCCCAAAGGTGTCCCCTCATAACCTCAGACACTTCGGTTCTGTAAATTGTCCAGAGCAGTTACAAATTATATCTATTCAACCTACCTACAAATTATCCCTGGTGGGTGCATCACATCAACCCTCTATATTGTGAAGTGCTTCAGAGAGAAATCATCACCCTCTCGGAGGATCTTGCAATTGAGCTTGTGCCACCAGAGCAAAGAGGACAGGGATTTTATTCCAGGTATTTCCTGATCCCCAAGAAAACAGGAGGATGCCGTTCCATTCTAGACCTTAAAGATTTGAACAGATACCTCATCAAGGAAAAGTTCAGAATGATTTCTCTGGGCACCCTGCTTCCTTATCTGCAAAAAGGAGATAGGTTATACCCTCTAGTTCTGAAGGATGCATGCACCCACATACAGATACACCCCACTCACAGGACGTATCTCAGATTCATCCCGGGGGAGGGGGGCAATACTTCCATTACCAGGTGCTACCCATTGGCCTAGCTTTGACACCGTGCATCTTCACAAAATGTCTGGCAGTAATAGCAGCTTACCTCCAGATGTTAGAAGTGTTTATCTTCCCCTATTTTGGATTATTGGCTGATCAAGAATGAAAGTGTACTCTGCACCTCCCCTCACCAGTAACAGCACCTGGACTCTCAGGTAACAGATTTCCACACTCAGAGCAATAAGAAGGAAGCAATAAACATTAATAATACAAAACACACACAATTGTATTATATAAAAAATACCAAAGCTTGGGAGAGAGTGCAAAGCTTTCACCTTGCCTCCCTGACATCACAGACTTCGGCTATTATATTTATTGGTCAAAATTCCATTGCACAGCATAATTTTCACCTTATTTTTCTATGTCAAGCATTGCGTATATTCATAATGTGCATCTCTATGTCTCTATGTCATAGGTCAGATCTTATTAGCATAGGTCAGTGATGGCTAACCTTTTTGAGCCCGAGTGCCCAAACTGCCGCACAAAACCAAAGAATTTCCTCAAAGTGCCAGCACGTCAATTAAAGCTCCATTTGCATAAGGTGCTTCATTTGCATAAATATTTGCATAATGTTACCATACACTAACTTTTAGTAAACATGCCTCTTAATGAGTATATGGATAAAGAAAGACTAAAAGGTTTCTACATTACTATAATCCAGTACCAACCGCCAGGCACATTAGGAACTACTACAAACGCTGCCCATTTAGAACCCATAGCAAACCCGCCGTATCCTAACAGCACTACCAGGACTCACAAAGCACCATACTCTACCTATCAAAAGGCAACACTGCAAATATTAAACCAATACATCTCAGAGAACAACAATACATGACCTACTGGGGAAAGAACAAGTGGCAATGTCAAATAGGAATTATATAAACAGAATACCTCAGCTCAGTTACACATGCAGAACAGACCATTACCAAACAAGGAATCACAATTTAGAAACAGGAAGACAATAATTAAACTGGGAACCCCAAAAGCCAAACTTGGAATATACAACAACACTGTAGAAATAAAACTATATATTAATTTCCTCTTGTACTAAACAAAGCGCAAAAATTAATGATGCACATTTCCCAGAGCTGACATATTCCAATTAATAAATTCAAAATAAAGAGATATTTTTCTACCTTTTGTGCATTTTTTTTCAGTTGCAATTGTTCCAGCCACTTTCTTCTGGTTTCTTCGTGTCTTCTGCTAACTCTCCATCTGCTGTCCATTTGTCCTTTCTTCTGTCTTCTTGGGTTTTTTTTTCCATTCTCTCTCTACATCTGCTTTAACATACTAATCTTTCTCCTTTTGCTCTTTCCTCATTCCTATTTCATCTACTCAAAATTTACCCCTCCATCCTCAATCCCCACTTACTCTCCCAATACCCGGCCAATTGTAGATTTTTTATCCCTCCCACACAAAATATTTTTCCCCTCTCCATTTTACTCTCCCAGCCCCATCCCATTCTAATCCTCCCCCAACACCAGCTCCCTTCTAGTTCCAGCCTCACCCAGCATCCATTCCCTTCTAGTCCCTGCATCAGCCCATTTCCAGTCCTAGCAGCCCCCCAACCCATTTCCAGTCCTAGCAACCCCCCAACCCAATACCAGTCCTATCCCCCCTCATCAACCCACTTCCAGTCCTAACCCCCCATCACCCCATTTTCAGTTTAAGCCCCCCCTATAACCCATTACCAGTCCTAACCCCCCATCAGCCCACTTCCAGTCCTAACCCCCCATCAGCCCACTTCCAGTCAGCCCCCCATAGCCCATTGCCAGTCCTAACCCCCCCCATCAGCCCACAGTCCATTACCCGTCCTAACCCCATCAGCCCACCTCAAGTCCTAACCCCTCCCCATCAGCCCATTTCTTGTCCCAGCCCCCCATAGCCCATTATCAGTCCTAATCCCCCCCATAGCCCATTACCAGTCCTAACCCCATCAGACCACCTCCAGTGTTAACCCCCCATCAGCCCATTTCCAGTCCTAACCCCACCCAACAGCCGACCTCAAGTCCTAACCCCTCCCCATCAGCAGTCCTAACCCCCCCTAGCCCATTAGCAGTCCTAACCCCCCCCTCTCTAGCCCATTAGCAGTCCTAACCCCCCCATAGCCCATTACCAGTCCTAACCCCCCATCACCCCATTTCCAGACAGCCCCCATCAGCCCAAAGCCCATTAGCATTCCTACCCCCCCAGCCCATTAGCAGTCCTAACCCCCCCTAGCCCATTAGCAGTCCTAACCCCCCCCTAGCCCATTAGCAGTCCTAACCCACCCCCCATGGCAAATTTAAAAAAAAAAAAAAGCAGCTGGCTCTGGCTTCTGCCGCGGCAGCGGCAGAATGCAATGTCCCGTGGGGCCCCCTCCGCCCGCTAAGCCCCTCTGCAAGGGCTTTCAGATTCGCGAGGGAGAGCGTCTCCCTCGCGTCTCTGTTAAGCCCGCAGGGGCTAATGGGAAATTTCCCATCAGTCCCTCGCGTCTAAAGGGGCTGATGGGAAATTTCCCATTAGCCCCTGCGGGCTTAACAGAGACGCGAGGGAGACGCTGTCTCCCTCGCGAATCTGAAAGCCCTTGCAGAGGGGCTTAGCGGGCGGAGGGGGCCCCGCGGGACACTGCATGCTGCCGCGTCCGCGTCCGCGGCAGCAGCCAGAGCCCGCTTTTTCTTTTTCTGCGGACCTTCACGCGTGCCAGCTGCAAGGCCTTCGCGTGCCACAGCTGGCACGCGTGCCATAGGTTCGCCATCGCTGGCATAGGTCATCAGGAGGAGACATACATGTATTCCCAGACATAACTTCATAAACAATAATTCTAACACACGCAGTTTTCATATCTTTGTTTCAAGACTGAAGAGAAAGTTTCTCCCTGCACTGTCTGTTTCATAAACAAACAGTTTCTCTGTTATGAGAAAGTTCAGCCTAGTTTTTCAGTAGAGTCTCTCAAAGTCGTTAGCTAAGTTATAGGCCCTGGAATGTCTGAGCTACTGAATCTGTGGTGTTAACTCTTTCTGAGGGCTTTCAGTTATATAGTGTTATTAAGTACCCTCACAGTGTACACAGCCCTGTACAGACAAGCTTCCTTTCAAAGAATACCACTCCAAAAGGAGTTTGAGAATCAACATGTTGACTATTCATGTGCTGAACTACTCAGGTTCATCATAAATAATCCGAAATCCCATCTACCTCCAACCCAATAATTGGAATTCATTGGCGCTCCGCTCAACACAACTCAGGCAAGAGCCTTCCTAGTGCATGACAGACTCCACAGATTGACTGTGCTAGTGCGGGAGACTCAATTGAGTCAGCAGTTCACAGCTCACAGGATGTTAACAGCACTAGGTTGTATAGCCTCTATAGTGCATGCAATACTCTCGGCACATCTCCATATGAGACAGGCTCAGTGGATTCTGAGGATTCAGTGGACCCAAGCCACAGGTCGACTCAGGGATGATCAGTATGTCACCATTCCACTCATTCAGTCTTTGCAATGGAGGACAATCCATCACAATTTACTCAAATGTCTCCCCTTCCAAATTGCTCTTCCTCAAAACATTTTGATGACAGACATATCCAAACTGGGTTTGGGAGTTCATCTCGATGGGTTTCATACTCAGGGTGATTGATCCTTCCAAGAAAGTCTCCACCAGATCAACTTCTTGGAGTTAAGAGCCATAGTAAACGCTCCAAAGACTTTCAGAGATTGATTCACCAATCAAATTGTTATGATTGAGACTGACAATTAACTCCTAATGTTCTACATCAACAAGCAGGGAGGAACAGACTCATACCTCCTGTGTTGGGAAGCAGTCAGGTTGTGGAAGTTTGCCATCTCCCATGTGATGGACTTGAGAGACATATATCTACCAGGCAAGCAAAGCCTCTGGGAGACAGACTGAGTCACTTCCTCCAACCACACGAATGTCCTGACACTAGACAGGGAGGTTGCAGCTTGCATATTTTTGGGAGTGGGGCACCCCCTCTATAAATCTGTTTATGACTCCTCAGAATGCTGAAGTGGATCAGTTCTGTTCCAGAGTAAGATCACACAGCAGACTAGCCTCGGATGCTTTCCTCCTACACAGGGGGTAGGTCTTCTCTATGCGTATCCTCCAATACCTCTCATTGTGAGTACCATCCTGAAGCTCAAAACTGATGGAGGCACGATGATTCTTATCATTCGTTACTGGCCCCGACAGCCTTAGTTTCCTTTCCTGCTACAGCTCTTCAGTCAGGATCCACTCCAGTCATACCAGGCCTGGACTTGATTTTGCAGGAGAACAAAATGATGTTGCACACCAACATCAAGTCCTTGACCCTCATGGCATGGATGTTGAGAGGCTTATGTTATCTGAGTTCAACCTGCTGGCTGGTGTGACTGATGTCCTTTTGGCCTGCAGGAGGACCTCAATGAGAAAATCCTATTTGTACAAGCGGAGGAGGTTTGCTGTCTGGTTAGAGGACCATGCCCTAGATCCTTTCACCTGTCCCACACAAAAACTACTTGAGTATCTTCTACACCTCTCTGAGTCTGGATTTAAGTCCAATTCTGTCAGGGTTCATCTCAGTATAATTGGAGCTTATTATCAAAGTGTAGAAGGGAAGTACATCTCTCTACAGACTTTAGTTGTTTGCTTTATGCGGGGGGTTGCTTTTCTTGAAGCTTCCCTAAAATCTCCCGCAGTGTCTTGGGACCTCAATGTGGTTCTTGTGCAGCTGATGAAAGCTCCTTTTGAGCCACTCAGTTCCTGTCACCTGATGTTTTGAACCTGGGAGATTTTGTTTTTGGTGGTGGTCACTTCAACATGTAGAGTAAGTTTCAGGCTCTCATCGTTCATCCACCGTACACCAAATTCCATCATAATAGAGTGGTCCTCATCCTAAATTCCTTCCAAAAGTGGTATCAGATTTCCTTCTTAATCAGTCAGTTGTTCTACCAACATTTTTCCCAAAATCTCATGCCCACAAAAGGGAAACTGCAAATGAGTCTTGGCCTTCTACTTGGAGCAGACAAAAGCCCATAGAAAGTCCATCTAGCTTTTTGTTTCTCTTGACCCCAATAAGCTAGAGGCTGCCATCTCCAAATGTTCTCTTTTAATTTGGTTATCAGACTGCATCTCTTTCGCTTATGCTCAGGCAGGCCTAAACCTTGATGGTCATTTCACAGCTCACAATGTCAGAGCCATGGCTGCATCAGTGGTCAACTTGCATTCAGTCTCCATGGAAGAGTCTTGCAGAGATACAACTTGGTCTTCTGTCCCCACATTCACACCTCACTACTGTGTGGAATGGGATGCCTGACATGACAGCAACTTCATCCAATCAGTACTTCGGAATCTGTTTAGGGATTAGAATCCAGCTACATGCCCCCTAGACCCATTCTTTTCTGTTCAGGCTACCTAAAAAAAAAATAAAATAAAATAAAAAAAAAGACAATTTTTATTGTACATAATTATGTATTCGAGAATACAAAGGCATGTTGCCACCAAGCAGATGATCTTAGTTGCCCCTGTTGGGCTTGTCTGCACTCTAATTTGCTTTTTGTAGCCTTTAGCTTGGGAGTTACATATATGGGGACGTCATTCTGGCTTGTTCATGAAGAAAAGATAGTTACTCATCTGTAGCAGGTGTTCTCCATGGACAGCAGAAATAACTCCTCATAACCCTCCCACCTCCCCTGGGAGCTGTATTCTACTATAGCTATAGTGTCAGACTGTCCTAAAATGGCGCTGCGGCAACAGGTGGAAAGATTACATGCATGCGCATTGGAAGCTCTCACAAGCTTCAACTAGTAGCTGGGCACTGCAGGCTCCATTGGATTGCATTACCCATAAGTGAGGACTTATTCCTGCTGTCCACAAAGAACACCTGCTACAGATGAGTAAATGTCTTTTACTTGCCCCTAATGCACATTTTGACAGCATGCAAAGCACCTCAATATTATGTAAAATGAATAACTCAGCCTCTGCTGACTTCATCAGGTGTGTTATTCTTTGAAAAATAATGCCAGCTTAAGTTGGCATTATTTTCCTGCCCAGCAGCATTTGACCACTAAAACATACAGACACTTAACCCTGGGAGTACCGATGGGGTCAAAAGTGACCCCATTGCAAGTTTCACAACGCGTATCTCGGAAACTAGTTGTTCAAGAATGCAATCTTTTCATGACTTTTCACATGTCAATATTCTATTTATATTGTGCCATGAGAGGAATATTTTTCATCCACTAGGTGGCGCTAGTGATGAATAGCAGCACAGAGTACCAGTGGGGTCATTTTTGACCCCAGTTGCTTACGTCCGGTTTGGATCGTGATACAATTTGCAGTTTTGTGAATTTTTTGATCTGACAAAGGTATTTATCATTAATTATGTATCATTTATTTTTGTACTCTTATTTTATGAAAATTACACATTTTCTGTAATTGATATCATGCGTTCTCTCATTATTTCCAATGAAACCTAAAGGCTTTCAGCTTGTTCATCACGATTATTGTACACCTATAGTAAAACTGCTTTGCATTTTATTCAACTTTATCTTTGTTTATTTATTTTAGGTTATTGTTTACGATGTCAAAACAAAAGTATTCAGCTGCCCAAGTAAGAGAAATATTGCAACGAGATGCTGACAGTGACGGCTCTGAGTCGTCTGATGATGCAGCATATTCAGCAAGCGAAGAAGCATATCAGCCAAGTTCGGGCGATAAATCTGATGATGACAGTCATGATTCAGATGGCGACAGCAGTTGGTCGCCAAGTGAATGTGAGACTGATGTTGAGCCGGAAACATCGCCTGCAACAAAGAGTCAAGTTACAGGTTGAGGCAAAGGTCGAGGCTGTGCTGGACGAGGAAGAAGGCAGGAGTCCTTGGTGTCAGTATCATCTGTGAGGAATCTTAGTTGTGGTCATAGAGGAGCTAAGAGGTCATCAACTATAAGCACAAATGTTGCCATTGAAGCCTATGTATCTAAGGATGCCCTATCATGGAACAGGAAACCTATAAAGCAAGTTGCTGGAAGATGTTGTTGTTAAGTGCCGTCGAGTCGGAGTCGACTCATGGCGACCCTCTGGATAGCTATCCTAAATTGTGTTCGGTCTTCAGTCAGGCAGCTCATTGTTGACAGACTGGTACCCGTAGCTGCTGTTATTGTAGCGATCCATCTCATTGCTGGCCTTCCTCTTTTGCGTTGACCTTCTATCTTGCCAAGCATGATGTCTTTCTCTAATGATCTCTCTGGAAGATACGCCAGAGCTAATGTCATGCCCGTACAACAAGGTCCTACAAGGTATGCTGTACGAAATGTTGATGGCCCTCTCGCAGCATTCCACTTGTTCATGAGGAAGAACTTATTGAATGAAATCATGATGTGGACGAGCAAACAAGGAAGATGCATTTATGATGACACCTGGAAAGATTTGACAGATGGAGAATTTCAACGTTTTCTTGGACTTCTGATCTTCTCAGGCGTGTACAAGTCACAAAATGAATCCATAGTTCGGTTGTGGAACCTTGAAGATGGTCGTTCTGTTTTCGGCAAAAATATGGCCCGTAACCGTTTTCAGCAAATTTCTTGTGCTCTCAGATTTGATGATGCAACCAACAGATGTGAACAACGAGGCATGGATAAGCTTGCTCCAATCAGAAACATTTTTGATACCTGGGAAGCAACTCTAAGCGATGCCTTTGTTCCTGATGAAAATGTTACCGTGGGTGAGCAACTGCTTATATTTTGTGGCCATGTTCCGTTCAGACAATATATTCCCAGCACACCTGGGAAATATGGCATAAAGCTATGGATGTTGTGTGACAGTGCAACGTCATATGTTCTGCGTCTTCAAGTATATACAGGAAGGGATCTCAGACAAAACAGGGAACAGAATCAGGGTGAAAGGGTTGTGCTGCAACTCACTGAAGGATTGACGCAATCTGGCAGAAATATTACTGTTGACAATTTCTTCTGCAGTTTATCCCTGTCATGGAAATTGCTAGAAAAACAAATGACACTTTTGGGGAAATTCAAAAGAACAAAAAAGAATTACCTCCAGAATTTGTAACAGCAAAGGGCCGAGAGGTATTCACTTCACTGTTTGCCTTTCACGATGACACCACTATGGTTTCCTATTGCCCGAAGAAAGGAAAAGTGGTTGTTCTTCTGAGCAGTTTGCATGATCAAGAAGAAGTAGATAACACACGTCCAGACAAAAAAACACGCATGATCTTGGACTATAATTCTAGTAAAGGTGGAGTAGATACGGCATATCAAATGTTGCGCACGTATACCACAAAACGAATGACAAGACGCTGGCCAGTGACAATCTTCTACAACATGTTGGACATCGGTGCTTTGAACGCCTTCATTGTTTGGATGTCACTAAATCCAGAATGGCAGTCCAAGTCAAAGCACAGATGTCATCTATTCCTCTTGGAATTAGGAAAGCAGCTGCTTCAGAGTAATTGCAGCGAGACTTCTTCCAGCATTGAAGAAGCCACTGATGCTGTTTGCAATGTCGGGATCCCAAAGAAATGGGCAAGGTGTCATTGCTATTCCAGTGAAAAAGACAAGAAAAGCAACATAGTTTGCACCTCCTGCAAGCGCAATGTTTGCAAGAACATTCAGAAATTGTCTGTGTCTCATGCAAATGACTGTAGTACTTTACTGTGTTCATCAAGCGCATGCAAAAACTGCTTTTGTGGCAACCCTTCTTCATGTCATTTTATGATAAAGCATTACATTTCAAAACATTTATCCTTCATATAATAAATAATTAATTTGGAATAATATTTTGTCTCTTTAGTTTACATTTTTCATGGTTAAGAATTAAAATTTGTCGTGGGGTTATTTATGACCCCAACGGTATTCAGTATGTGCAAAAAATCTCGGTAATTCCAGGGTTAAAGTGGCTAGCACCAATCACATCCTCTATCCACTGTTTTTTCTGAAACCAAAGAGCAACCTCTACCCCCCCCCCCCAATTCTATCCTGACACCAATCCCCATCCCTCGATATATACCCCCCACCATCTATTTCCCCCTGGGACTCACCAGGGATTTTCGTAGCATTTAGCATGAGGCAAGATTGTTCCCAGTCACTCTTTCCCCATCCAGTGCCTTGGTTGAAAATGGGGCAGTTAAGCACTAGTGCTACTACCACTGGGGATATATCTGCCAAATAAGGATATTCTCTCCTCTGGGGCCACTAAACTGCAGTGCTAAATTACCACAGGTGACTCCTCTGGTAAATCTCATTGTGGTAATTTACCATACCTTCTTAACTACCTCTCTCTGTATGAAGCTATCATTTTTTAAAGTAAAACAGGGTATGTTTGCTGAAATATTAGTGAAGCTATTTAGAATCTCCTGCTTACTCAGTATTAAAGCCTCTTTCATTAAACACTTTTGACTAGAAAATGTATACTTCAGCAGTCCCCCAAAGATGAATAAAGTTTACGGGCTGGTTAATCCCAGGTGGATGTCACTATTATATGAACTAGGTGGTCGCCTATAGCGCTCACCCTCCGGGGGCACCAACTTCCACTCCTTCCACCCCTCACCAGGACCTACAGTGGCAGCAATGACCCTAAAAAGCCCTGCGGCACTTACCTTCAAACCTCAGCACCACAAGGCTTTTGTTTCTACCCCAATGATGTTGACTCCCAGTTTGCATGAGGGCAAAATTTGACATCGGTGGAGGTGGAAGCAAACAGCCCTGTGGCACTGAAGTTTAAAGGTAAGTGCCGCAAGATTGTTTCAGGTCATTGCCACTACTGAAGAAGGGCTGAAGTCGTGGCAATGAGTGGTGGTCGGGGGTGATGGTGCAAAGGATGAGCTTTGTTTAGGACACCTTATCTCTTTGCTGCTGCCCCGGCTAATCCATTTACATCTGACTTTGGTTTTAAGATTTTGAATAATTCTAAGCCTTAGTTTTTCTTGGAATGTTTAGAATGATATGTGCCTTTGCGTCCTTTTGTAAAAAGGATGAGAAATCTTTCCCTGAGAAATCAGGTTTTCTCAGTGGTATCTCCTATGTTATGGAACTGGCTTCCTGAGGAGTTGTGCTCTGAGGTGTCTTTGCTGGTATTTTGATGGAAATTGAAAACTTTGTTTACTAGGTGTCAGTGTTGAGAGGATGAGGAGCTTTGCAAACAGTCTCTGGGGTGGTAATGTAGGTGGTGTCAGTCATGTTTGCCTGTGGTATATCTATTATTTAATGTTTATTTTTTGTTATTTTTAACTTTGTTTATTTTTTATTTCTTAAAATGTTTTTACTTATGGCATTTTTGTGAACTGCTTTGAATGGGCTTTCAGAAATGCGGTACATAAATGTTTTATAAATAAATACATACATAAATAGATATAATTAAATTGTAATCTCAAAGACAATGCAAGAATAGTATGTGACATCCTGCACTAAGCTAGAAAAGAAGAGACTTCCTCCTTTTGCAGTTTCATTTAGCTTCTGAGTGGGCTTTTCATTAGCACTCTCAGAGACCATATATTCTCCATAATTGCTCCCAACCTTTGGAACTCTCTTCCTGTTGAGTTGTGGTTGGACACAAATTTGAAAGAGTGGAGGAATAACCTAGTGGGTAGTGCAACAGCCTAGGACCAGAAAATCAGCCTTCAAATCCCACTGGCACTCCTTGTGGACTTGGGTAAATCACTTAACTCTCTATTGCCTCAGGTACAAACTTAAATAGTAGCCCTCCGGAGACAGGGAAATATCTACTGTACCTGCATGTAGCTTGCCTTGAACTATTACTGGAAAGGTGTGAGCTAAATACAAATAGTAAATAAATGTTCCCATATGTCTGTCAAAGAATTAAAAGTAGTTTGCATTTGAATATTGTATTTCTGTTTTCATACTCCTTTAAGGAAAAAAGTGCTGAATAGTATAATGCCTTTAGTGGTTGACAGGAGGGAACATGAGATCATTATAAACAGGCACAGACTGTTCAGAAAGCAATACATCTTACTTATATGTACTTCAAACACCAAAAGCTGTGACCCAGAGAGACTTGGAAAGAAATCACAAGCCTCCTTATGGCTTCTTGAGTTATAAATATTTCTCTCTTAACTGCTATCTTGTAAGATTCCTTACATATATATGCAAAAGGTTACAGAAAATGCACACAAAAAATACAGGAAAAGGTTGTATTTGTCATAGAAAATCATTATTCTCATCTTTTTCTATATCCATCCTATCTAATATACTGCAAGTCAGAACACAGTTCTCGGGTTATTCATTCAATCAATATTTTTTGTTATCTATTAATAGAACGATATGAAAACTCTGCAGGCTTATAAACATATCAATGCTTGTATCCCATTCATGGTGTGTCCTAAAAGATGAAATAAACTTTGACAGGATCTTAAAGAGGACCTATTCAATTTATAATCGCATCACGTTTTGGCATAAGACCCTGTGGATGTCTTAAACTGTGCAGACTCATAAATAGCATTGCACTTGCTTTCACAGGCGAGATACTGGTGAATCTTCAAGAGAAACTATAGGTGTATTTTTTAGCCAAGGGAACACAGATATACTTATCTATACTTGCCTTTTGGCATGCATGAATTTCCTCGGCTAATTTTGACACATATGAGCATGTTTTGTAATGTATACGCACAAATACAAATCCCTCTCCAACCTTACCACAGATGCTCATGGGAGTAATGTTATAAAACATTTTCCATGTATAAAGCATGCATGCATGTATGCAGGGCCGGTGTGACCTTTAGGCAACACAGGTGGCTGCCTAGAGCACCAATGGCTCAGGGCAGTCCATTGCTGCCACTACCACCACTCCCCGGGACTTGCAGCAGCAGCAATGGCTTCAAACAGCCCCACTGCGCTTAACTAAATCTCTGATACTGTGCGGGTGTTTGCGCTTCCACTCCCTCTGATTTCCAATGCCGACTTCCTATGCATGGGGGCGGAAATGACTGATTAGCTGCTTCTGCCCCCGTGCAAAAGCTAAGTGTTGTGGGGCTGTTTGAAGCCACTACTTGCAGTGCTGGTTCTGGAGTAGCAGTGGAGGCCAGGGAGGAGGCAGAGGTGGGAGCTGAGGCACAAGGGATAAGGTTTGCAAAGAGTTCCTCATATCTTGCACTGGCCTTGCATGTATGCACCATAAATGTGCACCACACCACACACAGACATTCCTGAGGACTTGTGATATACGTGCATATTTTATAAAGTATGCACACCTATGATTAGAACACACATACACAATTACACCTCCTCTGAAGCAAGAGTAAATTTGTGAGTGAGGATTTGTGCACTAATGGGCCTTGCTCTGGGTGCCTATTTTCTAAAGGCACATAAGCATCTATACTGAGCCTGACTTTCAATGCTTATCAATAATCGGGCAGCGGCTCAATGTTGCCACTGCCCGGTTAATGCCAGATTCCACCTGTGGACTGCCTAAGGAAAGCCCGATGCTAACTGGCTAGCACTGGAGCATGCAGCAGTGGCACTCATGGATATTCAGCGGCACAAACCACTCAAAGAAATTAATTGGATTTGTCTGACAAAACTCATCTCTAGTAAAACCATGATGTCCTGGATCCTGAAATCTATTGAACTCCAGAAACCTCACTAACCTTTGTTTTAGCAGGTGTTTCCATTTATTTACTCAGCACAGAGGTTAGACTAACTGGCCTATAGTTCTTAATCTCAACTCTTCTTCCACTTTTGTGTAAAGAGACCACCTGTGTCCTCCTTCATTCCTCTGGGACCAGTCCCAACTCTAAAGAAGCTTTGAAAAGGTCAGACAGTGGAGCTGCTAGAATGTCTCTAAATGTCTCTAATACTTTCGGATGTATCCTATCTAGCCCCATCGCCTTGTCGACTTTTAGTTTAGTTAGCTCCTTACGAACACAATCTTCTGAAAATTGTTCAAGATCCCACTCACTTCTGTTCTTATTTGTGGGTGGTTTTTGAAGTCCTGCTCGTGGCCCTTCATCTGTGAACACAGAAGGAAAAAGCAATTCTGCTTCATCGGGTTCCTCATATTCCTCACCTTCACCTTGAGTATGACAAAATACCATTTTTTCACTTCCTCATCTCACCAACATATCTGAAAAATGTCTTACCCTCTCATTTTACTGCAATGGCTAAGTTTTCTTCCATTTGTATCTTTGCTTTCTGACTACTTTTCTAACTTCTCCTATCTTTTCTAAATGTTGATGCTTGTCTTCCTCTTTCTGTGATCTCTTATATTTCTTGAAGCCCACCCTCTTTTTCTATACCTTTTTAGCTACTTCTTTTATGAACCATAGTGGCCACCTTTTCCTTTTACACCCGCACTCTTCCAGCACCACACCTCCAGCTATACCTGTCAGCAAGGTGCATGCCTTTATGCCAAAGCATATACTTTACGACTGTCAGTATCTTATAAGAGATTATTTATACACATATGTTTCCACATGCATGAAGAAATGTCTTTATAAATTTACCTCCTTAACCTAACTCATGATAGCCCATTTTAGGATTTTATGTGCTTATCATACTGAGACATCAGTCTTCTTGGTTTCTTGGCTGTAATGGGGATATTATGTTTCTTGGTGAGAAAGGGATCTGGAAAATTGCTTGAGACTCTTGAATTCACAATGGCCTTTTTCTCATGTGAGTTGAATAGTAGCAACAGCAAGCAACATCTTGGGTTGTGCATAGACCTGCAACTATACATACACTCATGTGCCATGACCCCCCACCCCCACCCCTTTAGCACTGGATGCCACCATAGTGCTCTGTGTGTCCCTATTTGCAGAGGCCCAGAGGAGGAGGGCACCTCCATTGTCTAGCACTGCCACCACCACCACCTTCTGCTTCACCACATCAGTACCAATATCTGCCCAGGCATCACCTCTTCCTAGGGTTGCCAACTTTTTCACCGAGAAAAACCCGACACCTGTGGCTCGCCATGCTCCACCCATTCTCCGCCCCTAGTCCCACCCCTGCCCCGCCCCCAGCCCCACCCACAAAAATTACCGAGGATACGTGTAGGCTAACTTCCTTGGTCAGATAATAATTAAACTGGGAACCCCAAAATCCAAACATGAAATGTACAACACTGGAGAAATAAAACTATAAAGTAATTTCCTCTTGCACTAAACAAAAACGCAAAGATGTTAGCAATACACACTTCCCAGACCAGACATATTCCAGTTAATAAATTCAAAATAAAAAGTATTTTTCTACCTTCTGTTTGGGCGTTTTATTTTTCAGTTGCAATTGCTCCAGTCACTTTCTTCTGGTTTCTTCGTGTCTTCTGCGAGCTATCCATTTGTCCTTTCTTCTCTTTCAGATGTTTTCCATTCTCTGTCTATTTCTGCTTTAACATACTGATTGTTTCCCTTTTGCTCTTTCCCCCAATTCTTTCCTTATTCCTTTATCATCCGTTTAAATTTCACCCTTCCATTCTCAAGCCCCTCTTACTCTCCCAATACCGGCCCATCATAGACTTTTCTTCCACACAAAATATTTTTCCCCTCTCCATTCTCATTCCCCATCCATTCTAGTCCTCCCCCCAAATCAATTCCCTTATAGTTCTAGACCCACCCAGCATCCACTCCCTTCTAGTCCCATTCTCCCATGCCCCACATCAGCCCATTTCCAGTCCTATTCCAGCTCTTCATCAGCCCATTTCCAGTGCTAGCCCTCACATCACAGGCCATTGCCAGTCCTAGCTCCCCCCCCCCAATCACAGCCCATTTCCAGTCCAAGTCCCCCATCACAGCCTATTTCCAGTCCTAGGCCCCCCCACCATCACATCCCATTTGCAGTCCGAGTCCCCCGCACCATCACAGCCCATTTGCAGTCCTAGCCCCCCTAATCACAGCCTATTTCCAGTCCAAGATCCCCCTTCCTCCACCATAGCCCATTTCCAGTCCAAGTCCCCCCCCCCAATAGCCCTTTTCCAGTCCAGGTCCCCTCCACCCCCATCACAACCCATTTACAGACCATGTCCCCCCCCCATAACCCTTTTACAGTCCAGGTCCCCCCCCAATAACAGCCAATTTCCAGTCCAAGTTTCCCCCCCCCCCATAGCCCTTTTCTGGTCCAGGTCCCCTCCACCCCCATCACAACCCATTTCCAGTCCATGTCCCCCCCCCATAACCCTTTTACAGTCCAGGTCCCCCCCCCCATCACAGCATATTTCCAGTCCAAGTCCCCCCCCCTTAGCCCTTTTCCAGTCCAAGTCCCCCCTTTAGCCCTTTTCCAGTCCAAGTCCCCCCCCTCAGCCCTTTTCCAGTCCAAGTCCCCCCCTTTAGCCCTTTTCCAGTCCAAGTCCCCCCCCTTAGCCCTTTTCCAGTCCAAGTCCCCCCCCTTTAGCCCTTTTCCAGTCCAAGTCCCCCCCCCCTTTGCCCTTTTCCAGTCCATGTCCCCCCCCCTTAGCCCTTTTCCAGTCCAGCTCCCCCCCCTTCACAGCCCATGCAGTCCTTGCCCCCCCCCCCCCGACCAGCATCGCGGCTGTCTGAGGCTTTAGAGGGAGCCGGGGAAGCCCGCGCGAGGCCCCGGCTCCTTCTGAACAGCCAACAGCCAACAGCCAACAGCCACCAGCGTGAAGAGCCTTTTCCTTCACGCTGGCGTCTGTTCCTGTGAAGCCGCGAATGTTGGGAAAGGTTAAAGGGCAACCTTTAACCTTTCCCAGCATACGCGGCTTCACAGGAACAGCCGCCAGCGTGAAGGGAAAGGCTCTTCACGCTGGTGGCTGTTCAGAGGGAGCCGGGGCCTCGCGCGGGCTTCCCCGGCTCCCTCTGAAGCGGAGAAAAGCCGGTTTTTTTTGCTCAGGCCGCTCCCGATCTTGCGGCCAGAGCAAAAAAAACGGCTTTTAAAGGGCCGGTTTTGCCTCTGCGCCGGCAGCCGGCCTGGCCGTGGAAAAACCGGCCAGGCCGGCTGAAAACCGGCCAGTTGGCAACCCTACCTCTTCCTCAAACATCCTTAGACCCATGCACTGTGGAAATGCAGAGCCCCTTCACTTTCCCCCTTCCATGAGGCCTTCCAACAGTCATGTATACAGTATAATGTTTCCAATTACTCCTCAGAGTTCAGTTAGACATCAGTCACCACACCCTCATACCTACAAAGTCAGGGTCAGGAGGTTTGGGCATGCAGTAAGATGCGCAGAGAGAGAAGCTGGAGAGGGGTTATGGGAAGAAGTACCTCTTTCTTCTTATAGGCACCCTTTGGGGGTGCTTGGGGCTGTTAGGGAGAGAAATTTAGAGGTGGGCAGGGGGCTGCCTCCGGGTGGATGTTTATGCTTTGTGGGGGTGAGTTGCTGATGCTGCCACCAGGCTGGTGGGGGAGGGGTGATTGGAGACTGGTGCTAGGGGGGGTGGGGTGTTGGGGGATGGGGTTGCACAGGGCTGGTGCTGGAAGGTGGTAGTGGGGTTGTTGTAGGGATAGGTTTCCACAAGCTAGTTCTGGGGATTTGAGGTGGGGGTGAGGCTGGGATGAGCACGGAGGGAATCTGGGGGATGATAAAGGATGGGCACTTTTGTGTACAGTATCTGTAAATAAACACTAACCTTCACATGAAATGCCTGTAACTGCGTTCATCTCTTGCTGCAACACTTAATTTGTACGGTTGCCTGTTTTCCTCATGCTTTGGCCTTTTTCTATCTGTATCATGGTAAGGGTCTTTTGCATCCTATTGTTCAGAGAGGAGTTGTGGTGTCTCATTGCCAGTTTATGGAGCACGCAGCAGGCCATGAATATTTGATATACATGTTTAGGACTGTATAACGGTTAATCCCCAGATCAGTCAAGGGCATGGAAGTGTCTCTTGAGCTACCCAAATGGCCTCTTAATGATTTCTTGGGTCCTATTGCAACATTCCTTTGCCTCCATGTACAGAACATGATGGGGCCAGTATCCAGTGCCTACCTGCATATGTAGGGGGCGAGAGGACACACATTAGTGCATTGCACTAGGGTGTTTCATGTTCTGGGTAGGCACTTCAGTCCTGGTCTTTTTGGGCTGAATGCTGTAACTTTCAGGGTATGGTTCAGTCTCCATACATGATGGAGAGGGCTAGCAGACATCCACCAGTGATCTCTCCCCCTTAAACCTCTCAAACACCATGGTTGGTAAGGATGTAATGGCAGGAACCCGGAAGCCTGTGAAAGATAGCAGTTATCATCCCCTGTGCATTGCAGACCACTTACATGATAAATGAGTAGAATGGCTTCCTGTTGTGATATGTGGCCTCCCTTCATCAGGAAGTTCCAGTACCAATGGGAAGTGGGCCACCTCATGGAATTGAATTATGGTTTGCTGCTTGTGCTGCACAATCTGTGAAAAAAACTACATATTCTGCATAGGGTTGCCAACCGGCTGGTTTTCAGCCGGCCTGGCCAGTTTTTCCATGGCCAGGCCGACTGCCAGCACAGATGTAAAACTGGCCATTGAAAAGCCGGTTTTTTGCTCTGGCCGCAAAATCGGGAGCGGCCAGAGCAAAAAAACGGCTTTTGTGCCGAAGTCCGCGGCGCGAACACGATTCCCCATAGCAGTGCAGCCGCTGCTTCTGCTTTGTACAGAGCAGCGGCTGCAATACACTTATATTGAAAACTAAAGATAAACTGTGTAAGGAGCCCTCCGGTCATCGCAGAGCCCGAGGAAGTGATGTCATGGGGCGGGCTCCTCACAGGTTGTCTTTCCTTTTCAAATTAACTTTAGCTGCAATAAAGTTTATTTGAAAAGGAAAGACAACCTGTGGGGAGCCCGCCCCCATGACATCACTTCCTCAGGCTCTGCGATGACCGGAGGGCTCCTTACACAGTTTGTCTTTACTTTTCAAAGTAAGTGTATTGCAGCCGCTGCTCTGTACAAAGCAGAAGCAGCCGCTTGGGCAGAGAGGGGGGGGGTGATGGTGTGAGTGAACCAGCAAGGGGGGGGGGGGGTTGGTGGGAGTGAACAAGCAAAGGGGGGGGGGGTGATGGTGTGAGTGAACCAGCAAGGGGGGGGGGTGATGGTGTGAGTGAACCAGCAAGGGGGGGGTGATGGTGTGAGTGAACCAGCAAGGGGGGGTGGGGTGGTGGTGTGAGTGAACCAGCAAGGGGGGGGGGTGATGGTGTGAGTGAACCAGCAAGGGGGGGGGGGGTGGTGGTGTGAGTGAACCAGCAAGGGGGGGTGGTGGTGTGAGTGAACCAGCAGGGGAGGGGGGTGAGTGAGTGACCCAGCAGGAGGGGTGAGTAAGTGACAGGGGGGTTGGTGTGAGTGAACCAGCAGGGGAGGGGGGTTGGTGTGAGTGAACCAGCAGGGGAGGGGGTGAGTGAGTGACAGGGGGGTGGGTGAGTGAACCAGCAGGGGAAGGGGGGTGAGTGAACCAGCAGGGGAGGGGGGGTGAGTGAGTCAGCAGGGGGGGGGGTGAGTGAGTGAACCAGCACTGAGGGGAGGGGGGGTGTAAGAACCAACACTGAGGGGGGGGTGACTGAATCCTCGGTAATTTTTGTGGGTGGGGGCGGGGCGGGGCAGGGGTGGGACTAGGGGCGGAGAATGTGTGGAGCTTGGTGAGCCACAGGTGTCGGGTTTTTCTCGGTGAAAAAGTTGGCAACCCTAATTCTGCAGTGTGGGTTAGAAAGGCCTTCTGGTACTGAGAGATGCACTGTGAGATGGCTAACTGGCTGAAAGTCACAGTGGCAGCCAATACAGACTGGAAATTGCCAGTGGCTAGGAAGGTGAGGGATGTGGTGACCTTGAGATGGATGGGAATGAATAGGTCCCTCTGTGTGGCGGAGAACAGGAGCAGCTCTAGCTTGTCAAAATGAAACCTAGTGAAGCACTGCTGATCCATGAGATTCAAGAATTGGACCCTGGGACTATAAATGCTTAGATATGGGTACCTCCTAGTGGATCTCATGGCATTCTGTGGGCCTCGCACCTCTAGCGCCCACAGCACTGCACATGCACCTCCGCCCACACACACACACACACACACACATCTGGGAACCACACAGAGGCCACAGAAGACACTGAGACACACACAGACAGAAAGAAAAAGGGCAGAGGGGAGACAGATACACTACCGGCCAGGAAGTGTGATATAGGGAGGGTGGGTGGGATTGGAACAGCTGGTTAGAGCAGATGTGGAAGTGGGGCTCCATGAGGATCTTGAAAAGGGGTAGGGAGATAGGGTGGAAAAGGGCACATAATACAATGCAGGGGACAATCCATAGATCAAATGACACCTATGTGAACAGAGACATCGGTCAAACCAATAACTTACAAGTCAAACTCCTCCAATCACCAACGCCACATGCAGTCCCAACAGACAACAAAGTTTGAGCCTTATTTGTGATTTATAGGAAGTGTATATTTGCATATTTAGAACATCTACCATGCATGTTTCTGGCCTATTTGAAATGCATCATGAGCATGCTACTCACGCTGCACCCAGAAAACCCCCCATCACACCCCTGATGGTGATCCACAGAAATCTCCATGCCAGGCACAGAAATGTGCATCTCACAGTCTTTGTAAATGGTGTTTTAAACATGTTCATGACTTCCACGTTTTTTCTTGCACCACATCCAAGTTTAAAAGGTGAATGGGGTTTCTAAAATAACCCCCTTGATGAATGCACAATATATTGACTTTATACACAATAACTTGGGCCCAGGTCCCTGACCCCATGGGATTGGGAGTGGGCTGGTAACATGACAAAGCCCACCATCCCATTCATTGTGGGGGACAGGGGGGAGGGGTTGGTGATGGGATTGGAAGGGAACGGAGTCAGAGTGTGCATGCTCATCTTTTTGGTGGTCTGCTCTTCTGATGACAGGCTGAAGGGGAAGATGGGTCATCGGATGCACGACTGCACTCACCCTCCCAGTTTAGTGGGGGTTGCCCAGAATTGTAGGTATTGGCGACAGATCTAGGATGAGAATGAGAAAGGGAGGAAATGACAGGAAATGTAGGGTTTGTCACAGCTGTAGTGGAAAGGAGAATCAGAAACCTCCCCCTACAGTTAATTCATACTCGAAGGGGGTGTGGCGAGAGATAGTGAAGTAGTGGACTGTAGACTCCCATAATATGGGCGTCACCACCATATATGACACAAGTCCTAAAGAAAGCTCCAGTATAATAGAAGTAGGCCTCAGCCTGGTGCCACTGCAGGCTGGGGGAGGGGGGTTAATTCTTGATTAGATGTGAGTACAAATAGGGCTAAGACGTGACCATCTATCTCAGACTGTTGGTAGTTGAGATTCAAGTACAATTGAGATTTTTTATTTATTTTTCTAAAGTTTTACAATTACATTTCCACATAATCAAAGAGACCATATAAACAGAAAAAAATACAATCATACAATTTTTCAGATTAAGAAAATGATCAAGCCCATATCAAGGGAGCAGCAACTGATAATTCAAAACAAAAAAAAAAGAAGAAATAAAGATGCTAACATAGTACCATCTCTGGAGAAATATCTATACACTTAGAGGCCCATTCTGAAGGTGCACGTCCAGGCTGTCCGGATGTTCAGAAATCTGGATGGGCCAGAGACGCACACGATTCTGCTCCTGCGGGGGCTAGACACCCCCACGAGAGCAGAATCGCAGCACAGTGGCTAGACATCTGAGGGGGGGGGGGTGCCCCGATTCTGGCACCCCAAACATCCAGCCACTTGCTAACTCAGCCAGGCTCCTTAATGGAGCCATGGTGCCACTGTGTCATGTTGCAATGGCATTGTGGCTCCATTAAGGAGCCATGATCCCCAGCTTCCCGCAACAACTTTCTTTCTCCGCAACCCGACTTCCAATGTGCCTTCCAAAGGCAGGGTCGGGCTGCCAGGAAGTTCACCCCACTGACCTGGCCCTGCATGTCTAGGGTCACATCCCTGCCCACCTCCCGCCCTCACTTCTCCCTCAGCCTACCCCCTCCCACCCCCATCCAGAGCTTCCCGCACATCTCCTATGTATGTGTGGGGAGCTTTAGGCAGGGGATATGGACTTGTGTTTAGTGGGGTGGACGTCCGACCCAGACATCTATCCCTGCTAAATGAAGCTCGGAATGACCCCCTTAGTCATAACCCACAGCCCTATTGCCCTCTGTGCCACAAAAAAATGTGTAAATTAGACAGGTCCCTGGAAATATATGTATTGCCATGCATAGCTATAACACATTTGCAGGGAAATTTAAGGTAAAACATTGCCCCCAGATCCAGGATCCTCTGTTTCATTTCCAAAAATTGTCTTCTCCAAGCCTGGGTCTGAAGTGTTACATCCGGAACTATATTAAGTTTATGTCCTCAAAATAAGACTTTTTACAAGCAAAAAAGAGGAGTTAAGAATTCTGAATTTGACAGGTTCTGACACAAACGGTACAACCAATGTACTCCGCTTGGAAATAATATCATCAGAGTCCTCTACAAAAACTGTTAAATCCTGACTGACCAATGGACAGTGGGAATTTACAATCCCTTCCCCCCCTCCAGTCTCTCTGATCTTGGAAGACATATAGTATGCTTGAATAACCTCAACTGTATCAGAAATTTTCAAAATCTCCAAAAAATACTTCCTAAGCAGAACCTCAGGGGAAAGCAAATGAGTACGAGGAAATTTTAAAAATCTTAAATTTCTGGCTCATGCTCCATTCTCTAAAGCCTCCAACTATTATGTATAACCAAAGAATTATTGACATAAAAACATTAGATTAAAGACATGTCTACAGCTGAGAATGGGCATGAGCACAGATTTATTCAAAGAAATTACTTGCCTATCCACATCAATTAATTTCTCCACTGCCCCGTGAGTAAATGTGCATAAAGCAGTTACCGATCTTTGAGAGTTATATCTCCTTCAACAGAAGAAAGGTATACTAGTCTCCAAAAGTACCAGTATTACCGGTTGAGGAACAGGTATTAAGGAGGCAGAATCCCTACCAATCTCTTCCAAAACCGTGGAGGATAAAACAGGGACAGGAGGAGACAATGGGGTCCAATTTCCGGAGCTCAATGATACTCCATCTGGCGAATGTGACGTGGACATCAGGGGAACAACATGCCTGTCCATAGATCCTGTTGGCTTACCTTGCACAGCCATCTCTCCTTTTGCGCTTCCCTTGTTCTTACGTTTTCCCATCAAGCATTCCCCTGATATGTTCCTGTTCACTCCGGTGCACCAAAGGGATGTATCCTGTCCCGTTGGCCATGCCCCTTCAGACCATGACACACGTACATGTGTGTTGGCAGTAGATCATTTATCCTGTACAGAGGTCCTCTTGAAGGGTGCCCAGCACGCACCTGCCCAATGGCTGGGAGAGGTACACCTGATCACAGGAACAGTTCAGTGGGGTAGGTGAAGCCCCACACTCACTCTCATCCACACAGCAGGGACAGCTCCAATTACCCGTTACTGCTGCAGATCTTTTATCCTGCACAGAAGTCCTCCCGAGGGGATGTGCAGCACAAGCCTGCCAATGACTGGGACATGCACACCTGATCCGATGGCTGGGAGAGGTACACCTGATCACAGGAACAGTCCAGCGGGGTAGGTGAAGCCCCACATTCACGTTCCAATTCACACAGCAGGTACAGCTCCAATCAACTGGTACATCTGCAGATCTTTTATCCTGCACAGGGATCCTCACCCAATCACAGTTACAGTCCAGCTGAGATCTTTTAAGTTATAGCTTGTGTGTTGATGAATAACGCTGCGGCCATGTTTTTGCAGGGACACCTTTCCTGTGGTGATTTGTTACACTGTTAGGTCTGTGTATGAATGGGTGGTGGTAGTGCAAATGCCGATGTTACTCTGAATTAATGGGGGTCAAATTGATTTACATGTATTAATAAAAAATGCCACTAGCATTAAACAAATTTTAAATGCAGTAATTTCTAAAATGAACTTGAAAAATGTCTGAAAATTACCCAGAAAAACTTAGTGATCCAAAAATAAACTTTCTACATCTCCAGTTTATACACCCGAAAACATTGCATTTTTAAGAGTTGCAGGAAGATTTGTACATTTTACTGCACGCAGACCCTTTTACAAAAAAATTTGCAGCTTATTATATCAAACTCCTACAACTAGTTACTAACATGCACTATCACATTAGTCCACACTAACAATGCAAATTAATAATAACTAGGCCCCCATATCATAAAATGGGACCTGCAATAAAATAATGTCCGTTCATAGCATCAGCATGTGCTAATATGCTGGTGCACTTTAGTTATTCTAGTTACAAATCAGGCACTTAGTCATTATGGGCCAGATTCCATTCAATATGTAGATCTCCTTTGTATGGATGGGCGGACCTGGACGAACAAAGAAGATTGTGATTCTGATACCGCAGTGCATTTCTAGCCCCGCGGGATCAGAATTGCGAACAGCACTGTACTTGCAGGCCAGATCTGAGATTCAGTCCTGGACTGCACATACAGAGCTAGCCCAGCTAACAGCCAGGGCTTTTAAATGGAGCCGCGGCACCATGGTGTCCCATTGTCATGGCACTGCAGCTCTATTTAAAAGCTGTGATGCCGGCCGCTGCCCCGCAAAGTTAATTCCCCGCAGCCCGACCCTCAATCCGGCCTCCTAAAGCAGGGATCGGGCTGCGGGGGATTAACTTTGCCCCTCCAGCCCCTTTTGTGCCCCAAAGTGAAAAAAACACCCCCACATCCAGGGAAGTTATTCCTCCATGGGGGTGGAATAACTTCCCCGGCCACATCTGCTGGCCCTGGACGTACAAGGCCGACATTAGAATTGGCCCTGTATGTTCAGGGCTGCCAACTGCCCGCCCACTCTCCGCCCCCCAGGCCGCCTCTTCCCTGCCCCTGACTAACTTTCCCCCACAACCGGCGGGGAAGTTATTCGGGGCAGGTAGCTGGCATGAATAGCGGGGATGGACGTCCTGTTGGAACATCCATCCCCGCTATTCGTGCCTCAGAATGACCCCCTATGTCAATGTATGCCACTAAGATCTGCAGGGTTGATATTTAGCCTCTGGCGGTCAGTATTGCTCAAAAGCCTGACTGCTATGAACAAAAATGAAATTGGATATTCAGCACCGGAGCCTGCCCAGTGTCCAGCACTAAATATCTGGTTTCGCTGCTGACCACGGTGGCTATCTAATTAGCGATGAAGTTCAGCCACTAGCCTGATAACACAAGCACATAAGGTCAGAACAGTCATTGACCTGTCCTAATTTTATGCAATTTGCTACTAACCAGATAGTCGCCAGGTCTTCCCTGGTTCCTCCCACAGACTGCCCCAAAACTAAACTGACATTTGCAAGGTGGTCTGGTTAGTGCTGCTGAATACCGGGCAACGGGCTTTATGTGCTTTGCTGATCTTGCAAAGTACAAGACCCTTCTGAATATCCTCCCCTGCATGTGCACTTTAAGGTGTGATAAAAAATTGTATAGGGAATAACAACCAGAGGCATCCAATTCCTTCTTTGCTATTAGTTTTCTTTAACATAAAGAAGTTTAATTCGACTTTATGTCATAGTATCCCTAAACTCAGTTTGCTTATTGTTGAAATTCTTTATATTTCTTATCTTTTAAAATGCCAAAATATTATTTTATATTTGCCAATATTTAGGTATGCACATCAAGATGATAAAAGAAATGGAAACATGCAATACAATAGATGCATTTCAAATTTTGTATTAATATGCCATAAAGTATATCAAATATCCATACAGGTTTTGTTCATGAAAGCAACTTCGATATGGTAAAAGGTTAAGTCTCAAGAGGATTTTGTTTTGCTTTTCAATTCCAGCTCACTGCAGTCGACGCAGACGAAGGGCTAAATGGGCAGATCACATATGAAATTCTGGCTGGGGATCAGGGGAACTTTATCATCAATAACAGAACCGGTCTTATCACCATTGCTCCAGGTGTCACATTATCAGTAGGGCAGTCCTATGCTCTGACTGTCAAAGCATCTGACAATGCTCCTCTGGCACAGAGAAGGTAATTTATGTCGTAATAAAGACATATGCTTTTTAACTGATTCATTCTAGCAATTAAATCAAGATGGCGCAGCAAGCTATTTTATTCCAAAAACAAGCAATCTCACATAGAAGACTTTGATTTATTTTATATTTTGAAGACTGCATTGAATATCCAATTCCAATGAAATGTACAATGCATTATGCATATATCTGGAACAGCTATAACTAACACATAAAGGGGAAGCCACGACTATCCAGTCTCCTTTTTCATACCCCCTCCTTCACACAAACCAAACAGAACTGTCTATACTTTGGTATCAAGGGCACCATCTTTATTAACTTTCTACATGCATGTGACAACACACACCTAGTAGTCCAACAAAACAAGCCCTCTATTTTTACATCTGTAGGTCATCTGCCATGCTCCAGCTAGGTCAGCTACTAGCAGGCCACCATAACCTTCAGGCATGGCACCATAAATGACTGGTCCCCTGTCATGGCCTCGCCCCTGCCAGAAGTAATAGCATCTTATCACACCAATAGCTCCCAGATTCTCCCAATTATTTCTAGCTGGGCAAGGTAGATCCATAGTGCCCTGAACAGGTATTCCACTTTCCTGGCCAAAAATTCATACATAATTATAGATCAATTAATAACAAAGGGATGTATGGTAGGATAGCCAATTGCTTTGGACATGACGAAGAAAGGAGGAACTTTGTGTCCCCAAAGCAGGAAGACCCAAGGTACCAAGAGGGGCAAAGGAGCACAAAAGGTAGCATGAGCACAGCCCATAGTATTTGTAGATATTAATAGATTATAATTATCATCTCAATTTGGTGTTCAAATCATATCACATTTAAAAAATGGTTAATAGGAAACATAGTAACATTCTATATGATGGCAGATAAAGACCAGTATGGTCCATCTTGTCTGCCCAGTAAGATGGTTAGAGTGTTTGTACCTGCCGCTCCATGCAGATCACCCCCCTCTATGCCTGTGTTTAAGGTTGTACCTGCCACTCCGTGCATTTCCTCCCCCCTCTATGCCTGTGTTTGGGGTTGTACCTGCTGCTCCATGCAGATCAGCTCACTCTATGCCTGTGTTTAGGGTTGTATACAGTAAAGATGCATCAGGGACCCAAGAGATCATCATCGTCCCAAAACTACAAAAAACCCCCTAGAGTCATCATTTAAAAGGAACGATGCATTTTAAAAGGAGGAATATTTTGCCTTGTTATCATTAGGTAAAAAATCCTATGGTGCCCAATTCTAATATTCCAGTGCATAGGTATCACCTACTTCAACTCATTTTTGCTTCCAATAAATTGCTAATGCTATCAGAGCTGTACCAAGCTAGAAATGTATCTTGTGCGACTAACGAATCTGGTGTCCCCCTCCACCTAGTCACGTTCAGTAACTCACACTGTTTGAGCTTCGTGGAAGCCCAATGATGTTATAAGTGCCTCCTCTGTGCTTTTGTCCTGTGTGGCTGCATTGCTCGCACAGCCCTTGGTATGGCCCTGAATAGTGTAGTTTGATTGGTCTAGACAACAAGAAAGGCAAAGTCAACTGCACCAAGCAAATATAAAGAATCAACCAGAAGTAGTAGGAAATTGAATGATACTGTATTAGTTTATTGACAGACCAAATTTAAAACAAATGTTTGGGTCAATAACATAAAACAAAAATAAAAGTCAAGTCCAAATGTCTCATCTAATGCAACTCAATCAGTAGTCTGACATGTTTTAGCTCTGGGAAAGCTGCATTCTCTTCCGAGTGGATTTTGGCAGCCATAACAACGTTGGTGGTTGTTTGATTAAGAATAGTGTATTAAGATGTTTCATTATCCTTAAGATGTCTATGCTCCTGCTGATGTTTGCTTTGAAAAATAAAGAAATACGGTGTGGTCTTCCCTTTGTCACCATTCATCATCACAGACTGTGTGAGAATTTGTTTATGAGTCCCTGATGCAGACATATAGGCCAGAAGATGTCAGGTTACTAACTGAATTCCCTTATATGAGACATCTGAGCTGGAATGTTTATGCTATTTATTTATTTATTTATATTCTCTTATATACCGTGCTATTCTGCATCAGTGTGGTTTACATTGAACAAACTGAAATTACATTGAACAGGGCATTATAACTTGGAGATAACTATGATTTGAATATTTATTTTAAATGTGGTTTCTCAATTAACTGATATTATTCTAGTGTCTACTATTTCTGATTTCCTTCTGCTTGATTCTTCAGATAGTCTCATTGGTACAAAGTGATTGATGTATGAGCAAGAATGAGAGTTGAATGGGGCCAGTAATAAGTAGGACCTTTTGCACAATCTACTATTGTTAAAATGAGAAAATATCATGGCTTTCTCCAAAGTGATCAACTTGTTTTCCAAACAAATGAATCTGAAAAAAAATGGAGCTATGTTGTATTAAGAATGAGCCTTCCATCTGTGAAAACAATATTTCAAGCACCTGGAGAGAACTCATTTAAGGTGGTCTCAGAAATCATCCTTTCTTTCCCTCCTAATCCTAAGTGAATTATGGGAATAAAGATGTGCTGTTAGGACAGCGTGGTAATTCTCAATACCCTAAAGAAACTGGAAATGAATCAGACTCCATGATTTACTAAAATTAATTTAACATCATGCACAGACACTAGCACTTGAGCAAAAAGGGTTTTGCATTACAATTTACTTTACAACATTGTCACTGCATGATATTGGAAGACCAAAGGACCCTATTTGAGCAAACTAAAGTATGCACATCTTAGGGAAGCCTCATATTACCTGGAACTTTGGCATTTCTCTTGGAGTCCCGGTTACTGTGGGGAGAAGGAGGAGCTACATTGTTGATGTCACCCCCTGCTGGAGTTAAATTGCCTGCTCTCTGTGGGATGCGGCTGCAGGTGCGTGCCTGTGGGTGCATCCAAAAGGGCATGTTCTGCCCCTTTGAAGCCTCTTCAGAGTCTGGAGGAGTTGTTTAGTTTGAGGTGAACTGATGGGTAAGAGGAAAAAGAATATCTTTCCTCACGCTGGTCTTAAGGCAGTTAAAGTTGTTGGTCCAATAGATTGTCATTTACAGTTGGTAACTGGAGGGTGCTGAAGTGGACTTCGACCTCTCCACGGGAACTATGAGTATACCTTTGAACATTTTGCCCTCCATATCTGAGGGTCTAACCCCGCCCAGTCAGATTGTTTTGAATAAGGAGGTGGATGCCACCCTGTGTGTTGACCCAGGGGTTAGCATTGGTCCTCAATCTACCCTTCCAGATATCTCTAAGTTGACTCAAGCTTCTGTTCTTAGTAATGTGGTTTATTTCTTCTCCTTTTATGTATTCTTCTGAGATTTCTATGGTTGCTGCTCCAAAGGAAGTTACGTTGCATGACATCTGGTTTCTCTGTGGTCATCCCTCGTAGATGTCTCACATTTCTCTGTTGAAGTGGTGAACAAGATAATACGATTGTTGAATGCAAGTCATCTTTGGTAAAGTTGGGGGGCCAATACGATTTGGTCAAGCCTCTATTTCTTCTTTTGTACGTGATAAATGGTCAGCCATGGGACGCAGTACTGCAGGCCGCGGTAAACGGGCCGGTGGCAAGGGCGAGACCCCATGGAGGGGGAAGCCGAGGAGACGCACATGCATGCTGCGGGGGTGGGTGGCGTACTTTAAATTCATTGGTCCTGCAACCTGAGTGAATGGCGTGGGGACCAATGAGAGATCGCCTAGGACGTGGGGTGAGTGTTGGAGGAGGCAGCAGTTCGCGACTGGCAGCCTGGGAGCTGGTGAATCCGGGAAGAAAGGGGCGGGGAGTTAAGTTAGCTGTGGGCCTGTCTGTGGCGGTTGCGGTGTATAGGCTCGCCTTACTAATCATATGGCGGGTGAGGCCGGGATCCGCTAAAATGATGTTTATGTTTTGAATGGAATGTTATGATGTTAAAGGTTAATTAAAGCTGCAACCGGTTTTGAATTCCCAACAGTTGTGGTCTATGTTATTGCATGGATGGGGGCAGTAGAGGTGGAGTATGAAGGGCTGAGAAAGGGGGGTGGGGAGGTGGGGGGGAGGGGACGAGCACGGAGTCCGGAGTACCTGGTTATATAGTAATTCATCATCAGGTTGAGGCTTTGGAGAATCAAACTTGGGTAAAAAATGTGCATTTTCTTAATTTCCCTGCACACATTATTTATCCCCTTTGATTCTTTTTCAAAAGTATCTACAAGAGATATTATTGATTAATGATGTAGATGCAATTCAAGTTTATATTTATTATATTCCTCGGGGGGTAAGGATTGAGGGGCAGACGGGGGAAGAGCTGGTGCATCTCTCTCCACCTGAAACTCTCGATTTATCCTCGTTTTTGGAGTCTTCTTTAGATTCTATTTCTACTCGGGCTACGTTAGTTGTTTCCCTTACCTCTCTGAGTGATAAAAATATGATAATCAGGTTATATTTTGCAAAGAAAAGTGCTATTTTCTGTGGTAAGACTATACAGATTTTTATCAGACGTTTGTAAAACAACTCAGAGATGTAGGAAAGCCTTTTTTAACCTAAACCCTCAAGTGTTGGCTCTTTGGGCCTCTTCCTTTTTCTTTAACTAACCCTGTAAATGTGTGTTGACATTTCAAGGAGATAAATATATTTTTAATGAATCAGATCAACTCGAGGCTTTTCTGGCAGGGAGATGAACTGAGTAATTCTTTATTGTGTATTTTTTGCTTTTTATCTGGCTTTGTAAATGAGGGTTTGCAATTTTTTTCCCAGGACCCTGTTAGATGCTTTTTCTTATTTTTCTTATTTTGGTTTATATTGGCTTTTCTCTTGATGTGGACTGGTGTTTGTAAACTTTTCTTACTTTATTATTTAATAAAGATATTTTGAAACTCAAAAAAAAGTATGCACATCTTTTGAAAACATCTTTGTTGATAGTGTTTGGCTGCACATTAGTCAGTGAAAATGACTGATAATTTCTTCCTGGTAACAAGAAGATACCTTTATATTTCTTTTAAAATCACTGCTCTATGAAGGGAAAAAAAGGTGATTTTTATAACTGAGTTACACTATTCTTTCTCACTGGTCCACAAATTTTTACAAAAGTCATGTTACTGAAATAAAAATAGTCATTTCTTATCAATTTTTATATGCTGAAGATGAATATGACAGTGAAATTGCAAAGTTGGCTCTAGGTTTTTTGTAATCTACAAGAATTAATGTTTACATCACAAAATGCATGTCAATAGTAAATATAATAGGCCTTTGGTTAATACCTGTAAAAAAACAAGTCATAGACTACTTCTTAGATTTTTTTGTCTGTCTCTTGTACAACTGTTCGGGAGCTTCTCTGGGGAGTGTCCGGCAGTAGTCAGCCAGCATTGTAGTGGACCATTTTCCCTGGTATCTTTGCTCCATCGTTGTGATATCCTGGTGAAAACGTTCACCCTATTCATCACTAACCATACCACAGTTGTCAAAAAAAGAAATTGAGATGAGAATCAAGGAAATGGATCTTTAGAGACATATTGCAGCCAAGTTTCTGATACTGCATCAGCATGTCTTCTACTAGTTCCTTGTAGTTTTCTGCCCTAACATTCCCAAGAAAGTTTGTTGACGCTAGGCGAAAAGTATTCCATGCTTGTTTCGCATCACCATGCAGCAAGTTGTTGAACTGGTTATCTTTGAAGAGCTCTCAAATCTGAGGACCCTCTTTAATCTTTGTTACGCTGAGTCAAGGGAATTTTTCATGCAGGTATTGGAAAGCTGGCGAAGTGCAGTCCATGGGTTTCACAAAGTTTTTCATCAAACCTAGTTTGATGTGAAGGGGTGGTAGCAGGATTTTGTGAGCCTCAACCAGAGCTGGGTGCTGGACATTCTTCTCTCCAACTGTTACATTTTGTCTGCGATTCCATTCCTTCCGCAAGTAGTGCCAATCCCTTGCTCGGCTATCCCACTCACATAAGAAACACATGTATTTTATACATCCCTGCTGTAGTCCCATTAAAAGGGCAACTACCTTCAAGTCACCACAGAGGCGCCAGCTGTACTTATTATAGTTAATGGAAGTCAGTAGATGCTTTAAGTTATCGTATGTCTCTTTCATGTGGACGGCATGTGCTACTGGAATAGATGGAAGACGGTTTCCATTGTTCAAAAGCACAGCCTTCAGACTCAGTTTCGAAGATTCTATAAATAGTCTCCAGTCTTGTGGGTCATAAGTGATTTTTAAGGCATTCATGAGGCTTTCAATATCGGAACAGAATACCAGATTACTTTCCTTTCTGAAGAAAGGCCCCAACTGCTGGTGGTGCTTTCAATATGAAGTAATGTTGACATCTTCTTCTAGAAGATTCCATTGTTGGAGTCTTGATCCTAGCAATTCTGCCTTGTTCTTGGAAAAGTCCAAATCATGAACCAGGTCATTTAGTTCTTCCTGTGTTATTCTGTGTGGAGTTGATATGCATCCCAGTGAAAATCTGGGTCACTGCATGCTGACGGACCAGGAGAAGACCAGGTCAGCTCACCCTTGTCCTCATCAGATGAATCAAGAGAATATTCTGATGGAGGTTCTGGAATAGGAAGTCCCTCATCATGTGGAACTGGTCTCAATGCAGACGGAATGTTTGGGTAGACTATGCTCGACTTATTTTGCTTTGTTATTCTGCTGGAAAGAGGAGGAACCAAGCAGAAGTAACAGTCATTTATGTGGTTGCTTGGCTCTCTCCACACCATGGGGACTGCAAACGGCATTGATGGTCTTTTGCAATTCAACCACTGTGAAAGCTGTGTTGTACATGTAGCGCAGCATATATGTGGGGCCCAAGGCTTGTCTTGGTCATCAGTCTTGCATCCGAAGGAAAGATGATATGCCTTCTTCAGTTGAAAAGTGATACTTTTCTTATGGTTGGCAAATGTCACTTACCCACAAGTGTAGCAGAAATTGTCAACGGTATTAACGCACTTTCGCGGCATTACTGTTCTGTATTGTACCTAAATGGCTAAAATTATATGATTTATAAATGTTACATGTAACAGTAGCTTAAACTGTCTCGCACACAGTCTGAAATATTTTAAATGCTCAACCTTTCCGACTGCGTATAGTACACTGCTGACATCAGATGGCTTCAGCAGCCGTCTGGCAGTAGTATTGCATTGCATCAGAAAATAATGCTATCAACTCTGGATGATGTGTGCATGCTGGTATTATGCAATGTGATGCAATATTACATCATTCAAGGCTTATTTGGGATGTTGTTGATGTCCTACTGAATAAATTTACACGGTGAAACGTCCAAAATGAACTACATGCAATATCTTCAAAACGAGAGCCAATAAATTTTTTTTAATGTTATATTCGTGTTCAGCTCACCAAGATACTACAGATTAGGGCCTTTTAAAGTCAATAACGATTTCAATGTTGACCAGTGTTATTTATATACATATGTATTGAAGCTGTTTTCAGCATGATCAGATGAAATATTCTTGTCTCTATGATCCTTGGATTGCTAACAGAATTGGATGGAAAGAGAATAATTTTTGCTTATAGAGTTGCTAAACGTTTTGAGATTTTTTGTTAGGAAATATTTTACAATATGTTCTTTACATGCTTGCTTCCATAAATTTACTTTGATCTGTATGATTTATTTTATTTTCCAAGAATAGTATCTTTCATTTTATAAGCATCCAGGATTTGACTCAGTGCAGTGAGACTGATGTTATAAGGTGTCACTGGGAGTGCCAATCAGGAAGAAAACTTCGGGGTGAGGGGGGCACAGAGACTGCATTCCAAGGAAGATGACAACAAGGAAATCTGCACTACTACCTTTTAACTTTGAAAAGGGAGACTATGATAAAATGAGGAAAATAGTTAAGAAAAAATTAAAAGGAGCAGCTGCAAAAGTTAAAGATTTACATCAAGCATGGGCATTGTTTAAAAATGCTATCTTGGAAGCCCAGACCAGCTGTATTCCACACTTTAAGAAAAGTGGAAGGAAGTCCAAAAAATTGCATGGTTTAAAGGTGAGGTCAGCGAGGCTGTAGTAGCCAAAAAAAACATCTTTCAGGAAATGGAAAAAAAAAACCAAACACAGAACATCAGGGAAAGAAGAAGAAGAACAACCCCTCCACAGAAATCACAGGAGTCACCAGAACAGAGCAGGGAGGACATGGCCACACCTCTTAAAAACAAAAGAAACATACAATACCTATTAAGATTCAATTGCATATTTACTCCAATGGCAGTCAGGACATTTTAACAAAAACCTATAAATAAAACATACATATGTAACCTAAAAGGTGCATATGAGGCAGTACATTTGCTACAGACAATACCATAAAATTCTGCAGCTAACTTGCTTTATGATCTTTACATAAACATAAACAACCATAAAAAAAACCAAGAGAAGACTAATAGTAGCTAAAACAACTTGAACAAAACAAATAATCCACAACTGCTAACTGAGCTAAAACATTTACAAAGAGAGGGAGGAGGAGAGCGAAAAAAGGAAAAACAAGCTATTGCAGTCCTACCAGTAGCTGAAAGCCCAATATGCACTTCTCAAGTATGCCTGTATGACAGCAAAGAAAAAAAACATAAACCATATTCCTCGTAAACAGCTGACTAGGTAATGTCATACAACGGCAGGAACACAGCAGTACAACTGTGGAATAAAAAAGACCTACATCTCCTCACTAATCTCATGAAAGAATAAGAGAGAAAGCCTTTAAGGCGGACATATAATTCGGATACACTCTTTAATTCATACCCCTATTATGTAGCCACATAACTAAAGTGTACATCTGCCATATCTAGCCTTATTACAACAGTAAAGACAGTATAGAAAAATTTGTGAGCTAAATAACAAGGCATAAAAAGGCCACACTGTCTGTAAAATAAAAAACACAGAACAACTAATGGCCAGAAAAAGTCATAATAATAAAATAATAAAGATTGTTGCAGCAATGGAAAAACTAGCACATTAAAGCTCCAGAACTAGCAAGGCTCTTACCTTCAACATCTACTGAGAAAGTAAAAGTAAAAATCACTAGAGCACATGACTTCCCTTAAGACCTGTGTAGTAATGCATATATAAATTAGCAAGTGAGGACATGACCTCCCTTAAGACGTGTGCACTAATACATATGTAAATTACCAAGAGAGCACATGACGTTCCTTAAAATGTGTGCACTAATGCATATGTAGATCAGAAAGTGAGTGCTCCTAGAAGAACCAAAGTAAGATAATAAATCTAGACACAGCACTAGAAAATGCTATGATGTCAAACAAATCCACTGTCCCTTTAAAAATAACAATAACCGAGCAGTGCTCATTACACATAAAAAGACAAACCTAAATAAAAAAACTAACTTCCCCAATATTTTCATTAAGGAGCCAAATGACAAGAACTGGAAACAACATAAGCACTGGCAAGTTAGATGCAAGGGATTGATAAGGCAGACAAAGAGAGAATTTAAAAAAAAGCTTTCTGTGGAAGCAAAAATGCATAATAAAAACTTTTTCAAGTACATTTGTAGCAAAAAATCTGTGAGAGAGTTAGTTGGACTATTGGATGATAGAGGGGTAAAAGGGGCACTAAGAGAGGATGAGGCCATAGAGGAGAGACTGAATGGATTCTTTGCTAAGATATAGGGATGTAAATACTGAAATGGTATTTAAAAGTGATGCATCAGAAGAATTGAAAGAAATATCGATAAACTGGGAAGATGTATTACAACTGTTTGATAAACTAAAGAATAACAAATCATATGGACAAGATGGTATACATCAAAGGGTTTGAAAGAACTGAAATATGAGATTTCAGACCTACTATTAGTAGTCTATGAGCTGTCATTAAAATCATCTTTAATGCCTAAAGATTGGTGAATGGCCAATGCAACATCAATTTTTAAAAAGGGTTCCAGAAGTGATCCGAGAAAGTACAGACCAGTGAGCCTGATGTCAATACCAGGAAAAATAGTAGAAACCATTATTAAGAACAAAATTTCTGAACATGTAAATAGTCATGGTTTAATGGGAAACAGCCAACATGGCTTTTGCCAGGGAAGGTCTTGTCTTACTAATCTATATGTTTTTGAAGGTGTAAATAAACAGGTAGACAAAGGTGGGACGGTCGATGTAGTTTTTCTGGATTTTCAGATAGCCTTTGACAATGTCTTCCTTGAGAGACTCTTGGTGAAATTAAAAAGTTATGGGATAGGAGGCACCGTACTATTGTGGATCAGGAACTGTTAAAGATAGAAAGCAGAGGGTAGTGCTAAATGGCTAATTTTCCCAATGGAGAAAGGTGAATAGTGGAGTACCGCAGGGATCTGTGCTGGGTCCGCTGCTTTTTAACATATCCGTAAATGACCTGGAATGGGAATTACAAGTGAGGTAATCACATTTGTAGATGACACAAAATTATTCAAAGTTATTAATACCCAAGAGGATTGTGAAAAATTGCAAGAGGACCTTGATAAATTGGAAGACTGGATGTTCAAATGGCAGATGAAATTTAATGTGAACCAGTACAAAGTTATGCACCTAGGGAATAATAACCCAAACTATAGTTAGATGATACAAGGTTCCACATTAAGAACCACCACCTAGGAAAAAGATTTAGGCATCATCGTGGATAACACATTGAAACCCTCTACCCAGTATGCAGTAGTGGCCAAGAAGGCAAATAGAATGCTAGGAATCATAAGGAAAGTAATGGAGAATAAAACAAAGGATATTATAATGCTTCTGTATTGTTCTATGGTGCGGTGTGTCTGTACCTTGAATATTGTGTGCAATTCTGGTCGCCATATCTTAAAAAGGATATAGCAGAATTAGAAAAGGTACAGAGAAGAGCCACCAAAATTGAAGAGAGGCTTAAAAGGTTAGGGCTCTTCAACCTGGAAAAGAGACAGCTGAGGAGGAGATATGATAGAGGTCTATAAATTAATGAATGGAGTGGAACGGGTAAGTGTAGATTTATTGTTTACACCATCAAGAAGTAGAAAGACCAGGGACATACAATGAAGCTACAAGTATAACCCATTTAAGACTAATAAGAGTAAATATTTTTCACTCAATGCTTAATCAAACTTTGGAATTTGTTACCGGAGGATGTAATAAAGGCTGTTAGTGTAGCCAGGTTTAAAAACGGTTTGGACAAGTTCCTGGAGGAAAGGTCCATAAATCATTATTAAAGAGGACCCAAGAAATCCACTACTTGCCCCAATACAAGCATTGTGGAACCTGTGTGTTTTTTTGGGAACCTGCTATGTATTTGTGACCAGAATGGGCCACTGTTGAAAACAGGACACTGGGTTTAATGGAACTTGGTCTGACCTAGTATAGCATCTTATGTTCTTATGACCATAATTGAAACGGGCAGCTAGCTGCAAGATCCAAGAATCCCTTGCTTGACTGTATTTCCTGAATTCAGAACCTATTTATACTTAGAAGGCAAGCAAGACCACAGACCTATCCCCAGACATTTAGCAACTTCAGGATCTATTACCTGGATCAGAAAACAACCAGTGTGGGGATTGCAACTCCATGCATGACTAACATCTCCGGGTATACTTTCTATAGCTGCAGTGCAGTAGGAGGTTCCATAAATGACCAGAAACTTGGTAGTAAAAATACCACCTACCTGGCAGAAAAAGACAGTGCCATTGGACAGACTGAGCTGAGCGCTTTAAATGAAGAGTGATTGCCAGAAAAGAAAAGGATCAGGAAGAGGAGCACAGGAGAGGATCAGCAGAAAGATAACGAGAAATAAAAACAAACTAAGAGGGGAGAAGGAAGATGAACTCCTCAGCCGGAGAGAGCATGCAGACTGCAGCTAGACAAAGGAAAATGCAGAGACAGGGGAAAGTAATTGGCGATGACAAGAAAAAAGAGTAGCCAGCAATAGCAGAGAAGCAAGCCAGGAAAGTTCATTCAGCAAAAAGCAGGATGCCCCCACCTCCAGTGGTGAATCATCATGTGCATCAACAAAGAGGGACGGTGGCTATGTCATCAGTCACAAGCAGTTTGTTGACCAGGCTAGCCAGTGGAAGTAAAAGGAGATCTACTACTACTACTACTACTAAACATTTATAAAGCGCTACCAGGTGCACGCAGTGCTGTACAATGAGACACAAGAGACAGTCCCTGCTCAAAAGAGCTTACAATCTAAAAAAGACAAATCAAGAAAAGGAGAAGAATAAGATAAGAACAAGGGCAAAGAGACGAGAGCAGGAGAGACAGGACAAAGGAAAGAGGTAAGAACAAGTGTAAGAGGAAGTAGGAAAGGTGAAATAAAAGAGGGGAAGGAAGGAGGACAGCAAAATCAAGAGCCAAAGGCAGAGGCAAAAAGATGAGCTTTTAACTTAAGTTTAAAGAGGGACAGAGAAGATGCCTGATGTATAGACAAAGGAAGTTTATTCCAAGCATAAGATGCAGCAAGGTGAAAAGAGCGGAATCTGGAGTTGGCAATAGAGAAGGGCATAGCAAGAAGCAACTGGGTAGAAGAACGGTGTTCACGAGGGGGGAAGTAGGGAGAAATGAGAGAAGAAAGGTACTGAGGAGCCACAGAGTGAATGCACTTATAGGTCAGAAGGAGAAGCTTAAAATGAATAGGGAAACAGATAGGGAGCCAGTGAAGAGATCTGAGGAGAGGAGTGATGTGGGCAAAACGAGGCTGACAGAAAATCAAACGGGCCGCGGAGTGCTGAATAAACTGAAGGGGGAAGAGATGAGACTGAGGGAGACCAGCAAGAAGCAGGTTACAATAATCAAGATGGGAGGTGATTAGGGAATGGATGAGGGCTTTAGTAGTGAGCTCAGAGAGAAAGGGGCGGATTTTGCCAATGTTGAAGAGAAAGAAGCGACAGGTCTTAGCGATGAGCTGGATATGAGAGGAGAAGGAGAGCGAAGAGTCAAAAATAACATCCAGATTGCGAGCAGATGAACCATGCAAAGACAGAAACAGCAGTCCACAGAGCAGGTTGCCTGCACACCCTCTTAACTGAGCTCCAGTTGCAAAAGGTTGACCATGGCACTGGTGAGCAACAGCATAATGGCCCCAACCATAACATCAGGGATGGGGGACAAGGACCAATTCAGCAATTAGCCAGGCAGCTGGATGAGTACAGTGACACACCCACACACCAGTGAGTAAGCACTATTCAAAGCTGCTACAAGGGAGGGGGGCAGGGCAGCGGTCATCACACAGATGAACACATGGGGGACACCTCAGGGGTGATCCTGGCAGTTAGTCAGGTATGGGATGATGAAGCAGTAGGGCAAGAGAACAGTGATAGCAGAATATTCCAAGTGTTGAACACAAAAAAAAAATGCAGGATAAGAGAGCTCAACAAGGGACAACTAGTAATCTAGCACACAAAGGTCAGCATTGGGGATACAAAATGGTCTCTGGGAGGGAAAGGGGGCACTGTATTGGTTTCAAATCAGGAGAGAACATTTTTGCCATGAATGCTATAGAGAGCCATGTCCTGTTTTAAGTGTTAAAGAAAAAATTTGAGAAATAAGTACGCTGATATTTTTTTCGGTTCAAAAAAAGAAAATGAAAGATGTTCTGAATGCTCGAGTTGCCAGGGCAAATGCAAGAAAAGAGGGTAGAAATGATAAATAATAATTTAGCTAATTGGTGCACATCGTTCAGAATAATAGCAAGCATAATGAGTAAAAAAAATGCCCAAAAAGGGCAGAGAATTATTTAGATATCAGGATGTCATATATGAGGACTTATGGAGGAAATGCATGACTTGACTACAATGAAAGGTTCCACAGCAACATGGCCACTAACAGTAATCAGATCTGGAACAGGAAGGAAATTGATTTGTGGATTGTCAGAATGACATAAGATATGCCATACTGGGTCAGACCAAGGTCCATCAAGCCCAGTATCCTGTTTCCAACAGTGGCTAATCTAGGTCATACGTACCTAGCAGTATCCCCAAAAGACACAGGTTCCACAATGCTTGTATTGGGTCAAGCATTGATATCCTGGGTCCCTTTTTAATAATGGTTTATGGACCTTTCCTCCAGGAACATAAGATAAGGTGACTTGCCCAAGGTCACAAGGAGTGCCAGTGGGAATCAAATCCAGATCTCCTGGGTGCTAGGCTGTTACTCTCTAAGCACTAGGCTACTGTTCCACACAGCATAATAAGAAGAGGCAGAGTAACAGTTAGTCAGGGCAGAAAATCAAGAACTATAGGAATGAGCAAAGGAATAGAAAGGAACCTGAGAAGCCACACAGGAGGTCAATACACTTTGGTGTTTATCAAAAAGGAGTTTGTAGGTTATTCAATAATGGCTATTATAGATTCCAGAATCAATGCAAATTCCAACACACCTGCAGCATATGTGCTGAAAACTATACAAAGTTCAAGTGCCAAAATGGAGGGAGTAATCAAAAACAAAAGTTTTGAAGGAGATGAGAAGGGCAACACCTATTAACATTCAGAAGTTAGAGCCAATTTTAGCTGAATATTCATTATAGGAAGCAGGTTGGTTGTTAGAAGAAGTTCTGGGTGGGGATGGGAGGAATGAGGCTTCATAAAGCTGTAGGACAGCTTAGAACCTGAAATCCACTTTGGTTAACCCAGCAATAGTGGAAGTTAAGATAGAGAAAGAAAGGGCTTTAGGCAGGGTGGCAGAAATATCCATTTGATAACTTGATGATTCCTCCCCTGGGTTTGGTCCCTAAGAAGGAGCCAGAAGAACTTTCTCTTACTCATCGCTTGTCCTACTGTGTTCGTGAATGATTTCTTGAATAAGGACCTCTGCTCAGACACATATGTGACATTAGACCAAGCCTTAGAAATGATAAAGCAATACAGAAAAGGGGCTTGGCTGATAAAATCAGATATAGAGTCAGCATTCTGGCTACTTCCCATTCACCTGTCATGTTTCCATCTGCTAGGTTTTAAATTTAAAGGATACTATTACTATGACAAATGTTTACTCAGGAGTGCTTGGTGCCATGCTTCTTCTTTGAAAGGTTTAGTATATTTCTACAGTGGACCATAGAGAGAGCCGAAACTAAGGGCAAAATCATTCATTATTTGGGTGATTTCCTGATGATAGGCACCAGCGAGGGCGATTGTGAGGCAGTACTGGGGGTTTTCCAGGCCAAAGTGAAGAAGCTGGGGATCCCACTGGCAGAAAAGAAATGGAAAATCTGAAACAAAAAGAATCCATTCTGGGAATAGAAACAGGTATGAGGTCCATTCATTCAATCTGGGACCCCTAAAGGAGTTGTGGCTAGCACCTGAAGAGCAAGAAAATTTAACATTAGATCAGTTGAAAGCATTGGTAAAGCATCTTAACTTTGCATGAAGTATAGTGACAATGGGCAAGGCCTTCACCAGGCACCTGGGGACTACAACCAGATGCATGAGGAGTAGATATAATTTTTTCAGAGGCTCTATAATGATGAGACAGGATCTCAAAATTAAGAGTCAACCACAATGTGGAAACCCTACTCATCTAACAAACACAATAATAAAGGGTATAGAAAGACAAGAGCAAGGCTACATTCTAATATTCCTGGACATCTCAGCAGCCTTTGATTCCATAAACCATCTCAAACTCATAGAACAACTTCAAGAAATAGGAATAGCTAGTAACACACTTGTGTGGTTCCGATCATACTTAATGGACCACACACAGCAAGTTAAAATGAGAGAACATACATCCTCCCCATTCAAACAACACCAAGGAGTACTCCAAGGATCCTCACTGTCCTCACTGCTATTCAACATTTATTTATTTATTTAACAGTATTTCTATACCGCCTTCTCCTACAATCAAGGCGGTTTGCACAGCAAACAATCAGGGGTGAATATGTGTCTTCATGCAGTGAGGGGGATGTTGTGTTAGATGTGTTAGAAGAGTAGTGTTTGATTAGGTGAGGCTATGTACATTGAGCGCTATAATACATTGTGAGCTATTATACAATTTTATATACATTGTGTGCTATATGAGGTCAGAGGGGAGTTGGTTGTTCTTTCTGTACTAGTGGATTATGTGACTTGTCCATAGTACTCTGTGAATAGCGTTGTCTTCAGCAGTTTGCAAAAGTCTTTAAGGTCCGTTGTCGCTCTCAGATCGTCTGGGAGAGTGTTCCAGATTGTTGGAGCAGCCAGGGAGAGAGCTCGCTCTGTGGTGTCCTTTCGTGTTTTTCTGAAGTCCTTAGGTGGGTTAACACGGTTGGAGGTTCCTTTTCTTCTTGGGCGTGTGCTTGAGTCTGGTTGTATGAGGGTGTGTAGGCTGTTGGCTGAAGTGTGTTGTTTGATCTTAAATACATTTATGATTGTTTTGTATTTGATGCATGAACTGATTGGGAGTCAGTGTAGGTCTTTCAGAATGGGTGTGATGTGATCTTGTCTCGCTGATCCAGTTATACTATATCCATGCTATACTGAGATTACTGCCTATTTTAGCATTGGCCATAATGGCCTTATTCAGTATTAACTGGTCTTTGGTTCCATATGCTCCTCTCTTATTGGCCTTTTGCTGTATCACCATGATGTTATTGAGCTCAATGTGTTTGTATATTCTGTCTGCATTTATCACAGTAAGCAGTTTATAGATTGTAGGTAAGCAGATTATTGGTCTATACTTTTTAGGAATGTAAGTTGGATCTCCCTTCAGAAGGAGAAACGTATTTCCTGAAGTAAGCCATTGCGATGTTAAATCCGGTCGCTCGAACAATTGATTTTTGCAGTTCACCAGGTCTTGGTGGAGTGATGTTAACTTTTTGAGCCAAAAGCTGGTTACTCCATCTGCGCAAGGGCTCTTCCAGTTTGAAGCTCACTTTTATCCTGCTTTCCAGCTCTTCCTTTGTTACGACAGGCCATTCCATAGGTTTGATGTTTATTTTTTCTAAATGTTTCTGTATGTTTGGTAACCATTCTGCTTTGTGGTTGTGCTATGTAGGGTCCTCATATAGCTTTCTCCAGAAGGTTTCAGTTTCGGCTTTGGTTAGAGGTGTTTTTACCATATTAATACTCTTCCCTAATTCCCTGTAGAATTGTTTTGGGTTTTCTCTAAATAGTTTATTCTGATATCTTTCTTTCCTGTTTTCTTCATATCTTCAAAGTTTTTGTGCTTCTGCTGCTATTTTCAATTTATCGTTGGAACATATAAATTTCAGGTCATCTTCTGTTAATGCAGCATGCTTCAGCTTGATATCTTGGATCTTCCTTAATATCTTTGATGATCTTAATCCTTTTAGATACCCATCCATAAGGGATACCTCTGCACGCAATGATTGTATATTTCGTTTGATGCACTTTTTCCAAGGAAGAACTATTATTGTTCTGTTTTTCTTCTGGCCTTGCACTCTAGATTGGCCTTGGCAGGGGAGAGCAGGAGGTGCTTGCCATTCCCGCTCTCTACTGCAGATGCCGATCAGGGTTGTGCAGGTGAGAAGAGGCAGTCCTTTGATGGTGCTGGAATTTGAAGGCAAGTCTTCGGCCTTACTTGGCCTCAGCGGGGGACAGTGAGAAGCGTTTGCCATTCCTGCTCTCTACTGCAGATGTTAACTGCTGCTTTGGACTAAGGCTGTGGAGGAATTATTACCAGGACAATTGTGCTTACCTCTCTTGAGTTTAAACCACACCAGAAATCCAAAATACATAGGTTTTTTTAGCCTGACTTCTTGAATGGCTCCCTTGGACATCCAGTTTTGTAAAATATAATGCTTATTTAAGTGGTTACATATGTGGAGCCCCAAGTGATGCTGCTCTTTTTGAACATTTCTTTGTGAAACAGGTGCCACCACTTGCATACGTATTTTCCGTGCCCTTACTATTATTTTACAGAAGGTTCTGGGCCCAGTATTCAAAGGCATTTACATGGTTTGAACATGGTTAGTGCCGCTGAATATCCACACATACCGTTGCTACACACCTCGATGCAAACTGGTTAGCATTGGGGCATTCCGTGTTTGACACCTGGGGATAACCATCAATGATGATATTCAGACACTGACCACTTATCCCTCGGTGGTGAAAGTTAGGCAAAGAAAAGGATGTCCTAAATTTCACTGCTGAAGCTAACTGCAGTGGCTGAATATTGATGCAGTCCGGTTAGCTTCCTCTTTCAACAGCAAGCCCAGATATTCAATGCAAATGGCTGGATATGGCCCCAGCACTGAATATCCATGTTTAGTGTTCTCTCGCGGCAGCCAGTCACTGTAATCACAATAGCTGCCGCTGCTGAACTTTGGGCCCTCTGTCTTTAGGCAGCCTTTTGTAAATATTCTGCTAATTCTGAATGCCCAAACTTGGACTTTTCCTTCCTAGATGATCTATGCAAAATTTGCCTCTTTTAGAATGATATATGAAAGCTTTTTAAGGGATGGTTTAAAAATATTGAAATTATATTCATTTTACTGTAATCCAAATTGAACTTGGAGTTGATCCTTCAAAAACATAATATAAATCCTGAATTAAATTAAATCACTGCCTGTTCATTTTTCTCTCAAAATGCTTGCTTATAATTACGGACCACATTTGCTAAAGTGCACTAAGCAGTTAGAGAGTAATTTTATAAGGGTCTGCTAAATTTACACTCTTCTTAATGCATGTATTTCATGCCTATTTTACAAAGTAAGGTACGTGTGTACTATATAAAACAAAGGCATAAATGGCCAAAAATGCATGTTAAACGAGGCACAAACACTTATGCCACCCTATGGCTGGTGTAAATGCCAGCATCTAGATTTTGGAAGATCCCATGTAAATTTGTACTCCACCCAAACTTTGCCCATGTGCATGCTCAAATTGAAAGCATGATCCATCGCTCAGACATGCTGAATTTCAGAACAGTGTCTGACTGCAATATGCACCTCAGTGGTTATTTTCACACATAAATCACTAAAATACTGTGAGTTACATGTGCAAACATGCCTGGAAATGTAGGCACAACTTATAAAATTAACCCTTTAGCATGTGCTGTTAGCGTAGTAGCTTGACGGTACATGTTAATTCTTACATTAGCTGCCCTCTGCAGAATGGGAGGAGATTGGGCAGCTAATATTTTTGTTGCAGAGATAGATACCATCCATTATCTGCCAGCATTGCAAATAATTCTCAAAAACAAGATTCACCAGAAAAATACCTAAAAAAAGACTTCTATTTTTGTCGGAGCAGGCCGAAGGAGGGTTGGTATTGCAACACAACCCACACCAGACGGCAAGCTTCTTTTTATTCAATTAAGGTTCACCACCTTTAAATATGCATTTCACTTATCTTTCACTTTTCAAAATCATATTGCTGTCCACAAGTCTTTGTCGCACATGTCGCTCACAAGAAGACAGTTCCACACGATGTGCACGTTTCGGGCAACAGCCCTGTGTCAAGTGCTTTTAATCCACGTTAGAATCAAGCAACTGTGCTAAAAACGCCGTCACTGCGGCTAAGGTAAATCATTCGCTAAGGCTGAATGGAAGCATTTAAATAGGGAACCAGCCAATAGAAACAGAGAATACCCCACCACCAGGGGAACCCCTATCACTATTGGTTTACCAGAGACGACAGCATAATTACGTCACAACACACTCTGCAAGTCAATCTCCCGGTTAAGCCCATGGGGTTCAACCGTATCCAATGAGAAAATCCGTTTTTGTTCAAGCCATTGTAGTTTTCTTTCCCTATCACCACCCCGGGGGTCCAGAGGAATATGATCAATAACGGACCACCGAAGGTCCTAAAAGGAATGGCTATGGACAATACAGTGAGCCACCACCGGGGCCGTATCCAATCACTGCCATAAACGCGAAGCATGTTCTGCTAACCTTGTTTTAATTGGACGGATTGTCCTACCAATATATAACCAACAAAAATAGACGTCTTTTTTTGAGGTATTTTTCTGGTGAATCTTGTTTTTGGAATGTTATTTTGATTCACTGGACTGGGTTTGTTGTGTTTATCACTTTATTGTGTACCTATAATAATGGCTGTGGATACTTTTGCATATTCTGAGGAACATTTGGAAAAGCTACGACAGCGTCCATGTTTGTTTGATGATGACCGGCGGGATGACGATGCCGGTGATTTGGTGGCAGCCTATAAAGCGCTCTGCAAACATTTGGTGAGAGCTCAATTGCATGGAGCTGGGATGACCCAATATTTGAGAACTCGTATTATCCCTCGGGGTTTAAGGATGACTAGGAAGATGTTTAAATGGGATAATGATTTTGTGGATAAGTGGAATAAAATCTTTAATAAATGTAGCTTTGACCTTATAGCGTTAATTTTGGAACGAACAATCCAAGAAGAGGAGGTGATCCAGTAGCAAATTGATGAGGCACGGCTTTCCCTGAAGGAGTCTTTGGGTGAGGATCCTTTTAAACTTAAGACTGATGAAATAAATCGGCAGATTAAGAGTTTTTTTGATTACTTGAAATCTTTAAAATCAAAGAAATTTGTGCGTGATAAAACTGATTACGAAATGGGGAAGGTGTATTACTGGATGTATGAAAAAACTGAGAAGACTGATGTTATCCGTAAGACCGTGACCTTTGATAGATCATCTGAGGACACTGATGAAAGCACGATGGAGTCAGAGAATCGTTATGGTAATAGGGGATGGCAGGATTTTCGGTCTGCTCGGGGCCGTCGCCTTCGAGGAGCGTACCACGATGACGATTGGGAACCCCCGAATACACGACAATGCTCCAAACAACGCCCTCAATAGTGGTTAATTTATCGGGACGTCCTTTGTCACCAGTTCAAGAACATGTGTTGAATTATGACTTTCCTTTGTGCCCACCACGCGGTATGATCCGTTTGTTTTGAGAGTTAGTTTACAGCGTTTTTTTTTGTAAATTGCACATTATTCAGTTTTTTCATGATAAACCGGTTTCTGTTGAGGAGTCTGTGGTAAAACCCCTTTCCCATTGGTTGCCGCCAGGGATGGTGGTTGATCCAGTTCTGACTACCTTTCAGTCATTAGTATTACAAGATTTGTCACAATTAGAAAACACTTCATTTAAGCGGTATTCAAATTTGGATGGGAATAGCTGGCAAGCTCTTGCTGATTTAGCGTCTAACCCTTCTCTAGTTTTCCACAAAGTGGATAAAGGTGGCGCTTTAGTGTTGCAGACATTGGAAGATTATCAATTATCCCTGCATACCCATCTTGGTGACTGTCATACTTATAAGATTTTGGAGGGGGATCCCACTAAGGACTTGATGGGTGAGATTAAGTTATTGGTGGGGACGGCCCTTCAAAATGGTTGGATAACGCGTAAGGAACATTCATTTTTGATCAATTTACATCCTAAAATCCCTGTTTTGTATTTGGTGCCAAAGATTCATAAATCGGTGTCTTCTCCCACGGGTAGACCAATTGTATCATGTAGGAATTCTGTGTTGGAGCCTTTGTCCATCTTTTGTGATTTTTTTTTGAAACAGGAAGCCTGTCAGGTTACATCTTTCATTAGAGATTCTACCCATTTTTTGCAAATATTGTCTACTGCGGTAGTGCCGGCGGGTGCTTTTTTGGTTACCTTGGATGTAGTATCGTCGTATACTAACATAGATCAGGCTGAAGCGTTGAGCTTGTTGGGGAAGCGGTCACCTCACTCTTTTTTAGTTCAATTGTTTGAGCTTGTTTTGACCAGAAATTACTTTCTGTCCGAGGGGACTTTTTACCAGCAGATTTCAGGTATTGCGATGGGGGCCACAGCAGCACCTTCTATCACTACCCTGTATATGGCAGAAATGGAAACCAGTTTAATAGAATGTTTTATAGATTTTTCTAAAGTTTTGCTTTGGAAGAGATTCCTTGATGATATTTTTTTCATTTGGACCTCAGATATAGCGTCTCTTCGACAGTTTATTGACTGGCTTAATTCTTTGAGGGCGAATATTCAATTTACTGAACATATTAGTTCTACGACTACTGAGTTTCTAGACATACAGATTGATATCAATGTGGGCCAATTGTGTACTACACTTTACCGAAAACCGGTTCAATGTAATAGTTTGTTACATTTTCGGAGTTTTCACCCGGGCCCCTTACGTAGGGGATTGCCATTTGGACAATTTCTCAGATTGCGGAGGTTATGTCAAACTTTGGATGATTTTAAAACACAGGCTTCTGATCTTCATCATCGTCTGTTATGCAGGAGATATCCCCCTTCAATTATCCAAAGGGCTTATCTCAGGGCCTCTCATATACTCCGAGATTGGTTGCTGGATCCGCAATATGTGAATGATGGGTTACAACTAGATACATCTATCACTGGGGTTCTGCCGTATACTGAATGTAGTTCGGGGATTTTATGGATTCTACATACCCATTGGTCGGTATTACAATTACATGATTGTTTTAAAAAGCCACCACGTATTGCATTTTCCAGGGGTCACAATTTGAGTGATCGTTTTATGAAGACATCATTTGCAACTGACCGGGTGCAAATTCCACCGGTGATTGATGGACATTGTCCGTGTAATAATTGTGTTTACTGTGATAACACACTTTCAGGACTGGTATGGAGCCATCCAAGGACTTTAAGAGTTTATAAGCGCAAATGGGACACTACTTGTTGGTCATCATATGTGGTTTACCTCTTACAATGTCCATGCCCCCGGTTATATATTGGTAGGAAAATCCGTCCAATTAAAACAAGGTTAGTAGAACATACTTCCTGTTTACGGCAGCGATTGGATTCGGCCCCGGTGGTGGCTCACTGTATTGCCCATAACCATTCCTTTGAGGACCTTCGGTGGTCCGTTATTGATCATATTCCTCTGGACCCCCGGGGTGGTGAAAGGGAAAGAAAACTACAATGGCTTGAACAAAAATGGATTTTCTCATTGGATACGGTTGAACCCCATGGGCTTAACCGGGAGATTGACTGGCAGAGTGTGTTGTGACATAATTATGCTGTCGTCTCTGATGAACCAATAGTGATAGGGGTTCCCCTGGTGGTGGGGTATTCCCTGTTTCTATTGGCTGGTTCCCTATTTAAATGCTTCCATTCAGCCTTTTAGCGAATGATTGACCTTAGCCGCGGTGATGGCGTTTTTAGCACGGTTGCTTGATTCTAATGTGGATTAAAAGCACTTGACACAGGGCTGTTGCCCGAAACATGCACGTCATGTGGAACTGTCTTCTTGTGAGCGACATGTGCGACGAAGACTTGTGGACAGCAATATGATTTTGAAAAGTGAAGGATAAGTGAAATGCATATTTAAAGGTGGTGAACCTTAATTGAATAAAAAGAAGCTTGCCGTCTGGTGTGGGTTGTGTTGCAATACCGACCCTCCTTCGGCCTGCTCCCACAAAAATAGAAGTCTTTTTTGAGGTATTTTTCTGGTGAATCTTGTTTTTGGAATGTTATTTTGATTCACTGGACTGGGTTTGTTGTGTTTATCACAGCATTGCAAATAAAGCAGAGCAGTTGCTACCAATTCAGTAGGTGGCATTGATGCATAATATATGTATTGTCTGAGTGTTAATGGCATGGCAAGATGTTAGGCACACCTCCAGTAGTTATTATAGAGGCTTTGTAGTTGCCACATGTTAATTTTGTCAGTTAAAGCATGGTAACTAAAACATTCTAACTCTCTGTAGTAAAAAGGACCTTATGAGTTCCTAAATTTCAGAACTCAGCTATAGTCAGTTTTCAGGCCTCTAACTGCCCAGGTCAGGATCCTAAATCCTTTGAAAATTAGCCTAATAGTTCCGTGTCAATACGAACAAACTGAGCCAGTCCTGGTGTTACTCACATTGCATTTGTGGACTTGTATTCCCAGTTCCTTCGGTGCACATTCATAAAATATTTTACTTTTCAAGAATCACAAGGCAGCAAACATCTTGTGGATATTATTGCAAGTATATCTGTAATATCCAATCCCTTGCCTCCTGCTAATACTCGGAAATACTTGTTTTTCTAAACATATGCATTTCTGCTACTTTTCTACTATCTTTCTATTTTTGATGAACAAAAAAAGGAAGAAAATATATCTCAATAACTTTATTTACCAAACAAAATACTATGGGGTAGGTTTAGTGGAACTAGTGGTGTACACACGGTATGTGCGCTAAGGTCCCATTGAAAAACATGGGCCCTAGGCATACATACTGTGCATGCACCACTAGCGCGGTTCAGTAAACCTACCCCTATTTCTCTGTTTTATTATATAGGACCCATTAAATTTGTTTCATGGATTCTTTTTCTTTATTACAGGAGCTCCATCACCACAGTTTACATTGAGGTACTTCCTCCAAACAACCAGAGTCCTCCTCGTTTTCCACAACTGATGTACAGCCTTGAATTAAGTGAAGCCATGAGGATTGGGGCTGCTTTATTAAACCTACAGGTATAAAATACATTAGGGCAAGCCTATATACAGAGCAGAGGAGTAGCCTAATGGTTAGAGCATTGGTTTAGAAGCCAAGAGACCAGGATTCAATTCCCACTAGCACTCATTGTGACCTTGGGCAAGTCACTTAACCATCCATTGCCTCAGAAAAATCCAAGTTATTAATGTTCCTGTTTAATGCATATTACCAAGCTTAAGTTAGAATATAAACTGAAATCGTAAAGCAATATAAAAAAAACCTGTCAAATAAATAAATATAAAATACAATCATCTGACCAAAGGCCTTAGTAATGAATTTCAGTGTGTTTCTATTTGCTATGAAGAAATTCAGAAGGGTATATTTACTAAAATGCTCCAAGTTAGGACATGGTAAGCCCCCAAAATTATCATAGCAGGTGACATAGACTGAATTTAGCTATTGAGGGAATTCCCGGCATGTACCTTTGCAGTAACCATAGGGAGATGCACCTCACTGTGCTAACCGACCAGCACATTTAGTGAGGATGCAGTCAGGGCCGGCCCGTCCATTGAGCAAGAATGTTTTTTGCACAGGGCCCCGCATTTCAGGGGGCCCCACGCAAAAAACATCTTGCTTCAGTCCAACTAGGTTAAAAAAAACACAAACCGGCTGCTGCTGCCGCTGCCACTGTGGCAGCAGCAGAATCGAGCATCCCGCGGGGCCCCCCTCCCCTGCAGAGTCCTCTATGTGGCCTCAGCGTCGGCTGTCAGAGCCGCGCGAAGAGAGAGAGCTTCTCCTCTCGCGGCTCTGTTAATCCCGCCGTGGCGGGATTAACAGAGCCGCGAGAAAGGGAAACTCTCCCTTCGCACGGCTCTGAAAAGTCCGCGCTGACGCCACATGGATGACTCTGCAGGGCAGGGGGGGCTCCGCGGGATGCTCGATTCTGCCGCTGCCACGGTGGCAGCGGCAGCAGCAGCCGGTTTGTGTTTTTTTTAACCTAGCTGGGCTGATGGGGGGGGGGGGGGGTTAGGACAGGTAATAGGCTATGGGGGGGGGGCTAAGACTGGAAGAGGGCTGATGGGGGGTTACGACAGGTAATGGACTGTGGGGGGCTAAGACTACAAGTGGGCTGATGGCGGGCTTAGGACTGGTAATGGGCTATGGGGGGCTAGGAAATGGGCTATGGGGGGCTAGGACTGGAAGTGGGCTGATGGGGGGGTTAGGACTGGAAGTGGGCTGATGGGGGGGTTAGGACTGATAATGGGCTATGGGGGGGCTAAGACTGGAAGTGGGCTGATGGGGGTTACGACAGGTAATGGGCTGTGGGGGGGCTAAGACTACAAGTGGGCTGACGGGGGGATTAGGACTGGTAATGGGCTATGGGGGGCTAGGATTTGTAATGGGATGGGGGGTTGCTAGGACTGGAAATGGGCTGAGTGGAAGGGGGGCTTGACCTGCAAATAGCTGATGGGGACAGGGGCTTGGAATGGAAATGGGCTGAGTGGAAGGGGGGGTGCTTGAACTGCAAATAGCTGATGGGGAGGGGGCTTGGAATGGAAATGGGCTGTGAGGGGCGGGAGCTAGGACTGGAACTGGGCTGAGTGGGGAAGGGGCTAGGACAGGAAATGGGCTGATGGAGGGACTAGGATAGTGCTGGAAATGGGATGTTGGGGGGTGCTAAGGTTGGAAATGGGCTGTGGTGGGGGCTTGAATTGAAATGGACTCATGGAGGGGCTAGAACTGGAAGTAGGCTCATGGGGGGTTTGGATTGGAAATGGGCTGAGTGGAGGGGAGCTAGGATTTGACATGGGCTGATGGTGGGGCTAGGAAAGGACTAGAAATGAGCTGATGGAGGGACTCGGATAGGACTGGAATGGATGGGGGAGCTAGGACTGGAAATGGGCTGATGGTGGGGCTAGGATAGGATTGGAAATGGGTTGATGGGGGGCTAGGACTGGAAATGTGCTAATGCAGGGACTAGAAGGGAGCAGATGCTGGGTGGGGCTGGAACTAGAAGGGAGCTGATGTTGGGGGAGGATTAGAATGGGATGGAGCTGGGAGAGTGAAATGGAGAGGGAAAAATATTTTGTGTGGGAGGGAAGACAAATCTACAATTGGCAGGATATTGGGAGAGTAAGTGGGGATTGAGGATGGAGGGGTAAAGTTTGAGTGGATGAAATAGGAATGAGGAAAGAGCAAAAGGAGAAAGATTAGTATGTTAAAGCAGATGTAGAGAGAGAATGGAAAAAAAAACTAGAAGAAAGGACAAATGGACAGCGGATGGAGAGTTAGCAGAAGACACGAAGAAACTAGAAGAAAGTGGCTGGAACAATCGTAAATGAAAAAAAATGCACAAAAGGTAGAAAGATATCTCTTTATTTTTAATTTATTAACTGGAATATGTCGGCTCTGGGAAATGTGCATCATTAACGTCTGCACTTTGTTTAGTACAAGAGGAAATTAATTTATAGTTTTATTTCTGCAGTGTTGTACATTCCAAGTTTGGCTTTTGGGGTTCCCAGTTTAATTATTGTCTTCCTGTTTCTAAATTGTGATTCCTTGTTTGGTGATGGTCTATGTTCTGCATGTGTAACTGAGCTGAGGTATTCTGTTTATATAATTCCTATTTGACATTGCCACTTGTTCTCTTTCCCCAGTAGGTCATGTATTGTTATTCTCTGAAATGTATTGGTTTAATATTCGCAGTGTTGCCTTTTGATAGTTAGGGTATGGTGCTTTGTTAGTCCTGGTAGTGCTGTTAAGATACATCGGGTTTGCTATGGGTTCTAAATGGGCAGTGTTTGTAGTAGTTCCTAATGTGCCTGGTGGTTGGTACTGGATTATAGTAATGTAGAAATCTCTTAGTCTTTCTTTATCCATATACTCATTAAGAGGCATGTTTACTAAAAGTTAGTGTATGGTAACATTATGCAAATATTTATGCAAATGAGGCCCCGCACCAAGTCTCCGCACATGGCCCCACACCCCCCTTGGGCCGCCCCTGGATGCAGTTATTGCCAGCCATTGAGGGGGCAGTAAGTAAACCTGCACTAACAGCAATCACAGTGCATGCAAGTGATGGTCATGCTAACCATGATGTGCCATCAAAGCCCAAACTCTGTCCCTAACCCACCCAGTCACCATCCCTTCCTGCTCTTACACTTAGGGGTATGTTTACTAAGCGGCGGTAGCAGGCTCCGATATCGCACGGTCTGCTATCACTGTTTAGTAAACATACCCCTTAGTGTGGGACTTTTACCTCACTGTTCTGTGTTATCAACTCAGCACATTTAGTACATAGTAAACCCCGTGCTAACCATTAGCACATTTTAGTAAACATGCCCCTAAATGACTTCTGAGGAAAACTAGAAGCTATTAGAAATGATTAGAGAATTTGATAGAAGGAGCTGAGAGCTAAGGTATGAAAGGCAAAATAATATGAGTTTTAAGGTCAATTCATTTTCCCTAAAACCTTAGTTGTTTTTCAAGAGTATAGATGATATATGAATTATAACATTAATTTAAAATGTTGCTAAAGCATTTGATATTTATTGATTGATGACTTTCTGGATTACTTCCCTTGAGTAAAAAAGAAGTGATTTACAATTATACCCTCCCTTTCCCTCACCACATAATTCATCCATATTACAAAAACCGATTAAAAAGCTCATGTCTTATTAAGGAGAATGTTTATTAAACCATGTTAATGTGGGGTTTAGCCCATGGAAAGCATACTGTGCAAAAGGTTAGTGTGGGCCCCATGCTAAAAATCCCACACTAAGACTTTAGTTGGCATGCATTTATGTAGAAACAGGGTGGATTAGAGGCAGAATGTGGTTGTTTTTGATGCATCACAGTTAGCATGGGTATTATGGGCATGTGCTAACTGCGATTGTTGTCATTAGTATGGGTGGCATTAAGTGCATCTGAATACCCTTTTCCAGGGGGAGGGGGGGCGCTCGTGAGCTCAGTCAAGATGGCCATGAACTGGTGAGGCTCCTCAACATCAGCCTCTAATTCCCTGTCATCCAGGTAGCAGAGATGAATTTAACGGCTCCAAAATGCGTCCTTTAATAGCGCTATGCTAACCCATTAATAATCTACCGTCAGATTGACCAGCCTCCTAACAGATGTCCCTGAAATCCTCATCCCTTCTATGGCACGCTAGGAGGGAATGTAACAGCTGAAGCTCCAAGCAGCACAGGCTGACTTTCTGATGAGAAATTGGTTACCAGATACATACTCCGAAGTCAGCTGGGTGGATCTCTGCCTCCTTTGCCTCCATTTGCCCGCTATGTGTTTACCCGGGCTGAAGCTCTACAAGGCACAGTGAGTTTAAGAAATAAACACAGCCGATGTTCTATGGGGTTTAATTTGGAGAAATAATAGCCAACGATGTGATCGCGCTGTTGTGAGAGACAAGGGAAGGATGTACTTATCCCCACATGCTGGCTGCTAGCGATCGCCGACTCATCTGTGATTAATTTCGCCACCATGACTGCCATGTTGGGGTGAAGTGCTGTGGAACACAGAAGGGGCTCCAATACTGGCGTGAAAGTCATTGTGTGCTCTTCCTGGAATGCATAGATGTGCTGACGACACTCCAGGTCCTGGTTGAAGCGTGCAGAGGCAGATTGTGCTTATCTCAAAATGGCTGCCGCTCTGTGGAACGCAACGCTGGAACGCAAGACAGGCAAGATGGCTGCCAAAATTTAAAGGGCTCAGCGGATCATTCGGGTTTCATCGGGGTTCAAGAGAGTAGCCACGATCCTCACCGGAGAGCATAGAGTCTCCACAAAGGCAATAACATTGATTCTTTCCATCAGTTTCAGCTGCAGTTCGTCCCTGCTTGAGTTCTGAGGGAGGAAAGTGACAGATCAAGTAAGTTTCTTACTACCGCACATCTAACCTTATCCGGGAGCTCCCTCTAGTGTTTTTATTGCAGTGCAACTGAAAATATTTTTTTTTTGTTTTACTTCTTGCTGGCTGGGAGATCACAATACTTGTGGAGATCTCTATGTGGCTAATGGATATAGTATCATCTGGGGACATGTTAAGCAGGTCTGGGTTGGATCCCCTATACAAAATTCATAACATCTGACGTGGTGGACTCTTTCTGCAAGACTAGTTTTTGCCCTTTCTTTGAAGTACTCTCAGTCAAGCTGGCCCGAAGTAATTGCATTTTCTCCTGATGTCGTTGGTGGGTTGACACTCCCCCAGACATTGTAGTTCCCTAGTGGTGGAGAAGATTTATTGGACCTTCAAGGAGATGGCGTAGTCTGATGCAAGTACGGTGGTGCATACAGGGCAAGAGAGGCGACTGGTACGAGAAAACTGCTTTGCTTATTAAAATATGACCACTGCAAAATCTTATGCCTCCTCTTTATCCAAGTTTGCTAGATCGGCGGACTCTATCAGTTCAAATCCTTCACCTGCAACAGAGGGGATGCCTGTTTCAAAGGCCAACTCCTCGGGCCCACAATCTCCGGTTACCAGAGCGGATTTTTTGGAAATTATGAAGGAGCTCAAGCTCTTCTGTCAGGATTTCACTAAGGCAGTGAGTGATATCCGAGCAGATCTCAAATCACTTGATGATAGAGTAACACAAACCGAGATCAATATAGGGGAACAAATGGACTTGACTGTGGCCTTCCAATCTAAATTTGCAAAACTGGACCAACTCACGAAAGATCTAAAGGAGAGACAGGACGATCTTGAGAACAGGCAAAGACGCAATAACATCAGGGTATTTGGCCTTCCAAAACAATCTGGAGGTTCAGAAGATACTAGGGCTCTAATACAAGAACTTTATGCCTTCTGTGTGATAAATGTTTAAAAACCGGTGCGGCTAGAAAGGGTGCATCGTTCTCTTGGGGTCCGGCGGGCTGCTAATGTACAACCTCGAACAGTTATCACCTGTTTTAGCTTCTTTGAAGTTAAAATGGCCCTAATGAGAAGTCTGAGGGGTGAACTCTCGGTGGTCTTTAAAGGACACAAAATCCAAATATACCAAGATCTGTCTCAGTACACCTGGGAACAACAAAGAGGTTTTAAGCCCTTAACCCAGGCGTTGCAGAAGCATGCAATTCCATATAGATGGGGCTTTCCCTTTGCTTTACTGTTTGAATGGAACAATTGTGCTCAAAAAATCTTGGACTTCTCAGCGGCAATGGAGTTCTTAGACCTGATGCAGCATGGTGAACATCCAACACGTCCGAGAAGCACCAGTGGAGAGTGGGAGATGTCTCTTCCAAAGCATGGGAGATGTCTCTTCCAAAGCGTCGCAAGGTTCCCAGATCCCGCAAGTCATCTAACTCGGACCCAGATCCCAGTCTGCAAAAGGAAATGGACATTTCTGCTCCTACATGATTCTTTGGTTTGTGTCAGTTGTATGGTGGGGAAGTGTGTCTGGGAGTGATTTGCAATCTCCCTTCCTCATCTCTTTGGCACTATGTATGATGGACATCTTTGTTACCATTCAGGCACCAAGGCAGGATGGCTATCTCCGGATGAAGGAGGTGGGTTGGGGGGTACAGTAGGCTGGTCATGAAGGGAAGGGGAGGAGGAGAAAGAGGCTGGGAAGGAATTTTCTTTAAGGGTTGTATTAAGTATTAAATATGTTTTTTCGTAGTTTATTAAATTAAGGGGATATAGGTAGGGAAGGGAGTTAGGGCTGTTATGTCACATACTCACTCACACTGCTTGCTCTGGGGACCCTAGTGGTGTCTCCACTTTTGCGTTATGTATTTGGTTGGATTACTTCCTGCACATATAGGAATGTAGGGGGGGAGGGGGATAGGGAGAGGGAGGGGGATTCGTTGACCTGGGTTCCAGTTAACTCCTTATGTGCATCTTGCGCATACTTTTTGTTCAGTTGTTTGGTATGGGAAGACATGTTAATGGTTTTTGGTGAAAGAGGCGAGTGGTTCAAAGTCTAGGGATTGTAGTTAAATGACTGCTGCTAAGGATGAGACATTACAAATGGCTTTTTTCAAGCACCGGAAATGATTAAGGCTATTTCTTGGAATGTGCATGGCTTAAATAACCCCTGCAAACGTAGGAGGGTAGTGGACCAGTTGTACCGGGAGAAAGCTGAAATAATCTTTCTACAAGAAAGTAATTTTTCCAAGCATGATCACTTTGAGTTGGATCGAAATAGGTTTCCACAAATACACCTGTCTAATTATTCCACTAGGAAACAAGGGGTCGCCATTCTGTTCTCCTCTACTTGTCCCTTTCAGTTGATTAATAAATTCACTGACTCAGAGGGTCGTTTTTTGATTCTGGTGGGGTCTATTCATGGGACCATGGTGACTTTGGTAAATGTGTATCTTCCTCCGGCAGTGGTAGGGAGTTCCCTGATGGACCTTTCAATGGCACTTCAGAAATTTAGTCAAGGTACATTGATTGTAGGAGGGGACTTTAACTGTGTCCATTCCAAGTTAGATCGCTCGGGGAGTCAGACTTCAGGGACTAATTTGGGGAGGATCTTAGAGGAATGGGTTTCAAATTTTGATTTGTGTGACATTTGGAGGCGTCTACATGCTCTGGAAAGGGATTGCACTTTTTATTCTAAGGTACACAACTGCCACTCTCGGACTGATATGTGGTTCTTGTCACAGTCAGGGCTTCCATGGCTAACTCAGGCAAATATTGGGACTATGGGCCCATCGGATCACACAATTATTTCTATGGGTCTCTCTTTGGGGGGATCCGAATCGTCACATCCTCGGTGGTCTTTGCCTCGCGGGTTTTTACTTAATCCAGAATTTTCCTCCAAAGTAAGGAAAGGCTGGATGGAGTTTTTGAAATTTAACGATTCCCTGGAGGTTGCTAGAGCTCTCCTATGGGATGCAGGAAAGGCGATTTTGCGGGGACACCTCATCTCTTTGTCAAGTGCATTTAAAAAACGACTCGTGGCTAAACAGGAGGAGTTGCAGAGAGAGATCGCGGAATTGGAAAAGAAACATAGGGGGGGGGGTGCAAGGTGTGGAGTCTGTTGTCTAGCCCTGTGGGGAATTAGCTGCCCTTGAGTCTGAAAGAGTGGCTTCACTTCTCCTTCATACAAAGCAATGTTTTTATGAACAGGGGAATAAGGCCGGGAAGCTGCTGATGTGGCAATTAAAATGCCAGCGGCAGCGCCATAGGATAGACGCTATCAAATCTCCACAGGGTCAGGTTCTGCATGGGTCTCAGGATATTGCATCCACCTTTGATAAATTCTTTGAACAATTATATGCTAGTGAGACTTCGGCAGTACACACAGACATTCAAGATTGGTTGAAAGAGATTTCTCTCCCTCAGCTTTCAGATGAGGGAAAGGAACACTTAGATCACCTGTTTACACTATAAGAGGTTCAACAGGTGATGAAAAACCTCAAATCTGCTAAAGCGGCAGGACCGAATTTTTTACCAGCAGAGATTTATAAGGTTTTCCCCGATTTATTTGCCCAATGCTGCTGACTGTCTTTAATGAAATTCTTTCTAAAAAAACTCTTCCAGAGTATTTGTATCAAGCGAACATTGTGGTGATCCCTAAAGCTGACAAAGATCCAATGCAGTGTTCCAACTACCGTCCAATCTCGTTGTTGAATTTGGATTACAAAATCTTCACAAAGATTCTAGCTAACCGCTTAGCTACTCTAATTCCAGACATTGTACACCCAAATCAAACGGGTTTCATAAAAAATAGATACGGCTTTGAAAATGTGCGAAGGTTAATTAATGTTTTACAGGGACTAAAATCCAAAAAGGGATCTTTTGGGATCCTATCGCTAGACGCTGAGAAGGTCTTTGATAAACTAGAATGGCCATACCTGTTACAGGTCCTCCAGGAGTTTGGGTTTGGGGTATCGTTTTATACGTGGATTGCTTCATTATACGCTAGTCCTCAGGCAATGTTATCTATAAACGATTCCATCTCGTTACCTTTTCGTTTAGGTAGAGGCACAAGACAAGGGTGTCCACTATCTCCTTTACTGTTCGCCCTGGCTATGGAATCTTTAGCGATACATATTAGGTTGAGAGCTGAAGAAATAGGTATCCATCTAGGTTCTGATTGGCATTCTATTTCTTTATATGCGGACGACATGTTGATTTATCTGAGGGACCTTTCCAGATCCTTACCGGAAGTGTTGCCTATTTTGGAGCGCTTCTCATATATATCCGGATTCACTATAAACAAGCAGAAGTCGACGATACTTAGTTGTTTGTCCCGATCTTCAACAGGAGCTCACATCAGTGGCAGAGGCTTTCCGGTGGTAGCCCAATTCAGGTACTTGGGTATTGTAATACATCGGGATATCTCGAGGCTATACAGTCTAAACTATCTCCCACTTCTAAAATCGATCAAGTTGGATATGGATCGTTGAGGTCTTTGCTCGGTATCTTGGCTGGGCCAAATTAATACTTATAAGATGTTGGTCTTACCAAAGTCGCTGTTTATGTTTATGCAATTACCTATTTCTCTTCCGAGATCCTTCTTCAAGATCCTGTGGCAAGTGGTTCCACGCTTTATTTGGTTGAGGAAATGTCCATTACTTAGTTGGCAAATTCTTACCCTTCCAAAGTGGTCCAGCGGGTTAGGTCTCTCGGACCCAGAGTTATATTACTCCTGTATCTGCTTGAGATCACTATTGTTGTGGAGAATTAACTCAGGCGCGGAATGGGTTTCGTTGGAAAAGGACTGGTTGAAACCAATCCCATTAGTAGCGGTACCCTTTATCAATGATTCGATAGAGGTAGCTAAGGTGAAGGCACATGTATTTATTGGCCCATGCTGGGATGCATGGAGGAAGATTTGTAAGCAGATGGGACTATCCGCTGCCCATTCACCATTTACCGTCTTAGGGGCCCTGGGGTTTATCCGAACCATGAATACGGGATCGAGTTCAGACTTCACCTTGATGCGGCTTTCTTCCTTCTATGAGGGCTCTCAGACGGTGTCTAAGAGGAGGTTAGAGGAGCGGTTGGGCGTCCAATTGTCACAGTTTCAATATATTCAATTGTCTCATTGTTTGGGTAACCAGTTTTCGGAATCTGACTTAGTAAGGAGCCCTAGGAGTTGGAAGCAAGACCTATTTGAGTCTGGGAGACTTACTGCTTTCATCGCAAGATTGTATAGGCATATTGCAGATGATTTCCTGGCTCCCTACAATTTGAAACTCCCTCAGCAGAGATGGAAGGGGACTTTACCGGGGAAGGAACAGGAGTTCTGGTTAGAAGTCTACTCTTACTCACATCGGTGTTCTATCTCGCTCGGGTTAATTCATACACAACTTAGGATCCTTTATCGCCTTTCAATAACACCGGTAGATCTTTTTCACTGTAAAGGAGCTGATGATTCGCTTTGCTAGCAGTTGTGTGGGCACCATGGAGCCTTTGATCATATGTGGTGGTTCTGTCCTCACATTCAAAGCTATTGGAGGCAGATGCTGGGACACATTAATGAAAGGTTGCTGGTAGCTATCCCCTTAGAGATGGTGTCTTGTGTATTAGGGGTTCTTCCTGACTCCATTGGTAGTGTTTCTTTCCGGAGAGTGGTGCAGTCACTCTTACTAGTGGCCAGGTCAGTGATAGCTCATTTTTGGAAACACAGCAGAGTGCCTTCTCTTTTAGAATGGCGCTCTAAGTGCTGGAAAATTTATTGGTTGGAAAGAATTATTGCTACGGTACGAGGTTGTCCTTTTCCAGGTGAGGAATTGTGGAGCTCCGTTTTTCAGGAGGAAACTGGGGTGTTAAGACTTTCCGGTTGCAACCTGGCATGATGTTCTATTCTCTCTAGGTTGATTTTCTTTTCCCTATGGTCTGCTACTCTTTTCTTCTTTCTCTTGTTCCCTTTGCTCTTTTAGGCTCGAATGGGTCAGATGGGATGGGAGAGGAGGGGTGGGGGTGGGGAGTGGGAGGGGAGACGTCGGGGGGGGGGGGGGTAGATTGAGCAGGGTACTGGGTACATCTTAGTCCCCTTAAGGGATTTATATTATCTGTTTCCCGTTCTCAGTTCGGTATTGGGATGCTGGGAAGAGAGGTAATCGCTATAGGCAGCGGGAACGTATAGGGGGATAGTTGCTTAGCCTTAACCTCACGCTTTGTATTTATAGTTACACTGTAAGTATTATACTGAACCTGTATTGTAACTTTATTATTCCGCATGTCCTAACCTGAGTAAGGCAGTTCACTGAGGGGGGCATTAGTTCACTTGCTTATGGCTAGTTTTATGATGCAGGGTCTTACCTATAGGTATTGTTATCTGTAATGGCGGCATAATAGTTGATCTCACTCGGACTTGTTCACTGGCCGGCTAATAAGGTCGTTGGAAAATGGTAAATTTTATACCTCATTGTTATCTTTGTTGGGGTTGTAAGAATGTTATGTGAAACTGCTCAATAAAATTTATTACATATATGAATACCGGTGTTAGCAATATGCCAGTGGTAGGAGGATAGAAACACATGCCTCCTAAAGTTGGTGTGGCCTCTTCACAGGTTTCGAAGCCCAACAATGCACTAATGGTGTTTCCTTTATATGCCCCATACAGGGCTACACTCCAAACTCACATAAGAAATAAAAATTGTTACCCATCTTCTACTCATCTGCTCAGTGGTCTATATGACACCCTATAAAAGATTCATTTTTGAAACATAATGGCCGGCATGCAGAGTCATGAATAGCAGGGTTGGATGTCCAAACCCCTCTATTTGCTGAGACCCAATTCCTGGTCCAAAACTCCCTGCAAGTATAGCTGACCCCCCAGAATCTGTGAGGAGCATGCGGGGGTTCCCAGCAGCCCAAACTTGTCCCTGGTAGGCCCAATCGAGGGTCAGGCAACAGGGATCAGGTATGTAAAAATGCTTACGGTTGATCAGGACTCCTGCATGGCGTCCCAGTGCCATGGTGACAGGAAACCATGGCACCAGGCTCCATGCAGCCTAGACTGGGGTTTTCTAGGCATGCAGTGGCACAGAATCGTGGCACAGCCGGCACATCCAGGCCCTCTACACCCAATTTTTCTCCCACGGGAACATCTAGCTCAGAGGTTCCCAACTCCAGTTCTGGAGGGCCAAACAACATTCAGGTTTTCAGGCTGTCCCTAATAAATATGCATGAGATGCATTTGCATGCACTGCCCCCATTGTATTCAAATATATCTCATGCATATTCATTAGGGAAAGCCTGAAAACCTGAATGGTGTTTGGCCCTCCAGGACTGGAGTTGAGAACCTCTGGTCTATCACTGCGGGTGCAGAATTGGGTGCAGAGCCTGCCTGTCCAGGTTCTGGACGTCTGGTCAGGCCAGATAGGCCCCTTTCAGCATCAGGCTCAATGTTTACAAATTCCATATATGAGTCACTATGACTATGGACTGAGAAGAGATATAGGTGGTGTAACCCACCCTTAAGGGGTTAAGTTTTTTTACTAGAGTGTGCAGCGCCTGAGGAGTGTTTGGATTTGAATTTGGAGGTGATGGAATGTTTGAGTTAGATAAGTTTTAAAGGATTGTAGATTTTGGGTTGTTTAGAGGGGTTTTTGATGTGTGAAACATCCAAATTGAGATTGTGCCATTCATTTTAATGAAACATGCAGTTGAGAATAAAACTGATTTTTTCCTGCAGAATTTGGAATGGGTTCTACTGCTTCATCTGCATATTCCATAAACATGCCTCTGATTGGCTAAGGGATCTAGAAAACAAATTAATGATGTCAGCAGAGTCATCATCTCCTAGACAACAGAAAGAAAGTTTTTGTTTTTGTTTGTTTTGATGAGAGAGAGGTTTGTTTTGTTTGAGAGGTTGTAACAAAGCAGTTAATTTATTCATTCCAAGCTTCAGGCTCATTCCTCTTTATCACAGCAGGCAATCACTTACTGTGCTGGTTTTCTTTAAGGCTTCAGACACTTCTTAAAACAGGCTACTGAATAGCACAGTTCTTTTAAAGAAAACTCTGACAATTCCACTCTGTCTCTTTCTTATAGAGGACTCCCAAGAAATCTTCAGTCAAAGACCCTGGCTTCACCACCAGCAGAGTCTCAACCAACACTGTTCAAAACCTCTCCAAGTCAGGATATTCACTTACTTAGCCTGAAGTCCCTAAAACTCAACTCCAGTTCCACTCTTCAGAACAATGTATCACCAATTGATACTTTTACAATGGCATAAACAGCACATCTCTCAACACAGCCCAAACTGTTGTTTTTCTCTCTCTGTTCAAAAACAAACTTCTCTCTCATCAAAACAAACCAAAACAAAAACTTTCTTTCTGTTGTCTAGGAGACGATGACTCTGCTGACATCATCAATTTGTTTTCTAGATCCCTTAGCCAATCAGAGGCGTGTTTATGGAATATGCAGATGAAGCAGTAGAACCCATTCCAAATTCTGCAGGAAAAAATCAGTTTTATTCTCAACTGCATGTTTCATTAAAATGAATGGCACAATCTCAATTTGGATGTTTCACACATCAAAAACCCCTCTAAACAACCCAAAATCTACAATCCTTTAAAACATATCTAACTCAAACATTCCATCACCTCCAAATTCAAATCCACTCCTCAGGCGCTGCACACTCTAGTAAAAAAACTTAACCCCTTAAGGGTGGGTTACAGGTGACTCTTAATGGCTCATTTCAATTGACATAAGGTGACTGAGATGGGTCAAAAATGGTTTATGTTTAGATAAATACTTTTTTTTTTTTAATTTTCAAAGCGTTTATAAGAATAGTGCTGACTATGTAGTATAGTGGGTATTAAGTTAGACCAGCAAATGCTAATTACAAATAAAATGATGGAAATGGAATGCTAAAATGAAGCAAATTTCAAAAGATACGGAAATGATATGAAAAATAATCCAAAATAGCAAATAATTTTCCAGTGCAAAATGGAGTCCATCGACTCCTCACTACCTTTATTCTCTTATCTCTCCCTACACCTCCCCTCGGGAACTCCGCTCTTCTGGCAAATTGCTTCTATCTGTGCCCTTCTCTTCTATTGCTAACTCCAGACTTCGCTTCTTTCACCTTGTTGCACCTTATGCCTGGAACAAACTACCTGTCTCTGTACACCAGGCACCTTCTCTGACCCTTTTCAAATCCAGGCTGAAAACTCACCTCTTCGCTGCTGCTTTTGGATCTTGACTCACCTGATCTCCTTATTTCTTTATCATCCCCCCTAGATGTATCCCTGTCTACACCTTCTCTGTGTTGTCTGCCTTGACTAGCTTGTAAGCTCTGATGAGCAGGGACTGTCTCTTACATGTCTCTGCAGCGCTGCGTATGACTTGTAGCACTATACAAATGTTCAGTAGTAGTAGTAGGCTAGTATTATCATTCTCCCTTTAACCTAGCTCAAAATGGTATTGTTTTTTAAATTGCCTGGATATGGCCCCAGCATTGAATGCCCAGATTTAAAGTACAGCGCCGGTGGCTAGCTGCTGTAAGAGCACTAGCCAACGGCGCTAAATATCGGGCCCAAGGTGGTATATTCTCCATTCCTTTACTAACAATTCCTAACATTTTGTTTTCTTCTCTGACTGCCACTGTACACTGAGCAAAAGATTTCAAAGTATTTATTGTGATGATACCTAGATAGTTTTCCTGGGTGGTGATTCCTAATGTGAAACCTATCGTTTTTAGCTATAGTTTAGGTTATTCTTCCCTGTGAGCATCGCTTTACACTTAAGAGCTAGAGTTACAAACATGTTCTGCTTCATTGTCATGCTATAACAACATTAAACAGTGTTTTTAGTGACTAGGTTCTGTGGTAAAATAGTGGGAGTTAATGGTGTTAGTGTGCACCATTGCAGCAGTTCACAACTTAATTTCATCTGCTTTTTTGGTCTCCAGTCTCTCAGTCTCACAAGGTCTTTCTGAAATCCTCTCAATCTGCTTCTGCTTTAACAGTCTTGAATAATTTTGTGTCATCTGCAAATTTGATCACCTCACACATCATTTATAAATATATTAAAAGCAACAGTGCCAGGCGCTCAACTATTTACCTTACTCCATTGATAAAATGACCATTTAGCCTTGCTCTCAGTTTTTCTAGCTTTTTAACAGCTCCCAATCAACAATAGGGTACTGCAGATATACCATAGTGGGTCAGACCAAGGGTCCATGAAGCCCCGTATCCTGTTTCCAACAGTAGCCATTCCAGGTCACAAGTACCTGTCAGGTTCCCAATAGGTATACAGACTCCATGTTGCTTGTCCAATGGGTTGGGTAAGCAGTGGATTTCCACAATCCTCTTTAATAATGGTTTATGGACTTTTCCTCCTGGAACTTGTCCAAACCTCTTTTAAATCCAGCTACACTAACAGCTTTTACTACATCCTCTGCTAATGAATTCCAGAGTTTGATTACACGTTGAGTGAAAAAATATTTTCTCTGATTAGTTTTAAATGTATGTGCTACATTGCAGCTTCATTGCATGTCCCCTAGTCCTTCTACTTTTTGAAGGCATAAGCAACCAATCTACATTTACCCGTTCTACTCCATTCATTATTTTATAGACCCCTATCATATCTCCCTTCAGCCATTTCTTTTCCATAGACTCACTTAATACAACAACCTCCTCAACTTATCCTTGTCCGGTGGCATGGATCAAAGCCTCAAAGGATCAACTCGGCAAGCATTTCCAAGAAATGGTAGAGCTATCATTACAACAAGGCTACATGCCATGCGCTGTCAAACAAGCTGCCATACATCCGGTTCTCAAGAACAACACCCTTGATCCAGCAGATCCGAAATCCTACCGGCCAATTTCTAGCCTGCCGTTTATTGCAAAAGTAATTGAAAAATCCATACAAATGCAATTACAGGATCACATCGACTTAAACACACCTTTGGACACACACCAGCATGGGTTTAGGCCATAGCACAGCATTGAAACCCTACTTACTTCCCTAATCGATAACCTCATAAGAGGCATTGACAATACCAAAAAAATATTCCTGTTAATCTTTATGGATATCTCTGCAGTCTTTGATACAATATCCCATACCATAATGATACAACGACTACAAGAAATTGGCCTATGCAACAACACCCTAAAATGATTCAGATCATACCTCAACGACTGAACCCAGCAAGTCAAATGTGGTGAAAACAAATCTACAAAGTTCAGCGTACTGCATAGCATCCCTCAAGGGTCCGCGTTGTCATCCATCCTGTTCAACATATACATACAGCCCATCTGCAACATCATCAGATGCCATAAGATGCATTATCACCTATATGCGGATGATATCATGGTCTACACTCGTACATGAACTGGACCTGTCCCCCATAACCCAGTGCCTAGAAGATATGATTACATGTCTCACCAACAATTCCCTCTTGGTGAATTATGATAAGATGGAAGCGATGTTCATCACTAGGAGTGATGTTCTCCACCTCTGACAATCAATATCCATGACAAATCCATATCAGTGAAAAAAGAAGTAAAGTACCCGCTGTCACTTTGGACAAAAGCTTGACTCTTCAGACTCACATTACAAAAACCGCCACCAAAGCGCACCACAGATTAAAGCTCATCAGAATGCTCAAACCCGTCCTAAGCAATGATCACTTCTGCTCGGTATGCCAATAATCATGCCAATACTGGACTACACAAACGTGCTCTACCAAGGTCTACCCCAACAATCCCTTCACCCTCTCCAACTTATTCAAAACATGGCAGCCGGGATTATTACAAATACGGCAAAGAACAAACATATCACCCCAATCCTTCAACAACTACACTGGCTACCCATCCTTTCACGCACAAGGTACAAAGCAACCCTAAGCATCTTTAAAATCATCCACAATATGTCGGCTACTGCCCTTCAGAACCTGGTAACCAAAGATTCCAGCATGAGGCCCAGACGCGGTATCATGGTGAATAAGTTCATCACACCTGCTGAATACCAACGATCCAACCAGTCTACAACCAGAAGAGCTCCATCACTCGCGGTACCTGCACTGTGGAAATCACTACCTGAATTAATGAAAACCACAAAAGACATTAAGGACTTCCGGAAGATGCTGAAGACGCTTCTGTTCACCAATCACTACGGACACTCCCAAAGCTCATAGCCAACTACAGTCAATTAATGCCTTTCACACTTCTATGTACCCCTCCCTCTACCCCCTCATTCTAATTTGAATGTACCTAACATCACTCTGTAAACCACTTTGCTATATATAAATAAATAAATAAATAAGTTGAAGAGGCCTGTCCTTTTAAGCCTTTCCTTATAGGGATAGAAACATAAAAACACGACAGCAGAAAAAGACTATATGGTCTATCTAGTCTGTCCTTCCATGTCAACTGTTTTTTTGCCTTTAAAGATCTTCTATGTTTGTCCCATGCTTTCTTGAACTCAGGTAGGGGGTCATCCAGAACCGTGAATAGTGGGGATGGACATCCGGCTTGGACGTCCAACCTCTGCTATTCGCAGAGACCCGATTCTGAAACAAAAACTCCCTGAACGTACATGCCTTGGTGCGGGGAGCTCTAGATGGGAGCGGGAGGGGACGGCAAGAGGGCAGAGAGTGGGCAGAGTGGAGGCGTCCCTGTACATCCGGGGAGGCAGAGATGAATGGGGGACATATTTCACCTCGCAAGTGGCATAAGTCCCACCGAGGAAGGGGATCGTCACCAGCGGACCCACAAAAACAAGGTGAGGAGCAGCAGGAGGTTCCCATCCACCTGATCCTGGCCCTGGCAGGCCCTTACGGGGGTCGGGCAATGGGAAAACGCTGTTCTGCAGGGGTTCAGGGGCTCCTGCTGGGCATCCCGTTTGATCTTTGAGGCTGATATACTGGAAGGGCTGTTTGGGTCTGCTGCAGCTCTGTATCTGTTTAAGGTTCACTATTGTAGTTATTGTGTATGTAGGTAGCTGTAGGACACTGCGAGCACATCAGGATACAAACCCCCATGGATCCAGGCAGAGGGTTAAAGGAAATATACAGTGAGCTCACACCAGTGGTAGCAGAAACACAGTTCTGCCCTCTCCCAAAACTCCTTCACTCTGGGTTTCACAGCAGGAGCAGAGAAACAGTTCTTCCTTCACCCTGGGTTTCACAGCAGTAGCAGAGAAACACTTCTCCCGTCCCCCAAAGTTCCTTCACTCTGGGCTTCACAGCAGAAGCAACTCAAGGCTGCTGACCAACGTGGAAACACCCCGACTCCTACCTTCCCATAGGATCTTCTTAGAGGTAGGTGGTTGCTCCATACTCTGGAACACCTCGGGTTCTTCTCTTTCCCTCTTTGTCTCTTCCCTCCCGGTTAAAAGGGCCATTCCTGGCCACACCATTCCCAGGTATATTCAAGCTGAGTTCCTTAAAGGGTTCTGACTTCTGGTACTTAAAGGGGCATGTCCTTAGTCTGACTGGAGGTATATCAGTACGGGGGATGGGGAGTTTCTCATACACCCCCTATGAGGGCGAGCGTTCAGTGGCTCTGGGGCACCAAACAGGACAGAAAGTCTGTGTTCAGATGTGCCTTGCCAGCCCGGTCAGACCTCAAAAAGAAAGGGTTGGAGGGTGAGGAACCAGCGCAGGATCCGACTGCTGGTGTCCTTATGTTGCGCCAGCCACTTGAGCGGTTGATGGTCTGTAACCAATGTGAAGGGGCAATGCAATAGATAATATCAGAACATCTCTAGGACCCATTTGATCATCAGGGCTTCCTTCTCAATTGTAGCATACTTTTGTTCCCGGAGCAGCAATTTCTAGCTAATAAATTCCATCAGGTGTTCTTCACCCTCCACATCCTGGGCCAGGATGGCCCCAAGACCCACAGTTGAAGCATTTGTCTGGAAAATGAAGGGTTTTGTGAAATCTGGGCTGACTTGGACTGGTCTAGAGCACAAAGCTGCCTTTAACTTCGCAAAGGCCTCCTCTTACTCAGCAGTCCAGAGGACCTTGTCATAAGAGCATAAGATATGCCATACTGGGTCAGACCAAGGTCCATCAAGCCCAGTATCCTGTTTCCAACAGTGGCCAATCTAGGTCATACGTACCTAGCAGTTTCCTCAAAAGACACAGGTTCCACAATACTTGCATTGGGTCAAGCATTGATTGTCCAGAACCTTCTTTTGGAGGAGCCAGTTCAAGGGTTCAGCAGTTGCCGCCATCTGTGGAATGAACCAGTGATAATGTCTGACCATACCCAGAAAGGCCTGTACTTGCTTCTTATTTGCAGGCACTGGTATTTGGGAAATGGCCTCCACCTTCTTGACTTGCGGTCATACTTGAGCATTCCCCACCATATATCCTAGATATTAGGCCTATTTGCCTCCCAGGAAGCATTCACATGGGTTGGCTGTCAGCCTGGCCTTCCTTAGATTTATCATGGGACAAGTGTATTCTCCAGTCATGACTGTAGAATATGATGTCATTGAGGTAGGTAGCTGCATATCCCCCATGTAGTCTTAATTGCCAAACAACCAGGCACTGGAGCATAGCTGGAGCTCCATGAAGTCCAAAAGGCAGGGCCCTGAAGTAAAATAGACCTTGGGGCATCGAGAATGCGGTCTTGTCCCTGGCGGGTAAGGTTAGGGGAATCTTCCAATAGCCCTTTGTTGGATTCAACATTGAAATAAATTGGGCTCCCCCAAGACACTCAATAAAGTCATCCACCCAAAGCATGGGATAAGCATCACACTTCGAAACCACATTTATTTTCCAGAAGTCGATGCAAAACCAGATGCTTCCATCCGGTTTAGGCACCAGCATAATGGGGGATGACCAGTTGCTTTGTGATTCTTCTATCACACCCAACTCCAGCATTTCTTCTACCTCTTTCACGGCTTGCCTTCGTGCTTCCGGGAGTCGGTAGGGTCGTTGGCATACCGTCACGCCAGGATCCGTGTTGATATTGTGGTAGGTGAGGTGAGTATGTCCTGGAACCTGGGAGAACACATAATTATTTCTCTGGACTAACTGTTCTGTCCTCCTGGGTGATTATCAGGTGTTCTCTGAATGGAACTTTGTCTGGTTCAGAGGATAACTGTACGACGGGAGTAACTGTTCTGTCCTCCTTCTGGGTGATTATCAGATGTTCTATGAACAGAACTTGGTCTGGTTCAGAGGATAACTGTACAACAGGCCCAAACTCCTCTTCATGGACCATTGTTGTTAGGACCGGAGTCCAGAAGACTGATGTGGTAGATCGCCAGCTTTTTCCTTTTATCTGGTCGCCCAACCTTGTAATTGATGGACCACATCTGTTCAATGACTTCATATGGGCCCTAACATTTACAAAACAGTTTACTGTCCGAGACTGGAAGTAACAGCAACACCCCGTCCCCAGGCTGTAAGGTCCGCTGCACTGTCCTCCAATTGTAGGCCCAGACTTGGCTCTCCTGGGCTTTCTCCCGGTGCTGTCTGGCAGATGCTACCACTTTCTTTATTCATTTGCAGGACATAATCCACTAGATTCCGGCCAGGGTTGGGTTCATCTTCCCAGGTCTCTCGCAGTATCTGCATGATCCCTCGGGCTTGTCAACTGTACAGCAACTCAAAGGGGGAAAACCTAGTCGAGCTCTGGGGTACTTCCCTGATAGCAAAAAGAAGGTAGGGGAATAACAGATCCCAGTCCTTCTCTTCATTCACGAAATTCTTCAACATCTGTTTTAATGTTTTATTGACGCGTTCAACCAGGCCATCGGTTTGGGGATGATATGCAGATGTTCACAAGGTCTTGACCTTCAATAGATTGCACAATTGTTTCAATACCCAAGAGGCAAACGGTGTTCCTTGGTCTGTGAGGATTTCAGCTGGTATCCCCAGTCGGGAAAACAACTCCCAAATAGCATTGGCTAATGTAGTGGTTCTTGTATTCTGCACGGCTATCGCTTCCGGGTACCACATAGCATAGTCCATGACCACCAGGATGAATCTATTTCACTGGGGAGTACACGCCATCGCAGCCCTTTCAAGTGGGGTATCGACAACAGACAAGGGAGGCGGGTCTAACCCTTAACGGACTGTGAAGTTGGCAGGTAGGGCAGGACTGGCAAAAGAGCTGTACCTATTTGTAAAGCCCCAGCCAGTAAAACTGAGCCAGGATCCGCTCTTGGGTCTTGTCCATCCTCAGGTGCCCACACCAAGGGATGACTGTGAGCAAACTCCATTATCTGCCAGTGATAGGCTTGGGGAACCACTAACTGTTCCAGATCCTCTCCCTCTATTGTTCCCTGGGTAACCCTACAAAGGAGGTCCTATCATACTAAAAAGTAGGGAGAAGCCCTCAGGGAAGGGTCCAGGCTGTCTACTGGGATCCTTTCTATCTTGTGAACTTGGTCCTAGGCATTCTTAAGGTTGTTATCTTCCCTTTGAGCACTTTTAAACTGGCCCGAATTTCCTATACCAGCCCACCCCAGTAGGCGGTTCTCATCCCCAAGGGCCTCCTGTTGGGGTGCTAGGTTCCCTCGAGATTTGTATACAGCATCCTTTGGGGTACTCCCCTCTTCCATGGAGCTCTCATTCATAGCCACCCTTATATTTTCATTATGACAGGCCCTTTCCCACCAACATTGCCTCTGGCAGTTGGAGCTCTTGGGGTTCCTGACAAACAGATCCTGGTCTTCTAAGGGGAAAAGTTATGGGAAGTCCTCCTCAGTCACTTCATCTTTCCTCTGATCTCAGACGTCCATGAATTTAGGGAAATCCCAGCCTAAAACCACTGGATAAGGCCACGCGGGGCACGACCATTGCTCCCAGGGTCTTCATTCCGGCAGCCAATTTTAGCTCCACTTGCATCATCAGATAGTCCGCTGATCACCATGGACACAACTTAGAGTCACAAGGTTCTCATAATTAATTTGATGTCTGGTCCTGGTGTCTCGGCTGACAAGGGTCCTTATGCTTCCCGAGTCCACGAGGGTTTGTTTCCACAATACTTCACTCATGTGAGGCCGTATCATGTGTGTCCAAGGGTTCCCCCATTTCTATAGGGTACTCACAGGTATAATGACCTTTTCCTTCACACCTGAAGCAGGTCTGACAGCCGGCCCTGGCTGCTTGGGTAGCTGGGGAACGTGGAGTCCGTGCAGGAGGATCTTGGCTACTTCCACTCCTGTCTTATCTTTTGGCCATAGCCAGTTCCATGCCATCTCCTTCAGCCTGTAGGAGAAACTTGGGATTGTCTGAAGGCCCCAGAGGTCCCTTCCAGAACTGTTGGTGATAGGCTTCTGGCATACAGCCCACTTTCTTCAGTATAGCGATTGTTTACTGCCACGTAGGGAGCCCTTCCATCTGCTTTAGCACCTTGGTATGTGGTTTGGTAGCTTCCTGTCAACAGGTTCCCTAGATAAATAGTCCACATCCCTTCTGGCTACCCAGCCAGTCTGGCAGTTCATTCAAAATTTATCAGGAAGGAGTCCAGATCTTTGCCCTCCACTATTTTCAGCAGGAGTGGCACTGGCAGAGGTGGCTGCCATTCTTGGAGTAATTGGGATGTTTGTGCGAGTGAGCTTTGTTGTAGTTCCAAAGACTTTTGTAATATTTGCTGTTGCTGGTTCCCTTGCGCCTGCAAGAACTCTTGGAACATCTGCTGGTGTTGCTGCTTTTGCTGCTGTCCTTCCACCAGTTCCAACCCAGCTGGACAGGAGAAGGGGGAAAGAAAAAACTCCTGCCTGTACAGCACTAACTATACAGAAAGTGTGCTCTAACTACAAAACCCTTTTCCACAGGGTGGAGGTCTGAGCCTAGGAGGGACATGGGGTGTTCTTCTATCCTTCAGTTAAGAAGAATCTCACCACTGTCATCATATATAGGATGCTGCGAGCGGGTCAGGACACAAACCCCCATGGTAAGGTTGTTGGGGCCACTTGGCAATAGTGATCATAGCATGATCGCCTTTGATTTAATTAGTGGAGGAGGGATAGTAAGGAAATCCACAGTACTACCTTTTAACTTTCGAAAGGGAGACTATGATAAAATGAGGAAAACAGTTAAGAAAAAACTAAAAGGAGCAGTTGCAAAGGTTAAAGACGTACATCAGGCTTGGCTGCTGTTGAAAAATACTATCTTGGAAGCCCAGACCAGCTGTATTCCGCACTTTAAGAAAAGTGGAAGAAAGTCCAAAAAACTGCCAGCATGGTTTAAAGGTGAGGTCAGAGAGGCTGTTGTTGCCAAAAAAGCATCTTTCAGGAAATGGAAAAAAAAGCCAAATGACGAAACCTGGAAACAGTACACGCACTGGCAAGTCAAATGCAAGGCATTAATAAGGCAGGCAAAGGGAGAATTTGAGAAGCTTGCTGCGGAAGCAAAAATGCGAAGTAAAGACCTTTTCAAGTACATTCATAGCAAAAAACCTGTGAGAGAGTCAGTTGGTCCATTAGATGATAAAGGGGTTAAAGGAGCAGTAAGAGGCGACAAGGCGATAGCGGAGAGACTGAATGAATTCTTTGCTTCAGTCTTTACCGAGGAAGATGTAGGGATGTTACCCATGACTGAAGTGGTATTTAAAGGTGCAGAAGAATTGAAGGAAATATCGATACATCGGGAAGATGTATTACAACTATTAGATAAACTGAAGAGTAGCAAATCACCTGGGCCGGATGGTATACATCCAAGGGTGTTGAAAGAACTGAAATATGAGATAGCAGACCTGCTATTAGTAATCTGAACTATCATTAAAATCATCTCTAATACCTGAAGATTGGAGGATCGCCAATGTAACACCAATTTTTAAAAAGGGTTCCAGGGGTGATCCAGGAAACTAAAGACCGGTGAGCCTGACGTCAGTACCGGGAAAAATGGTAGAAACCATCATAAAGAATAAAATTACTCAGCATGTAGATAGTCATGACCTAATGGGAGATAGCCAACATGGCTTTAGACAAGGAAGATCTTGTCTTACTAATCTGTTATGTTTTTTTGAAGGAGTGAATAATCAGGTGGACAAAGGTGAGTCGGTTGATATTGTGTATCTGGACTTTCAGAAAGCCTTTGACAAGGTCCCTCATCAGAGACTTTTGGCAAAACTAAAGAGTCATGGGATAGGAGGCAGTGTACTATTGTGGATCAGGAACTGGTTAAAAGATTGAAAGCAGAGGGTAGGGCTAAATGGCCAATTTTCAAAATGGTGAAAGGTGAATAGTGGTGTACCCCAGGGATCTGTGCTGGGTCCGCTGCTTTTTGACACATTCATAAATGACCTGGAAAGTGGAATAACGAGTGAGGTTATCAAATTTGCAGATGACACAAAACTATTTAAAGTTGTTAAAACCCAAGAGGATTGTGGAAAATTGCATGAGGATCTTGATAAATTGGAAGACTGGGCATCAAAATGGCAGATGAAATTTAATGTGGACAAGTGCAAGGTTATGCACCTAGGGAAGAACAACCCAAACTATGGTTACACGATGCAAGGTTCCACATTAGGAACCACCACCCAGGAAAAAGATTTAGGCGTCATTGTGGATACCATGTTAAAACCCTCGGCCCAGTGTGCAGCAGCGGTCAAGAGAGCAAATAGAATGCTATGTATGATAAGGAAAGGAATGGAAAATAAAACAAAAGATATTATAATGCCTCTATATCGTTCCATGGTGAGACCGCACCTTGAATATTGTGTGCAATTCTGGTCACCGTATCTTAAAAAGGATATAGCGATTTTAGAAAAGGTCCAGAGAAGAGCCACCAAAATGGTTAAAGGGATGGAAGGATACTCCTATGAAGAAAGGCTAAAAAGGTTAGGGCTCTTTAACCTGGAAAAAAGACGGCTGAGGGGAGATATGATAGAAGTCTATAAATTAATGAACGGAGTGGAACGGGTAAACGTAGATCGATTGTTTACCTTATTAGAATATAGAAAGACTAGGGGACATGCAATGAAGCTACAGGGTAAACTATTTAAGACTAATAAAATTAAATATTTTTCCACTCAACGTGCAATCAAAATCTGGAATTTGTTACCGGAGGCTGTTAGTGTAGCTGGGTTTAAAAAAGGTTTGGACAAGTTCCTGGAGGAAAGGTCCATAAACCATTATTAAGAAGGGACCCAGGATAACAATGCTTGAACCGATACAAGCATTGTGGAACCTGTGTCCCTTGGGGAAACTGCTAGGTACTTATGACCTAGATTGGCCACTGTTGGAAACAGAATACTGGGCTTGATGGACCTTGGTCTGACCCAGTATGGCATATCTTATGTTCTTATGTTATTATGAGCCAGTTGGAGGGTTAAATGAAAATGCTTTATTTATAGAGAGTTCACAGCAGTGGTAGCAGAGACATAGTTCTCCCCTCCCCCAAAGTTCCTTCACTCTGGGCTTCACAGCAGTAGCAGAGAAAGTTCTTCCCTTCCCTAAAGTTCTTTCACTCTGGGCTTTGCGGCAGTAGCAGAGAAATAGTTCCCCCCTCCCCCCAAAGTTCCTTCACTCTTGGCTTCACAGCAGTAGCAGAGAAACAGTTCTTCCCTTCCCCAAAGTTCTTTCACTCTGGGCTTCACATCAGTAGCAGAAACCAGTTCTCCCCTCCCCTTAATTTATTTTACTCTGGGCTTCACAGCAGTTGCAGAGAAACAATTCTCCTCTCCCCCAAAATTCCCTCACCCTGGGCTTCACAGCAGTAGCAGAGAAACAATCTCCTCTCCCCCAAAGTTCCTTCACTCTAGGCTTCACAACAGTAGCACCACAAGCCCACTGACCAACGTGGAAACACCCTGACTCCTACCTTCCCATAGAATCTCCTTAGAGGTGGGTGGTCATTCTGTACTCTGGAACACCTCAGGCTCTTCTCTCCCCCTCTTTGTCTCTTCCCTCCCGGTTAAAAGGGCTGTCCCTGGCCACACCCTTCACAGGTATATTCAGCCAAGTTCCTTAAATGTGCCCGGTTTCTAGTGCTTAAAGGGGAATGTCCTTAGTCTGGCTAGAGGTATATCAGTATGGGGGATGAGGAACTTCTCATACACCCCATCACAGTAGCAGGACAGATCAAACAACAGGAGATTTCAAGACTAAGAGTAGATGATGGAGTTGTTAACTTGAGTGATACAGAGATTTCTGTATTAAATAAAGGTCTTTCTTTTATGCCTACACACATTGGTTTATATCGATTCTTTAAGAAACTGAAAATTAGACATTTCTTCTTGCAAATAAGCCACTTTCTGGGCCACATAAGATCATTGAAATGATACAAAGATGACATTTTGACAATATAGGATGGTGATGTCAATACATTGGAAGAGTTTAATGTATGGATCAATGACTTGGATCCAAATTTGTGATTTCACATTACATTTGATCCTGAATGTATTTCATTTCTTGATCTTTTGATCAAAAAGAGTTGTCAAGGTTTCTTTACAGATTTATATAGAAAATCTACAGATAAGAACCAATTCCTATATTACCAAAGTTTCCACAATCACTCCTTTAAGGAAAACCTTCCTACTGGCCGTTTTTTGAGAGTGCGACGTGTATGCACCAAAGATGAAGACTTTGAGAGGCAAGCACATATTATGAAGCAGGGATTTGAAGCATGAGGATATCCAGATCGTTTCACTGAACAGGCATATCATAGAGCCAAGAACTCAAAATAACAGGACCTTTTGGAAAAGACTCCCAAACAAAAGGATAGAAGGACGGTCTGTCCCCTTGTCTTTTCACATGGCACATTATTCAAATCTTACCTTGTTTCTCAGAACTGAAACTCATTGTGGCCCACAAAAGAAATGTCAACCTTAGAAATGTATTGGTGCCCTCTGCCCTCATAGAACAACAGCACCCTTCTAGATATGAGACACTTCCAATGTATCTGCTGTTTGGTTTGTGTGCATGCAGTATGTGTGAAAAAGGTTTTTGTTCATCCTATTATTCGAGAAATATTTTTTTAATGACTTCTCCAATTGTGAGTCAGAAATTGTTATCTGTGCCAAAAATTATAATTGGGAAGACCACACAAAGCGTAAGGACACATTTTATTGAACACAGAAGTTGTTTAAAAAGAGTTTTAACTGACAAAACCAAGGGTTCAACATTGGATGGAAAAACAGCACAAGATTTCAGATTTGAAATTCTTTGTCCTTAGAAAAGTAAAACCAAATTTGGGTAAAGTACTCTTATGATTAGATCAATGTTATTTATTTACCCTTCAGACCATGGTTCCTGATGGCCTCGATTGACTGATCTGTCCATATTCCTCTAATGTATTTTACCATTTCAGATGGATTTTTATTGGCTCAACAATTTTTCATTGATTCAGTATTTTATTATTTATGCTTTTAATGTTGATTTTATACATTTCTCTGTTGGTTCTGCCTTTTAACATACGGCTCTCAATTTTATCTGGTTGTTTTGTTTTTAGCTTTTATTCCTTATGTTTTATTATCACAGCGACTTTTATAGCGGAACCGTATGTATGTTTTATGAAACGCAATGCTCATGTTATTTTTATGAATGTCAGTTTTAAGAATGTTTTATTTTAATTTTAATGGAATAGTTTCAGTTCCATCCAAAGTAAATACATACAGTTTACTGGAGTTTTTTACCCATTGTTTTCACTTTTACTTTTGGCTCTCATTTTTAATAGATCAGTCCCCCTTTTTGTATACTAAGTTATTGTTTTATATACTTTTAATGATACAACATTGTAGTTTTAGATAGATTTCCCCTTACCTTTTTTTTAGGAACCATGCGTCGGTAGCCCTGAAAATGGAAACCATGCTTGTTCAGATCTTAAGCCATTTTTTTGTGGCAACTTTGAAAAGGTTCATTAATCATGTTTTGTGCATTTTAGTTTTTTTTTACCACCGTACCACTATATACTTTTGTCAATATAGCCAGGTTTTATTTATTTGTTTATGCAATTTTACAAATAAGCATATCAAGCAAATACAACTTGACTGTAAAGAGAAATGAAGCAGATAAACCTCCATTCTTACATTATGACAAATACAATTGAGGTGACATAAATATGCTCTTTGCTCACAAGTCCTCACACTAACAGGATTCAAGACAGAACAAAGGAAAAGAAAAAGATATCAATGTACAGGAAAAGCAGACTATGCTTAAACACCAAGTTATATATCTACAGAGAGGCAGATCAAACAACATCCCCCTAAGGGCCGCCACAAGGTGGGAACTTATAAAGGTAGCCAAATTGGAAGGGTCATAAAAAATATAGGAAATAGAATTCAACTTAAACATTTGCAAAGAAATTAATGGAAGAATACCCCCGCTCCCCAACTGAGTCACCCCAGGCCTAAGAATCAGGAGCTCCCTCCTCCTTTTCTGAGTATTCCGGCTCAAATCTGGAAACATATGGATGGACAGTCCTTTAAACAAAACAGATATTTTCTTAAAATACATCTTCAGCAGTCATTCTTGGTCATAGAACAATGCCATTGAAATCACCAGAGTAGCTGGAGCAACAGAGTCAGAGTTCAAAGTATCCAGCAGGGGACCAGACTCTGGAGAAGCTTTCACATTACATTTCCCCTCTTTCTTCCTAGTAGGGATATAAAAAACTTTAGAAAGAGGTGGATGGGATTCTAGAGGAACCCCAAGAACTTCCACCAAATAAGCTTTAAACATATCTCATGTTGAAATCATGGGGGAATGGGAAACGTTCAACAGTTTCAAATTTGTAGATCTAAACTGGGTGGCCTAGTGATTGGGGCAAGTTACCTCAGGCCAGAGGGCCAGTGGTTCAAATCCCACCAGAGGATAGTAACCTTGAGCTGGAGGGACTGGGGTTTCTAGTTCCACATGGGCTCCTTGGGCAAGCCACTGAACCTTCTATTGCCTTAGGTACAAAAACATAGATTGGTAAGCCCTTCAGGAACAAGGGAAAAACAATATATAGTACCTGAATGTACACTGCTTTGACTGATAGAAAAAAGAAAAATATAAGCCTAGTTTAATAAATAAATCTTAAGCTTTATTCTTTGATCAGACAGATCCTTACTAACCATAGAACACCGTTCCTCCACTTGTGAGACCTTATTTTCCAAAGTGGAAATCTGAGTGTAAGTCCCAGCCATAAAATCCATACAGTTCTGTGCCACCCCTGCATTCAAACAAATACGCTTTAAAGTGATGTTTTTTTGAGCAACTAAACACTCACCAAGTTTTTTAAGGGCTGTCCAAATCCAAGTCCAAAGTAATGTTATCCATTTTTACCAAAGAGAAGGGAGCCATAGCAGCATGCTCAATCTTGGCCACAACAGGACTCACCAGAGCACCTGGTTCCCACTCCGCCAACTTGCTTTCTTGGGAGTCTCGAAGTCCTGCCCCCTCTTTCATGCCTGAGGCCGCAGAAGGTCTCCCAGAGCCCACCTCCACTGAAAGCACTTCCAGCACACTCCCCCCCAATGAGGGCACAGTCTTCCCTGTAACGGGACCTGCTACGTCAGGCGAGCTCAAGCACAGAAAATCAGCAGGAATAGCAGGCGGAAGCTGTAGATCCAGCATAAGTTCACAGCCTGAGGACGACACCGGATTAACCATTCCCGGCATTGACACAGCCAGGGATTTTCCCCCGGTTTCCTCCAAGAGTTCCGAGCATGGCTGCAAAAAGGAATCCATCAGACCAAGTGAGGGAAAAAGTGAAGGGGAGTGCGATGGCTGGGGGGGGGGGGGAAATCCCCCAAAGCTTCTCTTACATTTTGGCATCAGGAAACGCAGCCCGCTTAGCCAGCATAGGCCATGGCCAGTTTTTTTTTTTTTAATATTAATGTGATGAAGCTCTTTGGGATGGTCACCGATGGCTGACTTTCGGTTTTATCCTACTGTCAATTTTTAATCTCTCTCCATTAGACTCACATATGGCTTGCAAACAATTGGCTGTGAAGTAGCGATTAGAATTTGGGTTGTGAACAATTCATAAGCTCCCCCACTGTCCTCTCCCTGCTCTTCAAATTCCCCATTCAACACTGAAGGTCTGACATCTAATATCAAATGAAAGTTGATCAAGTCCATACACGATGCCTACTTGACGGGTGACAACCGGACCTCCTTAAATTTATATGAAGTCTTAAAATTATATGAAGTCCTCTACTTACACATCTTCCTTTATTATTATATGTGCATATGGATTGTAGAGCTTTTCCTTAATTTCAGGTGATTTTTGTGTTGCTCCAGTCGTTCTGGTGTTGATCAATAGAATTTTATAATGAAGTTGATGACCGGATCAGCATAAACTCATCAGAGGTTTTCAATCTGTATGCTCATTTTGGTGCCGATTTCAAATATGGATCATAAAAGTCTTCCTTGTATAACATTGACTTAGCCACAAGTCCATGGAATTAATAACTGAATTTCTACACTAGACAACCTTAAAATTATAAGGTCTTGACCTGCACGTACACCCGTTGTTGAATTTAACTGATGATCGCAGTCCTCTCCAAAAATAAAAAAAATCAAATATAGTTATAATCCCATTGTGCTGAAAAAGGATAATTTTGTATCTTTGAAGTTTTTAGCCTTTCCCATTCAAAACACAACTTTGGTGCCAAAGCTAGTATAAGAACGCCAAGGTTTGCGATACCTGCTCTTGGCTGAACTTGAAAACCATTGCTGCAATACACAAGGAAATGGAATCCTTTGGGTTTTACTCCTGCAGTTTTAAGATGACTTTGTACTAATGGAGGACCTAGGAGTTTGCAATATTATTGTTTCCATTGGTCTGATAACATTTATTTTATTTCCCATGTAGGGTTTCCGTATTGAGAAACTCCACTGAGAGTTACAATGCTACAGTTTGTCATTCATTCTCATTTGTATTGTAGGCACTTTCAGCTCTCCTGCATGTTTTTCCTTATCTCAGGTTAAATGTTGTCTAGCATTTAATCCAAAACTCTACACTTAGATGGTGCTTTTATTATTTATTTATATACATTGTTTCTTAATTCCTTTTATGTATATTATATCTGTTTTACTTTTTATTTGTGGATCCAATGTTTATTTATTTATTATACATCGGGTCTCCTTTTATTTCACTTTCAGGGTCATTCCGAGGCACGAATAGTGGGGATGGATGTCCCGTTGGGATGTCCATTCCCACTATTTGGGGCCCCTTCTGACCCCGACAAACTTCCCTGCACATTGTACTGGGAAGTTAGATGCAGGCGAGAAATGGACGGAGTGGGGGCGGTGTTAGGGAGGGCAGTGGGCGGTCGGCGGCCCCAGACATACAGGGTCGATTCCAATGTCGGTCCTGTACGTCTGGGGCCGGCGGCCTGAAAGGGTAACTTATTCCACTTCTGAGGTGGAATAAGTTCCCCTAGTCAGGTAGATCGAGCAGGCCTGGGACCCAAAAGAGGCAGCAGGGGTCAGAGGAAATTCCCCGCAGCCAACCCTGGCCTTGAGAGTCTATTGGGGGTCAAGCTGCGGTGAATGCACCTTTTGGTCTGGAAGCCGTGGATCGTGGCTTTTGAATGGAGCCACGGTGCCAAGACAACCGGATGCCATGGCGCCAAGGCTACCGGACGCCATGGTGCCAAGGCTCAATTCAAAACCCCTGATTGAACTATCCGGGCAAGGCCTGTACATGCAGGCCAACCTGAATCAGGGTCCTGGCCTGCACGTACAGGCCTGGATGCAATTCTGATCCCACAGGGCTAGACTTGCCCCATGGGATCAGAATCCCAGCTAACTCTATGCATCCAGTTCTGACAGGGTGCACAGAGGGCTGAACGTCCAGGTCTGAATCAGCCACTTTATGTGTAATATTATTGTTTTGATGTTCAGAATGGCATCTTCAATAGCTTTACATTACTAATTAGGTTTTAAGTGTATTTCAACATTTGTAGTATGTCTTATGAATTGTTAACTGTTTCTTTTATTGCTCTTATGTTCATTTATAGTCCATATACCCCTGACGAAGGGAGTGTCAAAACACATCTGTGTCGGGTGGGGCCTTTTTGTACCCCTGGATTAGGATGTATCAGTGATACACAGGCATTATAGTATAATCTCTGGGTTTATTCTCCATTCCTTTCTTTATGATTCCTAGCATTCTATTTGCTTTCTTGGCTGCCGATGCATACTGAGCTTATTATCCATGATGATGCCTATATTCTTTTCCTGGGTGGTGGTTCCTAATCGGGAATCTTGCATCATGTAACTGTAGTTTGAGTTGCTCTTTCCTAAGTGCATAACTTTGCACTTCTCCACATTAAATGTCATCTGTCATTGGACGTCCAGTCTCCCAATTTATCAAGGTCCTCTTGCAATTTTTTACAATCCTCTTGTGTTTTAACAACTTTGAATAATTTGGTGTCATCTGCAAATTTCATCACCTCACTCATTATCCCCATTTCCATGTCATTTATAAATATGTTTAAAAAAAACTGTGGGCCCAACACTGATCCCTGGGGTACTCCACTATTCAACTTTTCTCCATTGAGAAAATTGGCCATTTAATTAGTTTGAACTTCTGTTGTCAATGAAGAGACTTGAGGTAACAAAGCTTCCCCAGAGAGACAATAGCATGCCATATAGACTATAAGATAAAATTTGTTGGTCACACCAAAGAAAAAGTCAGAGTTTCACCTGTTTGATCCAGGGCAACTTCCGTTTCTACCGGTGCCAAAATGCCTTCCAGGTCCATAGCCGCTCCTGCATCTGATCTTCTGCCAAGTAACACCAAGGAATCAGAGTGATGAGGTTGTTCCAGGGCAGAGGGTACGTGAGTACGCGCAGCCCCAAAGCCAGGTGTTTTGCTATGAATATACTTGAAAAAAGGTTTTATTATATGCTTTTGCTCGCCAGTACTTATGCTTTTTTTCATTTGGCTCTTTTTTCCATTTTTCTGAAAGATTCACTCTTAGCTATAACAGTCTCTCTGACCTCACCTTTAAGCCATGCTGGTTGTTATTTGGATAATCCTTTCTCATGATTTTTTGATTTCCCCTGGTCTCCTATAAAGGACTTTGTCAAACACTTTCTGAAAATCTAGATACATGTGATAGATAGTACATGGAGAAGGGAATTCAGATGTCCAGGTTGGAACATGGATAATTCCTACTGTTTTTTTTACAAGAGAATCTGACAAATGTAGAACCTCTTTTAAAATAGATGAGGTACAAGACTCCACATTGATGGCTCCTCACATCCAGCAGGATCAGTGATTTTAAAAATTAATAATTGGGAAGAAATATGTAACACCCCCATATATACATGTGCATAGGAGCAGCTTTTTAAAATCACTGCTCCTGCTCACTGCATTTACTCTGATCCTGCAGTACCAGTCCCCTTCCCAATCAACCACTGGCATCGATCCCCCACATCACCCTTGCTGATGATCTAATCCCTCCATACCACCCGAGGCATCCTTTCCCCCCTCCCTCCAACAGTCAAGCCTCCCAACAAATCAAATCCACCACCTACACAAAGTATCTGATAGTCAAAGAATCCCCCACTTCCTGATCCCCCATCCCCAGCCTTTCTGGGGTCCCTTGTTTCTAGTAGCAACAGACACAATCCTCAGTTGCTCCTGCTACTACAGCCCCAGGTTCCAAAATTGCACTTGTGAATCTTAGAGTAATCTTGTGGTACTGAACCCTGATGGTAGTATCATGAGATTACCACTAGGGGCAAAAGGTGCCATTTTGAAACCTAGTGCCATAAAAGCAGAAGTAAATGGGGATTGCTCCTGATCTCACTAGATACTAGGGATCCCGATAAGGCTGGGAATGGGGATTGAGGAAGCTGGTGGGAGGGTTTGCTTATGTTACTTCGGAAGATTTTACAATTCCTGGGGGGAGGTGGAAGGATCTTAATGCCAGAGGGGTGTACCTGAGGGGATCGGATTTTGGGGAACTGCAGGATCAGATCTGTTGGGAGAAGATTAGTTGTCAAGGGCTGGGGAGGGAATGAGTTGCCTTGGATGGAGGTGAGGTATTGGAAAATGGTTGGGGGGGAATTGGAGGGATCAATATCATGGGGATGATGAGGAGGGGCAGACCTTGGACTTTAGAGCTGCCCCTTCAAACAGGTGCTTATTTGTGCCTGTTTCAGCTGTAAACACTAACTTCTTTATTTTTTTTTTCTTGAGATGTGGATTCTCCATGTAAAAAGTTGTATTTCTGCCTTTCATTTAGGCCCACCCAAACGATTCCCTCTCCCTATCCTAACCATACCTCTTGGATATCTAGACATAGCATCCCCATATGCAAAATAGTTTCTTTCTAAAATGGTATTTATATGTATATGCCTATCAACACATATAAGTACTGCTATTTACATATGGAGATGCTTGTAAAATAATCTCCCATATCTTTCAATTGGCTAACCTTTATGCATGTATTTATTTATCCTTTTGAAAATATTTAGTGCATTGGTGAGGCAAGACTTTTCTTGTCTAAATCCATGTTGACAGTCAGTTTTCAATCATGACTATATATATACTGAATAATTTTGCTCTATATAATAGTTTTTAAGACGCATGGGTATACCAGACAACTGATCGTTCTCTTGCACAACCTTTACATTCATCAAGAAGCAACAATTTGAATGGAACAAGGAGAAACAGAATGGTTTAAAATCAGCAAAGTTGTACGACAAGGCTGCATACTTTCCTCCTTTTTAATTTATATGCAAAACAAATAATTAGAGAAGCAGGATTGTATGACGACAACAGAGGTGTGAAGATTGGTGGAAGACTGATCAACAACCTTCACTATGCTGATGATACCAATTACTGGCTGAAAATGAAGACTATCTGAAACATTTGTTTTTCAAGATCAAGGAACATAGTCTTAAAATGGGAATGCACCTTAATGTAAAGAAGACAAAACTCCTGACAACTGGCAAAACCAGTAAGTTCATTGTTGAAGGAGAAGAAATTGAAATAGTGAACAACTTTAACTGACAATGCATTGCTCTTGGAAGAATGACTATGAAGGACCTAGACAAGATTCTCAAGAGCAGAGATGTCTCTCTCCATACAAAGATTTGACTTGTTCAAGCCATGGCATTTTCAATAACATCATACGGATGCAGAAGTTGGACAGTGAAAAAGATAGACAGGAAGAAAATTGATGCCTTTGAATTATGGTGCTGGCTTACCATAATACTGTGTATATCATGGACTGCCCGAAGAACAAACCAGTCAGTACTAGAGGAGATCAAACCTAAGCTTTCTTTATAGGCTCAGATAACAAGACTTTGACTTTCATACTTTGGACACATCATACGAAGAGAAAGATCATTAGAGAAAAACATCATGCTTGGCAAGGTAGAAGGTCAGTGCAAAAGAGGAAGGCCAGCAATGTGATGGATTGATACAATTACAGAGGTACAGATGCCAGTCTGTCAACAATGAGCCGCCTGACTGAAGACTGAACACAGTTTAGGACAACTATCTAGAGGGTCGCCAAGAGTCGACACTGACTCGACGGCACTTAACAAAAATAACAATAGTTTCTCCAAATTCCCTGCTGTTTTGTCAGGTTCATTGTTTTGTAGTTTCTGGGGATGTGCATTCATTGGCATCCCGGAGGCCCTCCTCACCCTCCATAGCCCACCTCTTTCACGGACCTTTCCAATACTTCTTTCAGCATACAAAACACCCAGACACCGTATCATGGTATAACTTTGGTTGCAGCTTTATTTAACACATATTTATTTTATTTTATTTATTTATTTATCTATTTCTTCTATACCGCCCCTTCCAGAGATCAGGGGCGGTTTACATGGAACAAGTTAACAGTTTTGTATACTACTGTATACATTACATGGAACAGAGATTTCTAACTTTATACAGATAATAAATAGTATATTACATGGAACAGAGATTTCTAACTTTATACAGATAATAGTGCATTAAACTGTCGGAACTATTTACATTTTGTATACTTTTATAAATTTCTGTAAATTATAATATTGAACAGAATTTTCTAACTTTTTACAGGTAGTGAGGTGAGGAACTGCCGAAACTATTTACAATGTTTATTTGCCAAAAGGTTATATACAATGAATTACAGGGTGAAGCATTCGTTAGTCATGTGTGAGTGGTGGAATTTATTTCCTTTTTTTTTTTTTAACGACCGGCCCAACATGGGTCCCAACATATTCAACATTCCAACATAATCCCCCCACCACCGGACAATGCCCCCACCCGCTATATTATTAGCAAGGCGGAGCATCATCCTCCCCCAAACCTCGTCGCCTGCCTTGCCATGTTAGTAGCAAAGGCCGGCCCCCACACCCCTATACCAGGCCGAGACCCCCAACCGGGATGTCTAGCCCCACCCCGGGGAGCCCTTCACTCCCCCATTGCACCTAAATCAGTTAAAGCCCTGCCGCCTCGGCGAGCGCTGGCTCTCTACTCCCACCAGCTGCAAAAACCCCACCCCCCCAAACCCAAGAGAGAGGGTGGGCAGGAAACGCATCCGCCGCGATCGAGGAGCCGCGCCGAAAAGAACGTGCCACGTGGCTCCTTGCCGATCCTAGCCACACCCTCCCACCGCATGAGCCAATGAAATCGCTCCACACTATCGTCGTGGAGCGATTTCAAATGCCGCCGCTCCTTGTTTGCACACTCCCGCCCAGACCCATACCACGTGCAGGGGGCTGAGGCCGGGCCCAGACACCAGGTTACTGACGGCCGCGGGACCTGGCCCGGCGGCCCCGTGCATTAACCATGGTATCCCGGAGGCCCTCCATAGCCCACTTCTTTCACAGACCCTTCCAATACTCCTTTCAGCATACAAAACACCCAGACACCGTATCATAGTATAACTTCGGTCGCAGCTTTATTTGACACATATAACAACCGGCCCAACATGGGCCCCAACATATTCAACATCCCCAACATCCCCCCCCCAAACTCAGCACCGGACAATACCCCCACCCGCCATATTATTAGCAAGGCGGAGCATCATCCTTCCCCAAACCCCGCCACCTGCCTTGCCATGTTAGTAGCAAAGGCCGGCCCCCACACCCCTATACCGGGCTGAGACCCCCAACCGGGATGTCTCGCCCCAACCCGGGGAGCCCTTCGCTTCCCCACTGTGCCTAAATCAGTTAAAGCCCCGCTGCCTCGGCGAGTGCTGGCTCTCTACCCTGCCACCGGCATGAGGTAGTTTACCTATCCTCGCACCGTCCCACCCCCTATAAAGCTGCGACCAACCCACACCTCCAGCACCTCCTGCCAATCATTTAATAACAGATCCTGACCCACAGGAGACAGGTGAACACCATCTGTATGGTACAGCCCCGCACACTTCACCTCCGCCCAAGGGTGCTGCACCTGCCAGCCGCCAGCCTGCTGCAGCCAACGCTCAATCTGCCGGTTGACCTTCGCCAGGCCCCGCGACCAACGCCACTGAGACTGGGAGGCCGGCCTCAGGATAATGTCGGACCAGATAATCGCCACCCCTGGCCAGTCCTCCTGCAGCACTCGAATGTCCCGCTGCACAGCCTGAATAAGCTGTCTACAAGTCAAATTGGAGAGGTCATTGCCGCCTAAATGTAGCAACACCCCCACTGGTTGCTGCCGCTTGTCTGCCTGGCGTCGCACCCACGGAAGAAGTTGCCACCAATGCATGCCTCGTTCTCCCATCCAAAGCAACCGAATGTTGCGGGTTACCAGGCCCAAATGCACTCCTAGAGGGCGCAACAATACTCTCTGCTCTGCCCAGTACACAAATGAGTGCCCTACAATCCGCCATTCGCCAGCTGGACCACCGCCTGCACATCCGCTCTGTGGGTATAAACCTGGCTGCGACCCTGCAACATGAAGCACATCATTAATACCCCCAAACCCCCCCTGCACCCCCCCTTGCACCCCCCAAGGGCTAACCTTCACAACTTCTCAAGTCGGACATAACCCGCATATGCCCCAGACCACCACCTACCAATCCTTTGAATCACCTCCCCTTCCAGCCCGGCTGCTGCCGCACTCATTGCCACCCCAATCCTAAAGGAATGCAACGCAAACTGCCGCTCCTCACAACCCAACCTCCGTAAGGCCAAGCGCAGAACCGCCGTGAATTGAAACTGCGTGACAGGTTTCCCATCCTGATGGCGAAAAAATTAGCCTGCCACCTTCGGCCGCCGACACAAATATGAAAACAAATTCCGCACCAGGCAGGAACACAACCCCGGAATCGCTTACAGCAACACCCACCAACCTGTCCCCTGCTGGTCAGTCTTAGAGCGCTTAAGAAAAATCCGCACTAACATCTCCATCAGGACCACGTGCTAAACCTCCAAACCACCCAAAACCCCTCGCTGTTTTGACCTGGGAACTAACTCACTGACCCGAAAACCCCCGAAAAACGCAGTAACAAACAGGGCATGAAACAAAACCGTCTCAAACTCCGACTCCGTCACCATCGGCAATACGCCCCATATCCACATGAGCGACTCATGAGATACTGGGCGATGCCAATCCCGCCCTTGGGGCCGTTCTTTCGCCCACCCCGCCAACAGCCGCTTCACCAAAAAAGACACGCTAGGACTACCTAGCCCGCAAACTTGCTGAAAAAAGAGAATCCCACCAATGCCGCCAACACAGACGACCTTGACCAGCCTTGCTCTTTTGCCTGATCTATGAACGAACCCACCAACTGGTCACGTATTCACCCCCCTCTCCAGCCCCTCTCCCAGAGAAAATCCCGCACTTTACCATTTTGGTGGCTCTTCTCTGAACCTTTTCTAATATCGCTATATCCTTTTTAAGATACGGCGACCAGAATTGCACACAATATTCAAGGTGCAGTCTCACCATGGAACGATATAGAGGCATTATAATATATTTTGTTTTATTTTCCATTCCTTTCCTTATGATACCTAGCATTCTATTTGCTCTCTTGGCCACCACTGAACACTGGGCCGAGGGTTTTAACATGTTATCCAAAATGACGCCTAAATCTTTTTCCTGGGTGGTGGTTCCTAATGTGGAACCTTGCATTGTGTAACCATAGTTTGGGTTGTACTTCCCTAGGTGCATAACTTAGCAATTGTCCACATTAAATTTCATCTGCCATTTTGATGCCCAGTCTTCCAATTTATCAAGATCCTCTTGCAATTTTCCACAATCCTCTTGGATTTTAACAACTTTAAATAGTTTTGTGTCATCTGCAAATTTGATAACCACACTCGTTATTCCACTTTCCAGGTCATTTATGAATATGTCAAAAAGCAGCGGACCCAGCACAGATCCCTGGGGTACACCATTATTCACTTTTCTGCATTGGGAAAATTGGCCATTTAGCCCTACCCTCTGCTTTCAATCTTTTAACCAGTTCCTGATCCACAGTAGCACACTGCCTCCTAGCCCATGACTCTTTAGTTTTGCCAAAAGTCTCTGATGAGGGACCTTGTCAAAGGCTTTCTGAAAGTCCAGATACGCTATAACAACCGACTCACCTTTGTCCACCTGTTTATTCAAACTTTCAAAAAAACATAACAGATTAGTAAGACAAGATCTTCCTTGTCTAAAGCCATGTTGGCTTTCTCCCATTAGGCCATGGCTATCTACATGCTGAGTAATTTTATTCTTTATGATGGTTTCTACCATTTTTCCCGATACTGGGTAATTTGGGATCTTTAAGCTCTTTCTCCTCCATACTCAAGGGCATTTGGGCTACTTTACTCTTTTTTGGAACCTCTCTGCTTTTGGTAGAATCCTTCAAGGATACATTCTTCCGAACCATCTGCTCTTGGGCGACTGTCGGCTTACCACTATTATCTAGTTTAAAAGCTGCTCTATCTCCTTTTTAAAGGTTAATGCCAGCAGCCTAGTTCCATCCCGGTTAAGGTGAAGCCCATCCTTTCGGAAGAGCCCTTCCTTTCCCCAGGATGTTCCTCAGTTCCTAACAAATCCAAAACCCTCATCTCTGCACCATTGTCTCATCCATGCATTGAGACTCCAGAGCTCTGCCTGCCTTTTGGGTCCTGCGTGTGGAATGGGAAGCATTTCGGAAATCACTACCCTGGAAGTTCTGGATTTCAACTTCCTACTTAAAAGCCTAAATTTAGTCTCCAGAACCTCCATAACATAAGAACATAAGATATGCCATACTGGGTCAGACCAAGGTCCATCAAGCCCAGTATTCTGTTTCCAACAGTGGCCAATCTAGGTCATATGTACCTAGCAGTTTCCCCAAGAGACACAAGTTCCACAATGCTTGTGCTGGGTCAAGCATTGATATCTTCGGTCACTTCTTAATAATGGTTTATGGACCTTTCCTCCAGGAACTTGTCCAAACCTTTTTTAAACCCAGCTACACTAACAGCCTTTACTACATCCTCCGGTAACAAATTCCAGAGTTTGATTACACGTTGAGTGAAAAAATATTTTCTTTTATTAGTCTTAAATAGTTTACCCTGTAGCTTCATTGCATGTCCCCTAGTCTTTCTATATTCTGATAACGTAAACAATCGATCTACGTTTACCCGTTCCACTCCGTTCATTAATTTATAGACTTCTATCATATCTCCCCTCAGCCGTCTCTTTTCCAGGTTAAAGAGCCCTAACCTTTTTAGTCTTTCTTCATAGGAGTATCCTTCCATCCTCTTTACCATTTTGGTGGCTCTTCTCTGAACCTTTTCTAAAAGTCGCTATATCCTTTTTAAGATACTGCGACCAGAATCGCACACAAAATTCAAGGTGCGGTCTCACCATGGAACGATATAGAGGCATTATAATATCTTTTGTTTTATTTTCCATTCCTTTCCTTATCATACCTAGCATTCTATTTGCTCTCTTGGCCGCCGCTGCACACTGGGCCGAGGGTTTTAACATGGTATCCACAATGACGCCTAAATCTTTTTCCTGGGTGGTGGTTCCTAATGTGGAACCTTGCATCGTGTAACCATAGTTTGCGTTGTTCTTCCCTAGGTGCAAAACCTTGCACTTGTCCACATTAAATTTCATCTGCCATTTTGATGCCCAGTCTTCCAATTTATCAAGATCCTCTTGCAATTTTTCACAATCCTCTTGGGTTTTAGCAACTTTAAATAGTTTTGTGTCATCTGCAAATTTGATAACCACACTCGTTATTCCACTTTCCAGGTCATTTATGAATATGTCAAAAAGCAGCGGACCCAGCACAGATCCCTGGGGTACACCACTATTCACCTTTCTCCATTGGGAAAATTGGCCATTTAGCCCTACCCTCTGCTTTCTATCTTTTAACCAGTTCCTGATCCACAATAGTACACTGCCTCCTATCCCATGACCCTTTAGTTTTGCCAAAAGTCTCTGATGAGGGACCTTGTCAAAGGCTTTCTGAAAGTCCAGATACACAATATCAACCGACTCACCTTTGTCCACCTGTTTATTCACTCATTCAAAAAAACATAACAGATTAGTAAGACAAGATCTTCCTTGTTAAAGCCATGTTGGCTGTCTCCCATTAGGTTGTGACTATCTACATGCTGAGTAATTTTATTCTTTATGATGGTTTCTACCATTTTTCCCGGTACTGACTTCAGGCTCACCGGTCTGTAGTTTCCCGGATCACCCCTGGATCCCTTTTTAAAAATTGGTGTTACATTGGCGATCCTCCAATCTTCAGGTATTAGAGATGATTTTAATGATAGTTCACACATTACTGATAGCAGGTCTGCAATCTCATATTTCAGTTCTTTCAACACCCTTGGATGTATAAAATCCGGCCCAGGTGATTTGCTACTCTTCAGTTTATCTAATAGTTGTAAGAAATCTTCCCGATGTATCGATATTTCCTTCAATTCTTCCGCACCTTTAAATACCACTTCAGTCATGGATAACATCCCTACATCGTCCTCAGTAAAGGCCGAAGCAAAGAATTAATTCAGTCTCTCCGCTATCGCCTTGTCGCCTCTTAGTGCTCCTTTAACCCCTTTATCATCTAATGGACCAACTGACTCTCTCACAGGTTTTTTGCTATGAATGTACTTGAAAAGGTCTTTATTTCACGTTTTTGCTTCCGCAGCAAGCTTCTTCTCAAATTCTCTCTTTGCCTGCCTTATCAATGCCTTGCATTTGACTTGCCAGTGCTTGTGCTGTTTCCAGGTTTCGTCGTTTGGCTCTTTTTTCCATTTCCTGAAAGATGCTTTTTTGGCAACAACAGCCTCTCTGACCTCACCTTTAAACCATGCTGGCAGTTTTTTGGACTTCCTTCCACTTTTCTTAAACGTGGAATACAGCTGGTCTGGGCTTCCAAGATAGTATTTTTTGACAACACCCAAGCTTAATGTACGTCTTTAACCTTTGCAACTGCTCCTTTTAGTTTTTTCTTAACTGTTTTCCTCATTTTATCATAGTCTCCCTTTCGAAAGTTAAAAGGTAGTACTGTGGATTTCCTTACTATCCCTGCTCCACTAATTAAATCAAAGGTGATCATGCTATGATCACTATTGCCAAGTGGCCCCAACACCCTTATCTCTTGCACTAGATCTGGTGTTCCACTAAGGACTAGCTCTAATATGGCTTCCCCTCTGGTTGGTTCATGAACCAGCTGCTCCAAGAAGCAGTCATTTATTTCATCTAGGAACTTTATCTCCCTAGCATGTCCTGACGTGACACTGACCCAGTCGATACCGGGGTAATTGAAATCACCCATTATTATTACTGCGCTGTAACTTTTGTTAGCTTCCTTGATTTCTTTGAGCATTTCATCATCCATTTGGTCTTTTTGGCCAGGTGCTCGATAGTACACTCCCACTGCCATTGCCTTCCCCCTTTTATATGGAATTTCAATCCATATAGATTCTACAGCAAATTTTGTTTCCTGCAAAACTTTAATCCTTTCTGAGTCAATGCCCTCTCTAACATAGAGCGCAACCCCTCCACCAATTTGATCAGCTCTATCATTACAATATAGTTTGTACCCAGGTATCACAGTGTCCCACTGGTTGTCCTCCTTCCACCATGTCTCTGATATTCCAATCATATCTAACCTTTCATTTAGTGCTATATATTATAACTCTCCCATCTTATTCTTTAGACTTTGTCAGACGGCTGCCTAGGGTGAGAACTTACACAATCTTGACGATGCATATATTCATATGATTCTTGCAAAGTATTGTGGGTATTGTAGTTCATTCACTCCCAAACACAGCTGATGACAATAATTTGAGTTGTGAAACCAAGTGGTAAGATCAATAAAATACTTCTTTTATTGATGGGGTTTAATTCACCCAGCACATGTATGCTTGATAGCACTATAAATGAGGTTACTTGCTTGCAGTGTTTAAAATGGATAACAAAAATCACAAAATAAACCAGAAAACAACCTTCAGCTTGTCAGGCAATTAGCTAATGTTTTCTTAGCAAATAATTACCAAATACCAAGGCACAAAGAAAAGAATAAACTTTGCTGGTTAGGTTAACTTCTGCTTATTTTCCACGCCGATCTCAGCAGTGATTCTCCCTTGCTCACACACACAATCAGGTGCAGCCCTAATTACTATCAATGGACCAGCTGAAAGCCTTTAGCTGGCTTCCTGCTACTGTGTGAGCCCAAATCCTGCTTTAAGAGCTGTTTGCAGTGGAAATAAAGAACAAAGTTAGGTTTCTTTGTGATGGCTGATGTGTTTGCTCACGGACAACTAGCAATAGCATTTAGATAGAGAACAGTCCATATAAATAGTTTCATTTGCTGTATCTCCCTCTTCATCAATCAGCATATGGTCACTATCATACATTGGCACAGACGAGTCTTTCATTAAGGCACTATCATGAGAATGCTTATTCCCTGGCTGCCATTCTCTGTTATAGATAGGGTCTGGATCAGTGTTCATACCTGAGCCTCTCCTGCTATCATTATTCCTCTCTGTATAGCCTGGCCAATATGTAACCCAATTCTGATGTCCAGCCTTCCAATCTTGATCCCTGGACACTGGATCTCCTCTCACATACCTTCTGGCCTTGGTCTGAAAGTCCCTTCCACATGCAGTCTTCTCTCTTCCAGGTAGCCACTGGTGATTCCTATCTCTGCCACTCCATTCCTCTGGCTGAATCCAGTCCAATGGACTCTGCTGGCTTTTGGAATACCTCCCAGTATGAGTACTGCCTTGGAATCTCCCAGACCTTCCAATGGCCTTTCTTCTCTTCCTTCCAGAGAGTTTCCTTCTCTCTCTATCTGCGTGGCTTTTGCTGAAGCTGTTCTTCAAACTCTCCCTGAAGCTGGGCTGGAGCTTGTAGTAACTGTTATCTGAAGAATAAGCTCTATTCTTATTCTTTCCTAATGTGTGCTGCTCCCTAACACAGCGCAGCTGTCTTGAATCAGGCCCTGCCCTTTCAGATGAGTGCTTAGGGATTACCTCATAGCTCTCTTGATTGCACACACATTTTCTCACTTCAGCCCCTCTCATGGCTGCTGGAAACCTGGTGCATTCTGGGACTGGTAGTCTTTTATGTGAAAACTCTGTTTTCTCACTTCTACCAGAACTGACAGGTTGCTTGTTCAGAGTCACATCATCTTTTCTATAGCTCCTACCTGAGCTATGATAAGCTTCCTTATCACAACTTCTAGCATTTGTATACAAGCATTTTAGAGAATGTATTTTATTCATGTTAATTTGGCTATTGTTAGACATGGGTAAATTGGGATCTTTAAGCTCTGTCTGCTCCATACTTGAGGGCAGTTGGGCTACTTTACCCTTTTGTGGAACCTCTCTGCTTTTGGTAGTATCCTTCAAGGATACATTCTTCCGAACCATCCGCTTCTTGGGCAACTGTCGGCTTTCCCTTAATATCTAGTTTAAAAGCTGCTCTATCTCCTTTTTAAAGGTTAATGCCAACAGCCTGGTTCCATCCCGGTTAAGGTGAAGCCCATCCCTTCGGAAGAGCCCCTCCTTTCCCCAGAATGTTCCCCAGTTCCTAACAAATCCAAAACCCTCTTCTCTGCACCATTGTCTCATCCACGCATTGAGACTCCGGAGCTCTGACTGCCTTTTGGGTCCTGCACGTGGAACAGGAAGCATTTCGGAGAATGCTACCCTGGAAGTTCTGGATTTCAACTTCCTACCTAAAAGCCTAAATTTTGCCTCCAGAACCTCCCTACCACATTTTCCTATTTCATTGGTACCGACATGTACCAAGACAGCAGACTCCTCCCCAGCACTATCTAAGACCTTATCTAGGTGGCGCGTGAGGTCCGCTACCTTCGCACCAGGCAGGCATGTTACCAGGCGATCCTCACGTCCACCAGCCACCCAGCTATCTACATGCCTAATGATCGAATTACCAACTATAACGGCTGTCCTAACCCTTCCCTCATGGGCACATGGCCCTGGAGAAACCTTCTCGGTGCGAGAGGGTTTTACATCACCTGGAGGACAGGTCCTAGTTACAGGATCACTTCCTGCCACACCAGGGTGATGCTCTCCTGTCACTTGACCTCTCTCCTCCATGGCAACAGGGGTGCTGCCAGACTGGAGGTGGGACTTCCGGACTATATCCCTGTAGGTCTCGTCTATGTACCTCTCTGTCTGTCTTATGTTTTCCAAGTCTGCTACTTTAGCCTCTAGAGAACGGACTTGTTCCCTGAGAGCAAAGAGCTCCTTGCACCTAGTGCATACGTAAGACCTCTCACCAACTGGGAGAAAATCATACATGTGACACTCAATGCAAAAGACTGGAATGCCCCCATCCCGCTGCTGGACTGCTGTCTGCATCTTAGTTTTAAGTTTGTGTCTAGATCTTTAAGTTCTTACTTACTAGGGGTTGCTATGGGTATTTATACCAATAAAACTGTACCTAATACGTTTAATATACCTTGTTCACCTGAAGCTTAATTAATCTCAGGTCCTTAGTGTATGACTGATTTGGGTAACAAGCTTCACCATAGAGCACCTCCTGTCCTTTAAGATGTGTAAGTACCTATAAAGCTATGATTATCCCAGGGGTGGGAGGGAGGGAGGGAAATAACACTTATTAAAAGAGGGCTGCTACACAGTACCCTGTCTTGTGCTGCTGAGGTAAGCTAAATTCTGATTTGATTTAAATTATAGCTCTTAGCTGCTGCTAGGCTCTAACTTCTTCTGAAATTTAAACTACAAGCTCTCTGCTGGGTACTAAATTTAAACAGAAAGCTCTCTTCTGTGTTTTAAAACTAAAAGTACTTTTCTGATTCTAGGCCCTGAGTGACTATTAAATGTACACTACAAGCTCTCTGCTGGGTATGAAATGTAACCAGAAAGTTCTCCTCTGTGTTTTAAATTCAAACTTTAATTGCTGCTACTAGGCCCTAACTGATCCAACAAAAAACAGTGGGTTCACAGATTAAGTAGCTTTAATACAAAGAATTCTTTAGAAAATTACCAGAAGTATATACTCACAGTTGCAGATTTCTCTCCAGAAGTAACAACCCCCCTTTCTAGTCCTTCTCCTTACCACATTTTCCTATGTCATTGGTACCGACATGTACCAAGACAGCAGACTCCTCCCCAGCACTATCTAAGACCTTAGCTAGGTGGCGCGTGAGGTCCGCTACCTTCGCACCAGGCAGGCATGTTACCAGGCGATTCTCACATCCACTAGCCACCCAGCTATCTACATGCCTAATGATCGAATCACCACCTATAACGGCTATCCTGACCCTTCCCTCATGGGCACATGGCCCTGGAGAAACTTCCTCAGTGTGAGAGGGTTTTACATCACCTGGAGGACAGGTCCTAGTTACAGGATCACTTCCTGCCACACCAGGGTGATGCTGTCCTGTCACGTGACCTTTCTCCTCCATGCCAACAGGGATGCTGCCAAACTGGAGGTGGGACTTCAGGACTATATCCCTGTAGGTCTCGTCTATGTACCTCTCTGTCTTTCTTATGTTTTCCAAGTCTGCTACTCTAGCCTCTAGAGAACGGACTCGTTCCCTGAGAGCAAAGAGCTCCTTGCACCTAGTGCACACATAAGGCCTCTCACCAACTGGGAGAAAATCATACATGTGACACTCAATGCAAAAGACTGGAAAACCCCCATCTCGCTGCTGGACTGCTGTCTGCATCTTAGTTTTAAGTTAGTGTTTAGATCTTTAAGTTCTTTACTTACTAAGGGTTGCTATGGATATTTATACTAATAAAACTATACCTAATACGCTTAATATACCTTGTTCACCTGAAGCTTAAATAATCTCAGGTCCTTAGTGTATGACTGATTTGGGTAACAAGCTTCACCATAGAGCACCTCCTGTACTTTAAGATGTGTAAGTACCTGTAAAGCTACGATTATCCTAGGGGAGGGTGGGTGTTGAGGAGGGACTGAAATAACACTTATTAAAAGAAGGCTGCTACACAGTACCCTGTCTTGTGCTGCTGAGGTAAGCTATATTCTGATTTTATTTAAATTATAGCCCTTTGCTGCTGCTAGGCTCTAACGTATTATGAAATTTAAACTACAAGCTCTCTGCTGGGTTCCAAATTTAACCAGAAAGCTCTCTTCTGTGTTTTAAATTTAAACTAAAAGTACTTTGCTGATGCTAGGCCCTGAGTGACTATTAAATTTAAACTACAAGCTCTCTGATGGCCTCCAAATTTAACCAGAAAGCTCTCTTCTGTGTTTTACATTTAAACTAAAAGTACTTTGCTGATGCTAGGCCCTGAGTGACTATTAAATTTAAACTACAAGCTCTCTACTGGGTATGAAATGTAACCAGAAAGTTCTCTTCTGTGTTTTAAATTTAAACTTAAACTGTTGCTACTAGGCCCTGACTAAGTTAACAAAAAATAGTGGGGTCACAGATTAATTAGCTTTAATACAAAGAATTCCTTTTGGAAAATTCCCAGAAGTATATAATTGCAGATCACAATTGCAGATCTCTCTTTTCTAGTCCTTCAAGATAGGCACAGGAGATCGCACGACCCATCGGCAAACACTTATCGAAATAAAACTGGGAGTCAAACTGAAATCCCAGCAACGGAAATGCTGATGGGTGAACCGGCAACAGCCTAAATGCCGATTTAATGTCCACCTTTGCCATCAGAGCACCTTCCCCACACTGGCGCACTAGCTCCACTGCCGCATCAAACAAAGCATACCGCACAGAGCACAGCTCATGCTCAATATGGTCATTCACAGAGCCCCCCGGCATAAAGGACAAGTTGTGTATCAACCGAAAACTCCCTTGCTCCTTCTTTGGGATGACCCCCAAAGGTGAAACGATAAACGAAGAAAATGGAAAGTTGTCAAAGGGGCCAGCTACTCTGCCCAGAGCACATTTGACCGCGATCTTCTCACGAGCCACCTCCCCCATGAGACGCACTGAGCTTTAATTGCTGGCCACCACATCGTTGTGTACGTTGTTCAGTGTCCATGTAAGAAATTATATGTAGGTAAAACTGCTCGTAGTATCAGAACTAGAGTTGTTGAGCATAAGAGTTGCATCAAAAGGGGCTTGACTGACAAACCTCTCATTAAACATTGGCAAGAAGTAAATCACAAGGTTATGGATTTGAAATACTTTGTATTTAAGAAAGTAAAAACCAATTGGAGGGGTAGGGATATTAATAAAACCATCATGAGGCTCGAACAGAGATACATTTTTTTATTGGACACTTTGGTACCTAACGGGCTCAATTTGGATAAAGATTTATCTGTTTTTCTTTAGTTTTAATTTTAATTTCTCTTTAATTTTAGTTCAGACAGTTTTCTGGTACTCTTTTTTGCAGTACACGTTTACAGTATTCTTTTTGAGGCAATTTTAGCCTTTGCGTCAAGTTCGCTATGTTATTATTTTTGTTTTTGTTTTTTTGTTCCCTCCCTCATCACTGCAATTCTATTTTTGTTTCTATTTTTACTTTTTGCCTCGTTTTTTTAACAGTTTGAATGTTTTGACTATATTTAGGGGAGATCTAAGGAAGATTATTTATCTTCTTTTTTTTTTATAACATTTCACGCTATATATATTATTATATCGGCTTGATTAATTGGTGATGTTTATAAGAGCGAGTTTGTACCTGACTGCTGCTACTGACAACATTTTACATCTTAAATTGCATAGCAGGTGATCCCTTTAGTCATGTTCACATGTATATATTTTATTTTTTATTTTGTGGTTTCAATAAGTTTTTATCTCATTCTTTGGATCCATGGTATTTATTATTTTTTAGAACGAGCTGTTCTGTCAGTGAGTTCTACATGAATGTAATTCATAGTTTTTCTTATGACACAAATCTTCCCACGTCTTGTTGAGCTGACTCCGCCCCCTCAGCCTTCCTCTTTTATGCGCAGGTGTGGGTGTTTTTTAGCCATTGTGTCTTCACAGTCACAAGCGTCTGCTGCCGGTGAGTAGGTAATCTTGTAATTTTAATTAGTTTTACTTCATTTCTTGTATTGGTTTACTGACAACATTTTACATCTGATATTTTTGGATCGAATTGCATTCTTAGTAATGTCAACATGAACGAGTTTGCATTTGTCCATTTTTTAAATAATATTTTACATTTTGCATTCTTTGCTCGGGTCGTTCTTTCAGCGATGTCCATATGAGCAAGTTTTACTCTTTTTATTCACACTTTCAATTTGCGGGCTTGAATAATCGTTTTGCCCTATTACTATTATTATTTTTTGTATCCTTTTGTACTGTTAATATTTCACTTTTTAACTATTGTAGTTATTCTTTGATCTTTCAGTGATATCTATATGAGCTTATCCAACTTTTACATTTAAGCTCTTATGCATCCTTTTCCGTATTCAGAAATTATGTTTCATCATATTACGTAATTAATTTTGAGGCACGTTTTTTTGGGGGGGTCCTGTTTAATTCATAGTGTACGGGACAACGTAAATTGAACGCATGCGTACATCTACTAGTATTATTTTTTTCAGTTGACAGTCTCATTGCTTTTAGAACACACTCCCCTTTTGCAGTGTGGTTACTCCTCGTTTTCAGACATCAAATTCTCAACTAGATGATAGTGTCTAAGTAATATGCTAAAGAGGTTGCTCCCACAGAAAAGCCCTGTTCATTAGTACAATTTTTTGGACATTTGATACATCATACACGTTCACATTAGGTTTCTGTTAAGTGATAATCCTTTTGAGGAAACTCATAAGATGAGACCATGTCTTCTTTTTGTGTAATTTTTCTATCATTTGTAACACACATATGGCCCCCTCCATTTTTTTGACAATTGTCCTTTCTCGCTGACTCACTCCTGCCTCCCTTTCCCTTAGTATAGGGTATATTTACGCTTAATAGTCCTTTTTTTAATTACTCCGTTCTCCGTGTTCCACTGATATATTTCATGTATGTATTGTTTATGACTGTTTTTAACCTATTTACATTCTTTTTAGAATATACAGATTTCCTATAGTTTTAAAACAGTATGGTACAAGACTTTATGGTTTAATGGTCTTCAACAGAGGTATTTAAGTTTCCATATGTTTATATGCTTTTTGTTTTTATTTTTTTATCAATTTCTATATGATGTTTTTAATTGTTTTTAATTATTTTCTGTACAATTCATTTTGATGTTTTTTATCAGTATATTGATTTATGGATTGTGCTGTTAGTAATCTGTTCTTTTATGTTTTTAAGCATTTATATATTTATGTTCTTAGTATATGCCAGAGAAACCCCCAACGAAGGGTAATGAAACACGGCCTGTGTCGGGTTGTCAATGGTTCAATAAAGCTCTGTCTTTCCACGATATCACGCTTCTAGACTGGTTTCTGCAACCCCCGAAGGGGCCTGCCAAGGCTGGAATCGGGAGCAGAGAACCTCCCATGTTGGCTCACCACTTTGGTGTACTGTCCATCATCATCAGGGGAGACTTATTCCACCTTGGAGGTATCCCCTGTCTATCTCCTCCAAGCCAGACATACAGAACCATGACCGGAATCGGCCCTGTACATCCAGGTTCATGGGCCCAACTCCACACTGCCCATGCTCTTCCTCTGGTCCACCCTCTTCCGCCCTCATCCAGAGCTCCTTGCATACCTCCTTTGTACGTGCGGGAAGCTTTGGGGACAGAATTAGCCCCAAGTGCTTGGTAGGGGGTGTACATCCAAACTGGACATACATCCCCACTAAACGCTGTTTGGGATGACCCCTGAGGGGCATGTTTACTAAGCTTCTCTAGCTGTTAATGTATACCTCATTTAGCATAAGTAATTAAATGGCACCTCAATGTGTGGCATTAAATGTATCAATGTTAATCACGATTGCCACTGGCATGCATTAGGGTCCAAATCAGTGCAGTATCTGTTGGGACTATGCTGTACACCCCCCCCCCCCTCCAATATGCAGCGTTCTACTGTTACACATATCACAATGCAATGTGTTGTAGAACGTCTTACTATTTCTCTTTTGCTATCTCTTTTCTGATAACCCCTCCCTCCAAGAGACTGATTTTTAAATCCCCTACAGCACACTTTTTTGTTGTTTTAATGAACAGAAATTACTGTAAAACAAAACCATTAACATGCCCTCTACTTCACCCTTAGAAGTTAATTGTACTACCAGATGCTATATTTAACGTTCATTTTGTTCCCAGTCTACTGTCAGATATAAAATTTATATACCAGTAAGACAGGTGTTGCCAGTGTCCCTTACCCATTCCAAAGTGACTAGTGATTTTGCTGACTCCCAGTGTCTGTTCTGCAGCTTGATTTATTGAAGCATGTAATGCAAATATGCACTTGATAGATGAGGCCCATTGTTCAGAGGTAATAATTTGGAGGAATCTCGGTTCTGAAGCAACACTAATTTCAAATTCTTTAACCCAGCTTGCATTCTTTAAATGCATTAATGACATTTTCAAAGGGTAATGGAGGAGGATTAAAAATTGTTTATTATCACGTCCTCATATATGTGTTTTTCTAAATTTAGCAGACTTACTTAATATTTTTAATAATTAAAAATTTAATAACCCTTCTACATGGTCAGAAACATCTATTTGCTCAATGCAAATTGTAATCTGCAATCCTCGATTTAAATTATAATCCAAGATACAGATACCAAAAATTAAAAGCAGTCACAAATTACTAGACTTCCAGATCTTGAACAGTGAATTTTATTATTACTATAATCCCTTGTATGCAGCACTTTGTAGACACATACAGTATAACAGACAGTCCTGGTTACTGAAGCTTGCAATCTGATATCCTAGGCAGACAGGGCTGTTGCAAGGGTAGTAGGCGCCTTAAGGGAAAACTTCAGCCTTGTGCCTTCTCAAAATTAGCCTCTAGATCCCTTCATGCTCACCCTCCAAGTTTTTAAATATTAAATTCAATTGTAATCAACACCACCTCTCCCAGAGCAATCACATATTAATGCATATTTGAACATCACACTTTTAAACATTAAACTTTGTTTTGTAAATATATTCATAATGAGAGAGATTTCAAAAACCCACTTACGAGGGTGCATGGAAACCAGGTGAGATACCTAGTCTATTCCACTGTCTCCCAGATGGCTTCTCCTACTTCTCAACATCCAGGGCCACTCTACTGGTGGTGGGGTGGCTGTTATCTATTTTTCCTCCCTCCGCATAGCAGTACTTTACTCCCACTCCCTTTCTTTCCCAGAAGCCATCGTCCTTGTCTTACTAACACAACCTGTGACTCGCCTTCTTTTGCTTTATGCTTCCCCCTCCCTATCCACCTCCAACTGGGATTTCCTGCTTCTTACTATCTCGGATGTTGCCATAGCCTTCCCCAACCTTAATTTCCATGTAGACTCTCCTCTTAAGCTACGATATAAACTATTCTTGGCCCTTCTTAATGATCTTCAACTCACTCAACACATCTCCTTTCCCACTCATTCGGCTGGTCGTACTCTGGATCTGATCATTTCAACTCTTAATCCACCTTCACAGCTCTTACGCATACCGTCATTTCCTCTTCCCTGGACCAACCATTTTCTTATCCTCTTTTCTCTCTTCCTTCCTATATCACCTAGTACATCCACTATCCACTGCCCCCCTCTGAGGTTATCTCGTAAACTAAATCTAGACACTATCCTAGATTTCCCATCTGCAAATACTATGTTTCCCTCCTTCCATCTGATAATCATAGATAAGCAGGCCTCTTTCTGGGACTCACTTCTTATTTATTTATTTTATTTATTTATTTACAGTCTCTTATATACCGCACTATTCAGCATCAGCACGGTTTACATGGAACAAAAATGCTCAGTACAGTTAACACGTATGAGTTTACAGATAACAGGGCAAAAAACTTGGATAACAGGGGTAAACAATTTACAAAACCTGCTACATAGAGTCATATGAACAGGAATTTCATAGAAACATATGCACCACTAAGGGTTAGAGTATCTTTCTTGGCATGTTGTTGGGATACCATATATTTGCTTAGCGGATTGTATTGTTGGACTCTATGGGGTGTCGCTGGGCTCTATGTCGTTGGGCTCATTCTGCCGTCGATCACATCGCACCAGTTCAGGCATTTCAATCTAAATGAAGGCCTAGCCAGCCCTAGTTTCATCCCAGCATCCATCTTGCCTGTATGCATCTCCATAGAGCTGAGCACCACTGGAGATGTCCGAATCTCCCAGTGCACTCCAACATTTCCAGGACTATCATTGTTTCTATCATTGTACAATTGTGACCGCCAAGAGGGAAGACTACTATAATCTCATTGCCAATAATTTTTTACAACCTCGTCAACTTTTCTCCATCCTCTCCTCTTTATCAGCTTCTCCATCCCAACCCTGCAATGTGGATGATTCCCCTACTGCCACTCAGTTAGCTACCTTCTTTCCATCACAATCTCTAGTTTACAACAGAATTTCCCCCAGCTCCTCTCGCTCCAATCTCCAACCCTACATCCTCTTGCATGCCTCCAACACCTACATTAAAAAATATCTGGAGCACTTTCAACCCCATTTCCCCTGCCTCCCTTTCCAAGGCCCTTGACACTTCTCAAAAGACTACTTGTAATTTGGACCCTCTTCCATCATCCTGGCTTTCTGATAACTCCCTGGTGCTCAAACTAATTATCCTCTCTTTAATTAACAATAGCCTCGCTACTGGTATCTTTCCCCATGCATGGAAAGACTCCTATATTTGCCCCCATCTTTAAAAGTCTTCCTTAGACAAGTTTGTCCTGATTAATTACCATCCAGTCTCGAAAGTATCATTCCTCTCTAAACTGTTTGAGAAGCTTGTCTCTCAACAACTAGTTGCCCAACTTGAACTCTTCAATACTTTGCACTTCCTTCAGTCTGGATTTCATACTAGTCATTCCACTGATATTATTATTCTCTCTCTTCTTAGTGAAGCTCACCATTCATTGGACCATGGGGATGTCACAGTCGCTGTTTCACTAGATCAGTCTTCAGCATTCAACCTCGTCAATGATAATCTTCTCCTCTCTCGGATGTATGACTTTGGATCGTGTGGGATAGTTCTTCAATGGTTCATTTCTTATCTATCACAGCATTCCTTTTGCATCATCAAGGGTATGTCTGTTTCCTCCTCTCAACCTCTTCCATGTGGTGTTCATCAGGGTTCCGTACTAGCACCTGTTCTTTTCAATATTTTTCCCTCGCCCCTAGCTCTTATGATACAACAGCTTGGCATTTCAACATACTTTTATGCAGACAGCATTCTTCCTCTATATCAAATGGACACACCTCTTCCAGATCTCTCCCCCTTGAATACATGCCACACTCATGTTGTGGCCTGGTTGTCTACCAATCACCTTCTACTTAACTCTTCAAAAACTACAGCAACCTGGCTCACTGATCCTACTACCCTTTCTTCTGTTTCCCCTATTATTGATGGGTCCCCTATTCGTCTCACGTCATCTTTTTACTACCTTGGGGTCAAGTTGGATTCTTCACTCTCTTTCCATGAATACATCACCCAAATCATCTAATGCTCATTTTTCTTTCTTCATCGTATCAGAACAGTCTGTTCCCTTCTTAGCATTCCTTCCTTAACCACTCTTGGCATTCTATAGAGACTTGACTATTGTAATGTAGCACTTACCGGCCTTCCTCAATACTCTTTAAAGTGCCTTTAACTTATTCAGCACACTGTGGCCAGATTAATTTTTCACGCATCCAGATTTGATCACATCACCCCCCTCCTTATCTATTTAAACTGGCTTCCTGTCCATCCCGTATTCATTACAAGATTCTCATTCAGGTCCATAAAGTATTTCACACTGTTTCCCCAGATTACTTAGCATCCTCCATTATTCTACTTTCCTCACAATGCTCTCTCTGTGCAATTGATATGAACCATCTTTTCCTATTCTCTCTCTCTCTGGCCCATCTTCAATCTATTCAACATTTAGCATTTTATTTCCTCAAAACCTCCCTTTGGAATAATCTTCCTCCACATCTCTGGCTAGAGTCTTCTTTTACAAAGTTCAAAGCCCAACTTAAAACCCACCTTTTCTGCACAGTTTTTAACCTCCCACTAGATTCCCTCAGTTGACTTCCTTATGTTTCCTATCCGCCCCCTTCTCCTCTCTCACCACCCTCCTGCAGCCCTGCCTTGTCACGTCATATTTTCCCATCTTCCTAGATGTATTGGCATTCTTTTCATTTTCTTGCTTCAGTTTTTATTGTATTCTATTATAAACCGCTTTGCTGTACCCACATTAAGTGGTATATCAAATCTTAAATACATTAAATGAAATACATTTGCATATTGCCCATTCTTCCTGCAGATAGAAGTGTGCACTGAAGACTCTGAGTTTATGTGGCTGCCAAGATCCATTGCTTTGCTTTGGCTGTAGCTGCCCCTTGCACATCCCCTACCCCCCAAAACTGCTGTCCTACTTTGCCTAGTGGTTGGGCAGCCCTACGGGAAGTTAGACAAGAAACAAGGAGAAGACATAGGGTCTTTATTTTAATACAGTGAGCCAATTGCAAGGCATGAGGCCCAGTAAGAATCCCTCTAGGGGAGCCAGTCAATGGCAAGGAAGAGAGGCCATCTGCGGGATGTAAAGTTTTCAAGGCTGTGTTTTCAGGGTCGACTTGAATCTGGCAAAAGAGGGAGCACAGGCTATGTTTTCAGGACACAGCCTTCTCTTCAACATGTCAAATATGTTGAAAAGTAGTGTGATGGCTGTGTAAGTCAATTTCCATGCATAAAACTAAAGGTCAAATAAAAAACAAAAAATGCATATTTTATTTAGTTGTGTTTATTAACCTTTAGTTCTGTGCAAATATGTTGAAAGTGTCTGTCTCAAGATTGAATATATTAAGCAGGGAAGAGAGGAAGATTGTTTAATCTACTAAGCAACTATTTGGCCAGATTATTTTATTGTATTGTATTTATCTTTTATGGCTCCTGAAACAAAGACTATTATCTACTTACCCGTACCTCAGGCATAACAACTCTATCTCAGACTGTTCCAGAAGCTTATAACTTCAAGTCACTTAAACTGGCATATATGTGAAGGCCCATGTTTCATAGAACATTGAGATAGGACTTGAAATACCAAAGTTAGGAAATGCAGTTTCCTGGTATTTTACAAACTGTATTTTTGCCAAATATGAAGCTCGTGGTAAAATAACTAGAAAGATGTTGGCAAATACAAGGATATTTTCTGGCACATCCTGCAGGAGCAGTGAGTTTAAAGAAGGGTCCTGCTATCCCTAAATATGCACATCTGCAGCTTTTTAAAATTGCTGCTCCTGACAGCCAATATCTTCATCCCCTTAATCCCACCAATGGGCAAGAACCTCACCTTCTAATCCCCAAACTCCTTCCCTGCTAGAAAGATCCCACCAAACCCCCACCAGGCAAGCTTCCCTTGAAACCATCTACCAGACAAGACCATCTCCACCCCTAATATCGCCTCTGTCAACTAGCAGGGATTTCCCTGGTGGCTAGTGTTGAGGACAGGAGCAGTTCCAAGATGCTTCTGACCATGGGCCCTGGGGTTCAAAATCTGTATCTTAAAAATGATATAGCAGAATTAGAAAAAGTACAGAGCCACCAAAGTGGTAAAGGGGATGGCTAAGAGGAAAGGCTTAAAAGGTTAGGGTTCTTGAACTTGGAAAAAAGACAGCTGAGAGGAGATATGATAGAAGTCTATAAATTAATGAATGGAGTGGAATGGGTTAATGTAGATCAGTTGTTTAAACATTAAAAAGTAGAAAGACTAAAGAACACACAATGAAACTACACTTTAATCCATTTAAGACTAATAAGAGAAAATATTTTTTTAATCAGTTCATAATCAAACTCTGGAATTCATCACCGGAGGATGTAGTAAAAGCTGTTAGTGTAGCCAGGGTTTAAAAAAGATTTGGACAAGTTCCTGAAGGAAAGGTCCATAAATGATTATTAAAGAGGACCCAGGCATTGTGGAACCTGTATGCCTTTTTGGGAACCTACCAGGTACTTCTGGCCTGGATTGGCCACTGTTGGAAACAGGATACTTGGCTCAATGAACCTTGGTCTGATCCAGTATGGCATTTCTTATGTTCTTATGAATTTGTGGATTTTTATGTTTTTCTTAGCTAGTGCCGGAGAAGAATTTGTAGTTTAGCAGTGGAGGAACACTTCAGCAGCTGCTAATGGAATGTTGGTTGCTGGGCAGAGAAAGTTGCAGTTGGGGCTGGAAAAAAAATGACAGGTCGTGTATGAAGTGTGTGAAGTGAAATTGTAGTGTTAAAATTGTTTTTTGAGAGAGAAAGAGAGAAAGAATAAAAGAGATTTGAATGTTGCTGTTAACTGAACTGTGGAGAAAGAAGGTGCTTGAAACTTCTTTGAGACTTCAGTTGAGCTCTGACGAAAAGTACAAGCTTTAAGTTGGCAGAGCTGATGCTGCTTTTGGATAGGGACTTCTCTCTGAAATATATTCTTCAGAACTCTGATAGTGTTAGTGATCAGATTTTTCCTTTTGACAGCAATCTGAAAGAAAGAGTTTGAGAAGGAGTCGATCTGAGTTGAGACAGCTAAAACTTCAATTATTACCTTGGTAAATAGATGAACAAAGAATGCTGATTTTAAAATCATTTATAAGTGGAACTGGTGATGGTTGACAAGTAAAACTGACAGCTCTATTAAAGAGCTAGAGAAGAAAAACCCTTAACCAGTTATATTCTGGAAGCATCTGAAGGGAATATAAGAAAGAAATCCTGAAGGAGGAGTTTAACTCCTGTATCAGGAGAGCTGTGATGAATTAGGCACAGAGTGCAGAGAATCTTAATGTCTGTGATAGAATGAAAAACTGTTTAAACTGAGACTGTAATGTTGAGTTGCATAATTTGGAGCTCGGGTTACTAAAGTACAATTGTTTTTAGTGGTGACTCTTCAGAGAAATTGAGCATTAATTCCTGAGAAAGAATTGCTCTGAAACTGAGCAAAAAGGTATGATTCTAGTTTGAATGCGGTTGAATGAATGTGAAACTTAGTGATTCCCAAGTATCTTTTTATTTCTCATAGCTTAGGGACTGTAACTAAATAGGTCTCAGTCTGAACTTTAAGAAGAAACCAAAGAGACTGCAGACTCAGCCTCAGTATTTCTTACTGAGTTTTTTTGATGTTCAGATAAAGCGAATTAACGGTGGGAATATGTACTGCTGTAATAATATTCTCTGATTGTGCTCCACGCAGGGACGCGTTACCAACTGTGGCCACAGGAAGTGTGGATATGCGGCCATTCATTTGTTCACTGGGCGCAAAAAAGGACACAGTCTAGACCGCAGGGGTTGAATCTGGGGCTACCAAGCGCAGAGGTGGCAGTAGTATGACTGGGACGACGAGGTATGGTGTGGGACCAGCTAATGCCGTCCTTGCTCCTAAGGAAGAGAGCTACCGGGAACCCAGCGATGATTGTGATCCACTTGGGGGGCAACGACCTGGCATCCACGCGCAGGGTCGAGCTCACCAAGAGGATGCAAGGCGACCTCCTAACGCTGGCAAACACCTTTCCCGGGACGCAATTGGTATGGTCACACATCATACCGCGGCGAGTGTGGAGAGGCGAGAACTCGCATAGGGCATTGGAGAGGACCAGACGCAAAGTGAACAGATGTATGGCCCGCTTCATGGGGGCCATAGGTGGATGCAGCATTGCACACGACCTCATAGAAGAGAGATGTCCAGGATTATATCGCCCAGACGGAGTGCATTTGTCAGACATTGGAATGGACATTTTTCTCTGCGACATACAAGAGGTGGTTGAGCGACTATGGAAGAAGCAAGTGTTGGCCACAGCAGCGCGTTGATTGGTGGGGCCCCGTCAACAAGCGAGGAGTCGCTGTTGGCGGGGTTGGCTGGAAAAACACACCCGGTGAGAGAGAACACAGCCTAGGCTTTAAGTAAACGGGGGGAGGTACTGGAGAGATACATGGACCTCCCCCCAGAGAGAGGGAGATGGCGACAAGAACACCGTGCAGAGAGCCCCCCCCCTGCCTTGCTTTGACGGCGGGCAAAGGGGGGGGGGTAAGGAAGAAAGGTTGCCAAGTCTGCTCGAACGGCAGGTGTAACAGCCTTTCGACTGAAGATACGAAAGACTAAGGGACTGGGAAAAGCTTTCACGGCAGAGAGTCCCTCCTGCGATGTAAAAAGTCTGTAGGATATTCGGCTGTGTCTCTCGAGGGTTGCAAAAAGAAAGGGGATACAAGGAATTTGCAGACTATGTTTGTTGATTGTGACGTGCATGCGGTGGCCAACAGTTTTGTTGTACTGTTAATAACCACTGTTGTCAAATAAATCAAATAGTTTGGTGAAAGAAACTCCATGGTGTAATGTGGTGAATCACTGGAGGGAAAAGGGAGGAGGAGGGGGAAGGGGGAGGGTCACGGGTAAGGGGAGAGGGACCCGAGGCGGTCATGCCAGTTGCGTGGCTGAGACCCGACCGCGAATCAACGCAGCTGGGCACAGGCGTGCGGTGGCGAGCCGAAGGCCGGGGGAGGGGCGGGGGGGGGACGGCGGAAGGGGGGGCGGGAAAAGAGCCGCAGTCAAAAGAGCGCGCCTGGCATGGGCGCGGCCTCTTTGCCGCTCACCCCCCTTCCTGGAGGAAGCCGGACTCCCGCCCCACCCACCCCCTTAGCCAACGGGGGGGGGGGGAGGGAATCGTCACAGCATGCAAGACGGATGGAAAAACGCACCCGGTGAGAGAGAACACAGCCTAGGCCTTAAGTAAATGGGGGGGAGGTACTGGAGAGATACACGGACCTCCCCCCAGAGAGAGGGAGATGGCGACAAGAACACCGCGCAGAGAGCCCCCCCCTGCCTTGCTTTGATGGCGGGCAAAGGGGGGGGGGGTAAGGAAGAAAGGTTGCCAAGTCTGCTCGAACGGCAGGTGTAACAGCCTTTCGACTGAAGATACGAAAGACTAAGGGACTGGGAAAAGCTTTCACGGCAGAGAGTCCCTCCTGCGATGTAAAAAGTCTGTAGGATATTCGGCTGTGTCTCTCGAGGGTTGCAAAAAGAAAGGGGATACAAGGAATTTGCAGACTATGTTTGTTGATTGTGACGTGCATGCTGTGGCCAACAGTTTTGTTGTACTGTTAATAACCACTGTTGTCAAATAAATCAAATAGTTTGGTGAAAGAAACTCCATGGTGTAATGTGGTGAATCACTGGAGGGAAAAGGGAGGGGGAGGGAAGGGGGAGGAGGGGGAAGGGGGAGGGTCACGGGTAAGGGGAGAGGGACCCGAGGCGGTCATGCCAGTTGCGTGGCTGTGGAGATTGACTGGAAGAAGAGACAACACTGCTTGGCAACTGATGGGCCTCTTTGCAAGAAAAGTCTAAGAAGAGGTAGCAAGGCATTTACAACCTTAAAGACAAACAACACATATTTATGAGCTTATATTGCACAAATTTAAGTAACATAACCACTGAGTACTTGGTAAGACGGGAATTACCTGTTGACGGGTGATTGTTGACAGTTCCTTAAAAAAAAAAGAGAAATAAATATGTTAATTGGAAACTATTTGGAAAAGGAAAGAGAAATTTAAACAAAAGTTGTTTGAAGATTATTTCACAAGGTACTTCAGGCCGGAAGGTCGGGGGTTCAAATCCCACTAGAGGACAGCAACCTTGGGCCGGAAGGACTGGGGTTTCTAGTCCCAAAGGTGCTCCTTGTGGTCTTGGGCAAGACACTTAACCCTCCATAGCCCATGTTCCCTTTAAAATAGTTATCTCCAAGTTATAATGCCCTGTTCAATGTAATTTCAGTTTGTTCAATGTAAACCACACTGATGCAGAATAGCGCGGTATATAAGACAATGCAAATAAATAAATAAATAAATAAACTTATCTTTAATGGCTGAAAATTGTTTTAAAAGGAAGAAACTTTGGTTCCTGTTAAAGTGCAATGGCAAAATGCAATAGGGTAAAAACACTTTATTCCTGAGTTTTAACCCTGGAATTACCGAGATTTTTTGCACACACTGAATACCGTTGGGGTCATAAATGACCCCACGACGAATTTTAATTGTTAACCATAAAAATTTTAAACAGACAAAATATTATTCCGAATTAATTATTTATTTTATGAAGGTTAAATGTTTTGAAATTTAATGCTTTATCATAAAATTACATGAAGAAGAGTTGCCATGAAAGCAGTTCTTACATGCACTTGATAAACACTGTAAAATACTACAGTGATTTGCATGAGACACAGACAATTTCTGAATGTTCTTTGCAAACATTGCGCTTGCAGGAGGTGCAAACTATGTTGCTTTTCTTGCCTTTTCTCTGGAACAGCAGTGACACCTTGCCCTTTTCTTTGGAATCCCGACATTGCAAACAGCATCAGTGGCTTCTTCAATGCCGGAAGAAGTCTCGCTGCAATTACTCTGAAGCAGCTGCTTTCCTAATTCCAAGAGGAATAGACAATGTCTGTGCTTTGACTTGGACTGTTATTCTGGATTTAGTGACATCCAAACAATGAAGGCGTTCAAAGCACTGATGTCCAACATGTTGTAGAAGATTGTAACTGGCCAGCGTCTTGTCATTTGTTTTGTGGTATAAGTGCGCAACATTTGATCTGCCGTATCTACTCCACCTTTACTAGAATTATAGTCCAAGATCATGTGTGGTTTTTTGTCTGGACATGTGTTATCTACTTCTTCTTGATCATGCAAACTGCTCAGAAGAACAACCACTTTTCCTTTCTTCGGACAATAGGAAACCAGAGTGGCATCATCGTGAAAGGCAAACAGTGAAGAGAATACCTCTCGGCCATTTGCTGTTACAAATTCTGGAGGTAATTCTTTTCTGTTCTTTCGAATTGTCCCCAAAAGTGTCATTTGTTTTTCTAGCAATTTCCGTGACAGGGATAAACTGCAGAAGAAATTGTCAACAGTAACATTTCTGCCAGATTGCGTCAATCCTTCAGTGAGTTGCAGCACAACCCTTTCACCCTGATTCTGTACCCTGTTTTGTCTGAGTTCCCTTCCTGTATATACTTGAAGACGCAGAACATATGACATTGCACTGTCACACAACATCCATAGCTTTATGCCATATTTCCCAGGTTTGCTGGGAATATATTGTCTAAACAGAACACGGCCACGAAATGTAAGCAGTTGCTCATCCACGGTAACATTTTCACCAGGAACAAAGGCATTGCTTCTCAGGTATCAAAAACGTGTCTGATTGGAGCAAGCTTATCCATGCCTCATTCTTCATGTCTGTTGGTTGCATCATCAAATCTGAGAGCACAAGAAATTTGCTGAAAACGGTTATGGGCCATATTTTTGCTGAAAACAGAACAACCATCTTCAAGGTTCCACAACTGAACTATGGATTCATTTTGTGACTTTTACACGCCTGAGAGGATCAGAAGTCCAAGAAAATGTTGAAATTCTCTGTCTGTCAAATCTTTCCAGGTGTCATCATAAATGTGTCTTCCTTGTTTGCTCGTCCACATCATGATTTCATTCAATAAGTTCTTCCTCATGAACAAGTGGAATGCTGTGAGAGGACCATCAACATTTCGTACAGCATACTTTGTAGGACCTTGTTGTACGGGCATGACATTAGCTCTGGTGTATCTTCCAGCAGCTTGCTTTATAGGTTTCCTGTTCCATGATGTGGCATCCTTAGATACATAGGCTTCAATGGCAACATTTGTGCTTATAGTTGATGAGCTCTTAGCTCCTCTACGACCACAACTAAGATTACTCACAGATGATACTGACACCGAGGACTCCTGCCTTCTTCCCCATCCAGCACAGCCTCGACCTTTGCCTCAACCTGTAACTTGACTCTTTGCTGTAGGCGATGTTACCGGCTCAACATCAGTCTCACATTCACTTGGCGACCAACTGCTGTCGCCATCTGAATCATGACTGTCATCATTAGATTTATCGCCCGAACTTGGCTGATATGCTTCTTCGCTTGCTGAATATGCTGCTGCATCAGACGACTCAGAGCCGTCACTGTCAGCATTTCGTTGCAATATTTCTCTTACTTGGGCAGCTGAATACTTTCATTTTGACATCATAAACAATAAAATAAATAAACAAAGATAAAGTTGAATAAAACACAAAGCAGTTTTACTATAGGTGTACAATTATCGTTTTGAATGAGCTGAAAGCCTTTAGATTTCATTGGAAATAATGAGAAAACGTATGATGTCAATTACAGAAAATGTGTAATTTTCATAAAATAAGAGTACAAAAATAAATGATACATAATTAATGATAAATACCTTTGTCGGATCAAAAAATTCACAAAACTGCAAATTGTATCACGATCCAAACCGGACGTAAGCAACTGGGGTCAAAAATGACCCCACTGGTACTCTGTGCTGCAATTCATCACTAGCATCACCTAGCGGATGAAAATTATTCCTCTCATGGCACAATATAAAGTGAATATTGACATGTGAAAAGTCATAAAAAGATTGCATTCTTGAACAACTAGTTTCCGAGATACGCGTTCTGAAATTTGCAATGGGGTCACTTTTGACCCCATCGGTACTCCCAGGGTTAACTAGCTGTGGAAATTGTTGGAATACTCCATTTTTAAAACTTATTTAACTATTTCTTCTAAAAATCCCATCTATGAAAGTAAATGTAGTTATTTCATACTGAAATCAGCTGCCCTACCACCCCTAAAATTATAACATTTTTTATTTATTTTATTTTATTTATTTTAGCTGTATTTATATCCCGCTTTTCACCGGGTCAAAGCGGTCAATTGGGAGATACATTTAACACGAGGGGATATGACACACATACGCTAATACTTACAGGGAACATGGGCAATGGAGGGTTAAGTGGCTTGCCCAAGACCACAAGGAGTGCCTATAGGACTAGAAATCCCAGTCCCTCCGGCCTGAGATTGCTGTCCCCAGGTGGGACTTGAACCCCCGGCCCTCTGGCCCGAAGTACCTTGTCCTAACCACTAGGCCACTCCCCCCATAACATCACTTGGGAAGTGGCTTGTCCAAATTAGATTTATTTACCTCTTATGCTTCTCTTCACTTTATGGTAGAGAAAGATAAGACGAGGTTAGTGTACTCTCTAAACCTCCATCTGGGTGAGTATCAATCACTGAACAACTGCTTGACCTGCTGACTACACTATAATATCTTTGGTACTATTTTAAGAGTCTGATGGCATCTAATCCTCAAGGAAGGGGGGAGTTATAATAAGAAATGCCATACTGGGTCAGACCAAGGTCCATCAAGCTCAGCATCCTGTCTCCAACAGTGGCCAATCCAGGTTACAAGTGTCTGTTAGGTTCCCAAAAAGGCACACAGGCTCCACAATGCTTGCCCCGGGGTAAGCAATGAATTTCTCAAATCCTCTTTAATAATGGTTTATGTACCTTTCCTCCAGGAACTTGTCCAAATCTTTTTTAAACCCAACTACACTAACAGCTTTTCATACATTCTGGTAACGAATTCCAGAGTTTCATTAAACTTGGAGTAAAATATTTTCTCTTATTAGTCTAAAATGGGTTACATTGTAATTTCATTGCGTGTCCTCTACTCTTTCTGCTTTTTGATGGTATAAATAGCCAGTCTATGTTTACCATTTCACTCTATTCTTTAATTTATAGATCTCTATCATATCTCCCCTTAGCCATCTTTTTTTGAGTTGAAGAGCTCTAACCTTTTCTTCTCATAGGGTTATCCTTCCTTCCCCTTTATCATTTTTGTTGCTCTTCTCTATACCTTTTCTAATTCTGCTATGTACTTTTTAAGATAGGACAACCAGAATTTCACACAATATTCAAGGTGTGGTTGCCCCGTGGAATGATACAGAGGCATGATAATATCCCTTGTTTTATTCTCTATTCCTTTCCTTATGATTCCTAGTATTCTATTTGTTTTCTTGGCTGCCATTGCACACTGGACAGGTGGTTCCTAATATGAAACCTTGCATTGTATAACCATAGTTTGGGTTGTTCTTTCTTAGGTGCATAACTTTGCACTTGTCCACATTAAATTTCAAATTTGGATGTCCAGTCTACCAACTTATCAAGGTCGTCTTGCAATTTTTCACAATCTTCTTGTGTGTTAACAACTTTAAATAATTGTGTGTCATCTGCAGATTTGATCACCTCACTCGTTATTCCCATTTGCAGGTCATATATGAATATGTTAAAAAGCAACGAGCCCAGGACTGATCCCCGGGGTACTCCACTATTAACCTTTCTCCATTGAGAAAATTGGCCATTTAGCCCTTCTCTCTGCTTTCTATCCTTTTGCAACTAGACTAACTCTAGAGATGTTTCTAAAATAACCTTCTTAACCTCTGTAATTTCTTTCCTGCCTTTTCCTATTACATTAGAAATGTGCATTCCTTAGCATTTAGTTTAATTTTGCACACATAGAAAAATGTATGGAGAATTTATTTAACACACATTAACCTATGAATTCAGGTACAGAGAGTCAATTTCCATGAGCTAACATGGTTTTAAGTGGAGACCAAAATGAACTAAATATGAACATTGGACAAGAATTCAAAAATAAACCAAAAATCATTTTTTCCTCAGCAATATACCTACATTATGTTTCTCATTCTCCAATTTTTCATTTTCTCATCTGAAATTAGTATCTTTTAAAACTATAAACCATTCTTGAATTTATAAAACATTTTACTTTTTTTTATTTTAGCATGCTAATAAAGGACTTGTTTCTATGTCATTCATTTCACATTCTCTCTCCACTCTCTCTCATTTGATGACTCTTATTCTTTATAAACGTTAACCAGCAGAAAAAAAGGAGGTGATAATGCCTCTGTGCATGTCATTAGTGAGACCTCACCTTGAGTACTGTGTTGAATTCTGCAGGATATATCTCAAAGAAGACAGAGAGAGGCTAGAGAAGGTCCATAAGAAGGCAACCAAATTGGATAGTGTATGCACCGACATTTATATAAGATAAGACTAAAGGATCTAAATATGTATACTTCATAGGAGAAGGGAAATGTGGGAGATATGGTAGAGGCATTTAAAAGCAGGAGGCAACCTTTTTCATCGCAATAAAAGTTGTATAGCTAGGTACCATGATGTGAAGCTCTAAGATGGAAGACTATGGAACACCAGAAAATATGTTCTCATAATGGTTGTTAGATACCTGGAATATCCTTCTGGAGGAAGAAGTGCTAATAAAAACACTAATAGATTTTTAAAATTGGATAAACTGAGAGAATATATTAGTGAAAGGATAGAAATGAAGCACATCGGGATAACCTGCATGAGGCAACATTTACAACTTGAAACTGCACAAAGCATGGGGGTTGTAATCTGAATGGAATGGCAGCTACAGTAAAACCCTAGACAGCAGTTATGATTGTATCAGGACTGTAAGAAAGCATAAAGAGATCAATACTATGCCAGATTTTGGTCAGACCTGGGATAGTCATGAGGAAAGAGTGTGTAGAAGAAATGGGAACAAGGGGATGTTGTATTCAGTTGCATATGGGAGTTTTATATGCACATCTGCCAAATGAGTGTAAAATATAAAAGGGTCAGACTGAATTTGCCATTTAAGTCCCTATCTGCTATCATTTACTATGTTAACATGTTACTTTCTTTTTAATGATTTCTTTAATGGAGTAACATAGTAAGATAGTAAATGATGGCAGATAAAGACCTGTATGCCCATCTAGTCTGCCCAGTAAGATGGCTAGAATCGTATACTCATTGAAGGTTACCTCCCTCTACATTATGTCTTTCTTTAGGGTTGAACTTGTTGTTTTGTGCAGGTTACCTCATCTAACAGGGTCTCCATTGCAAGCAAGGTACCAAAGCTCCACCAATTGAAAGATGGCTGGGAAAAATCTTATTGCCAAAGCTATTGCTCCCATTACAGCTTCTGCCTCTGTCAAGATAAAGAGCCCAATGCCAGTTGATGGACCAGTTCCATGTGCAGGATGCCTGCAAGCTGAAGCCCTCATAAAACAAGTGGAGGAGCTCAGAGAAGAGGTGGCAAGGCTGAGAAGCATTTGAGACAGTGAGAAGTACATTGATGAGAAGCTTCTTGAAATATCTAAGCTCTCCGACAGAGATGAAGATGGGAGGCTACAGAATGAAGAGAATTGTACACGAGTCACCAGAGTCTACAGAATCAAAAAGTCAACTCCTCAATCCCTTGAATTGAAGAACCAGTATGCAGCCCTGGAAGTGGAGGAGGTGAAAGCTTCCCAGGAAAGTGAAGAACCAGAGCTCAGGCACCCCAAAGATGTGGAATCAGTGACCACAAGGAAGCGAAGGGTAGTGTGGTTGGTGACTCCCTTCTGAGGGTACTGAGGTATTCATCTGCCAACCAGACTTGATGTCCAGTGAGGCTTGTTGTCTGCCAGGTGCAAAAATCCAAGATTTTATGTAGAGTTTTCCAAGACTCATCAAGCTTACTGACTATTATTTGATATTGCACATCCATGTCATCTTTAGTAGTGATATTGCAGAAGGCGTGTCTGGTAAGGTTTGCCTCTTTGCGGATAATACCAAAATCTGCAATAGAGTAGACACCCAGGAAGGAGTAGGTAACATGAGGAGGGATCTAGTGAAACTTGAAGAATGGTTGAGAATTTGACAGCTGAGATTTAATGCTAAAAAATGTAGGGTCATGCATTTGGGCTGCAAAAATCCAAGGGAGCAGTACCGTGTAGGGTACAAAGTACTTCTGTCCACAAAAGAAGGGTGGGACCTTGGCGTGATTGTTTCTGATGATCTTAAAGTGGTTAAAGAGGTAAAAAAGGCAACGGCAAAAGCCAGAAGGATGCATGCGTGCATAGGGTGAGGAATGGCCAGCAGAAAAAAGGCGATCTTATTTGGAGTATTGTGTGCAATTCTGGAGACCACATCTTCAAAAGGATATCCACAGGTTAGAGTCGGTGCAGAGGGTAGCTACTAAAATAGTTAGTGTTCTCCGTTATAAAGCAATAGGTATATGTTAGAGGAAAGGTGGGATAGAGGAGATATGAGAGAGATGTTTAAATACCTACATTCTGTTGTAGTCATACAAAACAATTAGGTCAATTTACCGAACGATTGGTTAATACCACAAAAAACAAAAAATCGTTCATGTATTAGTCAAGGTGATTCAAAAAAACTTTAATTTTACGATAAGCATCCAGAACATTTACTTAGATACCTGAGGTCTCAGACTCTGTGGCTCTGCCATTAGAACTTCCGTCCGTTTTTAAAGCAGGTTGCCCATTTGCATCAACGACCTCAATATAAAAGAACTAAGCAGGTGACTATGCTTTGATAACCATTCACGTTTCACTGAAAGTACTATGTAATCACTTATCTGAAAGGCATAAGTACACCCGCTGACATAGGACAGTTTAAAGATCCCGACGCCCTTCACAGGTACCGATCTCGCGTTTCATTACTGTACTTTCATCAGGGGATCTGCCAAAATTAAACGTCCACCGTTCTTCTTATTCATAAGCTGTGAAAAACAGATATATCAAACTTACATGTATTAACGATACACCCAACCCATCACAAAAAACTATCAAAACTCGTAAAAACCCAGAAAAACAAAACAGAACATGAAAATAAACCAAAAAACATCAAAATAAATACCTAAAAGCAATTTCCGCTGCCCGCATTTCGCCAGTTAATTATCCTTGCTCTTCTCGGCTCCAATGAAACGCCGTGCATGCGCACTGAACTACTCCTTCCATTTTTAAAGGGACTTGAAAGCTCAATAACCAATCAAAAACTACCCCCCACTCTATCAATGAATCAGACAAACCTAACATGAAAGACACCACTTTACTCCCACATCAACAAACTGATCAAGGCAGCAAATTCGAAGTTGATCATATTGATGTTGTTTCTGCATGCAATGATCCACTATGGGGGCCTCGCGTATACCGCATTTAAGCCAGCTCTTATGCTCCCTGATTCGAATATGGAATGCCCGAGTGGTTTTCCCTATGTATGCCAATCCACAAGGGCAAATGATGGCATATACCACACAAGTAGACCCACAAGTAGTGGATGATTTCAATTCCCTTCGGAGACCATTGTATTCGAAAAACGAAACTGTCAATGTCAATGGACAAATATCACAGTTGCCACAGCTACGATGTCCTTTCGGCATAGCTCCCCCAGAGGTGGTATCTAGCGGCCGTAACACCGCTGGGCTCAACAGTTCTTTAAGGTTCCTGTCCCTAGTCCAAACACATCTGATCGATTTCTCCTGTAAGCCCGGTATTGCCGCAAGAATATTGGAATGTTTCTGAATAATGCACTGTATCTTCATACTTAAAGGGGTATATCTCGTTATAAAATTCACATGAGATGAATCTTCCTCCCTCAAAGTGGTTAAACATGGTTCCGACAGCAAAGCCCGGTGGTTAAAAAGCGCTCAAATGTAGGCTCTTTTAACAATCTGATATGGGTACCCCCGGGACAGAAAATCATCAAATAATCCTCTCGATCGACGTTTATACTCTCGGACATCTGAACAGTTCCTGCGAAACCGCAGGAACTGTGAATATGGAAGACCTTTCTTGAGGCGACGGGGGTGCAAGCTACGAAAATGCAGAAACGTGTTCTTATCAACAGATTTCTTAAAAACTGACGTCTTCCATCCAGATGGACTTCTCGTGATCTTCAAATCCAAAAATGTCAAAATGTCTCTGTGAAAAGAGTGTGTAAAGGTGATGTTTATATCACAACGATTAATCCACTCCAAAAACTGGCGGAGAGACTCCTCTGTGCCCCGCCACATCAAAAAAATATCGTCGATATATCTCCACCATAATAAAATCTGCGGAGTATAGTGCGATGGAATCACCCATTGACGCTCAAAAATCCCCATAAAGAAATTCGCAATGGATGGGGCACAGGTGGCACCCATAGCTACTCTGGCAATCTGCTGGTATAGATCACCTTGAAAAAGAAAATAATTTCTTTGAATAGCTAACTGAGCCAGAGCCATAATAAACTGAACTTTAGGTGTTGAGACATCTCCACGCTGATGAAGTACTTGGACAATTACTTGCAACGCCGCCTCTTGAGGAATGTGGGTATATAAAGAAACCACATCCAATGTGGCAAGTAAAACATCTGGACTATTCGACCATTGATTCATACTCTTTAAAGTCTGCAAGAAATGAGTCGTATCTCTAACATAAGACGGTATAATTTCTAGCAAAGGCCGTAGATATGAATCTACATAGATGGAGAGGGGTTCAAGAACGCTGCCCCGCGTGGAGACAATAGGACGGCCCGGAGGCAACTGTGGATTTTTTTGTACCTTAGGTACTATATAAAATTTAGCTGTGGTTGGAGCCGTCATATTCAAAAAATTGTACTCTTTGCGGGTAATAACGCCATCCGCTAAAGCAGATTGAGTTAATGACCGAATTTTACGCTGTAAAAAATCCAGGGGATCCATTTCCAATTTAATGTACACTGTACGGTCTTGCAGTTGAGTTAAAGCTTCATTAATATAGGCCTCTCTAGACTGGACCACTATCGCTCCCCCTTTATTGGCCTGCTTGATAACTATGTCAGATCTATTACGCAATTCCTTCAGAGCCTGTCTTTCCCCTCGAGTTAAAGCTGTATGATATAATTTATGCTTATCCTGCAGCATAGACACCTCCTTCAATACCAGCTGTTTAAAAACGTCTAGGGCCGGATGAATAGGGCCCAGAGGAGACCATGAAGACTTAAAAGGCAGTGGCACTCGTGGAACCTGTGACTCAACATTTGATCCTCCCAATTGTGAATCCATCTCACCAAAATAAGTCTTAAGCTTCAGCTTGCGTAGCAGTTGTTCAAAGTCCAGTCTAAATTGAAAATAATCAAACCTAATATAAGGCACAAAAGATAAACCTTTATTTAATATTTGTACAGCATCCCTTGAAAATGATTGTCCTGAGATGTTCATCAAAAGATCCTCAGGAGTTGACTCACAGCTCATTTCTTGCGTGAGCTGTGACGATCTCGTTGACGTGTTTGGCCCTGTTGGTCTATTGGTTTCTTGAATTTCTCTTTGCGTCCCTGATCCTCGTCTAAAAAATATTTTTCACTTCTGGAGGAAGCTGTAGAATCTATAGACAACAATTCATCTGATGCCTCATCAAAAGTTACTCGTTTCTTAAACTTCTTGGTGAAAACACGTTTTGTGTTCATCCAGGGATAAATATAACCTGTCATGGTCTCCTCCAGGCCCTATTCATCCGGCCCTAGACGTCTTTCATGTTAGGTTATGTCTGATTCATTGATAGAGTGGGGGGTAGTTTTTGATAGGTTATTGAGCTTTCAAGTCCCTTTAAAAATGGAAGGAGTAGTTCAGTGCACATGTGCGGCGTTTCATTGGAGCCGAGAAGAGCAAGGATAATTAACTGGCGAAATGCGGGCAGAAGAAATTGCTTTTAGGTATTTATTTTGATGTTTTTTGGTTTATTTTCATGTTCTGTTTTGTTTTTCTGGGTTTTTACGAGTTTTGATAGTTTTTTGTGATGGGTTGGGTGTATCATTAATACATGTAAGTTTGATATATCGGTTTTTCACAGCTTATGAATAAGAAGAACGGTGGACGTTTAATTTTGGCAGATCCCCTGATGAAAGTACAGTAATGAAACGCGAGATCGGTACCTGTGAAGGGCGTTGGGATCTTTAAACTGTCCTATGTCAGCGGGTATACTTATGCCTTTCAGATAAGTGATTACATAGTACTTTCAGTGAAACGTGAATGGTTATCAAAGCATAGTCACCTGCTTAGTTCTTTTATATTGAGGTCATTGATGCAAATGGGCAACCTGCTTTAAAAACGGACGGAAGTCCTAATGGCAGAGCCACAGAGTCTGAGACCTCAGGTATCTAAGTAAATGTTCTGGATGCTTATCGTAAAATTAAAGTTTTTTTGAATCACCTTGACTTATACATGAACGATTTTTTTGTTTTTTGTGGTAAATACCTCCATGGCATAAAGAGGAGAGCCTCTTTCATTTGAAAGAAAGCTCTGCTATGAGGGGAGATAAGACAAGGTTGAAAGGGAATTGACTCTGGAGTAATATGCGGAACTATTTCTTTCCAGAAAGAGTGGTAGATGCATGGAAAAGTCTCCCAGTGCAGGTAGTAGAGACAAGGACAGTATCCAAATTCAAAAAAGCATGGGACAAACACAGAAACGGGACTCTTGTAGTTGATATGGATGGGCTGACTATATAGGCCATTTGGTCTTTTTCTGCCGTCATGTTTCTAATTTTAGGAGCATAAGCATTTTTAAAGTTTGCTTTGGTTCCATCTTCTTGCTATATAGGAATCCTTTGAGTCTGTCCCACGCCTTTTAAAATTCTGTCAATGTTTTTGCCCCCACCAACTCCTTTGGGAGCGTATTCCAGATATCCACCAACCTTTCCATAATAAAGCATTTCCTGATGTTGGTTTTAAGTTTATCATCTTGCAACTTCATTTCATGCCCTCTATTTCCCATGTTTGAACATGTTTTTTGTTCATTAATATCCTCTCAGTATTTACATTTCTGTATCATGTCTCCCTGTATTTCCTCTCGTCTGGGACATGCATATTTAGATCTCTACATGACACAGGCCCCTGATCATTTTGGTCATCTTTCTCTGAACCATTTCAGATCATTTTTTATTTATTTAGCAGGTTTTTTTATTCCACCTTATCCTTCAATCAAATCGGTTTACAATGAAACAACAAGCTATACATAAAAGCTAGTGCAAATATAACGATAGAATAATTATTACATTAAACAGCGATAATCAAGACCAACATGGAACTTATATACAGCAAGAGGGGAAGGGATGAAGTGTAAATTGAACTTGGCTTAGAGGTGTGGGCTGCATTAAATGTCTGGAAAGAAGGTAGTTGCTTAAGTGATGTGTCCGAAATGTTCAGTAAATAAGTGCATCTTTAGCTTTTTACAGAAGTCCTCGATGTCTGTTATGGTTCTGATGTCTTCTGGTAGGAAATTCCATAATGCTGGGGTAGAGAGGGTAAACACCCTTTTTGATGTAGTTTGATTGGATTTCTGGTACACGGATGGGATGGTAATCATGCTTTTATTGTCAATTCTCCTGGGACATGAACTGGCATTTTGAGAAATTAGTTCTTGTAGGGTATCTGCAGAGGAATGATGTAGGATTTTAAAGATTATGAACAGTATCTTGAACTTAGTCTGGTGGATTATAGGTAGCCAGTGAAGTTGGCTAAATATAGGAGTTATGTGATCTTATTTGGAGTTTCCAGTGATGATTTGGGTGGCCGTATTCTGTGCCAATTGAAGTGGCTCTATGGAATTCATTGACAGGCCCTGGTATATCGAATAACAGTAATCTAGGATTGGTGCGACTACTGCTTGAAATACAGTATGGAAGAGATCCTGGCTACAGGGCCAGCCCACCCATCGTGCAAGAATGTTGTTTGCACAGGGCCCCGCGTTTCAGGGGGCCCCGCACAAACAACATTCTGCATCTGCCGGTAAATTTAAAAAAGAAAACTTGCTGCTGCTACCGCTGCCAACATGGCAGCGGCAGAATCAAGCATCCAGCAGGGCCGCCCTGCCTGGCAGAGTCCTCCATGCGGCCTCAGCTCCCTAAGTGCCGGCTTTCAGAGCCGCGAAGGGAGAGCTTCTCCCTCACGGCTCTGTTAAGCCGCTGGCGCTGATGGGAAACAGGATTTCCTGTTTCCCTTCAGCCCCGAGGGCTTAAACAGAGCCGCGAGAAAGGGAAACTCTCCTTTCGCAGCTCTGAAAAGTCTGCGCTGAGGGAGCTGAGGCCGCATGGAGGACTCTGCCTGGCAGGGGGGGCCCGCGGGACACTCGATTCTGCCGCTACCAAGGCGGCAGCGGCAGCAAGTTTGGATTATTAAAAATCTACCTGGGCTATGGGGGGGGGGCTAAGACTAAAAATGGGGTGTTGGGGGGTTAGGACTGGTAATGGGCTATGGGGGGACTAGGACTGGTAATGGGCTGATGGGGGGGCTAGGACTGGTAATGGGCTATGGGGGTCTAGGACTGGAAATGGGCTGATGGGGGGATGGACTAGTAATGGGCTATGGGGGATAAGACTGGAAATGGGCTATGGGGGGCTAGGACTGGTAATGGGCTGGGGAGGTTGCTAGGACTGGAAATGGGCTGTGTGGAAGGGGGGCTTGAACTGCAAATTGCTGATGGGGAGGGGGCTTGGAATGGAAATGGGCTGTGAGGGGAGGGAGCTAACACTGGAAATGGGCTGAGTGGGGGGGGAAAGCTAGGACAGGAAATGGGCTGATGGAGGGACTAGGATAGGACTGGAAATGGGCTGTTGGGGGTGCTAAGATTGGAAATGGGCTATGGTGGGGGCTTGGATTGAAATGGACTCATGGAGGGGCTAGAACTGGAAGTAGGTTCATGGGGGGCTTGGATTGGATATGGGCTGAGTGGAGGGGAGCTAGGATTTGACATTGGCTGATGGTGGGGCTAGGAAAGGACTAGAAATGGGCTGATGGGGGCTGGGATTAGAAATGAGCTGATGGAGGGACTCAGATAAGACTGGAAATGGATGGGAAAGCTAGGACTGGAAATGGGCTGATGGTATGGCTAGGATAGGATTGAAAATGGGCTGATGGGGAGCTATGACTGGAAATGGGCTGATGCGGGAACTAGAAGGGAGCAGATGCTGGGTGGGGCTGGAATAAGAAGGGAGTTGGGGGAGGATTACAATGGGATGGAGCTGAGAGAGTGAAATGGAGAGGGGAAAAATATTTTGTGTGAGAGGGAAGACAAATCTACAATTGGCCGGGCATTGGGAGAGTAAGTGGGGATTGAGGATAGAGGGGTAAAATTTGAGTGGATAAAATAGGAATGAGGAAAGAGCAAAAGGAGAAAGATTAGTATGTTAAAGCAGATGTAGAGAGAGAGTGGAAAAAAAACCTAGAAGAGAGAAGAAAGGACAAATGGACAGCAGACAATGAAGAGTTAGCAGAAGACACGAAGAAACCAGAAGAAAGTGGCTGGAGCAATTACAACTAAAAAAAAATATACAAAAGGTAGAAAAATATCTCTATTTTGAAATTATTAAATGGAATATGTCAGCTCTGGGAAATGTACATCATTAACGTCTGCGCGTTGTTTAGTACAAGTGGAAATTAATTTATACTTTTATTTCTACAGTGTTGTTGTACATTCCAAGTTTGGCTTTTGGGGTTCCAAGTTTAATTATTGTCTTCCTATTTCTAAATTGTGATTCCTTGTTTGGTGATGGTTTATGTTCTGCATGTGTAACTGAGCTGAGGTATTCTGTTTATGTAATTCCTATTTGACATTGCCACTTGTTCTCTTTCCCCAGTAGGTCATGTATTGTTATTCTCTGAAATGTATTGGTTTAATATTTGCAGTGTTGCCTTTTGATAGGTAGAGTATGGTGCTTTGTGAGTCCTGGTAGTGCTGTTAGGATATGGCGGGTTTGCTATGGGTTCTAAATGGGCAGTGTTTGTAGTAGTTCCTAATGTGCCTGGCGGTTGGCACTGGATTATAGTAATGTAGAAATCTTTTAGTCTTTCTTTATCCATACACTCATTAAGAGGCATGTTTACTAAAAGTTAGCATATGGTAACATTATGCTACTTTTATGCAAATGAGGCACCATATGCAAATGAGGCCCCGCACCCAGTCTCCGCACATGGCCCCGCATCCGCCTTGGGCCACCCCTGCCTGGCTAAGTACTGGTTTTATGTTCTTGAGGAGTTTCATCTTGTAGTAATCATTTGCAGTGGTTTTATTTATATGAGACTTCAACCTGGAAAAGAGATGGATGAGGGGAGATATGATAGAGGTCTATAAATTAATGAATGGAGTAGAACGGGTAAATGTAGATCAATTGTTTACACCATCAAAATGTAGAAAGACTATGGGACATGCAAGGAAGCTACAGTGTAAGCCTTATAAGACTAATAAGAGAACATATTTTTTCACTCAACATATAATAAAAGTCTGGATTTCATTATACCAGAGGATGTAGTGAAAGCTGTTAGTGTAGCTGGGTTTAAAAAAGGTTTGGACAAGTTCTTAGAGGAAAGGTCCATAAATCATTATTAAAGGGGACCCAGGAATCCACTGCTTGTCCCAATACCTGTGTCTTCTGGGGAAACTGCTAGGTACTTGTGACCTAGATTGGCCACTGTTGGAAACAGGATATTGGGCTTGATGGACCTTGGTCTGACCCAGTATAGCATATCTTTTGTTCTTATGAAAGCTGAGATTTTGATCCAGCGTGATACCAAAGTACTTAACTTCCTTTTGCACCTTAATGGTTCTATGTGAAATGCAGATGTCTTGTGGGGGATTGAATGAGGAGTCTCTTGTAATGAATAAAGCCTCAGTTTATTATACGAGGGTTGCTCAGAAAGTAATGCCCCAGATGTTTTTTCCCAGTCCAGAATGAAGATAGAGGTGTGAAATTGAAAGGGTAGTAACCTGGAACTTCAAAGGACACGTGTGTAATTTTACCATCGTCCGACAAATAGCGAGGCGGTAGTGATCCTTCAAATGGCGTCTGTGAGTGACACACGGTACAAACAATGAGCTGTAATTGAATTCTTGGTGGAGGAGAAAGAAAGTGTGATAAACATTCATAAACGGTTGTGTGCTGTGTATGGAAGTTCTGCGGTATATAGGAGCACCGTTGGATGATGGGTGAAGAGAGTAAAGGCTTCAGGAAGAGGTAAAAAGGAACTGGAAGATCGGCCGTGGTCTGGGCGTCCTGTCTCAGCCACCAGTCCTGACAAGTTGCAGCGCGCTGATGACATTATTTGTGCGGATCAGCGCATCATGAGTCAGGTATTGTCCGTACAGCTTTCCATCAGTAGAGGTAGTGCAATGGCAATTATTGACTCTTTGGGATTTTCAAAGGTGTGTGCAAGATGGGTTCCGCAAAGTCTCACAACCGAACACAAACGCCAAAGGAAAGACATCTGCTCTGATTTGTTGGAGCATTTTGAAGCTGAGGGGGAGGCCTTTTTGTCCCAGATCATCACAGATGACGAAACCTGGGCTCACCACTATGAACCAGAGACTAAAAGGCAGTCCATGGAATGACATCATGCCCACTCATCAAGAAAAAAGAAGTTCAAGACCACTCCTTCCGCTGGAAAAGTGATGATCACTGTCTTTTGAAACATTGAGGGCATAATTCTGGTGGATGTGCTTGAGAGAGGTGAAACAATCAATTCAGACAGGTACATCAAAACCCTTCAAAAACTGAAACGGCGTTATTTGCGAGTGCGGCCTAACAGTAATCCAGGAGACATGTTGCTTCAACACGATAATGCTCGTCCTCACACAAGCCTCCGAACCCAAGAGGCAATCGCCAAATTTGGTTGGACAGTGCTCCCCCACCCACCCTACAGTCCTGATCTGGCACAATCAGATTTTCATTTGTTTGGACCACTAAAGGATGGCCTGTGTGGAACAAGGTTTGAAGATGACATGAGCATGATTCGTGCTGTAAAAAAATGGCTGCATGAACAGGATACGAGCTGGTACAGAGGAGGAATTAATACCCTCGTTTCTCGCTGGTGTAAGGCCGTAGATGTTGATGGAGATTATGTAGAAAAATAATATGCGTTAAGGACACATTAATTTATACTGTGAGTGATTTTTATACATTTTGAATGAAAACTCTCTGAGAAAAATAATGTGGGGCATTACTTTCTGGACAACCCTCGCAGTTTACTGCTAAGTTGTTGTTGCCTAGCCAGCTGATCACATCTTCCATACAATTAGTTATGGGCAGATGAGGGTTGATGTAAATTGGAGTGAAAGCCATGATATTATCAATATATAGCTGCTATTGTATGTTGTACTATTTGATAATATTGCAGATGGGATGGATGTAGGTGTTAAAGAGCTTTGAAGAGATTGATGATCCTTGAAGGATGCCCTATGTTATGCTGAAGGGAGTGGATTTCAGCATGCTACATTTTACTTGCTTTGGCTGTTCCTGAAATATTATTAAAACCACTTTAGAGTGGTGCCATAATGACCAATTTCCTGGAGGCATCACAGCATGGGATACTATATCAAAGGCAGCTGATATGTCCATGAATATCAGTATGAAGCTGCTGCCCCCATTACAACTTCTGCCTCTGTCCAGACAGAGGTCCCAATGCCAGTTGAAGGACCAGTCCATGTGCATGGTGCCTGCATGCTGAGGCTCTGAGGAAACAAGTGGAGGAACTTAGAGAGGAGGTGGCGAGGCTGAGGAGCATTCAAGACAGTGAGAAGTACATTGATGAGAAGCTTCTTGAAACATCCAAGCTCTCTAGCAGAGGAGAAGATGGGTGCCAACAGAATGACGAAGGTTGGACACAAGTCATCAGGGCCTGAAGAATCACCCATCCAACTTCTCCAGCCCTTGAATTGGAGAACCATTATGCTGCCCTGGAAGTGGAGGAGGTGAAAGTATCCTTGGAAAGGAAAGAACCAGAGCTCAAGTACCCCAAAGTTACAGAATCAGTGACCACACGGAAGCAAAGGGTAGTGGTGGTTGGTGACTCTCTTCTGAGGGGTACTGAGGCGTCCATCTGCCAACCAGGCTTGATGTCCAGAGAGGTATGCTGTCTGCCTGGTGCCAAGATGTTATGGAGAGTTTGCCGAGACTCATCAAGCCCACTGACTATTACCCAATGTTGCTAATCCATGTCGGAACAAATGATACTGCCAGGTATCCCTCTGAGCATATCAAAAGTGACTTCATGGCTCTGGGACAGAGGGTGAAGCAGTTAGGTGCACAGGTGGTGTTCTCTTCAATCCTCCTTGTTGAGGGTAAAGGCCAAGGCAGAGAGGCTCGCATCCTGGAGATGAATGCATGGCTGCGTGGATGGTGTCATCGAGAGCGTTTTGGTTTCCTAGACTATGGGATGCTGTTCCAAGGGTTGCAGAGCAGAGGTGACATCCATCTGTCCAAGAAAGGTCAACACATCTTCAGTAGTAGACTGGCTAATCTACTGAAGAGGGCTTTAAACTAGATTCATTGGGGATGGGTGAAAAAAGCCCCCAGGTAAGTGATACATTCAATATCTTTATGGAAATGGGTAACAGGGGTAACATATGGAAAGCAGTGTGTATAAATGCCCATGGCTTGGGAAGTAAGATCCCTGATGTTGACGCTTTGGTGGGAGTGGCCGACTTGGATTTAGTGGCAGTTACAGAAACATGGTTCACAGAAAACCATGACTGGGATGTAACTATACCTGGCTATTCTTTATTCAGAAAGGACAGAGTAGGAAAAAGGGGAGGAGGAGTGGCACTATATGTAAAAAATACAATTAAAGCTTTGGAATTACAGATCTTAAAAGGGAGAGAGGAGGCATTGTGGGTTAAACTAGAAAGAGGGAAAGAGAAATCTATTTGCATTGGTGTGATATACAGACCTCCCTCACAAGAGGAAGAGGTGGACAGAAAGTTAATTGAAGACATACGCAGCATTGCTAGGAAAGGGGAAATGCTACTGATAGGGGATTTCAATATGCCGGATGTTGATTGGCACATTCCTGCTGCAGTATCTAGCAGCAAAGAGATCCTGGATTCTCTACAGGGAGAACTATTCAAGCAATTGGTAACAGACCCCACACGTGAAGGGGCCATACTGTACTTGGTGCTTACCAATGGTGAAAGTGTTTCTGATGTTATAATAGAAGATCATTTTGCATACAGTGATCACCAGATGGTGTGGTTCAGTATTAGGACTAGGGCTGTTAGAATCCATTCAAAGGTGAGGGTCTTAGACTTTAGGAAGACTAACTTTGCCAAGATGGGCCAATACCTCAGGGAGTCGTTAGCGGGATGGGAACAGCTGGGGGATGTAGAAAAACAGTGGGCAAAACGGAAAGGGGGTATTTTAAGGGCAGCCAACTTTTTGTTAAAATGGTAAATAAAGGTAAAAGGAAAAGGAGACCGCTATGGTTTTCGAAAGAAGTAGCTGAAAAAGTGAAGAAAAAGAGGGAGGCTTTTATGAAATACAAGAGATCACAGAGAGAGGAAGACAGGCATCTATATTTGGAAAAACTTAGAGAAGCTAGCAAAGTAGCCAGGAAAGCAAAGTTTCAAAAAGAGGAGGAAATAGCCAATGCAATAAAATGTGGGGGATAAGACATTTTTCAGATATGTTATTGAGAAGAGGAAGGGCAAAAGTGGAATTGTCAGACTCAAGGATGAAGGGGAGGAATATGTAGAAGCTGATGAGGATAAAGCGGAATTGCTTAGCAAATATTTCTGTTCTGTGTTCACAGATGAAGAACCATAACCAGGAGCAGGACCTCAGAAAACACCCACAAACAGGAACAGAAGCGAGGGACATCTTGAACAATTTTCAGAAGACTGTGTTTGTGAGAAACTAGCTCAATATAAAGTAGACAAAGTGATGGGACAGGATGGGATACACCCTAGAATACTGAGAGAACTTGGGAACATTCTTGCAGCTCCACTGACTGACCTTTTCAATGCATCGTTTGAGTCAGGAGTGGTGCCAAAGGACTGGAGAGAGGCTCATGTGGTGCCTTTAAACAAAAGTGTAAGTAAGGATGTGGTTGAAAACTACAAGCCGGTTAGTTTAACTTTGGTGGTGAGTAAATTATTGGAAACGCTGCTGAAAGAGAAAATAGTGAGGTTTCTGGAGTCCAGAGGATTACAGGATCTGAGGCAGTATGAATTCATCGGAGGCAGGTCTTGTCAGACAAATCTGATTGATTTATTTGACTGGGTGACCAGGGAGTTGGACTGAGGGGAGAGCCCTAGATGTGGTGTATTTGGATTTCAGTAAAGCCTTTGACACTGTTCCTCACAGGCAACTTATAAACAAACTGAGCACCCTAGGGATGGACCCTAAAGTTACTGCTTGGGTTAGAAATTGGTTGGGTGGGAGGCGACAAAGAGAACAGATAAATGGGGCTCACTCTGAGGAGAAGGATGTTACCAGTGGTGTGCCCCAGGGATCTGTCCTTGGTCTGATTCTTTTTAACATCTTTGTTAGTGATATAGCGGAAGGGCTGTCGGGTAAGGTTTGACTTTTTGCGGATGATATCAAAATCTGCAATAGAGTAGACGCCCAAGAAGGTGTAGATAACATGATAAGGGATCTAGCTAAGCTTGAAGAATGGTCTAGAATCTGGCAGCTGGGATTTAATGTTAAAAAATGTAAGGTCATGCATTTGGGCTGCAGCAATCCAAGAAAACAATATAGTATAGGGGGTGAAGTACTTTTGTCCACTAAAGAAGAGCGGGACCTGGGCATGGTTGTGTCTGATGATCTTAAAGTAGCTAAACAGGTAGAAAAGGCGATGGCAAAATCTAGAAGGATGCTTGGGTGCAAATGGAGAGGAATGGCTAGCAGAAAAAATGAGGTGATAGTGCCTCTGTATAAGTCTTTGGTGCTACCTCATTTGGAGTATAGTGTGCAATTCTGGAGACAGCACCTTCAAAAGGATGTGAACAGGATGGAGTCGGTGCAGATGGTGGCTACTAAAATGGTTAGTGGTCTTCATTATAAAGCATATGAGGACAGACTTAAGGATCTTAATATGTTCACCTTAGAGGAAAGGCGGAATAGAGGTGATATGATTGAGATGTTTAAATACCTCCGTGGCATAAATGTTCAGGGAGAGAGCCTCTTTCAATTGAAAGCAAGTTCTGCTATGAGGGGACATGAGATGAGGGTGAAGGAGGATAGATTCAGGACTGATGTGCGGAAATATTTCTTTACGGAAAGAGTGGTGGATCCGTGGAATAGTCTCCCAGTGGAGGTGGTAGAGATGAGGACAGTAACTGAATTCAAAATAGCATGGGACAAACACAGAGGATCTCTAAAGGAAAAAAGGGGACTGTTGTAGTTGTTAATATGGAAGGACAGACTAGATAGGCCATGTGGTCTTTTTCTGTTGTCATGTTTCTATGTTTCTATGAAGCCTGATTTGATGTTATTAATTCCCCTGATGATTGTATCCAGGAGTAAAGTTATCAGTATTTCCACATTATGATTTGGTTTGAACCCGTATGGATAGGGTCCAGGGGGCGTGCTGGTCTATGTGGTCTTGTAACTCCCTTTGGACCACTTTTTCAGTAATTTTTGCCATAAAAGGTAGACTGGATATTGGGCATTATGATGCTGGAACATTTATCTTTATCTTTATCTTTTATGTTGCGTGATATGTTGTTGAGGATTGGCCAAATAGTAGTGTCCTTGAGTGAATTTGGCATGTAGCCTAGAGTAAGGGCCGTTGTTATTATGTTGCGTATGAAGTGTATGAGGGGTTTTTTTTTATTGATTTTATCCAGTCAGCAGGATATGGGTCTGACAGTGAGATGGTGGTGCTGGTGGAGGAAATAATGTGTTCTATTTGTTGGCTGCTGGGCTTATGAAACTGGCACCATGTTGCAGTACAGGTTGGATCTTGGTTGCTGATTGTTATGGTAGATGGTGTGTTCTTTGTTAATTGCATATGCTTGGTCATTAGATGGTTTGCTATGTCTTGTGGGTGTATTTCAGGGTGTGACTGTCGTGCTAGGGCCCTGGTGAGTGGCTGAACTATTTCAAAATGCTCTCGTGGTTTATTTGCTGATTTCGCAATGTGGTTGGTTTAGAATTGTTGCTTGGAGGTGTTTATGAGATTGTTGTATTTATGTTGTTTGTTTCTGTATTATTGTAGGGTGATAGTGGATTTTGTCTGCCTCCATTGTCTTTCAAGTTTCCAAAGTGTTTGTTTGGTTTGCTTGATCTTGGAGGAGTACTGTTTTTTTTACATGTGGTTGTGTGGAGTTTGCTTGGAGCTGGAGCTGCTGCGAGGATGGTTTCGTTCCAGTTTTCCATGGTGATGTCAAGGTCGAGTATTTCATGATTCAGAATTGGAAATATTTCTTGCAAAAAGTTTTATTTGTGGAAGCTTTTGAGCCTTCTCACATTGTGCTGTTGGGGTTGTCAACCAACTGGTATTTGGCCAGTTGTGCACACCAGAGGCCAGAGACTAATAAGACAAAAAAAACATCCAATGTAAAAGCCGACTTTCTGCTAACTATGGCATCATCTGCTTGCCTTCCGACCTCTACTGCCTTTAACTTTGACCTCTTCCTCCCTCTCGAAATCTGGCATCAATTATTTTCTTCCCCTCTACCCCCCACCCCTGTTTGCAAGGGCAAGACTAATGACAAAATATCAAACCAGACCCATAGACAGCTACAGTAAGAAGCATGGAACATTGTGCTCATGCCTGCAAAAGGCTCAGCTGTATCCCACCCACAATAGAAAAAGGAAGTCAGTATGGAGACAGGATACAGCTAAGCCTTTTTTACAGTTGCAGAGTCAAGGTTCTATGTTTCCTGTCTTTTACTGTGGCTGCCTGAAGGACTAGGTGATTTACTGTAATTGATTGCTGTAGGTTCAGGAGTTGAGGGATGATGCTATGATTGAACTTTTCCTGCCATGGGGAGAGGGGAAGGAAGTGAAGGGAAGGGAAGAAAGGTTTATACCAGACTAGTGGGGGAAGATATTGGATAGGAGGGAGGAAGAAAATACTTAAGGAGAGACTTGCTAGGCACTAGGAAGGGTGAATAGTGGGAAGGCGAGATACTAAAGGAGTGAAGGCTGATGCCAGACTGGGGAGAGATGCTAGGCCTGGGAGAGGGAGGGGAGAAGGTGGATGCCAGACTGGAGATGATGCAGGAGCTGGGGAGGGGGGAGACAATTGATGCAATTTGTTTGTTTGTTTATTTATTTAACAGGTCTTTTATACTGCCTCATCTTCCAATCAAGGTGGTTTACATTGCAACTGCAATATTATGGAGAGATGCTGGGCTTGGGGAGGGGGGATGATTAATGCTGGACTGGGGGAAGATGCTAGACTGGGGGGGAGGATGATTGATGGACAGACATGCTGGACCACCAGGTGAAGTTAGCAGATGGAGATAGGGAGAGGCTGGATATCGGAAGGTGGGTAGGAAAATAGCTGGACATTCTGAGGAGGGCAGAGTAGGGAATCTGAGAAGAGATGATAGATTGGAGGGAGCTAGGGAGACAGAGAAGATATATTGGAGATTTGAGGGTTGCCTAAGAACACAGACAGATACTGGACATACGGGGGGGGGGGGCAGGAGGGAAGATTAGAGAACAGGAACATGCTGGAATGGCAGGAGCAGGGAGACAGGAGAGACCCTAGACCTGATAGAGGAGGAAATAGGATTACAGAGGAAAGATGCTGGACATGGAGTGGGACATTAAAGACACAGAAGAGATACCAGAGCTGGAGGGGCTCTAGGTAGACCAAGAGGATGCTGGGCATGAGGGGACAGAGTGACACTGATAGGGAGATGCTGTACATTGACAAATAGAGAGAGAGGAAAATTAGTAAAACAGTGGGTAATAAGAGGCTTGAGAAGAGAAAGAGAAGGGGAGTAGGAGGACTGAGTTGAGGGAGAAAAAGATGGAAAGCTGTAGGTAGATGCCAGAGAATGAGGTAAATTGAGGACTGAGTGGTAAGAAGAGCTGAAATATGTATAGATAAACAGAAAAATAAATGGAGGAAAACTGAAAAGAAGAAATCAATGTATGTATGGGAGGAAGCGGAGACAGAAGAGAGAAATTGCCAATGGACAGCTAACCCTTGAAAGAGAGTTCAGAAAAGGTGGAGGAATGCAGTAACCAGAGCCTGGGATCAACACAATTAGAAAAATTAAATGGCCAGACAACAGACAGATAAAATAACTTCATTTTCTGTTTGGTTATTGGAATATATCAATTTCTTGAATGTACATCTGCCAGGATTGATGTTAGACATGGCTGAGACCTAGCTTAGCTGAGGACAAAATTTGGGAGGGGATCAAGGCAGAAATTTGGGAGGAAGCCCCATAGCCAGTTGGAGGCTGGGCCTTTTTCAACTTCAGGCAGAATTGGGGTCCTTTATGGCTTGGGGGCACAAAATAGTTTTCCTGGTTGCTCCCCACCCCACCACCTAATTTCAGCCCTGATATCTGCTATCTATATATGTTACACAGAGCAGGGAGAAATGCATCTCTTTCTGTTTTTCTGGTATCGCACTGCATGTAGCATCCAGTTCTAGGGGTTTCATTTTCATTATTTGTCTACATATTTCTTTTTTTTTTTCACTTTGTAGTCATTTATTTTGCATTTGAGGAGTGTCTGCATTCTTTGTGCATGACTGGTTATGAATTTTCTCTGTGTCAATCTGTGGTAGTCTGGTTTGTTTAGTTTTCCCAGTAGGTATATTGATATTCTAAGGCCCACTGCAATATTTACAGTGCCACCTTTTCCTAGATAGGATGCTTGTTGGGGAAATTCAGAAGTTAGTCCTGGTATGGTAAATTTATTCAAGATTCTATTTTTACTTCACAATACTTGGAACTGAGGGATTTATGTAGCCATTAAAAGAAATGCCATTAGAATAAGAATTATTTTTGTATAATAAGTTCCATTTATTTATTTAACAAGTTTTCTAAAACGCCTTATTTTATATTCAAAGTAGTTTACAGCAAAACAAAGAGAACATTACATAGAACAGAGGATTTAAACTGAGATATTTAACAAGCTAACAAGCAGTTATCTTATTTACATGGTAAATGTACATCAAAATATCTGTATTTTATTAACATAAAGTTATATGGGGATGTATTGTGAGACATGGAATTTAATATATAGAAGTTCCATGAGGAAGTGTCCTAGCTCTGCTCTGATCTTGTTGTTGGAGGAAGGGCTAGGAGATTCTATGGATGCAGGACATTTGTTTGGATTTAATACTATATGGATGCTCATGTGTATGTTGGGGGAATGAGGGGACTGTGGCATGAAGTGCAGGTGTTGAATCCTGCACTGCTGTCCTCACTGCAGTTATTTTTTGGAGGGTAGGAGCAGAGCATTGGTTGGGACAGGTGGCAAGATTTTTGTTTCAAAAAATGGGTGATACTACTATCAGGGGTGGCCCAAGGGTGGTACGGGGCCATGTGTGGAGACTCATTGCAGGGCCTCATTTGCATATCCACTGGATCTCATTTGCATAAAAGTAATTAATTTTATTTTAAAATGTATATGTTTCCAACTAAAATTTCAGACGACTTTCAAAGGAGCCCTTCACAAGACTCTCTTTTGTCCTGACAATGACTTAGGGGAATGTTTAATAAATATTAATGTGTGTTAAGTGCCACTGCATCAATAGAAATAAATGGGTTAGTGTATATTAACATTTGTGAATATGCATTAACTTTTAAACATATGAGTGTCTGAATACTATTTGCATGGGCAGTGAGGATAAAAAAAAGATTACCAGATTTCTACATTACTATACTCCAATATCAACTGCTAGGAAGTATTACAAACCCTGCTCATTTAGAACCCATAGCAAACCGTATCATAATAGCACTATCAGGACTCGCAAAGCACCAAACCCTTCCTATCAATAGTCAACACGGCTAATATTAAACCAATACATCTCAGAGAATACCAATACATCTTCTACTGGGGAAAGAGAACAAGTGGAACTATCACATAGAAACTACGTTAATAGAATACTGCTGCTCAGTTATACATGCAAATCACAGACCATCAGCAAACATAGAGCAAGGGATCACAATTTAGAAATATGAAGACAATAATTAAACTGGGAACCTCAAAAGCCAAACTTGGAATGTACAATGACACTGGAGAAATAAAAATATAAATTAATTTCCTCTTGTATTAAACAAAATGCAAAGACGCTAGTGATACACATTTCCCAGAGCTGACATATTCCAGTTAATAAATTCAAAATAAAATAGCAGTTTTCTACCTTTTCATTGTCTGGGCATTTTATTTTTCCATTGTAACTGCCCTAGTCGCTTTCTTCTGTTTTCTTCATGTCTTCTGCTAACTCTCCATTGTCTGCTGTCCATTTGTCTTTTCTTTTCTCTTCTAGTATTTTTCAATTCTCTATCTCTCTGCATCTGCTCCAACATACTGATCTTTTCTCTTTTGCTCATTCCTCCATTTCTTTCTTTATTCCTTTTTCATCCACTCAAATGTCACCTCTCCATCTCCACTTACTCTCCCAATACCCAAGCAATTATAGATTTTTATTTTCCCCTCTCCATCCTCACTCCCCCAGCCCCATCCCCTCCTAGTCCTCCCCAACATCAACTCCTTTTTGGTTCCAGCCCCACTCAGCATCTGCTCCCGTCTAGTCCCATTCTCCCATTCCCTGCACCAGCCCGTTTCCAGTCCTAGCCCCCAATCAGCCATTTCCAGTCCTATCCTAGCCCTCCCCATCAGCCCATTTCCAGTCCTAGCCTCCACATCAGCCTTTTCCAGTCCTGTCCTAGCCCATTTCCAGTTCAACCTCCCCCCCCCAGTCATCCTATTTCCAGTCCTAGCCCACATCAGCCTTTTCAAGTCCTACCCTAGCCCCCCCATCAGCCCATTTCCAGTCCAAGCCCCCATCAACCCATTTCCAATCCTCGCCTCCCCCATCAGCTCATTTCCAATTCTAGACCCCTATCAGACCATTTCCAGTCCTATCCCACCATCAGCCCTTTCAAGTCCTATCCTAGCCCCAGCCAGCAGCCCATTTCCAGTCCTAGCCCCTCTATCAGCCCTTTCCAGTCCTATCCTAGCCCACCATCGGCCCATTTCTGGTCCAAGCCCCCTCCCCTCCCCCATCAGCCTATTTCCAGTCCTAACCCTCCAGCAGCCATTTGCAATCCTATCCTAGCCTCTCATCAGCCCATTTCCAGACCTTGCCCCCCCCCCCACCCCCAAAGAGCCCCGCACCTGTCTGACTGACTTCAGAGGGAGCTGGGGAGGTCCGGCTCACCTCTGTACAGCTGCCAAACTGAAAAGTGAGGTTTTCCTTCACTGAGTCTGGCAGCTGTTTTCTTGTGGAGACCGCTGAGTGACAGGAAACAGGAAATACCCTGTAATCTCCTGTGCACCAGTGGGCTCTATGAGAACACAGCTGTCAGACTCAGTGAAGGAAAACCCCACCCTTGAGTCCGATGGCTGTACAGAGGTGAGCCAGGGTCTCAGTCCTCCCCAGCTCCTTCTGAAGCTTGCCCTGCAAATAATTAGGACTTGGGAGCCAAACACCATGTGTGACATGTTGGCACAGGGCCCCTGAAGCGTGGGGCCCTGTTCGAGCAAGATTCCCATACAATGGACAGGCTTGCCCTGCATACTATGTGCAATTGTGGGAGAGTGAGTTTATGTGTATGATGTAACTCAACTTTGGGGGAAATGTTTGGTTGCATAAAGGGGCGGCCCAAGGGGGGTGCGGGGCCATGTGCGGAGACTCAGTGCGGGACCTCATTTGCATAAATATTTGCATAATGTTACCATACATTAACTTTTAGTAAACGTGCCTCTTCATGAGTGTATGGCTAAAGAAAGACTAAAAGATTTCTACATTACTATAATCCAGTGCCAACTGCCAGGCACATTAGGAACTACTACAAACACTGCCCATTTAGAACACATAGCAAACCCGCCATATCCTAACAGCACTACCAGGACTCATAAAGCACCATACCCTAACTATCAAAAGGAAACGCTGCAAATATTAAACCAATACATTTCAGAGAACAACAATACATGACCTACTGGGGAAAGAGAACAAGTGGCAATGTCAAATAGGAATTACATAAACAGAATACCTCAGCTCAGTTACACATGCAGAACATAGACCATCACCAAACAAGGAATCACAATTTAAAAACAGGAAGACAATAATTAAACTGGGAACCCTAAAAGCCAAACTTGGAATGTACAACAACAATGTAGAAATAAAACTATAAATGAATTTCCTCTTGTACTAAACAAAGCACAGACGTTAATGATGCACATTTCCCAGAACTGACATATTCCAGTTAATAAATTCAAAATAAAGAGATATCTTTGTACCTTTTGTGCATTTTTTTCAGTTGCAATTGTTCCAGCCACTTTCTTCTGGTTTATTTGTGTCTTCTGCTAACTCTCCATCGTCTGCTGTCCATTTGTCCTTTCTTCTCTCTTCTAGTTTTTTACTTTTGCTCTTTCCTCATTCCTATTTCATCCACTCATATTTTACCTCTCCATCCTCAATCCCCACTTAGTCTTCCAATACCTGGCCAATTGTAGATTTTTCTTCCCTCCCACACAAAATATTTTCCCCTCTCCATTTCACTCTCCCAGCCCCATCCCCATCCCATTCTAATCTCCTCCAAAATCAGCTCCCTTCTAGTTCCAGCGCCACCCATTATCCGCTCCCTTCTAGTCCCCGCATCAGCCCATTTCCAGTCCTGGCCCCCCATCAGCCCGTTTCTAGTCCTAGCTCCCCCATCCATTTCCAGTCCTATCCGAGTCCCTTCTTCAGCTCATTTCCAATACCAGCCTCCCATCAGCCCATTTCTAGTCCTTTCCTAGCCCCTCCACCAGCCCATGTCAAATCCTAGCTCCCCTCCACTCAGCCCATTTCCAATCCAAGCCCCCCATGAGCCTACTTCCAGTTCTAGCCCCTCCATGTCCATTTCAATCCAAGCCCCTACCACAGCCCATTTCCAATCTTAGCTCCCCCAACACCTAATTCCCAGTCCTATCCTAGCCCCTCCATCAGACCATTTCCTGTCCTAGCTCCCTCCCCTAAGAGCCCATTTCCACTCCAAGCCCCCCTCCCCATCAGCTATTTGCAGTTCAAGCCCCCCCTTCCCCTCAGCCCATTTCCATACAACGCCCCCTCCCCATCAGCTATTTGCAGTTCAAGCCCCCCTTCCCCTCAGCCCATTTCCATTCCCAGCCCCCACCCCCATCAGCTATTTGCAGTTCAAGCCTTCCTTTCCACTCAGCCCATTTCCAGTCCTAGCAACCCCACAAACCCATTACCAGTCCTAGCCCCCAGAGCCTATTACCAGTCCTAAGCCCCCATCAGCCCACTCCCAGTCATAATCCCATCAGCCCATTTCCAGTCCTACCCCCCCCATCACCCAATTTTCAGTTTAAGCCCCCCCATAGCCCATTACCAGTCCTAATCTCCCCATCAGTCCACTCCCAGTCCTAATCACATCAGCCCATTTCTAGTCCTAACCCCCATCACCCAATTTTCAGTTTAAGCCCCCCATAGCCCATTACCAGTCCTAACCCCATCAGCTCATATCCATACTTAGCTCCCCCATAGCCCATCACCACTCCTAACTCCCCCCTCCCACAGCCCATGGAAAACTTAAAATAAAAAAAAGCTGTCTGCTACCGCAGCCGCCGCAGCAGACTCGAGTGTGCCGTGGGCCCCCCCTGCCCGGCAGAGCCTGCCCTCCCCTGCATCAGCTCCCTCTCCACAGTCACACACACTGGCTTTCAGAGCGTGAAGGGACTAGTTTCTCTTTCGCGGCTCTGTTAAGCCCGCGGGCGCTGATGGGAAAGATGATAAGAAACATTTGCTTCTCACGATCAAAGAACATAGTCTCAAAATGGGCCTGCACCTTAATGTAAAGAAGACAAAGATCATGACAACTGGCATAATCAACAGTTTCATCATTGAAAGAGAAGAAATTGAAATCGTGAACAACTTTAACCTACTTGGATCAACTATCAATAAAGAAGCAACAAGCAGTCAAGAAATCAGACGACGCATTGCTCTTGGCAGAAGACCTAGATAAGATTCTCAAGAGCAGAGATGTCTCTCTCCATACAAAGATTCGACTTGTTCAAGCCATGGTATTTTCAATAACATCATATGAATGTGAAAGCTGGACAGTGAAAAAGATAGGAAGAAAATTGATGCCTTTGAATTATGGTGCTGGAGGAGAATACTGTGTATACCATGGACTGCCCGAAGAACAAACCAGTCGGCACTAGAGGAAATCAAACCTAAGCTTTCTTTAGAAGCTCAGATGACAAGACTTTGACTTTCATACTTTGGACACATCATGCGAAGAGAGAGATCATTAGAGAAAGACATCATGCTTGGCAAGATAGAAGGTCAACGCAAAAGAGGAAGGCCAGCAATGAGATGGATTGATACAATAACAGCAGCTATGGGTACCAGTCTGTCAACAATGAGCCGCTTGACTCAAGACCGAACACAATTTAGGATAGCTATCCAGAGGGTCGCCATGAGTCGACGGCACTTAATAAATATGTTACTGTACTGATTTTTATCTGATGCAGGCTTTATGCTGAAACTTGACCATTCTGTGTTTTATGTAACTTTGCTGGTTATGATCGTGGATTTTTTTCTTTTTACTAAAGTTTACAGCTGTGCACTTTGTACATTTATTAATCCACATTTCTTCTATGCCTGTTTCCACTCACCATGTGGTAACTGATATCTCCTACAGTTTAAACTACTATTAAACTAGAGATGCTAATCACTAATCTACTAGCAAGAAACTTTCAGCTCTGACACAAAATTAGAATATGGCTAATCATACAAACCCCAGAAATAGTGCTACAGGTAACAGCATAACAAAATGATAGCAATGAATGCAGATGATCATTTCACTTTCTTATTTATGCACTGTTCTTTTGCGTAACATAAATTATATAACCAGCAGTCCTATGTTGGTTAAAGCTACTGTTATCCTTAAACCGGGTACATTTAAGATACAAAAGAAAAATTTGGCAAACTTGAAATTTGGAGACAGTAACACAAAAGTCGTTAAGCCTTAATATTAGTTATCATTAAAATTAACGATACATATTCATAAATGTTGCATTCACTCGGGTCACAATTACTATCAAGCGAGGGAACACAGACATTGCCCCTCTTAAAAAAGGGCGGCAGGGACAGCCAGCAGTTACGGTTGAGGTCTTGCCTACTTGCGTTTCTGCTTGTAAGTTTGAACCTTGTATAGAGAAAAAAGTTGAACTGGCACGTTACCATGGATTCAACGTCGACTACTCTATATATATACTACAGATGAAAATTAATCACCTGAGAAGTTCTTTTGAAACTAGTTTAATCTGCACCACCGGGGAACACAAAACAGGAGAAACAGTGATGTCCCGTGAACCAACAGAGAGCGAGTTCAGAAGCTCAATTTATCCGAGCAGCACTGCTGGGGCAGGGAATCTGGGTGCTGAAACCACATAACACAACTGTGCTGCCTCCACGCCCAAAGCCGGGAAAGGCGCAAACCCTACCCGAGGAGCAATTTAGATGCTGCGGACAGCGAATCTGTTTCAGCACCAATGTTGAAATTACGTGAGTAAGCATACACAGCCTCGCCAGAACGCTCCCTCCAGCTAAACAAGCGCAAGGACCTCTGGAACCTAGTTGGGCGAGAAACACTCCTCCTTCTTTACCACCAGGGCTTTAATCTTTGCAAAACTCTCCCGTCGCGCTCTGAAAGCCGGTGTGTGTGACTGCGGAGAGGGAGCTGATGCAGGGGAGGGCAGGCTCTGCCGGGCGGGGGCGGGGGGGGGGGCCCGCGGCAGACTCGAGTCTGCCGTGGTAGCAGACAGCTTTTTTTTTTTATTTTAAAATTTACTTTTAGATCAGAATGTTCTATGCGCGGATCCCCCTGAAACGCGGGGCCCTGTGCAAAAAACATTCTCGCTCAATGGACGGGCCGGCCCTGGTTGCATAGATACTCTGCTCTAGGAGAATATGTGGGGCAGCTGAAGCAGCAGGAGAGAGGAGTGAAGACACAGTAGGCAGATAATAAGCATGGAGAGTAAGAAGAAGGGAAGCTACAGTTTATGGTTTACATCTCAGAAGCTTGCAGAGAGCTGAAGAAGAAAAAGAAAGAGGAGGAGAAGGTGTTCTTTTTCACCACTGCCAGTAACTCAGTGGGGGAGGGAGAAGGCATCATGGGCAACTTATCCCATAGTGCTGTACAGCTGCAAAGGGAGAGCTGAGCATAGAAAACAACTTATTATACATTGTCAGAGATATTGTTTCCTATTCCATCAATACCTCTCTGGATATAGCAGCTATGACAGCCAGGCTATTGCTAAGAGACTTGGGTGGGAGGAGAGATGATGCTTAGGAAGAACGTAAGAAACAAAGGACAGGATGCTGGCATGGAAGGGAGTATCTTCCTCAGTCTACACTGCCACTCTTTTTGAAAAAATTATATGGCCAATAGTAGGGCACACCCTGGAAAATCTTTGAAAGAACATAGGCCACCACTGCTACCAGAACATGGTAACTGGGGGAGAGCCCACACAGCTGGCTGCAATTAGATAGGAAGCTGTTCTGCACATGACAACCCTCTGGCTTTTGTAACTTGAATGCAACACCTCCATTTCTTGATCCCAGGAACCATGTGGCTCCAGGATCCAAAAAGCACAGCAGAGAAGGTGCAAGAGGACCATAGGTGAATGCTGGGTGGGGAAGTAAAGGAGGTCATATCAAACCTTGAGGAGAAGGTTGAATTCTGTAGGCTATTCTTCAGGATGTACCAGAAAGTATGTGGATTAAGGACAGTGCCAAGAGAGTGAGTGGGTAGTGAGAAGGGAGATAGTATGAGGGGTGTGACAGTGTGGGGGAGACATTTGTGAGAGCATGGTTGGGGTAGAAAGGATGTGAGAGAATCAGTGTCAGAAGGAGGATTGGTGACATTTTTCATGAAACATGCTTTTCATACAAATTTATAGGGATTTTTTTGACCCAGTAGTTGCCTTTTTCTCCTTTGGGCTTCTAACTAAATCATAATCAGCCTTTACATAAGTTCTGGAACCATGCATCTTTATTCACAACAACCCATGATTTTTAAGCCTCTCTCCTTCCTTCCAACTAATCCAGACATTGAAATATTATTCCTTGGCCAAGGATGACTCTCTCCACACCTCTGAGTCAGGTCATTGGCCATTGTACAGTGAATGAGAGGCCTTCCCCCTAGGGTATGTGAATGGCTAGCCTGAGAAGCAGGGGCTTGGGACTTGAAAGCCAAGCCTCTAATATGACAAGCTCCATCACTGCTACTAATCTATAGTTAAGGCATGCTTGTGTGTTTAGTTATCTCAAAAATGATAATAAATTAGGGAAAATAGAATGAAAAGGAAACATTTTGCAACCTTTTTCTTGTGTTTCTTTTTAATTTTGAGGAGCAAATATTTACTGGAACAGTGATTAGACTTGAAAACAAGTCAGAAGGTGAAAAAATGTCTTTTGAAAAGAGCTTTATATATCTGAGGTAACCTATATTCAGCCTAGTGTGAGAGTTGCTATAGCAACAACTGAATTTTGAATGGAATTGTAGAATACAGCGTCACAGACAATATAATAACTTCGGACAGCCTTGGTTATGATCCCTTTGTTTTGACATAGAAATTTGTTTTTTTTGTCTTTCTTCGATATACACTTTCTATTTATGCCCTTTTTCCTTCTATTTCTTCCTTCTTTTGGGGGGGACTTTTCGTGCTTGCTTTAAATTGACAGCTAGAGATAATAATGTGAGCTACTGCATTAGTGCACACTAACAACATTTAAGCACATCATTTTACCGCCAATCCCATTGCAGTCAATGGGACCTATGGTCTGATATTCAAAGCACTTAGCTGGCAAGTCAATGGGAAGCCAGTTGGTTAAGAGTGCTGAATGGGATATTCGGAGGGACTATTCGGTTAGTGCAGGGGCAGTCTGTGGACGGAGAGAAGGCATGATATTCAGTGGCCAATATTTAAATGCCACATTGGTTAGCTGTCTAAGAGGCTGTCTTAAGTTGCTATCCATAGCGGTGCCACCTGAATATCAGGAAAACCGAGTAAGTGCTAGCACTTATCCAGTGAACACCACACAGCCAGAGTAGAGGAGTGGCCTAGTGGTTAGGGCAAGGTACTTCAGGCCGGAAGGTCAGGGGTTCGAATCCCACTAGAGGACAGCAATCCTGGGCTGGAAGGACTGGGGTTTCTAGTCCCACAGGTGCTCCTTGTGGTCTTGGGCAAGGCATTTAACCCTCCATGTTCCCTGTAAAATAGTTACCTCCAAGTTTTAATGCCCTGTTCAATGTAATTTCAGTTTGTTCAATGTAAACCGCACTGATGCAGAATAACGCGATATATAAGATATTGTAAATAAATAAATAAAATAAATAAATATTTGGTGGCAGCTCCTATCCAAATGCTGCCACTGAATGTCCCACCGAAATGTAAGTGTCACAGTGTTTAAATATCAGCTACTCTGAATATCCACCCCCTAGTTACTAAAAAAGGTGTATTGACCTTAGTACATGCTAACATGGCAGCGCATATTAGTAACTAGCTGAAGTTGGAAAAGATAAGAGGTTTCATGAAGAGAAATAAATCTGTTACTGTAAAATCCATTTCCTCAAACTAGTAGGTGCATCTGATTTCACATATTCTCATCCAGTGGAAGATGTAAGGGTGTTTTCATGGAAGTTTCCAGAAGTGGGAGTGCATAGATAGAAGGGAGATAGAAGGGAATAAAAACTACAGAACCTGGTGAGAGTTTTCTGGTGTAAATAGTGCTAAAGTGATACTAGCGGTATTCTGACAGTTCCACGGATCTGTAAGAGGTGACCTTCTTTTGCAGAAGCATTTCTTGGATAAGTAATCAGAGATAAATACACATGTTTGAACACTTTCCATGGTAACTGCATGTGTTGGTCATGTAATTATGGTCTAATGCAGAAAGCAACAAAGGAGATCTTTCACTAAAGGGTGGTAAGGTATTGCACCTAACGCCAGTAGCACCAGACTATGTTGGCTTAAATGCAACACCACCATGTTAACTGTTAGATGTGTGGAAAGCATTTCTCCAGCAGATAATGCAAAGCACTTTCCCCTATCCCAGTCTGTATTAACTCCACCTATTGAGGTAGCGTTAAGTGAACTCATGCTAATGCAGTTAGCCTGCGGTGTCAACCCATCAATACACCCACTCACTGGCCTTAATCCTCCCACTTGCAACCTTAAACATGGGTTGTACAGTTAACGTGGGAATTGTCCCACACAAGCTGGCAATGTGTGTGTCAGTGCACCTTCAGCACACCCCAGAAAGCATGCTGTCAGCTAGCGCCCTTTAGTAAAAGACCCCCAATGTTGTTGAAATTGGAGTGGAGGAGTAGCCTAGTGGTTAGAACACTGGCTTGGTAACCAAGCAACCAGGGTTTAATTCCCACTAGCACTCCTTGTGGCCTTAGGCAAGTCACTTAACCCTCCATTGCCTCAGAAGAAAGGCCTGGCAATCTACTTCCGGTGACACATTGCCAAGAAAACCCAGGAGCTTCTGGGTCGCCAGGAGCCAGGACTGACTCAAAGGCACACATTGCATTGCATTGTTGTTGAAATTAACTAGTAGCAGAAGAAATTTTTCCACAGTACCAGCTCATTTAAATAATGCTGCATAGGGATTTTATTTGTGATAAAGTCCACCCAAAATCACGGTGTGTTGCAAGAAAGCTTAACTACATCTGCTTAAAGTATAGTGCTTTGTGGAAAATAACCACTTTGCATGCTTTTCCATGCACCATTTTGTTAAGCAAAAAATTTGCTGATGAGCTGATTTTCTTAATCCTTCACTTTATTAGCAATTTTGTATACTTTGCCAAGTAGTTCACAGAAATCAAATTATGTATGCAAAAATAGCAAATTAAATATATAATCATATTTGCAAATATTTATGCATATTTACTAAAGGTGTGCACTCACTGAGTAAATAGAGTCAGTACCAACATATGGTAAGTGTACCCATAATGTGCTGTCAGGGGTGTGCTAAGGCAACTTACTGGCAGTTAACACATGACTGTGAACCCTAATACATGGTGCCACTGATGTGGGTACACCGAACGACACACATAGAGGTATCATTATGTACACTCATGCTAATTGCCATTGAGTGCATGGCAATTTCCCTTGTGCCAGCAGCAATGTGCTCTCCAGCCAAACACTCTGCCCCAACCTACCCACTCTTTGCCCTAGAGAACAATGGCCGATTAACGTGTATTAGCATTCACTGCTGCCAGTTATCACATGCTAAAACATGCATTAACTGATTAGCAGTGTTCAATAAACGGCCCTCAGCATTTGCTGTTAGTGTGCATATCAGTTTTACAAAAGCATTTGCACCATAGTACATCAGCATCTAAGGCTACTAAAACTAAGCTAATAAATTACAAGGACAATTTTGAAAGCTATTTATGCTGGTAAATGGCTCTGCTGAAAATTATCCCTCTTCTGTTTTATGGATAAAAGTATCTTTGACGTGCATAGGGTTCCTTTTACAAAATTCCATGAAGGATGTGCATGTACCATGCATTTTTAATGTATAGTAAGTGCACAGACTCTTCAGTAACAGCCATTGGCATGACCAGCATTTTCCCCTGCAGTTAAGAATGTGCCAACTAACATGCAGCACAATTAAGATGGGTGCACCTAATGAAATTCATCAAGATATCATTAGGTGCACCCACTGCAATTGCAACAGTTGCCACACTGACAGTGAGCATTTGCTAATGGTACCCACACTCTCTGCAATGTGCTCTCCACACCCACACTCCACCCCTAACTTGTTCCCTCTCTAAATAGTGCACAATTTTGCAGGTTAGTGGCTGTTAGCAAACATTCCCGCATGTTATTGTTCACCATGGCCCGTTACCATACAGTAAAAACACACCTTAATTGATTGGCGGTATTTAGTAAAAGGACATCATAGTGGTGGTAATTTTAGCAGCATCAAAAAAAAGGGGTAGGAAAGGATGGGGACTGGTCATGGAAGACCTTGCTACAAATGCATGCAAGTACAAAGTACTCTTTATCCCCTTCAAATACACACCCACACACAAGCTAAATCTTCAAAGGAGTTTCTGTTTGAAATGTGCTTGAAATCCCATGAGTACAAGAATAAATCCAAGGGGGCAATGTAGAAACACTAACTTACCTTTAGGTTCAAGTAGTGCGACATTCACACACAACTACCGCTGGCAAGAGATGCAAAGAAGAGATTGATGCATGCATGTCTGAGCAGAAAGTGGTGCACACACAATAGCACAATACATATTGAAATGATACCCAAATGAACTGCATATATTGAAATGAGATTCTAATGAAGTCCTCATCCTGATGCAGAGAACCACGGAGAAGTTCGGAAGGCAGAGCGCAGAACTCGGTTGCACCATTGTTTTAGCAGCTCATCAGACGTGACACAAACATTCTGGCACGTGTAGGAAAAGATAGTTTTGGCATGTGTGTGCCAGTGAACAGTCCTTCCTTAAGTGTGTAACTTATATGTGTGGAGGCACATTCTGTTCTGTACGTCTCCAGGCTGTCCGGATGTACAGACATCTGGACGGCCAGGAGACGCAGCTGATTCTGCTCCCATGGGAGCTAGATGTCCCTGCCGGAGCAGAATCACAGCACAGTGGCTGGACATCCAGAACGTGCCCCTATTCAGGCACTTCTAACGTCCAGCCACCTACCCAGCTAACTCAGTCAGGCTCCTTAATGGATCCAGAGTACCATGGCCTCATGTTGCCATGGCAGCGCGGCTCCATTAAGGAGCCGCAATCTCCAGCTGCCGCCGAAAAGTTCCCTTTGCCGCAACTGGACCCCAATCTGGCCTCCCATGGCCAGGTTCTGGCTGCGGGGAACTTCCGGCACCCCTACCTACCTTTGTCCCCACTGGCCTCCACCAAAACGCCATGTCCAGGGGGACTTATTCCACCTCTGAGGTGGCATAGGTCCCCTGTCTACCCGGCGATCCCGGACATACAGGGACGACCTCAGGATAGGCCATGTACGTTTGGGGAGTTGACTTGCCCTCACTCTGACCTTGTTCCGCCCTCCCTCTGCCCCCATCTAAGGCTCCCCGTATGACTTGGCTGTACATACAGGGAGCCTTTTGCCGTCAGCTGCCTTTGCACGAATAGTGAGGATTTACGTTCTGGACTCTATGGGGGTCATTTGTGCTACTAAATGACTTCCATAGAAGAAATAATTTTTTTGTGTGGAGCTTGCATGTATAGGAGAAAAGTTTGGAATGCCTTTTTTTTTATTTTTATGCCAACATGTGCACTGAACTAAACCTATGCCACCATAATGTGCATATTACTGTGCTGCTGTTTGCATTACGTTTTGCTGTTGCCCTGAAATACGTGTATATAAGTACCAGCTATAAGTGTAGAGACAGGTGCTAAACCAAGTGTCAGGTGCAAATCTTAGTTAACTCTCCCAATCCCACAGCATGCATTTCAACTCCATCTTCCTGAATTCCCTCAACAAAACTCCATAAACCACCTGCATACCCCTGACATAACTCCATTGACTGCCATTCTCCTTATAACCCCTTTGCCATCACTCTATGCACTCCCTATCCACATATCTCAGATACTTGCCCCATCAAAGCCTGGATTCAAAACTGCATCTCTGACCCCCTAGTGGTAGTCTTGTGGAAACCTCTAAGGGTCAAGATGCCAAATAATGGCTGCATGTGTATATAAACCATCTGCTACCAGATATATCCCCAACAGTGCTCTGTACAGCCCTCACCTCACCATAACCCCCCCCCCCCCCAAGCTCTTAATGAGGGTTTGCCTGGTCTCTAGTGGAAAGCAGGAGTGATCTATGGATGCTTCTTCCCCATTGATGCACAGATTCAAAATGATGTCTCTGCCCTTCTAATGGTGGTACTGCAAGACTACTTCTAGATGCTCAGGGGTGCCATTTTGATGGGTCAATACTTAACCATAGCATGAAGAGGAGAATGTAATTTATTTATTTAGCTAGGCTTATATACTGCTTTTCTCCATATCAAAGCAGTATATATTGAATGGAGGATATAGTTGCTACATCAAACAGGGGTTGGCTTATATACAAAGGAAAGATCAAACAGGGGTTATGTCAATGGAGTATATCATAAAAACATAGAAATATGATGACAGAAAAAGACCACATGGCCTATCTAGTCTGTCCTTCCATATCAACAACAACAGTCCCCTTTTTACATTTAGAGATCCTCTATGTTTGTCCCATGCTTTTTTGAATTCAGTTACTGTCCTCATCTCTACCACCTCCACTGGGTGCACTACTCTTTCCGTAAAGAAATATTTCCGCATATCACTCCTGAATCTATCCCCCTTCACCCTCATCCCATGTCCCCTCGAAGCAGAACTTGCTTTCAGTTGAAAGAGGCTCTCTCCCTGAACATTTATGCCACGGAGGTATTTAAACATCTCAATCATATCACCTCTATCCCGCCTTTCCTCTAAGGTGTACATATTAAGATCCTTAAGTCTGTCCTCATATGCTTTATAATGAAGACCACTAACCATTTTAGTAGCCACCCTCTGCACCGGCTCCATCCTGTTCACATCCTTTTGAAGGTGCGGTCTCCAGAATTGCACACTATACTCCAAATGAGGTCACACCAAAGACTTATACAGAGGTACTATCACCTCCTTTTTTCTGCTAGCCATTCCTCTCCGTATGCACCCAAGCATCCTCCTAGCTTTTGCCGTCGCCTTTTCTACCTGTTTAGCTACTTTAAGATCATCAGACACAACCACACCTAGGTCCCGCTCTTTTTTAGTGGACAAAAGTACTTCACCCCTTATACTATATTGCTCCCTTGGATTGCTGCAGCCCAAATGCATGACCTTACATTTTTTAACATTAAATCCCAGCTGCCAAATTCTAGACCATTCTTCAAGCTTAGCTAGATCCCTCCTCATGTTATTTACACCTTCCTGGGTATCTACTCTATTGCAGATTTTGGTATCATCCACAATGAGGCAAACCTTACCCGACAGCCCTTCCGCTATATCACTAACAAAGATGTTAAAAAGAATAGGACCAAGGATAGATCCCTGGGGCACACCACTGGTAACATCCTTCTCCTCAGAGTGAGCTCTATTTACCTGTACTCTTTGTCGCCTCCCACCCAACCAATTTCTAACCCAAGCAGTAACTTTAGGGTCCATCCCTAGGGTACTCAGTTTGTTTATAAGTCGCCTGTGAGGAACAGTGTCAAAGGCTTTGCTGAAATCCAAATACACCACATCTAGGGCTCTCCCTCGGTCCAACTCCCTGGTCACCCAGTCAAAGAAATCAATCAGATTTGTCTGACAAGACCTACCTCTGGTGAATCCATGCTGCCTCGGATCCTGTAATCTGCTGGACTCCAGAAACCTCACTATTTTCTCTTTCAGCAGCGTTTCTAATAATTTAGTCACCACCGAAGTTAAACTAACCAGCCTGTAGTTTTCAACCACATCCTTACTTCCGCTTTTGTGTAAAGGCACCACATGAGCCTCTCTGCAGTCCTTTGGCACCACTCCTGACTCTAATGAGGCATTGAAAAGGTCAGTCAGTGGAGCTGCTAGAACGTCCCCAAGTTCCCTCAGTATTCTAGGGTGTATCCCATCTGATCCCATCGCTTTGTCTACTTTAAGTTGAGCTAGTTTCTCAGTCTTCTGAAAATTGTATATAAGCCAAACAGGTATTGACTTATATACATGGGTCAGATAGGATTTAGCTTAAAATACCATATGTGTAACAGTTTAACTGATATACATAGGGGGACTAGCATTTTTACAGAGAGTGTCAGCTTGTGTGTTCAGGTGGGGGATGTGTGTATTGGCCTCTGGTTGCATGGATGGGTGGGGGGAGTTTTGTGGGTGGGCCAAAGTGTTTGATGAATAAGTGTGTTTTTAGGTGTCTGTGGAAGGTCAGGGGGTCACTTGTGTTTCTGATTTGGTTGGGGAGGGGGTTCCATAGGGAGGGTGCATATAGTTCGAAGGATCTTGTGTAAGCTTGTTTTTTGCTCTTTGTTTTGGCATATGGGATAACCAGTGTGTTACTTGTGGACTGTCTTGTAGCTCTGCTGGCGGGGAATGTTTGGAGTGATGTGTAGTCGGAGTGAATGGCTTTGTATGTGAGTAGGAGAGATTTGTACTTGATGAGGCAATTCACAACTGTATTATTGTTATGCCATTTAATATGGCCTTCATTCTATGAATATCAAAAAATAAAAAATAGTAGCATTAGATAAAAGGCACATTGCAGTAAGTATGATCATGTTTCTCCTCTTTTCTTTAAATATCACTGTCTCCCTCTCTCATTTTGCTTCTGTTTTAAGGTTCTTCTATTAATGCATAAGGCTTTCTATACTGGTTTGCCTTTTTATTTATCTTTCCTCACACCATACTATCCTAGAGGGTCCGTCTTTTCACAAAACACTGATCTGTTAGTTATACCATCCATTTCATGAGAATGCCTCAAGACAGTGTGTCATACAGCATTCTACTATTTAGCCCCTTCCCTGTGGAATGGACTTCCTATGGAGCTATGGATGGAATCATCTTTGCAGAAATTTAAATCATTTTTGAAGACCCATCTGTTTACCATAGCCTTTCTGAGAATGATGGAATAGGGCAGGTCGGACACTAGTAGGGTTGCCAACTTTTTCACCGAGAAAAACCCGACACCTGTGGCTCGCCATGCTCCACCCATTCTCCTCCCCCAGTCCCGCCCCTGCCCCTGCCCCGCCCCCAGCCCCACCCACAAAAATTACCGAGGATTCACTCACACCCCCCCCCTCAGTGCTGGTTCACTCACACCCCCTCCCCTCAGTGCTGGTTCACTCACTCGTCCCCTCCCCTGCTGGTTCACTCACACCACCCCTCCCCTCCCCTCCCTGCTGGTTCACTCACTCACCCCCTCCCCTGCTGGTTCACTCACACCACCCCTCCCCTCCCCTCCCTGCTGGTTCACTTACCCACCCCTGTGTCACTCACTCACCCCCCCCCCCTTGCTGGTTCACTCACACCATCACCCCCCCTCCCCTGCTGGTGCACTCACTCAAACCAACCCCGCTCCCCTGCTGGTTCACACCAACCCCCCTCCCATGCTGATTCACTCACCCCCCCCCCCCCTCCACTGCTGGTTCACTCACATCACCCCCCTTCCACTGCTGGTTCACTCACCCACCCCCCTGTCACTCACTCACCCCCTCCTGCTGGGTCACTCACACCAAACCCCCCCTCCCTCCCTCCCTCCCTCCCTCCTGCTGGTTTAATCATACCATCACCCCCCCCCCCCCCCTTGCTGGTTCACTCACACCACTGCCCAAGCCGCTGCTTCTGCTTTGTACAGAGCAGCGGCTGGAATACACTTACTTTGAAAAGTAAAGAAACTGTGTGAGAAGCCCTCCGGTCATCTCAGAGCCCGAGGAAGTGATGTCATGGGGGCGGGCTCCTCACGGGCTGTCTTTCCTTTCAAATTAACTTTAGCTGCAATAAAGTTAATTTGAAAGGAAAGACAGCCTGTGAGGAACCCGCCCCCATGACATCACTTCCTCGGGCTCTGCGATGACCGGAGGGCTCCTGACACAGTTTCTTTACTTTTCAAAGTAAGTGTAGTGCAGCCGCTGCTCTGTACAAAGCAGAAGCAGCGGCTGCACTATTATGGGGAATCGCGTTCGCGTTCGCATTCGCGCCGCGGACTTCGGGAGGAAAGCCGGTTTTTTGCTCTGGCCGCTCCCGATCTTGCGGCCAGAGCAAAAAACCGGCTTTTCAACGGCCGGTTTGACATTTGTGCCGGCAGCCGGCCTGGCCATGGAAAAACCGGCCAGGCCGGCTGAAAACCGGCCGGTTGGCAACCCTAGACACTAGTCAGTTTTGTGTCGTTTCAATGTCTTCTTACCTGTCTCTAGTCTTTTCTGTCCTGTTTTTATTGCAGTTCTATTTCTTTTTCTTTGTTTTATTTATTATTTTTAGAAATGTAAATCACTTTGATACCCCATAGCAGAGAGTGGTATAGTAAGTTGTAAATAAACACACATGGGCAGAAGTATCTGAGGATCACTCCTGCTCCTCACTATACACCTGAAAACCCTCTGGTATGAGTCAAGGGGCCATAGAAGGACTGAGGTAAGCAAGGGTGGTTGGTTGATGGAATGATGTTGGGAGGTACAAAGTGGAGTTGAAACATATAGAAACATAAAATGATGGCAGATAAAGACTATATAGACGTCTATCAAATCTCCTCTTAGCCATTTCCTTTCCAAGTTGAAGAGCCCTAACCTTTTAAGCCTTTCCTCATAGGAGTATCCTTCCATTCCCTTTATCATCTTGGTGGCTCTTCTCTGTATTTTTTTTTAATTCCGCTATATCCTTTTTAAGATATGTCGACCAGAATTGCACAAGATATTCAAGGTGTGGTTGCACCATAGAAAAATACAGAGGCATTAATTTTATTCTCTGTTCCTTTCCTTATGATTCCTAGCATTCCATTTGCTTTGATGGCCACTGCTGCATTCTGGGCGGAGGGTTTCAACGTGTTATCCATGAAGATGCCTAAATCTTTTTCCTGGGTGGTGGTTCCTAATGTGGAACTTTGTATCGTGTAACCATAGTTTGGGGGCTTCTTTCCTAGGTGCACAGCTTTGCACTTGTCCACATTAAATTTCATCTGCCATTTGAACATCCAGTCTTCCAATTATCAAGGTCCTCTTGCAATTTTTCACTATCCTCTTGTGTTTTAACAACTTTGAATAATTTTGTGTCATCTGCAAATTTGTTCCATGCTTTCTTGAATTCAGATACACTTCTCATCTCTACCACCTTCTTTGGGAGGCTGTTCCACACATCCATCTGACTTTTGATAAAGAAATATGGAACACAACATATAATTCACTTGCAGTACATGGTGAATTGCAGTGTATTTCTTAGGGGAACAAAATACATTTTCTCTTTCGAGTCTTGCTGAATACCTTCACATGGTGACCTCATTGTATAAAATCTATACCAAATCTCAGCAAGATGACACTACAATTAAAGTATAGTAGGAAACAACAGAAAAATATATAATTGCCACAGGATACAAAGGTGCCTACCAATAGCTTATTTATTTATTTATTTATTTGCAGTCTCTTTTATACCGCGCTATTCGACATCAGTGCGGTTTACAATGAACATAAGAGTTGCACATCTCAATTTCGTGATTTGTGCTTACAGTGAAACAGGTATAATAACTTGGGTATACATTAAACAGGAAAATTAAACTTGGGTATGCATTAAGCAGGTATAACAGGTAAAATAGGGTATAAATAACCAGTCCCTTAACAAGGAGACACGATGAATAAATACAGTCTACTTTATGCAACAATATAATGAGTTATGCGGCACTGCATAAGTTTCTCATGGTGGTTAGAGGGGAAGGTGTGATTGCAAGTGATCAGTCTGGGAATGTGACGTGCATGAGTTTGAGGTGCTGCATTGAGATGTGAGAGTGGGTGAGTGTGGGGAGAAGACTGCATCATCGTAGTGATGAAGAAAGAGGTGCCGTTTCAGTGCCTTCCTAAATTGGGAGAGTTCACTGATGGTTCTGATAGTTGCTGGTAGTGCGTTCCAGCAGGATGGAGCAAAGAAGGAGAAGGCTCTGGATCTAGTGAATTGAGAAGACTTCGTGCTTGCCTTAGGTAATATGAGAGTATTTGCGGCATTCGATCTCCTTGCTCGATTGGGAGGTGTGATTGAAATTAGATCAGTAATGGCAGTAGCAGGGTATTTATTGATGGCTTTATGGGTCATAATTAGGATCTTGAATGAGATCCTGGCTTGTATGGGTAGCCAGTGCAATTGTTTTAGTATTGGGGTAATATGAGAACTTCTTGAGGCTCCATGAAGGATTCTTGCAGCTGAATTCATTGCAAGTTGTAAGGGGTTAGTCGTGCACTTAGGTAGACCATACAAGATCGCATTGGCATAGTCAAAGTGAGGCATTATTAGGTCCTGAAAGACAGTTCGGAAGTCATCAGGTTCTAACAGTTGACGCAAATTGCGGAGGGTCCGGATTTTATGGTACACCGACTTTGTTATGTTTTTGATATGAGCCTTCATATTAAGTTGCTGATCAAGCGTTACACCTAGGTATCTTACTGTAGTCTTGCATATGATCTCTGCGTCGCGAACCTTGATAGACAGGGGTGGAGTAAAAGCCGGATTCCTGGTTACGAAGAGGGCTTCTGTCTTTTTGAAATTTAACTTAAGCATTTGTGCATTTAGCCAGTCTGTGACAGCGTCAAAGCACCTGATAAGTGGGGATAGTTCAAGATGTTCTGTCGAAATTGGCATGTACATCAAGACGTCGTCAGCATAGACCAGGCAGTTGATATTAAATAATTGGATGAGATCACAAATGGGTTGCATATAGACATTGAATAGCAAGGCGGATAGAGATGAGCCCTGTGGAACACCTTTAGTTTGGGGGAAGGAATCGGAGTTGGAGGGGCCAGAACGGACATGTTGCCAGCGATCTGTGAGGTATGAAGCGCACCATGACAAAGCTGAAGCTTGAACTCCCTTCTCTCTGAGGTGTAGCAGGAGAACTTCGTGGTCTACGGTTTTGAATGCAGCAGCAATGTCCATGAAGATCAGTGCAAAGCCTTGTCTGATGTTATCGAGATCTAAGGTTATGGTGTTGAATAAGGTTGTGAGTAATGTTTCAACACCATGTGCTTCGCGAAATCCATGCTGGCAGGGATGCAGGGATGCATTAGTATCTATGTGATCTTGTAATTGGCGTTGGGTAATCTTTTCAATGATTTTCGATAGGAGAGGTATGCTGGAGATAGGCCTGTAGGATTCCATCATCGAAGGGTCCAACTTACTGTTTTTTAGGAGTGGTCTGATAGCCGTCTGTTTCAGGCTTCGAGGAAATGTTCCAGTAGAGAACGATACATCAATCAATTTGGATAGGAATGGGCTGAGCTCGGCACGCAGGGCCTTTATCCAGGGAGCTGGACACAGATCGGAGGGTGCTGTTGTAGTGTTTATGTTTAGGATAGTGTCTTGAATGACTCTGTCAGATGGAGTAGAAAATGATGTGATAGTGTGTTGGGACCCACTCAAGAAATGACCAAGAGGAGGTTGTGGGATGGAGAAAGGTAGGCTGGCTGGTATGGGGGGCTTAGCAGTGTGGGCAAGCTGATTACTTTTCTTACGCAAGTAATAAGCATATTCTTGTGAGTTTGGATAGGGTAAGTTCTCTTGAGATGGCTCCTTTGCTAGAGATTTCACAATTTGGAAAAGCTCGTGGGGTTTGTTCAAGGAGCATTGTAGTCTTTTTGCATGATATTGTTTCATACTTGATGCTACAGATAACCGATGTTTTCCTAATTGTGCTGTGAATGCCTCATGGCTCTCAGCTATTCTTGATCGTCGCCAGCGTCTCTCAAGTCGTCTGAGTTGAAGGAGCGAATTACGTAGTTCTTGGGAGTACCATGGGGCATTCTTTTTCTTATGTGGTGCTTTGTTCGTGGTAGGTGAGTGGATCACGGCATCTAGGCTTGAGTTCCAAGCGGCGACCATGTCATCGAGGCTTTGAAGAGGAGGGTCAAATAGATTGTGTGTTCTCTTTAGAATATCTTCTCTGTTAAAAGGGTGGAAGCGCTTTAAATGTTCTGATATGGGTTTATCTTCAGGTATGGATTTGGAGGAGTTGGTGCAAATTGGAATCTGGAATCTTATCAGGAAGTGATCCGACCAGGGAACCGCACTTACGTTTAGGTGAGACTGGTGCAAATGTGTGAGGGCTGTTTGTGGTGCAAAGATAAGATCAAGTGAGTTGCCTTTTATATGGGTAGGGGTATCAACAAGTTGAACATAGCCTAGATCACTGAGAGCATCAATAAAGGCATTGGTGTGGCTGTCCTGAATGACTGGGAGGTTGAGGTCACCTAATATCCAGTTTAGAGTATGCGAATTCGTGGTGTTGCAAGCAAGATCAATTATTGTTGCTAAGTCATCTGGAGATGAAGATGGAGTTCTATAGAGCAAGTTAATAGTGATTTGCTTATGCACTAAGGCTTATAACTGTTGAGGTAATAGTGGAGACAGCAGAAGATGATAACATTCTTGCCACAGATAAAGATCACGTGAACCCACTGTGACAGAAAATAAGCCACAAAAGTTAAAGAAAAAGTTAAGAGAATTAACTAGAGATAAAGAGGAGATAATATACTGATATCTGTATGCTATGAACCCTATATTTAAACCAAGAAGGTATGCAAAGAGAGACCATCAAAAACTGGAAGAAAGAGGCATACTGCCACTGGAAAAGCTGCAAAAAGCAACCAATGCAAATTTAGGATGCCTAATTTTAAAGATCAAAGTAAAGACATGTGTTCATGATAATAACTTAGACCAATTTAGGGCTTCTGTAGAAAAAGAGAGAAAGAGAAGAACTAGCTAAAGGCACCATAAGAAAGGCATATGCAAAAAAAAAAGAAAGCAGAGTCTCAGAAAGGTACAACAGAAGTAAAACTGTTGCAGAAAGAGAGGGGTTTTAGAAAGGAGCATTGGAAGAAATATTGTTATACAGGGGGAAGAAGGGGCGTTGACAGGAACAAATTTATAGGGATTTTTTTGACCCAGTAGTTGCCTTTTTCTCCTTTGGGCTTCTAACTAAATCATAATCAGCCTTTACATAAGTTCTGGAACCATGCATCTTTATTCACAACAACCCATGATTTTTAAGCCTCTCTCCTTCCTTCCAACTAATCCAGACATTGAAATATTATTCCTTGGCCAAGGATGACTCTCTCCACACCTCTGAGTCAGGTCATTGGCCATTGTACAGTGAATGAGAGGCCTTCCCCCTAGGGTATGTGAATGGCTAGCCTGAGAAGCAGGGGCTTGGGACTGAGGATCCGTTAGAGCTGCAACACGTGAAGATTCCTTACGACCCTTTAATGAATTAGCTAGCAGCCGTACAGCTCTTATTACCCTCTAAGTAGTATCGTCCTTTCTGCCCTTGAATATTCTGAGAAGCCTCAGTGGTCAAAATCGAATTATATTTAAATCTGAGGCGCTGCAATCTTATCAATATGTTAGGGTCAGATTTCTGGCCTAAGATACGTTCACTCGCTTTAATCTGCTTGTCTAATGCACTAAGTTCTGCTTTACGCTGTTTAGCTTGCTTTATAGCAAAACTAGTAATAGTGTCTCATATACTAGCCTTGAAGCCTTCCCACCAGGCCCACCCTAAAGAATATTGAATAGGAAGTACTCCTCTATGGCCACCAGGATGGTCTCCCGAAATTCCTGGCTAGATAGAAGAGCCCCATTGAATTGCCATTGTGAGTGAGGTTGATAGCTCATTGAATCTAGTAAAGAAAGGGAGATTGCAGAGTCATCAGAGATGTGAGCTGCATGAATAGTAGACTCACTAATTATGGAGCAAAGACCCTTGGAGACTAAGAAGAAGTCTATACGTGATAACGAGTTATGAGGAGGAGAGAAGAAAGTGAATTCTTTATCTGTGGGGTGCTGCAGCCACCGAATGTCTATCAAACCCAATTCCTGCATTAAAGATACAAGAACTGGATGAGCTCTGGAAACCCTAATGGTTTTCACTGGACTCCTGTCTATCAATGGATCTAGCACGAGGTTGAAGTCTCCTCCCATTATAACCGGATATCTAGACACCACCTGCGCCAGAGCCGCAAGGGAGCAAAAGAAAGTAGGACAATCAATGTTAGGAGCATAAACGCTGATTAAGGCCAGTTCGGCGGATCCAATTTTAATGACAGCCATTGTCACCACCCATCTGTATCAGACCTAGTTTGAATAATCGTTGGGGGATAGAGCTTTTCTTACTAAGATGGCTAGCCTGTTTATCTTATGCTGGGCAGCTGCAAAAGCCACTAGAGAAAAGGGATTTGCACCTAATTTTAATGACTCCTATGCAATCAAATGTGTCTCCTGTAACAGTAAAATGTCAGCACTTTATTTTTTGCCATACATAAGAATCTTTTTCCTCTTAATGGGATTATTAATGCCCTTGACATTCAGTGAAACTATCTTAAAGGAAGACATACTTATAATATAGTACAAGTTGATTATCAAATGTTGCAGAAACATACCCAGTAGTAGCATAAGGTTTTACATTGAAGAACAACATCCTAAGCGCCCTCAAAGTACTAGATGCACTTACAGCCCAACAGAAGAAGCCCAACAAAAGGAGACATAATCTAGCCCCGGCCCCTGTACCTGACCGCCCACAATAAAAAAACATAAATCTGAAAAACATAACACCAAACCCAGGAGGCTATGTAAACCACAAAATTAATGGGTGAGCCCACTAGGACAAGACAGACAGGGAGGGCAAAATAACCTAAAACATACCACTTCTATTATCACTTAAAATTCCATTCTTTGCCCACCTCCCACAATAAAAAAAGACAATATACCCAAAGCCCTAGCCAACAAAACTGTGTGGCAGGGCAATCTTTATCAAACCAGATCATGAGCAGAAAGACCCCGCCTAACAACTAATGGCATCTCACTCCTCGAAACTTGGACAGCACAAAACAACATATAACACAAAAGAAGAGAGAAAGAGAAAACACAGAAAAGAAAGAAAATCTTGACCAGGAAGAGTACCCTAGTGTTCCTTCAGAAAACAAAGTAAATGTCCCGATACATATAAATATTGTATGCTTAAATGTCACTTCTGCATAAGTAACAGGATTTTATGTCCTTGGTATTCCAGATTTGAGAGTGCTCTAGCAGCTCTGCACTACTTGCTGAAAACGTAGAACTTTTTAAATGATTGGGCGTGGACGGTTGCCCGCGACCACAGATTGAGTAGGCACTCTATGGGCATGCTCAATTTTGAAAGGCATAACAAACTCCAACTTCAACACACCCAGAATCATGGCCTGCAGGAAGCACACCATGTCATGCCCCCCTACGCTCTCAGGCACTCCTAGTATTCTTATGTTGTTTCTCCATGAGCGGTTGTTGCCATTTTCCACCTCTCTTTGCAAAGTACGTATCAGCTTGGCCTGCTTCTCAATGGCCTTAAGCCTTTCTCCATGCGATGCCATATCACCCTCCACTTTTTGCAAATGAGCCGTAATTGCCTCCATGGAAGCTCTCAAGGCATTGATATCTTCTTGCATTGCACATAGTGACTCTCCGTTAGACTTGACCAGGTCTTTGACTGCCCGAATCTCATCCAGGAGCTCCTGCAAAGTCTCAGGACAGTCTCAGATGACCGCCATTTTGTGAGGAGAGAGAGGTTCCATTTTGGTTCTCTTTGCACTGGCGTTTTGAGAAACTTGGTAATCCAGCCGCGTTGGTTTGGGACCAGACATATCCAGAGTCAAATAATAACCAAATAGGTAGGAACTATTTGAATAAAGATAGCAGAAGTCAGGATTCTTGCCAATTGCCCTCTGGAGCTCAGCTCTTACACGTCCATCTTGACCAACAACCAGGCTCTGCCCCTACGCTGATGGCATTTTATTATTTGTGCCATTCTCATTAGGTGATGATACTGGGTATACTACTTTGGTATGTGATTTTGGGACTCTCTCATCTTGGTTTTTAGAAAATGGCCACAGGTTAAATTATTAAAAAAAAACAGACCACAGAGGCTTTGATTGTTACCAATTCTAGTTCTGAAGTACATGGTCCATCCATCATGCTTGATGGTCATAGAATATCAGTGCAAAAGGAAGTCTGGTATCTCAGGGTTATGATGGACTCCACCTTATCTATGTGAGCACATTTACTGCAAACTGTTTGCTGAGCCTTCTATAAACTCAGGATGGTTAGGGGCTTAAAATGCTACTTAATTCCTGAAGACTATTGAATGGCCAAATAGTTAATGATGCCATTGCCGGACTATTGTTTTGTTATCTATTTGTGATTGCCTAACTGTTTACTCTTCATTACAACTGATACAGATTGCTGCAGTTTGTGTAATTTTTAACCTATGCCAGATGGATCATATCTCTTTTACTTTTCAGAATTACACCGGCTGAAGGTCAAGCAATGTGTTTTCTTTAAATGTTTTTGTACCATTTATTAAACGCTTCATACTGACTACACTACTGAATTTTCCACTCTATTAATGCCCTACATGCTGGCCTGGGTGCTCCATTCAAGTCAGCAGGGATTACTACTAATTCCTTCTGTGGCCTCTGTCAGGAAGACCAGTGTATGGCTGCTTGACTTTTCTATTGCAGGCACCCTCAATTGGAACTCCATCCCCTTGACTATCAGCAACAGAAAGATTATCTGCAATTCCATAAATTGTTTAAAACATACGTGTTCTTTGATTAATACTGTTGATATTTATATATGATGGGAGTAGGGTTTTGTATACTGAATATGTATGTTATGCTGTAACCCACTTAGTGATGCTGTGATAAGTGAGATATAAATAAGAGTAAATGAAAAAATTAAATGAAAACTAAATCCCTGTGAAACACTGCTGGCAATGTCCCTATCTTTAGAGTGAACTTAATTTACAATTATGCTCTGTCGCTTCCCACTTAACCAGTTTCTAAACCAGTCAGTCACTTTTGGGTCCATCCCAAGGTCAGTCAGTTTATTTATAAGTTGCTGAAGAAGAATGATGTCAAAGTTCTTGCTGAAATCCAAGTATAATACATGTGGAGCCTGATTCAGCAAAGGGCAGGTCCAGACAAACTGGACAGCCCTGAACAGGACCCAACTCGGCACCGCGGGAGCAAAACGGCTCCGCAAGTGCAGGATCAGGACAGTGGAAATGGCATGGTGTGCCCCTACATCACCGCAGGGATGTCCTCTCCATGACTCAATTTGCCCGCTGCCTCAGACCCCCCCATTTCCCTGCTGCCTGACGTCAACGTGGGCAGCTGAGACCTGGATTGTGTGACAGGGATTACCCCTGCTCTCTGCCATCACCGCTGGGGGACTGGCTGGCCAATCCAGGGGGAGGCCAGAGCTTATTCCACCTGGACATATAAAGCCATCAACGGAATTGGTCCTGTACATCTGGGGGTCAGCTCTGCCTACTCTCTGCCCCCATTCTGCCCCTGTCCCCCGCAGCACACACAGCAGCTCTGTACATCCAGCGGGGCTGGGAGGCAGAATTGGCTGAGGGCAGAGAGCAGGGCTGGATGTCCCATTGAGATGTCCAGCCCCACTATTTGCCTTCCTGGATCGGGTCCTTAGTGTTTCTTCCTAATCCAAATAACTAGTCACCTATTCAATATTAGCAATCCGATTCATCAGACAAGACCAACTTCTAGTGATGTCATGCTGTATTGGATCCTGTAATCTCTTGATTTCCAGAATGCACACCATCCTCTGCTTTAGCAACATTTCCAATAATTTACTCACCACAGAGTTCAGACTCATAAGCCCGTAGTTGCCAACCTCTTCTACTTCTGTGTTTGTTGGAAGGCATCACATTTGCCCATCTCCAGTCCTCCGGGATCACTCCCAATTCTAAGGAAGCACTGAACAGATCAGACAGTGGAGCTGCCAGTGCTTCCCTAAGTTCCTACTGTACCCTCAGATGAATCCTGCCTGGCCCCATCACTTTGTTCACTTTTAGTTTAGTTATCGCCTCATCAACACAGGGTGGCATATTCAAAACAGTTGAGCCAGTTAGCAGACTTGCTAACTAGCTAAACTGCAGGAAGCATGATAGTCATTGGCATTAAAGAGCCACCAAATATCCCCCTGCCCTGTTTAAACACCCCAATTCCAACTGCTTAGCATTGGGGTATTCCAGGGGAAGAGCTACAGTGTCACTGACAGATAGCTGGTCAGTGGCGATATTGAACCGCTGGCCTAACCACTAAAGTTATGCCAAAAAAAGCTGACGGCTATCCAGCCAGACAGTTAATTTGCTATGGGGGTCATTCTGAGGCATGAATAGCGGGGATGGATGGTTGTGCAGGGAAGTAATATGGGGATAGGGAAGGGATGGCACGGGGGCAGAGAGTGGTTGGGCAGTGGGTGGCCGCTGGCCCTGGACGCACAGGGCCAATTCTGTTTTGGGCCCTGTATGTCCAGGGCTGGCGAAATGGTGGAATAACTTCCCTAGATGTTTCAATTTTGCTGCTCCAGGGGGCGGAAGGGGCTTGGGGGAGGCAGTGTTAATTCCCCGCAGCCCGACCCTGGCCTTAAGAGGCTGGATCAGGGGGTCAGGCTGCGGGAAATTAACATTTTGGGCAGGTGGCTGGCATCGTAGTTTTTAAATGGGGCCGCGGTGCCATGGCAACATGACACTATGGCACCACGGCTCCATTTAAAAACCCTGGCTGAGTTAGCTGGACATTGCCTGTATGTGCAGTCTGGGACTGAATTGCAGTCCCGGCCTGCACATACAGGCTTGTTTGCAATTCTGATCCCGCGGGACTAGATGTGCCCTGCGGGATCAGAATCGCGATCTCCATTGAATGCCCTGGTCAGCCCGGATGTACAAAGTAGATGTATGTCGGGATCGGAATCGGGCCCTATCTGAACAAACCGGATATTCAATTCTGTTGTTGGATATGGCCCCAGCATTCAATATCTGTTTTTAATTAAAAATGGCAATGACTTACCCCTTTCCTCAGGCTGGCCACTGCTGCTAAATATGCCTCTCCCCCAGTCTTCTGAAAATAGGTCAAATTCTGCCTTATTTACATTTGTATTTGTTTTTGTTTCCTGTCTTTCATCTTTGAATACAGAACAGAAAAATTGTTAATGAACTCTGCTTCTACAAAGTCCTACCCTTCACTGAGTCTCACCAAACCGATTTTGCACTTCCCCTTGTCATTAACATACAAAAAAAGAGGCTTGTCCCCATGTAATTGGATTGACTATTTTATTTTCCATTAACATCTTTACTTTCCTGACTACTTAATAGCTTCCCTTAGCTTCTTCCAATATTGTTGTCTTCCTTCTGTGATCTCTTTTTTCCCCTTACTTCTTCAGCTACTTCTTTTGAAAGTCATAGCAACCTGCTTTTCATCTTACTTCTGTTTAATTTGATGACAAAAAGGTTTGTTCCCATTAAAATGTCTCTTCAGTTTTGCCCACTGTTGTTCTACTTCCCCTAGATCTTCCCATCCATCTAATGACTCCTATATTTGCAAAATTATTTTTCCTGACATTTAAGACCCCTTGTTTTTGAATGAACCATCCACACCAGTGTTCTAATATTGAAGATGCATGATCACCTACTACAACATCAGAAAAACTCTCCCCGTTTGTAAGGACCAATTCCAATATGGCCCCCTTCCACATGGGTTACACCATCAGTTCCCAGAACAGTTCTTCCTGTAGATGATGCCATTGTTGTTATATCCAAATCTATATCTGACAAATTGAAATCTTCTACCAATAATATTTCTTCTTTCATAGCAATATTGTGAATGTTTTCAAATAATCTCTATCTATTTCTTCTGCCTGTGAGGGAGATTTGTTTATCATACTAAACTAGATTTTCCAGTCCTTCTTTACAAACAAAGTCATATTGCTTTCTCTTTCTATTGTAAACCCTGCAATTCAGTGGCTTTAATATTATTTTTATATATAATGCCACTCCTGCTCTTTATCTACCTAACCTGTCTTTTATGAATAGATTTTTTTTTTTTTAGTGCCATCAAGTCAGTGTTGACTCATAGCAACCCAGCTACTTCTGGGTTTTCTTGGCAATGTATCACCAGAAGTAGATTGCCAGACTTTTCTTCAGAGGCAATGGAGGGTAACGTGACTTGAATAGATTATAGCCTGGTATAACTACATCCCAGTCTTTGTTTTCTATGGACAATGTTTCCATGACTTCCATTACATCCAAGTCAGCCTCTTCCATTGCAGCTTCTAAATTAGGAATTTTATTTCCTATGCTATGCACATTAGTATACACAACTTTCCAAATGCTTCCTGTTTTTCCATTTTTATACAATTTTTTTTAATGTTGCACTTACCCGAGGGCTATTATCAGGGGGTATGGGATGGGAAGTGATTCGCCTATCCCACTGCTCCACATTAAGCAGTCTTTTGTAAAATGCAGGGGGAATTGAGTACTCCTTGATATGGATGTCTGAATTCCTTTGTCAACAGCTAATTTAAATAGGCCTTTTATGTTCCTAAAAAGTTGGTGGCTACTGGAAAGGCAAAGGAAAAAAGTTATATTCCCACATGATTAGCAATGTTAAGTATTTAACTTAAGCACCTAAATATAGGAGAATGAATTGCAGGGATAAATTTAGGCAGCTGAAAATTTTGAAATTTAGCCTCGTAAAACTTAATCCACTTACTCAAAAATGGACCCTTTATCATATTTGTATATCAGTAATCAGTACATATACTGATTTATTCTATGAATTGTACCATGAGTCATGAACTACAGTGAATAGTGTTAGCAGCAAGGGGGCACTCTGTTGTGGCAGTTCCACTTTAACTCCTACTGGCCATTGGTTCTTGTCCCAGGTAAACCAAAAACAGACAACATGCCCATTCCAGACTTTATTAGCACAGTCTTTGACAAAAAGCAAAGGTTCAAAACAAAAGTCCTTTCCTTTCTTTAGAGAATGAATGCAGTTTCCTCTGCAGGTGAAGCCCCAGTCACTAGTACAAACACTTCAGCCCCTCTATACTAGACATCAACTGGTGCTGCTTTTATCTTAGCAATCCCTGTCCTTAATTGTTTAGATCAGTTCAAATCCAGGAGAGGGAAATCTCCCTCTTCTTCTTTCCTGCATGTAGCTGCCAGACTTTAAATACCAGATGTCCTCGTCCATGTCACAGGAATCCTTTCTATAACTTATTCCTCAAAGAAAGGGTACGTTACAGTGCAGTTCAATAAAATATTAACCAAAAAGAAAAACAATGGCTAATCTGGTCCTGGCTTTCTTTTAGTCCAAAATCCATGGCTGAGGCTATTGCCCAGGACCCCCCTCCCCTATTCACTCTGGACGATATGCCTGATGGTTTATCCTGCTTTACAGCACAAACAAAAACAGCATTTTTAAACCCCCTTTCACAGTCTTTCAGCTAAAGTTATGCAGTATACTTTCTTCTCTGTAGTCTTATCTTACTAATTGTTTTTTTGAAGGTGTGAATGAACAGGTAGACAAAGATGAGTCGGTTGATATAGTGTAACTGGACTTTCAGAAAGCCTTTGACAAAGTCCCTCATGAGAGACTTTTGGCAAAATTAAAAAGTCAAGGGATAGGGGGCAGTGTACTATTGTGGATCAGGAACTGGTTAAAAGATAGAAAGCAGAGGGTAGGGCTAAATGACCAATTTTCACAAAGAAGAAAGGTGAATAGTAGAGTACCCCAGGGACCTGTGCTGGGTACGCTGCTTTTTAACATATTCATTAATGACCTGGAAATGGGAATAACGACTGAGGTTATCAAATTTACAGGTGATACAAAACTATTCAAAGTTGTTAAAACCCTTGAGGATTGTGGAAAATTACAAGAGGATCTTGATAAATCGGAAGACTTGGCATCCAAATAGCAGATGAAATATAATGTGGACAAGTGCAAGGTTATGCACCTAGGAAAGAAAAACCCAAACTATGGTTACACGATGCAAAGTTCCACATTAGGACCCCCCCCCCCACCAGGAAAAAAGATTTAGGCGTCATTGTGGATAACATGTTAAAACCCTCTGCCCAGTGTGCAGCGGTGGCCAAGAGAGCAAATAGAATGCTAAGTATCATAAGGAAAGGAATGGAAAATAAAACAAAGGATATTATAATACCTCTGTATCGTTCCATGGTGTGACCGCACCTTGAATAATGTGTGCAGTTCTGGTCGCCGTATCTTAAAAAGGAGATAGCATTATTAGAAAAGGTACAGAGAAGAGCTACCAAAATGGGGATGGAAGGATACCCCTATGAAGAGAGGCTAAAAAGGTTAGGGCTCTTTAACCTGGAAAAGAGATGGCTGAGAGGAGATATAATAGAGGTCTATAAATTAATGAATGGAGTGGAATGGGTAAACGTAGATCGATTTGTTTACACCATCAAAATATAGAAAGACATGGGGACATGCAATGAACTACAGGGTAACCTATTTAAGACTAATAAGAGAAGATATTTGTTCACTCAATGTGTAAGCAAACTCTGGAATTTGCTACTGGAGGATGTAGTAAAAGCAGTTAGTGTAGCTGGGTTTAAAAAAGGTTTGGACAAGTTCCTGGAGGAAAGGTCCATAAACCATTATTAAAGTGGACCCGGGATATCCAGTGCTTGCCCCAAGACAAGCATTGTGGAACCTGTGTCTTTTGGAGAAACTGCTAGGTACTTGTAACCTAGATTGGCCACTGTTGGAAACAGGATACTGGGCTTGATGGATCTTGATCTGATCCAGTATGGCATATCTTATGTTCTTAGGTTCTTATGTAGTAATTTGGCTCAAGACCAAAAGCAAAGGAAAAGGTTGGGGAGAAGGGCTTGTTATCCACTCATACCGGTGGCTCCTCACTTTTCCCTCCCCAGGACTGGACCCTTCCACATTTTAGCTGGAAGCAGCAAGCAAAAGACAAGACTCAGGAAGAAATCCTCTCTACCTCCTAGTGGGCAGGCTCCTGTTATTCAATATCCATTGAATCTTCCTCCTCACTAGCTGGTGAGGTAAGCTCAAGATCCATCTAGTCCACACTACTTTCTGACTTCTCTGCTTGTGGGAAAATTGGCAGACATACCTCTCCCCCTCTAGGCTCCAAGGTAGGTTTGCCAATCGACTGGTTTTAGGCTGGCTCGGCCGGTTTTTTGAGCTGTAGGCCAGCATCCAATGAAAGGCCTGTTTTCTGCCAACGACTGGCCTCGGCTTCCCCATGCACTACCTGCCCTTGCCCTTGCCCTGCCACTGCATTTTCTCTTCAGATGACAGCGGCAGCAGACATCCAATAAAAAAAAAAAAGGTCTTTGTGACTCCACACTTGCAAAACTGGTCTGGTCCCTCCCTCCTCTGACATCTGCTTGCGTCAGAGGGGATGGGACCAGACTATCCTTCAAAGTGCAGAGTCACAAAGACACACATTTTTTTTATTGGAGGTCTTCCACTGCTGCCACAAGAACAGGAAAAGAGGCCAAGGGGCATGTGCAGAGGCAGGCAGCATGGGAGAGAAGCTAGCTAGACATGAGCTGGGTGAGATGCTGGACATGGGGGGATAGGGACAGAGGGGGTATGCTGGACATGGGCATAGAGATGCACATGAGGAGATGCTAGACATAGGGGTATAGGTACAGATAGGGATGCTGGACATGGGAGGAGGAAGAAGGGATAAAGAGGGGAGATGTTGTCATGGGGGATAGAGATACAGCGAGAAGATGGTGGACATGAAGGAAGGGATAGGAAAATACTAGATGGAGGAAGGGAAGCAGGATAGGGAGAGGGGTTGATACTGAACATAGGGGAGAGAGGGGAGAGTTAGTGAAAGACTAGGAAATAAGAGGCTGGAGAAGGAGAGAAAGCTGGGAAATGGGAGGGCTGGGGTGAGGGAAAGAGATGCAAAGCTATAGATGCATAAAATAAAAAGAGTAAAATTGAGGAGTGGTTGATAAGAAGGTGTGAAATTTGGATAGAGATGCAGAAAAATAAATGGAAGAAAACTGAAGAGATTTGTGTTAAAAACTGATATAAGGGAGGAAGTAAAGACAGGACAAGAGAGAAGAAATGGCAAATGGAGAGGAGACAATGAAAAGAGAGCTAAAAGAATACAGAGAAAAATAAAAACCAGAGATTGGGACTAACATCATTAGAAAATGACCAGCTTATGAAATTAATAACCTCAATTGAAGAAATAAAAAAAACCCACTTATACACAATCCCTCACCACTAACAGATTCTTAAAGAAGGACCATGTGTGCTAAACCCCATAATTAAATCTGTTCAGACCCGGGTAATCATAGCGGTTTACAATTGGAACAACAAAAAACTTTGAACAGTGTAACTGGTGCTGAAATAAAAACATTTACTTAATTGAAGAGAGATAACTTATTTACAACTCTAATGACAGGAGATGTCATTAAAACCTCAGGGGAGGTTCAGTGGGCATGAGAGAGAGAAGTAACTATAAAAGAGGTTAGTTAGTTTAGATGCAGGAGAGCAGCAGTTATCTATGTGGGATCTGTATCAGATGAGGATATGTTGTGACAAAAATGTCAGAACATACCCTCATCTGATACATATATAGAAACATAGAAACATGATGACAGAAAAAGACCACAAGGCCTATCTAGTCTGTCCTTCCATAACAACAACTACAACAGTCCACTTTTTACCTTTAGAGATCCTCTGTGTTGGTCCCATGCTTTTTTGAATTCAGTTACTGTCCTCATCTCTACCACCTCCACTGGGAGACTATTCCATGGATCCACTACTCTTTCCGTAAAGAAATATTTCCGCATATCACTCCTGAATCTATCTCCCTTCACCCTCATCCCATGTCCCCTCATAGCAGAACTTGCTTTCAATTGAAAGAGGCTCTCTCCCTGAACATTTATGCCACGGAGGTATTTAAACATCTCAATCATATCACCTCTATCCCGCCTTTCCTCTAAGGTGTACATATTAAGATCCTTAAATCTGTCCTCATATGCTTTATAATGAAGCCCATTAATCATTTTAGTAGCCACCCTCTGCACCGACTCAATCCTGTTCACATCCTTTTGAAGGTGCGGTCTCCAGAATTGCACACCATACTCCAAATGAAGTCGCACCAAAGACTTATACAGAGGCATTATCACCTCCTTTTTTCTGCTAGCCATTCCTCTCCGTATGCACCCAAGCATCCTTCTAGCTTTTGCCGTCGCCTTTTCTACCTGTTTAGCTACTTTAAGATCATCAGACACAACCACGCCTAGGTCCCGCTCTTCTTTAGTGGACAAAAGTACTTCACCTCCTATACTGTATTGCTCCCTTATTTATTTATTTATTTTATTTAACATATATTTATAACCCGCAACTTCCAGAGTTCAGTTGCGGTTCACAATAAAACAACATTCCACAAAGCATAAGCTTAGTTTTACATCGAACATTTTTGTAACAATAAAAGTAATGGTTAACAGCCTGAACTAATGCAAAATAGCAAAAAATAGCAGTTGTCTCCCTTGGATTGCTGCAGCCCAAATGCATGACCTTACCTTATATAGAGAGCTAATAAGGAGCTACAATAATTGGACATAAAGGGGGCATTCTGGACCACAAATAGCGGGGTTGGATGTCCAGGTTGGACGTCCAACCCGCGCTCAGGGCTGGAATGAGATTCCAGGCCCAGCGCGCCCAGCATGTACAAAGGGTTTGTGTGGGGAGCACTGGATGTGGGTGGTGATGGGGCAAAGTGGGGGTGTGGCTACCTGCCGGGACATACAGGGCCTATTCAGGTCAGGCCCCTGTACATTCTACGGCTCTCACCTGCACACCTGCCTTATTCCACCCTAAGGGTTGAATAAGTTACAGGCTCCCCCCACACTGAGCGGCGCACACTCCCTCAGCAGACACAGATGGGCACATTCTGCCCCTGCCGTCCCGCTCTGGGGACAGCGGGACAGAGGGCTGCAGGGGCAGTTTTATTTTATTTTTATTTATTTATGCTTTTCTTCTATACCGCTTTTTCCCAAGATCAAAGGCGGTTTACAATTAACAAATAATGAACGTGGTTTTACATGGAACATCGTCTGCAATGGCATTCTGAGCTGTCCTGTGGACGGCTCGTTGCCATGGAGCCAGGACGCCACTACTGACTTGCACCAGCAGTGGCGTTTTGGCATCTGGACGGGCAGCTCCCTGTACACTGATCTGTTCAGCATACGGGGAGTTGCCGGGTGTCTAATCCCCAATTCTGCCATTCCGGGTATGTCCAGGCTCCGCAGCAGCTGACTGATTCATTTCCGGAACGTCCAGATTTTGAACGGACAAAGCAGCAGGACGTGCGGGAAACAGAATCAGCCTCATAGCTAATAGAGGGAGTTAATTGCCCCTTTATCAGTCATGGAGTCACTTAAATTACCTCATGAAAAAATTGATAATTCATTTATTAATATCAAATATCACAAAATCTATCTTTCAAAAATGTCCTCCTTTCTCTTCTTTTTGATTAATTTTATTTCTTTTTAAATTCTTTATAAAAAAAATGAAAAGGTGCTCAAAAAATCCTCCAGTGATTACATATACAATGATAGCTGCTCTTCCCTTACAAATATGACTGCCATAGACAGTCATTCATAACTTAGGGCAAAGATTGGAATATTGCAGTACACAAACTTTGCGGCTTTGTTGTTGATGCTGCTGCTTTCTTAATTGCAACTCACGGTTGGCATACAGGGTTCGCAGAAATGCACACCGAATGACTTTAGCTGGATAGCTACAGTGGGTCAACCTGATTTTTAATAATTGAGCCTGCTTTTTATATTCACTTATAGTGGAACAGGCTTGACAAATGCATACAAAACAAGAGGAAGAGCACATTGTAACCCAACACGATGATGGCTAGTGTACTGTAGGAGGATATTTCTACTAAACTCCTTCCTGTATAATGTGATATGAAGCTGCCATCCAGATTTTATGATCATCACATCTAGAAACTATATGGTCATGATGGCATGTGGAGGAAAACTTCAGATTACTGTTCATCCAGGTGACAAACTGAGTCAAACATTATTCAGATACTGTCCAGATGCAAAACACATCATCAGTGTACTGAACCCATAACATTCAGAAGAGTAAAGGAATTGTTCCTCAAAGGTGGCCTCATAAAGATTGACTATACTGGGAGCCATAGCGGTACCCATTGCTGTACCATGTATTTGTAAGATTAACTGCTTGTTAAACTGAAAATAATTCTTGCCTAATAGTAGTTCAACAAAAGAAGAGATGGATACTCTGCAGCCAATACCAGAAGAAAAGCTGAGCGGAGGAACAAAACCTGGCTGTGGTTTTGTTCCTCCACTATGTGTTTCTTCTACCATTAGTTCAGCCAAAGACATGGGAAAGTCAGTAGATATCCAACACATTTTTTTTTCGTGCAGATAATACCTGACAAACCACAGTAAGAGAACTCTTTGGAGGATTTTAGTGTACAGCCCCTCTAGGTCCATAGTTACCAATAATGTATTGTTTGGAATTTCAGTTAACAAATCCAAACGTCGTGAAAAATTGGCAGTATCTTTCAGATATGACCTAGCTTTGGAGACCCTTGACTATCAGGGTTAGCACATTTTAGCCAGTTAACAAATTTGCTAACTGGCTAAATTGCTTTGAATATGCTTAAATTTTATAATTTATATTTATGAATAGCATGTTAAAACAAAACTATGCCTATAAAAATATCTTTAGTGATTTCTATTCTGCAATCTATAATCTCTAGTAGCTCTCTCAAACTTAGTGAAGAGTCCCCTATGGGTTTGAGGCTCCATTGGACCAAACAGGTTCAACTGAACTAAGGCTGGCCCTAAAGACTCTAAATTTTCTGTTCAAAATGCTTGATTAGGGCTTTCTCTGTTTTATATCTCAAAATGGAGGGATACTGTAATGCTTAAATTATGTTTTCTTCCTCAAGGCTACAGACCGGGAACATGATCCAATCACATATCACATCCAGAATGGTGATCCTCAGCAAGTCTTTAATCTTTCACGAAGGTGAGATAAAAACACAAAGAATTGAATTTAAACTCTTCTATCAAGTGAGTCCCAAATTAGATGATGCAATTGCTATTCATGAGGTGGTCTGTTTGTGATTTAACTCTCAAGTATTAATGAGAGCTATGAGAGTAACCTTTAAGCCCATCATTGAAGACTAAGTAAAATATTTTACTAGGGGAAAAGATAAACTGGAAACATTTTGGTAACCTGGGACTAATTAAAACCTTTTAAAGATGTCAATTTCTTGCTAATCATAAGAGTAGATTTTTAAACAACACTGGCTTAAAACACTTTCGGTCTCAGAAAATAGGGTCGTACATTTGTTTTGAGTTTAAATGAAAAACACAGAGCAGGCTTATTTTGTTTCATTTTAAAACAAATCAGAGACATACTTTGGAAGGATTTTTATATTTCATTTTATATCATGCTTAGCATGTTATGTTTCATATGCTAAAAGTCAAACAAAATGAAAAGTGGGTAAATAAAAACTGAAACAAAAATTAAATGTATTGGGCACACATTGTAAAATAAGGAAGATATGTTCAGCTTTTTTTGCAAGATAGGTTGGTCACTGCCAAAATAAAAGCTTTGTAATTTTCACAAATGGACACTAACATTAATGGTTTAGCTCCAAGAAAATAATATAGGATATGACTTGTTATTTTTGTAAGTTAGAAAAAAAGAGATTATAACAAACAATTCAAATACAGCTTGTAATTTTGATTATGTAAGAATTGCCATTACCTTGAACGTATGGAATACAGAACCAAAACAACCCTATAAGCAAAACAGGAACAGGAGTTGATAATTTTTAGGAAAGCCTTGAAAACATTTTTTGTTTTTTTCGATAAGCCAGCATGGCTAGGCAAGGGCAAAGCAGGTTCTCAATTTGGAATGGGGGTTTGGTGGGCTGGGGTTGATCCTCTTTGTGGAGATTGCTTAATGTATGCTTTTATGATTGTTCACTGCCTTGAATGCTACAGCATATGACAATATACAAATGTTTTAACATAAATAAATAAATGAATAAGATACATATATTTTTCATGTGTCAAGATATAATCAAATAGTGCCAATCATAGAGAGGAATCTTAGAAAGGATATGCGAGTTAAACTGGAGATGTCCATGTCAGAACATGCAGAAAACCACCAGGGATGTCTATGTCTCCAGCTGATTTCAGGAACATAGACGTCCCCGATGTGGACACGTATGCGGGTGACACATAGACATCCCCAAGGATTAGGGATACTTGGGTCGGAAATGTCCATCTCAGGCAGGCTAGCATAAGGGCACGTCCAGCAGTCCAGCAAAGTGCAAACATGAGCCCCTATTTCCCATCCGTGTTCACTGATGTGGAGACCGATCCAGGAAGAGGCACGTCCGGGCCATCCAGACATCCCAGAACAGGATGGGCTCTATTGTACCCAATTCTGCACCACAGGAGTTGGCACCAAGACGGCCCAGCATGCCCCTGCATCAGCCAAGGGAGATGTCCAGGAAGCAGCATGGCCAGGCTTCCCTCTGCTCGCGATGCTGCTGTGGTGCCCATTGCCATGGCACCAGGATGCCTAGCAGGAGCGTTGAAGGTCTGACTCTCCAGCAGACCAGTTTTCCCACTGCCTGACCCTCAGGGGATGGGTCTGCCTGGGCCAGGATCGGGCAGCATGACCTCAACTTCCCCAGCTCCAGTGCATCTGGAGAGCTGCCGAGCTGGATCACATGGGCACCCCATGCTTATTTCACCTTCCGGGCCAGATGGATAACAAGGCTGCACATCCCACCAGGAAATGTAGCCCCACTATTCATGTCTCTGGTGATACAATACAAGTGGTATTAGTGTAGCTCCTTCTCCACATCTTCAAGATGTTTGCCTGACAAAACAAGTACTTTCTGGATACCTGTTCATTCTTGCAGCCTGTTAATTTTAGTTGTGATTCGGGACATCCAGGTTCTTAAGAATGCTCCAGCCACACATCCACCATGCTCTCATTCAGACTTGGAAGTCCGAAGACCTGGATGTAAAATGGCTCCGGGGATGTCTGAGTAATTGGGATGTCTGCATGCCCATTTGCAGATGTCTAAATCACCCGTAGTGCTTTTAAAATAACCCTTTGGCCTCTAATTTTATTTGACAACATAGAGGCAGATTCTTTGGCAAAATTCTGGAAATTTTGTGGCAATTCACTGGTACATTTGTATATATTTAAATGCAATTCCATGTTAAAATGAAAATATATATTTGCATGATAAAAATAAAGGGCCCGATTTTTGAAGGCTCCTACACGGGTAGTGCCTTTCAAAAATCCAGGATAAGTCCCTAACATTCCCAGATGCTAAGCGGTTAGCATCGGGGTGTGTTAGGGGTGTTCCGGAGCGGAGGAAAGAGCTAAATGGGTAGCAGCAATTTTTGATGCTATATCCACTTAGCTCTCTGCAACGAAAACCAATGCTACCTGTTTAGCCTCGGCAGCTGCCAGCACGTCCAGATAAACCCAGATTCTTGGTTAAGGGGGTCGGGCCCAAAGTATTTTTCCGAACATTATTTGAGTATGTTTAAAGTTTAATGTACCTGTTTTGTTCATTGTAAACCACCTTTGATTGCTTGAAGGGGCGATATATTAAAGCTTTAAAATAAATAAAATAAGAATAAATAAATATGTATAATTTATTACTATTACTATTAATCATTTATATAGCGCTACAAGGCCTATGCAGTGCTGTGCATATACATGTAAAAAGACCGTCCCTGCTCAGCAGAGCTTACAGTCTAAATAAGATAGATAATACAACAGCTGAGAACAGCTAGTACAAATAGAGTAGGGTAAGGAGACACATGGAGAACATGAGATCGGGATCCAAAAGCAGCCTCAAAGAGGTAAGCTTTAAGCTGGATTTTAAAATGGGCAGAGATGGAGCTTGACATACAGACTCAGGTAATTTGTTCCAAGCATACGGAACAACACAGTGAAAGGATCAAAGTCTGGAGTTGGCAGTGGAAGAAAAGGGCATAGAAAGAAGCAAGCCAGTAGAAGAGTGGAGTTCACGAGGAGGGGTGCAGGGGCAGAGGAGAGGGGAAAGGTAGTGAGGAGCAGTGGAAGTTTGAATTGGATATGGAAATGGGAAGGGGAGCCAATGAAGTGACTTGAGAAGAGGGGTTATATGAGTATAGCAGGGCTGGCAGAAGATTAAGCATGCCGCTGAGTTCTGAACAGATTGAAGGGGAGAGAGATGACTCAGAGATAGACCAGCAAAGAACAGGTTGCAATAGTCGTTACAGGAGGTGAATAAAGAGTGAATAAGTGTCTTAGTCGTGTGTTCAGAAAGGAAGGGGAGAATACTGCTAATGTTATAGAGAAAAAAATGACAAGTTTTAGCAATCAGTCGAATGTGAGTGGAGAAGGAGAGAGAGGAGTCAAAGATGACCCCAAGGTTGTGAGCTGAGGAAACAGAAAGTAGAAGAGTGTTATATACAGAAATAGAGAAATGAGGAAGGGGTTGGAACACTTTAGGGGGAAAAATAAGGATTTCACTTATGGCCATGTTCAATTTCAAACAGCAATGAGACATCCAAGCAGTGATATCAGATAGGCAAGCAGTGATTCGGGTTTGGAGTGTCAGAGAAATATCAGGTATAGATAGAGAGATTTGAGAGTCATCAGCATAAACATGGTAGTGAAAGCCATGGGAAGAGATGAGAGCACCAAGGGACTGGGTGTAGAGAAAAGGATAGGGCCCAGAACAGACCTTTGAGGTACACCAACTGAGACTGGGATAGCAGTAGATAGGTGATTTTTTTGGTAAAGAATCTTGGGAAGGGATGTAGAGGAGAAAACATCTCAGGGATGGAAAGAGGTGAGGATGGAGGATGGGAAGAAAGAAATGGAATGAAAAGGAGGGAAGACTAAGGTTAGTGGATGGGAAGAGAAGAAGATCAGGGTTTTTTCTATATACACACCAACCAATACAGGGACACATGCATTTAAAAAAAAACACACATTATACAATTTCAAAAAAGAAAACAGGAACTCTTGCACAGAAAAGGTCAAGCAAGTCTGGAAAAATTAATTATCTCATAACACAATATCATATACAGCAAGGGAAATTAAAAATAAAGAGCCTTCTCCACAAGCCTTCAAACAAACAAACACAGAGGGGGAAGGTCAGAAATCAAAGGAATATATCCAAATGGATAAAATAAAGGCAAGGCGGACTCTAAGGGAGACTATAAACCATACCAACACAGGAGCCCTACTCTACCGCAGGGCCGCTGTCAGGAGCATCTGAAGGAGAGGTCTGGGTGACTGACAGGAAAAATTAAAGGAGGACAGTTGGTGTGGGTCAGAAAAAAAGGAAGTTGTATCCTGCCATCTTCACCAAACATTTACACGGAAAACATAAAAAGACAAGCCTTCCCAAATGAAGAACTTCAGCTCTAAGCATTAAAAATTGCTTCCTTCTTTTCTGCATTGTCCTAGAGATGCCTGGAAAAATCCTAATCTGGTAATCCATAGACAATGTATTTTAAGCATGAAATAACATTTTCAGGATCCATATTTTGTCTGCCTATATAGCCAAGGTGACTAGCAAAGTAGCGGTCATTCTGGAATCTGATGCAGACCTTTCCAGATAGTCAGGATTTTACAGCCTATCACAAGACAAAACTGAGGACTGATCTTGATTGTCCTCAGTTTTGACTTTAGCAGTAAGCAAACAGAAAGCTTTAGAAATCAGAGGTAAAGATTCTACAGGAATATCCAAAATAGAAACCATTAATTTCTTAAACAGTTCAAAAGCTGAACTAGACAGAACCTTGGGAAAGTTAAGGGACCTCAAATGTGTATATCTTGAAGACTTCTCAAGAAACGCAAGCTTCCTATGAATAACCTCAGTCCTTAATAATTGTAAGAGCAGTCTATTGACGCTGATCCAAATGGGCCTCCAAAGCAGCCACCTTTGAATTAACATTAGTCAAAGAAGTCTCCAGCATCACAATATTCTGCCCAAAAAGAATAAACTGTTTTGAGATAGACTGGAGCTGTTAAAAAATAGAATTCTCCATCTTCAATAAACAATGCTTCCCACAGTCTGTCAAGGGTAAACACATCAGGTCTTACCAACACAATCTGGGAACCCATCTCAGGATCTCTCAGAACTTAATCCAAGGCTGGAGATCCAAAGGAGGCACTAAGACTGTTGCAGACTGCTGGAAACCCAATGATCACTCCTTCAACACGCCCACCCACCAGAGTCTATGGCAAATGACCCCACCACTCAGTTTCAGGGCTGCTGCAGTTTCAGCAGAGAGGAGTTGCACACTGCTTTCCACGGCGTATCCTACAGCCACTTGCAGAATCTTCCATGTTGGCTGCTCTGGATGAGTTTGGCACTCCGGGATAAGTTTATTGAGGTCAAATCACAGAGGGCTATAGACTAAATATACAAGGAGTACCCTCCAAGAAATATTGAGAAAATACTAGATGAAGGTTTAGACTAATCCTTCCTCTTATCAACACACAAAAAATGAGGCAGAAATGCAGGTCTCAGACTCACACTGGCACCGCTATGGAAAAATCCAAAGCGAAATGCCTTCTTGCATCAACGACCTTTAGCAGTTCTTGCTCAATTAAAAGGATAAGGTATATTTTTTGGGGTTTTGTCTTTTTCTTTTCTTTTCAATCCTTCAATCCTTCATCAGAACATTTCTCTAATAATTAACCAAACATATTTAAGCATGTTGTTTTGTAGTATAGACAATGCTTATCTTAATGCTGTTATTGTGGGACTCCCCGACGCCACCAAATGGGTACCGCAAAATGCGTTTCGTATCCTTCCTCAGGGGGAACTGCGCTCACACAGCATAATCTCTCATAATGCAGCGGAATAATGCACACAAACTATTCAGAATGTTTGCAACTCAAATTTTCCTCTCCGTTCTGTGCGCGGCATTTTTTGCACAGAACGGAGAGGAAAATTTGAGTTGCAAACATTCTGAATAGTTTGTGTGCATTATTCCGCTGCATTATGAGAGATTATGCTGTGTGAGCGCAGTTCCCCCTGAGGAAGGATATGAAACGCATTTTGAAACGCGTGATACGCATTTTGAAACGCGTGATACGAAACGCGTGTTGAAGGAGTGATCATTGGGTATACTCAGCGTTGTATATATAGATGTAAAACACAGACCCTACTCATCAGAGATTACAATCTAGTCAAGATGAAAATGCATCGCAAAACTGGGGATTAGAATGTAGCAATATACACATAAGTAGTGGACAAGAGAATGAGGAGCATCAGGATCCAAAATCTGCCTCTAAAAGGTGAGTCTTCAGCATGGACTTGATTAGGGCCAGAGAAGGACTCCAACACACCGACTCAGGTAGTTTGTTTCAGGCATATGGAACAGCAAGGTGGAATGGAGGAAGTCTGGAGATGGCAGTGGCAGAGAGGGGCACAGATAAAAGGGAACTGCCAGAGGTGCGGAGTTCCTGAGGTGGATGGTAAAGTAAGATAAGAGAGGCAAGGTAGTGAGGAGCCACAGAATGAATGCGCTTGTAGGTAAGTAGGAAAAGTTTGGATTGGATGCAGAAATGGATAGGGAGCCCCCACAATATTGTCAGTGCCACGGTGCTGTGATCTATGGCATTGACAATATGAAAATTTAACATATGTGCTTCCCCGCAGCACCAATCTCCCCTGGACAGCTCCTGATCCCCATCTGGAGTTGCCCTGGGGTGGGGGTGGGGGGCAGTGCACCCCCAATGTAAAAAATGCCCCAGCTAGTCTGTTTGGCTAGGCCCCCTGTCTTCCCCCAATACATAACTGCAAGGATCAGGGGGCCCCCAACAAAGATGCCTCAATTGTGCATTGCTGCCCCTTAGCAAGAGGCTAGAGGGCAGCACTTCATGATGGAAGCCATTTTGTTTTGGCCACTGGATGGGTCAGGAGCGTATAGGATCTCTCATGCCCTATCCTTTCACTACATCAGCAGAGATTTAGAAGTATGTGTGGGGGGAGGGGTGGAGGGGGTAAGAGAGGCCATGCTGGCTAGCTGGGATTTTTGTTTTGTAAGGGGAGGTGGGAGGTGGAGGGTGGGGGGCCATCGGCCCCTACCACCCTTGCAATTGTGTATTAGGGGGAGGGAGGGAGCCTAGTGCAATTGGTTGGCCAGAACATTTTTTTACAGTTGTGACAGTTAGCTTGCCTGTACATAGTTACTCTGTCAGTCCCGTTTATAAACCCCTGTTCATTGTAAGTCCAGTGTAGGTCCTGCCTGCACTGCACTGCACAAGTTGTTAACTGTAAACCACACTAATTCTAAAGAGCGTGGTATAAAAAAGACATTAAATAAATAAATAAATTATGTCAGGGTGCACAAGTCTCCCCAGGACAGCTCCCAATGAGGATTGGGAGTTGTCAAGGGGTCGATCGATGTTATGTGCGGGGCACATATTGTTGGTGCCGCGGATCACACTATCAACAATATTGGGGGGGGGAGGGAGGCCTAATTTCAGTGGTTGGGGAGCATGACAGCAATCAGGGCACAGAACTGATGACAGCTCTGTGCACCTGATCGCCACCAACCCTCCCCATATATTTACCACAAGGATCCACGGTATCTAATTTGGCAGGCAATGCCGGACTTTTTCTGCAGTATATGCCAAGGTGGGTAATGCAGTCTCCATGGGAAATGCAAACTTCCACAGTATCTGCAGGTCCTCCCATGGGAACATCTCCTGCAGATACCACAGATATTTGCTGCTTACCGCAAAGTGTTAGCTGCCAACGCACCGTGTTAGAAGCAAAAAACTAACACAGTTTAGTAGACATACCCCAATGCATTACAGCCACTCATAAGCAGAAATGGCTCTTTTCTGCTGATAATTACTGATCTGCTCCAAAGGTTGCAGTAGAAATTCACAGCCTTTTTGAAACAGAAACATAGAAAATGACGTCAGTCAATGCAGTCTATCCAACTGCTCAACTGTGCCAGATACTAAGCTCTACAATTCCTTCTTTTTGAATTAAGGTGGAGTCCTTGTCTCTGCTACCTCTTCTGGAGGGGGGAAGGGCACTGACATACATCCTTTACCATGAAGAAGAAGTATTTCCTTAGATTACTCTTGAGTTTCCTTTCACTTTAATTCTATGTTCTCTCATTTTTGAGCTACCATTAAGTATAAAAAGACCCTCCTCCTATGCATTAATGCCATGGAGGTATTTGAACTTCACTATCATATTTCCCTCTCCCGTCTTTCTTTCACTGTATACATATTGAAATCTTTAAGTTCTATGACAATGACCACTGGCCATTTTAGTAGCTACCCCATTTCTGTTTATATCTCTGTGAAAGTGCAGTATTCAGAATTGCATACACTCAGGGCCAGTGGGGCAGAGAGGAAAGGAAGAATTGTGGAGGGGAGGGGAAATAAAATTAATCGACGAGGATAGAAGATAAGAGAAAGTACATGAGAAAAATAGGAACTCAGTAACTGGGGAGTAGGGTTGCCAACCAACTGGTTTTAGTCCAGTCCAACTGATTTTGTGGTCAGAAGGCTGGTGGCCAGCAGAATGGTAAAACTGGGAAATGAAGGACCAGTATCTGGATGAATGCAGATCTCTCCCATGCTCGACTGCCACCTTTCACCTCCTTCCAGCAGCTGTCCTCACCACCTCAAAATCCTGATCTTGTGTCAGATCTGTCACTAGCAAGAGTGCAGCATGGGGCCTGCATTTAAAGCACGCATGCTCTGAGATGGCCCTGCCATTTTCCATTCCCTTGAATGTCAGACATTGACGTTGGACGGGACAGGACATGGCAGAGCCATCCAGGCAGGCAAGTGATCCAAAGGCATGCAGGCAGGCCCCATGCTCTTATTTTTTCCCCCTGCACCACATATAGAGACACAAAGGGCATGTGCTAGACATTGAGGGATAAGGACACAGAAGGGATATGCTGGATGGGTTTGGAGATAGGGACATAAAGGGGAAAGTCTCAGAATTGCCAAGTTACCCAGTTCCAGGAGTGAGCTTTTAAGCCAATCCTGGATTTCTGACAGTCTCATTATGATGCATTATGGGACCTGCAGCACTGATTCTAATGAGTAAATTCAGGGTCTACAAATACCATCTTGCATTGCAATACAAATGTAAAACTAAAACTGGCAAAAATTCTCACGTCTGGAACAGGGTGTCTTGGCAGTTTTGGATGCTGGATACAGTTGAGGGATAGAGATACAGAGGAGAGATGCTAGGCATGAGGGAAGATGGTGGACATGGAGGAATAAGGAAACACTAGATGGAGGAGGGAGTTAAGATGCTAGACAGGGAGGGGGTAGATGCTAGACATGGAGGGAGAGATGGTAAGAGTTAGTGAAAGTGGTTGGGGAAGGAGAGAGAGATGGGAAATGGAAGGGTTGGAGTGAGGGAAAGAGATAAGCTGTAACCAGATGCAGTAAAAAGAGTGAAATTGAAGAGTGGTTGATAAGGAGGAGTAAAATCTAGAAAGAGAAGCTGAAAAATACATTGGAGAAAATTGAAAGGAAGAGATCTGTGTTAAAAACTGATGTAAGGGAAGCAGGAGTGAGCAGAAATGGCAAGTGGAGAGAAGACCATGAAAAGAGAGCTAAGAGAATAGAGAGTAAAACAGAAACCACAGACTGGACCCACCACAATTAGAAAAGTAAAATGAGCCAATAACAAAAGGTAGATTAAATAATTGTATCTTCTATTTAGTGACTGGAATATGTCAGCTTTTGATATGTACGTCTACCAGGACTGATGTTAGATATGGCCAGGGTCCAGACCAGGGCAAAAATTTGGAAAGGGACCCAAAGCCCACTAGCAAACTGTGAGGTTTTTAGATTTAGACAGGGACCCAGGGCAATTGCCCTGTTTGCATCCCTCCTGACACCAGTCCTGATATCTACTGTCTTTAGTTTTTCACAATACAGGAGGACAAGCATCTCTTTCTGTTTCTTTGGTGTTGCACTGCATACAGTGTCTGTCTTTTTGAGATGTCCATTTAATTTATTGTTTGCATTTTTCTAGTTTTACTTTGTTGTCTTTTATTTTTAATTCATTGAAGGCCTATCTGTGTCGTGCATTTGCGACAAAGGCCGGGTATTCTTTTAGCATGGAATTTCTATTTAAGAACGTGTAGTAATCTGGCTTGTTGAGCGGTCCAATTTCTTGATCTCCCAGAGCCCACTGCAAAATTTGCGGTACTGCCTTTTCCTAGGTAGGGGCCCTGTTCTGTAAGTTTTGGAAATGAGTGCTGGCATAACAGACTTGCTCTTTGTTGTGTTAATTCTCAATATGCCTGGTACTGAAAGGGTTTGTATTACTATTAATACGATTTTTTTTTATATGGTACATTTTATGCGGAAGCATCCTATCTAGGCTCTGCATAGACTGTTGGGGAAGGAATTGGGGGAGGGGAAGTTCAGTGAATGAAGAATGCATGTTTGGGGGAGCCTGAGAGGAGAGGGCTGTGTCTGAGATGGCACTAGAGTGCAAAATCTTTTACTTCCGCCTTGATATTTCCTACAGATGCTAAAGCTTGCACGGCTTCCCTCTCTGCAGTTATTTGTTGGGGGTAGGCGGCATGGTTTTCTCATTCAAAATGTTGTCAGTCCTACTGGGAAGTGAGAAAAGAGAACAGTATTAGAAGACGGAAGTTAAGGGAATTGGAGTTGGACTGGACTGAGCTCACACCTTGGCTCAGAAGTTCAAAACAAGTTATTTTCAGGTACAGTAGATATTTCCTGTCCCCAGAGAACCTATAAGCTAAATTTGTACCTGAGGCAGTGAATGGCTAAGTGACTTACCCAGGATCACGAGGAGCCTTCCCTAGTTTTACTATGCTGTTCTAACTATTAGGCAACTCTGTGTAAGAGAGTGTGTGTATGTAGGGGTGAGAGAGAGGGAGAATCAACACTCTGGCACATGCAAAGGTCAGTGTTCTTGGAAAGAAAAATAATTCCATCTCAATGCAGGCATTATCTCCCCATAAAAATACAGCTTGCAAAGTGAAATGCAAGGTGCTTTATTCAATTTGCATAATAATAAGGTGCTCTGCAGGTATTTATATGCTTTGCATTTCATTATTATTTAGGTGCAATAGTGGTCTAGAATTCAGTAAGGCAGATAATGCAGAATTTTGCCATTTAATGTGCATTCAAGGGTAATTTTATAAGGGTTGCCTAGATTTACAGGCACACATACTCGCAAAAATCATGGTATTTTACTGGCTTTTATTCATAATTGGACACTTATGCACATAATGTAGTCAGTCACTATTTTGAAAGTATGCACATCGGACCTACTGTGGGTCTGCACAGGGGTAAAGTTTGGGTAGAGCATGGGAGGAGCAGAAATTTATGTACATGAGTTATAAAATGCTATAACTTGCACTCGTTCTTCAAAAATCTAGGTGTGGGCATTTGCACCTGCTATAGGGAGGCAGAATTGTTCACACCTACAGTACTTTACTGTTTTGGACCACTTCCTCCCCTATTTTGTAAAGTAATAGGCTTGAAATATATGTGTGTAAACACAAATCTAAGCAGCCCTTATAAAATGAACTTTCACATTTTAAAAAATCCTGCATTAATCCCTTAATGCACATTAGTAGCTATTTTTAAGTGTATCTCTTATTGAACGGTTTTATAAAACTCTTATTTCTGCATGTAAATCACAACTTAGTGTTTGTTGCAATGAGCACGTAACACTGAACACAAAGCTGCAAGTGATCAGGAGCTTTGCCAATAAGAACCTTAAAAACTATAAAGAAAAGCTTAAACACAATGGGAGTCATTCTGGTGCTCGTTTAGCGGGTCTGGACATTCGATCTGGACGTCCAGACCTGCTAAATGCCCGGATTGCACTAGCAAGACAAAGCTCCCCACCCAAATAGCTGACTTGTGCATGGAGCTCTGTTTGTGGGCGGGAGGGGGTGGGCCGTGGGAGGAACGCGGGTGGGCAGTGGGTGGCAACTGACCCCAGATGTACAGGGCCGATTCAGAGGTCGGCCCTGTACATCCAGGGTCTGCAATGCACCTCAGAGGTGTAATAAGTCCCTCTGGAGGACAGGGGATGGTGGTGCAGGACTCACTGGTTAAGGTGAGGGGGTGCAGGAGGTTTCCTGCAGCCTGACCCTGGCCTTAGAACCCTAATCGGGAGTCGGGCTGCAGGGAATGTGGAGTTTGCACTGCTGCTGGGAATCGCAGCTTGTGAATGGAGTCATGCTACTCTCACTCCATTCACGAGCCAGGCCGGGCTAGCTGGGTAAATGCAGAACATCCGGCTTGTCAGAATCAGGACCCTGCCTGCACGTCCAGGTCGATAGACCTGATTCTGAACCCATGGGCACATCTAACCTCTGCGGTATCAGAATCGGGTGCTACTGCTGCATGCCCCAATTCTGATAGACTGTACAGGCAGAGGATGGCAGATTGGAATTGGCCTCCACATCTTGCTCTATAAACAACCTATGCAACCTTTTCAAAATTGGCTGAATTTGATCAAAAAATGTCTCCATTGCCAGCCTTGCAGCAGTATTCTAGACTAACTGCAGACTTTTCAGCTGGTTCTTTGGAAGACCCACCAGGAGAGAGTTGCAGTGGCCCAAGTGAGTTGTAATCAAGGCATGGATCACCATAAGTAAGTGAGAACTAGAAAGGTGTGGACATAAATAAGGAAGATTCTATGGATGGTAAAAACAAGTTCTTACCACAGAGCTAATATGTTTCTGCAAAGATAGGAAGGAATCCAATAAAACCCCAGAATCTTTACCTCTTCATTAACAGATAAACTCGGAGTGGAGGAGTGGCCTAGTGGTTGGGGCAAGGTACTTCAGGCCAGAAGGTCAGGGGTTCAAATCCCACTAGAAGACAGCAACCTTGGGCCAGAAGGACTGGGGTTTCTAGTTCTACAGGTGCTCCTTGTGGTCTTGGGCAAGCCACTTAACCCTCCATAGCCCATGTTCCCTGTAAAATAGTTATCTCCAAGTTATAATGCCCTGTTCAATGTAATTTCAGTTTGTTCAATGTAAACTGCACTGATGCACTATATAAGAGAATATAAATAAAATAAATAAAAATCATACCTCCTAAACTCTACCCAGGGATATACTGAGCACATTCAAGGGTATGTTACCCATAACAGCTCTGTCTTCACTTGATTCAACTTTAACACAGTTTGTATAGGCCAATATTCAGACAAACATCTTGTGTCTACTAATTTTTCATCACATTCAGTACCCATTGCACAATACACTTGAATGTCATGTGCTTATATATTATGATTAGGGTCAGCTTCAGCTTCTATGGCAAGGATAACATCTCCCCAAACTTGCTGCACCCTACCTTCCAAGAAAGAAGAAAACTACTTAATTACATTGTCCCAACACCAACATCCCTCAAGCTGTCAAAGGCAGCTGAGATATCTAATGAAACAACCACACTATCTCTACATGCATCTAGATCCTTCCAAAGATCATTTATCAGAAACAAAAGTGCTTTTTTGTACTCTAATTTGGTTGAAAAATCAAAAATCAAATAAATAAACTGCCCAAGAGTAACATTCCTTTCCTCTAAATAGTCATCTGATTGCAAAATGTTGCCTGTTCTACTATCTTACCTAAAAACATAAATTAGATTATAGACCTGCAAATACTAGGGTCATTTGGATCCTAAAAATGCTTTTAAAAAAGTAGACAAATCACAGTTTCTTTTATTCCGTGAGGAAAAGTCCTCTCTGCAGGGGAAGAATTAACGATAGCCCTTAAGCTAGGACTTGTCAAACCCCAGCAGCAAGGTTGCTGTGGTGATTAAAAAACCAGTCAGACCTGGCACCTGGGCTCAGATCAGTGCTATGCCCATGAGGATCCCATGCTGCAAAGGACGGTCCTGGCCATGATCGCGGCAGCCTTTGCAGATCTTCTGCCTGTGGAAGATGAGATCCCTGCTGGCAGACAGCACTGATCCTGCAGCACTTGGTGGGGTGAATAGAGGGCGGGGGTGATTTCAAAGGAAGGGGGAGAAGTGGAGAGTCTGGGAAGGAAAACAGACGTGTACAGTAAGAGGGAGACTGGATGGGGGAAAGGAAGAGTGCAAGAGATTGGAGGGTAAAGAAATAATGCATGGGAAGTAAGGCACACCACACACACACGCGTGCACACACATCCCATCTGGTTCCCAACAGGTGTAGCTAAATTGTCAATGGGGAGGGAGAGGAGTGGGGCCACTGATTTATTACGTTTTTTTCCCATAGAAAATGGGAAAGCAGTAAATCAGACTAAAACCTAAAAAGGTAACTGCAATACCCCTTTTTGGAGCTGGGGATATGCACTGTGACCTTTGTTTGGGCAGCCAACTCCTAGAATTTTAGGCCAGCTCCTAGATTCCAATAAAATTTGTCAAGGACTGCCTTAAGGCCTCTGTGGCCTCCTTAGTAACCCTTGCAGGGGCCAAATCTAAAAGTAACCCACTTGGCTGAAGCTTGTGCAAAAAAAAAAAAAAGAAATGTCTTATGGCTGAAAACATGAGGATTCTATTTCCCGTAATTCCAGAGGTTCACCTATATGTTCCTTCTGTGATGCCACCTATTCTAGCTTTGAAAATTCCTTCACCAATAACCCTTCTAAATCTCCATCCAACTTCACTTTCATAGTTCTGCTAATATCACTTATCTTATTATTAAGATAAGCTGCTAAGGCATTAGTTATCAATTCCCCTGAACAGTGTTTTGGGGTTTTTTTTAGTGCCATCAAGTCAGTGTTGACTCGTGGCGACCCAGCTACCTCTGGGTTTTCTTGACAATGTATCACCAGAAGCAGATTTCCAGCCTTTTCTTCCAAAGCAATAGAGGGTAAAGTGACTTGCCCAAAGTCACAAGGAGTGCCAGTGGGAATCACACCCTTGATCTGCTGGGTACTAGACAGTTGCTCTAACCACTAGGCTACTCCTCCACAAACAGTGTTTATCTGCCTCTTTAGAAAAGCTTTTAAATAAATAAATAAATAAATAAATAAATGTTTATGGTGTCTGTGCTCTGTAGGGTAAAATATAGGCATTTCTGGCATGTTTATGTTATCTGCAATAAAGGTTCCCTCTTTATTACCACGGTTTAGTACTGGGTAGAAAAAGGGGTCTGGGTTGGTGGGAGCCACAGCTGGGACTTGAACCTGTGACCTTCTGCTCCTGAACACACTGGCTGTGTGTACTGTACCGCACTGTTGCTACAGGGACAGTTCATTCCCTGGGGATACCAGGGCCTGTCTGTTGCAGTGCATGGTACCCACCTAAACAGGGTTAGGCCATGGTCTGCTGTGGGCAGCTGCCACTGCCCCCTCCACCACCAGCACCCCTCTGTCGCCATGCTGACATGCCCTTATGCTGGTGGTGCTGATGGTGCGCAGTCTCAAGCCATCCAGTGTGCCAGTAGGTGGCTGCCTATGGTGTGGGTTCTGGGGTAGGGGTGCCTGCATAGACGTCCACGCTTCCCCCCAGTACCGCCTGGCAATGTTCTGTGCCCTTGGGGATACCTGCTGGGTACTATCCCCTGTGACACTGTGGGAAACACACTCGTGCCCATGTTGGGCCCTCATCAGTTGCTGTCTGGCTGCTCTACTGTTTCAGTATTCCTATGGGCTACCTAGGCATCACCCTAGTCCGCACTGTGGCCCAGCTGCACCACAGCATGTGCTGCCTGCAGCCCTCTGTATCCCCTTTTCCAGCATCTGTCCAGTTGCCCATTCCAACATGCCCACCCTGCTGTTGTAAAAAGGGAAAACCCTGATCAGCGCTATTTCACTGTGGGATCATTCACCTTGTATGGGGACAGAGCATAGACCCTTCCAAAATTAATATATTTTTTTTGGAGCTTTCTTGGTAGTGTTTTTTGCTGTTTCCCATTAATATCACTATTGGCCAGCTTGGTTATGTTTTTTTTACATTTTGTTCAGGTCATTTTCAATGTTTATTTGCCCTTTTGTTCCGTGCACATGTATCACACTCATCACTTTTCGTAAGTTTCCCTGGCTTTGCTGTACATTGCTGACGGAAATGGTTTCTCTTCCCTTTAAATCTGCTCTAATGCCAGGGTTTCACTGGCGTTAGTTTTCAGCCCAGGAATCCACAGCGTTAGTGTGCAGGGAGCCTCTCCCCTCCCACTCTCCACCCATTGACCCTCTCTCTCCGCCCCTGGGGAGCCTTCCTCCGCCCTCCGGGAGCCTTTCTCCACCCTCAGCGCTTGTTTGCGCAGCCGCGTGCGTTATCGCGTGATAAGGTACCTTATCGCCCGGTAAAGCGCCATTATCACGCGATAACGTGCCTTATCGCCCAATAATGTCACAGCAGCACAAATAGTGCCCTTTAGAAAACATACCCCTTAATGTGTCAGTAGAACCGGGAGTTTGCTTATTAGATTGAACCGCTCCTTTTTTTACAGGGGCAATTCTATTTGTCATTTATTGCATGCCATGTTCAAGAGGTCTGCTGATTAAAACCCTATTACCAGTTCTCTCTCTGAAAATGGTTGCATAGTGTAAACAAAAATTAGTGTTTTCCATTACTGGTCCTGGCTTATGGAACACCCTGTCCTTAAAATTTTATAAATTTAATTTCTATTTAGTATCTTGGAAACGGGTGAAGCTCACTTCTTCTTGCGAGGTTTTTACATATATTAAAAACATCTGTAGATGCCTTACAACTGTAGATTCCTATTTTTTGCAGCCTGTTTTTTTTTTTTTTACCTCTGCTTGCCTGTAGTTTGTTTATGTTTTTATGTATTGCAGTTTATGTTGACCCTTTGTAAACTACTGAAGAAATATTTGGTATTAGCAAAACATAAATATAACAGAGGTCTTGGAGATGGAGATTTGGAGGAAACTTAAAACATAATTTGTGTGAAAACACATTTTACATAGGATATCCAAGTGCAATCTGGGACATTTGAGCCAGAATGTCTGAAAATAACACACAGGCATATCCAAGTTGAGGAACAATTTCACAGACATAGATGTGCCCGATATGGACATCTACAGGGCCATCTCCAGAGACATCCTGGTATAGTATGCAATATCTGAGATGTCTAAGAGACATGCAGTGGTGGTTCAAATACAAGACAAGTTTCCCGATAACACAAAAATTTTCATGACTGTGAAGAATATTGAAGATAGTGGAGCTCTATCTTCTTTACACCCTCCAGATATTTTAGGGCCCAAATGAGCAATTTCCAGATGCCTATTTATGCCTGGAGCAGGTCTAAACTTGTATGCGGTTGCAGATATCCCTGTGGGTTCTGAAATTGATAGGGGATGCGCAGACATGCCTCTACCACATGCCCTGCCTACTTAGATGTCCTCGTTCTGGAGTCACCTTCAAATAGCATTTGTAAAATGGCTGCAGGGAAGTCTTCACTGTTTGGATGGCTGCATGAACATTTTCAGATGTCCAAATCATGAATAAGGCTTTTAAAATGACTGCCTTAGGATTTTTAATTTATAATAATAGATTTATTGTGTGCTTAGTGTTTAATGTGTTTGTTATTGAACTGTATATGTTTGTTGTAATCCATCAAGAACATTGTGATTTCACAGGAAAGAAATATTTTAAATATATAGATTGGGAAATCTCCTCTTAGATGTTGAAGCCTGAGTTGGTGGGTTAATAATGTAGGGTATGTGTCTAAGAATAAGGTAAAAATTCAAGTGTTCTTCTGAACAAATCTTTTGATATGGAATCACAGGTATCAACGATAGTAAAGAAAGCATATTTTAAATTACAATTAATGAGAGCCAGTGTTGGACAGATTGGCACCCAGGGCAAATATTTGACAGTGGACCACAAAGAACACAAAAAACTGTGCCTCCTTCAATTTTGGATAGGTTTGGGGTCCCCTGTGGCATGAGGGCACAGAACAATTGCTTTAGTTGAATCCTCCCCCCACAACACTGACTCTGTGGTTCGTATGAAGTCTTCATCCATATTTAGATCAGCATTCAATAAGAAAATCCCTGATGATTTCTATTTTAGATAAGTATAGCCTGCACACTACATTGTTCTATAAGTTACATTTGATACAAAACACAGCTGCAAGGATGATCTTTGATTAGTGATGGAAGGAAAAAGTTACATCTATGCTAATTTCACAGCGCTGGCTGCCGACTGACTCTGTGATAAAATGTAATATTTTGAAATGAACACTTAGGGCACTATGGGAGGATAACCTATGGTATTTATCAAATAAGATAGAGTATTAAGGTATAGACAAGATTCTTTGGGGCAACAATAAGACTTTGGTATAGAAAAGTCCTTGGAACAGAACTCTGGTGGAGTGGAATCTCTGAAGCTGCAGAGGGCCAAAGTGGAGACTGATGCAAGGATGTTTGGAGTCAAGATTGAGATTCACAGAAGCAAGAGTCTGCAAAGCAGGAGTCCTTGAAGCCATGAATGAATTCATGGAAACTGAAGTTAACATGAGTTTGATACAGTTACTGCAGCTGTCGGCCATACTGGAGTCATCTGGGCAAAAATAGTTGTAACCTGGACTGGATTAGCTGGAGATTTTTTCCCATTGAAAGTTGTGCAGGAGTGGGCTATTAAATTCCAGAAATGAGATAACCCATTGTAGGGTCTGTCTTAAGAAGTCTTCAGAGGTCACCTTGATTTCTTCTGTGGAGTATATTCATGAGGATGCCTTTGAAACCACTAGTGGCAATATTTAATGTTGTTAAAAGCTTACAAAATTGTTAAAACACTAGAGGACCTTGAAAAATTGGGAGACTGGGTATCAAATGGCAGATGAAATGTAATGTGAAGAAGTGCAAAGTTATGCACTTAAGGAAGAAGAACGCAAACTACAGTTTCATGATGCAAGATTCCCCATTAGGAATCAGCACCCAGGAAAAGGATCTGAGTATCACTGTGGAAATCCTCCGCCGCTTTGACCCGGTGAAAAGCGGGATATAAATACAGCTAAATAAATAAATAAAATAAATAAATTGTGCAGCAGTGGCCAAGAAAGCAAATAGAATGCTAGGAATCATAAGGAAAGGGATAGGGAATAAAACCAAAGATATTTAAGAGTTCCGTTTTTAAAGGTTTTATAGGTTGTAGGTGGCAAAAGCTTCAAAACAGGAGAACTCATAAAAGATTGAATCATTAGAGCTATGGCTTGAAGCAAAACGGGAGTGGAATTAGGCAGGATACACTCATTGAATTAGGGATGGCTTGCTGAATTTCTCTAGAAGTAAATGCCAGTTCTAATTCAAACAGGAGTTCAGAATTAAATGTCCAGCAATCAGGAACAATGAACAAAAATACAAGATTCGGGGTTAAACATCCAACAATTACTATTGCTTTTCACATGAAAAGCTGAGCTAAGTTGCAATTCGGATAAGTGTCAGCTGAAAGCTAACTAGATAAGTGTCAGCACTTACCTGGATACTGTTGTCAGCCCAGATATTCAGCAGCAGTTCCTATCCAGATACTGCCGCTGAATATCTCACCAATATTTAAGCTCCATGTCTGAATGCCATAGTGTTTGAATATTTATCTGCCTTTTTAAATATCAGCCCCATAATATATAGACCACTATGACCCCACCACCCTGAAAGAGCCTGATCTTGTCTGATCTCAGAAGCTAAGTAGGTTCGGTCTTGGCTAGTACTTCGATGAGAGACCACCTTGGAATGCTGTAGATACACTGTATGGAAGAAAGACCTGACCATTTAATTCTGGTTGTACCTTGCCAAGAAAACCTAGGGGCTAAGTCACCAGGACTCAGTGCTGACTTCACAACACACAACAGCAACAGTACATAGGCCCTCACTTGGTTAGGACTATCAGTAGAACATGTTGCTGCAGCTTTAAAAAAAGACTCAATAGTATCACATCTTGAAACAATTGACAAAAAAAAATTGCTTACAAGTTGAATCTTGCATCGAGAGTGAAGGTCTAAACCAGTGGTTCTTAACCAGTCCTCCTTGAACCCCTAGGCCAGTCGGGTGTTCAGGATAGCCCTAATGAATATGCATGAGATATATATGCATTAGAAATATCCTGCCAACCTGACTGGTTTGTGGCCCTCTAGGGCTGGATTTGGAGACCCCTGCCTTACACCTCTGTCATTTTAAGATTGTGAGTGGGCAAGGTGCAGATGTCCTAGACATCAAAAGGGTAGATAGAATGTGTCACATGCCTCCTCAATTCTCACCACCACCAAAAAATTGTCTAATAGACAATATTATGGTGGTGGTGAGAAGCAAAGATCCAGACATGACCATTTGCCCAGAAAATCACTCCAAATTCTTATGGGCAGCCTATCCCTCCTCATCCACCAGATAACATATTTAGCAGTGGCCAGGAAGTAAATGACTAGATGATCCTATGCTCACATTGGCCTCCTGGGCTGTATGTGCCCATAGATGAGCAGATAAGGGAAAAATGTATGCAAAAATAAAGGAATAAGTACAAAAGAAAGCCCAGAAAATCAAACAAACAAAAACAACTTAAAATCACATGAACAAGGCTCTTGCCTCATCTGCAAAGGGAGATTTAGGGGATATATTTGGTGAGACCTGACTTAGAAAACGTTTGGTGACTAGAAACAGAGAAACATGACAACAGAAAAAGACCACATGGCCTATCTATTCTGTCCTTACATATCAACAACTACAACAGTCCTCTTTTTTTCCCTTTAGAGATCCTCTGTGTTTATCCCATGCTTTTTTGAATTCAGATACTGTCCTCATCTCTACCACCTCCACTGGGAGACTATTCCATGGATCCACCACTCTTTCCGTAAAGAAATATTTCCGCATATCACTCCTGAATCTATCACCCTTCATCCTCATCCCATGTCCCCTCGAAGCAGAACTTGCTTTCAATTGAAAGAGGCTCTCCCCCTGCACATTTACGCCACAGAGGTATTTAAACATCTCAATCATATCACCTCTATCCCGCCTTTCCTCTAAGGTGTACATATTAAGATCCTTAAGTCTGTCCACATATGCTTTATAATGAAAACCACTAACAATTTTAGTAGCCACCCTCTGTACTGACTCCATCCTGTTTATATCCTTTTGAAGGTGCGGTCTCCAGAATTGCACACTATACTCCAAATGAGGTCACACCAAAGACTTATACAGACTACCATGCCATGCTCTAGGCTCTAGGATAGGCCTACACTGAATTTAGCCACTAGCTCAGAATATAGACTCCCAGTAAGGACTATTCTGACTTCCCAGGTGTTCACTCATAAGAACATAAGAACATAAGATATGCCATACTGGGTCAGACCAAGGTCCATCAAGCCCAGCATTCTGTTTCCAACAGTGGCCAATCTAGGTCATACGTACCTAGCAGTTTCCCCAAGGGACACAGGTTCCACAATGCTTGTACTGGTTCAAGCATTGATATCCTGGGTCCCTTCTTAATAATGGTTTATGGACCTTTCCTCCTGGAACTTGTCCAAACCTTTTTTAAACCCAGCTACACTAACAGCCTTTACTACATCCTCCGGTAACAAATTCCAGAGTTTGATTACACGTTAAGTGAAAAAATATTTTCTTTTATTAGTCTTAAATAGTTTACCCTGTAGCTTCATTGCATGTCCCCTAGTCTTTCCATATTCTGATAAGGTAAACAATCGATCTACGTTTACCCGTTCCACTCCGTTCATTAATTTATAGACTTCTATCATATCTCCCCTCAGCCGTCTCTTCTCCAGGCTAAAGAGCCCCAACCTTTTTAGCCTTTCTTCATAGGAGTAGCCTTCCATCCCCTTTACCATTTTGGTGGCTCTTCTCTGAACCTTTTCTAAAATCGCTATATCCTTTTTAAGATACGGCGACCAGAACTGCACACAATATTCAAGGTGCGGTCTCACCATGGAACGATGTAGAGGCATTATAATATCTTTTGTTTTATTTTCCATTCCTTTCCTTATCATACCTAGCATTCTATTTGCTCTCTTGTCCGCTGCTGCACACTGGGCCGAGGGTTTTAACAAGGTATCCACAATGACGCCTAAATCTTTTTCCTGGGTTGGTGGTTCCTAATGTGGAACCTTGCATCGTGTAACCATAGTTTGGGTTGTTCTTCCCTAGGTGCATAACCTTGCACTTCTCCACATTAAATTTCATCTGCCATTTTGATGCCCAGTCTTCCAATTTATCAAGATCCTCTTGCAATTTTCCACAATCCTCCTGGGTTTTAACAACTTTAAATAGTTTTGTGTCATCTGCAAATTTGATAACCTCACTTGTTATTCCACTTTCCAGGTCATTTATGAATATGTCAAAAAGCAGCGGACCCAGCACAGATCCCTGGGGTACACCACTATTCACCTTTCTCCATTGGGAAAATTGGCCATTTAGCCCTACCCTCTGCTTTCTATCTTTTAACCAGTTCCTGATCCACAGTAGTACACTGCCTCCTATCCCATGACTCTTTAGTTTTGCCAAAAGTCTCTCATGAGGGACTTTGTCAAAGGCTTTCTGAAAGTCCAGATACACAATATCAACCGACTCACCTTTGTCCACCTGTTTATTCACTCCTTCAAAAAAACATAACAGATTAGTAAGACAAGATCTTCCTTGTCTAAAGCCATGTTGGCTGTCTCCCATTAGGTCATGACTATCTACATGCTGAGTAATTTTATTCTTTATGATGGTTTCTACCATTTTTCCCGGTACTGATGTCAGGCTCACTGGTCTGTAGTTTCCCGGATCACCCCTCGAACCCTTTTTAAAAATTGGTGTTACATTGGCGATCCTCCAATCCTCAGGTATTAGAGATGATTTTAATGATAGTTCACAGATTACTGATAGCAGGTCTGCAATCTCAAATTTCAGTTCTTTCAACACCCTTGGATGTATACCATCCGGCCCAGGTGATTTGCTACTCTTCAGTTTATCTAATAGTTGTAAGACATCTTCCCGATGTATCGATATTTCCTTCAATTCTTCCACACCTTTAAATACCACTTCAGTCATGGGTAACATCCCTACATCTTCCTCAGTAAAGACCGAAGCAAAGAATTCATTCAGTCTCTCCGCTATCGCCTTGTCGCCTCTTAGTGCTCCTTTAACCCCTTTATCATCTAATGGACCAACTGACTCTCTCACAGGTTTTTTGCTACGAATGTACTTGAAAAGGTCTTTATTTCGCGTTTTTGCTTCCGCAGCAAGCTTCTTCTCAAATTCTCTCTTTGCCTGCCTTATCAATGCCTTGCATTTGACTTGCCAGTGCTTGTGCTGTTTCCAGGTTTCATCGTTTGGCTCTTTTTTCCATTTCCTGAAAGATGCTTTTTTGGCAACAACAGCCTCTCTGACCTCACCTTTAAACCATGCTGGCAGTTTTTTGGACTTCCTTCCACTTTTCTTAAAGCGTGGAATACAGCTGGCCTGGGCTTCCAAGATAGTATTTTTCAACAACACCCAAGCTTGATGTACGTCTTTAACCTTTGCAACTGCTCCTTTTAGTTTTTTCTTAACTGTTTTCCTCATTTTATCATAGTCTCCCTTTCGAAAGTTAAAGGGTAGTACTGTGGATTTCCTTACTATCCCTCCTCCACTAATTAAATCAAAGGTGATCATGCTATGATCACTATTGCCAAGGGGCCCCAACACCCTTATCTCTTGCACTACATCTGGTGTTCCACTAAGGACTAGGTCTAATATTGCTTCCCCTCTGGTTGGTTCATGAACCAGCTGCTCCAAGAAGCAGTCATTTATTTCATCTAGGAACTTTATCTCCCTAGCATGTCCTGTTGTGACACTGACCCAGTCGATGCCGGGGTAATTGAAATCACCCATTATTATTACTGCACTGTAACTTTTGCTAGCTTCCTTGATTTCTTTGAGCATTTCATCATCCATTTGTTCATTCTGGCCAGGCAGACGATAGTACACCCCACTGCCATCGCCTTCCCCTTTTTACATGGAATTTCAATCCATAGAGATTCTACAGCAAATTTTGTTTCTTGCAAAACTTTAATCCTTTCTGACTCAATGCCCTCACTAACATAGAGCGCAACCCCTCCACCAATTTGGTCAGCTCTATCATTACGATATAGTTTGTACCCAGGTATCACAGTGTCCCACTGGTTGTCCTCCTTCCACCATGTCTCTGATATTCCAATCATATCTAACCTCTCGTTTAGTGCTATATATTCTAACTCTCCCATCTTGTTTTGTAGACTTCTAGCATTTGCATACAAGCATTTTAGAGACTGTATTTTATTCATATTAATTTGGCTATTGGTAGACATGGGTAATTTGGGATCTTTAAGTTCTGTCTGCTCCATACCCGAGGGCATTTGGGCTACTTTACTCTTTTTTGGAACCTCTCTGCTTTTTGTAGTATCCTTCAAGGATACATTCTTCCGAACCATGCGCTCTTGGGCGACTGTCGGCTTTCCCCTATTATCTAGTTTAAAAGCTGCTCTATCTCCTTTTTAAAGGTTATTGCCAGATAGTGTCTGGACAGGAGAATAAAGGTGAGGCAATGTTCTATGTGAACCACCATCAAGCAGAAGTCCTTCTGCAACATTGTACAGACAGACTTCTAAAGAATCTTCTGCAGTCTATTAAGGCTGAGAAGGTGGACAGACTGAGATAAAAGGGGATCTTCAATTAGCATTCTAGGCCCTGTATACAAGTTTGCAGGGGCATAGGTCAAGGTCAAATATCCTTACCCTAGGAACCTTTATCAAAATGGCTTGGCCAGAAGCTAAACAGCTCTTAATCTGCTGGAGAAGCCTGTCAGTGGTGAATGGGTTGACCCTATCCTCATGCCAGCAAAGTTTTGAGGGTTCCGTCTACAGCCCCTGACAGCACTCCAACAGGTCACCGTCCTTCAGAAATCCACAAAATAAGTCAGGTGACCACCACATGATCCGTCAATACCTCCAGACCTGAGTTGAGGAAGAGGGCTTCAGACACATAGATGTTTCCTCAGCAGACAGCCAGCTCTCTCACCACAGACAGCATTCTCTAGGCCTTAAGTTTTTAGGTAGAGAGCAGTTAACTGTACTAGGCTGCAAGCATATCTTGCTGTGTTGATGGCAAAAAGCTGCCAGTCATACCAAACATACACACCCACCAGAGGATGGCTTACATAAAGACATCTCTGCAAGGCTTCAAGGCAGAAAATGTGTGCCTTGTCCCTGAGGCTCCCAATATTTTGCCTGCCCCTTCTTTAAAAAGAGGCTCAGGACATAGGCATGTGCATTCATTTGTGCATATTAGTGAATTGCTGCTGCAGCTGAAGAGACTTTATTTTAATGCAAGTAAGGAAAAAGCACCACAGGGAAAGGAGAGGAAGATATGCTGGACCATAGGGGAAAGAGAGGCTGGACTGATGGCGGAGGGGGGTGGGGGTGTTGGTAGCCGATCAGAATATTAAGAGGTCTCCAACTTACCTTTGGGGTACAACATAGCAGCCTTAGTCCACCAAAATCCCCTAGAGGAGGAAGGGGAAGGGAGAGGAGGGATGCTGGACTATGGGGAGAGAAAGGTTGAAAATGGTGATGGGCCCTTTAAATATATTGTAATTCATTGTGATTAATCACACAATTACAGTTTTTAATCATGTGTTTGATTGGGATTAAAATATTTAAGAGATGCCCCCCTCAATCACAGGTACACTAAAAAAATTTTTTTTTAAACTGCCTCTAATGTTTCGATTGATTTTTACGTTTTTTGGTGCACTGAATCCAAATCTGGTAACCAATTTGCTCCATCACGTACAGATTTTTTGCTACATTGGGTTAGCAGTTTGAGGTGAACGTTTCAGATTGAGTGCGATCGAGATAAAAGTTTCTTGGATGAATTCTTTATACTAATTGTTTAGTAGTTATTCAAATAAGAATAAAGAAAATTGTAACAAGGCAGCACATAAGAATAGAGTAATGTCAACAAAACACACTGTGATGGTAGCAAAATTGTCTGCACTTAAAACAGCCACATACATGTGCACAAACATTGAGCATATAAGAGCGAGGTTAGACACAAAGCAAAGCAAAGAAATGTGCAAAAAATGTTGTACAGGTATGTATGTAAGAATAGAAAACGCAAACCGCACCATTGCAATACATGAAGACAAACACCCGATGGTGTGAAAATAAAATTCTAATAAATGAGATCCGACACTGTGGTAATAACTATCAAATTTTTATTTCAAAGTTTAGTAAAAACACGATATTTGTCAACACAGTTTAGATTTTAAAGTCATTCTTGGGTCAATCAATCTCCTGGTGGGCCCGTTTCTTCTTCCCCCGAATGCTTCTCTTGGTGCACTGCTTGGCGTATTTTTCATCTGGGGTTTCCCGCAGCAGCAACCAGCAGAAATCAGCCATCATAATGGTGTTCCATCTTCCTTGGTACCTTCTCTCTGCGTCCTTGATGTCCTGGTGAAACCTTTCACCTTGTTCTTCACTGTACGCCCCCAAGTTTTCGGGAAAGTAGTTCACATGGGAGTGCAAGAAATGGACTTTCAGGCTCATGTTACAGCCTTGTTCTTTGAAGGCATTGAGCATCCTGGCAACAATATCCTTATAGTTCTCATCCCGCCTGTTCCCCAAGAATTTGAGAACAACATCCTTGAAGGAATCCCAGGCTTCTTTTTCCTTCTCAGACATCGTTTCAGCGAATGCTCCATCTGAAATGAGTTTCCTTATATCAGGGCCAACAAACACTCCTTCCTTTAGCTTTGCTTCAGAAAGTCGGGGGAACTTTGAGCAAAGGTACCGAAAGCACTCACCATCTTTTGGAAGGGACTTGATGAATTGCTTAATGAGACCCAACTTAATGTGGAGAGGTGGTAATAGAATTTTATCACGAGGTACCAAGCTCTCATGAAGAACATTTTTCTCACCGGGTCTCAAATACTCCCGAATTGGCCAGTCTTTTTTCCCCCAGTGTAGGTCGCGGGCCCGGCTATCCCACAAGCAAAGGAAGCAGGGATATTTGGTGAAACCGGATTGCTGCCCTAATAGCATGGATAGAATTTTAAAGTCTCCACAAATCATCCACTTATGCTCATCATAACGAATCTTCTGAAGAATCAGGGCCAAATTCTCGTATTTTTCTTGGAGAATAACAGAGTGAGCAATAGGAACTGAAGCAAATGTGTTGCCATTATGAAGAAGAACACCTTTTATGCTGTCTTTTGACGAATCAATGAACAGCCGCCATTCAGCAGGATCATACTTGAGTTTAAACTTTTCCATCACTCCGTATATATCGTTGCAAAATACCAAATCTTCCTCTTTGCTGAAATACTTCAAAAATTGTGTCTCGCGGTTGCGGTACCAATAAAAAGTTGTTCCTGGTGACAATAGATTTTTCTGTTTAAGCCGAGAACCTAGCAGTTGGGCAGCATCTTTTGGGAGTCCTAAATCCCGGACTAAATCATTCAATTCAGCTTGAGAGAAAAGTTCAGGTTTCGGATCTGGTTCAGTTTCAAATTCGGAAGTACTGGACTCATCGGGAAAAGCCATCTGATGAGTCTCATCATGATCAGAACCGTCCACACAAATATGATCCAAAGATTTTGGTGGTTCAGGCACAGGTACTTCGTTGCTATGAGGCATAGGCCTAATTGCTGAGGGAAGGTTGGGGTAACTTATTACGTTCTTATTTTTTAAGTTGTATCCCTTCACAATGCAAGAGCAAAAATAGCAGTCACTGCTGTGGTCTCTTTGTTCACGCCACATCATAGGTATTCCGAAACGAAATGCTTGTTTTTTACCTTTCATCCATAAGCGTAGATCTTCCTCACATGTCTTGCACACTTTGTGAGGAGCCCACGGTGTGTCTTGATCGCCTAACTTCAAACCGAAATAGGCGAAATATACTTTTTTAATAAATGCAGAAATGTTCCTCTGCCGCTTTTTCACGGTATATTCCCCACAAATAAAACAAAAACTGTCCGGAGAGTTGACGCAACCTCTGGCTCTGTGAGCCATCACAAATACACAGCACTGCAAACTACAACTGTAGTGAACCACTTCGGAATAAAGCTGGATTACGACTGAGCAAACAAAAGGTAATAATGAACTTGCAAGAAACTGAAATTTGACAGGAACGTTCATGTCGCAACCACCGTGTTTGAGCGAGCGAACGAGGTGAGGTGAACAGGAAAGAACATGCGCCAGCGCGAGTACTGGATTTAGCCCCCCGCCTCCCAATTGTCCTGTTAATGTATTAAATGAATACAAAACACTCTAAAATATCATGAGGGAGTGTTTCTAGTTAGTTAACCATTACAACCTCTATTTTGGGCCAAGAAAATAAACTGCAGTCGGCTAAAAAGAAATTATGTGAACATTCCTTATATGGCTAAGAAATCTAATTTTGCAAGAAAACGTGACGTGATGGAACATTTTGGCTATTTTTCCTGGATTCAGCACCCCAAAATCTATAGGAATCAGTTGCAAAACTGGAGGCAGTTTTTTGGTAGTGTACCTGTGTTATTACATATTAATTTTAATAGAAACATAGAAACATGATGGCAGAAAAAGACCACGTGGTCTATCTAGTCTGCCCTTCCATATCAACTGCAATAGTCCTCTTTTTACCTTTAGAGATCCTCTGTTTGTCCCATGCTTTTTTGAATTTAGATATTGTCCTCTTGTCCACCGCCTCCACTGGGAGACTATTCCACGCATCTACCACTCTTTCCATAAAGAAATATTTCCGCATATTACTTCTGAGTCTATCCCCTTTCACTCTCATGCTATGTCCCCTCGTAGAAGAGTTTGCCTTCAATTGGAAGAGACCCTCTTGTGCATTTATGCCATGGAGTTATTTAAATGCCTCTATCATATCGCTCCTATCCTACCTTTCCTCTAATGATTATGCATGTGATACCATAGACCTCTCTGAATGACTGCAGCCATTGCAGCAATATATACAATTTTAAAATAAATAAAAAAAATACTGTTTATTTTTATTAGATCACTAGATATGGCTATTCTATGGTCTGTAATTTTCACTTGCGAGAACTAGATAGTTCAATAGATCCATTTGAAGAATGTCTTTGCTATGAATCAGCTCTATTGTTAGATATTCCATATAGAAAACAAAGTTCACTATGTGATGACACTGCAAAATCTTTAAGAATTGGCATATTAATTAGATAATTAAGTGCATTATCTAACTACAGTGCATTGCTCCAGCTGTAAAAAATACTGCAAGGATCTTTCAGGCATATGCTGCTATTAGTAAACTCCTTATGTTGCCCTTTTGCGGATTATGATGGCAGTAAATGAGTTACTTGGATTCCCTTTATGGTTGTTTTATTTTTTCACCTGTTTATTGTAGCAGTGAAGGAATATTAATACAGAGATCAACCAGGGTTATACCAAATGGTATTTTCATAGAGTTTTTAAAATCATTTTTGGGTCCATTCAATTATATTAAATTACAGGTATATTATTGCAAAATATTTGTTGGGAAGCATTTATCTGAAAAAATAAATCAGGCAATATATCAGTTTGTCGGTAATACACTGCAGATAATGCCATTTTTCTATTTTATTTATAGTTCTGGGCTCTTATCCTTAGCAAAACCATTGGATAGAGAAAGTACGGATCGTTACATTTTGATTGTCACAGCCTCGGATGGCAGACCAGATGGGGTGAGTTGGCTGAGTATTTTTCCTATTCTTGGTAAAGTATTGCAAATGCTGACAAGAGTTCCCTGCTTCTGTATAGCACTAAAGATTGGAATATCAGTAGATCTACCCCTCAGATATTCTATGCTGATGCTATAGACTGTGGTGGATCTACGTGCAGTCAGCAGGATGCCCAGCTTCTATTTTTGATGAAGGTTTCTTACTCCTGAATTGGGCTGGTGATATCTTTATCTTCGGTCAGGGAATATATATTCAGATTTTAAATTGTGGTGGACATATTCAGAGATTGCAATCAGTATTGTTAGTGACTGGCTGTTGCCATGTTAACCTGGATAATCAGTGCCAAGCTATATCTGGCAATCGGCACTGAATATCTGATTTGCCCAGGTAGAATTTTAGCTAGCTGGTCGGCAGTGATATTCAGCCACTAATCGGCTAAAGCTAGGCCAGCCTTTCAACTTTAGGCATTTTAGTTAGCCGGTGAATGGCTCCCTGTCACTGCTGACCAGTTAACTAAAGGTGCTTGCTCTGCTTCACTTTCAGAATGCCCTGATGCTAACTGGTTAGCGTTGGGGCTCTTAAACCATTATGAGAGTATATTCAGTGGTCCAAACCATGTTAGTACCTTTGCATTTTCTGCTGATGGCATTTTGGCTGGTGAGTAGGTCTGCTAACCAGCTAAAATATTTTGAATATTCTCCTCTTTGTCTTTTGCATGTATTAGTAGTGGTGGAGGAATTGAGTGTTTGTTATTTGATTTTTTCCTTCAATAAAGTAGGTGTCCTTATTGGCCCTCCATTTCAGCCCCTTACCTCTGGGTTGTGCACCTCTTCCTGCAGCATGGAGGCTGGACATGTCAGAACTGTGACACCACTGTAGATATCCTGCTGGCACCTCCCACCAGCTCCCAGTGTGTCCAGTCTCCATGAAGCTGGAGGTAGTGAGCCTAGATGCTGGGCTCACTAAAGGAGCAGATAAGGAGCTTTAGGCAGTTTAGCTACGGTTTTTAGTTTTTCTTTTCTCCCTATAACATTTTTTCTTTTGATCTGTAGCTTTAAAGCTCATTAAAGCTTATTAAAAAAAAAAAAAGCAATGGCTGAGAGGGGATCAGAAGGGATTTAGAGGAGTCTCTTTTCTCCCTCCTGTTTATTTCTGTCCCCTTTACCTGCTCTTCCCTCCTTGTTGGCTCGGAGGGGAGTTCTTTAACAGGCTTTTCATCTCTTTACCAGCTCAGTTTTCTGTGTTGTAGATTTCCAGTCAGAAACTATCATCAGGACTTATTTCTCTGCTGCTGCTGCCGGCTGACAGACTTTCTCAGCTGTGCTGCTCACAGGAAGCCCATTATTTTTTATCGGAGTGCAGAGAGGATCTTAAGGTCTTGGAGGAAGAGGTGAGTGTTTAAATCTTTTCTGCTAGAGTCCTGTGAGCATTTTTGAAGCCTGCTGCCACGTGTGAAGCAGGTTCTGTGGGTTAGCAAAGCTCAGGATCTTGGTGGGCCTTTTTCACACACTTTTTTCTTCACAGTGCTCTTTTTCTTTGCTGACAGCTTTCTTTAATTAATCCTTGTAGTTTTCTGCTTAATTGGAATTAATTTTGATTACTTTTAATTTTCAATGTTTTGGAGCTCTTACAGGGCCAGTACAGAAAAGTAAAATAAATAAATAAATGTAAGAGAAGATTCTGTACGTTTTTGTTTGGTGGTCTGCGTGAGCCATTTCCTTTACTATCCAGTCTCTTGGATCCTGTAGCGCTAATGCCTACGCGGCCACAATACCTAGTTTGTGGTGCCCGTAGGGGCTCGGGCTCGGACGCGGGGGTGTTTCATGGCTGCTCATCTGAGGCGCTTACTATGGAGCAAGAAATGCAGGATTGGTCTAAAGAAGGCACTGCTCTGGTGGCACAGGGTGCTGCCACTTCTGCGGAAGGAGAGTCTCTGCGGGAGTCTCCGTCCACTCTTCCTACTTCAAATTTGGCTTTGCCCGTTAACTCTGCCACTCCCATGGTGTGGGGGGCAGCTATCAAGGGTTTCTCCCCAGATTTTGTGCTGCTGCTTCATCAGGCTTACTGCTTGCAGCAGCAGGGGGTAGTCGTGGATGCCTCGCTTCTTGGGGTGGCAGGAGGTCAAGCGGCCACCGAAAGGTTTGGTGGTAGTGATGGTAGACCGGTTAAGAGGGCCTGGTCAGTGGAAGATCAGCCTGTTGGTTCGGACTGGCCGGATGCAGAGGACCTTGAACTGGAGCCGGAAGCTGGGATGAAGGATTTAGAGGAAGGTGAGATTCATGAACCTGAAGATCAAGCAAGGATTATCCGGATCTTTTGAAGGGAGGAGCTGATATCACTCATTACGGAGTCGCTTCAGGCTCTCAACCTTTCATCAGTGGTACCAGCGGAGGATGAGGGTTTGGAGGATCCTCTCATTCAGGCGGTACGGAAGTCCCAGACAGTTTTTCCCGTTCACCATGTGGTTAAGCAGACGATTCAGGATGAATGGGATGTGCCAGAGGCAGGCTTGCGTGGTGTGATGTCCATGAATCGTCTCTTTTTATTTTTATAGAAGGGTTTACAAAGTTATTATTCTTTTATTGTTCCTTTACTCCATTTGTATAGGACTCGGTTACTTCGCCTTGCCATACCTCTACAGCGGTTTTTCATTGTCATAAATCCTGTGCCGTTTACAATAATTTGGCTACAACGTGGTTTACTCCTTTAGTGTAGGACTCGGTTACTTCGCCTTGCCATGCCTCTACAGCGGTTTTTTATTGTCATAAATCCTGTGCCGTTTACAATAATTTGGCTACAACGTGGTTTACTCCTTTAGTGTAGGACTCGGTTACTTCGCCTTGCCATGCCTCTACAGTGGTTTTTTATTGTCATAAATCCTGTGCCGTTTACAATAATTTGGCTACAATGTGGTTTATTGGCTCCTAGTTTTTCTTTTTCTTTTGTGCCATTCCCTCACTTGTTTTACTGACTCACTCTTGCTTGTTAGTACATATATAATATGATTGCATCCAGTTCATTATCTCTCCTGCTTCGTTACCAATAGAAACAATTTTTGCTCTAGTAAATGTCCTGCCTCCTTCTCTTGATTTTCTATTTTTATGTTATAATTGAAATATTGATGCTATATGTGGTGCAATATGTTGTTTTTAACTAATTTATTGTTGTTTTTAACTAATTTATTTATGTTTCCTTTAGTGTCAATGTTTATATAGTCAGTACCATAACATCTTTATATGAGACTGTCTGTCTGATTTTTATGGTCTACACCAGAGGTATTTATAATATTTAAATATTTATATATGCACACATATATTTAGAGTCCTGAGCATATTGATTTTGTTACACATGATTTTATATGATGTGATTATTTATTTATATGGTTATTATCATTTTTAATCATATGTTCCATTTTTCATATATTAAATGTTATTTTTATAATGCTTTGGCAGTTTTGCTCATTTGTTCCTTTTATTGTTTTAAGTTTTTATATATTTGTTTTTAGTTTTATGCCTGGCAAGCCCCTGACGAAGGGTGATGAAACACGGCCTGTGTCGGGCTGTCAAGGACCTAATAAAGACTCTGTCTTTCTATTTTAATCACGCCTTGGTTGGTTTTCCATGAATCATCTCTATCCCTTGGCGGATCAAGAACGGGAAGTGTTTTATTCTCCACGTATAGGTACAGCAGTTTCAGCGGTCACGAAGAAGACTACCATTCCAGTTGAAGGCAGTGCGGCTTTGAAGGACATACAGGATCGGAAGGTGGATGCCTTATTGAAGCAAGCTTTTGAGGTTAATGCTTTGGCTCTGTAGGCCTCTATTTGTGTAGCTTGAGTTGCGAAAGCATGCCTTCACTGGTCGCAGCGTTTTCAGCAGCCAGTTCAGCAAACGCAGGAGCAGCTAGCTGATGTGACAAGACTAGAATCAGGTTCTGCATATTTGGCCAATGTCCACTATGATCATATTAGAGGTTTGGCGAATAGCATGACTTCCTTGGTAGCCGCACGCTGCTATCTTTGACTCAGGAACTGGGCGGCAGACAGTTCCTCCATGTCGCGTCTTAGCAAGTTTCCTTTTAAGGGGAAGCTGTTGTTTGGAGAAGATCTTGATAAGCTGGTCAAGGATTTGGGGGATTCTAAAGGAGGTCGCTTGCTGTAGGATAAACTGAAGCAGGGACGAGCCCTGTTACCTTCCCGTGGGCAACCTTGGGATTTCAGGCATTTTCGTACCTCCCGTTTGGGAGGTTTTCCTCTCGAGGTCAAAGTTTTAGATTATTCCGGGGAGCGGACAGAGGGTTTGCTAGTTCCTCTTCCTCGTTTTTTCGGAAAGCACAATGAAATGAGGTGGACCCAGGCAGGAATTCAGCCGGTAGGGGGTCGACTTAGGGAGTTTCTTCCTGCCTGGGTCCAGATAACACCCAATCAGTGGGTGTTGGAGATCGTTCGCAAAGGTTATTCTCTCGAGTTTGCTCATCCAGTCATCGACTCTTTTGTCATGTCGCCGTGCAGGGGGCGAGAAAGGACAATTGCAGTATGAGAGACCCTGGCTTGTCTTTTGCAGCTGGGAGCAGTGGTTCCATTTTCATGAGAGCACTACAGTATCGGTCGATACACAATTTATTTTGTGGTGTCAAAGAAAGACGGGGCCTTCCGCCCAATTCTGGATCTCAAGGGGGTAAACCGCTGTTTGTGGGTACCTCATTTCTGAATGGAGACCTTATGTTCGGTTATAGTGCTGGTTCATCAAGGGGAGTTCTTGACGTCTCTTGATCTCACCGAAGCATATTTACATATTCCGATCAGGCCAGATCATCAGAGGTTTCTAAGGTTTGTGCTACTGTGTGGGCATTTTCAGTTTCAGGCATTGCCCTTCAGTCTGGTGATGGCTCAGCGCACCTTGACAAAGGTTATGGTGGTGGTGGCGGCTCTTCGGGAGGAGGGAGTATTAGTTCATCCCTATCTCGATGACTGGTTGATTCGGGCAAAGTCCAGGGCTGAGAGTGTGCGAGTGACAAAGTGGTAGAGCTCCTGTAGAGGCTCGGTTGGGTCGTCAATATGGCCAAGAGCCGATTGGTTCTGACGCAAGTTCTAGAGTATTTGGGAGTTCTCTTCGACACTCGTGTGGGATCAGTTTTCCTGCTGGATCTCCGAGCCCAGTGCCTGCAGCTTCTGGTGCGCAATTTGAGGACTCCTGCACCATCGGCCTGGCACTATCTCTGCATGTTAGGGACAATGGCGGTGACTCTGGAAGTTGTGCCGTGGGCCAGAGCTCACATGCGTCCCTTACAGAGGTTGCTGCTCCATCGATGGTCTCACCAGAATGACTCTCTGTCCAAGCGCCTCCCCTGTCCATTGTGGGTCAGGAAGTCTCTTCAATGGTGGCTTTGTCCACAGAATCTCGTGGCAGGCATGCCTCTTGAACAACCGCAGTGGATGCCAGTGTTAACGGATACCAGTCTTGCAGGATGGGGAGCTCATTACGGAGAGCTCTTTGCGCAAGGCGGCTGTACCAAGCAGGAAGCAAAATGATCCATCAATTGGCTGGAGTTGCGAGTGGTAGCTCTAGTGCTTCGGGCCTTCAAATCCACCTTATGGGGTCGAGCAGTTCGAGTGCTCTCGGGTAATGCCACAACGATTGCATTCCTCAATCGTCAAGGGGGCATGGGAAGCACGGCTCTGGAAATGGAGGCGGAAAGTCTCTTCAATTGGATAGAGCCTTGGCTTCAGGCTCTGTTGATGGCGCACATTGTGGGAACAGACAATGTGATGGCGGACTTTCTCAGCTGGGTTTGAGTGGATCCCGGAGAATGGGAGCTTCATCCGGAGGTGTTTGCTCAGATTGTCCTCAAGTGGGGGTCTCCGGTTATGGATCTCATGGCGACCTTTTGGTCAGCCAAAGCCAGTCGCCTTTACAGCAGATGACGAGAACGAATGTCGGAAGGTCTAGATGCCTTACTCTGACAATGGTCACGAGCGCTCACGGTCTCCTCTATGTGTTTCCCCCTTGGGCGCTCATAGGACGAATAGTACAGCGCATCGAGGCTCATTGGGGAAGAGTGGTTCTGGTAGCTCCAGATTGGCCTCGTCATCCATGGCATGCCGATCTGCTGTGTCTGCTCGACAGGGAACCATGGCAGATGCCACTAAGGGAGAATCTGCTGCTTCAGGTTCCTCTACGAATGCCTCAGGTACATTGGTTCTCACTTTTGGCTTGGCCATTGAAAGGGCTCAGTTAAGTAAGAAGGGTTATTCCAAGGCAGTGATTGACACCTTGCCTATGGCCAGAAAGAGGTCCACTTCCTTAGCATATGTGCTCGTGTGGCGTGTTTTTGAGGACTGGTGTGCTCAACATCAGTTTCGTCTGGCCTCAGTATCTGTACTGACAGTGTTGAGTTTCTTGCAAGACGGGTTCGATAAGGGATTGGCTGCCAGTTCATTAAGGGTGCAGTTGGCAGCTATTTCTTGTTACCGAGGAAAGGTGCAAGGTGTTCCTTTGGGGGTCCATAGCAATGTTGTCCGTTTCTTGAGAGCGGTATCTCATCTATGTCCTTCGCGCAGGGTGGTTTCTCCTCCGTGGGATCACAACCTGGTTTTAGGAGCCTTGACAAGGGAGCCTTTTGAGCCTTTTCATCAGGCTTCCCTAAAGGATTTGACATTGAAGACAATATTTTTGGTAGCCATTTGCTCTGCACGTCTAATCTCTGAGTTGCAGGCTTTGTAATGTCGGGAACCATTTCTGACTTTTTCTAGGGAAAAAGTGGTGTTGCGTCCTGTACTGTCTTTCCTACCAAAGGTAGTTTCGCCATTTCATGTGAATCAGTCGGTATCTTTGCCCATTTTGGGTGTTTCGGGGGAGACCACGTTATAACGTCATTTGCATTTGTTAGATATTAAGCGGGTACTTCGGTGATATTTGAAGGTCTCGGAGTCCTTCCGCAAGTCAGACCTTTGTTCATTCTCTTTGGTGGGCTGCATAAAGGTGAAGTGGTGGCCAAAGCTTCAATTTTCAGATGGGTTCATGAAGCAATAGCATCAGCTTCTATCTTGCAAGGTTATCGGGTGCCCTTGAGGCTGCGGGCTCATTCTACTAGAGCACAAGTGGTTTCGTGGGCGGAGCATAGCTTAGTTCCTCCGGTTGAGATTTGCAGAGCAGCCACTTGGTCTTCCTTGCATACTTTTAATAAACATTACCTCCTGGATGTTCAAGCGGCAGGAGATGCCTGTTTCGGGTCAGCAGTTTTGTGGTCCAGGTGGACAGGTCCCTCCCAATAGTTTATTTACATTCTCTTATATACCGCGCTATTCTGCATCAGTGCGGTTTACATTGAACAAACTGAAATTACATTGAACAGGGCATTATAACTTGTAGATATCTATTTTACAGGGAACATGGGCTATGGAGGGTTAAGTGGCTTGCCCAAGACCACAAGGAGCACCTGTGGGACTAGAAACCCCAGTCCTTCCGGCCCAAGGTTACTGTGCTCTAGTGGGATTAGAACCCCCGACCTTCCGGCCTGAAGTACCTTGCCCCAACCACTAGGCCACTCCTCCACTCCTGTTACATCCCAGAGGTGAGGGACTGAACTGGAGGGATGATAAGGAAAGAGAAATTAGACTTACCTGCTAATTGTTGTTCCTTGAGGAACTCCAGTTCAGTCCCGATTCCTGCCCGGGGGCTTTTGGTCAGCTTCCGCAAAGCCTGCTTTGTAATGCGTGGTGACTACAATCCAGTAGGAGAAGTTCAGCAAATGTGCTCTCTATTCAGGTAAAGTATACCTTGTATTCTTTCTTCTCTCTCCTTTCTGTCCTATTTCTGCAAACAGGAGAGGGAGAGTTATCCTCTCATTTACGGGGTTTTAGTTCAGTATTAGAGTTAAATTGTATTAATAATATAGCTACTTATTTGTTGCTCCTTTGAGTCTGCTTTGTCATTAGATAACTGGGAGCTGTGGGAAGTGCCAGCAGGATATCTACAGTGGTGTCACAGTTCTGACATGCCCAGTCTCCATGCTGCGAGAAAAGGTGCACAACCCAGAGGTGAGGGACTGAACTGGAGTTCCTCAAGGAACAACAATTAGCAGGTAAGTCTAATTTCTCTTTATATTTTAAGTTGAACATTTATTTTAATAATAATAAACTATTTATATTCCCAGCTGATTGTCTAAGATCTTTTTGTACCCTTTTCTATTTTTCTGAATATTATTTAAATGAAGACTTAAAAGCTCAGAAAGAAAATTCAAACAAGATAACTTTATAAGCCTAAAAACCATTAAAAGATGATGATTCCTCATGTAGTAGTCTTTAAAACTTGCATCTTTTAACAGTCTTTAAGCATATAAATATATAATTTATATGAGGGAGGAGTGGCCTAGTGGTTGGGGCAAGTTACCTCAGGCCAGAAGGTCAGGGGTTCAAATCCCACTAGAGGACAGCAACCTTGGGCCAGAAGGATTGAGGTTTCTAGTCCCACAGGTGCTCCTTGTGGTCTTGGGCAAGCCACTTAACCCTCCATTGCCCATGTTCCCTGTAAGTATTAGTGTCTGTGTCTCATATCCCCTCATGTTAAATGTATCCCCCAATTGTGTTGTGACCACTTTGATTGAAGGATAAGGTGGTATAGAAAGCTGTCTAAATAAATAAATAAAATAAATATTCAGCATAATGGACATTTGTTTTTTAAATTTCTGTTTCCTCACCTTGATAATCTCTGCTGTTTGACACATGGTACAGTGGCATACAAGAATGTTACCGCATAAACTATGAAATTCAATCAGACTTTGAAGTTGGATCTCTTAGGATTGGGCAAGTGAGATCTATTTGTCTCAGGCAAGCTATACACTCAGAGACAAGGCGATGCTAAAGGTCATATGTCTAATAGAAGAGTGTAACTCTGGAGGAGCTAGGGGTCTTGGACTGCATGCCACATCTGTCAGATGCTTCTGTTTTGTTTCTTTACTCTATTGTATTCAGTAAAAATGTATAAATCGGCAGTATGAATTTTGAAAAGATATGTTTGCACATGTTTTGACATCGGAAGTTATTAAAATGGATTAACCACCATCTATAGCCAAAATCAAAGAAGTATACAAAGAAACACAGACATTTAAAGGAATCCAGCTATTTAAATAGAACAAAATATTTTATTACTTTAAATATGGTGTGAACATAAAGTCCTATGTAAATGAAGTAATGCTCTAAAGATTCTGTTTAAAGTTAAAACAAAGGAATATCTTAAAAGAAAAGAAATTGACAATGTTAGAGAAATAAGAATTTCAAAACCAAATAAATATAAATGACCAGAAAGACACCCAAATAAACTTAGGGACCTATGTTCAAATGAAGTTAAATGTTCACTACAGCCAGGGAATGCACAACTCTAATATACAAATAGTAGCAAGTTGAAAATCTGTCTAACTGGCCCAATATTCTCCCTATAGTTAGTAGGCAGAGGGAGGGCAGAGCAAGACCGTACCAGGGGCTTATGCGAGTGGTGTGGCCTTACAGGGCGCAAGTACAGAAGGGGTGTTGACATCATCAGTGGGCTTTCAGAAAGCCCAGTAGGAGTGAGTTCCTGCATGTGGCTGGGGAGGCGAGGGTGCCATGTTCACAAGTGGAAAACTGCTTATTTCTAGCTTTGAATGGTCCTGGGACAGAGCAAGTGTGGGCTGCAAAAATTATCCAGTTGGTCGTGATGTTCAGCTGCTATCTGCATAAGCTATCCATTGTATTTAGGACTGTTCAGTAGTAGGCCTATCTAAATGGATAATGTCCGTGACATTGACTGCGTAATAAGTATATTCAACATTCCTAACTATACGTTAATGGTTCTAAATATACATATTAATTTAAATGGGATCACTGTTAAATATTTTCCCTAATATTTATATATATAAATAAGTGTTATTTCCATTCACTTGGGATATTAATCCTTCAGTTAGCATTGCAGGACTTGCTGGAGCAACTGACCAAAATTGCTCGTTTGTAGATTTATTTATTTATTTATCCATTCTTATATACCGCGCTATTCAGAGTCAGTGCGGTTTACATAAAACATAATATTTGCATTACATCAGAACAGTGATATCAATGCTTACATTGTAACAGGAAAATAAACTTGGATTGAACGGGGAAGAGGAAACTAATAAGCTATTAACAGGGTTAAATAGCAGAGTTAAAATATGAACTATTTATATATTTACAGGTTGGAATTAATAGTGTAGGAATGTGGAAACAGTGAGATGTACCTGGCGTGATAGTCAGGTATATTCTTGCTTATGAGGCAGGTTGTGAGTGTAAAGGAATGGATGAAAGGATGTTAGTGTGGAGGGGGGTTAATGAGGTGAGAGAAATGAAGGAGGAATAAACGATGCTTTAAAGCTTTTCTGAATTGGGGAAGGTCCCTAATTGCTCGGAGGTGTGGGGGGAGGCTGTTCCAGATTCTCGGGGCGTAGAATGCAAAGGCTCTGTTCCTGGTTAGTTGATTACACTTTATGGATTCGCGGGGGATAGTAAGGGAGTTGGCGGTTGCTGATCTTCTCAGCCTGATGTTAGGGTTGATTGTAAGGAGTGCTGAGATGGATGACGGAGACAGTTGGTTAATGGCCTTGAAGGTTATGAGTATAGCTTTATAAGTGAGTCTACTGTGCAGCGGTAACCAGTGGAGTTCCATCAATATGGGCGTAATGTGATCATTCCTGGCTGTGCCGCTTAGAATGCGTGCTGCTGCATTCATGGCCATTTGGAGCGGGTTAAGGGTGCTCTTAGGGAGACCATGAAGGATTATATTCGCGTAATCAAAATGAGGGATTACCAGTGCTTGGAAGATAGTTCTGAAGTCTTGTGGTGCTAATAGGGGTTTAAGGTGCCTTAAAGTTGAAATTTTGTTGTAGACGGATTTGGTCATGTTCTTTATATGCTCTTTAAAGTTAAATTGGTTATCTAGTGTGGCTCCCAAATACCGTATGGCTGATCTGCATGGGAGTTCTGCATCACGTACTTTCAAGGTGGCGGGGGGGGGAGGGGAGAAGTTCTTGTTCCTGGAGATAAATAAGACCTCCGTCTTCTTGAAGTTTATCCTCAAATTCTGGGATAGGAGCCAGTCAGTAATTGCGTTGAAGCAGTCGACTAGTTTGGAGATGTCAGGATGCATAATTTTAACCGGGGTGAACAGTAGGACATCGTCTGCGTAGATTAGGCTGAGGATGCCAAATGAACGGATAATGTTGCAAATTGGCTGCATATAGATGTTAAAAAGTAGGGCAGATAGGGAGGAACCTTGAGGGACTCCCTGCTGTTGCTGGAAAGGCTCCGATGTTGATGGTCCTACTCGGACATATTGCAGACGATTGGATAGATAAGATTTGCACCATTCCCATGCAAGTCCTTGAATTCCTTTTTCTTGAAGTCTGGAGAGGAGTAAGTCATGGTTGACAGAGTCGAAAGCCGCGGCTATATCGAGGAAGATTAGAATGAACCCATCTTCAATGTTATCTATGCTTCTGGATAACGTGTTGGAGAGTATGGTAAGTAATGATTCCACACCGTGTGCCTCCCGGAATCCGTGTTGATAAGGGTCGAGAGGGGCTGTTGTATCAATATGTTGTTGCATCTGTATTTGAACAACTTTCTCTATGAGTTTAGACAGTAGAGGTATGCTTGAAATCGGGCGATATGATTCCGTTTTGGATGGATCCAGACGATTGTTTTTGAGGAGAGGACGGATGGAGGTTTGTTTAAGCGAGGTAGGGAAAACTCCAGATGCAAAAGATAGCTTCATGATGTGAGCTAGGGTAGGACTGAGTTCTTTGCGCAGCGTCCTGATCCAGTAGGCCGGACATGGATCATTAGGTGCTGTAGAAGTGTTGATCGAAGAAATAAGGTCAGAAATGTATCTCTCTGCTGGGGGGATGAATTCTTTAAGAGAAGACTGCGTGATAGATAAGAGGTTAGGCATGGGGCTAATGACAGCATTTGTTGTAAGGGTTTTGGACTGGATGTAACTAGAATATAAAAGCTAAAGTTCCTCAGGGATTGGTCTGCACCCACTCTTGCTTCTTGCAGGATAATGATGACCATGAAGAGTCTTGGGGTATGGTGATCAAATGGATGCCCTGGTCACTATGGGATGAGGGGCAGCACCAGCCAGGGTTCACTACCGAATGGGGAAGGAGGAAAGAGAAAATAAGAGCACACGCAGGTTAGGAACAGGAAATCCACCAACCACTGTCCTATTCCATTTCCAAGAGGTGTGGAGTTTGGGTGAAAAGAGAGAGCTGATTTGATTACTTTTTGCAAAGGTCTAAAACTTGGTTATTTATGGTATGGCCTAGGTGGGGTCTTAATGGACGGACTGTATATTATTAATGCTAGATGTTGGTCTGTTTTATGTATATGTTTCTAGTATATTTTAAGTCGATATTTAATTCCCCCAGTTGGCTTATTTTTTAAGCACCATCCATGCCATTTAAAGTGAAAGCAGATACTCTGTGCCAGAATCTGGTAACATAGGCATTTGTACCACCATCCTTGTTCCTCAGTGCTACAAAAGAACACACCTAGTACTATAATGATGACAGATTTATGTTTGTAACTTTATTCAACTATTAAACACCCCAATCTTTGTTTGGCATAGTAGAAAACATCTCCCAGATCAGTTTGTCCCCATCATATAACACTTCAAATGCCTGACATTAGATTGTTCACTTATTCTCACTTTCACAGTCACACTCAATTATTCAGCTAGTCAGTGTCAGCCTAACCATGATGACGTTCCAAAGGATTTTGTGGGAACACCACCTCATCCCCCCCCCCCCCACTGCACAGTCTTTGGTGACGCCTTGTCTTGAAGCTTGTGACTGTGCCACAAGCTAGCCTCCATATCTTTTTCACTCTACTCCTCCATCTCTGACTGATCCATTTTTGATGGTACCACAGAACACAGAAATATTAAGGGAAGTTTGCTTGACATTGGAGGAGTTCTCAGGATATGACTGAGTAAGAGATGAGGGAATAAGATAATTATAGTTAAATGACCTTGTGCCTTGTTAAACAAAAATTTGAAAACACATCAGGATTACTAATCCTGATATGTGCACTAGGGAGAGTAACCAAGCAGAGGCTGGCAACTGCCCAAAGAAAAATGATGAGAAAAGCTGACTTGTGACTGAACTGTTTATGACATGTACCATTTCTTTCCTGTATAATCTTGCTTTAAAATTGGCTTGAAGAGATTTGCGGAGGGCAAGGGCACTAGAGCTTTTGTATTTTTGCCACTGGAGTTCAGCCCGATGTAACTTCTTTTAGCAGTTTGTAGGACCAATGCAAGGAAATGAGGTGCCCTAGGTGAACCTCATCCCTTGCCCTCCCCATCCCCATTTCTGGCATCCATTGCCCTTGCGGCAACCCCTATCTGGGACCTACAGCTCGGGCAATGGCCGCAAACAGCCCCATGGCACTTTACAACTTCAGTGCTATGGACCTGTTTACTTCCACCCCCTCTGGCATCTGATGCTGAATTCCTGTTTGCAAACAGAAAGTTGGCATTGGGCAGTCCGAGAGGGTGAAAGGAAAAAGCTCTATGGCACCAAAGTTGTAAGGTAAACACCATGGAATTGTTTGCGGCCATTTCCACCACTGCAGGTCCCATAGAGGAGTGGCTTGCCCCTAGGGTTGCCAATTGGCTGCAGAAGCACCCGACAGGCTTGGTCCAGTCCTGGGTTTACCCCATTGCATGCAGAGACTTGTAGTCTTGTTTTTCTTATGGAATGCAACGGAGAAATCAGAACTAAATGTCCTTGCATGCACTGAGGTAAACCCAGGACTGGGTCCAGTCTGTCAGGCGCATCTGGAGCCAGTTGGCAACTCTGCCTGCCCCGGACTATTGACCGTAGGCAGCCTCCTAGTTTGCCTAATGGTCATGCCAGCTCTGGCAGTTTATAATCAGCTATTGTACCAAAGATGGTTGGTTTGCCTTTTAGGAAGCAGTTTAGTGCAATAATTGGTGCAAGACTGTCTAAAGCCTCTTTAAGACTGAGGTTCACAATATGGCCTGGTCATCTACAGATAAGGAAAGGCCTTTAGGGGAATTTTGCAGTCTCTCAACTGTGCTTCCTGATTAAGAGCACAAAGATTCCTCATAAGCTTGATTTAGTTGTTATAAAAAACCTATAGAGGCAAATGAAAAACTAAGAAAATAATCTCACTTTCTCACTAGAAAGTGTTCAGCCAAGAGAGGGGTAATTAGTAGAGGGATTTACTATAAAATGGGACACTTGGAAGAATACCAAATTGAAGCAATGGCCAGTAGAATTAATTGGAGCTATGGAAGGGTCTAGGAGGAAAAGAAAACCCCTTGCTATTCTAAATGCTGGATTTTCCGCATTAAATTTTGTGCCTCCAAAGACTAGCAAGTCACCTGGGAGGAGAGTAGCTTTTGCAGTCAAGGAGGACAACTCATCAAGGGAAAATGGAGACATCAGAGGACTATGGTAAATTAACAAATAATTTAATGGAGAAGTGGCAGTGATTGGAACATGAATCATAACACAAGCTACTGTATTATGGCATTGCAATAATTTAGCAGAGATATAAAGGAACAACGCCTCCTCTACACCTTGCAGGGCAGAAGGCAGAAAAAAAATACCCTTATTATAATTAAGTGAAAAAGTAAAGACACCATTAAAAAGGGGAAAAGTAGTTAATAAACTGTAATTTATTAAGTTTTAGCTGAGCTTTTTTTTTTAAACCTTGCATTCCATATTAGTGGATAGATAAAGCAAGTGATGTGTGTCAAGCTTACCCTATGACTGGAAATGTATTTTTCTGATTTGTCATGAAATGTAATGCTTATGGGTTATATTGCTCAAGTTTTATAACTTCAGAGCATTATTACTATAATACATATTTTATCTTGTGTCATGCATAGGGATCTACATGTGGATTAGAGACTAGGTGAAATATCATCTAGTTCTGCACTTCAGTGACATTCCTAGGAATCAGCATCTTATATCATTAACCCTTCTCAAGTACATATAGAACATACTTAAGAACATAAGATATGCCATACTGGGTCAGCCCAAGATCCATCAAGCTCAGTATCCTGTTTCCAACAGTGGCCAATCCAGGTCACAAGTATCTAGTAGATTCCCAAAAAGGCACACAGGTTCCACAATGCTTGTCCTGGGTTAAGCAGTGGGTTTCACTGATCATCTTTAATAATGGTTTATGCACTTTTCCTCGTTTCAAATTTTTTATTGAATTTTATGAAAACAATAAAGAAATAATACAAATTGAGAAAATAAATAAAAAGAACAAAGTGCAATACACAAACTAGGGCATGAATATACAAAATAATAATAACATAATTAACAGCATTAATTAAGTGAAACAGTTATACAATTAACATGAATTCTTTATTTTAATATTATGTGGCGATATAAGAGTACCTAGTAATGATTAAATGATTACCAACAATGATGCCTAAATCTTTTTGACCTACCCAAGGCCACAAGGAGTGCTAGTGGGAATCAAACCCTGGGAAGTGGGAAGGAAAGCGTGGCTGACTCATCCTGCTATCCATGAAGAAACTCCTGTTACAGTTAAGAACAAGTAAGCAGGATGAGTCAGCCACACCTGGTGAATCACCAGTGTGGCATTGCCATCTTGAGCTGCGGTAGGAGGAAGGCCCTGGTCCGGCCATGAGCCCTTTCCCCCAAACATGACACCTTTGGTTACAACAGAACAGGTTGTTTATCAGAGCTCTTTAGAGCAATAGGTATCGGAAATAGCAGTGGCTTGATGCAATGGGTAAGGAGTAATGAACAGTAGCAACTACAGCACTGTTAACAAGCAATCAAGGTCACAGCAATCAAGTTCACAAGATTTATCAACAACTATTGTCCCATGGAAGTCAGCTGTCGACAGGCCCATGTTTTGGCCGGTTCTCTGCCTCTAGCACGGAACGTCTGAACGAGCTATCAGTCAATGTCAATTGTTCCAGGCAGTAGTGTCTCTGGAAGGAGTGGGTGAGCCCCACATTGCTGCCTTATAGATGTGGTTTAGCCAGACCGCGTTGAGGTTCGCCAGCGTTGTCATCATGTCCCGTAGCTGGTGTGTCCGGATGTGTGCTGCTGCATCGGCACCATCCAGTTATACAATGGGACAGTGTCCACTTGGTGACTGGCTGCATGGTTCTGTTGGGGTCAAAACCACAAAGAATTGGTTTCCTTGGTGGGCCACACCATTCATGCTAGGTAGGTATGCAGTGCGCTCACATAGTCCAGGGTATGAAGGTGACATTCCTCTGGGCTAACATGTCGCTCTGAGTAGAAAGTAGAGAACTTGATGGCTTAATTGATATGGAAAGGTGAGACCACCTTTGGTAGGAATTTCAGGTGGGTCCGAAGTGACGCATGGTTCAGGTAGAGAATGGTGTAGGGGGGGGGGTGCACGACGAGTTCGCTCACCTTCCTGGCGAACGTGATGGCAATAAGGAACAGCGTCTTCCATGTGACAAACTTTTGCGGAGCCTTCTCCAGTGGTTTGAGGGGATCCTTTGTGAGCTGCTCAAGCATGACATTGAGGTCCCAGGAGGGAACTGGTTTACACACCAGGGACCGCAGGTTGGCGAGACCTTTCATAAAGCGTATGATGAGGAGGTGTGTAGAGATGGGTTGGCCATCCAGGTGGTCGTGGAAGGCTAAAATGGCAGCAAGGTGGACCTTGATGGATGATGTCTGGAGTCCTGCTTGCACGAGGGAGGATAGGTATTGGAGTGCCTGCATTAGGGGGCAGGAGAGGGGGCTGACCATGCATCAAATCTGCACCATGCATCAAATCTGTTCCACTTTAGCATGTATGAGCATTGAGTTGATTCCCTCTGAGCAGTCAGGATGACCTGTTGGACCTTGCCTGTGAGTTCATGTTGGATTGGTGCGCTCTTTCAATTTCCAGGCAGTCAGTGCGAGGGAAGAGTGATTGAGTTTCATGGTTCGCCCTTTGTCCTGGATGATAAGGTCCGGGTACATAGGGAGGTGCACTGGAGGGCTCTCGGCAAGGCATTGGAGATAGGGGAATCACATCTACTGGAGATAGGGGAATCACATCTACTGGAGGGCTCTCGGCAAGGCATTGGAGATAGGGGAATCACATCTGTCTTGGCCAGTATGGCGCAATGAGGATTACTGAGACTCTGTCTGTTATGATATTCTGCAGGACCTTGGAGATGAGTGGCATTGGGGAGTAGGTATACAGCAGCTTGTGACTTCCCCAATGCAAGTGTAATGCATCCGCTGTTACTCTCTGCTTCAACACTTTGCAATGGCCGGGTGTGTGAAGAGGTCCATTTGTGGCTGACCCCTCCTCCGGAATAGGGAGGCTGCAATCTCCAGCTGGACGAACCATTTGTGTGGCTACAGCTGGTGACTGAGCTTGTCCACCAGGTGGTTGTATTCACAGGGAAGGCAGGTGGCCAGGAGGTGGCAGTTCTTGGATCGTGCGAGGTTTCAGATTGTGTGCACTTCCTTGCAAAGGGATAGCAACCCCTTGCTACCCTGTTTATTGATGTAGAACATAGTGACTTGATTGCCTGTTTGGATCAGCACCACTTTGTTGTGTAGCCACAGTTCGAATGCTTGGAGTGTGTACTTGATGGCCCTCAGTTTCAGAAAATTGATGTGGGATCAGCCCTTCCATCCCATCCACATTCCTTGGGTGCGCAGGTGCAGGAGATGGGTGCCTCACCCCAACCTGGAAGCATCTGTGGTGAGGATGAGGTCAGGTGGGGGATCCTTGAAATGTCTGCCGAGAGTGAGGTGTGCTTTGTGTGTCCATCAGGTGAGTGAGGCCTGTATCTCTTGGTCTATGCTTATCCGTTGTGATATGGACTGTGTTCACTGGTTCCAGCAGCGGTGGAGGTGCCACTGCAGGCCTTTCATGTGGTGCCTGGTAAGTTGCCATGTGGCCCAGGAGATGCAAGAGTCTCCTGGCGGTTACATCTTTGACTGCTGAACCATCTGCCAGGAATGTGATGGTGTCCATCCGAGCTGCCAGGAGGAAGGCTTTCACTTGGCGGGTGCAGAGTGTCATACCAATGAAATCCAAGGCTTGCATGGGTCATAATTGTGATTTCTTGAAGTTGACCAGGAAGCAAAGGTTGGATAGGAGTGTGTTGGTGTTGCATACAGCCTCTTCCGCTGCCGGCCCAGAGGGGGCAGAGATCAGTCAGTCAACCAGGTGGGGGAAGACCTTCGTAGGTGAGCATCTGTAATTGTGATGCACTTGGTGAATATTCTCAGGGCCAGTGAGAGGCCAAAGGGGAGCACCTTGTATTGGTAGTGGCTGTTCATGATGCGGAAATGCAAGAACTTCCTGTGTGCTGGGTGGATGGGGATGTGGATATAGGTATCCTGCAGATCCAGCGAGGCCAGCCAGTCATTCTGTTGTATGAGGGGCAGGATGGACCCTGGGTGAGTACATCCTGCAGCGCTCTTTGTGGATGAATTTGTTGAGATGGTGTAGGTCGAGGACTGGGCACACCCCTCCAGATTTATTGGGAACCATGAAGTACCTAGAGTAGAACTCTCACCCTATTTCATCCTGGGGCACATGCTCTATTGCCCGGGCAACCAAGAGGGCTTTGATTTCCTGGGACACTGTTGTGCAGAGATGGACTGGCATGTGGCTGCAGGGAATAGACTTCTGTTGAGGGGTTGCCATGAAGTGGCTGCAGTAGCCTTGGTCGATGATACGTAGTACCCACTTGTCTGAGGTGATGTTCCCCCACACTTCCTTGAGGAAGGTCACTCATCCTCCTACTGGCAGGTGTGAGGATGTGGTGCTGTCAAAAGGATGGGGTGCTCTTCCCCGAGGATGTGGCATGTTTCTGCTGCCTGCGCTGCTTCGTGCATGGTCTTTGGTGGTAGGGCTGGTAGGTCGGCTGGTATGGTTGGTAATTGGAGCATTTTATGTGCCATGTTTGATGTGGCTGATACCTCCTGGATGGTTGGGACTTATGATAGTAGAACCCTTGTGATTTTTTGGAGCTGGAGCTTCTGTTGAGACATTAGAGGCCAAGGTCTGGAGTATGTTGAAGTGTTCCTTCATGTCATTCACTGTCTCTTTCACTTTTGCTCCAAAAAGGGTTGTCAGCTGCACAAGGTGTGTCCTTTCATAGGCCTGAGGACCGGACCCAGGTCATGCATCTTGCTCCAATGGCTGTTGTGACCCCTCTTGAGGCAACGTCAAAGGTAGAGCATATGAGGTATTTGCCACACTCGCTCAGGACCCCTAGGAGGGGCGAGGAGATAGCATTGGATTCAGGGGGTAGTACATCTGTGGCCTTCTTGAGACTGTCCAGGATGATATAGAGATACAGGACCTGCTGATACCGATGTGCCACAATCTTTGCACTCAGCATGGTTACTTAGTATGACTTTTTCCCATGGTCATCCAAGATCTTGTATTCCTTGAATGGTGGTGCATTGGTATGCATGTGGGAACACTTCACGTGCTTCAGGGCAGACTCTACTATGATAGACTGCTGAGGCAATTGGGATTTGTCAAATCCTGGCACTGGCTGAACCTGGTATTTGGCATCCAACTGGCGTGATGTGGCTGGGATAGATACAGGTGTTTCACAGTTACTATTGAGAGTGTCCAGCAGGAGGTAGTGGATTGGAATGGAGACCATTTATCTGGGCATGCCGAAGTACTTCTGGAGCCCCAGGACCTCACTCCTAGGGTCCGGCGTATTCGCGGGGTTGAGAGCCAGGTGTGAGGACAGCTTCTGAGAAATTTGGAGTACATTAGGTCCTCCGGTGGTGACGGTGGTAGAGGCGGTATTGAAGAGGGGTCTGAGGGTGTCTCTCTGCCATTGCCTGATGGGGAGGAGCTGTGAGAAGATATCCATTCATTTGCCTCCTCTGCCTCGCTCTCTGAGGAGAGGTGTTCCAAGGAGAACCCAACCAGTGAAGGAGATGTTTGTGGAGCTGGTGTCTGAGGGGCTGATGCTAGTGACTCCAGTTATTGCATGGAGATGTTCTGCACTAAGAAGCTCCTCCATAGATCCATGATGGCCATGGGGGGTGATCTGGGTCGAATGAAGTCAAAGCAGATGATCTGTGAGGTGTCTGCCCCTTGCACCCCCTTCACTGACTCTTCCGAGGGAGGGTGAGTAGGAGGTAGGGGAGAGAGAACTAATGCAGGAGCTCCTTCCCTGGTGTTTGCATCTCTTCCTGCACTGTACAATCTCCTGCCAGCATGGCTGTGTGAACAGTGCCGATGGCTGAGTGAGTGGCACTGATGCCGGTGTTGAAGGGACGGAAAGTGCATGGTGCGCTGAGGGCTGACCTGGCTGATCTCTTGGCTGATGCAGTGACAGCCGACATCACAGCTGATGTCCTTGTGACTTTGGCCAATAGTGTGGTCGGTGGACGGAGCCTTCTTGGTTGCACAGGGTTCAGCACCGGCATGAGAGAGCCCTCGATGATCTCCATTCCTTGCTGCTGCCGCGACTGCACTGGATTTAGTTTGAGGGATAGTGGGCACAGGTGAAGGCAATCCTGCGGCTGGGCCGAGGATAGAGGCCTCTGGAGGCACATCCCAGGTTATGACTTGAGGCAGAGAGTTCTTGATGGTGGCAGACATCTTGGAAGAAGTCATGCAGTCACTTCCCTCAGCTTCTGTAGTTTGTTTCTTTTTCTTCTCGCTGGTGCTGGCTGCAGCTGTAATGGAGAGGGCTGAAGTCGGAGCCTCGGAGGGTGAGTCCTTTTCAGATAGGAAACCTTGTAGAGCATGGCTGTGGGATCAGCATGCCCTAGGGCAGTGATGGCTAACCTTTTTGAGCCCGAGTGCCCAAACTGCCGCACAAAACCAAAGAATTTCCTCAAAGTGCCAGCACGTCCATTAAAGCCTCATTTGCATAAGGTGCCTCATTTGCATAAATATTTGCATAATGTTACCATACACTAACTTTTAGTAAACATGCCTCTTAATGAGTATATGGATAAAGAAAGACTAAAAGGTTTCTACATTACTATAATCCAGTACCAACCGCCAGGCACATTAGGAACTACTACAAACGCTGCCCATTTAGAACCCATAGCAAACCCGCCGTATCCTAACAGTACTACCAGGACTCACAAAGCACCATACCCTAACTATCAAAAGGCAACACTGCAAATATTAAACCAATACATTTCAGAGAACAACAATACATGACCTACTGGGGAAAGAACAAGTGGCAATGTCAAATAGGAATTATATAAACAGAATACCTCAGCTCAGTTACACATGCAGAACAGACCATCACCAAACAAGGAATCACAATTTAAAAACAGGAAGACAATAATTAAACTGGGAACCCCAAAAGCCAAACTTGGAATATACAACAACACTGTAGAAATAAAACTATAAATTAATTTCCTCTTGTACTAAACAAAGCGCAAAAATTAATGATGCACATTTCCCAGAGCTGACATATTCCAGTTAATAAATTCAAAATAAAGAGATATTTTTCTACCTTTTGTGCATTTTTTTTCAGTTGCAATTGCTCCAGCCACTTTCTTCTGGTTTCTTCGTGTCTTCTCCTAACTCTCCATCTGCTGTCCATTTGTCCTTTCTTCTGTCTTCTTGGTTTTTTTTTTCCATTCTCTCTCTACATCTGCTTTAACATACTAATCTTTCTCCTTTTGCTCTTTCCTCATTCCTATTTCATCTACTCAAAATTTACCCCTCCATCCTCAATCCCCACTTATTCTCCCAATACCCGGCCAATTGTAGATTTTTTATCCCTCCCACACAAAATATTTTTCCCCTCTCCATTTTACTCTCCCAGCCCCATCCCATTCTAATCCTCCCCCAACACCAGCTCCCTTCTAGTTCCAGCCTCACCCAGCATCCATTCCCTTCTAGTCCCTGCATCAGCCCATTTCCAGTCCTAGCAGCCCCCCAAACCCCATTTCCAGTCCTAGCAACCTCCCAACCCAATACCAGTCCTAGCCCCCCCTCATCAACCCACTTCCAGTCCTAACCCCCCATAAGCCCATTTCCAGTCCTAGCTCCCCCATCTATTTGCAGTCCCATCCGAGTCCCTCCATCAGCTCATTTCCAAACCCAGCCCCCCATGAGCCCATTTCTAGTCCTTTCCTAGCCCCACCATCAGCCCATGTCAAATCCTAGCTCCCCTCCACTCAGCCCATTTCCAATCCAAGCCCCCCATGAGCCTACTTCCAGTTCTAGCCCCTTCATGAGTCCATTTCAATCCAAACCCCCACCACAGCCCATTTCCAATCTTAGCACCCCCCCAACAGCCAATTTCCAGTCCTATTCTAGCCCCTCCATCAGCCCATTTCCTGTCCTAGCCCCCCCTCACCCATTTCCAGTCCTAGCTCCCTCCCCCTCACAACCCATTTCCATTCCAAGCCCCAATCCCATCAGCTATTTGCAGTTCAAGCCCTCCTTCCACTCAGCCCATTTCCAGTCTTAGCCCCCCCATAGCCCATTACCAGTCCTAACCCCCCCATCAGCCCATTTCCAGTCTTAGCCCCCCCCCATAGCCCATTACTAGTCCTACCCCCCCCCAAATCACCATCACCATCACCAGCCCACTTCCAGCCTTAGCACCCCCCATGGCCCTTTACTTTTCCTAACCCCCCCCCCATCAGCCCATTTCCAGTCTTAGCCCCCCCCATGGCCAATTACCAGTCCTAACCCCGGCCAATTACCAGTCCTAACCACCCCCCCCCGGCCAATTACCAGTCCTAACCACCCCCCCCCCCTTGCCAATTACCATTCCTAACCCCCCCCCATCAGCCCCTTTCCAGTCTTAGCCCCCCCCCATGGCCAATTACCAGTCCTAACCCCCCCCATCAGCCCCTTTCCAGTCTTAGCCCCCCCCCATGGCCAATTACCAGTCCTAACCCCCCCCATCAGCCCATTTCCAGTCTTAGCCTCCCCACCATAGCCCATTACCAGTCCGCAACCCCCATCCCCCCTCCCCGCCCAAATGAAAACAAAAAACCCCACCAAAGAGGGCGCTTCTGCCGCGGCAGCCTCAAGAGCTCTGCCGCGGGGCCCCCCCCTGCCCGGCCGAGCCTCCCTGCATCATCTACCTTCAAGTCGCAAAACGCGGGCTTCTTTCAGAGCCGCGAGAGTTTCCTTTCTCGCGGCTCTGTTCGCGAGAAAGGAAACTCTCGCGGCTCTGAAAGAAGACCGCGTTTTGTGACTTGAAGGTAGATGATGCAGGGAGGCTCTGCCGGGCAGGGGGGGGCCCCGCGGCAGAGCTCTTGAGGCTGCCGCGGCAGAGCTCTTGAGGCTGCCGCGGCAGAAGCAGCCGGTTTGTTTGGTTTTTTTTTTTTTTAAATTTGGGACCTTTTAAATGCGGACCTTCCCGCGTGCCAGCTGCAAGGCCTTCGCGTGCCACAGCTGGCACGCGTGCCATAGGTTCGCCATCGCTGCCCTAGGGGATATGCAGGCACAGTGAGGGCAGTCTGTCATGTGGTGATCCTTTCCCAAGCTGTGCATACAGTGATCATGGGCGTCCATGGAATTCATCTTCTTCAAGCATTTTGGGCATTTTTTTTAACCCAGGTTTGCTTATTTGTTCTTGCTTGTCCATGTTTCTCTTGATAGGTTTTTCTTTATCCATGATGTAGTGGAATGTAAGAGAGCTGATATTCCGGTCCGTGTGGCACGGTGGAAGAACATGAACTAAGCCAGGTAGGGGCGAGCCTGGGGGTGGGGGCAACCAGCACATGTTCAGAAAGGCTCACCTTTCTGAGCTCTAAGGAGGGAACTTCTGTATCCATGGCGACATCAGATGACATCACCAGGTGTGGCTGACTCATCCTGCTTGTCCTAGGAGAATAGTAGGAGGTGTTCCTCAAATGCTGCTCTCATCACAAAAGGATGATTCACAAACAAATCAGTTGTAATTGGCAGCACCTACATTTAAAAGCTTGCTTTAGCTTTTTCAATAAAAGGAAAAGAATCATGTTTCCTTTATCACTAAACTTGCAAATCAATGTGCCTTGCAGTCTACAAATCCTTTGTTCTTCTTCTCAGTCCAAAGCTCCTGCTTGTTGGGCTCCCAGCAAGAGTTAAAGGTTGAAGCATTAGGAAAAAGTCAATATAAAAGCTTGTACAAGTCCCAACTGCTTCCAGACTGCTGCCTTTATAAATAATCCAGTCCACGTTTTCTAGAGCACTGTTCAAACTCAGGCCTCTTGGCACTATCCTTGTGGAGCCTAGGGAAATTCTCTTTCCCTCTCTCACTTAGGCAGTATGACTGGAATTTACATGGGCACACTTTCTTAGACAAACAAATTCTGCCACACGTTACAAAATTCCATCAGCACAGTGTTTTCAGCATCACAAGCCTGTGTAAGCACTGACTCACTCACTACATTAGAGCACAGTTGTGGAGTGGAGGCTCTCTGCCCACATGTCCTGCAAGCCCCCCCCCCCCCCCGAGTTAGCTATTGGAACAAAGTAAATAAGACAAACTCACAATTGTGGGACTCTTCACATCTGGTATTCCATTTCCATCTCATCAAAATCCATGTTAGCCTTCCCATTACGTTCTTTCTCCATGGGCTCAGGCAACTCCTGTGGTTGGCCAGGGCAAGAGGTGGGCAGGCTCCTAGATAGAATATCTCACTCCCTCGTGGGCTCTATGATATATTATTTATACTCACAGGGAGGCACAACAGCCATGCCCTTTCTCCTGATTTTCTGGGGAACTGTTGAGTCACCAACCCCACCCCATTGATCTGCCAGCTGTTCTTCCCCTAGACCAACCCTATCCTATTAGTCTGCCAGCTGCTCTTCCCTTGGGATCATCAATCATTTCCCATTCATGGAACCTAGTTATCCTTCTTCTAGGGGCCTGTCTCCAAATCCTTTCCCCCAGAGAATAGTACTTGTGGCTGTCAAGGACTAATCCCCCCTTCCACTTCCCAGGAAAGTAATATTTCCTATTCCTGGAAGCTTTAGGTGCTTTAGGGAGTTTTGCAGAAGCCCATATGAGAGATTCCTCTTTCTTAGGAATCTCAAGGAAGCTGTGCTTGTCATACTAGATAATAAAACTACAAAGCAGTTTGTCACTAGATATTTCCAATTCAAACAATTCAAAGTGTACTGCACTTTGAAATATTCAAATATACAGTTCAAAAAGCAATAATTATACTTGCATATGCATTTATTCTGTAAATATAAAACTAGTAAGAAAGAAGTCTCAGACACTAACTACTATGGTGCACATTAAGTGGAGCTAGGTGGCTAAACAGGGATACTTGGAGTTAACCATATAACCTAGGGTGGAGAAGTAGCCTAGTGATTACAAAAGTGGGCTTTGAACTATGGAAGCAATGGTTCAAATCCTGCTGATGCAAAACTATGGCACATTAAATTCAACACCATCACTTTAACTGTCGGGGGGGGGGGGGAGGGGGGGAAGGCATGTTCCTAGCAGTTAACTTAGTGCACCCTGCCCTAATGCAGAATGTAAATAATGTGGGTACACTTACAGTACTTCCACCTCTACACCCATGCTAATTGCCCACCTTGCAGTTAGGTCGAGATCACTGACTGAAAGGCACTCTTTCCACCCACTCTCCACCCCAACCCGTCCACTTACTTCATTAACACTATGGACAGATAGCATCAAAATCCGGTGATACAGTCTGTCAGACGGCTGCCTAGGGTGAGAACTTACACAATCTTGACGATGCATATATTCATATGATTCTTGCAAGGTATTGTGGGTATTGTAGTTCATTCACTCTCAAACACAGCTGAAGACAATAATTGAGTTGTGAAACCAGTGGTAAGGCCAATAAAATACTTCTTTTATTGATGGGGTTTAATTCACCCAGCACAAATATGCTTGGTAGCAATATAAATGAGGTTACTTGCTTGCAGTGTTTAAATGGATAACATAAAGTCACAAAGCAAATCAGAAAACAACCTTCAGCTTGCTAGGCAATTAGCTAATGTTTTCTTAGCAAATAATTACCAAATAAAAAGGCACAAAGAAATGAATAAACTTTGCTTGTTAGGTTAACTTCTGCTTGTTTTCCACGCAGATCCCAGCAGTGATTCTCCCTTGCTCACACACACAATCAGGTGCAGCTTTAATTACTATCAATTGACCAGCTGAAAGCCTTTAGCTGGCTGGCTGCTACTGTGTGAACCCAAATCCTGCTTTAAGAGCTGTTTGCAGTGGAAATAAAGAACAAAGTTAGGTTTCTTTGTGATGGCTGATGTGTTTGCTCACAGAAAGCTAGCAATAGCATTTAGATAGAGAACAGTCCATGTAATGAATAGTTTCATCTGCTGTATCTTCCCCTTCATCAATCAGCATAGGGTCACTATCATACATTGGCACAGACGAGTCTTTCCATAAGGCACTATCATGAGAATGCTTATTCCCTTGCTGCCATTCACTATTATAGATAGGGTCTGGATCAGTGTTCATATCTGAGCCTCTCCTGCTATCATAATTCCTCTCTGTATAGCCTGGCCAGTATGTAATCCAGTTCTGATGTCCAGCCTTCCAATCTTGATCCCTGGACACTGGATCCTTCCTCACATACCTTCTGGCATAGGTCTGAAATTCCTTTCCACGTGCAGTCTTCTCTCTTCCAGGTAGCCACTGGTGATTCCTATCTCTGCCATTCCATTCCTCTGGCTGACTCCAGTCCAATGGACTCTGCTGGCATTTGGAATACCTCCCAGTATAGGTACTGCCTTGGAATCTCCCAGACCTTCCAATGGCCTTTCTTCTCTTCCTTCCAGAGAGTTTCCTTCTCTCTCTATCCGCTTGGCTTGGCTTCTGCTTCTCGAGATGATGTTGGTGCTTGAGCTTGAAGCTGTTGCTGTATCTGTCTCTGTAGCTTTTCCTGAAACTGTTATCTGAAGAATAAGCTCTGTTCTTATTCTGTCCTAATGTGTGCTCCTCCCTAACACAGCGCAGCTGTGTTGAATCAGGCCCTGCCCTTTGAGATGAGTGCTTAGGGATTACCTCATAGCTCTCTTGATTGCACACGCATTTTCTCACTTCAGCCCCTCTCATGGCTGCTGGAAACCTGGTGCATTCTGGGACTGGTAGTCTTTTATGTGAAAACTCTGTTTTCTTACTTCTACCAAAACTGACAGGTTGCTTGTTCAGAGTCACATCATCTTTTCTATAGCTCCTACCTGAGCTTTGATAAGCTTCCTTATCACAAGTCATGGCCCTGCACTAGCTGTCAACACGTGTCCCAGCACACCTTTATCATGCTCCAGAACATGTGCTACCAGCTAGAGTCCTTTAGTGAAATGGCCCCTTAGATTGTAAGCCCTGTGGAGATAGGGCAATACTTAGCATACTTGAATGAGCTACCACTGAAAAGTGCTAATGGACTAAGTCCTCCCTTGGGACATGCTTACTAAAGTGCTCTAATGGTTAATGCATTTATTAGGACACTCTAACAGGTATCACATGCTAAAAGCAGCCAGCACAGTAAAATCCCACGCTAGCTGCGTAGCACATGATGGGGTAGAGACTAGATGAGCAGAGTGTGTATGGACTACACATTGTGGTTAGCACATGATACTTCCCGCATGCTGTCAATGTTGCAGTTAGCATGGGTGCATTAATTCCAAGTGAAGTTAAAGTGTGGTAAGACACCTTTTAGTGTGATAACTGAAGGGAACATGTTGACTATGCCCACAACAGCCTTTCCATTTACCCAACATTAGTGTTCACTTCTAACAAATGGTAAGTGCAAATATTTACCACATTTTTGTAAATATGCCCCCTTTTCTCCAGGGGAACCTCCAAAGCTACCAATATTTTGCTTCCCAGCAAAGGTTTCATCCTAGAGAATTTAACACACTAACTTTTGAGCAGTCAGCTAGATGCTGAAAATTGACCTTAAGAGAATGGCTATATTTTGGCAGTCAAGGGTATTTGTTTTTAACAGCTCTTAAAAGTCCAAAATACTATATATGCTACAGGTTTTGAGAACAAGAAAATTACATATCTGCAACCTCCTAATTGACTACTTTTCACTGGAATTTTCTTTCTAGCTTTTAACTAAAATCAATGTTTTTGCTTCTGAAGAACATATTGAAAGAATGTTATGTACTGAAGTGAAATATAGTCATTTGATGTGGAATATTTTAGTATATTTTTAGCATCATATTTATTTCGCACAAAGGGAAATGATAAGCAGAGTTTATGCAACAATGTGTCTGTCCTTAAAGTCATTAGAAATGTAAGAACGTATTGCTTGGGTGCTGCAGCTTTAATTCATTTATGGGAAGAAAGTTCAATAAAATAAACTTATATAAGAGATATTCAGTTTTATGAAGTATCCTGTGACACCCTTAGCCCCTTACATCAGTATGGAGGGGCACGCTTCTTATTGGAGTGCTTCACCTTTAAAGGCCTTTTCCTAACTGGTTGCTTTTTTAATGCATTATGGGAAAGGTAGTTCAGTTAGATGTTATGTGGCCTCAGGTAAAGAAACATCTTCTTGTAGTTGGGTTGAGTGGTAGGCAAATGACAGAAATTAACCATTGAAAAGACATGCTAAGTTTCCCAATTTTCACCTTTTTAATGTTTCACCAGGATTCTTGTATTTCAACACAGGATACAACTTGAACTCAAACAAAACAGCTTTCTTCAGTTTAAATATTCAATACTTTTAACAGCACATGCCACCAGGCATGGCTTGCCGTGCAGTCCAAAACAAACAGGAACAAAACTTTAAATCAGGTTTCTTTTCCTTCAGTCCAGAACTATACCTGGGAACTGTCTTCTTAAACACAGCAAAACTTCTTACAGGCAGTTAAACTCTCACTGGTAGGAAAATCACTTTACAAGGTTTTCTCAATATTTAGCCAAATAAAACCTTTCTTACTTTCTCTGTTGGTACAGCACTCTTCACAGCTGTTCTCAAGTGTAATTAGGTAGCCTCAGCTTTGCACAGTAAAACACTTCTTCTGAACCGAGAACCTTCACAAGATGAACACAGTTCTTAGGGCTATCGGACATTGGAGGTTTTTCCTTTAAGGTTGACTCCCTTTCAACCCCTCTGAATTGGCAGACTGGCATACAGAACAATCCATACATGAGTCCTCTTCTACCAAAGGTAAATCTGGGTCACCCAGTTGCATTGGCTCAATCTCTGACTCAGACTCAGATAGCTTATCTGACTGCTTTCTGTTATGGTTAAAGCTGTCTCTAGCAACTCTGTAGTGCTCCTTATTAGATAAGCTTCTAGGACTCATACCTTGGTCAAAGCTTGTATCAGCTTCCCCTCTTTCATGCTCTGGCCACCATTCACCTTGTCCTGTTCTCCACCCTGTGTTCCAGGTTCCTGCTGTTCTTACTGTTCCATTCCTTCTCCAGAACGCATTTCTACTTCCTTCTCTTTCTCTCTCATCAGCAGCTCTCCTTGTGCTGTCGTCCTCTGTGCTGTCTCTGCTCTTTCTGCTCCTTGCTGCCTCTCGTGCTGTTCTCTGCTCCGGCTGCTTCCCTGCTGTTCTCCCATCTGGATAAACAGAGCTAAACTTAAACCTCCCAGGAACCTGCTCCACCCTATCTCCTCTCAGGTGAGAAAGATCAAATTCCCTCGTGGCAGCTGAATGATTAGGGAATGCAGTGACGTAAGGGTTCCCTACCCTGGGTTTGCATTCCCTCCCCTTTTCACCACTAGGGGCATGCTGTAACTTATTGCAGCCAGGAATTACCCGTTTTCTAGGTACAATGGGGGTTTTAAGTCCTTGACCTTTTAAAATACGAGCTTTTGTTAGGGTAAATTCCTTCTTCTGATCCCTATCTCCTAGGTCCTGATAAGCTTCCTTATCACAATCCTCAGAGTACACTCTATGGCAAAGAACACTAGAGATGTACATTTGTTAGTATGCTTTCAGCAGTAATACAAACCAAATTGCTAGCATAGTCAGAACAGAAAGTAAGCATTCCAAAATTGATATTGTTATCCACTTGGGTAACATGTTATCCACTGGCTACAAACAGTACCTCTACAGTACAAAGGGGGGTGATGGATGAAAGAAAACAAGCTCAGAATGTCACACCCAGCAAAAACATTATAAAATTGAAAATAGAAATAGTCATCATACTAACCCACACATCAATAGCAAGATAAAGGAAAAAAAAACATGCAAAGTGTAAGCAAGCCATCCAACAATTGCTGGAAGGCAATTAACACAAACTCAAAGTCTAGCCAACAAATTTCTAATTTGGCAGCCCTGATGGTGGAAATGGACTTGGACATGGTAGCCATTACAGAAACATGGTTTAATGAGTCTCAAGAATGCAGTATAGTCATAGATAGCTAGAATCTATTTAGAAGGGATAAAAAGGAGAAAACAACTGAAATGCAAAGGATGTGGGGACAAGAAGAAGCAGTGGATTTTGTTGGAAAGAGGAAATGATATTATCATCCATACTGGTGTAGTTTGCATTCCTCCAACTCAAACAAAAGAAATAGGTAGGAGATCAAAGTGATCAAATTGGGTGACTTTAATCAACCAGATGTGGACTAGAGTATTCCTTCAGTGAATCTGATAAGAAATGAAAACATTGTGACTGCCTTCCAAGAAGCATTGTTCAAACAACTGGTGATGTAGCCAATTAGAGAACGTTCAACGCTGGATCGAGTACTCACAAATGGAGATAGCATGTCTCATATCTGGGTTGGTGCTCATGGTATAGTTTGAGGTAAAAGCCAAGAAAGAGCTCAATCACAGCATACTCGTTCCTAGATTTCAAAAAGTCTAACCAGTAAAATGGGAAAGTACCTGAAGGATGAGTTTGCAAGATGGAAAGAGATAAGGAAAGTGGAAGGGCAGTGGTCTAAACTGAAAGAGGCCATTAAAAGGGCAACAGATTGACATGTAAGGAAAGTAAATAAAAACAAGAGGAAAAGGAAACTTACATGGCTCTCCAAAGAAGTGGCTGCACAACTAAAGGCAAAAAAATCAGCTTTCACAAAATTCATCAGATCATAAAACGAGAAACACAGAAAAGAATACAGGATACAGCTATAAGAGACAAATAAAGAAATAAGGATAGCAAAATCAAAGGCAGAAGAAAAGATTGCTAAAGATGTGACGCGTGGAGACACAACTTTTTTCAGGTATATTTAGATGATGAGGAAGATCAGAGGTGGAATTGCAAGACTAAAAAGTGCTGAGGACAGATTCATGTAAAGTGACATCAAAAAAGCAAAAATGCTAAATAGATACTTCTATTCTGTATTCGTGAAAGAAAATCCTGGAGAAGGACAAAGTATGACTGACAATATACAAATGGGAATGGAGTAGATACTACGCTATTCACAGAAGATGATGTATTTGAATTGCTTGAGAAACTTAAAGTGGACAAGGCCACGGGACAAGAAATGATACATTCCAGGATACTGAAAGAGCTCAGATAGGTTCTGGCAAGGCCTTTAAAGGATGTGTCTAATATATTCTTGGAGATGAGGGGAGATTCTGCAGGATTGGAGAAGGGCTGATATAGTACCTTTTCACAAAAGTGGTAATAAGGAAGAAGTGACAAACTATAGGCCATTAAGCTGTACCTTGGTGATGGGAAAAGTAATGGAGATACAACTAAAATAAATAATAGTGGACTTTCTAGAATCCAGTGGGTTGCATGATCCGAGACAACACAGTTTGACTAAAGGACAATTATTCCGTATTTGACTACTGTAGTTCAAGGGCATGAGATAGATGTTATCTACCTAGATTTCAACAAAGCCTTTGATACTGTTCCTCATAGAAGGCTTGTCAATAATTTGAGCAGCCTGGGAATAGGTCCCAAGATGGTAAACCAGATCAGAAATTGGTTGACTGACAAATAGAAGGTCATGGTAAATGGAATTAATTTAGAAGAAAAGAAGGTGAGTAGTGGAGTGCTGCAGGGATTAGTCCTGGGACTGGTGTTCAATGGATTTCTTAGTGATATTGCTGAAGGACTGAAAGGAAAAGCTTGCCTTTTTGCAGATGGCATGAAGATGTGCAACAAAGTGGACTCCTCTGAGGTAGTGGACAACATGGGAAAGATCTACAAAAACTGGAAAAATTGTCTAATATTTAACAGTTAAGATTTAATGCAAAGAAGTAAAGAGTCATGCACTTGGGATGCAGAAATCCAAAGGATTTGTATGTGATAGGAGGCGAGAGGTTGGTGTGCATAGACCAGGAGAAGGAACTAAAATACTGTTCTCTCTCCTCTGCTCTGGATACTCTTGCTCCATGTATCCTTCATCCTGTGAGGCACACTATACCTCAGCCCTGGCTGTTTTCAACTACCCGCTATCTTCGCTCCTGTGCCTACTCAGTCGAGTGCATTTGGCTTAAATCCTGCTCCCTTTCTGACTTTCTTCACTTCTAATTCATATTTGCTTCCTTCCAATCCACCATAACTCTTGCCAAGCAAAACTACTATGTCGTTCTAACTAACTCTCTTGCCTCTGATCCCCACCATCTCTTCTCAAGTCTCTCCTCAAGGCAGCTCTGCCTCTGACCCCTCTTTCTCTTTCTGCCCAAACTCTGGCCCACTATTTCCATGATAAAGATGACACTACAATTTCCCTCAAGATCAGCTTCATCCCCTCTTCCCCCTCTTCAATACCAACTTTTCCCTTCAATCTCTGTTACCCTTTCTTCCTTTTCTAAGATCTCCAAAGAGGAAACCTCTCATCTTCTTTACTCCTCTAAATTTACTACCTGTTTCTCTGATCCTATCCCCTCCTGTCTCCTTAATTCCATCTCCTCTTCTGTTATCCCTTCCATCACACATACTCTCAACCTATCGTTCTCCACTGTTACTTTCCCTGCTGCCTTCAAGTATAGTCACAAGAAAAACCTTCACTTGGCCCTACTTGTCCCTCAAATTATTGACCCATCTCCCTTCTTCCCTTCATTTCCACAATTCTTAAATGTGCAGTTCTCTGCTATTGCCTTGAATTTTTCTCCTCTCAAGCCCTCCTTGATCCACTTCAGTCTGGCTTTTGTCCCTTAGATTCCACTAAAATGTCCCTCGCCAAAGGCTCCAGTGGCTTGTTCCTGGCTAAATCCAAAGGCCTTTACTCAGTCCTCATTCTTCTGGACATTTCTGCTGCTTTTGACACTGTCGACCATCACCTTCTCCTCAATACATTGTCCTCACTTGGTTTCAGGAGCTCTGTACTGTCCTGGTTCTCTTCTTATCTCTCCCAGAACTCTTTCACTGTGTGTTCTGGTGCTTTCTCCTTTACTGCTAAATTACTTTCAGATGGTGAACCCCAAGGGTCTGTTTTAGGCTCTCTCCTTTTCTCTCTCTACACCCGGTCCCTTGGTGCTCTCATTTCCTCCCATGGTTTCAATGTCATTTTTATGCTGATGACTCTTATGTCTATCTATTTACACCTGATATTTCTCCTTCACTGCAAGCCCATATATCTGCCTACCTATCTGACATCGCTGCCTGGATATTCTCACAGGCATTTGAAATTGAACATGGCCAAAACTGAACGTCTTCCCCCTTACTTCTTTCTCTATTCCTGCTGATAACACATTTCTGCTTCCTATTTCCTCAGCCGGTAACCTTGGGGTCATCTTCGACTCCTCCCTCTCCTTCTCCTCACATATCCAACAGATAGCAAACACCTGTCATTTCTTTCTCTATAATATTAACTTTGCCCTTTCCTTTCTGAACACACTACTAAAACACGTATCCACGCTTTACTCACCTCTTGCTTTGATTATTGCAACCTCCTCCTTGCTGGCTGTCCTCTATTCTGTTCTGTTCAAAATTATGTGGTGCGGCTAATTTTCTGCCAGTCCCATTATACTCATATAATCCCTCTTCTTAAATCACTTCATTGGCTTCCCTTCCATTTCCATATCCAATACAAACTTCCACTTCTGTCATAGATGCATTCATTATGTTGCTCCTCACTACCTTTCCTCTCTTATTTCTCCTTACCCCCCCCCCCCCCCCCCCCCCTTGGGAACTCCACTCTTCTGGCAGATTGCATCTATCTGTGCTCTTCTCTTCTACTGCCAACTCCAGACTTTGATCCTTTCACCTTGCTGCTTCTTATGCCTGGAACAAACTACCTGCATCTTTATATCAGCTATCATCTCTCCCCCTTTTCAAATCCATGCTAAAGGCCCACCTTTTGAATCTTAATCCTTTGTTCTCCTTCTGTCTCCTTGCCTTTCCCTTTTGTACTCTCATTCTCATCTATTGTACTGTCTGTCTTGAATTGATTGTAAGCTCTGATGAGCAAGGACCATCTTATTATATGTGTCTGTACATCAAAGCGTATGCCTTGTAGCCCTATATAAATGATTAATAGTAGCAGTAGTTGATGGTATCTAAAGATCTCAAGGTGGCAAAACAATGTGACAAGGCAGTAGCTAAAGCCAGAAGGATGCTGGGTTGCATACAGAGAGGAATAACCAGCAGAAAGGAGGAGGTATTAATGCCCCTTTTCAAGTCATTGGTGAGGCCTCACTTGGAGTATTTTGTTCAGGTTTGGAGACCATATCTCACAAAGAATTGAAACAGTTCAGAGGAGCCTGCACCAGAAGACATATGAGAAGAGACTTATTTATTTAATTTACATTCTCTTATATACCGTGCTATTCTGCATCAGTGCGGTTTACATTGAACAAACTGAAATTACATTGAACAGGGCATTATAACTTGGAGATAACTATTTTACAGGGAACATGGGCTATGGAGGGTTAAGTGGCTTGCCCAAGACCACAAGGAGCACCTGTGGGACTAGAAACCCCAGTCCTTCCGGCCCAAGGTTGCTGTCCTCTAGTGGGATTTGAACCCCCAACCTTCCAGCCTGAAGTACCTTGCCCCAACCACTAGGCCACTCCTCCACTCAGACTTGAAGACCTAAATATGTAAGCCCTATTTATTTATTTATTTAGCTTGCTTTTATACCGCTTTCACTGGTTCAAAGCAGTTTATAATCAACTAAAAGTTACAATAAAACATGGAGTGAATATATATTAATTATGTACAGATAACTTGAGAGGAGAGGCAGGGAGATACAATACACACATTTAAATACTTAAAGCTTATCAATGAACAAACAAACCTTTTTCAAAGAAGGGGAAGCTGTAAAACTAGAGGGCTCAAAATGAAGCTGCAAGGAGGTAAACTTAAAAGCAATGTCAAGAAATACCTTTTCACTGAAAGGTGGGGAATACTTGGAATGCCTTCCCGAGGGAGGTGGTAGGGAGAAATACAGTGATGGAATTCAAAATGGCATGGGACAGACATAGTGGAACCCTTTATTGCAAGAGATAAAATCAAAATAAGCTTAACTATTTATTATACCTCAACAAATGGAGATGGGTTACCTGCATGGAGCCACCTCCAGCCACCTTACTGGGCAGACTAGATGGACCATACTGGTCTTTATCTACCACAATGTACTATACATCCCCGCTATTCATCCCCAACAAAGCCTCCCCATACGAATAGGGAGTTTGTATGGGGAAGCTAGACAGGGGCGGGAAGGGGGCGGAGCATGGGCCGGGGTTAGGGCGGGCAGTGGGCAGTCTGCGGCCCTGGACATACAGTACCGATTCTGATGTTGGCCCTGTACGTCTGGGGCCAACAGAGTAGACAGGGAAGTTATTCCACCTCTGACGTGGAATAAGTTCTCCTAGATGTTGGGAGACAGCAGGCCCGGGTGCATCAAAGGATGGAGGGAGCACAGGGGATTCCCTGCAGCTCGTCCCTGGCCTTGAGAGGACAGATCGGGGGTTGGGCTGCGGGAATGAATGAAGTCAGCAGCGGCCAGGGATCACATCTCCTGAATGGAGCTGCAGTGCCATGGCAACCGGATATCATGACGCCATGGCTCCATTCAAGAGCCTTGACTGAGTTAGCCAGGCAGAGGCCTGTATGTGCCCCATGCAATCAGACTTCTGTCTACCTCTGTACGTCCAGTTCCGACCGGACGCACAGAACCCTGGGACGCATATCTCAGAATATGCCTCCATGTGACTATATAGGTCTTTATCTGCCATAATACACTCTGTTATTCTGAAATTATAACCTGTCCAGTCCCTGCCTCATTACACATTAAGCTGTTAGTGCAGGATGTTTCCGTGCTGGCTGTTTTCAGCATGCGATAGCCATTACAGCTGTGCTAGGTTAAAGGATAATGTACATTAAAATGCACATTATTTGCTTAGCACACTTGAGTAAAAGGACCCTTATATAGCCAAAATGTATTTGATCGAATTAGGGTAGGATTAGGTGTGGTCCATGAGAAGGGCCAGAAGCTATATGGAGAAAAATGAAATTCAGCCACTCTCCCTATAATTTATGAGCCAGATATTTAAAGGAATTTATATGTTTAACAGTAGCCTACAAACATATGAACCCTTTGTCTGTGATTTTTCTGCAGCATTATACAGCATTGTCTGCATATAGTCAGTACCACAGCTTCTTTTGATAGTGGCACTGAATATACATGGCCTATTAAAATGCTGTTGATGATGTTTTGAAAAAATTTGATGACAGAGGGATTTAAATATTGTTCCACGTGTATTTTCGAGACCCTTTCACTAAAGCCTGATAAGGATTTGCAGTTAACACGACAAATATAAACATATTAATTGCAAAGCCTCAGCATTAGCATTTGGGGCATGACCAGTGTTTTCCCAGCATGTAAAGTATCATGGGCCAATCTAACATGTGATTCACCAAGACAGGTTCATTTAATGTCTCTCATAGAGGAGCTGTTAGGTTAACTTGCATTGAACTGCTTTGCTGATGAGTGCATGGCAGTAGACCTGGCACTGGTGCTAATGTGCCCTCCACGTCCACACTCAGCCCATTCCATGCCCATCCCATGATCACCGATTAACTTGCATTTTAGCTTGCAATGGTAGAAACACTCATGCATTAGTGTTCCTGACTCCTAGATGCTGAGCATTAAAATGCACACTAATTGGTTAAAAGGCTTTAGTAAAAAGGGGTCCTAAGTCTGAATAAAGAAATAGCAGGGCTAACTTTATACAAATAAGTTAACCAGTGGAGGAGTGGCCTAGTGGTTGGGGCAAGGTACTTTGGGCCAGAAGGTCAGGGGTTCAAATACCACTAGAGGACAGCAACCTTGGGCCGGAAGGACTGGGGTTTCTAGTCCCACAGGTGCTCCTTGTGGTCTTGGGCAAGCCACTTAACCCTCCATAGCCCATGTTCCCTGTAAAATAGTTCTCTGTGTGCTGTGCTTTCCTGTCTAATCAATGTGTTTATACCTCAAAAATTTCCTGTCATGATTTGACAATTTCCAATCTGTAATCACAACCGCTGCTGATCGCTGGAAGTAGCGGTATACAAATGTATACTAAATAAAATAAATAAATAAAATAAACCATGCAAATTTATGCCAGCACTTCCAGCTTTCAAATTTGAATGCATATTGTTGTTGTTAAGTGCCGTAGAATTGGTTTCGACTCCTGGTGACCCTCTGGATAGTTGACCTAAACTTTGTTCGGTCTTCAGCAAGTGGCTCATTGTTGATAGAGTGGTATCCATAGCTGCTGTTGTTGTATCTATCCATCTCATTGCTAACCTTCCTCTTAAGATGACCTTCTACCTTGTCAAGCATTATATCTTTCTCCAGTGATCTCTCTCTTTGCATGATATGTCCAAAGCATGAAACGCAAAGTCTTCTCATCTGAGCTTCCGAGGAAAGCTTAGGTTTGATCTCTTCTGGTATTGACTGGTTTGTTCTTCAGGCAGTCCACGGTATAGACAACATTCGTCACCAGTACCATAATTCAAAGGCATCAATTTGGTTCCTGTCTATCTTTTTCACTGTCCAACTTTTGCATCCATATGACATTATTGAAAATACCATGGCCTGGACAAATCAAATCTTTGTATGGAGAGAGACATCTTTATTCTTGAGTATCTTGTCTAGGTCCTTCATAGCCATTCTACCAAGAGCAATACATAGTCAGATTTCTTGACTGCTAGTCCTTTCTTTATTGATTGTTGATCCAATGAAGTTACAGCTGTCAACTATTTCAATTTCTTCTCCATCAATGAATTTACCAGTTGTCAGGATCTTGTTTTCTAAACTTTAAGGTGCAGACCCATTTTAAGACTATATTCCTTGATCTTGAGAAGCAAACATTTCAAATTGTCTTCACTTTCAGCCAGTAATGTTGTATCATCAGCATAGCGAAGGTTGTTGATGAGTCTTCCACCAATCTTCACAGCTCGGTTGTCTTCATAAAGTCCTGCTTCTCTGATGATTTGTTCTGCATATAGATTCAAGAGGTAGGGGGAGAGTATGCAGCCTTGTTGTACACCTTTGCTGATTTTAAAAACCATTCTGTTCTAGTTCCATTTGAACTGTTGCTTCTTGATCAAGGTAAAGGTTGTGCAAGAGAACTATCAAGTGTTCTGGTATACCCATGCTTCTTAATGTAGCCCAGAGCCTTGCTGTAGTCAATATCTGTTTTATTGACTACAGCAAGGTTTTGGTTTTCTTTTGTCTTTTCAAGGATCCATCTCACGTCTGTGATAATGTATCTCGTTCCTCGCCCTTTCCTGAACTTTGCTTGCATTTCAGGAAGTTCTCATTCCAGGTATGGTTGTAGTCTCTGCTGAATGATCTTGAGCAGAATCTTGCTTGCATGTGGGATCAGAGCGATTGTGTAGTAATTTCCACAGTCAGTCAGGTCACCTTTCTTCAGTATACTGTAGGTATAAACACAGATCTTTTCCAATCAGTTGGCCATGAATTTGTCTTCCAAATTTCCCAGCAGAGCCTTGTAAGTATGGTAACAGCTTCATCCAATTGCAGTAATACTTTAATGGGAATGCTATCAATGCCCGGTGCTTTGTTCTTTGATAAGGCTTTCAATGCTGCCTCGACTTCTTTCATCACCAATGGTTCCTGATCATAAGGTACAGGTTGAAACGGCTGTTGATCCACTTGATCTTTATGGTATAATGACATTGTATATTATTTTCACCTTTTCTTGATCTTCTCAGAATCATTAGTTTGGATCCTTGAGCATCTTGTAGAATTCTGCTTCGAGGCTGGAATTTTTTCTTTAACTCTCGTAGCTTTAGAAAGCTGATCTTGTTCTTCCTCTAATAGCTTGTGATTCTATTTCCTTGCATGTGTTATTGTAGTACTTCTCCTTGTCTTGTCTTGCTGTATATTTGAAATCTCTGTTGAGTTCTGTGATTGACTCTCTTTCTCTTCTGACTTTAGCTTCTCTGCATTTCTGGACACTTTTCAGAGTTTCTTCAGTCATCCATTTTGGCTATTTTTGCTTTTTCAACTTTTATAGAGATTTCTCACTTTCTTCCAACACAACCTTCTCAATGTCATCCCATAACTCTTCTGGAATTCTGTCATTTGTATCTAAAGCAGTAAATCTATTTTTCAGGCAATCTTTAAATTCCAGTGGTATATTCTCAAGGTCATATTTTGCTACATTCATGAGTGACTTGCTCGTTTTCAACTTTAGCTTGAGTTTACACACTAGTAGGTGGTGATCTGTACCAGTCAGCTCCAGGTTTTGTCTTTGTTGATGTTATCAAGCTTTTCCATTGTTTTCTTCCACAGATGTAGTCAATTTGATTTCTGTACAATCCATTGGGTATAGTCCACGTATACAGTTGGCGCTTGTGTTGCTGGAAGAAGATGTTTGAGATGAATAGATCATTGGTCTTGCAGAATTCTATCAGTCTTTCTCCAGCTTCATTTCTTTTGGCAAGTCCATATTTTCCAACCACTTTGCCTTCTTCTTTGTTGCCAACGTTTGCGTTCCAGTCACCCATGACTATCAGGATATCCTGTTTGCATGTTCTGTCAATTTCAGCTTGTACTTGTTCATAGAACTCATCAATGTCTTCCTCTTCTGCAGCTGGTGTTGGGGCATATACCTGAATTATAGTTGTGTTGATGGGCTTTCCTCTTAGATGAATAGAAATTAAGTGTTCACTGACTGCATTGTATTTCATTACAGTTCTTGCAAGTTTCTTCTTAATTATAAATGCAGCACCATTTCTTCTTTGTTTTTCATTTCCAGCATAGTAGACCATATGATCATCAGCTGCAAAGTGACCAAAGCCAGTCCATTTCAGTTCACTGATACCCAACAGATCGAGTTGTACATGTTCCATTTCATTCTTGACTACCACCAACTTCCCTTGGATCATGCTTTGTATGTTCCATGTCCTGATATATGCAGCATCTTTGCAACTTTTGACTCTCTTTTCATGTGTAGCTACATCAGCAGATCCAACCACATCATAAATGCTGGCTTTATTCATCCCCAGTAATCATTTGAGTGCCTTCCAACCTGGGGATCTTATCTTCCAGCACTATAGTGCACTTTGTTTTGTGACTATCTATTGGGTTTTCATGGCAAGAAACAGAAGTAGATTTTCCAAGCCTTTCTTCCACACAGTCAATTCCAGTGTTGTTGCATTTGTCACAGAAATATGATCCTCCGCTTAAAACACCATCCTATTCTACTGCTGCCCAGATGGGTGGTTTATCTTAGTCTGGCACCTCAGCTGAGATCTGCCTGTCTTGGGAGATTTGACAGTGGCTAAGCTACTGATAGCTTAGATCTCAGCATCACTGATGCACACAAACCCTCGCAGCATGACAAGCTATATAGCTTCGCTAAAAAGTCAAATGAAGTTATAGAGATAAAGTATCCATGTATGTGCTCATCATCCTGCTGAATATTTGCCTCTATAATTAAAAAGAGAAAATCTGTGGGTAGCTATATATGCTTATTATATAGGCCACCTGTCTCTAGTTATTTCTGGGTAGGATATTGAAAAGAACATGTTGATAAAATGACTGGCACTATTCAGATGTCCCTATCTGTGACTTTTCATCAGTACTGTTCGGGTAATTTTATAAGGAGGCATGTACTATTAGGTGCCAAATATGAACCTGACTGAAGGTTATTTTAGTTATTAATACGTGACTATGGAGCATGGACAGAGCACACAAGTACAGATGCAGATTATAATATACTTTAATTTACCTGTAAAGTATAGCCGTGGGCCTTTACATCAGCTCTAGCATTAACTCTTAATGTAAGGCATCATTTCTGCCACCTAGGTGAGTATAAAGACAAGTAGGCACCTACTTCTTTTTATAAAACAGGCTTACTACTACTACTGATCATCTGTGTAGTACTACAAGGCATACACAGCACTGTACAAACACATGTAAGAGATGGTCCCTGCTCATCAGGGCTTATAATCTAATCAACACAGACAACACAACATCTGAGGACAAGGATGCATCTAGAGCAGGGGTCTCAAACTCAAATTGCTTTGAGGGCCAAATGAGGACTTGTAGAGTAACCCGGGGGCCGCACAAGATGCAGGCCTCATTTGCATAAGGGCATCATTTGCATAAGGGCATCATTTGCATAAATATTTGCATAATGTTACCATACACTAACTTTTAGTAAACATGCCTCTTAATGAGTGTATGGATAAAGAAAGACTAAAAGATTTCTACATTACTATAAACCAGTGCCAACCGCCAGGCACATTAGGAACTACTAGAAACACTGCCCATTTAGAACCCATAGCAAACCTGCCGTGTCCTAACAGCACTACCAGGACTCACAAAGCACCATACCCTAACTATCAAAAGGCAACACTGCAAATATTAAATCAACACATTTCAGAGAATAACAATACATGACCTACTCGGGAAAGAGAACAAGTGGCAATGTCAAATAGGAATTACATAAACAGAATACCTCAGCTCAGTTACACATGCAGAACATACACCATCACCAAACAAGGAATCACAATTTAGAAACAGGAAGACAATTAAACTGGGAACCCCAAAAGCCAAACTTAGAATGTACAACACTGTAGAAATAAAACTATACATTGATTTCCTCTTGTATTAAATAAAGTGCAGACGTTAAAGATGCACATTTCCAAGAGCTGACATATTTCAGTTAATAAATTCAAAATAAAGAGATATTTTTCTACCTTTTGTGCATTTTTTTTTCAGTTGCAATTGTTCCAGTCACTTTTTCTGGTTTCTTTGTGTCTTCTGCTAACTCTCCATCGTCTGCTGTCCATTTCTCCTTTCTTCTTTCCTAGTTTTTTTCCATTCTCTCTACATCTGCTTTAACATACTAATCATTCTCCTTTTGCTCTTTCCTCATTCCTATTTCATCCACTCAAATTTTACCCCTCCATCCTCAATCCCCACTTACTCTCCCAATACCCGGCCAATTGTAGATTTTTCTTCCCTCCCACACAAAATATATTTCCCCTCTCCATTTCACTCTCCCAGCCCCATCCCATTCTAATCGTCCCCCAACATCAACTCCCTTCTAGCTCCTGCCCAACCCAGCATCCGCTCCCTTCTAGTCCCCGCATCATCAGCCCATTTCCAGTCCTAGCTCCCTCCCCTCACAGCCCATTTCCTTTCCCAGCCCCCCTCCCCATCAGCCCATTTCCATTCCAAGCCCCCTTCCACTCAGCCCATTACCATTCCAAGACCCTGTCCCCATCAGCTATTTGCAGTTCAAGCTCCCCCTTCTACTCGGCCCATTTCCAGTCATAGCACCCCCCCCCAGTCCATTACCAGTTCTAGCCCCCCCCCCTAGCCCATTATCGGTCCTAAGCCCCCCAACAGCCCACTTCCAGGCCTAACCCTTCCATCGCCCCATCTTCATTCTTAGCCCCCCCATAACCCCATTTTCAGTCTTAGGCCCCCAGTCAGACCACCGCCAGTCCTAACCCCCATCTGTCCATTACCAGTCCTAACCCCCATCACCCCATTTTCAGTACTACCCCCCCAGCCCACATCTAGTCCTGCTCCCCCCATCAAGTCCTTCTCCGCCCCTACATCAAGTCCTGCTCCCCCCCATCTAGTCCGGCTCCCCCCCTACATCTAGTCCTGCTCCCCCCCCACAAGTCCTGCTCCCCCCATCAAGTCCTGCTCCCCCCCAGCCACACATCAAGTCCTGCTCCCCCCCCATCCAGGCCTGCTCCCCCCCCCATCAAGTCCTGCTCCCCCCCCATCAAGTCCTGCTCCCTCCCCCCCCCCCGGGAAAATTAAACTTAAAAAAAAAACCGGCTTCTGCTGCTGCTGCCGCCGCTGCCGTGGCCGGCAATAGCAGCAACATCGCAAGTCCCGCGGGCTCCCCCCCACCCGGCAGATCCCTTCCTGCTTGCCTGCCAGTTCTCCGCGTCGGCTTTCAGAGCCGCGAAGGGAGAGCTTCTCCCTCGTGACTCTGTTAAGCCCGCTGGGGCAGATGGGAAATTTCCCATCTGCCCCAGCGAGCTTAACAGAGTCGCGAGGGAGAAGTTCTCCCTTCGCGGCTCTGAAAGCCGACGCGGAGAACTGGCAGCATTGGCAGGCAAGCAGGAAGGGATCTGCCGGGTGGGGGGGAGCCCGCGGGACTTGCGATGTTGCTGCTATTGCCGGCCACGGCAGCGGCGGCAGCAGCAGCAGAAGCCGTTTTTTTTTTTTCCCCCCTATGCATCGCGGGCCGCACAAGGATCTCTCGCGGGCCGCGTGTTTGAGACCCCTGATCTAGAGGAATGGTAAGGAAACACATAGGAGACTAAGCGGATCAGGATATAAAAGTGTCCTCAAAGAGGTGAGTTTTCAGCTTGGATTTTAAAAGTGCCAGAGATGAAGTCTTCCATATAGACTCAGGTAGTTTGTTACAGGCATAAGGGGCAGCAAGGTGAAAGGATCAAAGTCAGTAGTTGGCAGTAGAAGAGAAGGGTACAGATGGGAGCAATCTGCCAAAGAGCAGAGTTCCCAAAGAAGGTCTTGATAAATTGGAAGACTGGGCATCCAAATGGCAGATGAAATTTAATGTGGACAAGTGCAAAGTTATGCACCTAGGGCAGAACAACCCAAACTATGGTTACATGATGCAAGGTTCCACATTAGGAACCACCTCCCAAGAAAAAGATATAGGTGTCATCATGAATAACATGTTAAAACCCTCTGCCCAGTGTGCAGCAGCGGCCAAGAGAGCAAATAGAATGCTAGGTATCAAAAGGAAAGGAATGGAAAATAAAATAAATGATATTATAATGCCTCTGTATTGTTCCATGGTGTGACCGCACCTTGAATATTGTGTGCAATTCTGGTCACCATATCTTAAAAAGGATATAGCATTATTAGAAAAGGTACAGGCACCAAAATGGTAAAAGGGATGGAAGGGATACCCTTATGAAGAGAGGCTAAAAAGGCTAGGGCTCTTCAACCTGGAAAAGAGATGGCTGAGGGGAGATATGATAGAGGTCTATAAATTAATGAATGGAGTGGAACGGGTAAATGTAGACTGGTTGTTTACACCATCAAAATGTAGAAAGACTAGGGGACATGCAATGACGCTGCAGGGTAGCTAAGATTAATAAGAGAAAATATTTTTTCACTCAACGTGTTATCAAACTCTGGAATTTGTTACTGGAGGATGTAGTAAATGCTGTTAGTGTAGTCAGGTTTAAAAAAGGTTTGGACAAGTTCCTGGAGAAAAGGTCCATAAACCATTATTAAAGGAGATCTGGCATATCCACAGGATACTGGGCTTGATGCACTTTGGTCTGACCCAGTATGGCATATTTTATGTTCTTATTATGTTTAAGGTTGTAGGGAGAGATAAGAGAGGAAAGGTAGTGAGGAGCAGCTGAAAAAGTGCACTTTAGGTCTGTAGTAGAAGTTTGAACTGGATGCAGAAATGGATAGGGAGCCAATGAAGTGATTGAGAAGAGGGGTTATATGAGCATGTCGAGGTTGGCAGAAAATTAGCTGTGTTTCTGAGTTCTGAACAGATTGAAGGGGAGAGAGATGACTCAGAGGGAGACCAGCAAGGAGGAGGTTGCAATAGTCTAGATGGGAGTGGATAAATGTCTTAGTAGTGTGTTCAGAAAGGAAGGGTGAATTTTTCTGATGTTATAGACAAAGAAATGACAGATTTTAGCTATCAGTTGGATGCGTGTGGAGAAGGAAAGAGAGGAGCTGAAGATGACCCCAAGATTGCTAGCTGAGGAAACAGGGAGGAATAGAGCATCATCCTCAGAGACTGGGAAAGAAGGGAGGGGGAAGGTGGGTTTAGGGGGAAAATAAGAAGCTCGGTTTTGGCCATGTTTAATTTCAAACGGCGGTGAGATAGCCTAGCAGCAATGCCAGATAGGCAGGCAGAGATTTGGGCCTCGATTGCCAAAGAGATTTCAGGTGTAGAGAGGTAGATCTGAGGGTCATTAGTGATGGTACTGGAAACCATTGGTGGAGATGAGTGCACCATGGGACTGAGTAACAGGTGCCTTCAAAAGCACTTTAACTAGGTCCCCCCTTATAAAATTACCCTCCACACATATAATGCTGCTGGAAATTTTTGCAGGCCACCTAGGCACTATCCATATCATGCTGGGATGAAGCATGGGCAACCCACCTATCTATATGGATAGCTGGTGATATTCAGTTAAGTGGTTTAATATATACCAGAAAAAGGCTGTCTTATTATAAAGGCTTAACTGTACAGACAGTGGCTTAGTATCATTGCTATTCATATAGCATCAGTAGTCACTGCTCTCTGGATATATTCAGCACCACTGCTGCTACGGATATATGTCCTTAATAAACATAAACTTTTAAGCATCCTTGGCTGGTGTTTGAAAAAAACCTCCTGACGTCATGGTTGAATTATGAACCCAAGTGAATACATGGACTTAGGACAACTCTATAATTCATCAATATTTTTGTTTTCTCAAATTCAAGACAGACATTTTCACTTTAACAGAAACACCAGAGAAGGATTTGCAATATTTGTATTGTTTTTCTTTAAAAAATCACCTTTATTTCTAAACTGTCGTCATAATGGGCCTTTCACAAATCTTATCCAGTGCAAGCTTTGGTTGTTGGTTTAAAACTACTATGAATGGAAGCCCATTTTACATCCTTTTCTCTCTAAAATGAAATGTGTTCATCTGTATCAAAAGCAAACAGGTCGAGAGGCTAAGAACAGCTTTTCAATAGATGTGCAACACATATTTGCTTGCTCGTTGTTTTCCATAATTTCATGCTATTTTGAAGTTGAAGCATTTTGCCATTCTTGGTTTAAACAAAAAGGAGGAGAGTACTTTAAAAACTATGCTTGCACTGCTGGGGAAACTGATGCTTTTTAACTCATGAGCATAAAAGCTCAGAAGCACCAGAAACCATAAAAGCCTCTATTTGTACTTGTCAAACAGTTTTCTGCTCTTGGGCATTTGATTTTTGTTGTACTTTAAAAATACCATCATACCTATTCAATTTACCTGAGAAGAACCAGTGGCAAAGTTCATTGATTATCTGTTGAGATTCCCATTTGTGGAAGACATAGCATTTTGAAGAAGCTAAAAGCACAACAGAAACTGCATTTCAACAAACACGGCTAAAAATCAGCTTTCTTGATATGTATTTCTGCAAGTGTGTAATGCTATAATAAACCTGAAAAAAGTCCTAAATTTGGACAGAAAGCAATTTTACTTATTTTCTCTTATGGAAATTAGTTTTACATTTATCTTAAATAGAAATTTAAGTTGAGATAACTGAACAATTGTGTTGAAATTCTCCCAAACATCCAAAGGGTGCTAGGGCTTCTTAAACAGAAGAAAGTTATCACAAAGGAAAATAATATTCTACTACTGTTGACTATTAAGGAACATACCTGAATTTTGTTTGCTGAATGCAGGAGGATGGTGATACTTTCTCTGGGCTGCTTCTTATTACACATTGCTTTGAATGAGTAGCTGTGCACTACGTCTAACCCCTATGTGAGATGCCCTACTTAAGAATATACGAATATAAGAACTACCAGACTGGGTCAGACCAAAGGGCCATCAAGCCCAGTATCCAGTTTCCAGTTTCTGTTGCCGATATGTATGTGCATTTGTATCCCTTGTGCCTTGATTGTGTTTGTCTTTAATAAAAATCGTATTTCATTTATTTGTCTATCTGCTTGACCTTTCGAACTATTATAGATTTAACATTTAATTATTTGAATTATTAGTTGTCTCTTATCCTTCTGTAGTGTATTGGACATTGGTAATTTGTGCAGTGGGACAAGTCTCTCTTTTTGCAACATATCCCAAAAATTGCCAGATTCCATGCTACTTATCTTCAGGGATAAGCAATGGTTTTCCCCAGGTCTACCTTAACAACAATTTATGGACTTTACTTCCAGGAATTTGTTCAAACCTATGTTAAAGCTAGCTATGTTAACTGCTTTTACAACATCCTCCACAATAAAGCCTAACCTCCACATTGAACTTAATAAACTAAATAATTATAATAATATAAATTACCTTGAAAAATGAGCAACTTTGAGCTAATGTCTCAACAAAACATAACTTGACAGGATCTCAAAATTATATTGAGCTGAAATCAGTCGAAATTCAACCTCCTAGCATAACAGCCCCGAGAGGCTTGTACTAGAATGCTCAGATATTATCATTGAACCTGTCGAGTAGATACAAACAGCCTTGGTAATTCACAATTAACCTTAATATGTAATATTCATAAACACATCAAAAAGGCAAAATGCAATACAATACAAAACACAACCCAATATTGTGTTTCAATAAGCATTCAACCACTTATCTGCATCAGGGGAATTAAATTACCAAGCTGGGACACCTATAGTTCAATAGCTCCTTCTTATAAAACCAGCTCCCACATGGTCATGTGGTCAGAGTCACAGTAGAGCAAACCAATTCACCAATTGGTTTAACCCTACAGTTTCAATGGACTTAAGTTTAAACATCCATATGTGCTCACAGTAAATTAATCTTCTCTTATAATTACCCCCCCTCCATGACCAAGGCAAATATTCCAACACTCGGCAAAGGATGTCATCAATAGAGTGTTGAATTTATAGATCATCGCACTCTAATATTAACCTGGAGATTGTAATATTATATCGTTTCAATGTGATTAAACAGTTGTTGTGTTTTGTAAATTTCTCTGAATAGTTACATTAGATTGTAAGCAACAAGGTCTCAGACTTACTTGGGGGCTTTAAGTCAGACTTCAACATGTCTGATATTCATGCACCCTTTTGCATCAATGACCTTTTCTTGCGTTGCTTAATTCATAATCAAACTAAATCAAACTGTTTACTTGAATCAAAATATAAAGCAGTGCTTAACTTTGACTTGTTGTCCCCAACGCCATACTTCAGCGCCTTATCTGCGTTTCAGTGTTGTAAAGTTTCTTCAGGGGGTTTCTTTTTAAAAACATTGGTGACAAAATAGATAGAAATCTTACTTGTTAGTCACAATCTCTTCATTTATTGCCTATGGTTCTCAATCTTAATTTGTGTTATATAACATAAACCTCCAAACGTTACTATGTTCCTTTACCTCAATTGTAGACGATGTCGATTCTTTGTTGCAGTCGTTCTGTGAGCCTGTCTGCTTCCTAAACCAATGCCACGCATGTGGGTTGGTTATTGTGCATGCCTGTTCTATGGCGTTAATGACATCATTCTATTCATCTGTGTTTAATTATTTAGCTCTTTAATTTAACTAAAATTAGCGTGGCTTACACCAGTCTACCTTCCTTTATGTGCATACATTCCAATCTATTTGGGCATTTAACCCATTCGGGATGACTGACTACAGATTGTAAATCCATCTTTGCTCACAAATCAATAGAGTTTGGTCTTTTGATTTTCCGTTGTGGCCCACTTCAATTTGGTCTATACAAAAGCAACGCAGCCCTTCAAACTTGTGGCTATATTCCAAACAGTGGTCCACTATTGGTGCTTCTATTTTCTTGCAGTTCAATCTACCCCGATATTCATTCATTCTCACTCTAAATGGGCGTATCGTTTTGCCTACATATATTAGATGACATGGGCATTGAATACAATAAACTGCATAGCTAGAGGCGCAAGATGTTTTATTTTTAAGCTGTTATGTTATACCATGAATAGTGAGGCCACGGGCAGGGTCCCGGCGGCCGTACGTAACCGGGCGCGCGGCCTGGTGCGGGGACCCAGCGCGCTGCCGAAGGTGAGGTCGCGTGGATGGGCAGTTTCAAACCCATTGGCTCCCAGCGAATGCAGTTGCGTGGGAGCCAATGGGGGTGCGAGCCTGCAGCGTGGTGAGGGGAGGAGGTTGCCGGGGGGCCTCTGCGTGGTCAGTCGCGCTGGCAGAGGCCTGAGGGGTGCCAGCTTTCTTCGGTGTGTGGTGCGGTCTGGGGGGCCTGGTTGGAAGCCGGAGGTGTAGCGGCAGTTCCCAGTAGCAGAGCGGGTGCGTGGCAGCTGGTTGTGCGGTGGAGGATCACGGGCTGTGTTTGAGGCAGCGCGGATGGTGCTGTGATACAGATAAGTGTTTGGGGCTGCTGCTCGGGGCGGGAGTTGTGGCTTTGGGGTCATTGCTGTGGTGGGGGTCGACGGAGTGTGGGGGTTCCAAGGGGAAAGAGGGGGCTGGGTGATCAGGGGTATTATAAAAAAAAAAAACGGACAAAGAAATGAAGAGCTCGGTGAGCTGGACTGCGGGAGGATTGTTTTGGCACCACGGTTCATACCAGCGCAAGTCAGGAGGGGGCTGAGAGCAGGTGTGTATCCTTGTCTTGGGGGGTCCTGATGCCATCGCGTAGGGTCGGGGGGCCACGCTGGAGGGCGAAGCAAGGCAGCAGGCTACCGGCACATGTCCGCGGGCTCAGAGCCCGGCGGGCGAGGTGCTTGCAGGGGAGGGCATTTGGGGGGTAGGGGGAGCGGGGGTCCAGGTGTGGAGCGGTGGTCAAGGGGGTGCACGTGGGCGTGGGGGCAGGGCACGGATGCGCACCTCCCGGTTGCACGGATGCGCACCTCCCCGTTGCCTCTCGACCCGCGGAGACCAATTTGTCTTCACCACTGGGCGCGTCAGTGAATGACCATATTCCGCGGGAGTTGTGTATGGTACGTTCTGCGTCATTTGATCGGGCGGCCGAGTTGGTGGGAGCTGCGGTGAGGGCGGCGTTGATGGGGAAGGTGGATATCGAATCTGCCTTTCGTTTATTGCCGGTGCATCCCTCTGCCTTTCGCTTGCTGGCCTTCCGTTTTCCAAGGGACTATTTTGACTAATGTATGCCAATGGCTGTTCCATTTCCTGTGCTTACTTTGAACCGTTCAGTGCGCTCTGCCTTGGGTTCAGGTGCGGATAGGGGGCTTGGCAAATGTGGTGCATTACTTAGACGATTTTCTGTTCGTGGGCCCGGCGAATAACGCGGAGTGTCAGCGGTTGTTAACAGCTTTTGGGGAACTATCGCAGGAGCTGGGTGTACATAAGAACATAAGATATACCATACTGGGTCAGACCAAGGTCCATCAAGCCCAGTATTCTGTTTCCAACAGTGGCCAATATAGGTCATATGTACCTAGCAGTTTCCCCAAGAGACACAAGTTCCACAATGCTTGTACTGGGTCAAGCATTGATATCTTCGGTCACTTCTTAATAATGGTTTATGGACCTTTCCTCCAGGAACTTGTCCAAACCTTTTTTAAACCCAGCTACACTAACAGCCTTTACTACATCCTCCGGTAACAAATTCCAGAGTTTGATTACACGTTGAGTGAAAAAATATTTTCTTTTATTAGTCTTAAATAGTTTACCCTGTAGCTTCATTGCATGTCCCCTAGTCTTTCTATATTCTGATAACGTAAACAATCGATCTACGTTTACCCGTTCCACTCTGTTCATTAATTTATAGACTTCTATCATATCTCCCCTCAGCCATCTCTTTTCCAGGTTAAAGAGCCCTAACCTTTTTAGCCTTTCTTCATAGGAGTATCCTTCCATCCCCTTTACCATTTTGGTGGCTCTTCTCTGAACCTTTTCTAAAATTGCTATATCCTTTTTAAGATACGGTGACCAGAATTGCACACAATATTCAAGGTGCGGTCTCACCATGGAATGATATAGAGGCATTATAATATCTTTTGTTTTATTTTCCATTCCTTTCCTTATGATACCTAGCATTCTATTTGCTCTCTTGGCCGCCGCTGCATACTGGGACGAGGGTTTTAACATGGTATCCAAAATGACGCCTAAATCTTTTTCCTGGGTGGTGGTTCCTAATGTGGAACCTTGCATCATGTAACCAAAGTTTGGGTTGTTCTTCCCTAGGTGCATAACCTTGCACTTGTCCACATTAAATTTCATCTGCCATTTTGATGCCCAGTCTTCCAATTTATCAAGATCCTCTTGCAATTTTTCACAATCCTCTTGGGTTTTAACAACTTTAAATAGTTTTGTGTCATCTGCAAATTTGATAACCTCACTCATTATTCCACTTTCCAGGTCATTTATGAATATGTCAAAAAGCAGCGGACCCAGCACAGATCCCTGTGGTACACCACTATTCACCTTTCTCCATTGGGAAAATTGGCCATTTAGCCCTACCCTCTGCTTTCTATCTTTTAACCAGTTCCTGATCCACAATAGTACACTGCCTCCTATCCCATGACTCTTTAGTTTTGCCAAAAGTCTCTGATGAGGGACCTTGTCAAAGGCTTTCTGAAAGTCCAGATACACAATATCAACCAACTCACCTTTGTCCACCTGTTTATTCACTCCTTCAAAAAACATAACAGATTAGTAAGACAAGATCTTCCTTGTCTAAAGTCATGTTGGCTGTCTCCCATTAGGTTGTGACTATCTACATGCTGAGTAATTTTATTCTTTATGATGGTTTCTACCATTTTTCCCGGTACTGACGTGATGCTCACCGGTCTGTAGCTTCCCGGATCACCCCTGGAACCCTTTTTAAAAATTGGTGTTACATTGGCGATCCTCCAATCTTCAGGTATTAGAGATGATTTTAATGATAGTTCACAGATTACTGATAGCAGGTCTGCAATCTCATATTTCAATTCTTTCAACACCCTTGGATGTATACCATCCGGCCCAGGTGATTTGCTACTCTTCAGTTTATCTAATAGTTGTAAGACATCTTCCCGATGTATCGATATTTCCTTCAATTCTTCCGCACCTTTAAATACCACTTCAGTCATGGGTAACATCCCTACATCTTCCTCACTAAAGACCGAAGCAAAGAATTCATTCAGTCTCTCCGCTATCGCCTTGTCGCCTCTTAGTGCTCCTTTAACCCCTTTATCATCTAATGGACCAACTGACTCTCTCACAGGTTTTTTGCTACGAATGTACTTGAAAAGGTCTTTATTTCGCGTTTTTGCTTCCGCAGCATGTTTCTTCTCAAATTCTCTCTTTGCCTGCCTTATCAATGACTTGCATTTGACTTGCCAGTGCTTGTGCTGTTTACAGGTTTCGTCGTTTGGCTCTTTTTTCCATTTCCTGAAAGATGCTTTTTTGGCAACAACAGCCTCTCTGACCTCACCTTTAAACCATGCTGGCAGTTTTTTGGACTTCCTCCCACTTTTCTTAAAGCGTGGAATACAGCTGGTCTGGGCTTCCAAGATAGTATTTTTCAACAACACCCAAGCTTGATGTACGTCTTTAACCTTTGCAACTGCTCCTTTTAGTTTTTTCTTAACTGTTTTCCTCATTTTATCATAGTCTCCCTTTCGAAAGTTAAAAGGTAGTACTGTGGATTTCCTTACTATCCCTCCTCCACTAATTAAATCAAAGGCGATCATGCTATGAGCACTATTGCCAAGTGTCCCCAACACCCTTATCTCTTGCACTAGATCTGGTGTTCCACTAAGGACTAGGTCTAATATGGCTTCCCCTCTGGTCGGTTCATGAACCAGCTGCTCCAAGAAGCAGTCATTTATTTCATCTAGGAACTTTATCTCCCTAGCATGTCCTGACGTGACACTGACCCAGTCGATACCGGGGTAATTGAAATCACCCATTATTATTACTGCGCTGTAACTTTTGTTAGCTTCCTTGATTTCTTTGAGCATTTCATCATCCATTTGGTCATTCTGGCCAGGCGCTAGATAGTACACCCCCCTGCCATTGCCTTCCCCCTTTTATATGGAATTTCAATCCATATAGATTCTACAGCAGATTTTGTTTCCTGCAAAACTTTAATCCTTTCTGAGGCAATGCCCTCTCTAACATAGAGCGCAACCCCTCCACCAATTTGATCAGCTCTATCATTACGATATAGTTTGTACCCAGGTATCACAGTGTCCCACTGGTTGTCCTCCTTCCACCATGTCTCTGATATTCCAATCATATCTAACCTTTCATTTAGTGTTATATATTCTAACTCTCCCATCTTATTCTTTAGACTTCTAGCATTTGCATACAAGCATTTCAGAGAATGTATTTTATTCATGTTAATTTGGCTATTGTTAGACATTGGTAAATTTGGATCTTTAAGCTCTTTCTGCTCCATACTTGTACCATTGGTGGTGGAGTCGACAGAGGGCCCGACGACGAGATTGACATTTATGGGAGTGGAATTGGACACCAGGGATATGGTCGCGCGTTTGCCGCCGGAGGAGGTAGCTGGCTTATGGGCATTGGTGGCGAACGTACCGCTGTCCTCCAGGATCACCTTGCGTGAGATGCAGGCATTGGTAGGCTCTTTAAATTTCGCGTGCAGGGTGATACCTATGGGCAGGGTATTTTCAAGGAGATTGGCAGCTTCGACGGTGGGGATGCGGAAGCCGCACCATAGGATTAGGGTCACGGAAGTGTTGAGGGCAGACTTGCGGGTCTGGGGTTGGCTTTTGGAGGGTTTCAATGGGACCTCGGTTCTGCTGGGGGCGGAGGTTTCCAGTGACGAGTTGGAGCTTTCTACGGTTGCGGCAGGGGGAACAGGTTTGAGGGTGTATTTCGGTGGGGCCTGGTGTGCGGATAGGTGGCCACAGGCTTGGCATTCTTCGGGTTTGACAGCCAACGTTACCTTTCTGGAATTGTTTCCGATTCTGGTGGTTCTGGAGTTATGGCCGGACAGGCTGCGGGATCGAAGAATTGTTTGGTGGTGTGATAATGAGGCTGTGGTCAGTGTGGTTAATCGCTTCTCGCCCAGATGTTTGCGGGTGGCGGAGTTAAGGCGGGAGGTGGTGTTGGCTTGTTTGCAGTTGGTCAGGTTGGTGAGGGCACGGCCTATTCCCGGCTGTGTTAATGAGCTGGCTGATGCTGTCTCTCATTTCCAGTGGGAGTGGTTTCGAGCGCTGGCTCCAGAAGGGACCGGGAAGGATCCAGGGTCCCAGAGGCATTGTAGAGCGTTGGCCTAGTGGAATGCTGAGCCTGCTGCGGAGTTCGGTGGCAGCGGGACCTCGTCGGCTTACCAGTGATGCTATGACAAGGTGGCCGAGTTTCAGGTGGAACACGGTTGGCAGGCGGGCCGGGTGCCAGGTGATCTCATTGGCAGTTATATAGCTGAGGCTAGGGCCGCGGATTGTCTAGGTCGGCGGTGCGTTTGTATTTGGCGGGGTTCAATTTTTCACGAGTGCGGCGGGTTGGGGCATGCCTTTTGAGGGAGGGTTGGCATGTAGGCTCCTGTGGGGGTGGGAACATGCACGGCCGTTGCCTCTCGACCCGCGGAGACCAATTACGCATGACTTGCTCATGAGACTCATGGCGGTGTTACCGGGGGTAGCGGCATCTCGCTATGAGGAGGTCTTATTCCGGGCGGTTTTCTGTCTTGCCTTTTTGGGGCTGTCCGGGTCGGGGAGCTGGTAGCGAATTCAGGTAGGCCGGGGGGGGGGTCTGCAGCGGCAACACATGCAAATTGAGGGGGGACAGTTGAGGATCCTCTTGGCGAGATCCAAGACAGATCCGCGGGGTCGGGGGTTGTGGGTGGGGTTGAGAGAGAGTGTGGGCCTCATTACGTGCCCGGTGGGGGGCGGTGAGGCAGTATGAGGGTGCTGCCTGGTGATGCTGGGGGTCTTTTTTCTGCATGCGAATGCACGCGTGTTGACCCATTTTCAGATAACGGCAGTGCTGCGGATGGCATTGTGGGCTTTGGGCGAGGACCCTACGCTTTTGCGCCGCACTCCTTTCGCATCGCCGCGGAACAGTGGTAGGTGGCGTTCCATGGCTTTTCAGGGTTGCGCGTCTATTAATTGGCTGAGAGGGGGGTTTTGGGGGGCTGCTAACTCTTCATTTATTTTGCAGATGAGGGTTTCGGCTGTTGGATAATGGGCCATTTATTCGTCCACTGGGCTGGGCAGCGAGCTGTGGCGAGGCCCGTGGGACAGCGAGCTGCGGCGAGACCCGTGGGCCAGAATTTGGGATTGGATCCTGCAGTGGTGTCCATGTCATGGCTGGGTGGGCGTGGTCTTCGATGGATGGAGTTGCTACCTTTGCTACGGCACCACGGGGGGACGTCGCCACATCCTGCGGTGCTGCTTGTTCATTTGGGGAGTAATGACCTGAGCTCCTGGGCCTGCAGGCAGCTGATGAGAGCGGCACAAGGGGACCTGGCTGTAGTTCTGCGGATCCTTCCAGGGGTGATTTTGCTGTGGTCTGACATTATCCCAAGGCCTGCTTATCCCAAAGCCTGCTTGTTGGGACCAGCGGCATTGGTCGGGGGGGATTGCCTAAGAATAACCGTCAGATCGGTCGCTGGGTGTGTGACCGGGGGAGCTATCAATTAATGCATTCCTGGGTGGGGGTTGGATGTGCGGGGATTTATAGCGGAGATGGGGTACATTTGTCTCCAGTCGGTATGGACCTGCTTCTTAATGATTGGCAGGTGGCGTTGGAGTATGTGATTTTGCATGATCTACGCTGGTCGCAGCTTTGAGCTTGGGGGGGGGGCGGCACAGTTATAAGGTGGTTGCCTGTGCTGGTGGCGGGATCCCGGAGGTTTCCAGGGTCCGGAGCCTCATGGTACACAGGGGCAGGGTGCCCCTGACCCGGACAAACCCTTACCGACTTTTGCTAAGGCATGGCGAAGTCAGGGAAAAGGGGTTAGGGGACTTGCCGGGGCAAGTTTATGGCTGTAGAGGTGGGAAGGCGCTTTGCTAAGGTATGGCTGGTGCGGCACTGCTATGATAGGAGTTTTGTTAAGGTTTATGATGTTGGTATATTGTTAATTGGTTAATGGTGAATAAAGCTGCAACCAGTTATGTTCCATGAACATTAGTGTGCTGTATTTTGTGGGATTGGGGGGGGGGAGGGAGTTGATGATGAGGGGCCCGAAGCACCGGGTCCGCTTGCCGCAGTTAATAGTGAGGCCGCGGGCAGGGTCCTGGCGGCTGTTCGTAACCGGGCACGCTGCCCGGTGCGGGGACCCTGCGCATGGCCGAAGGTGAGGTCACGTGGGTGGGCAGTTTCAAACCCATTGGCTCCTAGCGAATGCAGTCGCGCGGGAGCCAATGGGGGTGCGAGCCTGCAGCGTGGTGAAGGGAGGAGTTTGCCGGGGGGGCCTCCGCGTGGTCAGTTGCGCTGGCGGAGGCCTGAGGGGTGCCGGCTTCCCTTCCGCCCTCCCAGGTGGGTTAAGCGGGGTATTGCAGCTTTGGGGGGGGGGGTGGCGGGATCCCGGAGGTTTCCGGGGTCCGGAGCCTCATGGTACACTTGGGCGGGGGCGGGGTGCCCCTGACCCGGACAAACCCTTGCCGACTTTTGCTAAGGCATGGCGAAGTCGGGGAAAAGGGGTTAGGAGACTTGCCGGGGCAAGTTTATGGCTGTAGCGGTGGGAAGGCACTTTGTTAAGGTATGGCTGGTGCGGCACTGCTATGATAGGAGTTTTGTTAAGGTTTATGATGTTGGTATATTGTTAATTGGTTAATGGTGAATAAAGTTGCGACCAGTTATGTTCCATAAACATTGGTGTGGTGTATTTTGTGGGATGGGGGGGGGAGGGAGTTGCTGATGAGGGGCCCAAAGCACCGGGTCCGCTTTCCGCGGTTATATTGAAATTTAGTTACTTCCAAGGTGATATCACAAATTTTGCAAGCACCACATTTTTTATATCCGTTAACATTTTCTACTTGTTGGATTAATAAAGGTTGCAAAACTGCTGGACTCAATTTTTCCTTTAAATTTTTGTTGCGCTGCCAGACACAGTGGATATTTTTCTCTTCTAACCCTGCAATGATGTGTATAATGTGCATAATTAAAAAACACATTAATGTTATACACAGCATCGCAGGGTTAGAAGAGAAAAATATCTGATATGTCTGGCAATGCCACAAAAATATAAAGGAAAAATTGAGTGGCAGTTTTGCGACCTTTATTAATCCAACATGTAGAAAATGTTAATGGGCATAAGAAAAGTGGTGCTTGCAAAATTTGTGATATCATCTTGGAAGTAACTAAATTTCAACATTATGGTATAACATATCAGCTTAAAAATAAAACATCTTGCGCTTCTAGCTATGCAGTTTATGGTATTCAATGCCCATATCATCTAATATATGTAGGCAAAATGATACGCCCATTTAGAGTGAGAATGAATAAACATCGGAGTAGATTGAACTGCAAGAAAATAGAAGCACCAATAGTGGAACATTGTTTGGAATATAGCCACAAGTTTGAAGAGCTGTGTTGCTTTTGTATAGACCAAATTGATGTGGGCCGCAACGAAAATCAAAAGACCAAACTCTATTGATTTCTGAGCAAAGATGGATTTACAATCTGCATTCAGTCATCCCGAATGGCTTAAATGCCCAAATAGATTGGAATGTATGCACATAAAGGAAGGTAGACTGGTGTAAACCACACTAATTTTAGTTAAATTAAAGAGCTAAATAATTAAACACAGATGAATAGAATGATGTCATTAACGCCATAGAAGAGGTATGCACAATAACCAATCTGCATGTGTGGCGTTGGTTTGGGAAGCAGACAGGCTCACAGAACGATTGCAACAAAGAATCGACAATGTCTACAATTGAGGTAAAGGAACATATTAATGTTTGGAGGTTTATGTTATATAACACAAATTCAGATTGAGAACTATAGGCAAGAAATGAAGAGATTCTGACTAACAAGTAAGATTTCTATCTATTTTGTCACCAGTGCTTTTAAAAAGAAATCCCCTGAAGAAACTTCACAACATTGAAACACAGATAAGGCGCTGAAGTATGGCGTTGGGGACAACAAGTCAAAGTTAAGCACTGCTTTATATTTTGATTCAAGTAAACAGTTTGATTTAGTTTGATGAATTAAGCGACACAAGAAAAGGTCATTGATGCAAAAGGGTGCATGAATATTAGACACGTTGAAGTCTGACTTAAAGCCCCCAAGTAAGTCTGAGATCTTGTTGCTTACAATCTAATGTAACTATTCAGAGAAATTTACAAAACACAACAACTGTTTAATCACATTGAAACGATATAATATTACAATCTCCAGGTTAATATTAGAGCGCGGTGATCTATAAATTCAACAGGCTAAATTCACTCTGGAAGGTGACCATATTAGTGGTTTGTTAATCAATAGAGTGTTGACATTTTTGCCATTGCATTACTAATGGAGCAGAAGCCACATTGTTATTAATCTGGCTTCTATGCTTAGATAAATGCTGACAAATTTTCCTAATAGTGCATCCAACATAAACCATAAGGCAAGGGCAAACTATTAAATAGATTACTCCATCAGTATCACAAGAAGTGTAATGCCTCTATTGATATACTTTACCATCACTGTGTGTCCAACTAGGTCCTATCAATGCTGAAGCATACCAGCTACATTTTGAACATGGATAATGACCCTTCAGTTGAATGTTCTCATTTGTTAATGATGATCCATGATAGTTAGTGAGCAATTCACCCACATTCTTAACTCTAGTGAATGCTATCCTTAAAGGAACTGACAAACAAGGGTGAAATTTTAACATTGATCAATATTTGCAAATCATCCTAGTAATTCTATGAACGCCCATCACAAACACATGTAAGAGCTTCTTCAGGTTCCTTAGAATGATACTGCAACAAGGAACACTGAGCAAAACGTGCTCTCAAAAAGGCATGCTTAACATCAGAATGGGGACACCCTATGCTCTAGATCGAGCATCCAACCAGGGTCGTACCGACCGTGAATCGCTCCCTGTGTGACTTGCACATCAGGTGCGAGCACCCTCCCCCCCCCCCCCGCACCCACATCTAGCCATTTTCTGGATGGCAGTGGGAGAGAAGAGGCATGCCCGATGTGCAAATCACCGGCACGCTAAGCAGGTCTGTTGCTCTCTGCTCTGACACCGCGTCAGAGGAGGGAGGGACCAGACTTTCTTAGAGTGCTACGAGAAGACTTAAAGGGTGCATTTCAGCTGTCTGCCGTTGCCTGCCGCCACTGAGAGAAGAAAACGTGGCGGCAGCAGGCAAAAGCAGACAGCTGAAATGCGCCCCTTATGTCTTTGCGACCGCTCGCACAGGGTTAAATACGGTCCTGCATTCAACAATCTTGTTTCCTGCAAAAAATATCCTTCAGAAGAACAAATCTGTCTGACTCTGAGATATTGGCTAACAGGCAAATTCTTATGTAAGAATACAGGGTTACAGCTGGAGAAATATAAATAAGCATTACGGGAAACCAACAAGGAAACAGCACAAGCCACTCGGGGCAGAGCAAAGACAAAAAAACAAAAGAGTGGCCGGTTCACACACACAACTCTTTTATTAACCAAATAATAAGTGGCCTAAACCCAACACAGGACCGTGTTTCATAGCATACTTCATCAGGGGTTATTAGGACACACTAAAAAACATATAAATAAATAATACAATTACAAATTATTGTTAAAAAACAAATGAAACAATACTTTAAATAAAAGGCTAAAAACAATATGTATAAATAATGATATATAAATATTAATAAGTTAGAAATGACAATTTTCTACACTCCAGCGCTTAGCGTTTCACTTTCTGTTTCCTCAGGGAGTAGGATACCAGTCAATATTCACCAATCTAAACACTGTAACAAATAGAATATATTGTATATCATCATCCAACCTCACACACATCCCATACAAACCCTCGTTATACGCCAACTGATATGCAAAGATGTCAGGTCAAAGAACCAAACTACAAATTCCTAAATTAGAAACACAGAAATATAGAACTATGATGGTAGAAAAAGACCACGTGGCCTTTCTAGTCTGCCCTTCCATATCAATTACAATAGTCCCCCTTTTACCTTTAGAGATCCTCTGTGTTTGTCCCATGCTTTTTTTTAATTCAGATACTGTCCTCGTATCCCCCACCTCCACTGGGAGATTATGCCACACATCTACCACTCTTTTGGTAAAGAAATATTTCTACATATTACTTCTGAGTCTATTCCCTTTCACTCTCATGCTATGTCCCCTTGTAGCAGAGCTTGCTTTCAATTGAAAGAGATCCTCCTGTACATTTATGCCATAGAGGTATTTAAATGTCTCTATCATATTGCCCCTATCCTGCCTTGCCTCTAATGTATATATATTAAGATCTTGAAGTCTGTCCTCAAATGCTTCATAACAAAGACGATTAACCATTTTAGTAGCCACCTTCTGCACCGACTCCAACCTGCTTATATACTTTTGAAGGTGCAGTCTCCAGAATTGCACACAATACTCCAAATGTGGTCACATCAGAGACTTATACAGAGGCATTAGCACCTCCTTTTTTCTGCTGGCCATTCCTCTCCCTATATACCCCAGTATCCTTCTGATTTTTGAAGTTGCCTTTTCTACCTGCTTAGCTACTTTAAGATTGTCAGACACAATTACACCCAGGTCCCACTCCTGTTTTGTGGGCAGAAGTACCTCATCCCCTACACTGTACTGCTCCTTTGGATTTTTGAAGCCCAAATGCAAGACCCTGCATCTTTTAGCATTAAATTTCAGCTGCCAAATTCTAGACCATTCTTCAAGCTTAGCTAGATCCCTCCTCATGCTATCTACTCCTGGATGTCTACTCTATTGTAGATTTTGGTATCATCCACAAACAAGCAAACCTTACCTGACAGCCCTTCTGGAGTATCACTAACAAAGATGTTAAAAAGAATCGGACCAAGGACAGATCCCTGCAGCACACCACTGCTAACATCCTTCTCCTCAGAGTGAGCTCCATTTAAGGCAAAAGAATCATATCAGTCCTATTGCCCAGAAATAAAAAGAAACATATCGTACAGAACATCAGTGCAATCTCATACCATGAAAAAAAAAGTGACTGTGGGAATATACAGTGTCACACCTCATCCGCCCCAGCCGTGACTGCTGGTATTGTGGGGCTATTATGAGGGTGGTAGTTGTGCCTTGCTTCTATATATAAATCACACAGAAGAACTTTCTTTTCTTTTAGGGTTTTATTCCCCGTCCCTTGAGGTTTCTTCTTTTAAACAACAAAAATTAACAGCTCACTTGGCTTCAAACAAAAGATAACTATGTAACAAAAGTAGCTTCCTTCAGCTGATAACTTTAAACCAAAAGTAAATAATAAACAGCCTAACTGACTGCTTGGCTTGGAGAGAGGGAGAGAGTTGCAGCTCTGCCACTTGTATACGGGAATTTAAGGTTACACAAATCACATTTACCTTAATGATATCTCTGGCTCTATCACAGAGAAAGAACAGTCCATCAATTCTGTATTTGTTAATACTTCAGAATTCTCATATTCCATTATTTCCTGCTCATTGGTATCTCCACTATCCACTTCCAACGTGGAATAAAAATATGGAAGGCTTGCCTCGTCAGTCAAGAAGTTTCTCTTCCTGTGAGCTGCACTGCCTCTCTGTGGAGTATCATCAAACTCTGAGTGATGTCTTTCAGAGCCCTGCCCCCGCTGGTGCCTCAATGCATAGCTCAGGTCCTGGTTTGACCTGCTAGCTGGGTAATTTTGATAGGGTCCCTGCCGGGTCTGCCCTAGCTTTCCAGGCCCAACTGTGCCTGATTGCAACCAGTGTAACGGTGTTTCCCTAGAAGCTGGGAACTCACCGTGAGAAGGGATTTCTTCAGCTTTTCTAGGTAAGTGAAGCCCTCTTCTTTTAACACTTCTATAATCAGGAGAAAAGCTATTATTAGCCTCTGAATATCTGGGCTTTATATGGCTATTTCTAAGCCTCCAGGGCCCTTCCCTTTCAAATGGCAAATAGCCCTTGTATCTACTCTTTGCCCCTGTACCTGCTGTTGCAGTCTTCCTGTATTCTTCTTGCTTTCCAAACACATTCACGCTGTCAGGGTGTTGCCTTCTCCCAGAACCACACAGGTCTCTGGACTCTTTCCAACATTCACACCGGCTCCCCTGCTGCCTTTCAGCTTGTGACCTCTGCTGCTTTAATTCCTCTCTCAGGGATTCTCTCCTCGGCTCATCTCTCCTTGACTCCTTTCTCCAGGATTCCCTATCTCCAAATGTTTGGTAGTCTGTTTTATCTGTGTATTTCCTGACTCCACCTTCCCTCAGGTGCATTCTATTAGGTAAAGCAGACTCCCTTGCTTTGCTCTCTGGGTGTGTCTTTCTGGGCTCTGTGCACGTGTGCTTAGGTTGTCGCTGGCAACCAATAAACATTCTCCTGTTTATTCTGTCACTTTCACCGTGATCATTCACACTGCTCTGCACCTTCTCAGGCTGCCCTATGTCCACCCTGTGACAACAGCTAAAATATAACTACCCACAAATTATCTGTACCAGCAACAGATCAAACCTATATTAATTAACCAAAAATGAGAGCATTCTCGCAGCAGAGCACTTGCAATCAGCCATCCATCAAACCCAATATTCACAACCCATAAAGATCTCAAAATTGCTATTATAATGAAAACAACTTTGATACCAGACAGCATCGAAGAAAGATACACCAGAAAGAACTACTCACTTACCTGAAGTTGCTAGACACGACACAAGTCAGTCTTCTTCACATAACAGTCTTGAATCATTACCAAAGACACCGAGCATGCACCTTATATACTAGCTCATGATGACATCAGTGCCGACTGAAGAAATCCCCTCTGACACAACACTAATAAAACGTTACCCACATAAAAGGCTACCATTACTTAAACCAAAATAAAATAAACTCCTCTTAACCATTGGTAAGGCAGCTCGCCAAGCCCATATCATTCCCAGCACATCAATAACTGTAACTTTAGGAACAATGAGCTACAGGAATATAGGTCCAAAACCTCCACTTAACCACCCCTAATCAATGGGACCTTACAAAACTATAAAAAACTTCTAGCAGCAGCATTTCCAATAAATATATTCATTCAAGCTATTTGGCTTGACTGAAATTAAGCGTAAAATCCACTGTTGCTCTTTATGAATGAGAGTCTTCCTATGATCGCCCCCCATATGAGACATTTGTACATGATCAATGATCAGTGAAGCTATGATGAAAGGCCTTGCATTGTCTTACAGGACTACAAAAGGGGATTGCTGCTACTGGAGAGAGATCTGCAATAGTATTTACTAATGGGAAGTTTTCTAAATCTTGGGGAAAAAAGAATTCTTTAGATTAAAGCTGATTAATCTGTGAACCCAGTGTATTTATTAAATCAATCGGGGCCTAGTAGCAGCAAAGAGCTTTCAGTTTAAATTTAAAACACAGCAGAGAGCTTTCTGGTTAAATTCAGACCCCAAGGCTCCCTCTATCCAAGCAAGAGCTGTGGGACTTCCCCTGGAAATTGGTCACAGATTACCTTAGAAGAACAGGACAGGGTACTGTGTATCAGACAGCTTTTAATAAGTCTTCTTTCCCTCTTCCCTCCCCGTCACCCACCCACCACTGGGATAGTCATAGCTTTATAGGTGCTTACAACCATTAAAGGAAAGGAGGTGTCATATTCACTCTCAGGCGCATACTTTAAGGACCTGAGATTAATTAAGCTTCAGGTGAACAAGATATATTAAACATATTAGGTATAGTTTTCTTAGTATAAGTATCCCTAGCAACTCTTAGTAAGTAAAGAATTTAATATCTAAACACAACCTTAAACCTAAGATGCAGACAGCAGTCCAGCAGCAAGATAGGGGCTTTCCAGTCTTTTCAATTGAGTGTCGCATGTATGATTTTCTCTCAGTTGGTGAGGGGTCTTACGTGTGCACTAGGTGGAAGGATCTCTGGAGACTAGAGTAGCAGACTTGGAGGACATAAGGAAGGCAGAGAGGTACATAGATGAGACCTACAGTGATATAGTCCTAAAGTCTCACCTCAAGTCTGGCAGCATCCCTGTTGCCATGGAGGAAAGAGGTCACATGAGAGGAGAGCATCACCCTGGTGTGGCAGGACAAGATCCTGTAGCTAGGACCTGTCCTCCAGGTGATGTAAAATCCTCTTTCACTGAGGAGGTTTCTCCAGAGCCAGAGTCAATGAGGGAAGGTTTAGGACAGCCGTTATAGTTGGTGATTAGATGACATGGCATGTAGATAGCTGGATGGCTGGTGGACGTGAAGATCGCCTGGTAACATGCCTGCTTGGTTTGAAGGTAGCCGACCTCATGCACCACCTAGACAAGGTTTTAGATAATGCTGGGGATAAGTCTGTTGTCTTGGTTCATGTCAGTAACAATGACATAGGAAAATGTGGCAAGGAGGTTCTGGAGGCTAAATTTAGGCTTTTAGGTAGGAAGTTAAAATCCAGAACTTTCAGGGTAGCATTCTCCAAAATGCTTCCCGTTCCATGCACAGGACCCAAAAGGCAGGCAGTGCTCCGGAGTCTCAATGTGTGGATGAGATGATGGTGCAAGGATGAGGGTTTTGGATTTGTTAGGAACGGGGGAACATTCTGGGGAAAGGAGGGGCTATTCAGAAGGGATGGGCTTCACCTTAACCAAGATGGAACCAGGCTTCTGGCATTACCCTTTAAAAAGGAGATAGAGCAGCTTTTAAACTAGATAATAGAGAGCTGACAGTCACCCAAGAGTGCATGGTTCAGAACAATGTATCCTTGAAGGATATTACCAAAAGAATGAAGTTAGGGCAAATTAGCAGAGAGATTCCAATAAAGACAAAAGTAGCCCAAATGCCCTTGAGCATGGAGCAGACAGAGCTTAAAGATTCCAAATTATCCCTGACTACCGATAGCCAGATTAATATGAACAAAATACAGTCTCTAAAATGCTTGTATGGAAATGCTAGATGTCTAAAAAATAAGATGGGAAAGTTAGAATACATAGCACTAAATGAGAGATTAGATATGATTGGTATCTCAGAGACATGGTGGAAGGAGGACAACCAGTGGGACACTGTAATACCTGGGTACAAACTATATCATAATGACAGAGCAGATCAAATTGGTGGAGTGGTTGTGCTCTGTGTTAGAAAAGGCATTGAGTCAGAAATGATTAAAGTTTTGCAGGAAACAAAATTTGCTGTACAATCTCTATGGATTGAAATTCCATGTAAAAAGGGGAAGGCAATGGCAGTGGGGATGTACTATCGACCGCCTGGCCAGAATGAACAAATGGATGATGAAATGCTCAAAGAAATCAGGGAAGCTAACAAAAGTTACAGCACAGATTTCAATTACCCTGCTATAAACTGGGACAGTGTCACAGCAGGATATGCTAGGGAGATAAAGTTTCTAGATAAAATAAATGACTGCTTCTTGGAGCAGCTGGTTCATGAATTGACCAGAAGAGAAGCCATTTTTGACCTAGTCCTTAGTGGAGCACCAGATCTGATGCAAGAGATAAGGGTGTTGGTGTCACTTGGCAATAGTGATCATAGCAAGATCTTGTTTGATTTAATTAATGGAGGAAGGATGGTAAGGAAATCCACAGTACAATCTTTTAACTTTTGAAAGGGAGACTATGATACAATAAAAAAAGAAAAACTAAAAGGAACAGTTCCATCAAGCTCACATCAAACTTGGGTGTTGTTTAAAAATACTATCTTGGAAGCACAGACCAGCTGTATTCCACACTTTAAGAAAGGTGGAAGGAAGTCCAAAAAAACTGATAGCATGGTTTAAAGGTAAGGTTAGAGAGGCTGTTGTTGCCAAAAAAGCATCTTTCAGGAAATGGAAAAAAAGAGCCAAATAATGAAAACTGGAAACAGCACAAGCACTGGCAAGTTAAATGCAAGGCATTGATAAGGAAGGCAAAGAGAGAATTTGTTGAAGAAGCTTGCTGTGGAAGCAAAAACACGTAATAAAGGCTTTTTCAAGTACATTCATAGCAAAAAACCTGTGAGAGAGTCAGTTGGACCATTAGATGATAGAGGGGTAAAAGGGGCACTAAGAGGGGACAAGGCCATAGTGGAGAGACTGAATGAATTCTTTGCTTCAGACTTTTCTGAGGAAGATGTAGGGATGTTACCCATGACTGAAGTGGTATTTAAAGGTGATACTGTGGAAGAATTGAAAGAAATATTGATACACCGGGAAGATGTATTACAACTATTTGATACACTGAAGAATAGCAAATCACTTGGAACAGATAGTATACATCCAAGGGTGTTGAAAGAAATGAAACATGAGATTGCAGACCTGCTATTAGTAACCTGTGAACTATCATTAAAATCATCTGTAATACCTAAAGATTGGAGGATGGTCGATGTAACGCCAAATTTTAAAAAGGGTTCCAGGGGTGTTTCCGGGAAACTATAGACCGGTGAGCCTGACGTCAGTACTGGGAAAAATGGTAGAAACCATCATAAAGAACAAAATTACTCAATATGTAGATAGTCATGGCTTAATGGGAGACAGCCAACATGGCTTTAGACAAAGAAGAACGTGTCTTATTAATCTGTTGTTTTTTTGAAGGTGTGAATAAACAGGTAGACAATGGTGAGTTGGTTGATATAGTGTATCTGGACTTTCAGAAAGCCTTTGACAAGGTCCTTCATCAGAGACTTTTGGCAAAGCTAAAAAGTCATGGGATAGGAGGCATTGTATTATTGTGGATCATGAACTGGTTAAAAGATAGAAAGCAGAGGGTAGGGCTAAATGGCCAATTTTCCCAATGGAGAATGGTGAATAGTGGAGTACCTCAGGGATCTGTGCAGGGTCCGCTGCTTTTTGACATATTCATAAATGACCTGGAAACGGGAATAACGAATGAGGTTATCAAATTTGCAGATGACACAAAACTATTTAAAGTTGTTAAAACCCATGATGATTATAGAAAATTGCAAGAAGATCTTGATAAATTGGAAGATTGGGCATCCAAATGGCAGGTGAAATTTAATGTGGACAAATGCAAAGTTATGCATCTAGGAAAGAACAACCCAAACTATGGTTACACAATGCAAGGTTCCACATTAGGAACCACCACCCAGGAAAAAGATTTAGGCGTCATTGTGGATAACATGTTAAAACCCTCGGCCCAGTGTGCAGCGGCGGCCAAGAGAGCAAATAGAATGCTAGGTATCATAAGGAAAGGAATGGAAAATAAAGCAAAGGATATTATAATGCCTCTGTATCGTTCCATGGTGTGACCGCACCTTGAATATTGTGTGCAATTCTGGTCACCATATCTTAAAAAGGATATAGCATTATTAGAAAAGGTACAGGCACCAAAATGGTAAAAGGGATGGAAGGATACCCTTATGAAGAGAGGCTAAAAAGGCTAGGGCTCTTCAACCTGGAAAAAAGATGGCTGAGGGAGATATGATAGAGGTCTATAAATTAATGAATGGAGTGGAACGGGTAAATGTAGACTGGTTGTTTACACCATCAAAATATAGAAAGACTAGGGACATGCAATGACGCTGCAGGGTAACTAAGATTAATAAGAGAAAATATTTTTTTACTCAACGTGTAATCAAACTCTGGAATTTGGTACTGGAGGATGTAGTAAATGCTGTTAGTGTAGTCAGGTTTAAAAAAGGTTTGGACAAGTTCCTGGAGAAAAGGTCCATAAACCATTATTAAAGGAGATCTGGCATATCCACAGGATACTGGGCTTGATGCACTTTGGTCTGACCCAGTATGGCATATTTTATGTTCTTATTATGTTTAAGGTTGTAGGGAGAGATAAGAGAGGAAAGGTAGTGAGGAGCAGCTGAAAAAGTGCACTTTAGGTCTGTAGTAGAAATTTGAACTGGATGCAGAAATGGATAGGGAGCCAATGAAGTGATTGAGAAGAGGGGTTATATGAGCATGTCGAGGTTGGCAGAAAATTAGCTGTGTTTCTGAGTTCTGAACAGATTGAAGGGGAGAGAGATGACTCAGAGGGAGACCAGCAAGGAGGAGGTTGCAATAGTCTAGATGGGAGTGGATAAATGTCTTAGTAGTGTGTTCAGAAAGGAAGGGTGAATTTTTCTGATGTTATAGACAAAGAAATGACAGATTTTAGCTATCAGTTGGATGCGTGTGGAGAAGGAAAGAGAGGAGTTTAAGATGACCCCAAGATTGCTAGCTGAGGAAACAGGGAGGAATAGAGCATTATCCTCAGAGACTGGGAAAGAAGGAAGGGGGAAGGTGGGTTTAGGGGGGAAAATAAGAAGCTCGGTTTTGGCCATGTTTAATTTCAAACGGCGGTGAGATAGCCTAGCAGCAATACCATCATATCTGAAAAAAGGATATAGCGTTATTAGAAAAAGTACAGAGAACAGCCACCAAAATGGTACAGGGGATGGAAGATACCCCTATGAAGAGAGGCTAAAAGGATTAGAGCTCTTCAACCTGGAAAAGAGACGGCTGAGGGGAGACATGATAGAGGTCTATAAATTAATGAATGGTGTGGAACGGGTAAACGTAGATCAATTGTTTATGTCATCAGAATATAGAAAGACTAGGGGACATGCAATGAAGCTGTAGGGTAAACTATTTAAGACTAATAAGAGAAAATATTTTTTCACTCAACATGTAATCAAACTCTGGAATTTGTTACCAGAGGATGTAGTAAAACCTGTTAGTGTAGCTGGGTTTTAAAAGGTTTGGACAAGTTCCTGGAAGAAAGGTCCATAAACCATAAAAGGAGGGAGGAGTAGCCTAGTGGTTGGGGCAAGGTACTTCAGGCCGGAAGGTCGGGGGTTCAAATCCCACTAGAGGACAGCAACCTTGGGCCGGAAGGACTGGGGTTTCTAGTCTCACAGATGCTCCTTGTGGTCTTGGGCAAGCCACTTAACCCTCCATTGCCCATGTTCCCTGTAAAGTATTAGTGTATGTGTCTCATGTGTTAAATGTATCCCCCAATTGTGTTGTGACTGCTTTGATTGAAGGATAAGGCGGTATAGAAAACTGTCTAAATAAATAAATAAATAAATAAATTATTAAAAGGGACCTGGGATATCACTCTTTGACCCAATACAAGCATTGTGGAACCTGTCTTTTGGGGAAACTGCTAGGTACTTATGACATAGATTGGCCACTGTTGGAAACAGGATACCTGGCTTGATCGACCTTGGTCAGACCCAGTATAGCAGGCATGTCCATTTTTGAAGAGGTCATGATCTTCTTTTTCCGGCTAAAAGTGACGGTGATCTACCACCATGAAAATTAAGTTTCAAATTAGTTTCAAATTAAATTTTAACCCAATAAAGTTGGAGGACTCCCCCCCCCCCACCCATTTTTAATGAACCTTCTGTCATTTACTTGGATGTGATCAGCAGTTAAGCAAATTAAGCAAAAACAAAACAGAGACAAAGATCCAGTAAGGAATGCGAGGAGAAATGGAAAGTAGATTTTTTTCTTAAAGTTTTATTGAGTAATAACTTTCTTTAACTGTCTTAATAACTTTCTTTAACTTTTATTGAGTAATTTGTGTTAAATTTAGGTTGAGTATTGATCCAGGCTGATCTTGCATAATCTTTAATATTTTGTTCTTGCTCATTAGTGAGACGTCTGAGCCTGCATTTCATCAACCAGCTTTTTGAAGTTGGGTGAATATTACGTGAGGGCCAGTCTCAGGGAATCCTGGAGATGTTCATCTGTCATGTTGGAACGTTGTGTACTCTTTGTCATTTTCAGATGGGAAAACGCAGATTCACACAAATAAGTTGAACCGAAACAGGAGTGTACAGCTTCACTGCACCTTCTCAAGTTGGGAAATTTGTCTCTAGGCACTAGCTTCCAAAATGATTCTTGCTCAGCACGGATCTTGAGAAAAATGTCATTTTTAAGGGTTAATATTTCGTTTTTCAAGAGATGGCTTGTTCAATGAGTAATTTTTACTGATAGCAGCTGCAGTTTCTTTAATGTCCACATCTACTTTGACTGGGTATGACAATACTCCACAACTGTTCCAATTTTTTGGAAGTCACAGAATCTGTTTTTAAATTCCTGGATAACAGAACAGATTTCTGTCACATACTTCTCGTTCTGAAAAACAAAATTTGGATATTGTCCCAGATGGTCCTGCATATTAGGAAAATTATCAAAAGTGTTGTTTGCAAGGTCATCATCTCCCCAATGCATTTGTTTTTACCTTGTAGTTCGAGGTTCATATCACTTAGTTCGCCAGTAAAGTCAGCGAGAAATGCCAGATCACATAACCACTCCTCATCTTCCAACTCTGCTTGGTCATCTCCCCTCTCCTTCAAAAAAACTTCTTATTTCATTCAGCAAATCACAAAATCTTTGCAGAAATCTGTGTCTACTTAGCTACCTTACATCTGTGTGCAAAATCATTTCCGCTGCCCCTTCATCAAGAGTAAGATTGAAAAGCCGTCTTTGAATTGATCTTCCACTAACTGAATTTACAATTTTGAAAGTGATGTCCATGACACTCTTTGTATTGAGTCTCTTGCTTGCCAAAACTTGCTGGTGAATAATGCAGTGGTACGAAAGGAAATCTGGGAAGTTGTCATGCTGTCTACAGAGGGCTATGAAACCGTTAACCTCACTTGTCATTGCTCTTGCTCCATCACTAGTGATGGAAACAAGTCTATGCAATGGAAGATTACACTGTCACAAAAGAATGGAAAGAACTGAATATTTCCTGACTGGTAGTTCTCCCTTTTAAAGAAATCATTCCAAGTAGTTCTTTAACACTGAAGTCTTCAAAAACCATCTGGATAAAGACTAGTAACTGGGCTATGTCTGTTATGTCTGTAGGTTCATCCAGTTGGAGTGAGAAAGCAACACAATTTGAAACATCCTCCAACAATTGTTCAGTTGTGCCTCCACACATCTTTTCTATTTGCTGCTCAACGGTGTTTCTTGACAATTGAATGCACATTTTGACAACTGAATGTACATCTTGAATAGCAGCTATGATCTCTTTCGTATTTTTAAATCCTTCAAAAAGATTGTCAGCTGCTTCAAGAAAACAATCTTTTACAAATTCCCCTTCAGTGAAAGATTTGCATTTCTTTGTGATCAGGTTGCTGACCTTTAAGGATGCTATGGTTGCATTGACCGAATGTGACCTTGGCTTTGCCATCAACTGTTGCTGAGTAGCCAATTTCAATTTAAGTTCTTTGAGCTTCAGTTTACGAATTTCACTTTTGGGTGGATAATCAGCATCAAACTTATTGCTATGCAGAGCCTTATAATGACGTTCCAGATTACCCTTTTTGGGCAAGGATACTGGGGCGTTACAAATTAGACAACAACGCGTGTCTTTCACCATGATGAAGAAGTAGTTCATTTCCCATTCATCATGAAAGTGGTAGGTTTTGCTCTTCTTTGGAACACTCATCTTTGTTATACTGGGGTGGCTGGATTTAAGAAGGCCAAATCTGCTAAGTTAGTATAAACACTGGCTGAATCTGGTCCAAAACTGTCACTGTCCCAAAGTATTAAAGATCAACAGGAACTGAAGACCTCTGGATGATGTGCAATGCAAGGACTGGAGATTTATTTATTTATTTATTTATTACAATCTTTTATATACCACACTATTCGACATCAGCACAATTTACATGAAACAAAAAGACCAGAACAACAAGCTGTTCTGTTTTTACAGAGAACAGGTGTACAAACTTGGATAACATAGGGGAACTATATACATGTACTATCTACATACAGGCGTCATGGCAAAGCTCAATGATCTCAGATATCGCACCGAGAACGTTGATGAGGCTGTTTAGTAAGGATGCTGTAGCTACTTTAATTGGTGGCGTTAATTAGGCGTATTGCTGACTGGATAGTACTTGAGGAACAGGTGATATTTGGGTGCTTTCCTGAACTGAGCTAGGTCAGTGATAGCGCGAACGTTAGATGGTAGAGCATTCCAGCATCTTCGGGCGCAAAATCTGAATGCCCTGTTAGCCGTTGTCAGGGTGCATTTTGTTAAAGCCTTCAGAATTGTTAGTGTGTTTATTGCTGTAGGTCTTCTGGATCTGTTAGGTGGAACGGCATGAATGAGCTCTGTTAGTGAAGAGGATGCAAGACCATTGATGGCCTTGAAGATCAGTAGTAAGGTCTTGAAAACAAGCCTTCCATGTATGGGGAGCCAATGGAGCTGCTTCAGGATAGGCGTTACATGGTCGTTCCTAGAGGCTCCATGAAGGACCCTCGCTGCGGCATTCATGGCGAGTTGCAGGGGGTTCAGGGTAGATTGTGGAAGGCCTTGTAAGATGGCATTAGCATTGTCGAAATGAGGTAAGATTAGTGCCTGGTATATTGTCCGGAAGTCCTCTGGATCTAGTAAGGAGTGCAGATGCCTGAGTGTTCGGATCTTGAAGTAGATTGCTCTTACTATGTTACCTATGTGCAACTTCATATCAAGACGTTGGTCCAAAGTGACCCCAAGGTATCGTATTGTGGATTTTGTTTGAAGATCTGCTTCCTTAACTCTTACATGGGGTGGCGGAGTGAAATTGTGGTCTCTTGTGATGAAGAGCACCTCCGTTTTCTTGTGTTGAATACGGAGGTTTTGAGATTGGAGCCATTCGGAAACTGAGTCAAAACATTCTATCAGAGGGGAAAGGTCCAATTTATCTGTAGAGAATGGCATGTAGAGCAGGATATCATCTGCATATATCAAGCAGTCCACATTGAAGGATCTGATGATATTGCAGATGGGCTGCATGTATATGTTGAACATGAGTGATGATAGAGAGGAACCTTGCGGTACACGTGCCTTTGGAGGAAAGACTCTGATGCTGCTGCTCTGGATTTTACATGTTGCAATCTTCCAGCCAGATATGACTTACACCATTCGAGTGCAGTGCCGCAGATGCCCTTCTCTTTTAGTCACCCCAGGAGAAGTTTGTGACTTACTGAGTCGAATGCTGCAGCGATGTCTAAGAAAATAAGCACAAATCCTTGACTGATGTTGTCAATACCTGTGATTATATTATTGAAGAGGGTGGTAAGGAGGGTTTCAATGCCATGAGACTCCCTGAATCCATGTTGGCAATGGTCTAGCGGGGCAACAGAGTCTATGTGATCTTGTATTTGCCTTTGTACCTCTTTCTCAATTATCTTAGCTAGGAGAGGTATACTAGCTATAGGTCTATATAGCTTGGAGTTTTTTAAAAGAGGTCTAATGGATGTGTGTTTGAGAGCTGTAGGGAAGGATCCAGATGTGAATGATAGGTTCATTAGTCTTGTAATGAAAGGACTGAACACAGTGCGTAGCTCCTTTATCCAAAAGGCTGGGCAGGGGTCAGTTTGAGCCGTGGTGGTATTGAGAGACGTGATGGTGTCTTCAAGGTATTTCGTGGATGGTGTGTGGAGAACATAGATAGGGACATTAGGCAGGTTGGCTCTTGTGCGGTGGCCGCTGAGACCTTATCTGTCTGGAGTAGTTTAGACTGTAGGCAGTCGGCAAAATCTTGTGGGTGAATCTCATCTTGCTGCTCAGGAGATGGTTCCTTTGATAGGGTTTTGACCAAATTGAACAGATCACGTGGTTTGTTTAATGATCTTTTAAGTGTGTCAGTGTGAAATTGCTTCATTGATGCCAAAACCACACATGCAGTTCTAAAAGTAAAACGTCACAGTGGTTTGAACCAATTTGAAGGCAAGGCATAGGCAAGTCAGAACAAAATTGGAAAAGCCCATCAAAATCACCAAATTCTTGACACTTTGTTGTGTCTGCCTGAAAACGTTTAATGAAAGCAAACTATAAAGCGACCAACGACCAGCACATGACACATCTAATACGGTAAGCGTATTCAGGTAAAGCCCGGGCGAATGGATATCGCCCGGTATATAACACATTTCTAAGGGGTGTTGGGGCGGGGGCAGGAATGGGTGATACTGAGAGGCAGGAGACAAGGTATGACGCCGGGCCTGTGGCGTCTTGTCACGGGGTATGGGCGGCGGCCCCCTGGAGTACCCACAACCTATTGGCACGAAAACAACAAGTGCCCCCAATACACTCACAGACAAGATTCCCGCAGGCAGGGAAAAAACAGGCAAAGGATCAGCAACGGCGGCAAGCCTTCGGCAGACGACCTGCCGGCACAAGCTCTCTGCTAGCGACGGGGCAAGCTGCTGGAGAGATGGAGCCAAGTGGGGATGGCGATCTACCTCTGACTCCTCCGCGATCTACAGGTAGATTGTGATCTACCTGTTGGACATGCCTGCAGTATGGCATATCTTATGTTCTTAACAGTAGAGCCTTTTAAGTCATATGTTTAAGCTTGCTCCAGTGTTCGATTAGAGTCTGGAACAAGTCAGTGAAAACAGTAGAGCAAAGAAGAGCAAAGTAGTTCTTTCAAATTATGGCCACATGAGAAACAAACCGGACTTTAGCCCGTTCAAGTCCAAGTATTATGGTTGATATATGAAAATGACATCAAACTATCCGTGATAGGAGGTGACTGAGTGGATTATAGCGAGTGACTAAATGAAGGAACAAAAGTTCATCCTTGGATTTGTTCGAGCCAGATCCTATCTTTATATCTCGCCTGTCTCCTAGCTTACAGAATAATGTGTGCTGGATACCCTCTGTGCTGAAACGCTGCTGTTGATCAGCTTGTTAAAAACAATCATTTACTGTATTACAATTTCTCCTGTAATGAATAAATTGAGAAAAAAGTCAAACTGTTGATAGGGTTTACCACAGGAATCCATGGTACCTGCTTCGGTAAGTACTGTGGAACTTTTCCCACAGAATTTGCTGAGGCAGGTAACATGGGGTCTCTGCGGAAAATCCAAACCTCAGTGGTATCTGCAGGACCTCCCTTGGGAACGCCTTCTGCAGATATCATGGAGGTTTTTTTCTTATTACACTGTTTTGGCTGCTAGCACACTGCGTTAGCAACCAAAACTAATGCATTCTAGTAAAAATACACCCAGGGGTTTTTTTGAGATGATGTTACCAGAGCTGCATGCAGTACTTAGGAAGTAAGAGCTCTATGACTCATTGACACATTTTTTGTTCTCTGTTAATTCTTTTATATTTCTGAATATTTTCTTAATCCATTTGAGTGGAGTTGCACATTAGACTGTTTCAGATAAATACCTGTAATTACATGATCTCTTTCCAGAGTCATAACAGCCTAACCAGAGTCCATTATTGTCTATCATATGATTAAAATAATGGCTTCTGTACCCATTGCTTTGCACTTGTCAGTATTATTTCTTGTTTACTCTCCAAGATCCCTTTGTAGCTCTTCACCATCAACATCAGTTTTAGATATCCTGAATATTTTCATCAGTGGTGGGATTCGTTCCAAACAGGAACCAGTTCGGATCGAGCCCGCCACTGACAGAATCGAGTGGGTGGTAGCAACCCCTAGTGGTTCAGTGGCCTGATTTCTCTACCCACCAGTGGTTTGACAGCATCGGAGACTTCCCCCACTGCCGCAGTCCTCTGATGCTGTCAAACCACTTGTGGGTGGGGGGATTCCCGCCAGTGCAGTGTCAGCATCGGGACAGTGTTTTTGGCCTGGTTTAGTGAACACGGCCCATGGCAGGAACCGGTTTGCATGAACCAGGCCAAACCGGTCAAATCCCACTTTAGGAAAGATAAATAACTTTTGAGATCACCATTTGCTTGTGTGTCCCTAATAGCCTTTGTGCTTGGTGGTCCTATCCACATCAAAAATGGCAAAGAATTTGATGGTCCATTATAGACAAGCTAATTTATTGAGGTATGATATTTTGAGGACTTTTTCCTCAAAATTCATGCCTCAATAAATTGGTTAATTTATAAGGCGGCTCTATCTGTTGTCACTTTTACTGCTACAGACTAGCAGAGTTATCCCTCTGGAACTATTTACATCAATATTCTGGAACATATCGGAGAGTCAAAAGGCTTCCAATAGAGCTTTTTTTAAAAAAAATTGTGTGTATGTGCATATGTGCTCGCTTCCCTTAAAATAAGCTTCATTAGTTCTACATGGAACTGCTTGTTTTATCATTCTAAAATTTTGCCATTTCCCATCTTACTCCTTGTAGAGATTATTTATGAACATTGAATAAGATTGGTCACATTAGAGATACTTAAATGATACTATGTCCATCTTTCTCCACTAGAAAACCAGTCCATTTGTCAAGGTCTTTTCCCTTTAAGAAATGCCTTAGTGAATCAGTTGATTATTTATTTTGGAAATTTAGAAGGATGAAAAAATAATTTTAAATTCAAAATCTAATTCTGATTCAGAATCTGTCACCCAAAAGTTTGTTTGTGCTGCAGAGTGGTGAATCCAATCTTCTAAATGATGCACTGGACTGACTTGCTTTTGTCAGCAGCATTCATGAAGCAAACACAGATTTCCAAAAGTATTCCATTAAAGTCATCGTTAATGGAAGAAATGCTTTGTCAAACTGACAGCCATGTATTTTTGTTCAATCTAAGACTTCCTGTCTAGTTTTTTTTTTTCTTGCTTAGTAAACCGAAGAGTTTTTTTTATTACTTCTTATTTTGCAGGCTAAAGTTACCTTATTAAAATCAGTTTATATTCAGAGTGCCAGTTCGATCATCGCCAAGAATGAGCATTTTGAAGCTTGCCTATTGTTGACAATGAAATGTAAATCATAAGAAGGATAGCTTGATTTTTCTATGTCAAGTTAAATAAAGTGCTGACAGTTGCAGAGATAAGTACTGAGCAATAAATGGAGAAAATATGAAATTCTAAAAAACTCAGGACTATGCAAATAAGCAACATATCACTATGAGTGAATTAAAAAATATACTGTTAGCATTCACACAATTATTTTTTGCATATATTCTAAAATAAATTAACCAACTAACTCTGTAAATGTCATTTGGCCAGGTAACCTTTAATGATAGGTAAAACGTCCTAAAAAGACAGTTTTTCAAACTAAAGTGGTCATTTTGGATGTTCTGTTTTTGTGGTCGTTGTCTGCCTCCATTACTGCTTTTCTCAATTTTTGTCTTTGTTTGTGAAGGTCCCTTTTCTGTTGACCACTATCCCAGTAGTGCTAGGCCGAGCTGTGAGCAGAGCAGGAGTGGAGCAGCAAATTATCCTTATAATGGCTGTTTCTGGTGCTGCTATACAGATGGAGATCTATAGCTTAGGACAGAAAAAAGCTATTTTAATTGCTATCTGGGAAATTGCAATTATAGGATAGTGCTGGCACTGGCTGCATTGGCGCAACACCAAAGAAGCACAACTCACGCTGAACACAAAGAAACAGTCACAGGCATGAATGACAAGGAAAGACAGAGTCCTTTTTGAACCAGCTTCTGCGCGTCAACTGAGCATTGACGGCAGTTCTTCTGAGCATTAGCATATAATCTAAATGTTTGCACAAACAGTGTGAAGTGACATTGGGTTTATGCATCACAACAGAGTTTTTTTGCCTGGCTAGCCCCTGACGAAGGGTACGAAACAGAGGCCTGTGTCGGGCGGCCGTTGGTTCAATAAAGGAATCTATCTTTCCTTGTCATTCATGCCTGTGACTGGCTGCATTGGCTAAATATTCAATGCCGTCCACTATCTGGATACTGATACTGAATATCTTTTTTTATTTAGCCATGGTGACTGGCATTAAAAAAAAAAACACGTTGTCGGTTGCAGCTTAATATTGAACTGAATGGCTTTAAAATGAAAGAAAGAACGCAACAAGAGGACAAGTACTGAACCGTTCGAAAGAGAAAAAAATTGTCATGCAGGGATGATCAGTGTACAGGCTGCATGAAGAACACATAATTTGACATATGGAACTGAGTGGACTAGTAAATGAAGGTGCACCAACGTTAACATGCTAATTCATTACAGGTCCTGTGTTATTCAATGGGACCTAGCTGCTAACAGGGCACATTAACGGTGAATTAATGAGATTTAATGTTAGCACACATTAGTAACTATTCCCCATTAACAGTTTGAAATTATTTGTGTATTCACAGTACTATTCATTTAAGTAGCTTTGCTGAATATTCACATTTAGGTTGATGAAATTCAAAATGGCATGGGACAGACACAGTGGATCTCTTTATAGCAAGAGGATGAAATTTAAAAAATAAATAAATAAATAAATAAATATATATATATATATATTATACTTCAACAAACAGAGGGGTGACCTGCAAAGAGTGGTAGGTACAACCCTACATAAAGGCATAGATGGGGGTGATCTGCACAGAACAGCAGGCACAACTATTCTAGCTACCTTACTCAGCAGACTAAACCATGCTGATCTTTATTTGCCGTCATAAACTATGTTACTATGATTGGTTGAACCATCCAAATGAGATATTTCAAGTTATACCTGTTATTTGTGTGGGCCATTGGCCTATTTCATACATTTAGGGGGCAATTGTATAAAGTCATTCCCATTCCTATACCCTATGCAATACTGACCAGCATAAAAGTACACAATTTGACATGAAAACATGTGCTTAGGTAGTAGACATGACTGGAGCTGCAATCTGGGCAGAATGTGGGTGGAGGTTTATTGCATGCACATAGATTATAGAACATCTTAATTTATGCACATATGCATATAAACTACATATAGTCATTTGCACCTCCTCACGATCAGGTGTACTGTAAGTGATCATGCATACATGCAACTATCACTTTCCCTACCTCCATCCATCCAGTACTGGATGTTCTGGATGCCATTGGGTATGGTTGAACTCGTTACATACCTCTGGTCACACCTGAAGAGGAATGATTGATATACTTGAAATCTGGAATCTGGATAATGGCCATATATGAAACAGCCTCCCAGTGAAGGTGGTGGAGTTAAAGGCAGTTTCAGAATTCAAGGAATCATTGGAAAATCACTGAGGATCTCTTAGAGAGCAGAAAGGATTCTAGAGGCTGTGCTGTTGATTTAGAGATGGACAAACTTGATATGCCATGTGGAGGAGAATTTTAGAAAGGATATTCAAGTGCAATCAGGGACTTATAAGTCAGAATGTCTGAAAAAAAGAAGGCATGTCCAGATGCAGACAGGACGTAGACATCCCCAAAACAGTATTTTAGAACCTGTCTGCCTAAGTGTAGCCTAATGGTTAGAATAATAGGTAAAAAACGGGGAAGTGAAGATTCAAATCCCACTGCTGTTATCACTGAAATTGTTCTGATTACTGGAGATTATGCAATGCTTTCTTCTCTACACCATCTGGATGTTTTTCAGCCAAAATGAGTGAGCATGCCTCCATCATGCCCGCTTTCAGATGAGGATGTCCTCACACTGGAAACATCCACAGACCTGGCTTCTTTAACACTAGAAGCCCCAAAAGGAATTTTACCTAGAAACCCCAAAGTGCGTCAATTGACGCTTAATCACGACGACTGCGTTTAGCATGAAATGCAGATGTGAATTAATGTGAAGTTACTTATTTGTTAAATACGTGCAGTATGTGATGTCATTACATGTCATTGTGTGTTTATTGTTTGTAATGTCGGAGTAAAACTGTAAACAGTGATTGAGATGCGCCACCTAGTGGGAACATGAATTTATACCTAGAAGCCCCAAAGTACGTCAATTGACGCATCCAAAACAATTGAGTACGTCAATTGACGCATTTTGGGGCTTCTAGGTATAAATTCATTTTCCCGCTAGGTGGTGCATCTGTCATTAATTTTTAATGCACATATTTGAACATCTTGACCTTGCTAACAAAGTCATGGAACATGATTGACATGGTTCTAGCAGTGACGCTGGTATACAACTTCGAAGATGCATTTGCATCAATTGACGCACTTTGGGGCTTCTAGTGTTAATGTCTGTGCTTTGTCTATCGTAATTTTTCTGTTTCTATCTAAAGGAAAAAAGGGGGCTGTTGTAGTTGTTGATATGGAAGGACAGACTAGATAGGCCATGTGGTCTTTTTCTGTCGTCATTTTTCTATGTTTCTTTATGCATGAATAGGGCTTCCAAAATGACCCCTATAATGTTTTCCTGTCATCATATTTTCTGTTTCTATGGAGATGAACAGAACACTTTAGAGACAGAGGGGTTTACAGGCAGCTTTTTGGGTTCCTCTTCTTCAAACCTGTGGAACTAGTAAGAGGCCCTGGGAAAATAGCAACACTTACTTGATTTAGTTTTGCTCTCTGCTGGAGACCGTGCTGGGATTCCCGGTTTCTCAACTGAACTTGATTGGCCTTCAGCTCAGGAGCTCCATCCACCACTTGTCCAAGCCCTTAGGAAAGAATTTTGATGAAGAGAGCAGCACTCATTTGAGGTATGATATATGGAGGGGGCCATGGTTATCTGCACTAGAGTTTTCCAAAGAGGAACAGTTGTGGGTGCAGTCACTTTAAGCACACCACTTGACTAACAATGTTTAGGACATCAGGTACCATCCAAGCTTTTCTGAATCTGGGACAATAAATGTAGCCAAGAAATCCTCAAGGTGAGACCTTCAGGTATTCCTTGGAGTGGAGGAGTAGCCTAGTGGTTGGGGCAAGGTACTTCAGGCTGGAAGGTCGGGGGTTCAAATCCCACAGGACAGCAACCTTGGGCTGGAAGGACTGGGGTTTCTAGTCCCACAGGTGCTCCTTGTGGTCTTGGGCAAGCCACTTAACCCTCCATAGCCCATGTTCCCTGTAAAATAGTTTTCTCCAAGTTATAATGCCCTGTTCAATGTAATTTCAGTTTGTTCAATGTAAACCGCGCTGATGCAGAATAGCGCGGTATATAAGAGAATGTAAATAAATAAAAATATAAAATAAATAAATGCTGAAACATGCAGAAAGATCAGTAGCATACAACTCTTCTCCTTGTAGCCGAATGCCCTTGAAGATCTGCCTGCTCATTCTAAAGCATGATGTCATTAACTCCTCATTGATATGTGGCTATCATTTTTTTTTGTGCATATAATTATTATTGATCTAAAATAGAATGATTACAATTTCAAACATCACAAACCACAAAGGCACATTAAGCTGCAACTAAAGAAGCCAAACATGCAGATATGAAACAGAGGGGTGTGAGTAATCACCTTACTCCAACAGGAGTTTGCATACAAATAACCTCATGATACGTCCTTCAGTGAAAGATGACCTTAGGAACATCTCCTCCCCCCTCCCCTCCCCCCTCCCTCACAACATCCCCCATCCCTAGCAATCATCTGACTTATATCAGCGGTAGAGGATAGAGCAAACTGGAGAGGATTTAAAAAAAGAAAGAAGAGCCCCCCCAATGGTCGAGTGTAAAAAGAGAGTTACCACTAGAATCACTTCTTAGAAGGGGTTGCAGGCTGAGAATTAGAATGACCTCCATGAGAAGCTGTGCATTCTAACTTATAAAGGGATTCAACCATGCTAAGGAGGAGAACCCACCCCCTTAGCTCTTATATATCACCTTGAAGATGTCTCTTCCTGGGCTACATTCTTCCCTCCCCCCTCTACCTCAGTTGCTAAAGCTTGTACATGGGAGGATTATGGAGATCACTGCAGCGGTCCCTAGGATAATGTGGAAAGTAGTCATCAGATTCACATACCAGAAACAACCCAGTTGCACACTGGGGGGGGGGGGGGCATCAAGGAATAGCTTGTCAGGGGTAGCAATACCAAAAAATCAGACCAAGAGGTAACTCTAGGGCAAAAAAAGTGCTAGCACTGGGGCAATCACAGGCAAATTTCAGCCCCACTCAGAAGGGGGTTAGGTCGCCAACTGAAGGAATCCAGACCAGAGTTTATTCACTGTCTTGGACTTGCCTCAGAGGTCTGCCTTAAGTTTTTCCAAACGATAGATGGCCCAGACCTTGACCAGCCATTCCTTGAACATAGGCAGCAAGACCCTCTTCCAAAAGTGTGCAATGACACTGTGAGCTGCAAGGAGCAGACATTTGGATCAGTTAGATAGGTGGCATGCTCCCTCAGTCAGGGTATCAGAGGGAAGATATCCCAACATGCAAGATTCAATCAATAGGGGGAATGCCACTCTGAGGGCCTGGCAAATGCTTTGCTGCAATTGGGACCAGAAAAGCTGTAGCCTAGGACAGGACCACCACATATGGTCAAGGTCACTCTACCCCCCCCCCTGCAATTCCTTCAACAGAGAGAATCATCTGCCCTCCCCTATCAGAATAGATTAGTTGCAGTAGAGTGCAAAGCTGTGTATTCACCAGCTACAGGGATATCAAACAAGAATGAACATATTGATACACCCCTTACCAGAATTCCACCGAACTATCACCGAATGCATGACTGCAGATCCCCCTGTGGGTGGGAACCCGAGTAGGAGTAGGAGAGTCAATAGCGGAAGCTTTGTATAAATGGGAAAAGAAGGATCTCGGTCATTTGGACTCAAAGAGGACTCACTCCTATTGTCTGGGAGGTTGTAAGACTTCTGCAGTTTGGGGGAGATCCCCAAAACAATGATGGAATTGGAAAAATTGGAAAAATGTCAGCGAGATACCCCACAGCACCTCCAGCCAATCTTTGGAGGTAAAGGAGAAGCCCTCAAACAGAGCAGATAAGTGAAGGTCCAATCCGAGGCTCAGGGTCCTCCCAACAAAATCTCTCACAAAGGCAAAAGTCGAAATCAGGGCATAGGGAGATAGGTAGAGAGAGACTCTGTACTTCTTACAAAGCGCACACCAAGCCCTCCACATAGGCTCTAGGAAGGGACAAGAAAACACTCGGTGGACTTCCAATGGCTCGTGCAGGAATAAAACTGCACTAAGAGGTATAGGGAACATCCATGCCCCTTCCAAACTCACAAAGGCAGATCTTGAGCCTGTCACCCAGAAGTAGGCAGCACACAAGTATGAACACCAGCAGTATAATTCCAGATCCGGAAAGCCTAGTCCTCCTTTCCTTTGGGGAAGAATAAGAGCGGGCCAACTGATCCGTGTTTTTTTTCCCATGCCATACAAAGCCTTAGAAAATTCATCAGACTGCCTTGAAGAAGCTGCAGGGAATCTGAATAGGAAACTGCATGAACACAAAGAGGAACCTTGGACAATGAACATCTCTATTGTGTTAATGCGTCTGAGCCATGTTACCGAGGAAGGGATTCCATTTCCTTGTTGAGCTCGTCCAAGAGAGCACTATGATTCAGCAAGAAAAGTCAGGAAAGGTCTTGGGAAATGTGAATCCTGAGGTATCGAAAGAGGTCAGCCCTGAGGAAGTTCCCCAGGAGCTCAGTTGGAGGCGACACAGCAGCAGTCAAACAGAGAAGTAAGATGGATTTCTGCCTGTTTATGGTAAAACCAAAGACCTTAGAAAAGTGTTTGAGAGTAACTATAATTACAGAGAGCATAGCCACAGAGTCACGAAGATATATAAGGGTATCATCTGCGTATAAGGATATGGCATGCGAACATCCTCTCGGGCTGATTCTCATGACTGACGCCCTCTCTCGAATATGACAAGCTATTGGTTCTATGGCGAGCGCAAAAGGTAAGGGCGATAGGGGGCAGCCTTGTTGACTTACTCGCTCGAGCCTAAGAGAATTAGGATGGAAACCATTATCTAAATCTGAAGCCATGTGACTAGCATACATAGCCACTTTCCAGCCACAAAGATTTGGCCTAAAGCTGAAGTGCCTCAAGATTACCAACAAGTAGGACCATTCGACCTTGTCAAAAACCTTCTTGGCGTATAGCGAGAGGATCGCATAATGTGCCTGTATTTCCCTGATGCCATGTAAAATATTTATTAACTTCCAGACATTCTTTAATCCATATCTATGTTTAATAAATCCCATTTGGTTTGTTTGGATAAGATCTTGAATTCTCAATTACAGCCGGGCACAGAGAATTTTGGTAAAGATCTTATAATCAATGTTTAGAAGTGAAATGGGTCTCTAACTGCTACATAGTAGCTGGTCTTTACCATCTTTGGGAATTACAGTGATGGAGAATGGTAGAATGATGTTGATAGTGTCTTCTTGGTTAGGACATCATTGAAAACTCAGACCAGAACAGGGGTAAAGAGCTCAGGAAGAATCTTGTATATTTCAGCCGGTAACAGATCCGGTCCTGGCGCATTGGCAGACTTCAACTGGTGGATCATCAAACTCACCTCCTCCAGCACAAAGGGACACTCCAATACCTCTTGAGCCTCAGGTGGAAGATGGGGAAGATCAGCAGCCATCATCCACTCCTTGATTTTTGCCCCATTTGCCTCTAGATGGGAAGAGTAAAGGTCCTTGTAGAAGTTGGCAAACACATCGGCTATCTCCTGGGAATGATAAATAGTGCCATGAGCTGAGCAGAGGGCATGCACTTTGCATATAGTCCTCTGCCACTTTAACTGGCAAAGAAGCAGCTGATATGCCTTGTTCCTGTGTTCATAGGAGTGATGTTTGGTTCGAAGCATAGTCGAGGCTATGGCCTCGGTTTCAAATGCGGATAGCTCACTTCTTGTGTGAACCAAGCACCGCCGCACTTCGGGACTGCCCCCCTTACAGTGGAGTCATTCCAATTCTTCAATGGTCTTTCTGAGATCCTCTTGTTTGGCAATCTCCCTCTTTTTGAAACCACTAGAAAGAGACATCAATTGTCTCAGAGGACTGCTTTGCTGGCTTCCCACAACGTAAAGGCAGAATATCATCTGTATCATTGAAGGAAAGATACTCTTTCCATCCCTTTTGTATGGAAAGTAAAATCTCCTTGTTTGTAAGAAGGCCCCTATGCAATGTTGCGGTGTGAGGGGGCATCTCTAATTCTCCCTTGCAGTTCTAAAGATATGATTGCATCGTTGGACACCCCCATTGTGCCAGTGAACGTGTTAGAGAGAATAGAAAGCAAACTTTGCAAAATGAGTCAAAGGTCAATTCTGGAGTGGCTCTGGTGGACTGAGGGTGTATGTGTGATCTCACTTTCCTCCTTGGGAGCTCTCCATGCATCACAGATGTCCAGACAGGTAATAAGTTGTCTAAGGTTGTTTGGGTTCATGGAGGTTTGGTTTCCCTTTCCAGTCCTTTCAATGCCTGATAAAACACAATTGAAGTCAACTCCAATCAGCACCTCTCCCTGATGGGACTGTTCCACCTCCAGAATCTCAGCCAATGTGTCTCCAATTTGGAGGGGGTATATAGATTTTGATGATCATAAGTAGGGTTTATTTTAAGGTCCCAGTATGAATGAGGAATCTACCCCCAGTACCATTAATACTGCAAGGTCAGCTGTAAGGAACAGTTTTGGGAGAAAAGGATCACCACCCTCCTTCTGTGAGAGGAGAAATTAGATGCAAAAGACCTGCAGGAACATATGAGATTGCAACCGGAGGTGATCCTACCCAGACATATGGGATTCCTGCAGGAAGACTATGTCAGCCTTCTCCCCTTTCAGCTGGTCCAACACCTATCTGCACTTTACAGGGTTGTGGAGGTCCCTAATATTCCATGATATGAATTTAGCCATGGTCCTTCAGGAGGCTTTCCACTGCTGCACCAATCCAATGGATAGCCACTCTTCTGGAAGTAGAATACAGTTTGCTCTGTGCCCCACACCCCCCCTCTCCCATGGTGTGCCACACTTATGCAATGGGTCTGACGGCAACTTGGCTGCAGCTCAGCAGTTTAGAAGAGTCTGGGCAGGGCCGTGTGTAGCATCCCTTGTCGGAAGCAGGGGGCTACATGATTAGAGTGGTACGTTGAAGTTGCTGCTCTCTTATTCCTCACTTTACTCAGTGGATGGATAGCGCATTTTTTTGTTCCTGTTCGCTTGTTCTTCTTTCTCCTCTTCTCTCTCTGAGTCTTTAAGAATCTTGCACCTGTCTCTTCTTCTTTCTTACTCCCTTCCTGCTGTTCAGTTTAGAGAAGAAATAAGGATTTACCTTGGAGTTGCAACTTCTCTTAGGCCCTGGTTATGCTTCTTGTTCAGACTGGTGGCCTCCCGTAGTTCTCTTCAAGCACGTGTTGCACTCATTTGTAGAAAGCAGGGGTCTGCCAAGTTCTTCCTGTGGCTCCTCTGCACACTTCAATCTCACCCCCACCAATCAGCAGTTGGATTAGCATGAGGGAACAGGATCCATGCTGCTTTGAAATAGAGCAGAAACTCCCAATGCAAGGTGTGTGTGTGTGTGTGGGGGGGGGGGGGGGGGTATGATGCGCATGGCAAGCATGTTTCTATGATGTCAGCATGACCTCGGCTTTAGCCTGTGTTATCATCTCCCCCAGAAGTGATCAGAGCTGTGGATATTAAGGATCTGTGAGGGAGACATCCAGAATTGACGAATGGAGCGGAAGGGTGGAATTAGTTGGCTGTGATCAAAATCTGAGCCAACCCTACAAAACCTTTGTGCCATTGAGTCCTAAAAGCTATCTTTTGTCTCTATCATGCAGCAGGTCTTCTGAATTATGCAAAAAGGTAAAAGCCTCATTCAAAAGCTGCCACCAGGCCCCTGTTTGTGTGTCATTTTATATAGCCACCTTTCATTGTGGGTGTGAGAGTAGGCCAAAAAGGGATACATAAAAGAATTTTTGAAAAAAAGAAAGTGCAATCAAAATAAAGGGTTCTGGTAGATAGAGGAGGAAAATTTCCCCAAGGAATTTGCTGGATGATTTCAGCACTTCAAAAATGTTCAAAAAGAAATGCCTGCACTAAAAGTTTATCTGTTATTTATAAACACCGTTATTGGGTTTGCCCAAAATAAAGTATATACCAGGGAAAATAATGAAGAAAGGAAAAGGAAAAAAAAATCCAAAAGAAAGTTTGTATCTCACGTTCTGAGCAGTCTTCCTTAATAAAATACCTCTTCTGGAGCCCTGGTTGACTCCACCTCTTCTTATGATCTTCAGGATCCTAGGTGGGTACCCCCAGATTCTTCCAGATGATCCTGCAAGATGCTTTCACAGAACAATTCTCAAAAGTCACAAAATCTCCTCAATTACTTATGAAGCTATTGCTTGTGCTAGTGCCCTTTGAATGGAATAATTCTGAAAAAAATCCTCAAAACAGTACCTCATCTAAGGAAATACAAAAACATAGGGAACTCATTTTCCTCTCCAAGACAGTAAACATCGGAGATTTTTTAAAAATGATGTCACTGCACTCTTATCTCTGTGTTCAGAATTTACTGTAGTAGTGAGACCAGTCCCTTATATCACAATACTAGGATTCTCAGGGGGTAGAGTTTGAATGTACCTGATTTGTTCCACTCATTGTGAGGTAAATAGAGAAAATCCTGTTGTGATTGGACCTTGTCAGGGCTCCTGAACTGAGTTCCTCTGATTTTTTTTTTCTGCTTGTAGAATTCTCCCCTTGCAGGCTGCTTGCTCAAGGCCCTCCCTTACTCTGTCAATCTCCCCCACTTTTCTTCTCCTTCACTTTAGCTTAGGCCTATCTAGCCTAGGGGATCATTGCTTTTCCTTCTTACTGTGACCTAGCTAGTCAGCAGAAGGACAATTCCTCTTGCTATTATTGAGCCCCCTTGGACTCCTGCAGCTCCTCTACCACCAGGCAGCAAAGTCTCCTAAATAACTCTTTATGAATTTCCCAAAGACCCAGCTTAAGCAGGACTTGAATGATTTCCCTCAACTACTGCAGAGAAACACACTAGCCATTTGTAAAGCAGGCCCAATTCCCATTATCTCATTGTATACAGGGTTAGTTTAGGAGTTCAGAATCTCCATCATTATGAACACAAGTAGAGGTATTCCTTGCGCCCCCCCCCCCCCCATCAACATCTGAGCTGAGATCACCCGATCCCAGCCCAAAAGGCCTCCAGTCAGCCTCGAGCCACCTAAATGGCTTGGGTAACCGCACCACACTCCTTTCCCCCCCAGCTACAATGAAATGGCCCCTGCCTACCTCACCATCACTCTACATGCTTCAAAGGCGTGGGCTGGGTGGGAATGAAATGCCCTTATGCTGCAGGCTAAATGGAAAGAGGGAGGAGCCCCACCCCCTCCAGCAATAATAATCCTTGTCAGGCACCTCTCTCCCTCTGCCCACTGCTGGGTGCATAGAAAACTGGCCTCCTACCAAATCCCATTTGAAAATCAACAGTAACCCCCCCCCCCCCACACACACACACACTCACCATGGACCGCTCGGCCTAGACACTCACCATGGACCGCTCGGCCTAGACACAAAGCCAGCTGGCACAACCCCCCCCCATACCCTCATACCCAGATCAAGTTCCCCAGCCGCGGGGCACAAGGTCCCATTCCTCAGACCAAGCACCTGGTTACACGATTGCCACCGGGACCCGGCCCTGCAGCCTGGATAATTTCTTTGTTGAGTGACTACTGTATATTAATGTCAAACTTTGTGAAGGAGAATATGTGCAAATTGTCCCAGCTGAGTACATTATTAAAATAATAGAACAGATCCATTAATAGTTGTCCAAAGAAATCTGAGGCTTGTGCATTTATTTGATATCACATAGGATGCTTAGTCTGCATCCTGTTCACTGGAGATTAGAACCACCCTGAATCCTATTACTCTCTGAAACTCAAATTTTTCACTTGTCCCCTGTGGGCTTTGCTGGCTGCTCACATCCTATTTCAAATTATGTTTGCATACTTTTTATGGCACCATATTTTATGCATTAGTGGTCCATCTTTGTAAATTAAAACATGGTTGAAATGTGTCTTGCTGTTTTAAAGAGGACTAACTTCAAAGAAAAGCAAGATAGACACAAGGTAAAGAAATAAAAGTACCTTCCAACTAACTTAAATAACCCTATCAAAACATTTGCTTGAGCTGCTAATATGTACGTATAGACAGTTTAACTGCTTCTAAAATCACTCAGACTGATCTAAAACACAAACAATTCTATTTTGCTATAGATTTGCATGTTGTATGACATCAATATACTAACATAGTATCACAGTAAATAACAGATAAAAGATCAAAATGTCTTATCCAGTCTGTCCACCTGAGATTTGTCATCTTATACAGTAGTAGACATGCATATAATATTCCCAAAACAACCCAATAGAAGCTTACCCCATACCCATGTCTTCTACCTAACCTTGGAATGTTCTTCTAATATTTGTCCAGAGTATGCCCAAAATTCATTAAAGTGATTGCCTCTCAATAGTTTCTTGGAGCCCTGGTACAAACATGCCATTGCTCTTCAGAGTTATAGCTGCCAGTCAATGTTGATTACATCAGTGCTTACATGGGTGCCTGATGCAATCATATTACTGCTGTTTAATCCTTACACATCTGGAGAGTAACTTTAAAAAATCAGTCTTCGTGCATACATTGCCATGTACTGAAAATGAAGCAAGAGAATACCATAGACTCCATTTTATTTTTATGAAGAACTAGAATTTCTAAAGTGGGCTACTGCCTTAGAATGTTATCATCACTGATGCATTATTAGTTTAATAGATCCCATTGCATAAAATGGGACCCTCTGTAAATAATGTCCATCATTTATCTATTTATTAGGATTTCTTAATCACCTTTATAAAGAGATCCAACCATAGTGGTGTATTTAAATTGTTTTAGCATCTGGTAATGCAAAGCCTAGCCAGTAGATGGCGAGAGTCCATAGTCAGTCTGCTGCTGGGAGAAGAGGGTGCCAAAATAGTAGGGGGTAGAAGGGCAGGAAGGAAGAGAAGGGCAGCAAAGCAATAGGTAGCCAGGGAGGCTAACAGAGGGAGTGACGGGGGTGGGGGCAAATAGCAGGAATAAAGGGAGAGGGGCAGGAAGCCAGCCCTGGGGTGGTGGGGGGGGGGGGGGCGATGACATTGGGGATAGAAACAGAAAAATGATGACAGAAAAAGACCACATGGCCTATCTAGTCTGTCCTTCCATATGAACAACTACAACAGTCCCCTTTTTTCCTTTAGAGATCTTCTGTGTTTGTCCCATGTTTCTTTGAATTCAGATACTGTCCTCATCACTACCACCTCCACTGGGAGACTATTTCACGGATCCACCACTCTTTCCATAAATAAATATTTCTGCATATCACACCTGAATCTATCCCCTTTCACCCTCATCCCGTGTCCCCTCATAGAAGAATTTGCTTTCAATCGAAAGAGGCTCTCCCTCTGTGCATTTATGCCATGGAGGAATTTAAACGTCTCAGTGATATCACCTCTATTCCGCCTTTCCTTTGAGGTGTACATATTAAGATCCTTAAGTCTGTCCTTATATGCTTTATAATGAAGACCACTAACCATTTTAGTAGACATCCTCTGTACCAACTCCATCCTGTTTATATCATTTTAAAGGTGTGGTCTCCAGAATTGCACACCGTACTCCAAATGAGGTCCCACCAAAGACTTATACAAAGGCACTATCATCTCCTTTTTTCTGCTAGCCATTCCTCTCTGTATGCACCCAAGCATCCTTCTAGCTTTTGCTGTCACCTTTTCTACCTGTTTAGCTACTTTAAGATCATCAGACACAACCACTCCTAGGTCCCGCTCTTCTTTAGTGGACAAAAGTACGTCACCCCCTATACTATATTGCTCCCTTGGATTTGCTGCAGCCCAAATGCATGACCTTGCATTTTTTAACATTAAATCCCAGCTGCCAAATTCTAGACCATTCTTCAAGCTGAGCTAGATCCCTCCTCATGTTACCTACACCTTCCTGGGTGTCTACTGCAAAATTTGGTATAAGTCTTGGGGGGTGTTAAGGTGATAGGAGGAGAAAGGTGTTGGGTCTCTAGAGGGTCTTTAGATTTGGATAGGTAATGCAAATATCAATATTCATATGATATTAATTATACTCAGAAAACTATTAAAAAGAGGTGCATGCGGTTTCTTATCCAGGGGTAGTTTAAACGATAGGTGAAAAAAAGAAGTCTTGTACACTTGATTTCCTAAAACAATATAACATTTCAATAGTCACAATTTAGTGGAAATAAACAGGAGAAAAGATGGTATTTTCATAAACTTCATGATGTGTCTATCTGTGGGCTAAATTTCTATATAGAAAAGAAGCCCAAATAATAAGACTGCAATTTTCATACTTTAAACACATCATGCAAAGGGAAAGATGATTAGAGAAAGACAGTATACTTGGCGGGATTGAAGGTCAGAGCAAAAGAGGTAGGCCAGCAATGTGATCAATCGATACAACCGCAGCAGCTATGGATTTATTTATTTACTTATTTATTTGAAAAACATTTATATACCGCCACTTCCCAAGATCAGTGGTGGTTTACAGGGAACAAAGGTAATAAGTACATGGAACATTATGCAGCATTGCGTCTACATACAAAGAACAGTATAAACCAAAGTAATTATTTACAACTTATAACAAAAAACCAAAGTAATTATTTAAAACTTATAACAAAAACTGTTGTATATTTACAAACTGCGACATTTACAACCTGTGACATCAATCAGCTTTGGATAGTGTTAAATTGTAAGTGGGTAGTTAGGTAGTATTGACAGATTGAGCTATGGGGGGTGAGAGGCCAGATCCAATAATTGGTAGTAATGTTGGGTGAATAAGAATGTTTTCAGTTCCTTTCGGAACGTTTGGAGATCTTTTATCTCCCTTAATTGGTCAGGGAGGTTATTCCATTGTGTAGGTGCTACATATGAGAAAGCGCTGTTGCTTGTTATTTGCTTATTTGATGTCACTCTATCAACAATTAGCTACCTGACTGAAGACCAAACGCAGTTTGGGACAATTATCCACAGAGTCGCCATGACTCAACAACACAACAATTTTTTTTTTACCTTTAACAGGGCTATTACAGATTTTTTAAGAAGGTTATTGTAAATGAACACATCGATCAGTATTGGGCTAATTTTGTAACAGACCACTTCACATGAGTACAACAGTCGGAGGTACCTGTGACTTTGAAAACAACTTGTGCTTTAATAATCAGTTTTCTATATCAAAAGCCATTTAGATAGGTAAATAGGTTGTGTGAAAACTGCCCTCCCTTTCTCTAGGTAAAAGTATGTGTGGGGATCATAAGCTCGTGCATTTATACCTAAGGAAAAAGTAGATAGATTCAGACGTAGATTTAGGTCTAGAGAAGCAACAATGCATTGCAGTTTGCATTTGCAAAAATATGGGGTCTATTCTGATACCAGAATAGCGGGTCTGGATGTCTGATCCGGACGTCCAAACCTGCTAATCGTCTGGATGGTACCGGGGGAAACAGAGCTTCCCGCACGTTCACCTGATCTGTGTGGGGAACTCTGTTTGTGGGCAGGAGGGAGTGTGCCAGGGGAGGAGCGAGAATGAGTGGTGGGTGGTGACTGACCCCAGACATACAGGGCCAATTCTGAGGTCAGCCCTGTACATCTGGGGTTTGTAAAATGGACGGGGAACTTACTCTACCTTGGAGGTGGAATAAGTCCCCTTAGATGTCAGGAGACAGTTGAGCCGAGACCAGCAAAGGAGGTTCCTTGCAGCCCGACCCTGACAATGGAAAGCCAGATCGGGGGTTGGGCTGCAAGGAAAGAGGACTTTGTTCGGTGGCCGGAAGACCCCCCCACACACCTAGTTTCCATGGCAGCCAGTATGCCATTGCCCAGCAATAAGGGACACCACCTTCCAAGTCATCATAGCCTGAATGCATAGGTTGGACACACACTGTCATTGTTGAGAATTCTGCCATGTCCGCAGGAGAGGACCAATACTAGATGTGACTGTTTCCAGTCACAGCAATGATTACTAATGTCTCTCTGTGCTGATCACTGAGAGCTGGGCAGGGTGGATCTATACTGTCATGAAAAAATAATGGCTCGGGAATCCTGCCACAGACCCTTCCAGCTTTAATAATAAGAAAATACATATGTATCAAACAATAATGAGAGAGTGGGGAGGGGGGGGGGGAAGAGAGTTGTGTTTCACTGCAGAGATGGGAAAGGAGGGGAAACTTTGAGCTACCACTCCTTCATTCCCACACCATGTGACACTAGGCCATTAGGGACAGGCTGAGTCAATCCTAGTTTACTTCCTTTGCATTCAAGCATATTTTTCTGGTGCATTCAATGGAAGTAAGACCAGGACTGGCTCAGCCTGCGCTGGCGACCTAGTACCATCTGGTAACCCTAGCATCAGGTGGGAAGTAGTATGAAACTGGGCCTCTCACCAAGTTATCTCTGGCAAACAGAATCTAGCACAGATAACGATAAGGCCACGGGACGCAGTCCCTGACGGCCGCCCTTAAGGAGGAGGCAGTGAGGCGGCATCCCCGCGAGCATGCCAGGTGGGCCGAGAAGCGGCGTGGTTTATATCGATTGGCTCCGGCCGCATGAGGGAAGGCGGGGGGAGCCAATCGCAGCAAGCAAGGCAGTGGGGAGAGGGGAGAGCGGAGTGCGTGCAGAGGACCGGCTTCGGCAGGCAGCGTGGGAGAGTGTCGTCGTCGTGAATCCGGAGTTGCGGAGTCCCATCTTGGCGCATTGGGGGTTTGCTGAGCTGGCAGAGACCAGCGCAATCACGGGGATCCTGAGAGAGGCTGGAGCAGCGTGAAGCCGGTCGGCCACGTGGCGGGAGTGTGAGAAGGGAGGCAAGTAAGGGTGTTTCAGCCTGGCAATGTCTCTGCACAAGGGCTTGAGAGCGAGGGGAGCGGGAGCTGTGAGGCGGGCAGTGGGGGGGGGGGTGGAGGGGGGGTCAGGCCACAGGGGGGCTGCACAGGAAGGTTGCATCAGGAGGGGTGAATGGGGGTCTCGCTCTGCCTCAGGGCGTGGTAGGGAGGCAGCGCAGGCACGAGGAGCAGCGCAGGGGAGAGGTCGGGCCAGGGCCCATGCCCGGCCTGTTTCTTGGGCTCCTGGGCAGACTAGTGGGCAGGGGCGGTGCTGGATAGCAGCGAGAGGGGGTATGAGGAGGTTGGTGAGGTGCTTGGAGGGATGGATAGCAGGCTGGGGGGATGCATGGGGCAGTTAATGCTGGTAGCCCCTGGTTCCTTCCTTGTGGGCAGGCAGGGGTGCAAGGCCTTGGGCAGAGGTTGGTGCTGCCTGGGGGGGGAAGGGGGAGTGGCATACCTACTGTGGCAAGGGGGTGAGGGGTAGGCAGGGTGGGGGGGTTTCCAGCGGGGCAAGGCGCGGGTTATCCAGTGGGAGGACCGAGGCCTTGGGAGTATTGGTTGGGGGGTGGTCAGGGTTCCTCAGGGGCAGGGTGGCTAAGGGCATGGCCATCTGTATGGGCTGCTGCAGTTCCCCCCCCTGTCTTTTCTGTCTCTCCGCAGGCATATCAGGTGGCACAGGGGACAAGAGATGGGTGGATGGAAGAGAGTGGAGTGTTGGGGCCATCAGCAGCGACATATTCGAGAGTACGGACTGATGCGGGGAGCGATGGACTGTGGAACATGGAGGTGCAGGAGCCGGCCACGAGGACCAGTATGGCGAGGCCATTGACGGCTGAGGCAGGTGAGTTACTTGTGGATCGGGGGGATGGTCCTGGGAGGGGGATGGATTCGCCGGGTGTCGTCGGTGAGAAGGCGCATAGAAAACGGCGGCATGCGTATAGGCAGAGGCACAGCACGGAGTCATCCTCAGAGTCACTGTCGTCGGCATCCAGGGCAGAGAAGGTCGGGCGTTTGGTAGGCTCTGGCATGCCGGCCACTTCCGGTGCGGGAGGGCACCTGCTACGATGGCTGCATTTTCGGAATTGTGGGAGAGCGTACCGCGGAAACTCCGATGGCGGATTTGGAAAAGGCAGTGTATAGATATTTTCAGGTTGTTAGAAGGTAGTAGAAGGTTGGGCGAGACCAGGAAGAAGAGGAAGGAGGATGAGAAAGCGGGAAGGGTCAAGAAGGTGTCCCGGAATGTCATCAATTGGATGCGTGTGTTTTTGAGGTTAGCCAGCATGTGGGGTCGGCAGTCTCCAGACGACTACAGGATGTTACTGGCGTATGCTGACTCTATCTTGGAGGCGGCTCAGAAGGTTGGGCCTGGCTCAACTATGATGAAAAGTGTAGGGATAAAATGGAGGAGAATAAATTAGTGTCATGGGGGACGCAGGGCATTCATTTATGGCTGACCCAGATGTCAGCACAAACGGGGGGGTGGGGGGTCTGGGGGGCAAGAGGGGGGTCAGGTATGGCTTTGGGGTCGAGCCGTTTCTTTCGTCCAGGGGGGGGGTGCCACAGCAGAAGGCAGTTGGGAGCGTATCAGGGGATGTTTGTTGGAGATTCAATAAATCCTCGTGTCCATTTCCCGATTGCAAGTTTCAGCATGCGTGCTCAGGGTGCAGGGGGGGGGGGGCATTCCACCAGTAAATGTGTTAAGAAAGGGGTGGGGGGATCTCTGCCAGCCCCCAAGTAGTAGGGACTGGCTGGGCCTGTCTGCGACGCCGATTAGGCTGGAGGTGTTGAGGCCTTGGCTTCGCCAGTACCCGAGGAGGAGTAACAGCCGCATCCTGGAGTTGGGGTTTGAGGAAGGTTTTGTGATTCCGGTAGAGGGGGGCGTATCAGTGTCAGCAGTTCGCAACACTCCCTCCGTGAGACGGTGGGCGCACATTGTGAAGGATAAATTGTGGAAAGAACTGGAGTTGGGTAGGATTGCAGGTCCTTTCGCGGAACCGCCATTCCCGGATATGGTGGTTTCCCCGTTGGGAATCGTGCCGAAAAAAGAGCTGTGAAAGTTTTGCTTGATACAGAACCTATCTTTTCCTTTGGGAGCATCTGTCAATGATCACATCCCTCAGGAGTGGTGCATGGTGCGGTATGCTTCTTTCGATTCAGCAGTGGAATTGGTTCGGAACTGCGGAACCAGGTGTATGATGGCAAAAGTGGACATCGAGTTGGCATTTCGCTTATTCCCAGTGCATCCGTCCCCATTTCATTTGCTTGGGTTTTGTTTTGAAGGGCAGTGTTATTTTGACAAATGCCTGCCCATGGGATGTTCCGTCTCGTGCACGTACTTCAAAAGGTTCAGTACCTTTTTGCATTGGGTGCAGGCGAGGAGTGTTGGCTGTACGAGTGTCGTGCATTATGTAAATAATTTCCTGCTTGTGGGAGAGGCACGATCCTTGGAGTGTAGGAAGTTGCTGGAGGGTTTCGTTGAATTGGTTGGATTATGGGGGGTTCGTTGGCAGAGGAGAAGACGGAGGGTCCGGATACCAGGATTATGTTTCTGGGGGTCGAACTGGACTCGTTGGCAATGGCAGCGCGGTTGCTGCTAGAGAAGGTGGCGAAGCTGAGGGTCCTAGTGGCGAACGTTTTAACGTCCCGCAAGGGTAAGCTTGAGGGAGATGCAGTCCTTGATAGGGTTCCTGAACTTTACGTGCAGGGTCATCCCCATGGGGAGGGTGTTCCTTCGGCATTTAGCAGTGTCCACAGCGGTCGTGATCAAGCCTCATCACAGGATCAGGGTATCACGCAGCCTTCGGTCAGATGTGAGGGTTTGGGATAGCTTTCTGTGTAAGTTCAACGGGACGTCGGTTTTGATGGAGGCGACAATCTCCACAGGGGAATTGCAATTGTTTACAGATGCAGCGAGGGAGCGGGCTAGGAATATACTTTGGAGGGGCTTGGTGTGTGGGTGACTGGCCACAGGAATGGAGGTAGGCGTGGTTAACTAGCAACGTGGCTTTCCTGGAACTTTTTCCCATTTTGGTGGTTCTGGAGTTATGGCCAGACAGGCTTCGCAATCGCAAGCTAATCTGGTGGTGCAATAACGCAGCGGTGGTTAGTGTAATTAATAATTATGCACCACGGTGCCACCAAGTAGCGTCCTTGATGAGGGAGGTGGAGTGGGCCTGTCTGTGTTTGAATGTTTCAGTGCGGGCGCGGCACATTCCAGGCTGCATTAACAGGATTGCTGATGTCCTTTCTCGTTTCAAATGGGATCTGTTTCGGAAGTTTGCACCAGCAGCGGATGCAAGAAGGTCCCGGAGAGATTATGGCAGCTTGGCTTATGGAGATGTTGAACCTGTTGAGGAATTCGGTGTCCAAAGCAACGTGGTTGGCGTATTGGCGGGGCAGCGACAGGAGTTTGGAGTTTCTTCAGTCCCGAGGATGGCAGTCGGGACGGGTGTCAGGCCACCAGATGGGGGAATATGTGCTGGATGCGAAGACACGAGGGGCTTCAAAGGACATCAGTGTGGACGCACTTGGCGGGCTTTGCCTTTTTCTCAAAGGCGGTGGGCTGGGGCTCCCCAGCCAGCGGGTTTCTGACCTGCAGGTTGCTGGAAGGGTGGGAGCATGCTCAGCCAATGCCTCGCGATCGCAGGTGGCCCATAACCCATTGCTTGTTAGAATTTGTGTTGCTTGTTAGAATTTGTGCAGCAGTGCCGATGGTGGCATGGTCGCCTTACGAGGCTGCGTTGTTCAGGACGTTTTTTTCATTGGCCTTTTTCAGGGCTTTTCGGGTGGGGGAGTTAGTTGCAAATTCGGGTCGGGCTGCGGGGGGGGGGGGGGAATGGGCTGATGGTACAGCATGTGCGTTTAAGGGCACCAAATGCAAATATGGCTGTCGAGATCCAAAATTGATCAGAGGGGTCGAGGGGTGGGGCGGTGTTGAGAGAGATTCCGGGGGACCTGTCTTACCCAGTGGCAGCGGTGAGGGACTTTTTGAAGTTGCGGCCGGGGCAGGGGGGCTTTCGGTTCTTGCACGAGGATAGGGCCCCGTTAACCCACTTTCAAGTAGCAGCGGTGCTGCGTTTGGTGCTACGGCAAGTGGGGAAGGATCCACATCAGTTGTCCCCGCATTCGTTCCGCATTGGGGTGGCAACCATTGCAGCTATGGCGGGCGTCCCGGAGGAGGGGATAAACCGCATTGGCCGTTGGCGGTCACAGACTTTTGAAGGCTATGTACGGCCTTAGAGGGATGGTCGGCTGACCGGGGCTAGGTGTACCGTGTATTGTTTTATTTCATATGCTGGGAGAAGTCTACTTGGCTGCTGGCTCCTCGGTCACTTGTTTGTGTATTGGGCCGGACGACGGGCTTTAGTGCGGCTGATGGGGCCGAATTTTGGACTAAATACTATGCAGGTGGCCATTCTATAGCTGGACGAACAGGGTCTGCGGTGGACTCAAATGTTGCCTTTGCTTCGGCACCATGGGCGTGTGAAGAAGCAGCCGTCCATGCTGCTGCTGCACTTGGGCGGTAATGACCTGGGAGCCTGGACTTGTAGGCAGTTGATAAGGGTGGCACAGAAGGATCTGGCCAAAGTGCTCCAGATGTTTCAGAATGTACTGCTATTGTGGTCTGACATTATTCCAAGGCCGGCCTGTGGAACTCAGCGGTGGTGATCGCGGGGAGTGGCGAAAGTTAATAGACAGATCGGTCGATGGGTGTGTGAGCATGGGGGATATCAAATCCTGCACCCATGGGTGGATGTCGGGTGTGCGGGGTTGTATAGACAAGATGGGGTTTATTTATCCCCGGTGGGACTGGATTTGCTGCTCAAAGACTGACAGGAGGCTTTGGAATACGTGGTCAGCAGGGCAAGTTAACTGGTCGCAGCTGGGTTGTGAGGGCAGCATGTGACATAAATGGCGTGGTGCCGGTGGCAGGATCCCGGAGGTTTCCTGGGTCCGGAGCTGTAGGTAATGCTTAGGGCGGGGGTGGGGTACTCCCGACCCAGACAACCCTGGTTGGCCTTTGCTAATCACATGGCAAGGCCAGAGAAGGGTGGGCACTTAAACTAGCCACTGGACTGTCCATGGCGGAGGCGGAGTTCATGTCACCTTGCTAATAATACGATAAGGCCGTGGGGCGCAGTCCCCGACGGCCGCCCTTAAGGGGGGGGTAAGACGGCATCCCTGCGAGCATGCCAGGCAGGCCGAGAAGCGGCGTGGTTTAAATCGATCGTCTCCCGCTGTGTGAGGGAAGGTGGGGGAGCCAATCGCGGCGAGCAAGGCAGCGGGGAGAGGGGAGCGCGGAGCGCGTGCAGAGGACCGGCTTCGGCAGGCAGCATGGGAGAGCGATGGCATACCACCCTCCCTCCCTTTGGTTTGGTGCTGGGTGAGCTGGGGGGCTTGCGGGGTGTTGCAGCTGGGGGGGGGGGTTGATGGGATCCCAGAGGTTTGCGGGGTCCTGAGCTGTAGGTAATGGTTAGGGCGGGGGTGGGGTACTCCCGACCTGTACAACCCTGGTTGGTCTTTGCTAATCATATGGGGAGGCCAGAGAAGGGTGGGCACTTAAACTAGTCGCTGGCCTGTTCGCGGTGGAGGCGGAGTTCATGTCACCTTGCTAATAATATGGCTGGTAAGGCATTTGCTCCGCCGGATTGGTTGATTGTTATGAGTTATGTTGTAATATGAGTTTGATAAAATTGGAATGTTAATAAAGCTGTGACCGGTTAATGCCCAATCCGAGTGTTGTGTGGTTTGTTGAGGGTAGGAAGGGTGGGCGGAGGAGAGGAGGGGGGAGGGCTTTTGGGGGGAGTGGGGTGGGGGGGAAGAAAGGGGGAGCTGCCGAGTTACGCGTACCTCCCTTACTTTCCTGTTATATCAGACCAGTTATGGGGGTAATTTTATAACTGGGCACCTGTAAAGACTTCAAAAAGGTGACTATTTTATAAAGGCATATAATAGGAAGACCTCATCCTATGAAAACAATTAGGACCCAGCATTCAATGTCAGCAGCTAGCACTACTAAAGTGGCTAGCTACCGGAACTAAACTTTAGACCCAGATATTCAATGATGGGGGCCATATTCTGACTCCAGCATTGAATATCTGGGCTGCCCGGATTGCCACAAAGCTAACCGGGCAGTGGTAATATTCAGCTGCTGCCTGGTTAGCTTCCTTGGTGAAAGGTAGGCCAGGGTTTCCTGCCCCGGAACATCCCCAATGCTATCTGGCTATGGTCACTATGGTATGTTTTCATAGTATTTCTGGAATAAGTGGGTCTCTAGTACCCTGTGGAAGCTTGTGAGGTCTGTATTTGAACAAATTTATTTATTTAGCTGTATTTATATACTGCCTTTCACCAGGTCATTTGCACAAATCTTTTCTGAGAGAGTATTCCAGAGGCTCGGTGCTTATAATGAAAATGCTCAATGACAGGCAGTTTGGCTGCTTTTTGTTCTTGTGGCTGTAATCATGAGTTTGTTTTACATGTTTTGTCTCCTCGTGTTATTTTCAGGTGTCTTCTGTATAATAATAGTTTGTAGATAGATTATATATTATTTTAAATATCATCAGTAGTACTTTGTATTTTATATGGTTAGCTTTTGGTAGCCAATTCAAGTGCTTTAGTATTGATGTGATATATTTTGACCTCGAAGTTCTATGTAGGGCACGAGCAGTAGTATTTTGTGCCATCTGTAGTAGTTGCAAGGCATATTTGGGTAAGCTTTGATAGATAATGTTGCAGTAACACTGGTCAACATTGAAATCGTTACTGACTTTAAAAGACCCTAATCATAGTATCTTGGTGAGCTGAACACGAATATAACATTAAAAACATTTTATTGGCTCTCGTTTTGAAGATATTGCATGTAGTTCATTTTTGACGTTTCACCATGTAAATTTATTCAGTAGGACATCAACAACATCCCAAATAAGCCTTGAATGATGTAATATTGCATCACATTGCATAATACCAGCATGCACACATCATCCAGAGTTGATCGCATCATTTTCTGATGCAATGCAATACTACTGCCAGACGGCTGCTGAAGCCATCTGACGTCAGCAGTGTACTATACACAGTCGGAAAGATTGAGCATTTAAAATATTTCAGACTGTGTGCGAGACAGTTTAAGCTACTGTTACATGTAACTTTTATTAATCATATAATTTTAGCCATTTAGGTACAATACAGAACAGTAATGCCGCAAAAGTGCGTTAATACCATTGACAATTTCTGCTACATTTCTGGGGAAGTGACATTTGCCAACCAGAAGAAAAGTATCACTTCTCAACTGAAGAAGGCATATCATCTTTACTTTGGATGCAAGATTGGTGACCAAGACAAGCCTTGGGCCCCGCATATATGCTGCACTACATGTACAACACAGCTTTCACAGTGGTTGAATTGCAAAAGACCATCAATGCCGTTTGCAGTCCCCATGGTGTGGAGAGAGCCAAGCAACCACATAAATGACTATTACTTCTGCTTGGTTCCTCCACTTTCAAGCGGAATAATGAAGCAAAAGAAGTCAAACCTAGTCTACCCAAAAATTCTGTCTGCATTGAGACCAGTTCCACATGGTGAGGGACTTCCTATTCCAGTACCTCCATCAGAATATTCTCTTGATTCATCTGATGAGGACAAGGGTGAGACAACCTGTTCTTCTTCTTGTCCGTCAGCATGCAGTGACCCAGATTTTCACTGGGATGCATTATCAACTCCACACAGAATAACACAGGAAGAACTAAATGACATGGTTTGTGATTTGGACTTATCCAAGAACAAGGCAGAATTGCTAGGATCAAGACTCCAACAATGGAATCTTCTAGAAGAAGATGTCAACATTACTTCATATCGAAAGCGCCACCAGCAGTTGGAGCCTTTCTTCAGAAAGGAAAGTAATTTGGTATTCTGTTCCGATATTGAAAGCCTCATGAATGCCTTAAAAATCACTCATGACCCACAAGACTGGAGACTATTTATAGACTCTTCGAAACTGAATCTGAAGGCTGTGCTTTTGAACAATGGAAACCGTCTTCCATCTATTCCAGTAGCGCATGCCATCCACATGAAAGAGACATACGATAACTTAAAGCATCTACTGACTTCCATTAACTATAACAAGTACAGCTGGCACCTCTGTGGTGACTTGAAGGTAGTTGCCCTTTTAATGGGACTGCAGCAGGGATATATAAAATACATGTGTTTCTTATGTGAGTGTGATAGCCAAGCAAGGGATTGGCACTACTTGCGGGAGGAATGGAATCGCAGACAAAATGTAATAGTTGGAGAGAAGAATATCCATCACCCAGCTATGGTTGAGGCCTACAAAATCCTGCTACCACCCCTTCACATCAAACTAGGTTTGATGAAAAACTTTGTGAAAATCATGGACCACACTTCACCATCTTTCCGATACCTGCATGAAAAATTCCCTCAACTCAGCGAAGCAAAGATTAAAGGGGGAGTTTTTTGGGTCCTCAGATTCGAGAACTCTTCAAAGATGACCGGTTCAACAACTTTCTGCAGGGTGATGTGAAACAAGCATGGAATGCTTTTCGCCTAGTGTCAACAAACTTTCTCAGGAATGTTAGGGCAGAAAACTACAAGGAACTAGTAGAAGACATGCTGATGCAGTATCAGAAACTTGGCTGCAATATGTCTCTAAAGATCCATTTCCTTGATTCCTATCTCAATTTCTTTCCTGACAACTGTGGTATGGTTAGTGATGAACAGGGCAAACATTTTCACCAGGATATCACAATGATGGAGCAAAGATACCAGGGAAAATGGTCCACTACAATGCTGGCTGACTACTGCTGGACACTCTCCAGAGAAGCTCCCGAACAGCTGTACAAGAGACATGCAAAAAAATCTATGAAGTAGTCTATGACTTGGTTTTTTACAGGTATTAACCGAAGGCCTATTATATTTATTATTGACATGCATTTTGTGATGTAAACATTAATTCTTGTAGATTACAAAAAACTAGAGCCAACTTTGCAATTTCACTGTCATATTCGTGTTCAGCATATAAAAATTGATATGAAATGACTATTTTTATTTCAATAACATGACTTTTGTAAACATTTGTTGACCAGTGTAATCGAAATGTGGGAAAATCATAGCTTGGAAAACTGTGTGGTAATCGTGGGTGTCAAGCAGTGGACATAAGTGTTGAAGTATCCTTATCTTGTGGTACACAATTTTAGTGGTTTTGTTGATGTGTCATTGCATGCTTAGATGTTGGTCAAGTGTGATTCCAAGATAGCGAACTTCAGATCTCACCTCTAGTTCTATGTTTCTTTCTTTTAGAGTTGACGTGGGAGTTAAATATCAGATCTCTGGTTATGTATAGTACTTCAGTCTTCTTAATGAGCCATTGTGAGACCACATTGAAAAAAATCTATTATTGCAATGTGATCGGGTTTATCTGTGGAGAAGAGTACAAATAGCATTATCTCATCTGCGTATATGTGGAAAAGATATTGTAAAATTGCGTTAGTGAGCATATTGGCTGTAAATAGATGCCTTGTTGAATGCCCTGTGTTTGTTCATATGGGGTGGATGAGCGTGGTCCTATTTTTATTTGTTGCTGGCATCCTGTTAGGTATGATTGGAACCAGTCCAAAGCTGTATTTTGTATTTCTATCTTCTATAAACAGCTTAATAAGGTGTGGTAACATATTGAGTCAAATGCTGATGCTATATCCATGAATATTAAATGAACCCTTGTTTCAGCATTTCAATGCCTTTTTAAGCTTGTCCAGGAGTGAGGTTGAAAGCGTTTTCACTCCATGATATTGTCTGAATCCATGATGTTGTGGGTCTAGTGCAGTGATGGCTAACCTTTTTGAGCCCGAGTGCCCAAACTGCCGCACAAAACCAAAGAATTTCCTCAAAGTGCCAGCACGTCAATTAAACCTTAACAACAAGATTTTAGTATCTAAAAACTCTTTATAAAGTTGCCTGAACTATGTAACATCATTTGTAAAGGTTGGAATCTTTGTATTGTCAGAGAATCAATTTGATTCACAATCCTTTGGTTTTCATTTCAATTTATTGGCAATTTATAATGTTTTAATGATTTCATTCAATTTAATGAATTTAGGAAGAATATGATTCAGTTACACAATATATTTTAAATGTATTATTCACATAACATGTCAAATGTATCCTGAGTAAAAAAAAGATAAACTTCTTAAAACTGTTAACTGTGTCAGGACTCGGTGTGTATTCCCAAAGAACCTATACATGAAAAAAATTAATGTGATGTTTGTTGTTGCATGCATGCTGATAACTTGTCAAAGAGATATCTTTCTACCTTTTGTGCATTTTTTTTCAGTTGCAATTGCTCCAGCCACTTTCTTCTGGTTTCTTCATGTTTTCTGCTAACTCTCCATCATCTGCTGTCCATTTGTCCTTTCTTCTCTCTTCTAGTTTTTTTTTTCCATTCTCTCTCTCTACATCCGCTTTAACATACTAATCTTTCTCCTTTTGCTCTTTCCTCATTCCTATTTCATCCACTCAAATTTGACCCCTCCATCCTCAATCCCCACTTACTCTCCCAATACCCGGCCAATTGTAGATTTTTTATCCCTCCCACACAAAATATTTTCCCCTCTCCATTTTACTCTCCCAGCCCCATCCCATTCTAATCCTCCCCCAACATCAGCTCCCTTCTAGTTCCAGCCTCACCCAGCATCCATTCCCTTCTAGTCCCTGCATCAGCCCATTTCCAGTCCTAGCCCCCCATCAGCCCATTTCCAGTCCTAGCCCCCCCCCATCAACCCACTTCCAGTCCTAACCCCATCAACCCATTTCCAGTCAGCCCCCCATAGCCCATTGCCAGTCCTAACCCCCCCATCAGCCCACAGCCCATTACCAGTCCTAACCCCATCAGCCCACCTCAAGTCCTAACCCCTCCCCATCAGTCCATTTCCTGTCCTAGCCCCCCCATAGCCCATTATCAGTCCTAACCCCCCCATAGCCCATTACCAGACAGCCCCCATCAGCCAACAGCCCATTACCAGTCTTAACCCCCATAGCCCATTACCAGTTCTAACCCCCCCAACAGCCCACAGCCCATTACCAGTCCTAACCCCATCAACCCACCTCAAGTCCTAACCCCTCCCCATCAGCCCATTTCCTGTCCTAGCCCCCCCATAGCCCATCAGCACTCCTAACCCCCCCATAGCCCATCAGCACTCCTAACCCCCCCCCAGCCCCCCCATAGCCCATCAGAACTCCTAACCCCCCCATAGCCCATCAGCACTCCTAACCCCCCCAGCCCATCAGCACTCCTAACCCCCCCAGCCCCCCCATAGCCCATCAGCACTCCTAACCCCCCCCAGCCCATCAGCACTCCAACCCCCCCCAGCCCATCAGCAATCCTAACCCCCCCCCCAGCCCAGCCCAGCCGAGGGAATATTTTTTTTTTTTTAAAGCTGTCTTCTCCCGCTGCCGGGGCCGCCGCGGCAGAATCGAGTGTGCCGCGGGGCCCCCCCTGCCCAGCACAGCCTGCCCTCCCCCTCTATCCGCTCTCTCATCGCAGCTCACAGTGACACGCGCCGGCTTTCAGAGCGCGAAGGGATTAGTTTCCCTTTCACGGCTCTGTTAAGCCCGCGGGGGCTGATGGGAACTTCCCATCAGCCCCCGCGGGCTTAACAGAGCAGCGAGGGAGAAACTCTTCCCTCGCTCTCTGAAAGCAGGCGCGTGTCACTGTGAGCTGCGACGAGAGAGCGGATAGAGGGGGAGGGCAGGCTGTGCTGGGCAGGGGGGGGCCCCGCGGCACACTCGATTCTGCCGCGGCGGCCCCGGCAGCGGGAGAAGACAGCTTTTTTTTTTTTTTAAATTTTACTTGCGGACCTTCCCGCGTGCCAGCTGCAAGGCCTTCGCGTGCCACAGCTGGCACGCGTGCCATAGGTTCGCCATCGCTGGTCTAGTGGAACATTAAAGTCAATGTGGTATTGGAGTTGTTGCTGGACTAACTTTTCTATAATTTTTGCCAGGAATGGGAGGCTGGATATAGGTCTGTATTAGCTTGGGCTATTCATATCAGAGTTTATGTTTTTCAATAATGGCCTTATGGAAGCAGTTTTGGGGGAGGTAGGTATGAAGCCATGAGTTCGAGATAAGTGTGTGGTTCTTGTAATGAGTGGATTTAGTTTGGTTTGAGCTATTTTGATCAAGCTTGTTGGACATGGGTCAAGCGGGAATATGGTAGTGTTGAGACCTTGAGTGATGTTTTCTATGTGCTCAGTGGGGGCTAAGTTGAAGGAAGATAAATTGGGAAAGGAGGAATTGTCATTTTGCGTGTTTTCTGGTTTAGAGTTGCTTCTTTTGCACTTGCTATTTGCACTGAGGCACAGATTTTTATTTTTTTTTTAATTTTCATTGGTTTCTTTCTGTGGGGATTTTACTATTTCAAATAGTTCTTTTGGTCAGTTCAGTGAGCACATTAAGAGTTTCTTGTGGTATTCCTTTTGTTTTTCATCATTCATTTTGCGGTGTTCTTGAATATTGGTTATGTAGGTGTTTTGGTTCTGCATATCTCTTGTGTGATAACACTTTTGCTCTAATTTTCCAAGCTTTAGTTAGATTCCCTTAACTCTGTAGAGTTCCAAATGGATGTATGTTCTCTCTTAGAGTTTACTGTATCTTGTGATGGTAGTGCTGCTTCGCTTATGGTCTTGTTCTAGATGATTATTAGTGTGTCAATGCTCGCTATTTCTGTGTTCACTTTTTGCAAAATTTCTTCTAGGAAGGTTTATTTCTCAATGTGCTGGAAACAATGAACTGTTAGTAGGGTATGAGTTCCCCTAGGTTGGCTTGTTTCATTTGGTATGTGGAATGTAATAGCATTGTGGTCTAACTATAGTACTGGGGATATTTTGGGTGTGGTTTTGTTATTCTGTTTGAGCATTACTATGGGAGCAAAGATGAGTTCTAGAGTATTTTGCTTTTTATGGGTAGGCATATTTATAATTTGCTCATTTTCTAGTGCATCCATTGCTTCGAGGAAGGATTTGGATTGCTTTGATGGCAGTGAAGGGAGTTTAAAGTCGCTTAGTAGCCAGATATGTTTTCTTTCAGTAGTTTGGCTGTACATTACTTCAAGAAATGTGGGAAGGTCATCAGTGGTTGTAGATGATAATCTGTATATTAGGCATATCATTAGTTGCTCATTTGTTATTATGACTATGTCCAGGCTGTTTGTGCTTTCAGATTTGATACTGTTGAACTTTAGATTGCTTCTGGCTAGAATGAAAATGCCTCCACCTCTGCAATTAATTCTCAAGCAGGTGAAAAGGTCATAATTTGGTAATTTTCATTGATTTGTTAGAATTGTGTCAGTCAGAAAGCCATAATTCTGTCACTCCCATTATATATATTTTGTGGTGATTGATGTAGTCTATTAGAACTGACACTTTATTCCGAGCCGAACGAATATTAATGCATTTTAAATTGTTAGTTTGAGGCAGTCTCGGTGCAGTATACTGCTGATGGTTGCAGGTGTATGCAAATTAGTGAGCTACTGTATGTCCTCTATTATGAGATGTGTGTGTGTGATTCCATGTGTCATTGTGGGCCTTACGGCCATATCCTTGAGTGACAGGAATGTGACATGGCTGAGATGAGAATGTTTATGTTTATGTTTATCTGAATTTGATATACCGCTCAGGCCGAAGCATTAGAGCGGTTTACAATAATATATCATTTGTGGAAATGATTCAATTTGTGTGAAGAGTGGTCCATCTTGGCGACCATTGAGCCCCAGAGCCCACAAACTGGTGATCAAGCATGGCATATTAGTATAGAGATGCAGGTAAGTAGATAAGACATTTTGCTTGAATGTGTGTGATGTCGTATGATTGTGTCTGTGGGAGCCACTTTGACTGGAAGTGATACTCACAGTGCTGAGTGGAGGAGAATTGTCTTCTTGTGATGCTAAAGGTCACGCCAAGGACCCTTTTGCTTGGCCCTTAGGCGGAGGCCGCCTAGCCTGTGATGGAGCCGTTAGTGAGGGAGGTCCAATGCCATTGAATCCAATTCAGTGGGTGGAGCTTACTGCCACACTTGATCACCAGTTTGAGGGCTCTGGGGCTCAATTCCTGTGTGCTCCAGGATGTTTCCAGTGCAGTGAGGCTGAAACAGGTAGCGGTGGGTTAGTGTGTGAGGGTTCCAGCATGTATAGCCCACTTAGCCTGAGATGGAGCCTTTAGCGAGGGAGGTTCCATGCTGATGACACCGAATCAGAGGCAGAGCTTACCGCCACACTTGATCGTCAGTTTGAGGGCTCTGGGGATTCCTGTGTGCTCCGGGATGTTTCCAGCACAATGAGGCCAATGCAGAACAGCCCACACATCCTTCCACTGTCTTATTAAATGTCAGCAAGTTGGTGTTGATTCCTGGTACCTGATGGAAAAGCTCCCTCCGAGGTAACTTATAAGCAAACATTTACAGATGTCACTGCAGAGACATTATTAGTGGTTTCATTGACCCATCCATCCTTCTGTTTTCTCTCTTCTTCTCAGTATGACTATTTCTGCCTACATCACAAACCCAAAGAATGCCAGTTGCTGCTGCAGCAACATATTCCAACCATCATTTATTAAATGAACATAGTATGCAGGATAACAGTCCTATTTTAGGAGCCAGTTCTTATCACATTACACTTATATCTTTATGTAAGAAAAAACAACCATTCTACACAGTTCACATATCTCATTATTCTAAGGTCAGCTATTCATTATGAATATTAAGATCCCCTAGTGCTCTAGTATTCAACAAGTAAATCTATTCTTGTTCCTTAAAATTCAAGAGACTTAAGTCTCCACCTTGCCAATTTACTCATAGTTTGTCAATCTTCCAATAAATGTCTGATATGATATGTTTTTGTGCCAACTAATGCTCAACCAGGGGGGCCATCAAGTATTGGGTATCGATCCTACTTTTATAATCATTCAGCAAAAGTCTCATTTTCTGCTTTGTTCTCCAAATGTAAATGAGAGGGCATGCACCCACAATCAGATAGATCATAAAAGAGAATTCATAGTACATATTTGTCCTTGCTATGAAAGTAAAATTTTTAATAACATGCCTGGTGTCTAATATCAACACACACCGGATGCAACGTTCACAAGCTTTGTGTGTTTTATTAATATCTTTGTCAGATCTGATGGAGATTCTTTGACAAGCATACTCTAATATAGGTTTTTAGCATGGGGTTATCCTCATTATGCAGCTCAGACAATATATAAGCAAGCAAAGTATGCTAATAGGTATTTACTCAATATATAATGTGCAGCAAGAACCAGCTTACCTTACTCCAATATGTCTAAAGGGAATATTCAAATAATTAAGATGCACTGGTGTGTGCTTTCTTTACATGAAAAATTTAGCACACCTCCTCTTTATATGTATGGAAGAGGTAGGAACAGGAGAACAAGTACTGATGTGGTACAGTCTAATTCAGATTTGATAGAGATAAAAAAATCATGAAACTTGTGGACATTGCAACTGGTGTGCATTGACATTACAAGGAGAAACCTGGCATGATATTAAAAAGTATTTTACTTTCACAGCAAAGAATATACAAACTGAATCCTCGGTGTTGTTCTTAAGTGCGTAAGTGTCCTAAAATACGTGCACCAGTTTCAACTCTACCTCCACTCTGTTCAAATTATGCCTCCATAAATACCTATGTGCTAATTGCAGTCTCAAATTTCTATAAATGCCCTTTATGCATAAAACCAACTTTGCTCACAGAAAAACTTTGTAATACTTGCTTATAAGAATTTTAGCTTATTTCCTGCCTCTGTTTATTTTAATCTCTCATCCAACCTACTGTATACAGTATTCTGATCTTTGTGTTTGTTCCTTGTAAAATATGTATTTATTTATTTAAATGTATATATACCACATATCTGCAGCAAAGCAGAATCACACTTCTAGTTCCCTCCCCCAAAACACCACCACAAATAAATGAGTCTTCAACTTATTCTTAATATTTTTTAGATCCTTCTCCCTGTGCAGTTTGTCTGGAAGAGCATTACATAACACAGAACCATGAACCCAAAATGTTGGTGCACAAAAACGCTCCTGACTAACCTCCTGAGCCCTGAGAACCGTTAATAATTCCTTTCCCTGGGAACGCAAGGCACTACTCGTCTCATAACTATGGAATTTTGAGAACAAATATTATGGTGCCATACCATGCAAAGACTTAAAACCATGGTTAACATCTTGTACCAAACTCTGTACATTATAGGCAACCAATGCACTCAAGCAGAGCAGAGGTAATATGATCATACTTAAGTAAGCCCTTAATTTCTGTGGCCATATTTTGGATTTGCTGTAAATGTATAATCTCCTTTGATGAAAGATCAAGCATGGCAAAATCAATGCCCACATTACTGCAGGCAAATTTCCTACAGCGAGATATGGTCTTAAGAGTTCGGAGCATCTGTCTAGAGATATGATTGTGAAAATTCAAAGTAGTAGCCAACCATATGCCCAGACTATGGCATAACTCAGAGAAGTGTATTGCTCAGTTCTGCAAATATCACGTCAAACACCTTAGTTAACCCTAAAAATTCAGTTTTCAATAAATTCAAATGCAAAACCTTGTACCCAGATGTGACCTGAAAATAATCAGTTGGCAGAAGTTGTTCTCTCTCATCTAATTTCCCTCAAACAAATGAGAACAAAATCTGTACATGAGCATATACATAATATTTCAACCCCATAATGAACATCCTCATCAGATCAGCAGTATACTGTATATATATTAAACAAATAGGGGGACAAAATGAAGCCTTGAAGAACCTCACTATCCTGACACCAAGGGATAGACAATCACTGATTAAACTTTACTCCATACTTCTCAACCAAGAAGAACCAAACCACCTTAGCACCCCTCATCCCAGACCTATCCCTTCTAAACACTTCAGCAGTGAACTGTGATCAACTGTTTCAAAAATGACAGACATTCAACTGAAGCAAAAAAACCAATAATCCTTTATCAAATACTTCATAGGATGTCATCCAACAATGCCCTCATTAATATTTCCATACTGAAAAATTGATGGAATCCAGACAGCTATGCATACAAGCTGGAATTATTGTCCAAAAGATCAGATGTCACATACTCTTCCACTACCTTACTAAGAAACGGCAGATTAGATATTGGCCAGTAACTATCATAGCACGCAACATGGCCAAAACCCTTAATCACAAGAGTGGCTCTCTTTAATGTCACTGGAACCTCTCCCTGTTCCAAAGATATATTCACAATTCTAGCCAACTTACTTGCAACTTCCACCTTCTCTAACCTCTGCTAAGAAACCAAGCAGGAATTCAACAAATATCCCATAGGGCACTATTTACAAACAATAACTTCTACTCTTTCCCGCATCACCACATCTCTTTCTTTCTCTCCCACCATGCCACTAACAGTTAGTCTAAGGCAGGGGTCTGCAACCTTTAAGACGTAAAGAGCCACTTGGACCCGTTTCCGAAGGGAAAAAAAAAACTGGGAGCCGCAAAACCATTGCGACATTTAAAACAAATCTAACACTGCATATATTGTTTCTTACCTTAATGCTATATACGACCCCCTACTTTTCCTGTTAAAATATAGGTGTTTGGCCTATACTCGCCGTATAAGACTACCCCTCTTCCTTCACACACCAAAAAAAAAAAACGCCAGAAAATATCACAACAACAAGTAACAATATTTGATTTCAAAATTATGATGATTTTGTAGTCAAATCACTAATATGAAATAAAATTATTTTTTCTACCTTTGTTGTCTGACCAATTTATTCTTTGATCATGCTGGTCCCGATCTGAGGCTTCTGCTTTCCTGTCTTCTCTTAGCTCTCTTTCTGTGGTCTATGGTCCATCTGCCATTTCTTATCTCTTCTTTCGTTTTCTTCACTTCTTTCCATCAGCCTATTTCCAGTCCCAGTAACCCTCCCCAATATCAGCCCCTTTCCAGTCCTCACTCCCAGTACCTTCCAGTGCTAATCCCCCTCAACCCCATTACCAGTGCTAGCCTCCCCTAATCAGCCCAATACCAGTCCTACCCCCCATCAGCTCATTACCAGTCCTAGCCTCCCCTAATCAGCTCATTTCCAGTGCTCGTCCCCTCAACCCCATTACCAGTGCTCCATCCCTCCATGTCAGCCCCCTCCCTCCCTCCATCCATATCAGCTCCCTCCCTCCATGTCAGCCCCCTCCATCCCTCCATGTCAGCCCCCCTCCCTCCATCCATGTCAGCCCCCCTCCCTCCATCCATATCAGCTCCCTCCCTCCATGTCAGCCCCCTCCACTCCTCCATGTCATCCCCACCACCTCCCTCCCTCTCAGCTCCCTCCCTCCATCCCTCCATATCAGCCCCCCTCCCTCCATGTCAGCCCCTCCCTCCATCCATCCATCCATATCAGCTCCCTCCCTCCATGTCAGCCCCCCTCCCTCCCTCCATGTCAGCCCCCCTCCCTCCATATCTGCTCCCTCCCTCCATATCTGCTCCCTCCCTCCATATCTGCTCCCTCCCTCCATGTCAGCCCCCTCCATCCCTCCATCCATATCTGCTCCCTCCCTCCATGTCAGCCCCCCTCCCTCCATCCATCCATATCTGCTCCCTCCCTCCATGTCAGCCCCCCTCCCTCCATCCATATCAGCTCCCTCCCTCCATGTCAGCCCCCCTCCCTCCATCCATCCATATCAGCTCCCTCCATCCCTCCATGTCAGCCCCCCTCCCTCCATCCATCCATATCTGCTCCCTCCCTCCATGTCAGCCCCCCTCCCTCCATGTCAGCTCCCTCCCTTCTTCTGCAGCCGCGGCTCTCTGCCTCTTAGGGAACCGCGGCTGTGCTTTTAAAATCATCTCGGAGCCCTTCCTGTCTTGACGGGCTCCGTGCAGCATTGTCCCGCCTCCAAAGGAAGTGGTACACAACGTCCTTTAGAGGCGGGACAATGCGGCACGGAGCCCGTCAAGACAGGAAGGGCTCCGAGATGATTTTAAAAGCACAGCCGCGGTTCCCTAAGAGGCAGGGAGCCGCGGCTGCAGAAGAAGGGAGGGAGCCCATAACGCCATAAATACCGGGCGGGCAGTGTGCTCCGGAGCCGCGGCAAAGGTGAGAAAGAGCCGCATGCGGCTCCGGAGCCGCGGGTTGCCGACCCCTGGTCTAAGGGATCTGTTTACTAAGTGATGCTAGCAGCGTCCCTGTGAAATTGGAGGTGCAGCCCTGTTTTATTCAATGGGGCTGCAGTTCCAATTTCGCATGGAAGCCGCTAGCACCGCTTAGTAAACAGACCCCTAAGTATTTTTTATTTTTAAGTGCTGTCAAGTCAATGCTGACTCCTGGTCACCCAACAGCCCCTGGATTTTCTTGGCAAGATATAACCAGAGGTTTTTTCCAAGACAGTGGAGGGTAAGTAACTTGCCCAAGGTTACATGGAATGCCAAGAGGAATTGAATTCAGGTCTCTTGGGTATTAGGTTGTTGCTCTGTCCACTAGGCTACTCCTTAGGATGATTAGCTGTACAGATTATGTCTGCCCATTATGATATGGCGTGAAACTCCATACCTAAAGTGCAAGGCATCCTAATATCAAGCAGAGTAAAAATATTTCCCTCTTTAACAGAAAAAAATATATTTAAGAATCAGAAGGGATGTGGGCTTATATCGATGTGAACTCTGTACAGTAGCTGAAATATTACATGCTATAACATTAGTAGATTGATGTTAGAAAGCTGTTCCCCTTTTCTACAACAAGGTGATTTTTCTAACACCTCTGCTGAATGAGATGGATATTTCTGACAGCTGTAGGATCCTACTGAAGGTAAAACTACCCTAATCCACTTAGGGTCATGCACACCTAGTTGACTGTTTTTAGACCAGTGCCAAATGGTCAGTATTTCAGGCTGTCTGCAATGAATTCCATCTAACCTTTTCCATTTACTTGATTTGAGAACATGCTTAATTAGCATACATTTTTCTTCTTGGAAAAAAACCCAGATCTATTTGTGGCCCTCAAGAGCCTGCATTGTGCATAGTGCTGTATCTAGATTTGTGGTAGTTCTAAATGTCTGATATCATGCACCACTCTCTGTCACCCCTCTTGGCTGATTTGAACGTCCAAGGCCACAGCAATAGGAGAGAAAGTAAACTTTCCTTGTATTAGTTTTGTGTGTGGTCAGCTGTTGTTGGGCAGTGTTTGTGACACCTTTTAATTTCTTGAAGATATTTCCCCCTCCCTGCATCTTGCCATTTGGGCAGAATTTGTCCCTTTCAAAATGCTTACAGTCCTTATTTCATTTCATTTTGGGCTGCCACATTAAATATTCCTGTGTTTTTGCACATGGGCAGTTTCCTCTTTGTCTGTTCCAAATAAAAAAAAAATGTATTTTAACTTTAGATTACATTTCTTGCCTTTTCAAATCCAAGCTAGCCACAGATTTAGATACAGTTGGTTGATACCCGCCCAGTCTAAAGTTGTATGGGACAATGGGGGGGGGGGGGGGGTGCAGTGATTTGCTCAAGGTCACAAGGAACATAAGTGGGTAAACTGGGATTGGAATCTTGGCTTCTACAGTTGTATAACAAACCTCTGGTTTCCCAGTAGAAGAAAAATAAGAGTTCCAAACAAGGCTTCCCTGGGCCTGTGTGACATTTTGAGCAGTAGGAGAAAGAACGGGGTGAAGCAATGCTGCAGGCCAGTGACATGGGTTGTGGAAATCCATGCTGATTATGTCATCACTGACAATGTTGGGGCTGCAAGTAAATAATAGTACAGGAAATAAATTCTGCTGCCCCTTCAGAGGCAGCGTGATGACCCTGGGCAGTTATCCCTCTGGCTTTTGTTTCATCTGCATATTTGTTTCTAATTTGTGGTTTCTAACACCTTTGTAGGAGTGGAGGATTAGCCTAGTGGTTAGAGTACTGACTTGGTAATCCTCCATTTCCTCAGAAGAAAATCTGGCAAACTACTTCTGGTTACACTGCAAAACAAAAAAACAGAGGATGCTGAGTCAGCACTGACTTGAACACACTGCAACCACCTCCCCCCTCCCCCCCCCAAAAAAAAAAAACCCTTTGGAAGTTAATGGTACAGTACATGTTTTCTATGTGTAACTGTGGCGAGAGATTCTGTCTAGGAATCTGTAGCAGTCCGGCTTGTTTTCTTTTCTCAACTGGATGTCTGTTGATATTCTAGAACATCTGCGGTGGGTAGGTAGGGTTGGTACTGATATGATATGGTAAACTGATTATATATTTGCAGGATTTTGTGTTGCTTCACACAGTACCCTTTTACTAAAGGTTAACGTATGTTCATAAAGTTAATGCACATTAAAACCTTTAGTAAAAGGGCCCAACAGTGTATGGCTGTGGAGGGAGTTTGTTCCTATCTCCGACTCACGTAGATGGACACATCCTAGATCTCATTATGACTCTGGACACATTGCCATTCTCACTATCTTCCCTTTTTCTCTTGCATTTCCTTGGACAGACCACCTTGGCATCTTTTTCCATTTATCCCAATGTCCACCCTCAAGGCCAACGCCAAACATTACCAAATCTTTGGAGAGGCCTAACTCCCTGTGGCACCCTATCAGTCATGACACTCTCCTAGTCTTCCCCTCCTCAAACATCCTTTTTCCCTTTAACTTTGACTCCCTTTCAGTTAATACTCAGACTGAGACATGGAATGCCTCAGCACTTGATTCATTGGCCCCACTTACTTCTAAGTGAGCAGCACAAAACAGCCACCACCCCTAGTATTACCATGGTCTCTTTCTCACCTGCCAACAGCTCTGTAAGGCTGAACATACCTGCTGTAGATGGCACACACCTGATACACTATCTGCTTTTATGGAGCTCAAAGCTTACTACAAAAGTGCAGCAATGGCTGCAAATAAAATACTATTTCACTAAAATTCTCTGTAACTCTGCTAATCTCCCCAAAATCCTGTACTCAGTAGATCCCACCTATTGCTTTCTCCTTGGCCTCCCAAAAAGACATGCTCATTGCAGAACAACTGGCTCAATTTTTTCATCAAAAAGCTACTAACCTCCAGCAGAAATTCACTTCTGACCCTCAACAGGAGTTCACCCCAGACTTTCAACAGGAGCTCACTCAGGACGTATCTAGTGTGAGCCCATCTCCAGTCTTGAGCAATATACCCCCCCCCCTCATCGTTTCCTCACCCACGTTTGGTCCACATTTAATCCTTTTCCTCCAGAGTCCCTCACAAAGTACATCAGAAAATCACCTGTGCCTCGGATCCAATTCCTTCCTCCTGAATCACTGTTCAGTCATTGGCCCTCCTACCACAAGTTCTATTTATCTTCAATAACAACTTGGTTAGAGGCATTTTCCTGCAGTGCTGGAAAACCACCCTGATACTTCCCTTCCTGAAGAATCCCTCCCTAGATACAGTCTCTCCTGTGCATTATTGTCCTGTCTCTAATCTTCCTTTTCTACAAAGATTTAAAAAAACCTGGTCTTTGCACAACTAATTGAGCATCTTGAGAAAACCAACTTCTTTCATCTGTGACAATTCGGATTCCGTGCTGGACATAGCACCAAAACCATTTTGCTTTATCAAAACTCAAGAATCCATTGACAAGGGTAACATGCCTCAAACCATTTCTCTTGACCTTTCCTCAGCCTTCAATCTGGTTAATCATTCAATTCTACTCTCCTGGCTGCAAGATGCTGGTCCCCATGGTATCATCCTTCAGTGGTTCTACATTTTTCTCTCTGATCGCTGTTATTCTGTAAACTTTGGGTCTTCTACTTCCATCTACTTTCCCTTCAGTTACAGTGTCCCCCAAGAGTCACTCCTGGTTCCCCTCTTATTTAAACATCTTTCTTGCCCTACTGGCCAACTTCATTAAACAACTCAGTGTCTCTGCTTACTATTAAGCAGATGACATACTATTACTTTTTCACACACACACAACATCCCCCAACCTCACTATTTTGAGCTCCTGTCTGTCCCAGGTTGCTCTTTGTTTAAGAAATAATCAACTGAAGCTAAATGCCTCTGAAACCTCTGTTTCCTGGCTCACCAATTTTTCTGCAATTCTGCACCTTGCCCCTTCACTTGACCCTTTCATTTAAATACCTTGGAGTTATTCTCGACAATGTTATCATCTTTCATGAACAAATTAGCACTGTGGTGAAATGTTCTTTCTATGCCATCCGCCAAATCATAGTCATTCATTCATTCATTCCTTTCTGATTCCATCTTAGCTACATTGCTCTTCTCCTTAGTCATATCTCACCTACATTACCGTAATGTCGTGTATGCTGTCCTCCCCAACTATCAGCTCAAATGTCTCCAAACCATCCAAAATACAGCTATAAGATTATTGCATCATGCCTCCAAATTCAATTGTGTTACCCCTTTGTTCATTGATTCCCACTGCCTACCTATGCAGTATTGGGTTCAATATAAAACTCTACACACTGGTATGCCATCTTATCTCTCATCCCGTATTATCCTTCATACAGCTTCAGGTACGTTATATCCATGCCAATTGCCTCTTTCTCACCCTCCCCTTTCCTGTGCTCGATATGAATCTACCTGCCACTCATCCTTCTACTTTCTTGGACCAAGCCTGTGGAATTCGCTGCCTCCTGACCTCCACCTGGAAATATCTTACCCAAAATTCAAATCATGGCTTAAGACCCACCTATTTCAACTAGCATTTGACCCGATGCCCATAGCAACACAGGACTCTTCTGCACCAACCTCCCTGCCTTGATTTCCACTCATGGACTGTCATCACTCCTTCCCCCTGTTCCTATGTCCTAGTTATGTACTACTCTTTCCTCTGTCCTGTGTTTTATTGAGTTCTTTTCTCCTTTTGGACGTTTTATGTACATTGCTCTACTGATGCAAAGGGCAGTATATCAAATTTGAAGAATCATAAACCATGTGACATCAGAATTTGAATACAATATTTTACAGTTGTACAGTGAGATGTTCTACTTCAGCTCCTAATTCTGCACCAGGGGAGCACAATGTTCCCGTGGGTGCAGGATGGGCACTGAGAGATGGCCTAGCATGCCCCTGCATTGCTGCGGGGCCATCCTCCCTGTTGCACATCCAGCCCGCTGCTGTGGAAACCCGTTTCCCCACTGCCCTACCCCAGCGTGGGCAACCAGGGCCCGGATCGGTGGTGGGGACTCACCTGACTTGCCACTTTTGTTGCTGGGGGGCTGGCCAGGTGTTTTCAGGAGGACAGTCAGTGCTTATTCCACCTCAGTATAAACCCTGTACGTCTGGGGGCCAGTCCCGCCCATGGTCTACCCATTCTCTGCCCCGTGCTGCCCCCATCCCCCACAGCATACACAGTGGCTCTGTGCATGCAGGGGGGCCAGGATGTGGCATATGGTGCAGGCAGCTAGCGGGGCTGGACATCCCGCTATCTGCCCTGCAGTATCGGGCCCTAAGTGCATAATCAGCTCTGCTGCCTATACAGATAGTGGCTCTGAATATATGGATTAAATTAAATGCTCGTGCTGGCATTTAACTTAAGTTGGTGATTGTTCTAGCTAAAATTTTACCCCTCACACTGTGCTTCACATGTCCATTAAGGGAAGGCACTATTATCAAAGAGAGCAAGCTAACATCAGTCATGCAACGGTCTGACCAAGCTCTCTGCTCACACACAGAGTGCACAAATATAAAATCCAAATAGCGATGACCCTCATGAGTTGGCACCATAGCACATTGATCAAAGCATAAGTCCTGTATGCCCAGCACAAACCGTTGGTCTGATTGCTAGAACTGTATTTTCATAATGCATTGAAATCACCTAGTACTAACAAAAAAATCTAATTCCACTTCCCTGTCATTTCTGAAAACCTGATCTACAATAGGTCCCTTTCCCAAACCCAGTGACCACCCCTTCAAACTCTTTGAACTATGATCTGCAATAAATCCTTATTTTATGGACATAGTATTCACCCACCTCCCACCCCGGAACACCAATAAGCTGTAATGTTCCTGGCATTCGCCCTTTCTAATTCCCAGAAAATGATAATGTTATTAAAATGTCCTCTCCCACAACCTTCTAATTTACCTTTCTTTTTTACTCAATCTTCAATAGAATCATCTGGGATAAGCAATATTCCCTCTGCCATTCCCTGAACCCAGTTGTTAAATAGAAAAGGTTCCTCCCTCCCCTCATCAGACATAAGGGCACTTTTACTAAAGGGTGCTATGGTGTTGTGCCTAATAGAGCAAAAGTGCTGAAATGATGCGTTAGGTGCAATGCCGCTGTTTTAACTGTCAAGGATGTGGAAGGCATTTCCCTGTCAGTTAACGCAAAACCCTGCCCCATAGTGCACACGGTGTTAGTGTGAGTACACCTGCCACCCTCTTATTGAGGTGCCTTTAGGTGATCCTATGCTAATGCAGTTAGAGCGCAGTGTGAACCCCAAACTAACTTCGCAGAGCACACCAAATTTACTCTTGGCCCCACTCCCGCCCACTCATGCCTTTAAAACACATTGGACAGTAAGCACGAAAGTCATTATATGCTTCTTGTCGTAGCCCAGTATTAACTGGCAACACATTCAGCGCGCACCAGAACATGCGTTGTCTGCTACCGCCCTTTAGTAAAAGTGCCATTTAGTGATCACCACTGCAGATGCTTCAATTTCTCCCTAGCTTGTATTTCTTGCCCCATTCCATCTACCTCTGCTTATCTTGGAGGTGATATACTTGCCTCCTTCCTGCTCCAGAAGTGATCACCACTGCAAATCCTTCAATTTTTCCCTAGCTTGTATCCTGGTCCCCTTTCCATCTTTATGTTCCAGTACTGAATTTAAATTAATCTGTTAGATGGTGTTACAGAGTTGGTGGAGGAAGTGATCAGCAGGTCTGTGAGCTACTATTGCAGATCTGAGTGCATTCATTCTGTGGTTCCTCACTACCGTTCCTCACTTCTCTCTCTCTATCTCCCTACACCCTGTCTTGGGAGCTCTGCTCTTCTGTCAGATTCCTTTTATCTGTGCCCTTCTCAGCCACTGCCAACTCCAGTCATTCCACCTTGATGCTCCATATACCTGGAACAAACTACCTGAGTCAGTATGTCAGACTCCATCTCTGACCCTATTTATATCCAGGCTAAAAACCCACCTCTTTGAGGTTGCTTTTGGATCCTGATTTACTTATTCTCCTGTTCATCACCTTTGTGTATCTTTACCATTCCCCAGATTTACTGTAGTCCTCAGTTTTCTGTGTCACATGGAAACATAGAAACATGATAGCAGAAAAAGACCACATGGCCTGTCTAGTCTGCCCTTCCATATCAACCACTACAATAGTCCCCTTTTTCCTTTAGAGATCCTCTGTGTTTGTCCCATGCTTTTTTGAATTCAGATACTGTCCTCATCTCTACCACCTCCAACTGGAGACTATTCCACGCATCTACCACTCCCTCTATAAAGAAATATTTCCGCATATTACTCCTGAGTCTACTCCGCTTTCACCCTCATCCTATGTTCTCTTGTAGCAGAGCTTGCTTTCAATCCAAAGAGGCTCTCCTCTTGTGCATTTATGCTATGGAGGCATTTAAACGTCTCAATCATATCACCCCTATCCCGCCTTTCCTCTAAAGTATACACATTAAGCTCCTTAAGTCTGTCCTCATATACTTTATAACGAAGACCACTAACCATTTTAGTAGCCGCCCTCTGCACCAACTCCAAACCGTTTATATCCTTTTGAAGGTGCGTTCTCCAGATTTACACACAATACTCCAAATGAGGTAGCACCAAAGACTTATATAAAGGCACTATCACCTCCTTTCTTCTGATGGCCATTCCTCTCCCTATGCACCCAAGAAGTTGCCTTTTCTACCTGTTTAGCTACTTTAAGATCATCAGACATAATCACACCTAGTTCCCGCTCTTCTTTTGTGGACAGAAGTACTTTACCACCTCTACTATATTGCTCCTTGGATTTCTGCAGCCCAAATGCATGACCTTGCATTTTTTAACATTAAATCTCAGCTGCCAAATTCTAGACCTTTCTTCAAGCTTAGCTAGATCCCTTCTCATATTATCTACACCTTCCTGGGTGTCTACTCTATTGCAGATTTTTGTATCATCCGCAAAGAGGTAAACCCTACCCCTATAGCCCTTCTGCAATATCACTAACAAAAATGTTAAAAAGCATTGGACCAAGACAGATCCCTCACCACACCACTGGTATCCTCCTCCTCAGAGTGAGCTCCATTTACCTGTACCCTTCACCACCTCCCACTCAACCAATTTCTAACCCAATCAGTAACTTTAGGATCCAAACCTAGGGTGCTCAGTTTGTTTATAAGTCACCTGTGTGAAACTGTATCAAAGGCTTCACTGAAATCTAAATACACCACATCTAGGGCTCTCCCTCGGTCCAACTCCCTGATCACCCAGTCAAAGAAAACAATCAGATTTGTCTGACAAGACCTGCCTCTGGTGAATCTATGCTGCCTTGGATCTGGTAATCTGTTGGATTCCAGAAACCTCACTATTTTCTCTTTCAGCAGTTTTCAACCACATCCTTACTTCTGTTTTTGTGTAAAGGGACCACAAGTGCCTTTCTCCAGTCTTCTGGCACCACTCCTGATGCCAAAGAGGCATTGAAAAGGTCAGTCAGTGCAGCTGCTAGAATGTCCCCAAGTTCCTTCAGTATTCTATGGCGTATCCCATCTGGTCCCATCGCTTTGTCTACTTTAAGTTGAGCTAGTTCCTCACGAACACGGTCACTGTTCCCTCTAAGCTGTGCGCGTGTGCGCGCGCACACACCTCGCCGAGCAAGCGCACATACTTTACAACAGAGCGCACAAAAGTTACAGCTGTGATTCTGATAGAAAACAACACAGATGTCTTAAAATTTAAAAGTTATGATTGTAATTACTAGAAATTTCCCACTTCATTTAGTAATCGTCTATTTTCATTTAATTTGATTAAAATCAATGTGGTGTACATACTGTATTCTGACGTGTAGTCAAATTGTAAAGTATATAACTCCGAGTGTCGTTATGTGGCGCACAAAAATTGTAACCTTCCTTCAAAAGCTGCACACAGCTGATATTTTATGCGCACACAGCCTACAGAAAATTAGAGGGAACATTGAACACGGTCTTCTGAAAATCGTTCAAGATGCCCCTCACTTTTGTTTCTGTTTGTGGATGTTTTCTGAGGTCCTGCTCCTATTTCTTCATCTGTGAACACAGAACAGAAATATTTGTTAATCAATTCTCCTTTATCCTCATCAGTTTCTACATATTCCTCCCCTTCACCCTTGAGTCTAACAATACCACTTTTGCCCTTCCTCTTCTCACTAATATATCTGAAAAATGTCTTATCCCCCCATTTTGCTGCATTGGCCATTTCCTCCTCTTTTTGAATCTTTGCTTTTCTGACTACTTTGCTAGCTTCTCTAAGTTTTTTCCAAATATAGATGCCTGTATTCCTCTCTCTGTGATCTCTTGTATTTCATGAAGGCCTCCCTCATATTCTTCACCTTTTCAGCTACTTCTTTTGAAAACCATAGTGGTCGCCTTTTCCTGTTACCTTTATTTACCATTTTAACAAAAAGGTTGGTTGCCCTTAAAATATCCCCTTTCAGTTTTGCGCACTGTTTTTCTACATCCCCCAGCTGTTCCCATCTCGCTAATGACTCCTTGAGGTATTGGCCCATCTTGGCAAAGTTAGTTTTCCTAAAGTCTAAGACCTTCGCTTTTGAATGGTTTTTATCAGCCATAATCCTAATACTAATGTCACCATCTGGAGATCACTGGGTGCGAGATGATCTCCCACTATAAAATCAAAAACACTTTCACCATTGTTATGCTCCAAGTCCAGTATGGCTCCTTCACGTGTGGGTTCTCTTACCAGTTGCCTGAATAGTTCTCCCTGTAGAGAATCCAGGATCTCCTTACTTCTAGATGATACTGCTGCAGAGACGTGCCAATCAAAATCTGGCATATTGAAATCCTCTAGCAATAGCACTTCCCCTTTCCTGGCAATGCTGAGTACGTCTTCAATTATATCTCCATCCATCTCTTCTCCCTGTGAAGGAGTTCTACATATCACGCCAATGGAAATAGATTTCTCTTTCCCTCTTTCTAATTTAACCCACAGTGCCTCCTTTCTCCCTTTTCAGCCCTGTATTTCCATAGCTTTAATATTATTTTTTACATATAGTGCCACTCCTCCTCCCCTTTTTCCTACCCTGTCCTTTCTTTATAAAGTATAGCCTGTATAGTTACATCTCAGTCATGGTTGTCTGTGAACCATGTTTCTGTTACCGCCACTAAATCCAAGTCAGCCACTCCCAGTAAAGCCTCAACATCTGGGATCTTCTTTCCTGTAAGTCTGTATGGACTAGATTGTAAGCTTTAATGAACGGGGACTGTCTTTTAGATGTATATGTACAGTGCTGCATATGCCTTGTAGTACTATACAAATGATTAGTAGTAATACTAGTAAAATGCAATGTGTGCCTATGAGTCAGTCCTGACTCTTGGTGACCCAGAAGCTCCTGGGTTTTCTTGGCAGTATCATTGGAAGTAGATTGCCAGGCCTTTCTTCTGAGGCAATGGAGAGTTAAGTGACTTGCCCAAGGCCACAAGGAGTGCTAGTGGGAATTGAACCCTGGTTGCTTGGTTACCAAGCCAGTGTTCTAACCACTAGACTACTCCTCCACTCTAGCAGTAGATTTATCCTCCTAATTAAAGAGTTAGACAGGCAGCTCCTCTATTGCCAAAGCCATTGCACAGGTACTAGATGCCCTAGAAGAGTCTTCGGGCTTACACGCTCTACAATTAACTTTCAGATTCCCACCCCCCCCCCCCCTCAAAAAATGAAGCAAATTGTATAAGTAAATGCATAATTGAGTGATTTCTTTCAGGATGCTTAAGCAGGGACGGTAAAATAGCCTACCTGAATGATTTGAAAACTAGTTAAAAATGTATTAAGTCTAATAAAAAAACTATCATCCTATTTTTTGTTCTCTTTTTATTTATCATCCATTAAAGTGGACTAATATGGCAACCACACTACATTGCATTTACAATGTAGGGCCAAGATAAAATTAAAAGTGGAAAAATAATTCTAAAATAACTTAAAGGAGGGGGGGAGGGGGGATGTCTAGTAAAGACAAACTTGAAATGTTTTTTGCTTATTTGTTCTACTTAACAGGTTTTCAATTGATGGACCATTTTGCTCTGTTTTATTGCAGTTTATTGCTTTTAAAATGTTTAATGCGTCCTTTTTAGTATTATATGCTTGATGGTCTTTGCTGATACACAAGGATTTAGAACTTAGTAACATAAGCCTGTTCTTGATAGCACCAACATTAACATTTTATAGGGTACTAAAATAGCTTTAAAGTAGTGTTGTTTCATTCCTCTGAAGTAACTGGCAGGATTTAACTTGAAAAAAAAGCAGATCCCAGCTTGCAGCAATCTAAGAGCAAACATGATTTCAACTCTCAGTCAGTTCTATTTGCCACACTAATATTAAACTTCTGTAAGAAAGACAGGAATGTTTCATTTGTGATACTCCTCAATCAAAGGCCTTCAGAGGTAGGAATGCATCCGAACAAAAGGTTTGAGCATATCTTCAGAAGTGCATCTTGATGAGATCTAGTCACAAAGACCACTTCTGGAAGCATGAAACAGGGTAGTCCTGCAGAGCACTTCTTGTTACAGCTTTGCACTATCATTAAAGTAAGATGTCAAACATTAAAGACACTTTCCTCCTATCTGCCTGCATCAGTGGGTGATCCAAGAAGTCATTTCCACACACTGAAGCACTTTATACCTGGAAGACTTTAACAATTTGTTTTCTTCTTATGGAATTTTCTTAGAAGTGAAAATCAACATACACTATGCAGAAGGATAATTAAATGATAACAAAACTAGTGAACCTTATTTAGCAGGCTGCAATGCAGATATATTGCATTAAGGTTGAAATATTATATATATTTTTTCTTTACATTATTTTCAGACATCAACTGCTACTGTCAATGTGGTGGTGACAGATGTGAATGACAATGGCCCAGTCTTTGACCCTTATTTGCCTAAAAATCTGTCTGTCCAAGAGGAAGAAGTGAATGCATTTGTGGGTCAAGTAAAAGTAAGTGATACATACTGTAACTGAGGTGCACAATGAAAAATGTTAGCAAGTGAATGTGTAGTAGCTTTCCAGGATGTCATTACTTTTATGGGCTTTTTGTGGGTTAGTGTTTTTTTAATCAAGAGTCCAGTGCAAACAGAAACTGGATTAGACTAGATAGAATTTGCATGCATAGAAATAACCCTACATACTCAAAGTTTATAGCTTATTAAGACTTGCTATACTGCCTCTTGCTTGTACATCAAAGCGTTTTCGCTTGTACATCGAAGTTCAGATGGAAATAAATTACTTCTAATATCTCCAGTATAAACAATGTTGACTTCAGAGATCTGAAGCCCCATTTTACATCAAACATTCAGGGAAGAATTGAGACTATTAGGTCAGGACAGGTTAGCTTTCTCCTGTATTTTAAAAGGGGCTCTGCCAAACACAAAGAGACACATTTCAATCTGGCCGTCCAGCCCGACCAGATGTGGTACATGCAGGCCGGGCCCCCATTCTGATTGGCCTGTACACCCAGCCACATGTCCAGCTACATCAGTCAGGCTCCTGAATGGAGCCATGAATGCCAGCTGCCACAAAAATCCTTCATTCCCTGCAGATGGACCCCTTCATCCAGTCTCCCATGGTCCAGCTGCGGGAAACTTCTTGTACCCTCTACCTTTCTTTCCAGGCCCGGCAGCATGATCCTGCGACATCCAGGAGGGGAATAAGTCCCCCGTCTAAGTTCACAGCCCTGGACATACAAGGCCGACCTCTCAGCCCTGTACACCCTGGGTCGCAACCACCCATGCCCCGCCCTCACTCTGCCTCCAGAATGCCCCCTCCCGCCCCTGCTAGTCCTCCCCATACAAGCACACTGTTTGTATGGGGAGGCCTTAGCCAGGGCCAGTAGGGGAGGAATAGCAGGGATGGATGTCCAAATGACCATCCTTCCCCGCTATTCGCTGTTCAGAATGACCCCCAAAGACTCTTGTAGAATACTCTAAAGACATGCAGATGTGCAGGTGTATTTGCTAGGACATACTTTTGGAACAGCAATTTTATAAATAAATTGGAAAAGTGGCTCAAACTCTTATAGTAGTTTTGCCCCCCCCCCACAACCCCGCCCCCCCATCTCTTATTAGAGTTTCCCCAGTTGATCCTGCCTCATTGAAAACCTGGGTTCAAAATGACATCTCTGACTCATAGCATTAGCCTTGTGGTGCTACTACTAGTGTCAAGCTGTGAAATAAGGAGTGTACACCTCTTCCTGATAGACCATCAGAGAAACCCATAGTAAGAGGAGGGAATGTTGGATAGGCAGTGATGGTCTTGGGGGTCCATGGAGTGGAGTTGTTGTGATTATCTCAGGAGAGGGGGCTCTGAGGGGATGTTGGGAAGTGGTTTGTTGATGTAAGGGGGCTGTCCAGGGGGTAAGGGTACTATTGGTCTTTGCACCTGCCTTTTCAAGCTGTCACGTGCACATGCCTTGGGGCAGATGCAAAAGTTGATGTAGATATATTTTAACCTAAGCATGGCTTTCCATCATAAACCACACCCAGCCCACACCCCACTACACTCTTGAAATCACTACATCATAAGGGTTCTACATGTGCAGATAGCAGCTTTTCAATATCACTGTTTGCATGGGTATGCAATCTAGATGAGTACATGCTACCATTTACATGTCTAGATGCTACTGAAATGACCTCCTAGGACCCTTAATTATGAATACAGATGAAAGATTGGCCTTTTAATACTGCATGTGATATCAATGTTGTTACTGCAGTTTTTTCAGTAGTATGCCATAAGTTAAAAGCAGGTAGAATGAATTCCTTCCCAGAGTGTTCACTGCCCGAGGCAATAATCTGATGAACAATTTATATCCCTAATCCAGTTTTAGTTTCCATGGTTATCACTGCTTCAATGATATGAAATTATTTTAACGTGATGCAAACATTATGAGCATCCTATTTATGCCATACAGTATGAATGTTATATGTATTGAGGCCCATTCCGACATGTGCGTCTCCAGGCTGTCCGAACGTTCAGACATCCGGACTGCCCAGAGATGAACTTGATCCCGCTCCCACGGGGGTTAGATATCCCCATGGGAGCAGAATTGCATCACAGAGGCTGGACATCCGGGAGGTGCCCCAATTTAGGCACCCCGGACTTCCAACAACTTCCCTGGCAAGCTCAGCCAGGCTCCTTCATGGAGCTGCAGTGCAATGTCATCTCGTTGCCATGGTTCCATGCAGTAGTTGTGTTCCCTGGCAGCAACGGTATCTGGCCTGTTCCCTGCAGCCTGACCCCTGATCGGGCCTCCCATGGCCGGGGTCAAGCTGTGGGAACCCCTGCACTCCCTCACCTCCTTGTCGCCCCTCGGCACCGCCATCCCCTGATGTCCAGGGGGACTTATTCCACCTCCAAGGTGGAATCTTTATCTTTATTCCATTTTTTTGATATACCACCCTTCGAAAAACAACAGAGTGGTTTACAGAAGAGCTAAATGCACATTGCCAGGAAAAGGAAAAGAACACCCTAGTTTTGATAGGACAGAGAAAAACAAAAACAAAGGGAGAAACGAGACAGTGAGAGGAAACAGGCAGCAAGAGAGACAAGGGAAACCTCAGCTAGGGCAGGGGGAGGGGGGAGAGAAGATTAGAGGCGGTGCAGAAAAGATGTGTTTTTTTTTTTTTTTAACAGAGCCTTGAACTTGATGAAGGAAGGCTTGGGGCAGAGGTCAGGGGGGAGAGAATTCCAGAGCTTAGGACCAAAAAAGAAAAATACAGAGCTGCAAATTGATTCAAGGTGAGCCAGGGAGGGAGAGGGGAGAGACGCACGGTTTGCATGGATTTGCCGTAGGGAGTGGTGAGAGGTATGAAGATGGACTATGTCAGAGATATACTGAGGAGAAGTGAAAAGAATAGCCTTGTGTACAAAGGTGAGAATCTTAAACTGAATCCTATAGACAACGGGTAGCATGTGGAGCTAGATAAGCAGAGGCGTAATGTGATCAGTACGGCGGGCATACATGACAATACGGGCAGCTGTGTTTTGTAGTAACTGAAGTCTGCAGAGTTCATACTGTGGGGAGGCCAGCAAGAGCAACATTACAGTAATCTATCCTGTTCATAATGAGTGAAATGAGGAGAGTAATTAGAGAGGGTGTGGCAAGGAAAGGTTGGCTGGCACAGATTTGACACAGGGAACAGAAAGAATGACGGATCACTGAGGAAACCAGGGCTCCACACATCAAACAGTAGGTAAGGATTTGAGGGTTTCTTTGTTTGGTTTTTTTATTACATTGCTAGCTCTCTGACTGGGAGCTCTTAAAAGGGTTTTGTGTATATTTTTTAAAGCAATGTTACTTTCATTTTTGCTGTTTTAGGGGAACTTTACTTGAGCACAGAAGGTTGCTGAACTCTGTAACCTCCTCAGGTTCAGAAACTGCTAACACCTAATCAGGTGTTAGTTCTCTCCCTACCCACCCCGACTCCCACCCACCCCTAGTGAGCAGTCTTGCTTTGTAGGGCACCTCCCCCTTTAACAAATCACAGTGAATTGGACCAGCACATTTTGGATATAATTAAAGAGATTTAACTGCTTTTTCTCTGAAAGGACAGCTGCGAAACCAGCTGGTACTTGGTAGATCTCTCTCTTTTGCTTTAACAGATACCTAAGCTCCACAAACAGAACAATGGCTGGGAAAAATCGTATTGCTAAAGCTGTTGCCCCCGTTACAGCTTCTGCCTCGGTCCAGACAGAGGTCCTAATGCCAGTTGAAGAACCGGTTCCATGCGCAGGGTGCCTGCATTCTGAAGCTCTGAGGAAACAAGTGGAGGAACTCAGAGAGGAGGTGACAAGGCTGAGGAGCATTCAAGACAGTGAGAAGTACATTGATGAGATGCTTCTTGCAGTAACCAGGCTCTCCAGCACAGGAGAAGATGGGTGCCAACAGAATGTCGATGGTTGGACAAAAGTCACCAGAGCCTGCAAAATCACCAATCCAACTTCTCCAGCCCTTGAATTGAAGAACCATTATGCAGCCCTGGAAGTGGAGGAGGTGAAAGCATCCCTGGAAAGGGAAGAACCAGAGTTCAAGTACCCCATAGTTGCGGAATCAGTGACCAGAAGGAAACGAAGGGTAGTGGTGGTTGGAGACTCTCTTCTGAGGGGTACTGAGGCGTCCATCTGCCGACCAGACTTGATGTCCAGAGAGGTATGCTGTCTGCCTGGTGCCAAGATCCAAGATGTTACGGAGAGTTTGCCGAGACTCATCAAGCCCACTGACTATTACCCAATGTTGCTAATCCATGTTGGAACAAATGATACTGCCAGGTATAACTCGGAACGTATCAAAAGTGACTTCATGGCTCTGGGACAGAGGGTGAAGCAGGTAGGTGCACAGGTGGTGTTCTCTTCAATCCTCCCTGTTGAGGGTAAAGGCCAAGGCAGAGAGGCTCGCATCCTGGAGATGAATGCATGGCTGCGTGGATGGTGTCTTCGAGAGCATTTTGGTTTCCTAGACCATGGGATGCTGTTCCAAGGGTTGCAGAGCAGAGATGGCATCCATCTGTCCAAGAAAGGTCAACGCATCTTTGGTAGTAGACTGGCTAATCTACTGAAGAGGGCTTTAAACTAGATTCGTTGGGGATGGGTGAAGAAAGCCCCCAGGTAAGTGAAAGCCCCCAGGTAGGTGATACATTAAATACCTTTATGGAAATGGGTAACAGGGGTAATATATGGAAAGCAGTATGTATTAATGCCCGTAGCATGGGAAATAAGATCCCTGAAGTTGAAGCTTTGGTGGGAGTGGCTGACTTGGATTTAGTGGCAGTTACAGAAACATGGTTCACAGAAAACCATGACTGGGATGTAACTATACCTGGCTATACTTTATTCAGAAAGGACAGGGTAGGAAGAAGGGGAGGAGGAGTGGCACTATATGTAAAAACTACTATTAAAGCTTTGGAATTACAGAGCTTAAAAGGGAGAGAGGAGGCATTGTGGGTTTAAACTAGAAAGAGGGAAAGAGAAATCTATTTGCATTGGTGTGATATACAGACCTCCCTCACAAGAGGAAGAGGTGGACAGAGAGTTAATTGAAGACATACGCAGCATTGCTAGGAAAGGGGAAGTGCTACTGCTAGGAGATTTCAATATGCCAGATGTTGATTGGCACATTCCTGTTGCAGTATCATCTAGAAGTAAGGAGATCCTGGATTCTCTACAGGGAGAACTATTCAGGCAATTGGTAACAGAACCCACACGTGAAGGGGCCATACTGGACTTGGTGCTTACCAATGGTGAAAGTGTTTCTGATGTTGTAGTGGGAGATCATTTTGCATCCAGTGATCACCAGATGGTGTGGTTCAGTATTAGGACTAGGGCTGTTAGAATCCATTCCAAGGTGAAGATCTTAGACTTTAGGAAGATTAACTTTGCGAAGATGGGCCAATACCTCAGGGAGTCGTTAGTGGGATGGGAACAGCTGGGGGATGTAGAAAAACAGTGGGCAAAACTGAAAGGGGGTATTTTAAAGGCAACCAACCTTTTTGTTAAAATGGTAAATAAAGGCAAAAGGAACAGGAGACCGCTATGGTTTTCGAAGGAAGTAGCTGAAAAAGTGAAGAAAAAGAGGGAGGCCTTCATGAAATACAAGAGATCACAGAGAGAGGAAGACAGGCATCTGTATTTGGAAAAACTTAGAGAAGCTAGCAAAGTAGTCAAGAAGGCAAAGATTCAAAAGGAGGCGGAACTAGCCAATGCAATAAAATGGGGGGATAAGACATTTTTCAGATATATTAGTGAGAAGAGGAAGGGCAAAAGTGGTATTGTCAGACTCAAGGGTGCAGGGGGGGGAATATGTAGAAGCTGATAAGGATAAAGCGGAATTGCTTAACAAATATTTTTGTTCTGTGTTCACAGATGAAGAACCAGGAGCAGGACCTCAGAAAACACCCACAAATAGGAACAGAAGCGAGGGACATCTTGAACAATTTAAAAAAGACTGTGTTCGTGAGAAACTAGCTCAACTTAAAGTAGACAAAGCGATGGGACCGGATGGGATACACCCTAGAATACTGAGGGAACTTGGGGACGTTCTAGCAACTCCACTGACTGACCTTTTCAATGCCTCGTTGGAGTCGGGAGTGGTGCCAAAGGACTGGAGAGAGGCTCATGTGGTGCCTTTACACAAAAGCGGAAGTAGTAAGGATGTGGTTGAAAACTACAGGCCGGTTAGTTTAACTTCAGTGGTGAGTAAATTATTGGAAACGCTGCTGAAAGAGAAAATAGTGAGGTTTCTGGAGTCCGGCGGATTACAGGATCCGAGGCAGCATGGATTCACCAGAGGCAGGTCTTGTCAGACAAATCTGATTGATTTCTTTGACTGGGTGACCAGGGAGTTGGACCGAGGGAGAGCTCTAGATGTGGTGTATTTAGATTTCAGTAAAGCCTTTGACACTGTTCCTCACAGGCGACTTATAAACAAACTGAGCACCCTAGGGATGGATCCTAAAGTTACTGCTTGGGTTAGAAATTGGTTGGGTGGGAGGCGACAAAGAGTACAAGTAAATGGAGCTCACTCTGAGGAGAAGGATGTTACCAGTGGTGTGCCCCAGGGATCTGTCCTTGGTCCGATTCTTTTTAACATCTTTGTTAGTGATATAGCAGAAGGGCTGTCGGGTAAGGTTTGCCTCTTTGTGGATGATACCAAAATCTGCAATAGAGTAGACACCCAGGAAGGTGTAGATAACATGAGGAGGGTTCTAGCTAAGCTTGAAGAATGGTCTAGAATTTGGCAGCTGGGATTTAATGTTAAAAAATGTAAGGTCATGCATTTGGGCTGCAGCAATCCAAGGGAGCAATACAGTATAGGAGGTGAAGTACTTTTGTCCACTAAAGAAGAGCGGGACCTAGGCGTGGTTGTGTCTGATGATCTTAAAGTAGCTAAACAGGTAGAAAAGGCGACTGCAAAAGCTAGAAGGATGCTTGGGTGCATACGGAGAGGAATGGCTAGCAGAAAAAAGGAGGTGATAATGCCTCTGTATAAGTCTTTGGTGCGACCTCATTTGGAGTATGGTGTGCAATTCTGGAGACCGCACCTTCAAAAGGATGTGAACAGGATGGAGTCGGTGCAGAGGGTTGCTACTAAAATGATTAATGGGCTTCATTATAAAGCATATGAGGACAGACTTAAGGATCTTAATATGTACACCTTAGAGGAAAGGCGGGATAGAGGTGATATGATTGAGATGTTTAAATACCTCCGTGGCATAAATGTTCAGGGGGAGAGCCTCTTTCAATTGAAAGCAAGTTCTGCTACGAGGGGACATGGGATGAGGGTGAAGGGAGATAGATTCAGGAGTGATATGCGGAAATATTTCTTTACGGAAAGAGTAGTGGATCCGTGGAATAGTCTCCCAGTGGAGGTAGTGGAGATGAGGACAGTAACTGAATTCAAAAAAGCATGGGACCAACACAGAGTATCTCTAAAGGTAAAAAGTGGACTGTTGTAGTTGTTGTTATGGAAGGACAGACTAGATGGGTCTTGTGGTCTTTTTCTGTCGTCATGTTTCTATGTTTCTATGAAATGGCAGGGCTGAGTCCAGGGTTACACCGAGGTAGTGGAACATGGATACCAGAGGGAGGGGGGAGGATGAAATAAAGGGGGCCAAGGAAGGGTTAAGGTTGCCAAACGTCAACCAAATACATGTGTTTTAGTTAGGTTAAGGTGGACAAAATTTGAGGATAGCCAGGAATCAATGCATGAGAGACAGTTATTAAGGGGTGAAATATCAGGGGCAGAAGGGTCAATATGGTGCAGTAGAATGATGTCATCTGCATAATAATATACAGAGACACAGTGCTGTTGAACCAGAAGAGTGAGAGGGGCCAGGACAATGTTAAACAAGAGTGAAGCAAGAACAGACCCCTGGGGGACACCACAGGACAGGGGGGTGATTGGTGAGGAGGAGGAGCTAACCTGAACAGAGAATGGAGGAAAGAAAATAGCGGAACCATGTGAGGACAGTCCCTCCGATCCCAGTGTCTGAAAAGCGAGAGAGGAGGGTGACATGAAAGGCAGAGGACAGATCCAGTGAGACAGCGATAGACTAAAGTCCATGGTCATGAGAAGAGTACAGTTCATTAAGAAAGGAAAGAAGAATAGTCTCAGTGCTATGCCCAGGGTGAAAACCTGATTGACAAGGGTGTAATGTGAGGGTGGTGTCGAGGTGAGAAGAGAGTTGTAAGAAAACCAACTTCTCTAAGAGCTTAGAGAGAAAAGGGAGGTTAGAAATGAGGCACCGATTTGCAGGGGAGAAGGGGTTAAGGGAGGTCTTTTTGAGGATGGGTAGGATAATAGCATGCTTCCAGGGGGTAGGAAAGAGGCCAGAGGAGAAGGTAGAGTTAAAAATAGCAATAACAATTTGTAGAAGGGCGAGGGAGGGTTTGCAGAGTCAGGAAGAAGGAATCCGGTTAAATGGGCAGATCATCTTGTGAGTGGAGGAAAGTGCTTTAGACAGCTGAACAGGGGAGATGGGGAGAATTGAGAGCCAGCAATGAGAGAGGAAGGAGATTGCAGGTGGGGAGACAGGGGAGGGGGAGGAAGGGGTGGGGGCAGGCGGTGAAAGCGGAGCAAAGGACATGGACCTTATCGCTGAAATAGGTTGCCAGGAGAGCGGGGTCGGGAGGGGCAGAAGGAACGGCTGGGGTGGGGGAAGTATAAGAGGCTGAAGTGTGGAGAAGAGAAAATAGCTGGCTGGAGGAGCCAGAGGCAGAGGAGATGAGATTGGTGTAGTAAGTGCGTTTGGTATCATGAACTGAGGAACGGTAAAGAGAATGATGGTAACAAAAGTGAGCCATGGATTCCCCAGAGGAGTGCTTGTGCCGCAGGTGCTCAGCATGACGGAGGCGAGAGTGGGGCAGGAGGAGGCCAGGGTGATACCAAGAAACTGCCAGCATGGTTTAAAGGTGAGGTCAGAGAGGCTGTTGTTGCCAAAAAAGCATCTTTCAGGAAATGGAAAAAAGAGCCGAACGACGAAACCTGGAAATAGCACAAGCACTGGCAAATCAAATGCAAGGCATTGATAAGGCAGGCAAAGAGAGAATTTGAGAAGAAGCTTGCTGCGGAAGCAAAAACGCGAAATAAAGACCTTTTCAAGTACATTCGTAGCAAAAAACCTGTGAGAGAGTCAGTTGGTCCATTAGATCAGTGGTCCCCAACCCAGTCCTATGGGGCCCACCGGCCAGTCAGGTTTCCGGGATATCCCTAATGACTATGCATGAGATATATATGCATTAGAGATATCCTGCCAACCTGACTGGTTTGTGGCCCTCCAGGGCTGGATTTGGAGACCCCTGCCTTACACCTCTGTCATTTAAGATTGTGAGTGGGCAAGGTGCAGATGTCCAAGACATCAAAAAGGTTAGATAGAATTTGTCACAGTCCTCCTCACTTCTCACCACCACCAAAAAATTGTCTATTAGACAACGTTTTGGTGGTGGTGAGAATCGAGGAGGAATGTGACACATTCTATATACCCTTTTGATATCTAGGACATCTGTACCTTGCCCACTCACAATCTTAAATGACAGAGGTATAAGGCAGGGGTCTCCAAATCCAGCCCTGGAGGGCCACAAACCAGTCAGGTTGGCAGGATATCTCTAATACATATATATCTCATGCATTGTCATTAGGGATATCCCGAAAACCTGACTGGCCGGTGGGCCCCATAGGACTGGGTTGGGGACCACTGCATTAGATGATAAAGGGGTTAAAGGAGCACTAAGAGACGACAAGGCGATAGCGGAGAGACTGAATGAATTCTTTGCTTCGGTCTATACTGAGCAAGATGTAGCGATGTTACCCATGACTGTAGTGGTATTTAATGGTGCGGAAGAATTGAAGGAAACATTGATACATCGGGAAGATGTCTTACAACTATTAGATAAACTGAAGAGTAGCAAATCGCCTGGGCCAGATGGTATACATCCAAGGGTGTTGAAAGAACTGAAATATGAGATTGCAGAACTGCTATCAGTAATCTGTGAACTATCATTAAAATCATCTCTAATACCTGAAGATTGGAGGATCGCCAATGTAACACCAATTTTTAAAAAGGGTTCCAGGGGTGATCCGGGAAACTACAGACCGGTGAGCCTGACGTCAGTACCGGGAAAAATGGTAGAAACCATCATAAAGAATAAAATCACTCAGCATGTAGATAGTCACGACCTAATGGGAGACAGCCAACATGGCTTTAGACAAGGAAGATCTTGTCTTTCTAATCTGGTATGTTTTTTTGAAGGAGTGAATAAACAGGTGGACAAAGGTGAGTCGGTTGATATTGTTTATCTGGACTTTCATAAAGCCTTTGACAAGGTCCCTCATCAGAGACTTTTGGCAAAACTAAAGAGTCATGGGATAGGAGGCAATGTACTACTGTGGATCAGGAACTGGTTAAAAGATAGAAAGCAGAGGGTAGGGCTAAATGGCCAATTTTCCCAATGGAGAAAGGTGAATAGTGGTGTACCCCAGGGATCTGTGCTGTGTCCGCTGCTTTTTGACATATTCATAAATGACCTGGAAAGTGGGATAACGAGTGAGGTTATCAAATTTGCAGATGAGACAAAACTATTTAAAGTTGTTAAAACCCAAGAGGATTGTGAAAAATTGCAAGAGGATCTTGATAAATTGGAAGACTGGGCATCAAAATGGCAGATGAAATTTAATGTGGACAAGTGCAAGGTTATGCACCTAGGGAAGAACAACCCAAACTATGGTTACACGATGCAAGGTTCCACATTAGGAACCACCACCCAGGAAAAAGATTTAGGCATCATTGTGGATACCATGTTAAAACCCTCGGCCCAGTGTACAGCAGCGGCCAAGAGAGCAAATAGAATGCTAGGTACGATAAGGAAAGGAATGGAAAATAAAACAAAAGATATTATAATGCCTCTATATCGTTCCATGGTGAGACTGCACCTTGAATACTGTGTGCAATTCTGGTCGCCGTACCTTAAAAAGGATATAGCGATTTTAGAAAAGGTACAGAGAAGAGCCACCAAAATGGTAAAGGGGATGGAAGGATACTCCTATGAAGAAAGTCTAAAAAGGTTAGGGCTCTTTAACCTGGAAAAGAGACGACTGAGGGGAGATATGATAGAAGTCTATAAATTAATGAACGGAGTGGAACGGGTAAACGTAGATCGATTGTTTACCTTATCAGAATATAGAAAGACTAGGGGACATGCAATGAAGCTACAGGGTAAACTATTTAAGACTAATAAAAGAAAATATTTTTTCACTCAACGTGTAATCAAACTCTGGAATTTGTTACCGGAGGATGTAGTAAAGGCTGTTAGTGTAGCTGGGTTTAAAAAAGGTTTGGACAAGTTCCTGGAGGAAAGGTCCATAAACCATTATTAAGAAGTGACCGAAGATATCAATGCTTGACCCAGTACAAGCATTGTGGAACTTATGTCTCTTGGGGAAACTGCTAGGTACATATGACCTAGATTGGCCACTGTTGGAAACAGAATACTGGGCTTGATGGACCTTGGTCTGACCCAGTATGGCATATCTTATGTTCTTATGTTCTTATGTGGTTGGACTGATGAGTGCGAGGGACCAGATGTCGTGGAGCAAGTGCATTGAAGGTGGAGAGCAGGGAGGAGTTCCAGACCTGGACTAGCTGATGAAGAAGGAGAGAGTAAAAACCAGGTGCAAAGATGGTGTCTGCAGAGGGGAAATGCTGGAGACTGGTAGGTGTGATCCGGTGCAAGGATATGAAGGGAGGGGGCAGGGCGTGGAAGATGGCAGGAAAAGTGGAAGATCTGACCTCAGAATCCTCCCTGTACGTCCAGTGTCACGTTCCCGTTCCCGCCCCCGCCCGCTCTCACTCCTCCCCTGGCCCATCCCCTCCCGCCCAGAAACAGAACTCCCCACACAAGTCAGCTATACGTGTGGGGAGCTCTGTGGCTGCCAGTACAAACCGGTCATTTAGCGGGTGTGGATGTCTGGATCGGACATCCAGACCCACTAAATGAGGATCGGAATGACCCCCATTGCTTTTTATGGTACATCATTTGTACTGTGCTGACATTGTGAGTATCCTATTTGAGTGTTCTAGCGGTCTGCCTATGTAAGGTACTGTATAGCATTTGTATTTGGATGTCATTGTATCATATTCTTTTTAACTGAATGTTCTACTATGCTTTTTCAAGGTATGCATTACTGACTTGCCATATATATTATTGCCTACTTCCAAGTTTATCTGACTGTTCTAATTGTCTATTAGAAAAAATTATACCCAAAACCCGGTGGAAAAAAATCACAGAAGCAAAACCCGGGATTCAATAATAAACCATAATTGTGAAGCAATCAGTATTTTTTTGTCAGAGCAGCTAGCACAATAAGGGGAAAAGTAACTACCCCAAACCACCATAGCCAATCCTTTTAATCAAATATGTCATAAAAAATATTTTAACCAGTGTTTAAAGGTACACTTATCTGAATCACTGTATAGAGACTACTCATTGCTTTACAGATCTGCATTGGCGGGTTTTAGATTTTGTTCCGGTGAATCCACGGGGGGGTGATTGGCTTAGAACTTTACAAATCTTGGAACAACGCTGGATCTACCGCTTGAATGCTGTTACTCCTCGGGGGTTAAACCAACAAATAGACTGGCATACTATTCTTTGACTTATGCTCTGACCTATCACTTTTTGATCTATTTACTGCTTTTTGAGTGACGATCAGTTTTGGCGGCGCTGAATAGTGCTCCTCCCCCTTACTCTCTGATTGGTCTTTGAGTGATTTTGGGCTGGTACTCATCTAGGCATCTGTAATTCTTTCATGATAAAAACCATTGGTTTGAAGACGCTCTTCAAGGCTGCTTCGGCTGGACAAGGCTGGAACCTGATGCAGGGGAAATGTTTTATACCCCGAAACGTGTCACGTCGTTTATGATGCTAGCTGATTAGTCTTCACAGCCTGTTTCTACGTGTTAACATTTGGCACTGCGTTTTTGTGGCGGGAATTGAACACCGCTGACATTTCCAGATAAGTGTACCTTTAAACACTGGTTAAAGTATTTTTTATGACATATTTGATTAAAAGGATTGGCTACGGTGGTTTGGGATAGTTACTTTTCCCCTTACTGTGCTAGCTGCTCCGAAAAAAAAATATTGATTGCTTCACAATTATGGTTTATTATTGAATCCCGGGTTTTGCTTCTGTCTCTAATTGTCTATTAAGCAGATATGGTGGTCAATTTGCTATTGTATCTGTCATGCATCACCATGTAAATCTCTTAATAAAGGCAGTTAATAAATCCTATTCAAAAAATAAAAATAGTCAGAGACAAGGCTGAATTTTATTTTTTTGGTGCCCGTGCCTACTTGCATTGGCTAGTTTCCAGCAAAGATTAGGGATGCACATTTGTTTATTGTTCATTTGGTTTGTCTGGTGCTCTTTAAAAACTGTAGCATGCACTAAATTGATTTAACATGTATCAGCCTACAAATTTATGTCAATTATTTTGAGTTAAAAAGGTCAAACTCTTGTTAAAAAAATTATTAGTAAAATAAACATGTGAAATGAACAAAAAATCCAAAACTCAGGAAAAAACCCAAACAAATGGAAAACAAATGAAATTTGTTTCTGTATGCACCTTCCTAACTAATATATATTTATGTTGGACACTAGGCAGTGCTACTATTCTTTCGTTTTCAGTACCTACTTTTATGAATTCCACTGGATATTTTTTTTCTTTTATCATGAATTTTTTTTCTAATTTTGTTTTGTTTTTTTAAAAAGCCTTTCAATTTGGGTTGTGTTGCCAATAGTACTGTGAGGGTCTACACTGTCAGGGAGTATGGTGAAGAGACTAGACCAAAGAGCAGAATGGAGCAAGAACCAAGAATTGAACAGGAATCAGATGAGGAATAGGGAATGGGTTTGGAGCACGAGTCAAGCATAGGAGAAGTCTAGCAGAAGTGTCTACCTAGTGATAGTGATAACACAGGTCAGGCCCACCAAGAGCTGTTGTACCTGGGCTTCCTTATATATATAGTGGCTGAGAAGATACATCTCTTCCTGGTCTAGTAGACTTCTCTGGGGGGGGAGGGAGCAGGCTTCCACTTCTGGTCTCTGAATCTCAAAAAAGATATAGCGGCATTCACAAAAATACAGAGGACAACAAAAATGATAAAGGAGATTGGAATGACTCTCCTATGAGGAAAAGCTAAAGAGGTTAGAGCTCTTCAGTTTGGAGAAGGGATGGCTGAGGGGAGATTTGACAAAGGTCTATAGAATACTGAGTGGAGTGCAATGGGTAAACTTGAATCAATTATTTACTATTTCAACACCTACAAGGACTCTGGGGCATGCTATGAAGCTGCAAAGTAGTATATCTAAAACAGATAAGTGAACATATTTTTTCTCTCAACATATAATTAAGCTTTGGAACTCATTGCCAGCCAGTGTGGTAAAAGCAGGTAGTGTAGGTGGGTATAAAAAGGTTTGGACAAAAGTTTCATAAGCTGTTATTAAGGTAGACTGAGAGAAAACTACCGGCTATCCCTGGAGAAGAAGGACACTGGGCTTGATGGATCTTTGGCCTGGCCCAGTATGCACTTCTTATATTCTTATGTGCCCTGATAATGTTTCTTGGAATTGGCTTTAACAGGACGCGTCCTCAATAGCTACAGCCCCTAGTTGCTGACCTTTGGTTTAGAGCAGGGATGGCGAACCAATGGCATGCGTGCCCAAGGTGGCATGCAGGAAACAATGTTTGGCATGTGGCAACTAGCAGCATATCCTCTTTATTTTTTCCATGATAACAATAAATACATAGTAATAATTCTGTAATTGAATCTATAGTAACTTTCACTGGCAGAGCTTGTTATTTTTACTATTAAAATAACTGAAACATTCAAAATCTTTTTTTAAAACAAACAGTGAATAAAAATGGCATTATAAGGATGGGGGAATCTCTTATGCCGATGTTTGGTGCCGGCTGATTGGTGCGAGAACAACCGTTTTGGAATCCTAGTATCTGGATGATAAGAGAGGACAATGGTTGTCCTTAGCTCTGATTGTGTGTTTTCTTCTGTTGCATGTATGTTTACACTGGGTTATAAATTTATAAGAATAGTAAATACTGTATGCAGATTAACATGGCTTGAATATGTTTTATATCAACTTTTTAACAGAATTAGAACAACATTAATAAACGTCAATATGCTGTGCATAAATTGCCACTGGCACACAAGTTCATTTTTTACGAATATTCCTGTCGACATGCTTTCAAAAAGGTTCACCATCCCTGGTTTAGAGGGCCATGGGTTTGCATCCTTGCAGACCTCACAAATGAATATTCTTTGATAGATTGTATATTATATGTTTTACAACTATCACACTGTGAGTTATATAATTATATTAAATATAGCTTTACAGCGAATAATTTTTTATTTGATTTATAAAATGACCTCCATAAAGAGACTGCATGGACAATGAATGGCAAATTACATTGACAGTCATAATTAGAACATTTCTTAGATGGAATTGATTCTTTTGTGACAGGGTACAGAAAGCATTTCTAATGGTTTGTGGACACAGGAAACATTTGCCACATAGAAAATGGCCCTCAAACCCTGATTGATAGAGCAGTTCCCTTGGCTTAAGGACTGGGAAAACAAGTTTATTATTTTTATTTAACTAGGCTTATATACTGCCTTTCTACCAGTCAAAGCAGTGTACATTCAGGTATGGTATATACATTTTTCCCTTGTACCTGAAAGGCTCACAGTCTGTGTTTTTGTACCTGAGGCAATAGAGGGTTAAGTGGCTTGTCCAAGGAGCACCTGTGGGATGAGAAACCCCAGTCCTTCAAGCCCACGTTCTCTGTCCTCTAGCAGGATTTGAACCCTGGACCCTCTGGCCCAAGGTAACTTGCCCCAAACACTAGGGCACTCCTCCGTATTGTTCCAATATTGTTCCCTATTGATGGTTCCAATTCTCTCCCCTCATATAAGCCAGTGTCCCCTGATAATCATGTTAATGAGTTGTGTAGTGCCTAACAACCTTATTGAACAGATTAACTCTGTTTTTTGTATATCCCTAGAGCTTCATAATAATTACTACCTTTGTTTTCTAAACGACAACTGCTTCTGCAGTCAATCAACTTCCAAAGAGAAACACTATGATTTAAAATTCCTTTCTAATGCAACACATTTTTCCTTAATGGAGCTTTCTGAGGTGATGTTGCTGGCACATCTGATGAGACTGTATACCTAGCCAGTAAGATCAGATAATTTTGTCAATATCTGTTGTTATTTTTACATTTTTTATGAATTGTCTTTTGTTTGCGGAAAGAATAGACTTCTCGGGGTTTATAGTACTAGTAGGGGCCTGTTTACTAAAATGCAGTAAATGTTTGGTATTAATGCAATTTAACAGCAAAATGTACTGTGCATTAGCAGGAAATCAGTCATGCTAAGGTTTTCTGCAAAATAGGGGCATGTCCACATTAACAAAAGAGGAGCATGGTAATTGGCCATTAGTACTTGGTAACAATTGCCACATGGTATGTTATAGGGAAGTGTATGATACTGCATATTAGCTGTTACCATGACTTGCACACTCCTGCCTTTGCCCTCCAGCCTGCTGTATAAGGACAGTTGTCCTTGGCATGATATTCTGAGCTGTGAGGAGGATGGAAAGTAATGGCAATTTAGGAGTCAGAGTGAATTCAGTTAGTCTGCTTCTGAACATGAGTAGAGTATGAGGGTGAGTTAGCATATATTATATGCTGCCCTATGTTTTCTTTTCTGTTTTGGTAGTGATCATTTTTGTGTGTCAGAGGTATGCTGCAGTGTGAAGGGGACAAGGATGGAGAGTGGGAGGTGTGTGAAGACAGGATTGAGAAGGGTGGATCTAGGCGGTGATCCTAGGAAGTTCCACAGGTAAGCCAGGGAAGAACACGGAGTAGTCAGGAAAAGAATAGAGAGGCACATCAGGGACAGAGAGAGTCCCAAGGACTGAGAGTCGGGGGCAAAGAGCAAACATGTAAAGAGGAAGGCCTCAACAGTCAGCTCAGCCTACAGGCCCAAAGACAGAGGTCAGAAGAAGAAGGAGGATATAAGTTGCAGGGAAAAGCAGGCCCCCCACATGCCGGTCAGCTAACCAGCCTATATGAAAAGAACCCTACGCACGCCTTTAGCCATTCAGTGCAGGTGAATCATTTTGTTTTGGAGATAGTGATTTCCAACTATCCTCAGCTGTTTGGCAAGCTGAGCCTCAATATGTCCGCAGCCTCCAAGGAAGCCAGATGGAAAGCCACTGCAAGATCTCTGAGCAGCCTGTGAGTTGCCAAGTACTCTATGAGTCAGCCCACACAGCTGTACCGTGACATGAGAGCCACCATCCTGTCCCTAGTGAGGCAGGGAAAATGTGCAGGTGGTAGAAACAGTGCAGTATTGATTTACAGAAACAGATAATGCCAGTCATCATGAAAATGTTATGCCATTGACAGTTCATAAACATGTGACATTTATTTCTGAGCAGAAAGTCCAAGCACAATTGTGGCTGCATTGTGCCTTCCCAAATGCTGGAAAAGAGCAGAGTTACACAGGATATGTGACTCATGGGTAGACCCTACGATTTTGACCACCACATTTAGAATGATGATTTGAGAATCAAACACCACCTGCACATTCAAGGAATGAAAGTTCTTACATATGCCAAGGTGCCAAGTGTACAATCAATAGATCTCAACCTATTGGTAGGCCAGCAATGATGATAAAGCTCTCACTCAAGCTCCTCACCCCCCACTGCTGCCTCATTAGGGAAAGAAATGCAATACCTAATGTATAGCTAATAGCACCTGGTGGGGACATCAAGAAATGATGGCCTAGTTCATATCTCTCACTGTGGTCACAGAGCTGTTGAAGGAGCTAGAGGCCATAAATTGTAAAGCATGCAGGAACTTCACTATACCAGGTATAATGTGAGACCTGTGAGATGATCGGAGTCAACCTTATACAAGGATATTATAGCCCCTGAATTCAGCCAATAGACGGAGACCACCTGGTCTACGGGAAGAACTAGGAGGGAGGAACAAACTTGAAAGATATGGAGCCATACTTCCCTCCACAGAAGATGTCACTGCTTCCACGCTTGCTGCAGCTCCTGCTCCTAGTCAGGTGCATTGCAGGGCCTGTTAGCTTCTCTTTTTAGCATGCGTAAGAAAGCCTTATATGTACATGGTGTAGTTTATTAGTCAAGCCCTCATATTTTATTACTATGTCTGATTTATCAAGCATTTTTATATATGTAGATAATGCAATTAAACTTTAGTAAATCAGATCTATAGATTTTCTCCAGAGTTTAAATAATTGTGCACATTTTCAAAACCATCTATCATTATACTCTAAAACATTTTTTTTCTAACTTCAATATCAAGTACTTGGCATTGTCTTCAAACAGCAAATTTTCACAATTACTTTGTAATGTAATTTTGCATTTTTATTCCACATAGAAAATAGGTGTATGTTTTTTTCTAAATGCTATTGGCAAACAAGAAAATAAAAATATATTTTATTAAGGAATTATACTACTGTGGGATTAAGTCCTTGGCATCTAACTGTCACATACTTACCTTCCAGGAGCCAGGCTATAAATAGGAAGTAAGCTCAGGCCTTTTCCTGCTTTTATATGGCAGTCTGTCCCAGCTTCATGATGTGGCACTATCTGATTGGTCCCTTCTGATAATCCTATGGACTGATTGAACCATGTAGATATGGCCGGCGCCCATTGCTGCCAAAGCCATCCCTCTCCAGGACATGCAGCAGCTGCAATGGACACAAACAGCCCCGTGACTCTTATCTTTAAACTTTGGCACTGCGGGCCTGTTTGCTTCCACCCCCGTCTCCGATGCTGGATACCGACTTTCTGTCTACAAACATGAAGTCAGCAATGGGTGTCTGCAAACAGCCACATGGTGCCAAAGTTTAAAGATAAGGACGGGCTGTTTGTGGCCATTGCTACCACTGCCTGTCCCGAGAAGGCTAGCACTCTAGATGACCACTGTAAAGGGTCTGCTTCTTGTTGGTCACTCCAGGCCAGGGAAGTCCCAAACCCTCATCTGCGGTATGCTGCTCCAGCTGGCTGGAATCCAGGGGAATAAAACTCACAGACCACACAGAAGGAAAAGTATGCAAGTTTATTCCATAGGGTGGAGGGATTGTCCGTATTTTATACATTATCAGAAACATATTCATACGTCATCCACCCATCTTCTGGGGCCCACTATAGCTTATCAGTAACTATGCAAATACGAGTCATCTCTGAGTAGAACAATCAATTTAGCTTAGCACAGCACATTCCTTTTCCCTACCCACACCAAAATGTACAAAGGGCACATATATAGGATTCTGATTTCCCTTGTGCAGGCCTCCTGTATATGCACTTAAACTAAACATTGTTATTTCCTAACAATCCCCCCTTTGGGCCTGCATAGGCCCACTATAAGAACAGCCTAACAATCTACTGGGCCGTTAAGCAGACATTAACGGGAGGTCAGTGGAGGCATGCACAGGTACATCAGCCACCATGGAAACAGGTGTATAAAAGTACATAAAAGGGGTAGAGCTTTGTAGGCCCTTTCAACAACAGCCAAGAACAAATGAAAATATATAACAAAAAAGAACAAGAATTATAAAACCGTTCAATAGGGCAATAAGCAGCCCTTTGAGACCACCCCAAAGAAAGATACATTAAAACTAGAGACAGTTTACAATGAGCAAGGGACCTAGTCATATCCCAAAGAGGGGCGAGTATACAAGAAAGTAGAAAAAGAAACATGGGGCTGGGTGCAGTTTAAAATATCAAGTACAGTAAACTTCTGCATTTCACACAGATTAGAAGATACAGTAATGAGACATGTTGAGAGAAAAGCTCCAGTTTGTAGCATGCTGCGCACACAAAAGGTAAGGCAGTCTGGACGAGTAGTATTGCCGTATTAACAGTTCCCGAGATGGGCTGAAGGAGGCACCATATGAGTGATAGGAGGAGAAGCAACGCAGTCTTGTGCGTGATGGTCTGAAACGGAAAAAGGCGTCAGAAGGCGGTGCACACTTGATTCTTGACATGTGGATCCACGAAGGGGAGGAGTTACACAGGATGGCTGTCCGTGTGATGGTGATCACTGTAGTTTGGAGGTCCGTAGAGCAGGTCTAAGGTACCGTGCTTATGAGGTGCTCTGACCTGTCACCAACCTTGAAGGGATATGTTGGTTCGGTACCTCTAGGCCGAAAGCTGCTTTTCTTCAGGAGTCTTCTCCTCTCCTCTCCAGTTGCTAGGGCCTTGGCTGCCCCAGCGTCAGCTACTTCTCATCCTGGTCCTGAAGCCTGATCTGTATAAGGAGAATGTTTCCAGCGAGGGCAATAGCTTCAGGATCTTTTAGCCGCCACCTTCACTGCAATCGGTGTTATCAGAAGAACTTGGAACGGTCCCATACTGGAAAAGGGGCTTGTACCATGTGCTGGTGGTATGTCTACCAAAATCCAGTCTCCGGATTGAAAGAAAAGAGCTGAGTCATCCAGCAGAAAGGACTGGACCTGCTGAGCATACCTGTGGAGGGAAGAGAGTTGCCTCTGCTGCTAGGAAATACAAGAGATCAAATGTGAGGCTCAGGAGTATAAAAAACAAGCAGTCTTCCATATAACAGTTCAGAGGGAGAAAAAGTTCAGTCTACTCCCTTAGGGCAATTTTTTTTTTTTTGAACAGAGTCAAAGGCAAGACAGTTTAATTTCTCAATTTAGCTAATACATTTTGACAAGATGCCCACACTTCCTCAAATTTTTCACAATTTTAGAATTATACCAATTTGTAAAAATTTGTGTAAGTAACTTTCCTCCTTTAGCTTCATGTGTCGGGCCAGGACACATAGAGGCAAAAAGGGATAAAAGCATCTGAAAAGCACCACATGGCCAGTGTGGGTCTCCCCAAAGCTCATTAGGATGAAAAGTGCACTCAGCCTATCTCCAAGTGTCTATTCCCAATTATTGGGTATATCTCTGGGCTAGATGACTTTCAAAATTGGAGTTAATGGGGATGGCATAATCAAATATTGTAGAGTATTCATTGTCAGTTTTCTTTTTAGATGGATACATCGGATACATCATTTCACATTTCAGTTCACCCTCACCATTTTATAATGTTAATCTGAGTTCTCCTTTCCAACATGAATATTCCATCACACTCCTCTCAACACCACTTTTTTTTCCACTTACATCATTCCATCAAACTACATGCATAGGTCCTTCTGTCTTTTTTATACCTTACTAGTGTATCCTTATTTGGCAAGGCTGCTAAGAACATCAAACAATTGTTAGAAACTAAGGGGCTTGTTTACAAAGCCGCGGTAGTGGTTCGCGAACGCGATCGCAGCCACGGCCCCATTGAAATCAATGGGGCCGCGGCTCCGATTACGATCGCAAACCGCTACCGCGGCTTTGTAAACAAGCCCCTTAGTATTTTTTGTTAACAAAAGGTATATATAAAATATAATTGTAGATCCTTTTCAATAAGCATAACAATATGAGTAAACAGTGCTCATTCTAATTAGCAAGTCCTTACAATATAGACTAGTGCTTCACGGCATTTTATAACATCAATATTTAAATTAAAACCTTATACATGATACTTGAGACTGGTATCAAACTGATCTGAAACAATGAAATTATGTTAAAGCAATTTGCTTAGAGTAACAGTTCAACCTTGATGTTATCTCAAACACAAATAGCAAAGTAAACAGCAGATCTGTCTTGAGTCCAGATTCCTTCAGGCAAATGCAGATAGCTGAACAAGAGAGAGAAGAGTCCTAAATACTAAGAGTTTAAAAAGAAAAAGTTGCTTGAGAATTGTCACTAATTGTGATTGCTATTAAAGTCCTATAGTTACAACTCTGTGTTTTGTAATATATGAACAATAATTATGACCTCTGAGGTGCTTGCCACAAAATATAAAATTCATTTTTTTTGTTTCACTTTCCTTCACTGATAATGTGGCAGTCACCTCAAGATGAAAGGAATTCATCCCCTGGCTAGTAAATATGGCCATGCAACAAAATGCATTGACAAACGGCCAGAGAAGGGCTGTGCTGTAATCCAAGGCCATTTGTGCCTTCTGTAGCCCACGGGAGGAGCTGCCCCCTTTCCCTCTCTCTTCTTTGTTCTCTTAGTTATGTTTCTGGTTTCGTTTTTAAGTTTCTGGTTTTGATTCTGATGCTGTAGGGGGAAGAGATAGCCCCAACCTAATTTTTTCCTCCAGGACACCCTGAATCCTTTCATTCCCAAGAAATGCAGCAGATTGTGAATGGCTTCTATCACAACTGGTTTCTCCTGCCCTGAACTTTGAAGATCATTGACATAGTGCCTAGGGAACAGGCTCAAACATATACCACAAATCTACAATACTGAACCATTTGTGTTCATGCAAAATTTAGCTCAACTTTATATATGAGGGTTTGGGACCACAGGATGCTGAGTTTAGACACGCTTAGTCAAATTCCTTAAATGCTGCCTCAGCCACTAAAACATATGACAAAGGTTTTTAATTTAAACAGAAGACAAGTCAAAGCGTACAAGTGCTGTCTTAAGAAATTGCACCCTGCATAGTGAACTAGACCCTCGGGGTATTTGGAGCCCACCCCCCTCCCCTTGATTTCTCCACTATTTACATTATACATCTCACTCACACACAATCAGTCTCAGTTCCCAATAGAATGTACAAACCACCAAGGTAGATACCAAAGTCCAACTTTTCCTTACCTCAGTCTGTGCACAGAATTTACTTGGTTGCTGCAGTGCCTGCTTTTAATTCACTGTCTGTCACACTCTGATTCACAACACCTCTAATCACCTAGGACCATTACCAGCTAGTAAAAAGACCTCTCCGCAGAGAAGGAGGTGAGACTGTTGAAATCAACAGGACGTGTCTTCGCACCTCCACTCAGCAGGAGTCACTCCACTGTGGGAAATTCCCGGCGAGCCCCAGCTGTTATTTACACCTTTACCTGTGGCCAATTCACCTTTGGCCAACCTGGCCAATGAGATTCGGAGAGGAATATTGTGAATCAGATTAAGAGCTCTTTTAGTATTTGTATTATTCAGTACATTGCTATAGCAATGGGTGTCTAAATACAGACACACCCTATTACATATTTCAGTGACAGTTATACCGTTGTTGAGTACAAGAGTAAATTTTTTTTCTATTTAGCTTGTCTTCTTACAATATGACAATAAATAGACACTCTGCAAATAAATAATAATTTACGTTGTAACTTTAGGTTTCTGTTGTCTACCTGTCCATAGCCTTTGAACAACAAAGAACAGGAAGGGAGGGGGAGGGAAGAGCGGAGCATGTTTTGCACAAGCTCTACTATCGCCAGATGCAGCAAGTTACAGCACACATTGAAAAGCATTGGAAGAATAAACAAACACCACTTGTCACTTGCATTCCAGGGACTCTGAGTCATCAGTTTTACCTTCGCTAGAGAGGGGGGGGGGGGGTGTTGTATAGGCACAGAGATAAACTAGGCACAGCAAACATGCTAACAGACTTCTTCAGCAGAATTAGCAAATGTCCTGTAACCCACACTGACAATTTATGTAGGATGGCTTTTTTCTAGCTGCAGTTTTAAACCTTATCACAAAATTTAGCTGAACATGCACTCACGCAGATTCTGGAGCGGTCCCCTCACCTTGAGACCCCCCCATCCTCTAATTAATTCACAACAAATGCACGTATGGCCAATGGCTTTCTGCACAGTATCTATCACAAGTGCTATATTGCTTCAAAATACGGCAGGGGCGTCTAGCCAGACTCACACAGACACACAAGCACACAGCCCTCACAGCAACCGCAGGTGAGAAAAAAAAGAAATTTAGCTTTCCCACCGCTTCCCACCCAGGGAACAGGAAAGTCTTAATTACCACTTAACCATGCTACCAAAGCAATAAAGACACTCCCTACCAAAGGGAGAATGCCAGTTCTAATTTAAACCGTGCTGCCAAAGCAGAGGGATCCCTGGCCAACGGGAGTATCCGACACTTCTGACACCAAATGTAAAGGGTCTGCTTCTTGTTGGTCACTCCAGGCCAGGGAAGTCCCGAACCCTCATCTGCGGTATGCTGCTCCGGCTGGCTGGAATCCAGGGGAATAAAACTCACAGACCACACAGAAGGAAAAGTATGCAAGTTTATTCCATAGGGTGGAGGGATTGTCTGTATTTTATACATTATCAGAAACATATTCATATGTCATCCACCCATCTTCTGGGGCCCACTATAGCTTATCAGTAACTATGTAAATACGAGTCATCTCTGAGTAGAACAATCAATTTAGCTTAGCACAGCACATTCCTTTCCCTACCCACACCAAAATGTACAAAGGGCACATATATAGGATTCTGATTTCCCTTGTGCAGGCCTCCTGTATATGCATTTAAACTAAACATTATTATTTCCTAACAGCCACCTAGCTTGCCTAATGGTAGCCCCAGCCCTGCCTAAAGAAGGCACCCACTGAATGCCCCACTTCTGCTCTAGCCCCTCCTTTATAGGCAATCTATAGGCAAGAGAAGGGGAGGGTGAGCCAGGAGCATAACTGAGAGCATTCTCCTTAATCCAGCCCCTCTTCTGTTGCTCCATCCCTTGACTTACCACCACCCCCTCCCCCCCAAGGTTCTACAGTTCCACTTCATTTATGTTTACAAATTAAATCTAGCATAGGCCATCAAACAACAAATGGGTCTGAAATACCATAACAAATAAGCATTGTAACTGAGTATTAAGAGGCCTGTTTATGAAATGTTAGCATGAGCAAATGGGCATTGGCATGCATTATCTGCTACTATGTCCATAAGAATAGCATGGGAGGTGTAGCAGTTAGCATATACTAATGCCGGTTAGTGCACTGTAACATTTAGCAAGCAGGCCTCTAATAGTGTTATAAAATAACATTGAATACAATTTTCCAAAGACATAATAGTATCTGAAACCTAAAAGTTTCAAATGAAATTCTTTGTCATAACCCTTTATCATATTGATAGCTCAAATTATGTCATTGGCAAAAGCAACAGGACAGGCAGTTGTGGTCAACATTATTGCCACCCTTGCAGTTCAACCCCTTAATGCCCAATATCTCCTAAAATAAAGTGGCCAGCTAAATGGCTTTGGACTATATATGCATACATATTTGACACATAAAAGAATCAAATAAAACAAGACCAATTAAAGAAGGAAATAGTATTGTAAGGGGAAAAATAAGTTTCTTGTTGTACAGAGGGACCATAAGGCCCACAAGGGAAAATGAATATTTTGTGCATACCTAGATGGAAAGGAATGTGTTGTGCTAAGACAAAATTGAGTGATCCTCACATAGACAGGTACCAGTTTGTATGGTTGCTGATAAGCAGTGCTAGGCTGCTGGGATGGGTTGATGACGTATGTATATGCTCCCTGGAATGTATAAAAGATGAACCGCCCTTTTTAACTGTTGGAATAAACTTACATGCTATTTATGTGCGAGTGTGTGTGTTTGTTCTCCTGGGATCCCAGACAGAGAAGGTAAGGTAATTCCTTGGCCCACAGAATTAGAGGACGTCCCAAGGGTAAGTGCTGAGAAAGGAAAGAACAAATACACTTACAAGTATAAAAACTGGAACATTGTCAGGACATTATTATTGGCACCCTTATAAACAATTCAAATTAGTCTGAACAGAAGAACCACATTCCCATTGCAGTAAAATTAAACACACCTGTGATCAATTGGTGATCAACCTAAAAACTTTTCTATTCCTTGAACACTTCATCAATGAAATTACTTAGACAATGTTCCACCAAATAGTCAACCATGTAGAGAAATCACACACCTATTAGATGTTATTACCTTTATTAATGCCGACAACTGTTTAATGTTTACAGTTCTATGTTGCTACCAAGATTGTTATTGTTTCATGTAAGTTAGTTCTTTGTACCTCACTAAGTTGTCTTTGTTCCATGTAAACCCAGTCCAAATGTGGTAAACAAGAAAGGACAAATACTTTATTTAAATATTTGAACAGTGATATAATATAACAGCCAAGCTGACCCGACATAGGCCGTGTTTCAGTTATGCCTTCATCAGGGTTTATGCTTTCATCAGCTTAAGATTCTCAGCTGATTTTCAAGCAGTGTGTAGTCATTGCTTGTTTTCGTGACTATATTTCCAAAGTATTTCAAATCAGTTTACAAGAAAACAGTGGGGTTATAACCAAAAAGGAGATCTTTTTCCTATTATTTTATGCCAAGAGTACCCCTGATGAAGACATCTTTGATTTTATTATTACCTTTGAACATACTATTAAAATATTATGATGGCATACAGTTGGAATATTTCCAATTATTTCTCAAGATATTGTACACAGCATACTTAAAATGTAAGGGTGACAATAATGTTGACTACACTGTATGTATTATGTATCTGCACAATCAAGAAATATGCTATAGAGAACTGCAAGTAAAAAATTTGTTTTGTTTCCATTTTTTTCTCATTTAATTTTTTCATTTATTTTATTCATTTGGCTTTAGTGAGTATTACACTATTTCATTTACATTTAGGGTTTGATTTTATAAAAAGACACCTAGTGTAAGAAGTCCTAGAAATTTCCGTTTTGAAGTCTATTTAATACAGGTAACCAAGGTGCTTATGTACTTTTTCAAATAATCACCCAGAACCAGCCCCAACAGCATGCAATTGCCAATGCTCATGCTTACACCTTCTCCAAATTTGGGGCAAACATGTACATGTACTTTAACTTTTTACTTGAATATTTTATAAAATACTGTATGCGAGTACATCGTAACTCCACTTCCACTCTCACAAACTATATCCCCAGGCATACTTATATACAGATTGCATAAAAGTAGGAGCACATTTTCATACATATACTTTTCCTCAGTTTATGCGGAATGATATAATGATATAAAAACCATTTTCTGCGTCTAAAATAGCCTTTATATGTGGAAAAACCTTTATGAAATTACCCTCTGAAAGTTCTGACATGCACCAAATGAAGTGAAGCATACAAACAACAGCACAGATATTCAATACTCATTCAATACGTTGTCATTTTTTTTTCTGTTGTATGTTCTGGAAAGATAAATAATTTTATATTGCTTTGAGAACTATTGCTATATTTAGCTTTTCTTATACAGTCTGCTGGCTCTGTATTTTTCCAGTTTGGTTCCTGTATCATTGGTATATTCTTATTGTTGATTTATCTTGAAGGAGACAAGATTCCCTCATGCTGAGAGGAGTTATTTGCCTTCACTTATTTAGGAGCACCTTCTTGAACAAACACAAAATTGGCATTCCTGATTTACTATGCTTTTTTCCCCCATAGGCAAAGAACTGAAGCACAAACTTAGTAAATCTAGCCCTTAGTGTGAGAATTGCTTCTCCCTTTCACTCCTATTTCAGTTATTCACAAATTCCAATTTAATGCAAACTTTATGCCTGCTGTTAAAGGCTAATGAGCTCCTTCTACTGTCTGGATGCGATGGGCCCGGTATTCAACGGCATTTACAGGGCCCTAGCATTGAATAGCCAGGGTTAAACTTCAGCAGTGAAGGCTATACACTTTGCAAGCGCTAACCGCTGCCATGGAATATCATGTCCAATATTCTTAGGGGCATGTTTACTAAACAGCATTAGGCGTTCACAGCTAAAGCAGGGTGTTATTGCAAAGTGTGCCGCATGTTATCTCTCAGGGGCACGCACAGCATTTCCTCAACAGATAACGTGGTGAAAAAGCAGAGAATGTAGCACAACAGCATCATGGGTGCAGCTAATGCTACCCATTGATGTGGCATTATCTTTTATCTTTATCTTTATTTTGCATTTGATATAGTACCCAGACCAATGCATCAGGGCGGTTTACAATACTAGTAGCAATGCTGTGGAGCTAAGAAATGAAAAGAACACCATAAATTAGCTGTGTCTGTAAAACATGTGGTTACCTTGTACTGTCAATGCTCATGGTAGCCACATTTCACAAGGGCACCCACTCTTTGCCTACACCGCACCCACTTGAGCGGATAATCTCTGGTCTGCAGATAGCACAGGAAATCCCTGCGATATCTACAGTTTGCCCACATTTATTTATTTATTTATTTAACATCTTTTATATACCGCACTATTGTCACCAGCGCGGTTTACATGTAACAAACATATACATACAAAGAACTGTAATACATTTGCTGTTACAATGGCATGCGTTTCTGTTGCTATCGTCATGTCAACAGCTAGTGCGGCTTGGGAAACATGCCCCTTACACTCCATCTTTACAAATGTTACTTGTGTAGCTCTGTAAAATAGATTCATGCTCATCTCAAAAATGTATCTAAAGGCAACAGAGTGCAAGGGAAGCCTAGCGATGCTGACATCCAGACTGAACAAAGGTAAATGTTTTAAGTGTTTTAAATCAAAGTGTTTCATAGTATGTTGGAGTTCAGATGTTTTGGTGCTTATGAAAACCCTGAAATACTCAGAGGTCTTTTTGCTAAAGCACTTGAGGCTTTTGCAGCTAATATGGCTAAACAGTGCCGATAGTGTGGCATTACCTGCAAAAGCTGTACATACATTATCTATTGGGGGTATGCACAGCATGTCCACAGCAAATCACACTGAAAATGCAGAGAGCATGCTGTGACATCATCTGGATGCATCTAACACCACCCATTGAGGTGGCATTAGTTGTACCGATGCTGTCTGTAAATTTGACGATTGCCACACGCTGATGAGGCCAGCAATAACTGCATGCTACACTCATGCAGATAACATGCTTTCTTTAGAAAATGCAGAAAATCGGGGGGGCGGAGCCTGATGTCCAGCGGGTAAGACGCTTTGCGTTGAAGCTCCCGAGAGGCCTACTTAGAATCCTGACTTAATACCTATACAAACTTACTATTTCGCTCCGAGCTGACCGGGGTACATCGGGGGGGATGGCGGCCCATAAACCAGCGTGCTTGGACTTCGGGTCTCCTTCCTCTTCTCACGGAAAACGCTCCAAAACAGAGGTGTCCTCCCCACAGAAGATGGCTCCATTTCGTGAAAACCCCGAAATGCACCTGGAAATTTTGGAAGAAATACGTGGTGTGAAGGAATTGGTGCAGTCCAATGGAGAAGCGCTTCGAGCTATGCGAGAAGACTTTGGAGTGCTCCAGGACCGACTTGAAAGTCTCTCATTACGGCAGGACAACATGGCGGGGATCCTCGACTCGCACGTGGTGCGCTTGGGCAACCTGGACAAGGCTGAGCGCCAGATACAGAATCTTCAAAAGGAGTTAGAAGATAGCAATAATCGAGCCCGTCGCAACAATGTGAGGCTCATTGGCATACCGGAGGGGGTGGAAGTCGGAGATATAAGAGAATTCCTGCTCAAAACTCTTCCCTCCTTGCTAAAGATCACTTTTCATAGAGAACTGGAAATCGATCGTGCATACCGTGTTCCTACCCACATGGCGCTCAACCGAACGACCCCCCGGCCTATTATCTTTCGCTTGCTACGATATCAACAAGTGGAACAAATTTTAAATGCTGCCCGGGCGAATCATCATTTGGAATTTGAAGGTCACAAAGTCTCCTTCTTCCCTGATTTTGCAAAGCCTACCGTTGACCGTCGGAAGAAACTCCTTGCTTTTCGCCCTCGACTTCAACAGCTACAGGCTCGCTTTGGCCTGTTGTATCCAGCGAAGCTCCGAGTGACTCTCCACAACCAAACCAGGACATTCGAAGATCCTGATCTACTGTCAACATTTTTGGACTCCAAAGAAGCAGAGCAGATGCGCTAATCCAAAAACTTGGACTTTTATCTGCTGGCTCTGTCCGCCATCTTGAAGGGCCCGATGCGGCGGTCATAGCCAAGCACAGAGACTACCTGGACTTCCTTTCTTTCTCTATATGACCTTTTGATTTTGGTCTCCTATCCCTCCATGATGTGTGCCTCGGTCGGACTCGGAGCACGCACAGTCCTACAGGTTATGTGTTTTTTTCCATTTCGGCCTTCTCTGGGGTTTCTCCCCGCAGACACATGGTCGCCAGTAATTTTTGGGGTTTTGCTTCTTCTCTACCGCACTGCGGTTTTCTTTTTTAATGTGGGGCGCTCCATTGTATTATTTTAGCCTGTTTTCTTTCATGTCATATGTACAGCCAGATACAGTCAATATGAGGGACATTGGGAAATTATGTGTGCTATCATGCTCAGAACTTTTAACTTTGTTGAATGGCTTTATGTAAAATTTTATCACTCAACGTAAAAGGCATTAATAGTTCAATCAAAAGGAAGCAAATCCTTAGCTATCTTAGCCATGAGCATGCTGATTTAGTGTTTCTTCTGGAAACGCATCTAAACTCTGCTGAAACACTGCAACTCAATGCTAAGTCTAACATGGTGGCTGCCTACTTTCCCGCCGTTTCCAAACGGTGCGGGGTAGCCATTCCGGTTAAGAAGTCTTTGCAAGCTACTGTAATTGATACTGGCACTGACAAGGAGGGTAGATGGGCCCGTGTACACCTTAAGGTTGGAGATAGCGAACTCACGTGTATTTGCATTTATGCCCCGAATGTGGACAACCCTGCTTACTATGCAAGTATTGCGCAGTTGGCATAGGCCTCTGCCAATGCTCCATCCATACTTGGTGGTGATTTTAATCAAGTGTTCCATTACTCTTTTCTTCTCAAACACGGCGCTCGTTGGCTGGAAGATCCAGTACCGAGTAGACCTGTGTGACTAGACATAGAGGAGGATCTTTGCAAACCGATTCCTCTTACTTTTCTCCCTGGTATGACTCTCCCATCAGACTCCCACTATCCACCAATGCTTTTAGGCACTTTAGGTGCCTTTAATACTCTAATGCAATCCTTAGACTCCTGACTCTGTCCGTTCGATAGGCTCCCGCTTTGGTACACTACTTGATTTCGAATACAAAATAAGTCTATAGTGTGGAGCCCCTGGTACACCAGGGGCATTTGAATTCCTAGCCAGTTGTTCCATGATGGTCGCTGGAAAACGTTTAGTGAATTGCAAATTGAATTTGGTCTCCCAGCGACACACTACTTTCAGTCGATGCACCTTCAGCATTGCCTTTGGAGTGCTAAGGTACTTCCGCCATTGGCATCCCCTATACAAGGTTGATCGGAGACTATCCGATCTATCGGTGGTTCACCGGGTGTAGCATCCAATTTTTACAAACCCTTATGTAATGCTATAACTTGCGATACCCCTATAGCGCAGAAAGCATGGGAGAGAGAATTGCATGTGACTTGGCCTTGGAGCAATGGAGCCTTGACTCGAGTAGAGCGCCACGGGTTTCCTGATCCGCCTCACTCACTCAGACACTCTTCTTTCTAGCCCACCGGTGTTTTTTACACTCCTGACAGATTAGCCAAATGGAACACTACTCAGGGCAATAGTTGTTGGACATGCCATGCGGCCATTGGTTCACTACCTCATGTTATGTATGAATGTCCCGCACTACAGTATTACTGGCGTCGGGTCTGGGGTCGTATCCAGTCTATTTTGCACTTTCAGGAGCCCCTTTCTTGGAGGATGGTGGGACTTCGCCCAGCTGCGGGGATCTCCTCTTTTCCAAAAAAACGGCTTACTTCCTTTGGGGTTTTATGCTTGGCATTGCTATTTCCCTAATTAAGAAATACTGGAAAAATAGCTCCCATCTGAGCCCCAATGCATGGTGGAATCATGTTTGTCTCTACAGTAAATATGACCAAATACCTCGTATGTTTGCTTCCCCCGTTCAGACTTCTCATTATAGGTCTGAATGGAAGATGCTCAATGACTATGTACATTCTGCTAAATACTCTCATCTGACTGTCTAAATTTGTATATACTTTGGTCCCATGATCATTCTGTATCGTTGATACCCTTTTGACCGTTTTTGATGTATAATCACTGTTAATTGGAAGCGCTCACATGCTGACATAATCGGCTAGAGAAGAGGCATGGGGGTGGGGGGTAATTGGGTTTACTTTTCCTTATTGTATCCTTGTTTTGTCTCCTTTGGTGTGTTGTTTCTTTTGTTTGTTACAAAATGAAAATAAAAGTTTCAGAAAATGCAGAAAATCACTGCGTTATCTGCATTTTGCATGCGTTATCTGTTTACATGGACATGCACTGTCTGTCACATTAACAGCTGGCACGTTTAGTAAAATACTTCTAAGTCTCCTGACAATGGTAAATTTTCAAAGGATCTAGCCATCTAAATAGGGCAGCAGTGACAAAACACCTTTTCATTTGGGGAGCCAAACAAACACAGCTCTGTCCATTACTTATTTATTTTTTAATGATTTATTTACATTCTCTTATATACTGCGCTATTCTGCATCAGTGTGGTTTACATTGAACAAACTGAAATTACATTGAACAGGGCATTATAGCTTAGAGATAACTATTTTACAGGGAACATGGGCTATGGAGGGTTACGTGACTTGCCCAAAACCACAAGGAGCACCTGTGGGACTAGAAACCCCAGTCCTTCCAGCCCAAGGTTGCTGTCCTCTAGTGGGATTTGAACCCCTGACCTTCAATGCATTAGCTTCATTCTCTCCCTCTTCTTTGACCCTCTTCATCTACTCCCCCAACTCCTCCCAACAGTATTCACATTCATTTTCCCTTCCTCCTGATTCCCAGCTAGCAGAAATCCTTCAGTCCAGGATCTTCCTCATCCATCCTTCTCCTTCCTACTTGAAATGGTGCAACTGCACATCTATTTTTCACTTTGGGTCTAGGATATATGATGATGGTGAGATGGCTAGCAAAAGAAAGGAGGTGATAGTGCCTCTTGTGGTGAGGAGGACGCTGCAGAGGAAATGGAATGGCAGGGAGAGGAGCCCTGTTCCTTTAAATCTAGAGAGAAAAGCACTTCCCATAGAAACCACAAGCCTCCAGGGCAGAGTATTCTGAGTGCTAAGCTCCGCCCACCTAGTGACGTCAGGGCTAGGTTGAGCACTGATGAGCTGCACATGGGCAGGAAGAAAGGCGTGGTGCCTGAAAGGCAGCAGTTTAAAAGTGTTTCAGTTTTAGAACAAATAGAAGCGCAGCAGAGAGAAACGCAGCAGAGAGGAACAGAAACGAAGCAGGAGCAAGATGAGCAGGCAGTGTTTGGAGTCCGTGGAGTTCCAGAAGCAGTTCAAGTAAGGGGAGCTGATTCTGAAGGGAACAAACCTGGAATCAGAAACTTGCTGGGTTTGGAAGCAGGTACTTTAGTTCCATTGAAAAGAGGAGCTTCAGGAAGAGACCTGGCTGATTCACATGCAAGAGTAAAGGAGAAACAAAGGGTGTCTGGAACCCAGGGCAGGCAACAGTTTCCAGGACAAAGAAGTGTTTCCAGGTGGGGAAGTAGTTCAAGACAGCATTTAAACCCTGAAGGTAATGAAAATGTCTTTTCTTCCTAACCAAAGCCAGGCTGAAGGCATTGTTAAAGAATTAAGAGACAGTGCTAAACGCTGTGTGCCCCTGAACTCTGGAAAGCAAACCTTTATTAAGCCTAGAACTTATGCCAGTAACTGCCAAACCTCCACTCTAACAGAGCTTGCTAACTTCTTGAAAGGGAGAGAAACTCCCTTGCAAGAGCCTGTGGCTGGAGACCATAGGGAACAGCTGTTGTTAAGATTGCAGGAGCTGTTAAGGCAGGAGAATAACCAGTCAGCTGATATTCAGGATAGACACAGCAAATCTGGAAATGAAATGGATATAGATTTGCTGGAGGATCCTAATGGTTCAGATATAGAAGAAATGCAGTGTTCTCTATGTCTGGCCAAGAGCATGAATAGCTGCTGATTCTTTGCCTATGTAAAAGACTGTATCAGGAAAGCCATTTAAGGACTTGTGCTGTGCATGGCTTGGAGAAAGGAAGCTGTTGAAAAGAATGACAAGTGTTGGTCTTCCAACTTGTACAAAGTAAAAATCCTGTTTTGAAAGTGAATAACAAGAAGCCAATCTGGAGAACAGATTGAGCTTTAAAAGCTTGTTCCTCACGGGAAGTGGAAAGCTGATGTTTTAAAAGGAAATCCTGTATTTTTGTGTTCAACCTGTTTTCACATTCTTGTTTGCCTTATTGGAGAGTTTATCCAATTTCAGTTGAGGTTTTTGAATTCAATGCGGAGGGGAAACCCCGAAATAAAATTCTCTGTTTTGCCTATTTACCGTGTGGTCACACTCCTTGCTCTAAAAACTACATTACCCAGCAGCCTTCCTTGGCGGCCATCTTGGACAGTAATTGTAGAGAGTAAGACAGGCATGTTCACCTGCTCCTAGGCTACCGTCTGGATGAGTAGGTGTGACACTCTGTATAAGTCTTTGGTACAACCTCATTTGGAGTATAGTGTGCAATTCTGGAGCCCTCACCTTCAAAAGGATACAAACAGGCTGGAGTCCATACAGGGGGGTGACTACTAAAATGGTTACTGGTCTTCATTATAAAGCATATTGGGAGAGACTTAAGGATCTTAATATGTACACCTTAGAGGAAAGGCGAGATAGAGGTGATATGATTGAGACGTTTAAGTACCTCCGTGGCATAAATGCATAGGAGGAGAGCCTATTTCGATTGAAAGCAAGCTCTGTTACAAAGGGACATAGGATGAGAGTGAAAGGGGATAGATTCAGGAGTGATATGCGGAAATATTTCTTTACAGAAGGAGTGGTGGATCCGTGGAATAGTCTTCCAGTGGACGTGGTAGAGATGAGGACAGTATATGAATTCAAAAAAGCATGGGACAAACACAGTGGGTCTCTAAAGGAAAAAAGGGGAATGTTGTAGTGGTTGATATGGAAGGACAGACTAGATAGGCCATGTGGTCTTTTTCTATCATCATGTTTCTATGTTTCTATGAAACAGCAAGGGGAGGAAGTGATATCACTCTCTTTAAAACCCAACAGTCCCTTAAAACCCACAATCTCATCATTTCCTTGCTGGCACCATGGGCCTAAGCAGGAAATATTTTTTCTCATTCTTGCTACAACATTAGATTAGATACAACAAATTAAAAAAAAAAAACAGAATGATACAAAAGTACAAACACCAAAAATCGATCTAAAAGAGCTTATATATGAAAAGGTCCAAGATGGCGGCGGAGTAGAACGCTGGGGAAGTTGGTTCTGAGCCGGCTCCTGCACTTACCGCTAATGGGGAAGAAGAGGAAACAGAATGCCCAAAAACCCTCCGGTACCTCGTCTCCCTCGGTTGGTGCAGTCTTCAATTGCCGGTTTTTGTACCTCCTCGGATCGTATGGCTTGGAGAGATCCGCAGAGTGGGAGTGCGTATCTGAGCGTGGAAGGGGTTTCTCTTAGCCACGTTCAAGTGTTCCCACCTCAGCCCGGAAGCTGCTTCGGGGAGGGGCAGCAGAGCGTTGAGTCTCCGGTTCGGGAGGTCATCGTGGCTGTGGAGGGTGCTCCTGCGAAGATCCAGATGGTGGTTTCTGCTGCTGGAGATTGAGTGGGAATGCCTCCCTCTGATAGCAGCTCTGGAGTGGAGCAGATTGTGAGAAGCTCCCCCGGCGTTCCGGCGATTAGACCTTCTGGGTGTGTGATGAAACCTGCGCTTGTAACATTAGATAGCTTGTGGGAAACTATCTCAGCCCTTCAGCAGTCCCTTCTTCCTTTTGTGGGGTCTGTTACACAGGAGATATCAGATGTTAAGGATCAGTGCTCTTCAACGGCTTCAGAGGTGGCAGCTCAGGCGGTCATAGTCTCACAACTTGAATTAAAGGTGGAGGATTTGCAATCCATTGGTGCTGTTAATGTGAAGGACTGGTTAATACAGGCAAGGAAAATAGAATATTTGGATAATCAATTACGACGAAATAACTTAAGGTTCCTGAATTTTCCTCGGTCTCCCCTGATGGCTCCTTTGGACCTGATCTGGAAATATTTTCTTGATGTTCTTCAGATGCCCGCTGACTCACTGCCTCTGGTGGTAAGGGCTCAATATGTGACAATCTCTTCGATGGAGGTTGTTGGGCAACAGGGTCAGGTTGTAGAGCCTGTGCCTCCTCAGATGGAAGTTTCCGATTTTTGGAGAGTTCCTTAGAGGTGGTGACCAGTAGGGCTACTTTGTTGGTTAGTTTCGCCTTTGAATTGGATAGGAACACTGTACTTAAATTGTATTTCCGTAAAATGTCGGTATCTCAATTTATGGGCTCAAAAGTTTTAGTTTTTCCATATTTGACTAGAGACACCCAGAAAAGGCGTAGGGCTTTTCTGGTATTGCGTCAGAGAACAATCGCCTTGGGAGCACAATTTAAGTTAAGATATCGTTGTAAATGTGTGGTTAATTTTCGGTCAAAACAATTTATGTTTTTTGAGTCCCAACAACTATTGCAATTTTTACTAGCTAGGGAAGCTGGTGAGGCAGGGGTGAGCCCCATATTGGCTGCCATATCACAATAACTATGCTCCAATGATATAATTTGTTACTGTATGATGGTGTAACATGCCAGCTCTAGATGTGGTGTATTTAGATTTCCGTAAAGCCTTTGACACTGTTCCTCAAAGGCGACTTATAAACAAACTGAGCACCCTAGGGATGGACCCTAAAGTTACTGCTTGGGTTAGAAATTGGTTGGGTGGGAGGCGACAAAGAGTACAATTAAATGGAGCTCACTCTGAGGAGAAGGATGTTACCAGTGGTGTGCCCCAGGGATCTGTCCTTGGTCCAATTCTTTTTAACATCTTTGTTAGTGATATAGCGGAAGGGCTGTCGGGTAAGGTTTGCCTCTTTGAGGATGATACCAAAATCTGCAATAGAGTAGACACCCAGGAAGGGGTAGATAACATGAGGAGGGATCTAGCTAAGCTTGAAGAATGGTCTAGAATTTGGCAGCTGGGATTTAATGTTAAAAAATGTAAGGTCATGCATTTGGGCTGCAGCAATCCAAGGGAGCAATACAGTATAGGAGGTGAAGGACCTAGGCGTGGTTGTGTCTGATGATCTTAAAGTAGCTAAACAGGTGGAAAAGGCGACAGCAAAAGCTAGAAGGATGCTTGGGTGCATACGGAGAGGAATGGCTAGCAGAAAAAAGGAGGTGATAATGCCTCTGTATAAGTCTTTGGTGCGACCTCATTTGGAGTATGGTGTGCAATTCTGGAGACCGCACCTTCAAAAGGATGTGAACAGGATGGAGTCGGTGCAGAGGGTTGCTACCAAAATGATTAATGGGCTTCATTATAAAGCATATGAGGACAGACTTAAGGATCTTAATATGTACACCTTAGAGGAAAGGCGGGATAGAGGTGATATGATTGAGATGTTTAAATACCTCCGTGGCATAAATGTTCAGGGAGAGAGCCTCTTTCAATTGAAAGCAAGTTCTGCTACGAGGGGACATGGGATGAGGGTGAAGGGAGATAGATTCAGGAGTGATATGCGGAAATATTTCTTTACGGAAAGAGTAGTGGATCCGTGGAATAGTCTCCCAGTGGAGGTGGTAGAGATGAGGACAGTAACTGAATTCAAGAAAGCATGGGACCAACACAGAGGATCTCTAAAGGCAAAAAGTGGACTGTTGTAGTTGTTATGGAAGGACAGACTAGATAGGCCATGTGGTCTTTTTCTGTCGTCATGTTTCTATGTTTCTATGTTTCTAGATTATTGTTATTGCTTTTTTCTTGGACCATATTGAGGTATTTTTCTTTGTGGTCTTTTCCAGTAAATTGTTTATTTACCTGTTATCCTCTTTGAGGTTGCTTTATTGTGTTTCATGTAATTCTGATGCTTGGTCAGAGTATTTTCTGATGTTTAATGAAAAAATTTAATAAAGTTTAAATTATAAAAAAAGAGCTTATATTCAACTAGAGTTGTGCAGCATATGTGAATCATATTTGTGTTACTACTTTTATTTTATTGTCAGACCATTTGTAACAATGTCCAAACTGGCCCATTTACTCTTTTATGAAACACACATCAAAAAAATGGCACTGTGAATCATTTAGTTAAGTGTTAAGTCACCTATCTGAAATGGCCATAGTCAGAAGAGATCACCCGATGGATGAGGGACAATTCAATTAGGATAGCAATGTCCAAAAGACATCAACAATGTAGTACCACATTTCAAACCAAAAAAGGTTCTGCGTCAGGATGCACACAGTGGTGAAAATCTCAGAATTGAGCTCTTTCTCTCCGAGTGTGCCTTCACAAACTTCCAATAAAGTAGGACCGTTTGGACATTACTATCCTAATTGAATTGTGTCTCATCCATTGGGCAATCTCTTCTGGCTATGACTGTTTCAGATAAGTGAATTAATGAACTGATTCACAATGTCATTTTTTAATGTTTTATGTGTGTTTCATAAAAGAGTATGAGCACCGGTTTGGAAACTGAGGAATTATACAGCATTAGAATATGCATTAAGGATGAATATTTTTGTATCATTCCATCTTCACTCCTTAGATTAAATATATATATTCACCTTTTTTATTTTTTGAGCAGAATATTGCACATTCCTGGCTGTAGCAATGCAAAAGTAATGGACCACATGCTGGCTTTCTATCTTCTAAAGACTGAGCTCCTGATTGACAAAAATAAAAAAACCCAAATAGCTCCCATCCCAAATTCCTTAGAAAAAACAATGCTACCTAGTATTTGCAGCCCTGATTATTTAGTAAAATCAAGATCCCAGGTATGCTCCCAAAAAATAATCCTTTACGAGAATCAAGGGATTGGAGAGGTGGAGGGTACCATCTGTCGTCGTTAAGTGCCATCGAGTCTGCATCAACTCATGGTGATCCTTTGGATAGTCGACCTAAGCTGTGTTCGGTTTTCAGTCAGGTGGCTCATTGTTGACAGACTGGCACCCATAACTGCTCTTATTGTATTCATCTATCTCATTGCTGGCTTTTCTCTTTTGCGTTGACCTTTTACCCTGCCAAGCATGATGTCTTTCTCTAATGATCTCTCTCTTTGCATGATGTGTCCAAAATATGAAAGAAAGTCTTGTCATCTGAGCTTCTAAAGAAAGCTTAGTTTGATCTCCTCTAGTAATGACTGGTTTGTTCTTCAGGAAGTTCATGGTATACATAGTATTCGTTGCGAGCACCATAATTCAAAGGGACCAATTTTCTTCCTGTCTATCTTTTTCACTGTCCAACTTTCACATCCATATGATGTTATTGAAAATAACATGGCTTGAACAAGTCTAATCTTTGTATGGAGAGAGACATATCTGCTCTTGAGAATCTTGTCTAGGTCCTTCATAGCCATTCTGCCAAAGGCAATGCATCATCTGATTTCTTGACTGCTGGTTGCTTCTTTATTGATGGTTGATCCAAGTAGGTTAAAGTGGTCCACTATTTCAATTTCTTCTTCATCAACAATGAACTTATTGATTTTGTCATTTGTTAGGATCTTTGTCTACATTAAGGTGCAGGCCCATTTTGATCTTGAGAAGCAAATGTTTCAGATCGTCTTTATTTTCAGCCAGTAACGTGGTATCATTTATTTATTTATTTAGTATACATTTGTTAATTATTGTGAAGTTACTTATTTGTTAAATACGTGCATTATTTGATGTCATTACATGATGTCATTGTGTGTTTATTGTTTGTAATGTCGGAGTAAAACTGTAAACAGTGATTGAGATGCGCCACCTAGTGGGAACATGAATTTATACCTAGAAGCCCCAAAGTACGTCAATTGACGCATCCAAGACAATTGAGTGTGTCAATTGACGTACTTTGGGGCTTCTAGGTATAAATTCATTTTCCCGCTAGGTGGTGAATCTGTCATTAATTTTCGATGCACATATTTGAACATCTTGACCTTGCCAACAAAGTCATGGAACATGACTGACATGGTTCTAGCAGTGGCTCTGGTATACAACTTCGAAGATGCATTTGTGTCAATTGACGCACTTTGAGGCTTCTAGTGTTAAATATCTTCTAAAACTCATTAAATTGAAAAAAAAATTGCTAGTGAGAAAAAGAACATTCATAATCACTAAAAAATGACATTTAAAACTAGAGTAATTGTTTCCAAGGAAAATAGTTTAAAGGGCTGTGCATGACCTTTTTCTCATAGACCACAAGCCCCTATAGTACATCTGGCTCTAAATTAATTTTTATTAATTTCATATTTATTTTGTGAGAGACAAAAAACATACTACCCAAAACCTATAGTGAGGGATGCATGAACTCTCTGTGCCATAGTAGTTGTGATTCTAGCCTTTCATTCTGCTGTGTCTCCTTGTAGATAGTGTTGTAGAATTACCTCCTGTGGGGATCTCAAGAGCATGCTGAAGATTAAAAGGAAAAATAGTAGAAAATAATGTTAAAAGTGTAACGGATGTGTTTCAAATCCTTTTTATTTTCCATAATGCTGTGCAAACTGGAGGTCTGGAAGATGCAATATATCCCTGCTGTTCATTCAGGTGTGGTAGTTGAGTTTTTCAAGTGACAAATTACTGAGGTTTTCTATAGAAGGCTCATAAATGTGGTCAGCATAAAATAATCCAAGTCCTTACTCTCAAGGGCTTCAAACATGTGAACTGCAAAGAAAATGAGAATCTGTTAATAAATTCCTTTTGGTAATCACAAATTTTGTCATATCATTAAACAACTTTCACTAGAGTAGACTGTATATTGGAAATAGCTTTTGTTATAATAATACACAGCACTTACTAGCACAAAGCTATCTAGACTGATATGAAATACATTTTTTTTTTAGAAATATATACAATCTTTGGACCTGCGTCTGTGAAGTTACGAGTATTACGAGCTTATTTTAAACATAGAGAGGTTTTATTTGTGATCAGAAACTTCAAGTCTTTCCGGATGTTGGCCGAGCTACCCAGATTCGGCAGAAGTAGTTTCTGGAGTTGAAATCTCGCGTTGAGGGATTGGGGGCTTCTTTTTTCTTGAAGTTTCTCTGTCGATGTATTGTTACTTTTGGGGGGCAAACATGTGTATACTGAAGTTACTCAATTACAAAAGCTTTTGGTTGAGAAAGAGAATGTGGGAAATTAGTAGGTGGATTGGATTATTATTTTTTGCTCCCAAATATTGGGTGTATACTCCTTTTTTCTTGTTTTCTTTTTTTTTTCTTATTATTTGGATTTTTGTAATATGCTTATTGTTTATTCCTCTTGAGATTATGTACTGTTATTCAAGAAAAACGTTAAAGAAATATTGAAAAAAAAAAGAAATGTATACAATCAGAGGTCAATTATATTCTGGCTGTCCAGCTCCTGTGAGGCTCCTCAGAATCGGGGAGTACAACAGCATTTATTTATTTGGGTTTATACCACACTATTCAAGATCAGCACGATTTACACGGTAACAACATCATACATAGAACATTTTACTTTTAAGATATTACATTTAACATATTGAACATATGAACATGCGAACAAGGTATTTACAGTTAACTATTTACAGTGGTAAATCAAAAGAGCATTCACAGTGGCTATAATACTGGAGAACTATTTAAAGTCTGATAGAATTTTGAATATGATATTGATGGAGACACTTTAAGTTATGTGGTTGAAAGCAAGGTGGAATAGTTGTGTCTTAATTGCTTTGCAAAATGTGGTCAACTCTGATATGAGACGAATAGTGGAGGTAGGGAGTTCCATAGTAGAGGGGCGAAGAGGGAAAAGGCTCTATTCATGGCATATTGGGAGGTTTTTCTGGTTATCGATGGGATAAGAACATAACATAAGAACATAAGATATGCCATACTGGGTCAGACCAAGGTCCATCAAGCCCAGCATTCTGTTTCCAACAGTGGCCAATCTAGGTCATACGTACCTAGCAGTTTCCCCAAGGGACATAGGTTCCACAATGCTTGTACTGGTTCAAGCATTGATATCCTGGGTCCCTTCTTAATAATGGTTTATGGACCTTTCCTCCAGGAACTTGTCCAAACCTTTTTTAAACCCAGCTACACTAACAGCCTTTACTACATCCTCCGGAAACAAATTCCAGAGTTTGATTACACGTTGAGTGCAAAAATATTTTCTTTTATTAGTCTTAAATAGTTTACCCTGTAGCTTCATTGCATGTCCAATAGTCTTTCCATATTCTGATAAGGTAAACAATCGATCTACGTTTACCCGTTCCACTCCGTTCATTAATTTATAGACGTCTATCATATCTCCCCTCAGCTGTCTCTTCTCCAGGCTAAAGAGCCCCAACCTTTTTAGCCTTTCTTCATAGGAGTAGCCTTCCATCCCCTTTACCATTTTGGTGGCTCTTCTCTGAACCTTTTCTAAAATCGCTATATCCTTTTTAAGATACGGCGACCAGAATTGCACACAATATTCAAGGTGCGGTCTCACCATGGAACGATATAGAGGCATTATAATATCTTTTGTTTTATTTTCCATTCCTTTCCTTATCATACCTAGCATTCTATTTGCTCTCTTGGCCGCCGCTGCACACTGGGCCGAGGGTTTTAACAAGGTATCCACAATGACGCCTAAATCTTTTTCCTGGGTGGTGGTTCCTAATGTGGAACCTTGCATCGTGTAACCATAGTTTGGGTTGTTCTTCCCTAGGTGCATAACCTTGCACTTCTCCACATTAAATTTCATTTGCCATTTTGATGCCCAGTCTTCCAATTTATCAAGATCCTCTTGCAATTTTCCACAATCCTCCTGGGTTTTAACAACTTTAAATAGTTTTGTGTCATCTGCAAATTTGATAACCTCACTTGTTATTCCACTTTCCAGGTCATTTATGAATATGTCAAAAAGCAGCGGACCCAGCACAGATCCCTGGGGTACACCACTATTCACCTTTCTCCATTGGGAAAATTGGCCATTTAGCCCTACCCTCTGCTTTCTATCTTTTAACCAGTTCCTGATCCACAGTAGTACACTGCCTCCTATCCCATGACTCTTTAGTTTTGCCAAAAGTCTCTCATGAGGGACTTTGTCAAAGGCTTTCTGAAAGTCCAGATACACAATATCAACCGACTCACCTTTGTCCACCTGTTTATTCACTCCTTCAAAAAAACATAACAGATTAGTAAGACAAGATCTTCCTTGTCTAAAGCCATGTTGGCTGTCTCCCATCAGGTCGTGACTATCTACATGCTGAGTGATTTTATTCTTTATGATGGTTTCTACCATTTTTCCCGGTACTGATGTCAGACTCACTGGTCTGTAGTTTCCCGGATCACCCCTCGAACCCTTTTTAAAAATTGGTGTTACATTGGCGATCCTCCAATCCTCAGGTATTAGAGATGATTTTAATGATAGTTCACAGATTACTGATAGCAGGTCTGCAATCTCAAATTTCAGTTCTTTCAACACCCTTGGATGTATACCATCCGGCCCAGGTGATTTGCTACTCTTCAGTTTATCTAATAGTTGTAAGACATCTTCCCGATGTATCGATATTTCCTTCAATTCTTCCACACCTTTAAATACCACTTCAGTCATGGGTAACATCCCTACATCTTCCTCAGTAAAGACCGAAGCAAAGAATTCATTCAGTCTCTCCGCTATCGCCTTGTCGCCTCTTGGTAAGAGTGTTTGTCATATTTGTTTTTCTCACTCTATTGTCAGGAGTCCAATGAAGGAGATCTTCCAGTGTGGGTCCTGATAGGTGGTGGAGAATTTTGAAGGTTATTAGGAGAGTTTTGTACTTGAGTCAACTGTTTATTGGGAGCCGGTGGAGTTGGATTAGGAGAGGAGATACATGTTCACATCTGGATGCTCCATAGATGGTACGTGCCGCAGTATTCAATGCCAATTGTAAAGGATGGATAGAATGTCCGGGGAGTCCTTATAGGATGATATTTGCATAGTCGAAGATCAGAGTGATCAGTGCTTGGAAGACAGTGTGGAAGTCAGAAGACTCCAGTAAGGGTCAGAGATGACAGAGGGAATGCTTTTTATGATAGACTGACTTTGTGATATTGTTTATGTGATATTGTTTATATGGGGCTCCATGTTTAGGGACTGGTCAAGCGTGATGCCCAGATATCTAACCTCATGATTAGATTTCACTTCAGCATTCTTAATTTGAAGGGTTGTCGGAGGATGAATGTTGGAACTTTTGTGATAAAAAGAACTTCTGTTTTTTTATAATTCACTTTCAGGTTGTGCAAAGTTAGCCAGTCAGAGACAGCATTGAAACAGTCAAAGATTTTAGTGAAGCTTGGGTTTTCTGTTGAGAAAGGAGTGTTAAGGAGCACATCATCTGCGTAGATGTGATAAAGGATGCCAAAGGACTATATGATTGTACAAATTGGTTGTACATATATGTTAAATAGTAAGGCGGATAGAGAAGAGCCTTGTGGTAACCTTGTGTTTGCAGAAACATATTTGATGTTTGACTGCCGATACAGACTTCTTGTTGCCGATCTGTTAAGTATGAGCGACACCAATCTAGAGCTGAGCTCTGAATGCCCTTAAGTTTAAGCAGATTAATTAATTGGCTGTGACAGACTGTGTCAAACGCTGAAGCAATATCCATTCAAGATAAAGCCCTGTTTTGGATTATTTAAGCCTAATATCAGGTTGTCAAGTAAGGATGTAAGTAAAGTCTCGACCCCATGATGTTGCCGAAAAACATGCTGTTGCGAATTGGCGAGGCCGCGGGGCAGGGTCCCTGGCGGCCGAAGGTAACCAGGCGCTCGGCCCGGTGCGGGGACCCTGCCCACGGTTTACTGAGGGGCGGGTGCAGGCAGGCATTATTTGAATTCATTGGCTCGCCCCTGTGAAAGAATGGGGCACAAGCCAATGAGGAGTGCTCGACAAGAGGGGGGGGGGTTTAAGGAGGGCGCGCGGCGGCGACGGTCTCTCGGCGAGACCGGCAGTGGTGGTGAGGGATCCGTCTTCCCACCCGCCCGCCCTTCCTTTGGGTTGGCCTTGGGTAAGGTTGTCGCAGCTGGTGGGAGTGGCGTGATCCCGGAGGTTTCCGGGGTCCGGAGCCTTAAGCTGGAATTGGGGAGGGGGGGCGGTCGCCCCCAACCCGGATGACCCCTGGCCGGTCTTTGCTAGTAATATGGCGAGGCCGGGGAAAGGGGGGGGGGGTTGGCTTTGCCGCTGGCTCGGCCGCGGCAGGAGTGGAATGAGGTCACCTTGCTAGTGGTATGGCGGGTGAGGGCTCATTCCGCTCGTGGGTTATTATATAAAAAGTTGGATGTTGAAAAACAATGTTTGGAATGTTATATTTGTTAATAAAGCTGCGACCATTCGAGCCAAAAGTTTTGTGTCTGGACTGGTTATTGGGAGTGAAAGGGGGAGGGGGGTGGAGATTATTGGGGGGGGGAGGGGAACAGGGTACCACCGGGTCCGACCTGCCTTGGTTACCAGAGGTGCGTGGCAATCAATATGGTCTTGTATTTGTTGCTGTACTATCTTCTCCATTATTTTAGATAGGAAAGGAAGACTGGATATGTGACGATAGGAGTTTGGGTCCTGTGGGTCTAGCTTGGGATTTTTTAGAAGCGGTTTGATTGTGGCTGTTTTCAGTGATGTTGGTACTGTACTCTTGTTGAAGGAAAGGTGGATAATCTTGGCGATGTGGGAGCTTAGCTTAGGGCAGGTAGATTTGATCCAATGAGAAGGGCATGGATCAGAGGACAAGGTGGTAGAATTAAGAACTTTTATTATATTTTTGATTTATTTTGGGGAGTATGGGTAAAAATACTTAGGGCAGGGATATTGATGCTTTCAGGCGATGGGGTGTCTAAGTATATGTTTTCCATATTGTTGAGGGTCGCTTTGGTCTTATTGTAAAGGTGATTTGCAATGTCTTGAGGGTGGATTACATTCTTCTTTTGAGGCAGAGATGATTCATTTGTGAGGGATTGTATTAATCTAACGAGCTCACGGGGCTTGTTGAGCAAGCACATAAGGAGATTTGTATGGTATTCTTTCTTCCTTTGCATAATGTTATTGCGGTGTTCTTGCAAGGTATTCATATATAACTCTAGGTCAATGGGGAGCCTAGAGTTCCGCCATTTATGCTCAACTATTTGCTTATTTGCAGTAGCACCCGATTCTGATCCCACGAGGGCTAGATGTGCCCACGGGATCAGAATCGGATCTACCAGCTTGGACATGCAGGCCAGGCCCTGATTCTGATTGGCCACATGCCTAGCAGATCCCAGCTAACTCAGCCAGGCCCCTGAATGGAGCTGCAGTACCATGGTATCCCATTGCCATGGTACTGTGGCTCCATTCAGGAGCCACAATCACCGACTACAAGACTCAACATCCTTTCCCCACAGCCAAACCCCCAGTCCGTCCTCCCATGACTAGGTCGGGCTGTGGGGATTCCCCTGCACCTCTCACCTCATCATAGACCCTCGGCTCTGGTGTTCCCCGACATCCAGGCAGACATATTCCACCTCAGAGGTGAAATAAGTCCCCTGTCTATGTGGCCAACCTTGGACATAGAGAGCCAACCTTAGAATTGGCCCTGAAAATCCGAGGTCATGGCCCATCCATGCCCCATCCTTGATCTGCCTCCGACCACTCCCTCTCGCTCCCATCTAAGTCTCTCTGTACATCCTCTGGGAGCCACTGGGAGCGGCAGGAGGACGAGTAGCGGGAATGTACATCCAGGCAGGACATATATCCCCACTATTCATGGTGCAGAATGACCCCCTCAGACCGATGCAAAAACTTCACATTAGAGTCATGCAATCTAGCTCAGTGCACAGTTTTCTAATGCAAGGTTATAGAAAAAAAAATTGCTCCTGAATGCAGAAAATAAATAATATACCAAAGATGTGTGCACATCTATCCTTGCCATAACTCAATCCAAAATGAAGAAAGCTCCCCCTGATCCGTTCCCCTCAACTGTACAAACTAAATGGATGACCGTTCTTCATTTCCTGACTTTTTTTTTTGGGGGGGGGGGAGGGATTTGCCTGTATAGGAGAGTACTGCAGGAATGGGGAAGGATCAATAGACTCTCATAATTCATGCTCCTTTTGGTATAATTTGTGAAAATTTACCTTTCATTACCATTCTGATCCCCTCTTCTGTCACTGCATAATACCACAAAGCCTCTCCAAACCAAGCTGGCAAGGGGACTCGCTCATCTCTCCTGTCATCTCAGTATCTAGCATTGACGGACGACAGTGCTAATGTGTGGTGAATGTACTGAAATACCTCTGTAGCAGGCAAAGATTGTCAATGGTACTATCCAACTGGCAAATGTTATGGTGCATCTTTGCAGGTGAAGAGAAACTGTTTCAAATTAAGACTTTTCGTACTACTTTTTCTGAGACTTATTTTCTGATAACATTGCAGTGGGAATGGATAGATTGAAAGAATTACTTTCTAATGGAAATAAAGGTAGCTACATTGATTAAAGAAAGGCCGCCTAAATTGTTCTACTCTGGAGTAAATGTGTTTAGTGTAGAGGTCTCAATTAGGAAAAAAAGTTGTGTAACATGAAGACACATTTTAGAAAGGCCGTTTGGGTGCTCCCTGGAATATGCAAGTCATAACATCTTGAATTCTGTTGGAGGGGCAGCAGAGAAGGTGGACACATGTAAAGGCATTATAAAATTGAACTGTTTCTGCCCCAAAAGTAAGACTTCTCCATTGACATTCAAGGAAATAGGGATATGCAGAATAAAGCCACAGACACATACAGGGAAACATGTGATTTTAGAAATGTGAATGTGTGAAATATGGACATTGGCAGAACCGGCAACATAGATTCATAATATGCATGTGAATATGTTGTTTAAAGTTTCCTGTATTTGTTTTCTTTTGTTCCATGGAAACCGTTTTGCCTGGTAGAAAACAGTATATTAAAATCAGTTAAATTAATAAACCGCAAAGAATGTACTTTCAGAATTGCAGTATATTAAATAACACATAACCATAACCGTATACACCTCTGAGCCTGCCATTTTGCAAATGGAGATGTGACACAGAGGTATACATAGAGGATTTGATATTCAAGACAAAGAAAATTATTGTGGTGATAAGAGGGAAGCTGACGCTACTTGACATATAGGTTGTTAAATTTAGCCTTTTAGACATGATCTTCTCTTGGTAAAGCTTTATTGCCTCGGATCGTGCAACCCATTGACTTCTAGAAAAAAACACTGTCCTTTCTTTCAGCACCATCTCTATTACTTTTCTCAACACCGAGGTAAGGCTTACTGGCCTGTAGCCTGCCACATCTTCTCCGTTGCCACACTTGTGAAGAGGAAGCACATTAGCTCATCTTAAGTCTCGGTCTCCAGGGGTTTATTAAACACATCTTTTAAAGGTCCTGCCAAAACCTTCCTAAACTCCTTCAGTATCCTGGGGCATGTCTGATCCGGTCCCATGGCCTTGTCCACTTTCAATTGTGCAAGCTGTTCATAAGCATTTTCTTCTATGAATGATGTTACTTGTACTCTTTTCTCCTTGTTGCTTTTGACAGTCGTATGTCCCTTCTTCGGGATGTTCTTTTGTGAACATGGAAAAGAATTATTGTTTTGCAATTCTGCTTTTTCCTTATTGCTTCCCACAAATCGGTCCTCAGTTTTTTGGAATCTTGCAATTCCACTTCTGGCCTTCCTCCTCTCACAATATACATAAAAAAGGTTTTGTCATCCCACTTCACATTTTTAGCCATTTTTTATTCCATGTGTGCTTTTGCCATCCTGATTTCTCTCTTTGCCACTTTTCAGCTTTACATTTCAGGTGTTCTTTTCTGTGTTCCTCTTTTAGTGCTCTACTGAAAATTGTGAACGGTGCCATTTTTGCCTTTATTTTTGCAGCCACTTCTTTGGAGAACCATATTGGTTTCCTTTTCCTCTAGTTTTTATATACCTTTATTACATATAGATTTGTCACACTGTTACAGCCTCTTTCATTTTAGCTCACTGCCTTTCCATTTCCCTTATCTGCTCCCCAAAGATTTTGGTCTAGGCAGCAATATGCTCCAAATCATTTTTTTTTATTTTAAATTGAAAATTTTCAAATGTTAAAGTTTGCAGCCATAAAAAAAACAATACTTTTGTACTAAGAAATCAAAGAAAAAAAAAGCAAAAAAAAAAGACACACAGAAAATTACAACAGTCCACATCAATATGAAAACATTGTATAGTGAAGAAAAGAACATCAGTATAAAAATAGCAGAGATATTGAGAAACCAAAACTGTGGGAATAAGAAATAGGAGGGGGGGGGAGAAGCAGAGAGAAGAGAGAGGAAGGGTTGGGTCCTGCCTGGCCGAGCGCGATGAGTGAAAACTTCAGAAATAAGTTATAAAGAGCTGAAGACTGCCTCAAATAGGAACATTTTCAAGGTTTTCTTGAGTTTGTTAAAGTTCTGTTCCATGCACAGACAGGCAGGTAGGCAATTCCACAATGTCACGGCTGCAGCAAAAAAGGCAGATTTCTAAGTCATTTCAAGTTTAGAAAAGGACGGGGAGGGAATATGAAGTTGGTATTACTCGGGGCATTTTCTCCAAATGGGTTAATTTTGTGGATACCATGACAGTCGTGAACCTCACTTCTAAGCCAGGGTATCTGAAGTATGATCTTAGTCTCTCAAATTTTCTGCTAATGCTCAGTGTAGTAGAACATAAGAACATAAGATATGCCATACTGGGTCAGACCAAGGTCCATCAAGCCCAGTATTCTGTTTCCAACAGTGGCCAATCTAGGTCATATGTACCTAGCAGTTTCCCCAAGGGACACAGGTTCCACAATGCATGTATTGGTTCAAGCATTGATATCCTGGGTCCCTTCTTAATAATGGTTTATGGACCTTTCCTCCAGGAACTTGTCCAAACCTTTTTTAAACCCAGCTACACTAACAGCCTTTACTACATCCTCCGGTAACAAATTCCAGAGTTTGATTACACGTTGAGTGAAAAAATATTTTCTTTTATTAGTCTTAAATAGTTTACCCTGTAGCTTCATTGCATGTCCCCTAGTCTTTCTATATTCTGATAAGGTAAACAATCGATCTACGTTTACCCGTTCCACTCCGTTCATTAATTTATAGACTTCTATCATATCTCCCCTTAGCCGTCTCTTTTCCAGGTTAAAGAGCCCTAACCTTTTTAGCCTTTCTTCATAGGAGTATCCTTCCATCCCCTTTACCATTTTAGTGGCTCTTCTCTGAACCTTTTCTAAAATCGCTATATCCTTTTTAAGATACGGCGACCAGAATTGCACACAGTATTCAAGGTGCGGTCTCACCATGGAACGATATAGAGGCATTATAATATCTTTTGTTTTATTTTCAATTCCTTTCCTTATCATACCTAGCATTCTATTTGCTCTCTTGGCAGCCGCTGCACACTGGGCCGAGGGTTTTAACATGGTATCTTTTTCCTGGGTGGTGGTTCCTAATGTGGAACCTTGCATCGTGTAACCATAGTTTGGGTTGTTCTTCCCTAGGTGCATAACCTTGCACTTGTCCACATTAAATTTCATCTGCCATTTTGATGCCCAGTCTTCCAATTTATCAAGATCCTCTTGCAATTTACCACAATCCTCTTGGATTTTAACAACTCTAAATAGTTTTGTGTCATCTGCAAATTTGATAACCTCACTCGTTATTCCACTTTCCAGGTCATTTATGAATATGTAAAAAAGCAGCGGACCCAGCACAAATCCCTGGGGTACACCACTATTCACCTTTCTCCATTGGGAAAATTGGCCATTTAGCCCTACCCTCTGCTTTCTATCTTTTAACCAGTTCCTGATCCACAATAGTACACTGCCTCCTATCCCATGACTCTTTAGTTTTGCCAAAAGTCTCTCATGAGGGACCTTGTCAAAGGCTTTCTGAAAGTCCAGATACGCAATATCAACCGACTCACCTTTGTCCACCTGATTATTCACTCCTTTAAAAAATCATAACAGATTAGTAAGACAAGATCTTCCTTGTCTAAAGCCATGTTGGCTGTCTCCCATTAGGTCATGACTATCTACATGCTGAGTAATTTTATTCTTTATGATGGTTTCTACCATCTTTCCTGGTACTGACGTCAGGCTCACCGGTCTGTAGTTTCCCGGATCACCCCTGGAACCCTTTTTAAAAATGGGTGTTACATTGGCGATCCTCCAATCTTCAGGTATTAGAGATGATTTTAATGATAGTTCACAGATTACTAATAGCAGGTCTGCAATCTCGTATTTCAGTTCTTTCAACACCCTTGGATGTATACCATCCAGCCCAGGTGATTTGCTACTCTTCAGCTTATCTAATAGTTGTAATACATCTTCCCGATGTATCGATATTTCCTTCAATTCTTCCGCACCTTTAAATACCACTTCAGTCATGGGTAACATCCCTACATCTTCCTCAGTAGAAGCAAAGAATTCATTCAGTCTCTCCGCTATCGCCTTGTCGCCTCTTAGTGCTCCTTTAACCCCTTTATCATCTAATGGACCAACTGACTCTTTCACAGGTTTTTTGCTACGAATGTACTTGAAAAGGTCTTTACTTTGCGTTTTTGCTTCCGCAGCAAGCTTCTTCTTAAATTCTCCCTTTGCCTGCCTTATCGATGCCTTGCATTTGACTTGCATTGTGCCAAAGATAGCTTCCTTCTGGAGTTTGTAAGATGTAACAGGTATGCAAGTTTGTCAAGATGTACTTGCAAATTATTCTTTATCAAGCCTGTCACTCCCAGTACAATGGGAAAGGTTTCTGAATCTTTCTGCCACATTTTCTTTGTCTCTAATTGCATTTCTTGGTACTTCAGGATCTTCTGCCTATCCATATGATTCACAGAATAGTCACTCAGTACGAACACTTCTTGCCGTTCTGGTGCTCTTCTCCTTTACCACTATGTCGGGTTTCCTTGCATACAGTTTCTTATCTGTTGGAATGGGAATGTCCCAGGTGATCAGAACCTCTTCATTCTCTGTTGTTATCTTAGGATCATGATCTCAGTACTTTTCAGGGACAGTGATATTGCAGTGTTTCCAGAGTTTCCAGTGGAGGAGGTGTGCTACTTTGTTGTGCCTTTCTGTATAGAAATTTTCTGCCATCAGAACTTCACAGCCTGCTATTAGATGAGCCACTGTTTTCAGCTCTTTCTTACAGATTCGATATATGTCTGTTTTGCCAGTTTTTTCAATGCTCGCCGTAAACCATCTCATCTGTAATCTACTGTCCCAGGCTGCAACTATCAAGCTTTCATCCTTCGGTTTCAGTTCACCTCTCCTTAACCATTCATGTCTCCATTCTTGATAGACAAAGGTTCTTGAAGTAACACTGTGTTTTCCACTGTATTTGTGCTTTTGCCACTTGTTTTTCCTCACTTGCTGATCCAATTCTTTGAAGAGTTTTTTCTCTTGTTTTGCAAATTCTGTTGCTTCCTTTTCTGTGTGTTCTTGTGGATTCTCATTCATTCTTTTTAGTCATTGGAATGCTTGTCCAAGATTGATGATGGAGATATATTCTGGACATTTGCTTTCATATTTCAGCACTTTTTGCATATTTGGATCTGATAATGCTGTCAGGTAGGCCTGGAGGCCTATGATAGTAGCTCTGTAGGTGTAATCAATGTCTATGAGGTCTAACCTTTCTTCAGCTCTAGGAATGTACAGTCTTGGCATACACTGATTTTTGTATATTACTTCATGCACATGGAGGTTTTTTCTTGTTCATATGTTCTGTTTTTCAAGGTCTTTAAGAGGCCAGTCCACAATCCCAAAGCTGTATGAGAGTACAGGAATTGTGAGCTAATTGATAGCTTGTATCTTAATCCGTGATGTTAACGCACTTTTCAATAACAGTTTTAATCTCCTGTAATATTTTTTACTGATCTTCTCTCTCAATAGTTTCTGCTATTCTGAGATACTCATATATGCCTTCCCTGTTTGAGGTCTTTGATATAACAGCCCTCAGAATGGAAGTTGTTTTCAGTTTTGCTCAAATTTCTTCTGAAAAAGGTTGACAAAAGTCATCCTGATGTCAACAGAAAAGCTTTTCACTGCACAAAGTTGCTTTGCCAATTGTTGGTCACTGGAACTGTGGAGCTTCAGATCATCAATAAATAGGAGATGGGAAGTTGCTAATGGGTTGTTACCTTCTTTAGGATTCAGGCTAAATCCATATCCTAAAGAGTTGATGAGTATTCCTTCTGAAGAAAATTGTGGATGCCTTCCATGATACATTAGTTGGACAAATGGTGATGGAACTGACCAGTGAGAGCTCGGTGCTGGATTTAGTGATCCCCAATGGAGATAGTGTGTTGAATATCCAGGTGGGTGCTCAAGTGAGCAGCAGCAGTAATCATCACATGATGAGATAAAAGCCAAGGTAGAATCCAATCACAGCAAGCTCAAAGTCCTAGGGGTATGTGGCAGTAAAGTCGCAGCTGCGATGTTATCGCGCGATAATGGCGCATTACTGTGTGAGAACGTCACGTATCGCATGATAACGTCTCCAGCGGCAGTAAGGTGCGCAGAGGGTAGAGTAAGGCTCCACAGAGGGTGGAGTATGGCTCCCCAGGGGCGGAGATAAGGGGTCAATGGGCAGAGAATGGGCGGGGAGAGGCTCCATGCACACTAACGCTGTGAAATGAAGGTCTGAAAAGTAGCGCCAGTGAAAAGCTCGCGCTACAGGCACATTTGCAGGGGAGAGAGACCATTTCAGTCACCAATGTGCAGCACAGGCAGGGAAACCAAGAAAAGTGATAGTAGTGATACATGCGCAGCAACATCATAGTGCCCAAGTATGAGAGGACACTACTGTGAGGCTGCAAATGGGGTACAGGGGACTGCAGGCAGGACATGCAGTGGGGCAGCTGGGGCACAGGGTGGGCTAGGCAGATGCCTAGGTGACACATAGGAATGTAGAAGCAGAAAACCAGCAAGACAGCAACTGACCAAGGGCAAACATTGCCACGAGTGTGTGTCCCACAGTGTCCCAGGGGACAGTACCCAGCAAGTACCCCAAAGGGCACATAACATTGGCAGGCGGTGCCGGGGGGAAGCATGGATGTCTAGGCAGACACCCCTACCCCATATCACGCACTATAGGCAGCCGCCTACTGGCACACTGGATGGCCTGGGACTGTGCACCACCGGCATAAGAGCATGTCAGCATGGTGGCGGAGGGGGCAGTGGCTTCTGCCCATAGCAGACCACGGCCAAGCCCCATTTAGGTGGGTGCCGTGCACTGCAACAGACAAGGTCTGTCTGACGAAAAGTCATGGTATCCCCAGGAAATGATCTGCCTCTGTGGCAACAGTTTGGTGCAGTACACATAGCCAGGGTGGTCAGGGGCAGAAGGTCACAGGTTCAAGTCCCAGCTCTGGCTCCTGCAAACCATGTCCCTATATTTTACACAGTACTAAACTGTGGTAATAAAGATGGAATCATTATTTCAGATTAAATAAACATGCCATAAATGCCTATATTTTACCCTACAGGCACAGACACCATAAACATGTGCAATTCCTAGAGCAGAGTTTCCCAACTGCAGTCCAGTGGGGCCAAACACCATTCAAGTTCCATGCTGTCTCTAATAAATATGCCCGTGCTGCATTTGTATGCACTGCCCCAATTGCATGCAAATGTATCTCATGCATATTCATTAGGGACAGCATAAAAACCTGAACAGTGTTTAGCCCACCAGGACTGGAGTTGGGAAACTCATCCCTAGAGCAGCGTCCAACAGGGGCACAAATACCCACACCCACAGGCTCCACTATCCAAAGCCTCATGGAGAGTCAGGCTGTTGGGCCCTGTACGGAGCAGCATCTCCAAATACTGGCACCTGCATAATTTAGCAATGCCGCCCTAAACTTGGGAACACATTACACATATATCAAAAGGTTGCTATGATTAATGGCAGATAACAAATCCTAAGTTAAACCCAATTTGTTGACAGAGCTGCATCATAGCAACCTTTCTGATATCTGTGGAGTGTGTTTCAGTTTTGGTTTCTGACCCCGGGGAGTGACCCCAACAGTATTGCGTACCATAGCCATGCCTGCACTATGCCCAGGACTGGTGTGGTGGCCAGGGCTGCCAGGGCTGCCAAAAACCTCTATATTTGCACAATGCTGGCTTAGGTGTGGGTGTGTGTGTATGTCTATCCAGTGTGTTGTGGCTGCCTACACCTCACTGAGCCCACACTGCTTGCACTGTTTCCAGTTTTAGCCTGCCAATGTGCATAATGAGGAGCAAGGTACTGTGGGTATGGCCCGGACAGGGTGGCCTGGGAAGATGCATCTGCACAGGGCATAGGGCAATGGCTGGGACATTGTAGTGCCCAACCACCACCTGCACGGACAGGGTGGCCACAGCATGTCATGCTGGGAGGTCACTCTCACCCTGACTGAGCAGTGACCACGGCATGGCTAGGTTCCCCCCATAGTGTTATACAGTATTTCTCTCAAGTGATAATTATGGGTTCTCTTTTCTGGGGCCCAATCACTGACATACCTGCTTGGTGTATGTGCACTCACATCCCATTTTTGGGAGCACACAGTTCCTCCAAGAACATGCACTATGTACTATCTAGCAGACTGTCTTTGGCCGTGCCTCCCATCACGCCGTCCCTCCCAGCCCTGGTACCACCCTGGTCTCAGAATGCTCCGCTCTCAGCTCCGTAGAGCCGAACGACGGTGGCGTAAGGTCCCTTCTCCGTCTACTCTCTCCACATTCAAGGCTCTTTCCTCCCACTACCGCTCTCAGGTACACTCGGCCAAAAAGGACTTCTTTTCTAATGCCATTTCGAACGCCCCCAATCAGACTCGTCACCTTTATAACACGCTTCGCTCACTTACCTCCCTTCTCCCCTCTACTTCGTCCCTTCCCCCTCGTCCATCTCCCTCCCCCTCACTCCTTGCTACCTTTTTTAGTGATAAGATCATTAATCTCAGAGCCTCCCTCCCTTCTTGTCCATCGCCTATTCTTTCCCCACCCCCCATTACGTCTCCTCCGCTGTCTCTCACCCACTCCCACACCTGGTCTTCTTTCTCATTAATAACCTCAGCTGAACTCTATCAACTTATCTCCTCCTCTAATAAGACCTTTTGTTCCCTAGACCCGATTCCCTCCACTTGGTTACTTGACCCATCTCTGGCACTCCTTCCTCCCCTCCTCTCTATGCTCAACTCTAGTCTTACTTCGGGTATCTTTCCCCGTTCCTGGAAGCACGCACTAATTCGCCCCATTCTTAAAAAACCCTCTCTTGACCCTTTGATTCCTGCACACTACCGTCCAGTTTCTAATCTTTCCTTTGTCTCTAAGCTTTTGGAAAAACTTGTCTTTGCTCAGCTCTCTCACCACCTGGACAATATCAATTTCCTTCACCTGCGTCAATCTGGTTTTCGTCAGGGTCACAGTGTGGAAACTATTCTTCTCGCTTTCACTAAAGCTCTTCACGTAGCGCACGATCGTGGTGACATCTCGGTGGCAGTTGCACTTGACTTATCGGCTGCTTTTGACCTTGTTGATCACTCCCTCCTTCTTCTCTGTCTCCAAGAAGCGAGTCTTTGTCACACGGTTCTTCACTGGTTTCATTCTTTTCTTTCTTCACGTTCCTGTTCAGTTCTCTCCTCTTCCTCCTCCATCCCCCCTTCTGATCCTTTTCCTTTGTTATGTGGTGTCCCACAGGGTTCCGTACTTGCCCCTCTTCTTTTCAACCTTTTTCTCGCCCCCTCACCGTTCAGATTCAACAAACTGGGATTAGTGCTTTCTATTATGCTGATGATATTGTCCTCCTTCACCACACTTCCCCATCTCATCCTGATCTTTCTCCACTTAACTCCTGTCTCACCATGGTTGCTAATTGGTTATCACAAAACTGTCTTCACCTTAATCTCACAAAGACTTCAGCTATCTGGTTCTCTCGTAGTGGTTCTTCTCCTTCCCTAGCCCCATCTTTCTCGGGCTCCTCCGTCCCACTTGTTTCCTCCTTCCGCTACCTCGGCGTTATTTTCGATTCTCACCTCTCCTTTCACGATCACATTTCTCATATCGCTAAAACTTCTTTCTTTTTCTTACGTCAAATCCGTGCTGTTCGACCTTTTCTCACTCCTTCTGCACTCGCTACCTTGCTTCTCTCCTTGGTTATGTCCCGTGTCGATTTTGCAAATTCCCTTTTTCTTGGTCTCCCTAAGTCTCAACTATACCGTCTTCAACGTATTCAATACACTGCCGCCCGCATTGTCACCCATTCTTCCACCCGTGATCATGTTTCACCCCTTCTTCTCCGTCTGCACTGGCTACCCCTACCTTTCCGCTCCCACTACAAACTGCTTACTCTGGTCCACCGAGCTTTCCATACTAACACCCCGCAATATTTGGCTGATCTCCTCACCTACCACACCCCTAGACGCACGCCTCGTTCATTCCACCTCAACCGCCTTACTCTCCCTTCCCCCTCCCTAGCACACCTCCAATCCACCCGTTCCTCGGCCTACTTTTTCACAGCCTCTGCCCTCTGGAATTCCCTACCTCCCTCCCTTCGACTTGAACCTCACCATCCTACCTTTAAGTGTAATCTAAAAACTCACCTCTTTTCCCTTGCCTTTGACCTTCCCTCCCCTTTTGTATAAATTATCCTTTGCGGTCTGTGTTGTGCTCTTTAATCCCCTCTTTCCTATTAAGATTGTATTTCATTTCTTTTTTTCTGGCTATGGTTTTATTATTGTTTGTTTTAATTATTTTTTAACTGTTTTATGTGATTTTTTATTGTAAACCGTTCTGATCTTCTTGAATGGGCGGTATATCAAATTTTAATAAACATAAACATAATAAACATGTGCATGGCTGGAACACCTTGCAGGGTGCAGCAGGTGGAGACTGACTGTGCCCTCTGCTGGTGAATGTCAGATAGTGGTGGGGGGCAGCTGAGCTTTTCCAGCATTCTGCCTGTCTGCTATTGCCTTATGTGATGCAAACAGATCTGCATTGACTGCCCTGTAGGGTGCCCGTTCCCCAGGAGGACTGGGGTTGATGGTCCCCTCTACTGCCACCATTGCAGAGATGTAGAATGTGGATCTGTTGGTGGGAAATCCTGTCCCCCACACTGAGCCACAGAGGGTGGGTTGGGTGGTGCTACATAATCCGCTTTTGGGTCCAAACACCCCCCTTCACTTATAACATGTGACCATGGCACCCACACAGGATATGCACTATTCTGGGTGCATCATAGTCCACAAGGGCCAGACGTGACTGGGAAATACAGATTGACACAGGTGTATCCTAGGTGTGTCTGCAAGGACTGCCTATCACACACTGGCACTGATGGGGACCTGCAGCATAGCCTATCTCAGCCAAGCCAGGTGCTGCGGACCTAGTGCTAGGTGCCCCACCTCACCCTCAGGGTGAGCACAGGACTCGCACAATATCATGGTCTGTAGCTACTCTGTGCTAGTAACACACACGGTCAGTTCCCCCTACCAGGCCGAGGTGCTGTGGGGGTGCATACCCCATCTTGTGATCAGCTGTAGACTGCTGATCTGCATGTGCAGTGCATCATGGGTACGGATGGGTTTACCCTATTCTGGTAACCACAGCTGACAGTTTGTATGGTGACATGCAGTCTTTCTGTGGCCAGCCAGGGGTGTGTTAATAGCTATAGAGATGTAGCCCACTGGTTACTTCAATGACTGTGGAGACAGAGGTCATGGGTTTGATCCCACAATGGTGTTATTTAATAAGGCTGTCTGAGGCTTTTCCTTTTAATTTAAATCAGTGCTGCCAGCAAAATGCACCCTCACAGTGCTGTAACCTTAAGGTGCCTCATAAGGCGCCCTATAAAGCACCCTATAAGGCACCCTATATAGTGCCCTATAGGGCACATTAGAAGGTGCCTTGGCAGACAGGGCACTTTATAATGTGCCCTATGGAGTGCCTTATAGGGCTCCTTATGCGGCACCTTATGTTACGGCACTGTGAGGTGTTTTTGCTGGCAACACTGATTTAACTTAAAAAGGAATTGCCTCAGACAGCCTTCTTACATAACACTACTGCAGGATTGAACCTATTACCTCTGCCTCTGCAGTCACTGCAGTAACCAGTGGGCTACATCTTTATAGCTTCTAGCACTGTGCTGGCATAAACGTAGGGTTAACACGCGTTAATGTACCATGGCGCCCACTATCGCGCGATACAGATTCTTGCTACCTTGCTGCCGGAATGCCCACTCCATATATGGAATACTGAAAGGGTGGTGGATGCTTGGAACGCCCTCCCGATGGAAGTGGTGGGGGAAAACATGGTGACGGAATTCAAAATGGCATGGGACAGACACAGTGGATCCCTTTACAGCAACTGGATAAAATCAAAATAAATGGAACCATCTAAATTCTCAACAAATAGGGGTGTCCTACATGGAGTGGTGGGTTCACTCCTAAACAGGGACGTGGGGAGGGGTGGCCTGCACAGAGCGGCAGGTGCAACTACTTTTGCCATCATACTTGGCAGACTAGATGGACCATACTGGTCTTTATCTGCCGTCATTTACTATGTTACTATGTTACTATGGCATTCTTCACATTATCGCTGCAACTGGCATGGTTAACATTAAGACAGTTTAGTAAACATACCCCCTATACTTTAAAAACACTGACTTCAGTAAAATGGCCAAGTATCTGAAGGAGGAGTTGTCAGGGTGGGAGGGGATAAGGGAAGTGGAATTGTAATGGGCTATTGTGGGGCCTCATTTGCATAAATATTTGCATAATGTTAACATGAACTTTTAGTAAACACTCTTAATGAGTGTCTGAATAAAGAAAGATTACCAGATTTCTACATTACTATACTCCGGTGCCAACTGCCTGGCACATTAGGAGGTACTATAAACACTGCCCATTTAGAACCCATAACAAACCCCCCACATCATAACAGCACTACCAGGACTCAAAAAGCACCAAACCCTACCTATCAAAAGGCAACACTGAAAATATTAAACAAATACATCTCAGAGAATACCAAAACATATTCTACTGGGGAAAGAGAACAAGTGGCACGGTCAAATAGAAACTACATGAACAGAATATCTCAGCTCGATTACACATGCAGAACATATTTTATTTATTTTTATTTATTTTTATTTCTTATATACCGCACTATTTCCAATCAGTGCGGTTCACATGGAACAGAAACATCCGACAACTTAAATATGTCTGGTCATTACAGTAAACAGGAAATGCAACTTGGAAAAAGGGTACACTATATACAAAGAACCACGATCACAATTTAGAAATAGAAAGACAATAATTAAACTGGGAATCCCGAAAGCCAAACTTGGAAGGTACAACTAAATAAAACTATAGATTAATTTACTCTTGTACTAAACAAAAAAGCTAAGACGTTAGCAGTGCACATTTCCCAGAGCTGACATATTCCAGTTAATAAATTTTTTTAAAAAAGTAGTTTTCTACCTTTTGTTATTTGGGCATTTTATTTTTCAGTTGCAATTGCTCCAGCCACTTTCTGGTTTCTTCATGTCTTTGGCTAACTCTCCATTTGTCCTTTCTTCTCTCCTAGTTTTTTCCATTCTCTCTCTAAATCTGCTTTAACATTCTGATTTTCCCCTTTTGCTCTTTCCTCCATTTCTTTCTTTATTTTTTTTTCATCTACTCAACTTTCACCCTTCCCTCCTCAATCCCCACTTACTGTCCCAATACCTGGCCAATCATAGATTTTTCTTCCCTTCCAAACAAAATGTCTTTTCCCCTCTCCATCCTCACTCCCCCAGCCCCATCCCCATCCCCTTCTAGTCCTCCCCTAACATCAGCTCCATTCTAGTTCCAGCCCCACCTGGCATCCGCTCCCTTCTAGTCCCTTTCGCCTAACCCCCTGCATCAGCCCATTTCCAGTATTAGCACCCTCCCTTCAGTCCAGTTCCATTCCTAGCCCCCTCCCCATCAGCCATTTCCAGTCCTATTTTAACCCCATTAGCCCATTTCCAGTCCAAGCTCCCCATCGGCTATTTCCAGTCCTATCCCAGCCCTCCATCAGCCCATTCCCATTCCTAGCCCCCCATCCGCCATTTACAGTCTTATCCAGGGCCGGATTTACGTATACGCCATGTACGCCATGGCGTAGGGCCCACAGCCGGCAGGGGCCCACAAAAAAATAACCAGGTTTTTTTTTTCAACTCAATTAAAAAAAAAACCTGGTGGCTGCCGCCGCGGGGCCCCCTCTGCTGCCGCGGGGGCCCCGTCTACAAGCTGGTCGGGTCCGGTCCGGTCCGGTCGGGTCGGGTCTCTCTCCCTCCCTCGCTGCAGGCTGCGAGAGACGCGAAGATAGAGCGTCTCCTCGCGTCTGTGTTAAGTCCGCAGGGGCTGATGGGATTTCCCATCAGCCCCTGCGGGCTTAACACAGACGCGAGGAGACGCTCTCCCTTCGCGTCTCTCGCAGCCTGCAGCGAGGGAGGGAGAGAGACCCGACCCGACCCGACCAGCTTGTAGACGGGGCCCCCGCGGCAGCAGAGGGGGCCCCGCGGCGGCAGCCACCAGGTTTTTTTTTAAAATTAAATTTTACTTTAGGCCGGGGGGGGGGGGTAGGAGTCCGACCCCCCCCCCGGCGGAAAGTAAATTTTAATTTAAAAAAAAACCTGGGGGGTGGCGCCGGGGGGCCCCCGCGGGGGCCGCGGGGGCCCCGTCTACAAGCTGGTCGGGTCCGGTCCGGTCGGGTCGGGTCCGGTCGGGTCTCTCTCCCTCCCTCCCTCCCTCGCTGCAGGCTGCGAGAGAAGCGAAGATAGAGCGTCTCCTCGCGTCTGTGTTAAGCCCGCAGGGGCTGATGGGATTTCCCCTCAGCCCCTGCGGGCTTAACACAGACGCGAGGAGACGCTCTCCCTTCGCGTCTCTCGCAGCCTGCAGCCTGCAGCGAGGGAGGGAGAGAGACCCGACCCGACCGGACCGGACCGGACCCGACCAGCTTGTAGACGGGGCCCCCGCGGCAGCAGAGGGGGCCCCGCGGCGGCAGCCACCAGGTTTTTTTTTTAAATTAAATTTTACTTTAGGCCGGGGGGGGGGTAGGACTGGTAATGGGCTATGGGGGGGGGGGGTGGTAGGACTGGTAATGGACTATGGGGGGGGGTAGGACTGGTAATGGACTGGGGGGGTAGGGCTGGTAATGGGCTATTGGGGGGCTGGGGCTGGAAATGGGCTGGGCTGGGCTGGGCTGGGGGGGTTAAGGCTAGAGGTGGGCTGATGGGGGTAGGACTGGTAATGGACTGTGGGCTGGTGGGGGGGGCTTAGAACTGGCATTGGGCTTTGGGGGGGTTAAGTCTGGTAATGGGCTGTGGGCTGTTGGGGGGTGTCTGGTAATGGGCTATGGGGGGGGCTAGGACTGGAAATGGGCTGGGGGGTTAAGACTGGAGGTGGGCTGATGGGGTTAGGACTGGTAATGGGCTGTTGGGGGGGGGTTAGAACTGGTAATGGGCTTTGGGGGGGTTAAGACTGGTAATGGGCTGTGGGCTGATGGGGGTTGTCTGGTAATGGGCTATGGGGGGCTAGGACTAGAAATGTGCTGGGGGGTTAAAACTGGAGGTGGGATGATGGGGTTAGGACTGGTAATGGGCTGTGGGCTGATGGGGGGGGGTAGGACTGGCAATGGGCTATGGGCGGCTGACTGGAAATGGGTTGATGGGGTTAGGACTGGAAGTGGGCTGATGGGGGGTTAGGACTGGTAATGGGTTATAGGGGGGGCTTAAACTGAAAATGGGGTGATGGGGGGTTAAGGACTGAAAATGGGGTGATGGGTGGTTAAGGACTGTAAGTGGGGTGATGGGGGGGCTAGGACTGGTATTGGGTTGGGGGGTTGCTAGGACTGGAAATGGGCTGATGGATGGCTAGGACTGGAAATGGGCTGATGCAGGGACTAGAAGGGAATGGATGCTGGGTGAGGCTGGAACTAGAAGGGAGCTGATGTTGGGGAGGGATTAGAATGGGATGGGGCTGGAAGAGTAAAATGGAGAAGGGAAAAATATTTTGTGTGGGAGGGATAAAAAATCTACAATTGGCCGGGTATTGGGAGAGTAAGTGGGGATTGAGGATGGAGGGGTAAAATTTGAGTGGATGAAATAGGAATGAGGAAAGAGCAAAAGGAGAAAGATTAGTATGTTAAAGCAGATGTAGAGAGAGAATGGAAAAAAATCTAGAAGAGAGAAGAAAGGACAAATGGACAGCAGACGATGGAGAGTTAGCAGAAGACACGAAGAAACCAGAAGAAAGTGGCTGGAGCAATTGCAGCTGAAAAAAATGCACAAAAGGTAGAAAAATATCTCTTTATTTTGAATTTATTAATTGGAATATGTCAGCTCTGGTAAATGTGCATCATTAACATCTGTGCTTTGTTTAGTACAAGAGCAAATTAATGTATAGTTTTATTTCTACAGTGTTGTACATTCCAAGTTTGGCTTTTGGGATTCCCAGTTTAATTATTGTCTTCCTATTTCTAAATTGTGATTACTTGTTTGGTGATGGTCTATGTTCTGCATGTGTAACTGAGCTGAGGTGTTCTGTTTATATAATTCCTATTTGACATTGCCACTTGTTCTCTTTCCCCAGTAGGTCATGTATTGTTGTTCTCTGAAATGTATTGGTTTAATATTTGCAGTGTTGCCTTTTGATTGGTAGAGTATGGTGCTTTGTGAGTCCTGGTAGTGCTGTTAGGATACGGCGGGTTTACTATGGGCAGTGTTTGTAGTAGTTCCTAATGTGTCTGGCAGTTGGCACTGGATTATAGTAATGTAGAAATCTTTTAGTCTTTCTTTATCCATACACTCATTAAGAGGCACGTTTACTAAAAGTTAGTATATGGTAACATTATGCAAATATTTATGCAAATGAGGCCCCTTATGCAAATGAGGTCCGCACCCCCCTTGGGCCGCCCCTGCTGGGGGCCCACAATTTTTGTTGGCGTAGGGCCTCACTCAAGGTAAATCCGGCCCTGGTCTTATCCTAGCACCCTATCAGCCCATTTTCAGTCCAAGCTCCCCCATAAGCCATTTCTAGTCATATCCTTGCCCCCATCAGTTCATTTCCATTCCTAGCTCCCTCATCAGCCATATCCAGTCCTATCCTAGCCCCCCATCAGCCAGTTTCCATTCCTAGCCCCAACCCATCAGCCATTCCCAGTCCTATTCCAGCTTCCCATCAGCCAATTTCCAGTACAAGCCCCACATCAGCCCATTTCCACCATTCCTAGCCCCCACCCCCACCCCGAAAAGCCCCACACTTGTCTGAGCATCTTACGAGGGAGTTGAGGACGCCAGAGGCCCTGGTTCATCTCTGCACAGTGCTGGAGTTAAGAGCCGTATGCTCCTTCACTCACACTGTGTTCTCATGAAGCTGCTGAGTGCCAGGAAAGATTAAAGGTCATTTCCTGTTTCCCGACACTTAACAGGCTTCACGTGAACACAGCACAAGTGGAGGAGCATACTGCTCTTCACTCCAGCACTGTACAGAGGTGAGCCGGGGCCTCTGGCGTCCCCGGCTCCTTCTGAAGCCAGTTCTGCAAACCCTGCGGAATGAAGTTTGTGCCAGGCCCCCTCAAGCATGGGGCCCTATGTGAACAACATTCTCGCACAATGGACGGGCTGGCCTTGCCCTAGCCAGGTGTTTTGCAAAGGGTTCCATGGTAGAAAGGTTTGTGAGCAGGGGATCTCAGCCCAGCTGTGGATTGGACATCTTAATGTCCTGTTGATGGGATGCTCACCCTGGTAGGCCGGTGTTTTGCTAGTAATATGGTGAGTCTGACAGTTGGGGTGGGGGGGGGGGGATTGACTCAAACTGTGCTGTAGCAGGTTGGATAGGGGAACTATCTAGCTAGCAGTATGGTGGGTAGTAACCTTATTCGGTGCAGGGGAGGCCTGGACTGATTCCCAGTTTATATCTTGTATGTGACTTGGGTTAATTTGTTCTTTGTTGATGAATGTGTGGTTTAATAAAGTTATGACCAACTGTGTTTTTTCCTAATTGATGGCATGGACTAGTTATTTCACTGGGTGAGTTTATTGTTGGGCTGAATTGCTGAGAGGTTTTCTGGGGTGAGGGAGTGGCGGTAATGTGCCCTCCCCCACACCCATCCAGACTACTCATGTTAATATTTTTAACCATTTATTTAGGTTTTCTGAATCTTTTTTCAGTTAAGTGACTAAGGGAAGCCACCTTTAAATTTAATGATCCTCTGCTCTGCTTTTGACTTTTTACACTTGGGTAGAGGGAGTGTGGTTGCAAGATAAGCAGACAGAAATCAAGCCTACATAGTGAGATGTTGATTACAGGGATTTGTAAGTATAGGCAAATCTTAAAATGCCACTGCTACTGTATTCCTGCTGGTTTTTTGTTTTTTTTTATCACTGATGTACTACATGGGATAAAGAAATGTGTGATTGTTTTTATGAGCTGTTTTAATTAACTTTTAATTGATTTCTAGGAAGATAAATGGTTTATTGTAATGTTTTATACTGAGCACCTGGGCTGGTTATGTCCATGTAAACGTCCTGGCAATATTGACTCTAGGCAAAAGATTTTGTGTTATCCTGCTGAATTTTTGCAGGCTTGCTTATCAATGTAAAGGAAAAAGGCTGTCTTGCTTACATGGCAGATGCTTTGCTTAATTGAATAAATCTTTTCAAAAATCTTTTAATTGGTATATATAGTGGGAAGACTAAAGTGGAATAAATACAATAAAATTCTTACTTGATTTCAGTACCCAGATGCAGCAGTTTGATTACAGAATATAACTAGACAGCTGCAGAGTATACAATTCTTATTTGAGTTAATAGGGCCAAGTAGGGAATAGATGCAACCACTACTATTACTACTACTACTACTATTGATCATTTGTGTAGCCCTACAAGGCATATGCAGCGCTGTACAGACACATGTAAGAGATGGTTCCTGCTCTTCGGAATTTACAATCTAATCAAGACTGACAGCACAATAGTTGAGGACAAGGATACATCTAGGGGAATGGTACAGAAACACAGAGGAGACTTGGTGGATCAAGATCCAAAAGTGACCTCAAAGAGGTGTGTTTTCAGCCTGGATTTGAAACCAGCAAAATCAATGCTAACCAACCATATTATGGACCATACACTGAATATTTATTCTCACTGTGACATTACATTGTTAGATAAAAAAGAAAGGCACTGTCAAATTTTAAAAAATGCGCCCCCCCCCCAAAAAAAAAACAAAACACTCCTTTCCTTTAGGGATAGGTGATTCTGACTTAATGAAAACTCTGAAATCAGAGCTTTTATTTAGCAATGCTTATATACTACTTTTCACTGGGTCAAAGCGATGTACATTCAGGTAAGGTATATATTTCTCTTATCCCCAAAGGGCTCAAAATCTATATTTCATACCTGATGCAATGGAGGGTTAAGTGGTTTGCCCAAGGCCACAAGGAGTGCCTGTGGGTCTAGAAACCCCAGTCCCTCTGGCCCGAGTTTGCTGTCCTGCAGAAGGATTCAAACCCCCAGCCCGAGACAACTTGCCCCAACCACTAGGCCACTCCTCCCTAGACAATATAGTTGTCTATATTTATACACTGGGTATGAGTCTGTGTGATCTCAAGGTGGGTTCCTCACTTGTTCTGGGTATAGAAGGCAGTCTTTTGCAAAAAGAAAAAAAAAAAGGAAGAATTCCTGCCCATGTAATACTGATTCAGACCCGGCCGTGATTCAACGCGGCCGGGCACAGGCGCGCGGTGGCAAGCCGGAGGTCTGGGGGGAGGGGCGGGGGGACAGTGGAAGGGGGGGCGGGCAAAGAGCCGCAGTTAAAAGAGAGCGCTTGGCGCGGGCTCGGCCTCTTTGCCGCTCACCCCCCCTTCCCGCAGGAAACCAGACACAGCGTTCTTAAAAAAAAACAAAAAAAAAACTCAACGGGCTGATCGCTCTCCAGCGTCGGAGATCCCGTTATCGCTCCTCTGATTCCACGGGAGGTGGAGAGAAGAGCGCTGACTGCAGTAAGGCGGCGAGTGAGCCGGGGCAGCAACGAGAGCGCCGGCCGATCCACCCCCCTCCACGTGAGGAGCGTGTGTTGATCGCCGCAGCCAACAACAGCGGAGGAGGCATCGAAGCTAAGACTGTAAAGGCAAGTACCTATGATTTGGTTACGGAGGCAGCAGCGTGGAAGAAAAGATTAGGAGATGGAGCGGGGGGGGGGGGGGGTGGAAGGAGAGAGCCAGCCAGCCAGCCAGCCGTTTGGAAGGCATGGCACAGCAAGGGGATGGGGGTGGCGAGATGCAGGGCCATGTAGCGCCCCCCCTCCACCCCCACTGCATTAAGAAATAAATAAACAAATCAAATAAAAGGGGGTATGAATAAAGGGGGAAAGGGGCCGCAGGAGACACAAGGACTGTATTCAAGGGATCATGGCTGGGGGAGGGGGGGACAGAGAACGTGGGTCTGGGGGCAGCCGGGCAGGTCGTGCGGTATAAGCATAAAGATAACAAAGAAAAAAAAAAAGAAAAGAAATAATAATAAAAAGAAAAGAAAAGAAAAGAAGAATTCATAGATATGTATAGGTAACTGAACGGCTGCATAATAAGGGGATATGTAAGAATAAAGGGAAGAGAATAGGAGAAAGGTAGAGTAAGACTGCCACCTAAGGGACAATAGGGGTAATGCAGATGGTGGGGATGCCCCCACGTTAAGCGATGTGAAAACTCAGTAAGGGGATTTGTTTTAAGCGGTGATGAAATAGTTTGAGGAATGTAGATATATAGGATGCATGTATGGAAGTGAGATAGCGATATCGGTATCTATGGAAATAGACAGGGAGATCATAGGGACACAGGCAGCGCCAGAGAGCGCGGGATGACAGTGAGCGTGCGTTGATAGTAATTTAGACTTTCCATTACCTCTGCATAGTAATTTTATTACAGCGGAAAGATGCCGAGAAAGGAGACGCCAAAGGCTTCCAGGCCACGAGGTACCAGGGCGGCAGCAAAAGGGGCAACAGCATCAAAGGCACGGGAGGCTGCCGGCCAAAACACGAGAGGGGCACAGAGGGCAGCAGTAGCAGCAGCAGTGAGGCCTCGCCACAGTACCAGGAGGAAGGCGCCGCAGCAGCTGGAGATCCCCGCCCCGCCGCAGAATCAGGAACTAGACGACCTGCTCCAGATGGTTCGGGATCAGGTGACTCAACACGGCCTGAGCTCAGTTAAGCAACGGCTGGGAGTGCCGGGCGCCACGATCTCTGAAGAACCATCGACGAGTGCCAGCACGACCACTCCCAACCCAACACATGGTAAGGCGGGGTGCGAAAAGGGGGCGCCAGAGCTATCAACGTCCTCGTCAGAGGGGTCCAGTTCCGACAGTGAGAGGGACATAGAATGGGCAGATGTGATGCGCTACGCATTTAAAAAAGTGAAGAGGAGGAAGAGCGAAAAACAATCCTATTCCCTCAGGCAAGCTTGGTCGGGGCAGAGTCAGCAGGGCGAGGATCGCACGTGCACAACAACGGGAGCAGCCCAAAGAACGCAGATGGACTGGCGCGATGCCAGCCGCGACCCAAGATGCGGGGTGAGCTCCCTGGCCGTGTCGGTTCCCAAATAAATTAAGAAGAAGATTTTGAGGAGGGAGTATATCGACATATTCTCCCTCCTGCTTAGGGACCAGGATGATGAGCAAAACAATGGAAAAGACAGGGAAAAAAGAAGCGAGAGGGAGCGGAAACAAAAAATTCCTAAATCTATCAATAATTGGGTGTCAGCATTTCACATCTTTATGAGCGTGGTGATGGAAAAAGAGCCCGAAGCAGGGCCATACCTGACCTGGTACCTGGACACGATCACCAGGGCGCACAAACAATACGGGGGGTGGGCCTGGCTGAACTATGATGTGCAGTTCAGGAGGACGATGGCCGATGACCCCACCCTAGCATGGCATCATAGGATCCTCGACATGTGGACCGAAGAAATGGCGCCCAACAGGCCCTTTTGTCTTGAGGGGCTGCGCCAGCAGCAGTCGAGCGTACAATGGCAGCAGCCATTTCAGAGCACTCCATGGCAACAGATCAATCAGTTCGCCGGGAAGCGGCCATGCCGACAGTTCAACGCAGGGAGTTGTACATGGCAGCCGTGTAAATTCAAGCATTCCTGCACAATATGTGGAAACGGACACCCTGCCGTCACATGAAGGGCATCAAGAGAGGCCAAGCCTTTCAGAACAATGCAGCACCGTTCCAACGAAGGGGCTGGCGCCAACACCCATCAGGCTTGAGCCGATGAGGCCATGGCTTAGAGCATACCCCAAGCGAGAAATAGCTACCAAGATAGAGGATGGCTTTTCTCAAGGTTTCCGCATCCCATCCCTGATTTTAATAAATAAAGCACGAATGAGCCTACTTAATAATCCACCATCTGTACAAAAACACAATGAGATCGCCCATAGCAAGATAGTCAAAGAGCTGGGTATGGGGAGGGTAGCGGGTCCTTTCCAGTCGCCCCCCTTTAAGGACATGGTTGTCTCCCCATTGGGGGTAATACCCAAAAAAGAGCCGGGCCATTTCCGGCTAATCCATAACCTTTCATACCCAGAAGGACAGTCAGTCAATGACTATATTGATCCGGCATTATGCTCAGTCAGATACGCCACCATGGATCAGGCAATCAACCTTATCCGCAGCAAAGGGCCTCAGGCACAACTAGCTAAGGCGGACATTGAGTCGGCATTCCGGTTACTACCGGTGCATCCGGACTCGTTTCCAATGCTGGGATTCATGTACAACGGGGCATTCTACTACGGCAAGTGTTTACCCATGGGCTGCGCAATATCATGCGCATATTTCAAACAATTTAGTTCGTTCCTACACTGGGTAGTCGAGGACCTAGCAGGCCCCAATACCGTTGTGCATTACCTGGACGATTTCCTATTCATTGGAAAAGACCGTGATGACTGCAAAAGGATACTCGATATCTTTGAACATACTGCGCGAACATTTGGGATCCCGCTGGCCAAAGAGAAGACAGAGGGACCAAAAGCGATCATCACGTTCCTGGGTATACAGTTAGATGTACCAGCATACAGGTCGTGTCTGCCGCCTGAAAAAGTGCTGAAGTTGAGAACAGACATGCAAGTTATGCACAGCTGGCGAAAAGCGACACTTCAACAATTTCAGTCAATGCTGGGCTTGCTATGCTTCGCATGCAGGGTGATACCCATGGGAAGAGTGTTCTGCCGTCGCATGACATGGGCAACAAAGGGTATCACAAAAAGATACCATCGTATCAGGGTCACCAAAGAAATACGGGAAGACCTACGGGTCTGGCTCCAATTCCTGCACACCTTCAACGGCCTTGCATTCTGGCAAGCGCTCCCAGTATGCAATGCCGAACTCGAATTCTTCACTGATGCATCAGGTGGGATTGGTTTTGGCATATACTATAAGGGAGCATGGTGCTCCGAGACATGGCCCAGGGAGTGGCATGCAGAGAGAACAACCAGGGATATCACGTTCCTGGAGCTTTTCCCAATAATGGTAGCTCTCAGTATCTGGGCCCCGGAGCTCGCCAACAAGGCGATCATCTTCCATATCGATAACTTAGCGGTAGTGTGGGCGGTGAACAGGATGAGAGCGAAGACGCCCAGAGTGGTGACACTATTGAGGCGAATTGTAGTGCTGTGCCTGTCGCACAACATATCCATCAGAGCGGAGCACATCGAGGGCGAGAATAATAACATTGCTGATGCGCTTTCTCGTGCTAAAATCTGCCTTTTTCACCAGCTAGCGCCCGAGGCCAACGCAAACAAGACAGCGGTGCCCGATCAAGTTTGGGAGTATGGTCTGCCGAGATATGGGAGCTCCTATTAGGCGCCTTAGCAGACAATACCCGGCGCAGATACATTGCGGCATGGGAACACCTCCAAACATTCTGCAGAGAGAATGGCATACGACAAGAGGACAGATTCAAAGTACCAACCATTCTGAAGTGGATTATGCATTCCAAAAGCGTGGGCTGCACAAAGGCGACGGTACAAGCCCGTCTAGCGGCCGTATCCTTTTTTGCGAAGGCTATGGGAAAAAAGAGCCTCAAGGCCGAGTTCATCATAACGAAGGTGATGCGAGGCTGGTCCTTGGGCCAACCCCAAAAAATGGACAAGCGTCGCCTGATCACGCACCAAATTCTTCAACAGCTCATGATAACGACTAGCCAAGTATGTTACGATGAGTACGAGGCGCGCCTCTTCCGATGCGCATATTCCTGGGCCTTTTACGGAGCATTCCGGGTAGGGGAATTAGTAGCATCCTCAGCATCGGAGCGAGGGACGGCCAGCGGAGGTATGGGAAAGCGCGACGTATGCATACGCACTAGAACAGTAGTGCTGCAGTTGCGCAGATCCAAGACCGACGTTGAAGGAAAAGGGGCACAGGTGGTGCTGTCGGCCATGCCCGACGACCCTTCATGCCCACTACAAGCTGCCTTAGCATACCAACAGGTTCGGGCGCACTCGGAATATCACTGGTTTGTGCACTCGAATGGTGCCCCCTTATCGCGCTTCCAATTTATCAGGGTACTCAAGCTAATAATTGAGCAAACAGGACGGGATGCAAGCTTATACGGCTTACACTCCTTTCGCATAGGAGCTGCTTCAACGGCAGCCAGCATCGGGATGTCCCGAGAACAGATAATGAGGATAGGCCGATGGCGTTCGGATAGATACAAATTGTATATACGTCCAACGCAGTGAGACCAGCGAGTAACTGACGAGGAACGGGAGGCGGGGATAAGGAGAATGTAACACAAAGCGAATGAACATCTGTGGGGTATGTGCTGAAGTAAGAATAACATCTGTTGGAAACGTGCTGTTGTATTAATATTCTATGATTGTGCTCCACGCAGGGATGCGCTACCAACTATCGCCACGGGAAGTGTGAATATGCGGCCATTCATTTGTTCACTGGGCGCAAAAGAGGACTCGGTCGAGACCGCAGGGGTTGAATCTGGGGCTACCGAGCGCAGAGGTAACAGTAGTGTGGCTGGGACGGCGAGGTATGGTGTGGGACCAGCTAATGCCGTCCTTGCTCCTAAGGAAGAGAGCTACCGGGAACCCAGCAATGATTGTGATCCACTTGGGGGGCAACGACCTGGCATCCATGCGCAGCGTCGAGCTCACCAAGAGGATGCAAGGCGACCTCCTAACGCTGGCAAACACCTGTCCCGGGACGCTATTGGCATGGTCACACATCATACCGCGGTGAGTGTGGAGAGGCGAGAACTCGCATAGGGCAGTTGAAAGGACCAGACGCAAAGTGAACAGGTGGATGGCCCGCTTCATGGGGGCCATAGGTGGATGCAGCATCGCACATGACCTCATTGAGGAGAGATGTCCAGGATTATATCGCCCAGATGGAGTGCACTTGTCGGACATCGGAATGGACATTTTTCTCTGCGACATACAGGAGGCGGTGGAACGACTATGGAAGAAACAAGTGTTGGCCACAGCGGCGAGTTGAGTAGTGGGGCCCCGTCGACAAGCGAGGAGTCGCTGTCGGCGGGGTTGGCTAAAAACGCACCCGGTGAGAGAGAACATAGCCTAGGCCCTAAGTAAACGGGGGCGAGGTACTGGAGAGAAACACGGACCTCCCCCCAGAGAGAGGGAGATGGCGACAAGAACACCGCACAGAGAGACACCCCCCTGCCTTGCTTTGATGGCGGGCAAAGGGGGGGGAAAGGAAAAAGGTTGCCAAGTCTGCTCGTACGGCAGGTGTAACAGCCTTTCGATTGAAGATACGAAAGACTAAGGGACTGGGGGAAAAAGCTTTCATGGCAGAGAGTCCCTCCTGCGATGAAAAGTATGAAGGATATTAGGCTGTGTCTCTCGAGGGTTGCAAAAGAAAGGATACAAGGAATGTACAGACTATATTTGTTGATTCTGACGTGCATGCTGTGGCCAACAGTTTGTTGTACTGTTAATAACCACTGTTGACAAATAAATCAAATAGTTTGGTGAAAGAAACCCCATGGTGTAATGTGGTGAATCCCGGGGAAAAAGGGAGGGAAGGGGAGGGGGAAGGGGGAGGGTCAAGGATAAAGGGGAGGGACCCGAGGCGGTAATGCCAGTTGCGTGGCTGAGACCCGGCCGCGAATCAACGCGGCCAGGCACAGGCGCGCGGTGGCAAGCCGGAGGTCTGAGGGGAGGGGCGGGGGGGACGGCGGAAGGGGGGGGCGGGCAAAGAGCCGCAGTTAAAAGAGAGCGCTTGGCGCGGGCTCGGCCTCTTTGCCGCTCACCCCCCCTTCCCGCAGGAAACCAGACACCCGCCCGACCCACCCAATTAGCAAACGGGGGGAGGGAACCGTCACAGCATCCGAGACGGCTAAAAACGCACCCGGTGAGAGAGAACACAGCCTAGGCCAGCGATGGCGAACCTATGGCACGCGTGCCAGCTGTGGCACGCGAAGGCCTTGCAGCTGGCACGCGTGAAGGTCCGCAAAAAAAGAAAAAGCGGGCTCTGGCTGCTGCCGCGGACGCGGCAGCATGCAGTGTCCCGCGGGGCCCCCTCCGCCCGCTAAGCCCCTCTGCAAGGGCTTTCAGATTCGCGAGGGAGACAGCGTCTCCCTCGCGTCTCTGTTAAGCCCGCAGGGGTTAATGGGAAATTTCCCATCAGCCCCTTTAGACGCGAGGGACTGATGGGAAATTTCCCATTAGCCCCTGCGGGCTTAACAAGAGACGCGAGGGAGACGCTGTCTCCCTCGCGAATCTGAAAGCCCTTGCAGAGGGGCTTAGCGGGCGGAGGGGGCCCCGCGGGACACTGCATGCTGCCGCGTCCGCGGCAGCAGCCAGAGCCCGCTTTTTCTGTTTTTAAATTTGCCGGGGGGGGGGGGGGTGTTAGGACTGCTAATGGGCTGGGGGGGGGGGTTAGGACTGCTAATGGGCTAGGAGGGGGGGATTAGGACTGCTAATGGGCTAGGGGGGGGGGGTTAGGACTGCTAATGGGCTAGGAGGGGGGGGGTTAGGACTGCTAATGGGCTAGGGGGGTTAGGACTGCTAATGGGCTGTGGGCTGATGGGGGCTGTCTGGAAATGGGGTGATGGGGGGTTAGGACTGCTAATGGGCAGGGGGGGGGGGTTAGGACTGCAAATGGGCGCGAGAGGGTGGGGTTAGTAATGCGAATGGGCTAGTTGGGGATAGGAATGCTAATTGGCTGGGGGGGTTAGGACTGCTAATGGGCTGGGGGGGGGTTAGGACTGCTAATGGGCTAGGAGGGGGGGTTAGGACTGCTAATGGGCTAGGAGGGGGGGGGGTTAGGACTGCTAATGGGCTAGGGGGGGGTTAGGACTGCTAATGGGCTAGGGGGGGGGTTAGGACTGCTAAAGGGCTAGGAGGGGGGGTTAGGACTGCTAATGGGCTGGGGGGGGTTATGAATCCTAATGGCCGACGACGGGGGGGTAGGGACATCAAATGCGCTAGGGGGGGGATAGGACTGAAAATGGGCTAGGGGGGGGGGGTTAGGACTGCTAATGGGCTAGGGGGGGTTAGGACTGCTAATGGGCTGTGGGCTGATGGGGGCTGTCTGGAAATGGGGTGATGGGGGTTAGGACTGGTAATGGGCTATGGGGGGGGTTAGGACTGCTAATGGGCTAGAGAGGGGGGGTTAGGACTGCTAATGGGCTAGGGGGGGGTTAGGACTGCTAATGGGCTGATGGGGAGGGGTTAGGACTTGAGGTGGGCTGTTGGGTGGGGTTAGGACTGGAAATGGGCTGAGGGGGGGTTAACACTGGAGGTGGTCTGATGGGGTTAGGACTGGTAATGGGCTATGGGGGGGTTTAGGACTGATAAGGGGCTAGGGGGGGGCTGGGACAAGAAATGGGCTGATGGGGAGGGGTTAGGACTTGAGGTGGGCTGATGGGGTTAGGACTGGTAATGGACTGTGGGCTGATGGGGGGGTTAGGACTGGCAATGGGCTATGGGGGGCTGACTGGAAGTGGGGGGTTAGGACTGGAAATGGGTTATAGGGGGGGGGCTTAAACTGAAAATGGGGTGATGGGGGGTTAGGACTGGAAGTGGGTTGATGAGGGGGGGATAGGACTGGTATTGGGTTGGGGGGCTGCTAGGACTGGAAATGGGCTGATGCAGGGACTAGAAGGGAATGGATGCTGGGTGAGGCTGGAACTAGAAGGGAGCTGGTGTTGGGGGAGGATTAGAATGGGATGGGGCTGGGAGAGTAAAATGGAGAGGGGAAAAATATTTTGTGTGGGAGGGATAAAAAATCTACAATTGGCCGGGTATTGGGAGAGTAAGTGGGGATTGAGGATGGAGGGGTAAATTTTGAGTAGATGAAATAGGAATGAGGAAAGAGCCAAAGGAGAAAGATTAGTATGTTAAAGCAGATGTAGAGAGAGAATGGAAAAAAAAAACAAGAAGACAGAAGAAAGGACAAATGGACAGCAGATGGAGAGTTAGCAGAAGACACGAAGAAACCAGAAGAAAGTGGCTGGAACAATTGCAACTGAAAAAAAATGCACAAAAGGTAGAAAAATATCTCTTTATTTTGAATTTATTAACTGGAATATGTCAGCTCTGGGAAATGTGCATCATTAATTTTTGCGCTTTGTTTAGTACAAGAGGAAATTAATATATAGTTTTATTTCTACAGTGTTGTTGTATATTCCAAGTTTGGCTTTTGGGGTTCCCAGTTTAATTATTGTCTTCCTGTTTCTAAATTGTGATTCCTTGTTTGGTGATGGTCTGTTCTGCATGTGTAACTGAGCTGAGGTATTCTGTTTATATAATTCCTATTTGACATTGCCACTTGTTCTTTCCCCAGTAGGTCATGTATTGTTGTTCTCTGAGATGTATTGGTTTAATATTTGCAGTGTTGCCTTTTGATAGGTAGAGTATGGTGCTTTGTGAGTCCTGGTAGTGCTGTTAGGATACGGCGGGTTTGCTATGGGTTCTAAATGGGCAGCGTTTGTAGTAGTTCCTAATGTGCCTGGCGGTTGGTACTGGATTATAGTAATGTAGAAACCTTTTAGTCTTTCTTTATCCATATACTCATTAAGAGGCATGTTTACTAAAAGTTAGTGTATGGTAACATTATGCAAATATTTATGCAAATGAAGCACCTTATGCAAATGGGGCTTTAATTGACGTGCTGGCACTTTGAGGAAATTCTTTGGTTTTGTGCGGCAGTTTGGGCACTCGGGCTCAAAAAGGTTAGCCATCACTGGCCTAGGCCCTAAGTAAACGGGGGGGGGGGGGGAGGTACTGGAGAGAAACACGGACCTCCCCCCAGAGAGAGGGAGATGGCGACAAGAACAACGCGCAGAGAGACACCCCCCTGCCTTGCTTTGACGGCGGGCAATGGGGGGGGGGGAAAGGAAAAAGGTTGCCAAGTCTGCTCGTATTTGTAAACAACAAATCACTATGCGGTCACCTCTTTGAGCCTATATAGCTATATAGCAAACATCAATTTCCAGCTCAATTATTAACCCTGAGTTCTATATGCTAGTAATGCAACAAGGTCTCAGATTTACAATGAGGCTTACAGGCTTACAGTCTGGCTGATTGTAAGCCTCATTGTAAATCTGAGACCTTGTTGCATTACTAGCATATAGAACTCAGGGTTAATAATTGAGCTGGAAATTGATGTTTGCTATAAAGTCTGCTCGTATGGCAGGTGTAACAGCCTTTCGATTGAAGATACGAAAGACTAAGGGACTGGGGGAAAAAGCTTTCACGGCAGAGAGTCCCTCCTGCGATGAAAAGTATGAAGGATATTAGGCTGTGTCTCTCGAGGGTTGCAAAAGAAAGGATACAAGGAATGTACAGACTATATTTGTTGATTCTGACGTGCATGCTGTGGCCAACAGTTTGTTGTACTGTTAATAACCACTGTTGACAAATAAATCAAATAGTTTGGTGAAAGAAACCCCATGGTGTAATGTGGTGAATCCCGGGGAAAAAGGGAGGGAAGGGGAGGGGGAAGGGGGAGGGTCAAGGATAAAGGGGAGGGATCCGAGGCGGTAATGCCAGTTGCGTGGCTGTGTTGTTTGCAGTATTGTTATTATTTTGCTAAAGCTATTTGCTTTCCACATATAGTTATACTCTTAGAGAAGTTACAATATAAACACAGAAAACACAAGGACAAATAAAACAGACATACAAACAACAGTCTTTATGTTTCAGCCTATTTATTTAATTTCCAATCAGCACACCATAAATAATACTCATCAAGCGTATGCATTAGTAATAAGCTCCCCCTTTAACCAAACTCCCACCCCAAATGTTTGGGATTTTTCATGTCATGTTCAGATTAAAACAATATGAATGACAAAGGAAATATGGTTGAAATTGCCCATGTGGTTTAGAATGAATGCATATCTCTAATTGATAATGAATATAGAAACAGAGAAAATGACAACAGTTAAAGATCATACGATGTATCTAAGAACATACTATAAGATATGCCATACTGGATCAGAACAAGGTCCATCAAGCCCAGTATCCTTTTTCCAACAGTGGCCAATCCAGGTCATGAGTACCTGTCAGATTCCCAAAAAGGTACAAATATTCCACGTTGCTTATCCCAGGGTAAGCAGTGGATTTCCTACTACTATTACTACTCCTACTTATCATTTGTATAGCACTACAAGGCGTATGCAGTGTTGTATAGACACATGTAAAAGACAGTCCCTGCTCATTAGAGCTTACAATCTAGTCAAGACATACAACACAACAGCTGAGGACAAGGATATATCTAGGGGTTTGGTAAGAAAATGCATAAGAGACTAAGCAGATCAGGATCCAAAAGCGGCCTCAAAGAGGTGTGTTTTCAGCCTAGATTTAAAAAGAGCCAGAGATGAAGCCTGATGCATAGACTCAGTTTGTTCCAGGTATAAAGAGCAGCAAGGTGGAAGGATCGAGTCTGGAGTTGGCAGTAGAAGAGTAAGGCACCAATAGAAGGATCTGTCAGAGGAGCGGAGTTCCCAAGGAAGGGTGTAGGGAGAGATAAGAGAGCAAAAGTAGTGAGAAGCAGCAGAATGAGTGCACTTATAGGTAAGTAGGAGAAGTTTGAACTGGATATGGAAACGAATAGGGAGCCAGTGAAGCGACTTAAGAAGAGGGGTTATATGAGCATATCTAGACTGGCGGAAAATTAGCCGTGCAGCTGAGTTTTGAACAGATTGGAGGGGACAGAGATGATTCAGAGGGAGCAAGAAGGAGGTTGTAATAGTCTAGACAGGAGGTGACTAAAAAATGGATAAGTGTCTAGTAGTGTCTGTAGAAAGGAAGGGATGCATTTTGCCAATGTTATAGAGAAAGAAGTGATAGGTTTTAGCTATCCGTTGGATGTGTGTAGAGAAAGAGAGAGTAGAGACAAAGATGGCCCCAAGTTTATGAGATGAGGAAAAAGGGAGGAGTGTAGTGTTAGCCACATAGATAGATAAGAGAAGAAGGGGGCAGGTGAATTTAGGGGGGAAGATAAGGAGTTCAGTTTCAACCATGTTCAGTTTCAGATGGCGGTGGGACATCCAGGTAGAAATGTTGGATAAACAGACAGAAATCCAGGCCTGGATTCCAGGAGTGATTTCAGGCGCACAGAAAGATAGATCTAAGTCTCGTCAACATAAAGATGGTACTGAAAACCATGGGAGGAAATAAGTGCACCAAGGGACTTAGTATAGAGAAAGAAAAGGAGAGGTCCCAAGACAGAGCCCTGAGGTACACCACTGAAAGTGGGATGGCGATAGAGGAGGAACCAACAGAACAGACACTAAAAGTGTGATGGGCGAGAAAAGAAGAAAACCAGGACAGAATGGAGCCCCTAAATCCAAGCGTGGACTGGGTATCAAAGGTGGTGATCAACAGTGTCAAAGGCAGGAGAGGTCAAGAAGGATGAGAATTGAGTAGAGGCCTTTGGATTTGGTGAGGAACAAGTCATTGGAGACTTTGACAAGAGTCATTTCTGTGAAATGTAGAGATTGCAATGGGTCCAGAAGGTCTTGATAGGAAAGAAAGTCAAGACAGTGGCGGTGAATCATTCAAGTAGTTTTGAAGAAAAGAGGAGGAGAGAGCTAGGTAGATAACTAGAAGGACAAATAGGATCTAGTGAAGTATTTTTGAGGAGAGGTGTAACCACAGCATGTTTGAAGGCCATAGGAACAGTTGTAGTGGAAATTGATAGGTTAAGGATATGACAGATGAAAGGATGACGGCAAAAGACACAGCGCTTAGTAGATGAGTGGGTATGGGATTAGAGAAGCAAGTAGTCAGTTTGGAGGAGGAGAGAAGATTTGCAGTTTCCTCCTCAGTGATTTCAGAAAAGGAAGAAAGGGTGACTGACTGTGAAGGAAGGATTTGGGATTGAAGAGGGGGAAGATGAGGTGGAGGTGACCCTGCAGAGAACTCAAGTCTAATCTTCTGGACTGTGTCATGGAAAAAGTGAGCCAAGGTCTGAGCAGACAATGAAGGAGGAATTGGGAGAGGAGGGACCTTAAGGAGAGAGTTTTAGGTAGGAGGGGTTATAGGCAAGAGAATTAGACAGATGGACATAGTACTCTTTCTTGGACACTGCTATGGCTGACAAGAAAGAGGTTAGCATAAATTTGAAATGTAGGCAGTCAGCAAGGGTATGTGATTTAAGCCAAAGGCACTCAGCTGAGCAGGCACAGGAACATAAGTAGTGGGTTGTTGAGGACAGTCAGGGTTGAGATACGGTACGCCTTATAGAGTGTGGAATGGGAGGAGCAAGTGCATCCAGAGCAGAGGAGAGTGTAGTATTATAGGAGAATACTGCCCCATTAACAGACTCAGATGACATAGTGGAGGTAAGAGGCGATAAGACAACAGTGGAGAGAGCTGAAGGGTCAACAGTGTGAAGATTCCCAAACATGTTGGTGGAGATCAGATGAGACCAAGATTGGGGGGGGGGGGGGGGGTTAAGGGTGAGGGTTAGCAGGTGATGGTCAGATAAGGGCAGAACTGAGGTGGAGACATTTGAGGGTGAGAAGTTGGAGAAGACAAGGTCAAGGCAGTTGCCATGCTTGTGAGTATGAGTGGTAGAGCACAACTGGAGGTTGAATGAGGAGGTTAGGGAAAGGAGCTTTAAGGCATAAGGGTCATCAATGTGAATGTTAAAATTCACGGGCCCAATATTGAGTTATTAGTTGTCCTCCTTCCACCGGGTCTCTGAGATGCCAATTATATCTAATTTTTCATTTAGTGCTATATATTCTAACTTTCCCATCTTATTTTTTAGACTTCCAGAATTTGCATTCGTTCATTTCAGAGGTTGTATTTTGTTCATATTAACAATATGGTTATCAGCTGACAGGCTTAATGTGGAATCTTACAGCTCTTTCTGCTCTTTACTTAAAGGTATCTAGGTTACTTTTACCTTTATTGGAACCTCTCCATTACTACCCTCTGGTTGTCTCCCACTCAACCAGTTTCTTACCCAGTCACTTTAGGGTCCATCCCAAGGGCACTCATTTTATTTATGTCACTAATGCACAGCTTGTCAAAGACAGTATTTTGAGTAGGAAATTTACAAACAATGATAGTCGGACCACTTCCTTTGTTCCCTAAATTTTGAATATAAGAAGCAGATGTTTAAAAAGGAGAAGAAACCAAGGAAAGAAACCCTGAGGAAAAATAAATAAAACAATAGGGCAGTTTGGAATGTGTAAGACTATAACTAGCACTGATGCTATGGAATGTGAAGATTAATAGCTGATTTAAAGCTATTTAATAGCTATGTAATGTGTATCCTTTCCACTTTTCCTTCATAATAACATAATGCATCAAAAAGCTAATTTGGATCACATCTCAGAAGTGGCTTCATGCATTTCAACAGCTCAGTTCTATTCAACAGCTCAGGTCTATTCAGATATGAAATTGATGAATTGGCATATTTATTGTTCGTAATTTGTAATGCAAATGCAATGACTTTAAAAAGTTTCCCTTTGCCATATCCTCCTTTGACTATAAAGGTTTTTTACATCCCCCTTAGAAAATATAAAAAAATACAGCACGGTTCAATGAATGTCCTGTAAAATACTTGTTTGTTTGGTAGGAGAGATGAATTCAGCTTTAATAACTGTCCTGTGTTTGTTATAATCCATTTGACAGAAAATGTAACAATTATGACAAATGGAGAGGCCTTTGCACTAAAGTGCATAGTGTTTTCATTAAATGATTTTTCCATGGAAAATAACAGAAATTATGCTAAAAGGCCAACAGTTTGGTGTTTAATACTATTTTCACAGGAAAGTCATTTCACAATAATGAGATTCACAGTAGTAAACTCCCATCCGTAGTCCACTAGATATGAAAGTTTAGGTAAATTTCATATTAATGCAAAATCATGAAACAAAGCTCATTAATACTGAGGTTTGTGAATATAGGTCTGCATAAAAGGCTTCACAGGCCCATTATCATTAAACATTTTAAAAGCTCTACACCATTAATGAAGTGTTATTGTTTTTGCCTGTTCTATAATCCCTTTTGCATGGTGGTGCCAACTTATACTTAAAAGAACTAGTGGCCTCATATGAAAGTCCCCTTTCTCCTGGGGAGGCCTTACATCAATGGTGAGCTATTGGCCCTGTGCCTTAGGTTCCCCTAAAAGTTGTGTTAGATTTAGGGGACCCGGTCCTACCTCGAGGAAGGAGACTTTCCAAGATGGCTGCGGAGTGCTTTTCCTTGACGGATGCCTAAATGAAAAGGAAAACTGAGGGCTTTCCCCTCAGAGCCCCAGCCACCATCCGTGGGTCCTATGGATTGATTTGTTCAGCTTACCCTGGATCAAAGACAGGAGATTCGAGCCGGCTTGGCAGCGCCAATAGAGGAGGCTTCCGCATTGCCGTCAGATGTGGAGATCTCTCTCTCTTCTGAGCAGAGGACGCCGCCACAATGCCCTGCTGCTTCAAGGCCAACCCCAGTTGTCACGACGCCGATGTCTCCCGACATGGGGATTGAAAGCGACAGTAGAGGGGAGTCAGCAGGAGGTTTGGCTTCATTGGCCCCTGATAGTTTCAATGAGGATTCTGGTGCATTGCCGCTGGCAGAAGTTCTGGCAATCTCACGTAGGGATGGAAGGCTTCCTGAGCAGTTTGTTTCCATGCCTTCTATGTCTGTGTCTCCTTCCTTAGTACGACCAAAGGTATTCACGTTGGAAATTATTTGGGAGGCTATAGTTAGTCTCTCTGAAATGGCACAATCTCAGACTAAGGCTTTATCTTCTCAGTTCCAAGAGAACACGGTGAACATTCAAGAGAATGCTGGTAAAATAGATGTGGTTGTGTCTGCTTGTGAACAAGTGAAATTGCAGTTGAATGATCATGGAACTCAATTGGGAACTTTGTCTGACACGACTTCTTCATTGATTAAAGATAATGAGGCTCTTCGCTATAAAGTGGAGGTGCTGGAAAATGCTGTAAGGGCCACAAATTTGTGGGTCTTAAACTTCCCTAAGTTGAAAGGTGTTACAGCACTTGATATGTTTAAAAGGTATCTTCATGAGATTCTGAAAGTCCCTTTAGAGTTGATTCCACTTATGATGAAAGTCTATTATCTTCCACAAGGGAAAAAGGAATCCGAGGTTCCTGTGGAAGTGTCTAATATTGATTTTGATGACTTGAATCGAGCTTTCTTGAGGATACTGGTGGAGGATCCTGTTTTCCATCTACATTATTGGTTCAATGTGCGCTGGTCTTGGATAAAGAATGGCTGTTAAAGATGTTCTTTAAGAAGCATTTGGAGACTTTCTATGGCTTATCTATCTCCATGTTTCCTGATATTACTAGAGAGACTCAGAAGCGTAGGAAACAATTTCTCCTACACAAAGCCCGAGTGTTACGAATTGGGGGGGGGGGGAGGTCTTTTTTTCTAAGATTCCCTTGTAAATGCTTAGTTTTATATAATTCTACAAGATATGTATTTTCTCATCCTACTGATCTTGCTACGTTCATAATGTATAATGTCGCCTCTCGTCAGTAATATATTCAGAGTACTTTTTTGGCCAGTTGGTGTTCTTGCTAAATCCTATTAGTGTAATTTCTTTTGGTGTCCAAGGTTCTCCTTCCTTGGATTGGTTTCTTTCTTGCCGCCTTCCAAATTGTGGACTATAAGAGATTTTTGGGCATATATCTTATGATTGTTATAATGATTTGTTTGTTTTCACTTGATTATTCGCTTTTCCCGCAAGACTGTATTTTTCTTGTTGATTGTTTATAAACTCTATAAATAAATAATTAAAAAAAAAAGATTTAGGGGACCCATTTGCATCATCATTTTTGTGTTTGTTGCTGCTGTTGTTGCCATATTGTGCATTGTATAAACAGCCAACTTGCATAATCAGATAAGACCCAGGTCTGGACTTCAATACTGATTTCATCTCTAAATAAAATTGCCCTTCACGTTCTCAAGGTTCATTCCCCCCCATCTCATAAACCATGATTCAGCTCAACTCTATTATTATCTTGCCATCAGATGAGGCACGCATCTGGTGAAGGTCAAATGGATCTGACACCTTGATCCTTTGGAAAAACAGGGCCTCCCTGTACAAGAGAGCCCTTTGTTCATCCAGATCCTTCTACATTCAGCATAAGATATCTATGGGTTATAATCAACTGCACAAAATATTTCAGACACTGCAGTTACTGGCATTCACCTCTGCAACATCTACCCCTGCCTCCTCTTCACACTTTGCAGAAAAAACAGGTACTACCCCAATCAATACGACCCAAAAACAAACAAAATCAAAACAATCTATATGCACAAAAAATCTAAGCTCAAAAAATATATATCTAAACAAAACAAGCTCGGGGCTAGCCAATTACTGATGTAGGAGGAAAAAAGACCTCAGTGTCCCCCCGCACTAAAGTGACAGGAGTCAAGTCTGTCGACAGACGCCAAAAACGTCTAAGAAGACTGAACAGACTGAAAATTACATCAACGGTCATAAAAAAACCTCCAACCAGCAGGCTTCCGAGCACAGCAATACTAATATCACATAACATCAAACAAAAAGCTCCGGACACTTATCTTTAGATGATTACAGTCACTTAAGAATGATGATGATGAAAAAAAGCAATTGTGAGGATGTTGAATCCAACCACGATGAGCTGAAGACCACGTCGAAGTAAGCGTATACGATGGTGTACTTCAGGTGATCAGGAACTCCGACATCAGATGTTTCGCTTTAATGGCTTCTTCAGGGAGCAAAAATCACTCGTCACCGTGCCATCATGTGACTCTATGCAACAAAGCACCGGAGCAAGAAAAGCTGAAAATAACAAGAAGAAAAACTAATGCAACAAAACAAAACAAAACAAAAACTGGAGTCAACCCCCTTAAAATGAACCAGGCCAACAAAATAAGTTTGTATACCCTGTATGCTGGTTTTGAGAAAAAAAGCATAAAAATGCAAAAGATAGCAGCCAAACAGACGCAAGTAAGAAAACCGGCTGCTGGCTCACCTTCCCAAACGCCGACTCATGCGCAAAGCAAAAATATATAAAGGCGGGGCTAAAATGAAGGGGCCAATTGCAAACCACCAGGAGTCATGACAGACCTAAGCGTCAGGCCCGACAATCTTTAAACAAAAAACAGGGGAAATTCCAAAAAACCACCCAAAAACCCACCCTCCCTGCTAAAAAATGTTGTGACAGAAAAAGTTTTTATTTGTTCATGAAAGAAATCAATCATAAACAGCTTTTCCATTCAATGGAATCATTCAAACCCCCAGGAGCCACAGTATGAAGGGAAAAAATCCAGCGTTGCTCTAAACGAGATAGCTGCCGTTGCCGTTTCAAGCTATGGGGCATGTTTTTGAAGATCTGAAATGTGTAGTTATTACACAATGCACTCCTTCAGTTTATGGGGGTGACGTGCAACGGCAGCTATCTCGTTTAGAGCAACGCTGGATTTTTTCCCTTCATACTGTGGCTCCTGGGGGTTTGAATGATTCCATTGAATGGAAAAGCTGTTTATGATTGATTTCTTTCATGAACAAATAAAAACTTTTTCTGTCACAACATTTTTTAGCAGGGAGGGTGGGTTTTTGGGTGGTTTTTTGGAATTTCCCCTGTTTTTTGTTTAAAGATTGTCGGGCCTGACGCTTAGGTCTGTCATGACTCCTGGTGGTTTGCAATTGGCCCCTTCATTTTAGCCCCGCCTTTATATATTTTTGCTTTGCGCATGAGTCGGCGTTTGGGAAGGTGAGCCAGCAGCCGGTTTTCTTACTTGCGTCTGTTTGGCTGCTATCTTTTGCATTTTTATGCTTTTTTTCTCAAAACCAGCATACAGGGTATACAAACTTATTTTGTTGGCCTGGTTCATTTTAAGGGGGTTGACTCCAGTTTTTGTTTTGTTTTGTTTTGTTGCATTAGTTTTTCTTCTTGTTATTTTCAGCTTTTCTTGCTCCGGTGCTTTGTTGCATAGAGTCACATGATGGCACGGTGACGAGTGATTTTTGCTCCCTGAAGAAGCCATTAAAGCGAAACATCTGATGTCGGAGTTCCTGATCACCTGAAGTACACCATCGTATACGCTTACTTCGACGTGGTCTTCAGCTCATCGTGGTTGGATTCAACATCCTCACAATTGCTTTTTTTCATCATCATCATTCTTAAGTGACTGTAATCATCTAAAGATAAGTGTCCGGAGCTTTTTGTTTGATGTTATATGATATTAGTATTGCTGTGCTCGGAAGCCTGCTGGTTGGAGGTTTTTTTATGACCGTTGATGTAATTTTCAGTCTGTTCAGTCTTCTTAGACGTTTTTGGCGTCTGTCGACAGACTTGACTCCTGTCACTTTAGTGCGGGGGGACACTGAGGTCTTTTTTCCTCCTACATCAGTAATTGGCTAGCCCCGAGCTTGTTTTGTTTAGATATATATTTTTTGAGCTTAGATTTTTTGTGCATATAGATTGTTTTGATTTTGTTTGTTTTTGGGTCGTATTGATTGGGGTAGTACCTGTTTTTTCTGCATAGTTTTTTTGCCCCTTAAGAGGATTTTTGTTTAATTGATTCCTCTTCACACTTGGCAGAGGCCTTTGCCACTTTTTTTGGATATGAATATCCTGTCCTTAAGTTCCTCTTCCCCCTTGCCCACTCTCTCACACTGTCACAGGGTCCTTCCTCAGAAGTTAGACCCCTGCCAGTTCTAGTCCCCCCACCAATCCTATAGACCCTCCTCACATTTCCTCCACCCATCCTTTTCTTGTTGCTGTCTGGTCTTTCTTCTCCAGGCTTACTGCCTTTTCCCTTGGCAAGGCCATTAAGAACATAAGAAATGCCATATTGGGTCTGACCAAGGTCCATCAAGCCCAGTATCCTGTTTCCAACAGTGGCCAATCCAGGTCACAAGTACCTAGCAGTTTCCCTCCAGGAATTTGTTGAAACCTTTCTAAACTGAGCAACACTAACAGCTTTTACTACATCCTCTGGTAATGAATTCCAGAATTTGATTATGCGTTGAGTGAAAAAATATTTTCTCTTATTAGTCTTAAATGGGTTACACTGTAGCTTCATTGCATATTCCCTATCTTTCTACTTTTTGGTGGCATAAAGAATTGATCTATGTTTATCTGTTTGACTCAATTCATTAATTTATAGACCTCTATCATATCTCCTCTCAGCCATATCTTTTCCAGGTTGAAGAGACCTAACCATTTAAGTCTCTACTCATAGGGTTTTCTTCCATCCCCTTTACCATTTTGGTGGCTTTTCTCTGTACCTTTTCTAATTCCGCTATATCCTTTTTAAGATATGGTGACCAGAACTGCACACAATATTCAAGGTGTGTTTGCACCATGGAATGATACAGAGGCATTATAATATAATTTGTTTTATTCTTCATTCCTTTCCTTATGATCCCAAGCATTCTATTTGCACACTGGGCAGAGAGTTTCAAAGTGTTATACACAATGACGCCTAAAAGTCTTTATTATGCGTTTTTGCTTCCACAGAGAGATTCTTATCAAATTCTCTCTTTGTCTGTCTTATCAATGCCTTGCATCTAACTTGCCAGTGCTTATGATGTTTCCAGTTTTCGTCATTTGACTCCTTTTTCCATTTCCTTAAAGATGTCTTTTTGGCTACAACAGCCTCTCTGACCTCACCTTCAAACCATGCTGTCAGTTTTTTGGACTTCCTTCCACTTATCTTAAAGCATGGAATAAAGCTGGTCTGGGCTTCCACGATAGTATTTTTAAACACCATCCATGCTTGATGTAAATCTTTGACCTTTGCAGCTGCTCCTTTTAGTTTTGTCTTAACTATCTTCCTCCTTTTATCATAATCTCCCTTTTGAAAGTTAAAAGGCAGTACTGTGGATTTCCTTGCTGTCCTTCTTCCATTTATAAAATAAAATGCAATTATGCTATGATCACTATTGCTAAGTGGCACCAATACCTCTATCTCTTGCACCAGATCTTGTGTACCACTAAGGACTAGGTCCAAAATGGCTTCACCTCTTATCAGTCCATGAACCAGCTGCTCCAAGAAGCAGTCATTTATTTCATCTAGAAACTTTATCTCCCTAGCATGTCCTGCCATGACACTGTCTCAGTTGATACTGGGATAATTGAATTCACCCATTATTATTACTGTATTGTAACTTTTGTTAGCTTCCCTGATTTCTTTGAGCATTTCATCATCAATTAGTCAATTCTAGCCAGGCGGTTGGTAGTACACGCCCATTGCCATCACCTTCGCCCTTTTACATGGAATTTCAATGCATAGAGACTCTACCATGTATTTTATTTCCTGCAAAACTTTAATCCTGTGTGACTCAATGCTCTCTCTAACATAGAGTGCAACCCCTCCACCAATTTGATCTACTTTAACATTGCAATATAATTTGTACCCAGGTATCACAGTGTCCCACTGCTTGTCCTCCTTCCACCAGGTCTCTGAGATACCAATCATATCTAACCTCAGATTTAGTGCTATATATTCTAATTCTCTAATCTTATTTTTTACACTTTTAGCATTTGCATAAGCATTTTAGAGGTTGTATTTTATTCATATTAATCTGGTTATTTGTAGGCAGGAGTAATTTGGAATCTGTCTGCTCTGTACTTAAGGGCATTTCAGTTACTTTTGTCTGGAGGAGTAGCCTAGTGGTTAGAGCACTGGCTTGGTAACCAAGCAACCAGGGTTCAATTCCCACTAGCACTCCTTGTGGCCTTGGGCAAGTCACTTAACCCTCCATTGCCTTGGAAGAAAGGCCTGGCAATCTACTTCCAGTGACACTGCCAAGAAAACCCAGGAGCTTCTGAGTCGCCAGGAGTGAGGACTGACTTGAAGGCACACATTGCATTATATTGCTCTGTCGATATGCCCTCAATTCAGTCTTTTGCTAGTATCCTTCATGGATACATCCTTCTGAATCATGCTCTCTTGGACAACTGTCAGCTTTCTCCTATTATCTAGTTTAAAAGTTGATCTCCAGGAACAAGTAGGAATGAGTCTTCACATATGGGGTTCGTCGGCGCCGACGGAGCCCGCACGGGAATGCTCCCCAGCATCCAATCAGAAGGCTTTTGGGAGCATCCCTTGCGCCTGCGCGGTAGCTTCCCGCCCTTCCCACTGCCTCGCCCCAGTTTTTGTTTTTCCGCGGAGCCGACAGGACGTAACTCCTGTCACCGCAGAAACCTTTTCTTCTTTCTCCTTTTTGTTGTTCCTGTGGTCGCGGGGTTTTTCCCCTGCTGACTCTAGCACCTTCGGTGCCCCCATTTTTTCCTTAATTTTTGTTTCCTTCGAGGAGTTTTCTCCTCGTGTTATCTGAGGCCTACCGGGCTTTCCAGTATGGAGCCTTCTTCCCCTAGGAAGTGCCCCCACTGTGGAGACGTTGTCTTCTGCTCCGACTCCAATGCCTGGTGTCTCTCCTGTTGGGGCCCTGACCCCCTCTCCCCCGGTTCCCCGGTCTTCAGCGTCGGGAGAAGACCCTCCCTGTTTCAAGTGTCCCTCGATGACGTCTTCTCCTCTGGGGAGCGGTCGTCGGCGTTCCCTCCTTGCCAGGATCAGGTAACCCAGCAACAGTCTGTTAAGACTAACCGAGCCTTGAGGGGTGAGTCTCATGCGCCGCATGACGGCTCCGGCCTTCCCCTCCAGTCCCTTACAACCCGGAGGGAGTCGTCGGGCTCCAGAGCCTCCACGGGGTTTCGGGTTGTTCCTGAGGTTCGCTCCTCACAGAACATTCTCGAGCCATGCCCGAGGGTGGCACCCGCTTCGAGTGGTGTAGATCCCTCGGCATCGGCGCCGGCGTCAAGTGTTCCACTCTTCGCCAGGGACTATCGACTGGTGTCCTCGGTGCCTTCGGGGCCGATCAATTCGACCCAGTCTGGCTCTGTGGCATCCCGGCCCTGCGCGGGGGTGGTACCCGCTTTCGGCGGTGCCGATTCCCCGGCATCGGCGTCGGTGTCGAGCGTTCCACTCGTCACCGGGGATCGTCGGACCACCCTGACCCGGTATGGCATGCCCACACCCCGGCCATGTGCGGAGGTGATGACCGCTTCGAGCGGGACCAAGTCCTTGGCATGCGCGTTGGAGTCGGTGGCCCCACTCCCCGCCGGGGACTGGCACCGGGTGCCCTCGGCTCCGCGAAGGCCGATCAACTCGCCCCCAGCTTCCGCGGGGGCGGTACTGGCCTTGAGCGGCTCCGCCCCTCCCGCGGCGGTCTCGGCAACAAGGATCCCGGTCTTCGCCAGCGGTCGCCTCCGGGCTCCGCCTGCGGAGCCGATCGACCTATCCCGGTCGGGCGGGTCGGCACCCCCACCTTGCGCGGGGCCAGGGCCTCCCCCGGACGTCACCGACCTCCCGGCATCTGCGCGGGCGTCGAGTGTTCCACTCATCACTATTTGCCCGCGGGACCCGGGATCCTCGGTCGAGTCGACCCGCAGAAGCGCCGCAGCCGCGGAGACGGGGCAGCACATCTCGCCCCCCGCCGGGGCTCGTCGGCGGGTTACCTGGGTACCCTCGAGGCCGCGTAGTGCGCCCTGTAAGGGTTTCCCACCCAACAAAACGGGCGCAGGAAGAGCCCAGGCGTCTAGAAGGGCCTCTCTCCCGACATCGGAGCCGAATCTGTGTGTTTCTCTCTTTGCCGAGTTTCGGCCTGGGAAGTCCTCGTTGCCCTCTGCACCGATCGTTGCGGTCCCGACTCCACTCTCAGGAGTGGCAGCACTGGCGCGGCCGCCGACTCCGGGGCCCCCTAAGGAGGCGTCGTTCGGTTCGATGCCCAGCCTCGAATCGATCTCCAGTCTGGAGAGCGTGGCCCCTCCGCGTCTCGGATCCGACACTGGTCTCTTCCGACGGCGCAGTGATGTGCTCGCCTGCTCTCCAACGGCCTCGGCGCCCCTCCAGCCGCCCTTGCGGATTGCCCTGGGGGCAGCCCCGCCCCCGGAGTCGGGACCGAGGCCAAGTCCCGCAGGTCCGTCGGGGACGTCGCTCCCTTCGATGCCCAGCTTGGAATCGATCTCGGGCTCTGACGATGCAGGGCCAACTGCCTCGCATTTGGACTGTCAGTACCCTCCTCTGTTTAGAGCGATTCCCTCCGTGCACCTGCACGGGGGGTCCCCTGGCGTTCCAGCGGGCCCCTGCACCTCGGCCTACCCCGAGATAGCTCTTCTGGGAGAGCCGTCTTTTCAGGACTTCCTCCTTGACATGGCGGACTTGCTCACCATCCCTATCCCGGACCCTTTGCTGAGTCCGGGCCCTGCGTAACAGGCAGCCATAATGCTTCCTTTACATCCCTCCCTGCGGGATCTCCTGCTTGGGATTTGGCGCTCGCCCTTACAGGTACTGGCGCCGCCTGCGGCCATGTATGCCCTGTATCGGGTGCCCCCCTCTCCGGGTTTCCAGATGCACCAGCTTCCCCATCATTCCATTGTGGTGGAATCGGCCCTGAGGAAGGTCAGTAGCAAGAAGAAGCACTCTTCCTGCCCCCTGAATCGTGCGGCTAAAGTTCTGGACATCTTCGGGCGGCGAACCTTCCAAACGTCCATGTTGGCCTCCAGGATTCTCTCATATATTTTCTATATGAGCCTGGCGCTTCGGGAGGTCACAGAGAGGTTATCCCTCTTGTCTCCCTTTGTGTCGGCCCCTCGGGCCCCTGACAATTCCTTGCTGCTTTACCACTGCAGGAATATCTCTTGGTTTCTTTCTCGCGTGGCAGTGGACTCTGGTTGCAGGCTTCCGACTTGTGCAGCTGGGCGCAACATAATCTGGGTACTTCCCCGTGTACCGGGGAGAACCTTTTCAATGGCGAGGCCTTGCGTCAGGTTGCTCAGTGCGCCGCCGACCTGTTTGGCACTGGCCGCCCGCGGCCCTCCCCCTCTCCCAGGGGTAGGAGATGTCCTTCCCGACCCTCCTTTCCGAAGAAGAGGAAGTGTCATTCCTCTGCCCACTTGCCGGGCACGGCAATGCCGGGGACATCTCACGCCGGTCGGCAGTGCCTGAGCTTGCACCAGGCTGCCCTTGCCAAGCAGCCTTAGGCTCCGGTATGCGGCAGTGTGCGTTTAACTCCTTTTACTGGAAGCTATTGTCCAGTTCTACACGGTGGTTCTTTTCAGATTGGAGGTTTGGGTCCCCTCCCCGGGGGGGGGAACCTTCCCACGCCGGGTTAGCTTGGCTCCTCAGGGCCGTGCTAGTCTTCTTCGGGCTTACCCTTGGGTACGTCCCTCGACTCCCCTCTGCCGGGTTCCCCCGGATTGAGGGGATCGCGCACCTTGGCCGCTACTTCCGAGCATGGGCCTCACTAATCCTCGACAGGGCTGGACCACCCCCGCCCTCGGGTCGGTGCCTCCGCTCTTGCAATAAAACCCCTGGTTCTGTCAGGTTACGGTGGACAGGAGTTCCACTGACCCAGATCGATCCCCGGCCCCGCTCCATGCTTTCTTCGGAGCGGCGGAGGACATTGACCCTACCCCAGAGGGGTGTTTTTATATCTGCCAGAGCTGAACCCCACGGTCACACCGTGGCCGTAGGTTTTTTTCTACCCTCCTGCCTTCCCTATGGTACGGAGGACATGGTTTCGGCGTGGCTGTCAGGCGGACGCCTCAGGGGCCTACGTACTCCTGATGTGCTCCCCCCAACTGATCTGACGGTCACGCAACCATACTGCTATCCTCGCCGATCGGCCTGCCCCACGCACATCGGCCCATCACTTGATGGTCCTTCCCTTGCCGCCTTCCGGGTGGACTCCCTCCTGTGGATCAAGGGCCGGTCCGAGTTGGCAGTATCGTTCTCCCGTGTGCATACTGGGTTAATAACCTGGGTGGGTGTTCCGGGACCCACCTATAGCCCGATATACATCTATACCTGTCATTGGATATATATCGGTACAGGTGGGCGCTCTTGGGAAATATTATAGCACCCTGTGTCTTACCGTCTTGCTCCCAATTGTCGGTAATGCCGTTTTGCTTTTTCTTACGGGGTCCAGCCGGCCTGCTTGCCTGCGTCCTGCGGCTCGGGTGCTCGGACCGGTTATACTTAAACTTGCTGTGAAGCCAACAGCCCCTTGGGTTATGCCTCCTTGTCTGGAGGTTTTCGAACCCAATGTCTTCCTATCCCTGGCCGGCTAGGGTAGGCAGTGTACCCCTCGATATCCCGGGGTACACTCCTGTTCTTCTCCGGGCTGGGTTCTCCCAGATCGGTCAGTCTTCTGCTTAGTCCTCCGGATTGGGGACTCTGCTCCTACGGGTGTTCTCAGCTTCTCTTAGAGCTCCTCGTGAAGACCTGCCGTTTCTTCCGGTGCCGGTTGACACCTGCGTCTCCAGCCCGCCCGGACTGGGGAACTTCGTCCGATCTGCGATGACGTTCCCTTGAAGACTGCGCTACTGCACCTACAGTACCCGTCACAGCTCTGCCTTCTACAATCCGGTAGGTAAGCCCTAGATTGTGCTAGATCATTAACGGTTTAATGATGTCAAGTGGTTTTGAAGACTCCACCTGTAGTCTTAGGTTGCTGTGCCTTTGGCGACTCTTCTCAACTCCTACCTTCCATCCCTCAGGGGATGCCGGGGATCCAGGTTGGTCGACGCCGCCCTGTCCAGGGGTGCACATTCTGGGATCTCCTCTGGCACCCTCAGCTAGGGAGTCCCCATATGTGAAGACTCATTCCTGCTTGTTCCTGGAGATAGCACAGTTACTTACCTGTAACAGGTGATCTCCGGAACAGCAGGAATTAGTCTTCACAACCCACCCGGCTCCCCTAGGAGTTGTAACTCTCTCTCTCTCTTCCTTCCTCTCCTCTCCTTCGGTCTCAGCTATGAAATGCAACTGGGGAGAGGCAGTGGGAAGGGCGGGAAGCTACCGTGCAGGCGCGAGGGATGCTCCCAAAAGCCTTCTGATTGGATGCTGGGGAGCATTCCCGTGCGGGCTCCGTCGGCGCCGACGAACCCCATATGTGAAGACTAATTCCTGCTGTTCCGGAGATCACCTGTTACAGGTAAGTAACTGTGCTTTCTACCTCCTTTTTAAAGGTTAATGCCAGCAGCCTGGTTCCATCCTAGTTAAGGTGGAGCCCATCCCTTCAGAAAAAAACCTCCTTTCCCCAGAATGTTCCCCAGTTCCTAACAAATCCAAAACCCTCTTCTTTTCACCATCGTCTCATCCACACATTTCAAATAGCACAAGCTTAAAAGCACTTAATGGTATCACATAGAATCACAAAGGAAATAGGGACTACATATACTCATGCAAATACAAATTAATTGGTGGAGAAGATCTGTAAAAGAGGTAAGCAATTTGAATCTGTTAGCCATAATAGAATATAGTGAAGAAATGTAGCATTGAGACAACAGAAAAAATAGGAACAATAGAAACATAGAAACATAGAAATATGATGACAGAAAAAGACCACATGGCCTATCTAGTCTGTCCTTCCATATCAACAACTACAACAGTCCCCTTTTTACCTTTAGAGATCCTCTTTGTTGGTCCCATGCTTTTTTGAATTCAGTTACTGTCCTCATCTCTACCACCTCCACTGGGAGACTATTCCATGGATCCACTACTCTTTCTGTAAAGATATATTTCCGCATATCACTCCTGAATCTATCTCCCTTCACCCTCATCCCATGTCCCCTCATAGCAGAACTTGCTTTCAATTGAAAGAGGCTCTCTCCCTGAACATTTATGCCATGGAGGTATTTAAACATCTCAATTACATCACCTCTATCCCACCTTTCCTCTAAAATATACATCTTAAGATCCTTAAGTCTGTCCTCATATGCTTTATAATGAAGCCCACTAATCATTTTAGTAGCCACCCTCTACACCGACTCCATCCTGTTCACATCCTTTTGAAGGTGTGGTCTCCAGAATTGCACACTATACTCCAAATGAGGTCACACCAAAGACTTATACAGAGGCATTATCACCTCCTTTTTTCTGCTAGCCATTCCTCTCCGTATGCACCCAAGCATCCTTCTGGCTTTTTCCGTTGCCTTTTCTACCTGTTTAGCTACTTTAAGATCATCAGACACAACCACGCCTAGGTCCTGCTCTTCTTTAGTGGACAAAAGTACTTCACCCCCTATACTGTATTGCTCCCTTGGATTGCTGCAGCCCAAATGCATGACCTTACATTTTTTAACATTAAATCCCAGCTGCCAAATTCTAGACCATTCTTCAAGCTTAGCTAGATCCCTCCTCATGTTATCTACCCCTTCCTGGGTGTCTACTCTATTGCAGATTTTGGTATCATCCACAAAGAGGCAAACCTTACCCGACAGCCCTTCCGCTATATCACTAACAAAGATGTTAAAAAGAATCAGACCAAGGACAGATCCCTGGGGCACACCACTGGTAACATCCTTCTCCTCAGAGTGAGCTCCATTTACTTGTACTCTTTGTCGCCTCCCACCCAGCCAATTTCTAATCCAAGCAGTAACTTTAGGGTCCATCTGTAGGGTGCTCAGTTTGTTTATATGTTGCCTGTGAGGAACAGTGTCAAAGGCTTTACTGAAATCTAAATACACCACATCTCGAGCTCTCCATCGGTCCAACTCCCTGGTCACCCAGTCAAAGAAATCAATCAGATTTGTCTGACAAGACCTGCCTCTGGTGAATCCATGGTGCCTCGGATCCTGTAATCCGCTGGACTCCAGAAACCTCACTATTTTCTCTTTCAGCAGCGTTTCCAATAATTTACTCACCACTGAAGTTAAACTAACCGGCCTGTAGTTTTCAACCATATCCTTACTTCAGCTTTTGTGTAAAGGCACCATATCAGCCTCTCTTTAGTCCTTTGGCACCACTCCCGACTCCAACGAGGCATTGAAAAGGTCAGTCAGTGGAGTTGCTAGAATGTCCCCAAGTTCCCTCAGTATTCTAGGGTGTATCCCATCCAGTCCCATCGCTTTGTCTACTTTAAGTTGAGCTAGTTTCTCATGAACACAGTCTTCTGAAAATTGTTCAAGATGTCCCTCGCTTCTGTTCCTAACTAACTCCTGATTAGGTGTTAGCAATTTCCAAACCTGAGGAGGTTACTAGAGTTCAGCAACCTACTGTGCTCAAAGAAAGTTCCACTAAAGCACCAAAAGGAAAGTAACCTTGCTTTAAAAATATACAAAAAACCCTTTTAAGAGCTCCCAGTCAGAGAGCTAACAATTTAATATAATAAAAAAAATCCATCAAATCCTTACTGTTGGTTGATCTGTAGAGCCCTGGTTAGGAAAGCCTCAACAGGGCAGGGCACTGGAGCCTTTTATGCAGGCTTCAGCTGCTCTCAGAAAATCAGGCCCACTAACTCCTGATTAGGTGTTAGCAGTTTCCAAACCTGAGGAGGTTACTAGAGTTCAGCAACCTACTGTGCGCAAGGAAAGTTCCACTAAAGCACCAAAAAGAAAGTAACCTTGAATTAAAAATATACAAAAAACCCTTTTAAGAGCTCCCAGTCAGAGAGCTAGCAATTTAATATAATAAAAAAAATCCCTTAAATCATTGATACAATAAGCAAAATGTCATCATCTTATGAATCAAAATTGTAGTCCACAATGTGCATATCCTCTTGGTGATGGGAGCATGCTTACTAAAGGGCAAACTGATAATGTGCATTTGTGGTACATACACAACTAGCATGAAGGTCCGCACTAAAGTTTGGGGGCATGTATGGCTGTCCTCCTTTCATTAGCACTAACTGATATGTAGGTTCACTTAATGCCACCCTTGAGATGGTGTTATGTGCACCCATACTAACAGCAACATTTACAGTTAGCCCACACTCATAACTGTTTCACTAACCAAGATGTCTTATCAATGCCCATGTTCTACTCTTAAGCTGCCAAGTCCCTTCCCAATCACACATTATACAGCACAGACATTTTGCCATGGAGCCCTGTGCTAACTGTTAGCATAACACTGATTAAGACATTTCAGAGGTTATTCTAGAAATATATCTAAATGCAAATAGTGTTTTTTAAGTGTGGTAGGTCACCTACATGTGCAAATAGTCTTTTTGAAAAGCTGTTATTTACACATGGTGACCCACATCATGCAAAGATTGCAAGGATGTATGGTTAGGATATGTAGAGGGCATGATTTATGTAGATTTAAAGTATCAACATGTATTCTCCATTTTAAAAGGAGAGTACCTGTGAATATGAAAAAATCTAAATGTTGGCATTTATACCTGCCCCAAAGCAGACATAATTACCTGCCCCTAAGCAAACATAATTGCCTGCTTAAAGTGAGAGGTGTAAAGCCAAAGGCCAGCTCCCCAATTACTCCGTTGACTTTCAGTACTGATCACTCCCAAATATCCAATTCTGCAGACATCCAATCCCCTGACATACCCCCTTCACATCAGATCCCTCCTCCCAAAACCCATACCCCCTGAGTGGACCCCTAGCAGACCATCCCATCCTCCACCCTTGATATTCCTCAGCTCTTGCTAGAATCTCTGGTAGTCTGTTGGGAGAGGAGAGACCCTCATGTGTTCCTGCTCATGGCAAGACCATTATTTGGCAATTTGACCCCTACTGGTAGTACCAGAAGATTACCACTAGGGCTCACAGATACCATTTTGAACCTATGACTCTCTACAGGCAGGAAATGACTCTTGCTCCCACAAGACTACTAGGGAGCCTGGTAAGGGTCAGGGATGATTAGGGTGGAGGAGTTCTTCTAGGGGGTCCTCTCAAGGTGATATAAATATTAGGAGGGGTAATCTCAGGGAGAGTCAGGGAGGATCAAATGTTGGAAGGGTTTCGGAGGTATTGGGATGTTAGGGGTTTGTCATGGGGTAGGGTAGACTTGGCCTGCTAATGGGAGGGGATTGGGGTTGCATAGATATCAGAAGCATAGATTTTAAAAAGCTTCTCTCATGCACATTTGGGGGACAGCAGTATGCTATTTTTCCCCACATTGAACTTTTTAAAATAGCTGCTCTGCTAGACATAATGAGACATTAACATGTACGTCTCACATCTTTGTATGTTTTTACATGAGGGTTGGCATTTGGTCGAACCTTTGTAAATATAATAGGAATTTTCCACATTACAACCTCAACATCTTACTTACCCTCTCCATGACCCCATCCAAAACTGGCTTTTTAGTGTCATCAGGTAATTCACTCTATTAAAGATGGCCCATATTGGCTCCTGAAACCTCTGTGCAATGCAGCCTATCCTGATTGTCACATTATTGCCAATGAATGTAGGACCCCTATTTAGCTTCCAGTTTATAAGTGCCATTATTACAGCATTTTGCCTTTGTATTTCACTATTACTGTTACTAATCTGTTAGGATTATTGTCAGTAGCAAATATATAATAAATATTTATCACTTGATAGGTCTAGGGGTAATTGCTACTTTTTGCCCAAGATTCTATGGGACTGCTGGTAAACGAACCATATGAGAAAGAGGAAGAGAACCATTTCTGTGTCGATATATAAATTAGACTTTATTGCTGAAAGAAAAATAATGCAGATAAAGAATAAATTAGAATTACGAAGTAGCAAGTTGTATAGCCCTATGATTACAATTACACCAAGATCATAAATCACTGTTTTAGCAACCAAAACCACTGATTCATTCTCTGGGGAGAATAAATAGCTGACTAGCTAATATACCCCATCCCCAGGAGGAAATGTAAGGTCAATACCTTAGTGTTCCACTGGGAGGACAATTGTGGTTGGAATAGCAAGGAGTCCAAGGGTGGCAGTCATCCAACGAAGGATGCAGCTGCAGCTGCAGCTGGTCTGGGCAAGCCACATGATAGCACAGAGCTTCAGGTCTATGGGAGAGACTTACTCCTTCCTGAGGTTAGTCCTTGGCCTTGCACGCTGTATGACTTTCCAGCCTGAGACAGGCAGGCAGTAGGACTGAAGACTGCAGAAGTAGAGAGTCTAAAGTGAGACTAAAAGTAGTGTCAAAAGTAGTGCAAAAGTGCCTGCATCCCTCTATGCCCAGTGTATAATTCCTTGTCCTGTATTTCTCATCACAGCACGAGGATTGGCTGGTCTCATATACTGTGAGACATCTTCAGTGAATCATGTAGCAGTTATCAGGTGGTCCTTCTCCAAACAAAGGTCCATGGTGAGCAAAAGATGCTGGTATGCAGGTTCATACATTGTTGCAAGTGTTAGGACCAGCCCTACATCTCCCCCCTCTTTTTAGATGGCATATGTAGCTACAAGGGAGCATATTTCTTCTTAAAACATAACTAACAAATGTGACTACTGTGCAGGTCAAAATCAAATGACTTAAGTATAATAATGGTATACTCTAAGCACAAAAGATGCATTGAAAGCAATACTGCATGAGTAATCATACTGTAAATACACACAAGCAATAAAGAAGTTAATACTGAAATGATACACGTATGTGAGATCAAATCAGCTCAATCAGTGTAATGTGTATAGCTTCAAACTTAGTAGTACGGTACACAAACTCATTGTATAACTTGATATATAGGTTATACAATATAATGTGTCAGTGTAATTTCAATTGAACGTCTAAATGCATAAGTGTGATAGTAAAATAAAGCACAAGCTATCATTGATAAATGAAGCGACTCAAGAGATAGTGGCATCAGTAGTCAATGAGGTGACGTTCCATCAAATCCTGCAGACACATCATAGGTAGAGGAGGTCCATAATGTACCATGTGACAAAGCATACAAATCTGTCTTTGCTGATATAAGGAAACGAGGCATTGGAATGCCAAAAGCAGGGCAAAGACAGGCACAATGACATGTCATAAAATCAGTCTGTAAAATGTCCATATCACGTGAATCAAAGTTGTAAATAGTGACACCAATGTTCTCTCGGTCAAGGACAGTTCAACTGTGTGAGAGTCCTTATAGTTCAGTAGATAGTACAAGGCTTCAGTGAATGTCATGGCCTCAAAACACATCCAGCACCTGGAATTCAGTAGAAACAGTATCTGAATCTAAGTAAAATAGAGCCACTCCACCAACAGTAAAAATGGAGTGCTTAGGAATATTAATTAGGCAAACATTGTGGGGTAGAGGAACTCTATTAATGATGTCATGTTTATTCTTGGTAACCAGAAATTCTCTAAAGGGGATAATGATAAATGATTTACAACAGCAACCCTTATTTCAGAGAAATCATTATAATTAGTCATGGTAACTTTGCATTTCTCTTTAACATATGTAGCACAAAGAGCTTCAGTAGTGTCCTTCAGGAAAGGTTTACCTGGGCACAACCAATGAATGTCCTTGGTGCTCTGGCACATGCCTAAATTAGGTACAAGATGCTCTTGTGATTTAGCATGGTGATAAGCTAAATACTCAGGAGTGTCAACATGCAGGTAAACCTTTTCAGACCAGGCGTCAACATAAATTGCTTGTTTCAACTGGTGCACCTTATCAGGCACACTGAAATACAAATTCAGTGGAAAAACAGTTTCCATATTCTGTACATCTACATGCGGAAAGCAATTTGAATTTGGAGTGGCTCAGTGTTGGTTCTAGTTATCTTAGCAAAGGCTTCAGTAATAAGGTCTGTGGGTACCAGTATGTAGGAATCTGTCCTAGCATCAAGTTACAGATGCTGTTATCTAGTTCCCTAAACAAATCATAGGTAAGTACGTACTGATTGCATGAAAGTACGCTCCTCATTAACTATATCTTTAAGCATAGTTAATTCCACTGTATTCTGGTTAATCAGCTTAGAGTGAAGATTGACAACAGTTACAGTATTCCGTATGGTCTTCCCATGGGCAATTAATTGACCTTGTTGTGAATGGATCTGTGCTTTAATATTTTTCATATCAGCTTTTAACTCTTGGATATTTCTCTGGAGTTCTCTTAAAGATACTGCATTAACTGTAGACATTGTGGAATCAAATAATGAGCCTAAAGCAGTAAATAAGGCACCAACAGCAAATCCTACAAATCTTTTATGTCTAACATGTTTTTGCTATATGGGTTGGATCATAATCGTTTCCAACTCGCTCAAAATGTCCTGTGCATTAGCAGTGGCATAGTCCATGTGTGCTTTTTACCACTGTTGTGTGTTAGGTGTACATGGATCAGAAATATTAAAATGTTTCTGTAAAACATGTCATGGATCCAATGACACAAAGACTTTCTGTGTGACAATCTGAGACTTAGTGATCATGAATCCAGGTATATCCTGAAGCATGACACCAGAAGGCGGGCCGGGCTCAATCAATTTTTTTGTATCCCGCTGTCAGGAAAATCAGGAACAGGACCTTCATGAAGAGGCCGCGGGCAGGGTCCTGGCGGCTGACCCTAACCGGGCGCACGGCCGGTGCGAGGACCCTGTGCGCGGCCACGGCTGGCGTTGCATTCATTGGCTCCCGGCGGTTGCAGCCGCGTGGGAGCCAATCAGGGAGGTTCCTGGCGCTGTGGTGGGTGGTGGGGGCCGGCGAGCAGCCTCCGCATGGTTATTCACGGAGGCGGCTGCTCGGGGGTGCCGGCTTTTTGCTTTTCTCCGTGGCGCGCGGGCTCGCCCTGGCCGGGGCCTGTCTTGCGCCCCGGCTTGTCATTGAAGGGCCTAGTCCGGCTCTTCCGGCGAGGGAGGGTTGCCGCCGTTTTGGGGAGCTGTTCCGGGCTGAGATTGCGGACCCTACGGTGAGGGAGCCCCGTTGCCACGGCGACCCGTTTCTGTGCTGCTCGCTGCGGAGGTGGAGGGCGCGTGCCTGGCCTTTGTCAGCAGCGGATCTGGTGGGTTCACGCGGGGTTCGGGGGCGGGCTGTCCGACCGACTGACCGACAGCCTGCCTGCCTGGTGGGTTTCGAGGGGGCCTGCTCAGGACATCGCCGGGTCCGGAGCCATGGTCTGTGGGTGATTGTTTCCCCATGCCCTGTCGGGTGGGGGGCAGGGGGCAGGTCGTGGGCACTGAGGGCCCTAGCGTTTCAGCCATTGGTTTTGGAAGGGGCCGGCGTGGGGGGGAGTGGAGCTCTGGAGCTCCTTTGTTCTCAGTGGGCTCAGCAGGTAGAGTTGCCCAGCAGGGGTTGGGTATAGCTATGGGGTTGGGGGTGCGGGGGGGCAGCTATGGGGGGGTGCAGGGAGCATCTGTGGGAGTTGGGGGTGCGGGGGGTGTTGTAAGGTGGGCGCTTCGGGGGGATCTCGGGAAGGGGGGAGGGGGCAGCCGGGTTGGGGGGCAGATGGGTACGGGGACTCCGGCTGCCGGGTCTCTGGTTCGTGGTGTTTTGCGGTGGCGGGTGGTCCTTTCCCTGGGGTGCACTGGCTCGGGCGGGCGGGATACGGTTGGGTTGTTGTGGGATTGGCAGTGGGCAGATATATGGTTCCAGGCGGTTCCCTTCCGCCTCCCCCCTTTTCTCTGTTTTTGCTTGTTTTCACAGGGGCCTGCGCGGTGGGCAGTGGCGCTGAGTTCCAACGGCTGGACGTCGGGACTGCTGTTGCTGTGGCTGCAGCTGTTCACGAGACAGGTGAGTGGGGCCGTCGAGCGGATCTGCCGTCAGGGGCTGCCGCGTAGGCATTCGGTGTGAGGTGCGGGAGATGGCAGGCCGGTGCTGAGCTTCACTTGCGGTAGCCAGGGCTGATCCTGTGGGGGCCGCAGTGGGCGCGAGGCGGGTGGGTGGTTGGGCCCACCGGGCACGGGATTGCCAGGTTGGAAGGAGCGGAAAAGGGGATCGGGAGAGAGGGAGCAAGTGGCGTCCTGGCTCGGGGTCGGCCTTACCGCGTGCTTCGTCGTTGGCATCGGTTGGTGAGCTGCTCTTTTGGCATACGCGGCTGCGGTGTTGGGGGCATCCCGGCCGCTCGGGTGGAGTGTGGTGGAACTGTGTTAGGCGGTTCAGGGACGGGATGGGGGGGACGGGCGGTTATCTTGGGGCACTCCAGTTATAGTCACCTCTGGCTGACCTATATGTCCGCTAGGGCGGAGGGGCGGTGGGGGGGGGGGGGCGGGGTGATGCTGGCCATGGGGTGGGCCTGTTTCCAGCGGTGAGCTGGAGCGGGTGGCGGAGGGGTCGGCGTCACGTGTGGGGTTCCTAGGTTTACCCCCCCCTTTCCGGACGGCATGTTCTGGCGCTTCGGCTCGGTTGTGGCGGGGGGCATTCCCCTACGAGGCGTGGTTGCTAAGGGGTCAACGGCGCCCGGGGATCGACCCCCCAGCCCCGAGGCATTGGGCAGTCGGGCTTCGACTCCGCTATGTGTTCGTTTGTACTGGTGGCTTCGATACGGGAGGTTCGGTTTCCGTTTGGATTGGTTCTTCTGGGGTGGGCCACGGTTGTGGTGCCTAGTGTTCAGACTTCCCCTTCCCTGCGGCATTTTGGCAGATGGTACCGCATGGGGAGCCTGGGGTTCGGGCTTCTTGGTGATTTGTTCCTCTCCTATTGTGTCCTGTGAGGCTGCGTCCTTCGCTCGGGCGGTGGAGCACTTGACGGCACGGGTTGGGCTGCATTGTGGACAAGGTTGGGATTGCCTTGCCCTTTCGCCTGTTGTCGGGCATTCCTCTCCGTTTCCTTCGGGGCTTCCATTTGCCAAGGGCGTCTTAATTGACGATGGTTGGCCTCCGTGCGGCTCAGCCTCTGGGGCGTTCTTTCAATATGCGGTACCCTCCTGTGGTGGTTGCGAAGGCGCTGCAGTAGTGGTTGTTGGGCGGTTCGTGGGGGCGGATTAGCCGGGTCACGCTTTGCTAGGGTGGCTTCAGCGGTATCCGCGGCTCTGGGTTCAGGTTTTGGTTTGGTGTTGCTTTGCCGGGCTGGGCGTAGTGGTGGCTCCTTGTCATGGGAATTCACCTTCGGTGCGGTGTTTTGAACCATGGGTGGGCTTGGTTCTTTGGGGAGTTGAGTGGGGGCAGCATTGTGGGCCCGGTCCAGTCTCCGCCTTCCGAACTCGATGATTTCCCCTTGGGATAGTCCCGAAGAAGGTGGCTGAGCAGTTCCGGCTAATTCATGATGTGGCCTGTCTTGGGAGTGTTGCTGACGGTATACATTTCATGTGCGTGGGGTGCGGTGAGGGGCAGGAGGTGGGTCGGGTAGCGTTGGGGGCCGAGGTTGCTCTTGAATCGGCCTGTTCGCATGTTGCCCGTGCATCCAGCTGCGTTTCCCTTGCGGGGTTTCCGTCAAGGGGCGTGTTATTTTATACGGGCATGCTTCTGGACCGCTCAGTCTCTGGTGTGTCCATGGTGCTGTTCAGTGCAGTGGTTGCTTGTGCCACATGGGGCTTGGCGAATGTGGTGCATTGCTTATAGGTGCATTGCTAATGGGCTCGTCTGTGTGGGGGGCGGCTTAGCCGGTGGTGCCAGCGGATATTACATCGGTTTGCAGCACCATCGCGTGATTTAGGTGGGCCCTTGGCGTTGGGTAAGGCGGTGGGTCCCATGGTGCGGCTAACATTGGGTATGGAGTTAGACTCGGTGGATGTGGTAGCTCGCCTGCAGCGGGCATAGGTTGCCAGCACGGTTGTTTCCACGGGGCGGGGCGTAGGATCCACGCCTTCGGCTGGGGGGCCGCAGAGTCGTGTGGGGGTTGCGCGGCTCTTGAGTCGCTTCTTGGCCAATTTTGATGGGGCATCGGTGTTGGTGGAGTAGGAGTTGTCCCGCGAGGGGTTGCAGCTCTACACGGATGCGGCGGGTGGAGCGTGTACTTTGGCGGGGCCTGGTGCGCGGTCGGATGGCCGCGGTCTTGGCTGGTGTCGGTTCGGCTGCCGATATCCCCTTCCTGGAGCGGTTTCTGCACAGGGTGGTTGGGAGTTTTGGCCTGATTAGCTCCGCAGCCGTGAGGTGGTATGGTGGGCAGCAATGCGGCTGTGGGCAGTGTGGTGTATCATTATTCCCGCAGGGGTTTGCCAGTGGCGGGTTCATGAGGGTGGTGGTGTTTGCATCTCTACACTTGCAGGTGTTGAAGGAGGCTTGGCCGAGCGGTTGCGGGCTCTGGCCCGGATGCAGACAAGGAGGGCTCCGGGGGCCCGGGGGACCTTATAGATCACTGGCCTTGGAGACATGCGGTGTTACGGCAGTATTCGGTGTCACTGGGGCTGTGGTCTGGATGTCATCAGGGTGTGACTAAGTGGTCCGCTGTGGGTTGCGCTCGGGCGGCATCCGGAAGCATTGCTTTGTGGGTATATATAGGGGTGGCTAAGGGTGTGGGGGGGGTTCCAGGCTGGGGTGGGTTTCACAGTTTGGACGGTTTCATATGGGCGAGGGTGGGGGTGCGGATCGCTGGTTGGGGGATTGGTAAGTCGCACGTTCCTGCGGAGGGGTGGGGTGTGCTCGGCCATCTCCTCGGGATCCGAGGCGGCCCCTCGCGCGTGATGTGCCGGACTGGCTCCTCTGAGCCAGCGATGGACTGCATGGGGGTATGATGCCGCCCTGTCTTGGGCAGTTTTGGTATTGCCTTTCGGGGCCTTTAGAATGGGGGGAGTGGGCGGCGGCTTCGGTCGGGACAGGGGGCGGGGGAGAGCTTCAACGGCCCCACGTCTGGGTTTCGGGACGGTTTGGGATGTTGGGCCCAGTTTCCGACTTCGCTCGAGGGTGCGCCGCAGTGGGCTGATGGCTTTTGCGTCCCCTATGGCTGCCATGCGGTGATACCTGTGGGTGCCCCCGGGCAGGCGGGGGGCTTCTTCTAGAGTGCGGAAGGGTTGGGCTGTTTCAGATGCATGGGGTATTCCGGCGCTCGAGGTGGTCAGGTGGGCGCTGTGTTGGGCGGTGATGAGCCTGCGTATTTTGCGCTGCACTCTTTTCCCTTTTGGGTGGCTGCACAGGTCCTGTAGAGCATGAGGATGGCGCTCTCGGGCGTGTAGGGGTTGAGTGCGGCTGTGCCGGCTCTGGGGGGTTGTGGGGTTGGGGAGTTTCATTGTTCATTTATTTTGCAGGTGGGGTCTGGAGCCTTCTGAAGGTTGGGGATCCTTCCTTTGTCCAATGAGCCGGTCGGTGAGTTCTGGTGAGAGGGGTGCTTGCCCATTGGGGAGCGGCCCGGTTTTGGTGGCTATTTCATGGCTAGGTGAGCACAGACCCCGCGGGTCCCAGCGGCTTCCTTTGCTACAGTGCCACGGGCGGCTGCTGGGTGTGCTTTTGCTGGGGTCTGACATTGTTCCAAGGTCTGCTTGATGGCACCAGCAGCGTTGGTCGCGGGGGCTGGCTACCAGCTGGCTTGGCCGACATGGGGGTACCGGAGGATGCCTTCTTGGGGAGGTTGAGGCCGGGGCTTTATGAGGGTGATGGGGCAGTTATCGCCAGTAGTGCTGGCTCGGCTGTTTAAGGACTGGCGGGAGATCTTGGAATGTGTATGGGTTGGGTTGCTCACTGGTCGCAGCTTCGCTTTGGGGGGGGGGGGGCAGCACAGGAACAAGGTTGTTACCTGTGCCGGTGGCGGGATCCCGGAGGTTTCCGGGGTCCGGAGCCTCAGGCTACACTTGGGTGGGGGCGGGGTGCCCCTGACCTGGTCAAACCCTGGTCGACTTTTGCTAATGGCATGGCGAAGTCGGGGGAAGGGTTACGTAACTTGCCGGGGGGGGGGGGAAAGTTATGGCGTTAGCGGTGGCAAGGCACTTTGCTAAGGTATGGCTGGTGCGGGCCGGGTGCCGCTAATCGATTGAGAAGGTGTAGCATGTTGGCATATTGAGAAATTGTTAAAAGGTTAATAAAGCTGGGACCAGTTGTGTTCCATAAAATGTTGGTGTGGTGTCTTTTGTGGGGTTAGGGGATTGGGGGTGATGGGGGGTGGTGGAAACGGGTCCGAAGCACCAGGTCCGCCTGCCTCGGTTAAAGGTTTAGTTCTGCATCTTTAAAATAAAACAAACAGGCTATCCTCTTTCAAGGTTAATATCATTCTCTCCATTCTTCTGGAAGAAGCTTACAGGAATGACATGGTCAAAGCTGATTAATGTGGACACATTTAAAGAAGACTTTACTCTAAGTACCTTTCTTTATTTGGATTTGATAAGCAATAGTTGAGGCTTTATCCACAGTATGATATGGACCATTCCAGCTAGGGAGAAATTTATTTTCTTTGACTCTATTCTTTCCAAAATTGTAATAGAATACCTTGTCACCAATCTGGTATCCTTTAGATGTAGTCCTTAAATCATAATAGGCTTTCATCTGACAGCAGTTTTCATATTCTATTGGGGAAAGGCACAGGCACATAAGAAATGCCATACTGGGTCAGACCAATGTCCATCAGTGGCCAATTCAAGTCACAAGTACCTGGCAGGTACCCAAAGTCCACAGATTCCACAATGCTTGTCCTGGGATAAGCAGTGGATTTCCCAGGTCCTCTTTAATAACACAGGTACACTAAAAAATTTTTTTTTTAAACTGCCTCTAATGTTTCGATTGATTTTTACGTTTTTTGGTGCGCTGAATCCAAATCTGGTAACCAATTTGCTCCATCATGTACAGATTTTTTGCTACATTGGGTTAGCAGTTTGAGGTGAACGTTTCAGATTGAGTGCGATCGAGATAAAAGTTTCTTGGATGAATTCTTTATACTAATTGTTTAGTAGTTATTCAAATAACAATAAAGAAAATTGTAACAAGGCAGCACATAAGAATAGAGTAATGTCAACAAAACACACTGTGATGGTAGCAAAATTGTCTGCACTTAAAACAGCCACATACATGTGCACAAACATTGAGCATATAATAACGAGGTTAGACACAAAGCAAAGCAAAGAAATGTGCAAAAAATGTTGTACAGGTATGTATGTAAGAATAGAAAACGCAAACCGCACCATTGCAATACATGAAGACAAACACCCGATGGTGTGAAAATAAAATTCTAATAAATGAGATCCGACACTGTGGTAATAACTAGCAAATTTTTATTTCAAAGTTTAGTAAAAACACGATATTTGTCAACACAGTTTAGATTTTAAAGTCATTCTTGGGTCAATCAATCTCCTGGTGGGCCCGTTTCTTCTTCCCCCGAATGCTTCTCTTGGTGTGCTGCTTGGCGTATTTTTCATCTGGGGTTTCCCGCAGCAGCAACCAGCAGAAATCAGCCATCATAGTGGTGTTCCATCTTCCTTGGTACCTTCTCTCTGCGTCCTTGATGTCCTGGTGAAACCTTTCACCTTGTTCTTCACTGTACGCCCCCAAGTTTTCGGGAAAGTAGTTCACATGGGAGTGCAAGGAATGGACTTTCAGGCTCATGTTACAGCCTTGTTCTTTGAAGGCATTGAGCATCCTGGCAACAATATCCTTATAGTTCTCATCCCGCCTGTTCCCCAAGAATTTGAGAACAACATCCTTGAAGGAATCCCAGGCTTCTTTTTCCTTCTCAGACATCGTTTCAGCGAATGCTCCATCTGAAATGAGTTTCCTTATATCAGGGCCAACAAACACTCCTTCCTTTAGCTTTGCTTCAGAAAGTCGGGGGAACTTTGAGCAAAGGTACCGAAAGCACTCACCATCTTTTGGAAGGGACTTGATGAATTGCTTAATGAGACCCAACTTAATGTGGAGAGGTGGTAATAGAATTTTATCACGAGGTACCAAGCTCTCATGAAGAACATTTTTCTCACCGGGTCTCAAATACTCCCGAATTGGCCAGTCTTTTTTCCCCCAGTGTAGGTCGCGGGCCCGGCTATCCCACAAGCAAAGGAAGCAGGGATATTTGGTGAAACCGGATTGCTGCCCTAATAGCATGGATAGAATTTTAAAGTCTCCACAAATCATCCACTTATGCTCATCATATCGAATCTTCTGAAGAATCAGGGCCAAATTCCCGTATTTTTCTTGGAGAATAACAGAGTGAGCAATAGGAACTGAAGCGAATGTGTTGCCATTATGAAGAAGACACCTTTTATGCTGTCTTTTGACGAATCAATGAACAGCCGCCATTCAGCAGGATCATACTTGAGTTTAAACTTTTCCATCACTCCGTATATATCGTTGCAAAATACCAAATCTTCCTCTTTGCTGAAATACTTCAAAAATTGTGTCTCGCGGTTGCAGTACCAATAAAAAGTTGTTCCTGGTGACAATAGATTTTTCTGTTTATGCCGAGAACCTAGCAGTTGGGCAGCATCTTTTGGGAGTCCTAAATCCCGGACTAAATCATTCAATTCAGCTTGAGAGAAAAGTTCAGGTTTCGGATCTGGTTCAGTTTCATACTCGGAAGTACTGGACTCATCGGGAAAAGCCATCTGATGAGTTTCATCATGATCAGAACCGTCCACACAAATATGATCCAAAGATTTTGGTGGTTCAGGCACAGGTACTTCGTTGCTATGAGGCATAGGCCTAATTGCTGAGGGAAGGTTGGGGTAACTTATTACGTTCTTATTTTTTAAGTTGTATCCCTTCACAATGCAAGAGCAAAAATAGCAGTCACTGCTGTGGTCTCTTTGTTCACGCCACATCATAGGTATTCCGAAACGAAATGCTTGTTTTTTACCTTTCATCCATAAGCGTAGATCTTCCTCACATGTCTTGCACACTTTGTGAGGAGCCCACGGTTTGTCTTGATCGCCTAACTTCAAACCAAAATAGGCGAAATATACTTTTTTAATAAATGCAGAAATGTTCCTCTGCCGCTTTTTCACGGTATATTCCCCACAAATAAAACAAAAACTGTCCGGAGAGTTGACGCAACCTCTGGCTCTGTGAGCCATCACAAATACACAGCACTGCAAACTACAACTGTAGTGAACCACTTCGGAATAAAGCTGGATTACGACTGAGCAAACAAAAGGTAATAATGAACTTGCAAGAAACTGAAATTTGACAGGAACGTTCGTGTCGCAACCACCGTGTTTGAGTGAGCGAACGAGGCGAGGCGAACAGGAAAGAACATGCGCCAGCGCGAGTACTGGATTTAGCCCCCCGCCTCCCAATTGTCCTGTTAATGTATAAAATGAATACAAAACACTCTAAAATATCATGAGGGAGTGTTTCTAGTTAGTTAACCATTACAACCTCTATTTTGGGCCAAGAAAATAAACTGCAGTCGGCTAAAAAGAAATTATATGAACATTCCTTATATGGGTAAGAAATCTAATTTTGCAAGAAAACGTGACGTGATGGAACATTTTGGCTATTTTTCCTGGATTCAGCACCCCAAAATCTATAGGAATCAGTTGCAAAACTGGAGGCAGTTTTTTGGTAGTGTACCTGTGTAATGATTTATGGACCTTTCCTCCAGGAACTTGTCTAAACCTTTTTTTAAACCCAGCTACACTACACAGCTTTTACTACATCCTTTGGTAAGGAATTCCAGAGTTTGATTACGCGTTGAGTGAAACAATATTTTCTCTTATAAGTCTTAAATGGGTTATGTTGTTGCTTCATTGTTGGTCAGGTGTCATTATGGATCCTCTAGTCTTTCTACTTTTTTATGGCATAAACAACCATTCTACATTAACCCGTTCCACTCCATTTATTAATTTATAGACTATCATATCTCCCTTCAGCCTTCTCTTTTCCAAGTTGAAGAGCGCTAACCTTTTAAGCCTTTCCTCGTATGCGTATCCTTCCATCCCCTTTATCATTTTGGTGGCTCTTCTCTGTACCTTTTCTAATTCTGCTATATTCTTTTTAAGATTTGGTAACCAGAATTGGACACAATATTCAAGGTGCGGTCAAAGCATGGAATGGTACAGTGGCAATATAATATCCTTTGTTTTATTCTCCATTTCTTTCCTTATGATTCCTAGCATTCTATTAGCTTTCTTGTCCGCTGCTGTACACTGGGAAAATCTTTTTCCTGGGTGGTGGTTTCTAAGGCAGTACCTTACATCATGTAACCAAAGTTTGGGTTGTTCTTTCCTAGGTGCATAACTTTGCACTTGTCCACATTAAATTTCATTTGCCATTTGGATGTCCAGTCTTCCAATTTATCAATGCCCTCTTGCAATTTTTCACAATCCTGTTGGGTTTTAACAACTTTGAATAATTTTGTGTCTTCTGCATATTTGATTACCTCATTCGTTATTCCCATTTCCAGGTCATTTATGAATATGTTAAAAAGCAGCGGGCCCAGTACAGATCCCTGGGGTACTCCACTATTTACTTTTCTCCATTGAGAAAATTGACCATTTAGTCCTACTCTTTGCCTTCTATCTTTTAACCAGTTTCTGATCCACAATACTACACTGCCTCCAATCCCATGACTTTTTAATTTTGCCAAGTTCCTCTCATGATGGACCTTGTAAAGTGCCTTGTAAAATGCCTCATTAGGCATTTTGCAAGTGTTATCTTAAGTGGGTTACATATTCATGGGCAGTTGTAGCATATATTGTTTACATCATTGGTCCTGAATAAAAGATGGAGGGGCAGTACCATGTCCCTACCTGTCATCATTTCAAAAGGAGACACACCAGTAGATTGATTATGCCTGGCTCTGATAGCCATCAAGGCCAAATGTAACTTGTTGTCCCAACCCTTCCCTGAGGAGTAGACATATTTCTTCAGGATGCTGATGATGGCTTTGTTTTGCTCTCTCCACCTGACCAGAAGACTGTGCCCGAGAAGCAATGTGGACTTTGGCCTTTACTCCTAACAACTTTCACAGGTGCTTCATAACTTGTCCTATGAAATGGGAATCTTGGTCAGATTCTCTTCGCATGGTTAGACCCCTATCTGCTGAAAACATGGTTCAACAACAGGATGTCTGTCATTTCAGTTGTGCAGAATCCCACTCATGTCTTGGGGCCCTCGCAAGGCACCTGGAAGGAGGTCGTGGTTCTGCTAGCACAATCAAGGATGGTCTGGTATTTAAGGTGACAGAAGAGGATCTCACTGATGAATGAATGATCACAATGTGGTAACAGGTAAGTTTGTGGTAACAGGCAAGTTTTTTCCTTCTGAAGTGTGCCCACTTGCACATGAATGAATGGGCCTTTCTTATCCAAAGATATAATTGCTAGTTTCCTAGGGTGGCCTTGACAGGGGTCAGAAGCAGGAGGGGTTATTACCTTGCTAACCTCTGGAGTCTCCCTGGCATGGTACATATGGACTGGGGAACCCTTCAGCAATATCTGCAAACAGTCAGTATCAAGGATAATGTTAGCTATCGAGCCCTTTTCAGTTGTGACTATGTCACAATTTTTCTGAGTTTCATTCTCAGCCCCTTCATACTTGAGCTCTAGTATTTGGGGGTCTGCTGATCTCTGGAAATTAATCCTGATGGAAGTGTCCTTCCATTCCACAGAACAAGGACCACTGACCCTTTTGTCAAATTTCACTCTGGTATAAAGTGTAGGATGGGTGACCTGTGTCCAGATCATTTCTTGGACATAGTCCAGTATGGGCCACAACCTTTTTAGAATCTCATTGCGAATTAAAAGTTCCTTCCCAGGGCACCTAGTAATAATCACAGGATATTTCACCTGCAACTTTCCAATTTGAAGCCTAAGCCAGTCTTGGCCTATGGTCTATATGGACTATTCACCATAAGCTATGAGTAACCCCTGAGTTGGTGTTATGTGTAGGATATCCTGTTCCTTAAAGGAAACAGTGAGTCTATTAAAAAGACTCATGGTAATCAGGATATCTTCAGAGGCTGAATCTATTAGGCCCTCAGAAGGAAATACCTGTTGGATTTTAACAGGAATAGTATACCTCTGTCCTTTGGCTTAAGTTTTGGCTTCAGTTTGGTTGATGGAGTTGAAGGCTGGAATGCTGCCATCCACTAGGGAACTGTCACTCTGGGCGTATTCTGTAATGTTCAGGCCTATGTTATTTATTTATTTATTTATTCATTTATTCGGTGGCATTTAGAAACCACCTTATCAAACTTCTTCCCAGAGCAGTGTACAATCAATACACATAAAATCACATAAATCACATCAAACCCAACACCCCCATACTATATATTTTTATAATCATAAATCAATCAGCCCCATCCCTGTCTTCAAAGGTCTTCAAAAACAGAAAATTTGTAATGTTTTCCAGAATAATCAAAGAATGTCATGAAGGCACAATTCATGTGGCAACATATTCCACAGAACCGTCACTTAAAAAAGAAAAGGTCCAGTTCCAGTGAACCAATTGTCTCAACATCTTGTGCAAGGGAACCACCAAAAATTTCTCGATCTCCGATCTTAAAGACTGGTTGGGAAGATAAGAAAAAAACTTTTCAATAAGGAAAGATGGAGCCATGCCATAAAAAATTTTGAATACTAATACCAGAGCTTTAAACTCAATCTAAAACTTTACTGGAAGCCAGTGTAGTTCCTTCAAAGTTGGGGTAACATGGTCGTAATTCTGAAGTCACTTTATCAATTTATCAATAGAATTCTGCATCAGTTGAACTCACAATACATCCTTCTGGACAGGACCCAAAAGCAAAACATTACAGTAGTCTAACTGGGGCATTATCAGTAACGCCGCTTTGAGCCGGTGAAAAGCGGCATATAAATACAGCTAAATAAATAAATAAATTATCAATGCTCATATCACCATTCCCAAACTAGCTTCTGACAGATAGAGGTGTAACTGACAAATCCATCACAACAAAACAAATAAATTCTTAACCAAATAGGACACATGCCCCTCCATACACAACTGGGAATTCAATTTTACTCCTAAGTCCCGGCATTCTGACCGTACCACCCCCAAACATCAGACCCCAATGAAATCTGCAACCCCTCCCCTCCCCAGAAAGTAATAACTCTGTTTTAGAGACATTCAGCTTCAGTCTAAGAAACCAGAACCATCCCATCAACAGTGCAGAGACATATCTCTGCCTACAAAGATTCAACTTGTCCAAGCCATAATATTTTGAATAATGTCATATGGATCCCGTATCCCATTTAAAAGAAAGACTAAGACATGTACATCATCAGTGTAAACATAAAATAACATGTCCACAGCCCATATAGCTCTACATAATAAAACAATAAACTGCATTAAAATAATAAAAGAAAATGTAAAATGGTAGTCTGCACAACACTTCTAAAAGTAGTATCAGACAAAAATGTTTCATTTTGCATAATAGTTAAAGATGCTAAAAAACATTTTATTTAATACTGGTAGTTGAGCCTTCCTAGTTGAAGCAGAATCTAAAACGAAGCCCAACATTTTCAAAATACCTTCTGCTTGGATGGTATATCAAGTGTTGCAATAAAGATAAAGATACAAATATTAACAATATGGGTATATCACTGACACCAATGGCTTTTGAGATGTAGTAGTTTGGTCTGGTTTCCCAATCCATAAAAAACATAGAAACATGACGACAGAAAAAGACCACATGGCCTGTCTAGTCTGCCCTTCCATATCAACCACTACAACAGTCCTCTTTTTTCCTTTAGAGATCCTCTGTGTTTGTCCCATGCTTCTTTGAATTCAGATACTAAGATTTGTTTTGGCTGCATTAAGTTTCCATCTCCCTTGCTTAGTGGGCAGCTTTTTGTTCTGTGAGAGCTTATATGCATTAGTATTATTGAGAGCTATGATATTGGTGGCTTAACTATGGGCAAGGTCTCGTAAAATGGACACGTCTCAGCTGAGGTGCCAGACTTAGGCAAACCACTTATCTTGGCAGCAGCAGTATGATATGGTGTTGGTGTCAGATGATTATATTTCTGTGACAATGGCAACAATAGCATTACTTGCACAGAAGAAAGGACTGTCATCCATATCTTGCCATGAAAACCCAATGTATAGTGCAAAGACAACAGCTGTGTTCATACCAATACTGAAGAATGGTGATCTGACTGACTATGGAAATGATCACATAGTTGTTCTGATCTCACATACCAGCAAGATTATTTTCAAGATCATTCACCGGAGACTACAACTATATCTATAACAAGAATTACTAAAATGCAAGCAGGGCTCAGGGAAGGGTAAGGAACTAGAGCAGGGGTGGGCAAACGTTTTGACTCAAGGGCCACAATGGGTTCATATATTGGACCCGGGGGCCGGACCAAGAGTAGATGGACGGTGTGTATGTGTGAATTAATATAAATTAAATTTAAATTTGTAACATTAAATGTTTAGATTAATTTAAGGTAGAAAAGCATAAAAAGAGTTATTTTACAAAACTTTTATGCAATGTATTTCTTTCATAAAATAGTACCTTCAATTTTAGTGACCGTAGTTTGCCCGTCCCTGCACTAGACCATGCCTCCCTACTTCCTTCTGTGGGTGGGTATTTTGGTTTCTGAAGCGTGGTAGCCAAAGTGGGGGCTGTCCCACCCGCTTCATCCGAAAAGATGGGGTGGGCAAGATATGAGCGAGATTTAAGATTCTGAATCACCTCACATGAATTTGCAGTTATTGCGTGCCGAAGCGTCAGGAAGTGGGATATCCAGATCCTCCCAAATGACCAGCCCATTTCCTGTCCTAGCCCCCCCCCCATAGCCCATTATCAGTCCTAAACCCCCCATAGCCCATTACCAGTCCTAACCCCCCATCACCCCATTTCCAAACAGCCCCCATCAGCCCACAGCCCATTGCCAGTCTTAACCCCCCCATAGCCCATTACCAGTCCTAACCCCCCATCAGCCCACAGTCCATTTCTATTCTTAACCCCCCCATAGCCAATTACCAGTCCTAACCCCCAATCAGCCCACAGCCCATTGCCAGTCTTAACCCCCCCCATAGGCCATTACCAGTCCTAACCCCCCATCACCCCATTTCCAGACAGCCCCCATCAGCCCACAGCCCATTGCCAGTCTTAACCCCCCCCATAGCCCATTACCAGTCCTAACCCCCCCCATCAGCCCACAGCCCATTGCCAGTCCTAACCCCCCCCCCATCGGCTCACAGCCCACTGCCAGTCCTAACCCCCCCCCCCCCCATCGGCTCATGGAAATTACAATTTAAAAAAAAGCTGGCCGCTGCCGCCGCGGCAGCATGGAGTGTCCCGCGGGGCCCCTTCTGCCCGGCTGAACTCTCCCGGCGCGGCTGAAGCCCTCTGCTCCGGCTTGTAGATACGTGAAGGGAGAGTGTCTCCCTTGCGTCTCTGTTAAGCCCGCAGGGGCTGATGGGAAATTTCACATCTGCCCCTGCGGGCTTAACAGAGACGCGAGGGAGACACTCTCCCTTCGCGTATCTGCAAGCCGGAGCAGAGGGCTTCAGCCGCGCCGGGAGAGTTTAGCCGGGCAGAGGGGGCCGGATTAAAAGGTCCGCCGGGCCGTAGTTTGCCCATCCCTGAACTAGAGACATCACTGTGGATGTTAGATGGATCTTTAAAAAGAGAAAAGAATACCAAAAGGATTTCTATATATGTTCTATTTACTATAGCAGAGCCGTTGACTATGTAAATCATGAAAAACTCTGGGCCACATTAAGAAGCACATCTGATAGTTCTCATGCACGACCTTTACATTGATGAAGAAGCAATATTTCAAAGAGAAATGGAATAGTTTAAGATCAGCAAAGGTCTACCACATGGCCACATACTTTCCCCATACCTGTTTAATTTATATACAGAACAAATCATCAGAGAAGTAGGACTATATGAAGACAACCAAGGTGTGAAGATTGGTGGTAGACATCAAAAACCTTTGCTGTGCTGACAAAACCACGTAACTAGCTGAAAGTTAAGATGATCTGAAATATCTTCTTATCAAGATCAAGGAACATATTCTTAAAATGGGCCTGCACCTTAACATGAAGAAGAGAAATGCTCCTGATAATTGGCAAAATCAATCATTTCATCCTTAATGGAGAAGAAATAGAAATAGTAGACAACTTTAACCTGCTGAATCATTAATCCATAAGGAAATGACAAATAGTCAAGAAATCTGATGATATATTATCTTGGTAGAATGGTTGTGAAGGATCTAGGCAAGATTCTTAAGTGCAGAGACATATCTCTGCCTACAAAGATTCAACTTGGCCAAGCCATGATATTTTGAATAATGTCATATACATGCAAAATTTGGATAGTGAAGAAGAAAGACAAGAAGAAAATCAATGTCTTTGTATTATGGTGCTGGCGAAGAATACTCTCTACACCAGGGACTGCCCTAAGAACAAACCAGTCAATACTAGAGGAGATAATCTTTAGAAGCTCAAATGACAAGACTTTGACTTTCATACTTTGGACACATTCTGTGAAGAGACAGAGATCAACAAGATAACAACAAGAACACATTTCTATCCATGGCATCCCGATTTCAATAATTGTAAAGCATTTAATTAGTAACCAGTGTATCCTGAAATGGGATCAGTACTAAAATGTCATTGTCATATGATAAGTAAGAAAAGTCTAAATCTGATAACCCCTTGCTAAAGAATCTTAAAAATACATTGAATAATATAGATGATCAGGTTCAACCTTGTGGAAGCTCCACAACCTGTCTTCCAGGAGTTAGAGAGTATATTACCCAATGAATTTGAAAGTTCAGAAAACCAGTCAAATGCAGAACCACCAATATCTATATTACTTAACTGCAACAAAAGCAAGCATGATCAACTAAGTCAAATACAGCAGCTATGCAAAAACCTTTTGCAAATGTATCTACAGTCAAACCTCGGTTTTCATGATTAATCCGTTCGAAAAAGTCTGACTAAAACCGAAACGTATGAAAACTGAAGCAATATTTACCATAAGGAATAATGTAAATGCAATTAATCCGTTCCAGACACCCAAAAATATTCACAAAAAAGACATTTTATAGAGAATAACTATATTTTTACATACAGAAAACAATGAGAAATAAATATAAATGACTAATGAAATGGATAAATGAACATTTAACATCACTGAAAGCAAGCTAAGTACAGTACTGTACAGTATGTTAGCATCTGGCCTTAGCCACCCCTGACAAGCTGCTGTGCCCAGCTCTCTTCGGAATCACATTGGATTCAGCCCATTAAAATACCTTTACATTATCTGCTCAATGCTTCAGAATGGCAGAAAATCTTAATGATATAGCTTCAGACGTACCCTGCAAGAGAAAGAACTGCCTCCCACATTCATGCAACATCTCCTGCTTACGTTGACAGCTTTTCTTCCCTGCTACCTCAAAGCCTGAGGGGGCGCTCCAGAGAACGGGCAGGCGGTGGACGAGATCGGGGCCTTCCTCTCCGCGCAATCCTTGCCTCTCTAACTCTGACCAGGCTCGAGGATGTGTTTCATTTACGTGCTCAGCTGGCTTTCGCTTCTCATCACGCTGGCAATCGGTGAGTCCGGGGGGCAGTGCTGCCGGGACCGGGCGGGCGTTCTGGCAGTGTATACAGACCGGTGTGCAGCGCGAGGGTGTATGTATTTACAGTACTGTACTTTACGAAAACCGAGGCGATGTACGAGAAACGGGACAAAATCTCAGTCAAAAAAGACGTTGAAAACCGAAGCGATGTATGAGAACCGGGACAAAATCTCAGTCAAAAAAGATGTTGAAAACCGAAGCGTATGAAAACCGGGGCAAATGAAAACCGAGGTTTGACTGTACTTTTGAATTGAAAGTAAGCATATAGGTAAAAAACAAAATAAAATTTTGTCTTATTTTGTTAGTTAAAACATTAAAATCTTCTCATTGATTATCAAAGAAACCTTCCTCAAAGGTTTTCTTGACAAGATTACAATGGTCAATTAATGATCTATGAATATCATCAACCTTTGATCTAAAATAACAGAGGCTAATTCAATCCCAGATTACCCAAATTTAGGGTATAAAATCTGATTGGTAATGGTATTTGTAATTCTAGGGAGTTGTTCAAAATTATCAATCAGGTTAGAGATGTAAGAATGCATAGCTTCATGAATCACCATTTTATCATTATTAATCTGAAAATGCTTTCATAATAAAATATCTTCAGTGGATCACCATGGACCCCTATGGCATGGTAATTTTTTGAGAAGCAATGATGAATATACCATGATAAAATGATCATTTTTTCATGATTCACAGATTCCAAGGGGCAACTTCATCTCAAGATATTCCTACAGTTTAGTTCCAAAAATAAATTAATTCTAACAAAAGCAGTAGTATGCAGCTTAAGAGAAGGGGCAACAGAGATCTACAGCTCCTTAGCATTACTCCTATTTCTAGAAATACTTTTTTATTGATCCAGGAGGGAGATGGACTGTGAGCAATAAGTGGTAAAGAGAGAGACAATAAAATATGATCTGTCCAAATTAGAGCTGCAGTAGCAAATCATCCATCAGAGGAGAACCATAAATATAATGTTGTTATTGCTGCAATCTCTTCCTTGTTGGCCTCCCTCTGTCATCTTTCTCCCCTTCAGGCTGTTCAGAACTCCACTGCGTGATAATCTTCCACCAGTCTCATTATACTCACATAACCCCTCTTCTTAAATCACTTCATTGGCTTTCTTTCTGTTTCCATATCCAATACAAACTACTCCTCCAGACTTATAAATACATTCATTCTGTTGCTCCTCACTACCTTTCCTCTGTCCTCTCTCCAAACACTCCTCCCCATGAATTTTGTTCTTCCTCTGGCCTTCTTCTCTCTATGCTCTTCTCTTCCACTGCCAACTCCAGACTTCTTATGCCTGGAACAAACTACCGGTATCTTTACCTCAGGTTTCATCTCTCCCTTTTTTCAAATCCATGCTAAAGGTTCATCTCTTTCAAGCCCCCTTTGGATCTTATTTCCTGCTCTCCTTCTATGTCCTTACCTTTCCCTGTTGTACCCTCATTCTCATCTGTTGTACTATCTGTCTTGATTACGGTAGTTTGTCAGCTCTGAAGAGCAGGGACTGTCTTATTCTAGGTGTCTGTACAATGCTGTGTTCACCTTATAGTGCTAAATAAATGATTAACAGTAGTAGTAGTAGTAATAGAATGTGAAACAAAAAGAACATCCAGTTGATGACCCCCTATATGAGTATGAGTAATGATTTTAGTAACCACCTAAAAAAGAAATACAGAAAGGGAAACTACACTTTAAAATAACCCTTTCCAAATCACTGAGAATATTCATTAAATTCACCAGTTAACAATATATTCGGGCACTCATGCACTAGTCTCTACACATTAAGAAGAAGAAAAAAAGACCTCAGTGCATTGTGCTAGTCCAGGCCGGCATTCACGGTGCACCATCATTGGTCCCTAAAAAAAAATAAAAACCTTCTTCATTTTCAGTGCCACATTCCATCACTAGGGCATGTTAGTTTTAAGGATAGATTTTATTTTTCCAAACTTTACAAACTACTAGTGACCAAATTATGCAGTTTTGCATGCTGAATCTAAAGCTATCTTCAGAAACAGCTTACCTACATCTCAGTTGTCATTTTTGCACACCTTTCTATGGACTGGGTGTGTGATAGCCATTCTGGAACAACCATGGGCTTGCTCAGAAATGCCTTGATCTCTGCTGTTGTCATGGTAGGTAAGAGGAGGCCCAGAGACTCTGGAGCTCCAGTCAAGTAACTGGGTGAGCGTAGTTGCCTCAGTGTTGATGGATGGTATTTTCCTGCATCTCACACTGGTGTCTCCAAGCTGAGTCTTCTCTTTCACCTCTGATCTTCAATATCTTCTTCACTGCATCTCCTCTCTCCTGTTCCTCTTCACTGTACAACATAGTTTACATGACTCACTGTAACCATACCAAGCTGACCTTCTCACTGTAGGCATGACTATCTTCCTTACCTCTTCGCACTGTTCTTTCAACAATTGTAGCTGGAAAGGAGATGACTGGGACCTTGTGCCTAAATTGCTATTTATTTTTATATTGAACCAGTTCACCAACACAGACTTCTACAATCATTCTTAAGTTTTTCAGATTCTTTCCTTTCAGATTATGCTTGGAAATCCATATTCTCATGAACCTAAGAGCTGTTGTAAGCCATCTGCTATGTGACACAGGTTCTATTTCCAACAGTAATTTGTATACGTTTGCATATTTTGCTTACTGGCAGGTAAATAACATACTACTCAACATTTAAAGCTAGTTGTTGATTTGCCACATGAAGTTGTACCATTTTTTCATTAGTGCTTTTTAAAATGATGATATCTCCAAAATTGACACATCCTATTCCATCACTATATAGATACAGACACTTATCAAAACAATCTTCTGTAGACATACTCCATTCTCGATACAATTTTTTATCATTTATCCAATAAAATAGGCAGTCCTTATCTTATGCTCTTGTAGGTGAACAGGCAATAAGCCATTAGCTATCGTGCTGCAAAAGAAACATACATGTTCTTAGCTCACAGTCACTTCTCCTTGCTTTGTTGAAAAATCACAGCTGCTGTAGAATCACAGTAATTTCCCTTTACTGAAGAAAGACAATCACTCCAGCGGATCCCCTTTTGACATTACAGCTGCTTCAGGGAATGTCATAATACTGAAGCTTTTCAATATCCCACAATATACACTATAGCTTAAAATAAACATTAAAGACTCAGTGACAATTCATTTATATAGGACTTACTTAGCTATTATATGTGCTATAGAGGGTGTAGCTGCTGATCAATTCCTGCATCCTACCGTCCCACTCACACACAAAATCCAAGTATCACAGTAATGGTTAAAATAGAAAGAGAAATAATGTTAACTCATGCATCATAAAGGGAAGAGGCGTCAAGAATGAAACTCAAGCAAAAGGAAGCCAGACTTCCTAAACCTGCTGGAAAGTAATAAGCACACATGCTCAGACTCGAGTTCCTGACTTGAAAGCCCTAAGAGGGCCGGCCTGTCCATTGAGCAAGAATGTTTTTTGCACAGGGCCCCGCGTTTCAGGGGGCCCCGCGCAAAGAACATTCTGCTTTTTAAAAAATTAAATAAAAAAAAAAGCTGACTGCTGCCACGGCAGCGGCAGAATGGAGTGTCCCGCGGGGCCCCCTCTGCCCAGCTGAGCCCCTCTGCGCCGGCTTTCAGATACACGAAGGGAGAGTGTCTCCCTCGCGTCTCTGTTAAGCCCGCAGGGGCAGATGGGAAATTTCCCATCAGCCCCTGCTTCCCATCAGCCCCTGCGGGTTTAACAGAGACGCGAGGGAGACACTCTCCCTTTGCGTATCTGAAAGCCGGCGCAGAGGGGCTCAGCCATGCAGAGGGGGCCCTGCGGGACACTCCATTCTGCCGCTGCCGCGGCGGCAGCAGCAGCAGCCAGCTTTTTTTTTTTTTTTTTAATTTTCCATGAGCCGATGTGGGGGGTTAGGACTGGTAATGGGCTATGGAGGGGGTTAGGACTTGACTTGAGGTGGGCTGTGGGCTGTTGGGGGGGGTAGAACGTGTAATGGGCTATGGAGGGGGTTAAGACTGGTAATGGGCTGTGGGCTGATGGGGGCTTTCTAGAAATGGGGTGATGGGGGGTTAGGACTGGTAATGGGCTATGGAGGGGGTTAGGACTACCATAGTTGGGCTGTGGGCGGTTGGGGGGGGGTTAGGACTGGTAATGGGCTATGGCGGGGTGAAGACTGGTAATGGGCTGTGGGCTGATGGGGGCTGTCTGGAAATGGGGTGATGGGGGTTAGGACTGGTAATGGGCTATGGAGGGGGTTAGGACTTGACTTGAGGTGGGCTGTGGGCTGTTGGGGTGGTTAGGACTAGTAATGGGCTATGGAGGGAGTTAAGACTGGTAATGGGATGTGGGCTGATGGGGGCTGTCTGGAAATGGGGTGATGGGGGGTTAGGACTGGTTATGGGCTATGGGGGGTTAAGACTGGTAATAGGCTATGGAGGGGGTTAGGACTTGACTTGAGGTGGGCTGTGGGCTGTTGGGGGGGTTAGGACTGGTAATGGGCTATGGAGGGGGTTAGGACTTGACTTGAGGTGGGCTGTGGGCTGTTGTGGGGGTTAGAACTGGTAATGGGCTATGGGGGGTTAAGACTGGTAATGGGCTGTGGGCTGATGGGGGCTTTCTAGAAATGGTGTGATAGGGGGTTACGACTGGTAATGGGCTATGGAGGGGGTTAGGACTTGACCTGAGGTGGGCTGTGGGCTGTTGGGGGGGGGGGTTAGGACTGGTAATGGGCTATGGGGGGGTTAAGACTGGTAATGGGCTGTGGGCTGATGGGGGCTGTCTGGAAATGGGGTGATGGGGGGTTAGGACTGGTTATGGGCTATGGGGGTTAAGACTGGTAATAAGCTATGGAGGGGGTTAGGACTTGACTTGAGGTGGGCTGTGGGCTGTTGGGGGGGTTAGGACTGGTAATGGGCTATGGGGGTGGTTAAGACTTTTAATGGGCTGTGGGCTGATGGGGGCTGTCTGGAAATGGGGTGATGGGGGGTTAGGACTGGTAATGGGCTATGAGGTGGTTAAGACTGGTAATGGGCTGTGGGCTGATGGGGGTTGTCTGGAAATGGGGTGATGGGGGGTTAGGGCTGGTAAAAGGCTATGTGGGGGTTAGGACTGATAATGGGCTATGGGGAGGCTAGGACAGGAAATGGGCTGATGGGAAGGAGTTAGGACCTGAGGTGGGCTGATGTGGTTAGGACTGGTAATGGGCTGTGAGCTGATGGGGGGGGGGGGGTTAGGACTGCCAATGGGCTATGGGGGGCTGACTGGAAATGGGCTGATGGAGTTAGGACTGGAAGTGGGCTGATGGGGGGTTAGGACTGGTAATGGGTTATAGGGGGGGGCTTAAACTGAAAATGGGGTGATGGGGGGTTAGGACTGCAAGTGGGTTGATGGGGGGCTAGGACTGGTAATGGGTTGGGGGTTGTTAGGACTAGAAATGGGCTGAGTGGAAGGGGAGGCTTGAACTGCAAATATCTGATGGGGGGCTTGGAATGGAAATGGGCTGTGAGGAAAGGGAGCTAGGACTGAAAATGGGCTGATGGAGCAGCTAGGATAGGACTGGAAATGGGCTGTTGGGGGGAGCTAAGATTGGAAATGGGCTGTGGTGGGGGCTTGAATTGAAATGGACTCATGGAGGGGCTAGAACTGGAAGTAGGATCATGGGGGGGGGCTTGGACTGGAATTGGGCTGAGTGGAGGGGAGCTAGGATTTGACATGGGCTGATGGCGGGGCTAGGAAATGACTAGAAATGGGCTGATGGGGGGCTAGGATTGGAAATGAGCTGATGAAGGGACTCGGACTGGAAATGGATGGGGGAGCTAGGACTGGAAATGGGCTGATGCAGGGACTAGAAGGGAATGGATGCTGGGTGAGACTGGAACTAGAAGGGAGCTGATGTTGGGGGAGGATTAGAATGGGATGGGGCTGGGAGAGTAAAATGGAGAGGAGAAAAATATTTTGTGTGGGAGGGATGAAAAATCTACAATTGGCCGGGTATTGGGAGAGTAAGTGGGGATTGAGGATGGAGGGGTAAAATTTGTGTGGATGAAATAGGAATGAGGAAAGAGCAAAAGGAGAAAGATTAGTATGTTAAAGCAGATTTAGAGAGAGAGAATGGAAAAAAAAACTAGAAGAGAGAAGAAAGGACAAATGGACAGCAGATGATGGAGAGTTAGCAGAAAACATGAAGAAACCAGAAGAAAGTGGCGGGAGCAATTGCAACTGAAAATAAATGCACAAAAGGTAGAAAGATATCTCTTTATTTTGAATTTATTAACTGGAATATGAAAGCTGTTGGAAATGTGCATCATTAACGTCTGTGCTTTGTTTGGTACAAGAGGAAATTAATTTATAGTTTTATTTCTACAGTGTTGTTGTACATTCCAAGTTTGGCTTTTGGGGTTCCCAGTTTAATTATTGCCTTCCTGTTTCTGAATTGTGATTCCTTGTTTGGTGATGGTCTATGTTCTGCATGTGTAACTGAGCTGAGGTATTCTGTTTATGTAATTCCTATTTAACATTGCCACTTGTTCTCTTTCCCCAGTATTCTCTGAAATATATTGGTTTAATATTTGCAGTGTTGCCTTTTGATAGGTAGGGTATGGTGCTTTGTGAGTCCTGGTAATGCTGTCAGGATACGGCGGGTTTGCTATGGGTTCTAAATGGGCAGCGTTTGTAGTAGTTCCTAATGTGCCTGGCGGTTGGCACTGGATTATAGTAATGTAGAAATCTTTTAGTCTTTCTTTATCTATACACTCATTAAGAGACATGTTTACTAAAAGTTAGTGTATGGTAAGATTATGCAAATATTTATGCAAATAAGGCCACTTATGCAAATGAGGCCCCGCACCGAATCTCCACACATGGCCCCGCACCCCCCTTGGGCCGCCCCTGAGCCTTAATGGTGGAAATGAACTTGGACATTGTAGCCATCATGGAAACATGGTTTAATGAGTCTCATGAATGGGATATTGCCATATTTGGATATAATCTATTTAGCAGGGATAAAGGAAAGGAAGAGGGATAGCCCACTATCAGAAACAGTATTAAAGCTAATGAAATGCAGGGGATTGGGGAAAAGAAGAAACACTGTGGATTGGTTTAGAAAGAGGAGATGGTATTATCATCCATGATGGTGTAGTCTACAGATCTCCAACTCAAACAGCAGAAATAGGCAGAGACTTGATCAATGATATTATAAAGGTAGTACAACAAGAATGAGGTGGGAATACTAGGTGACATTATTCTGCCAGATGTGGACTGGAGAATCCCATCTTTAAATATGGAATTAAGTAGAAAGATAATGTATGCCCTACAAGAGTCTTGGCTTAATCAACTGTTGAAGGGACCCACCAGGGATGAGAGGCTGATGTGTACTGACCAAGAAAAGGACTTCATGGTGATAGTGTCTGAGGATCTCAAGATGGCAAAACAATGCAATGAGGCAGGGGCCAAAGCCAGAAAGATGTTAGGCTGCATACACAGAGTAATAACCAGCAGGAAGAAGGAGATATTAATACTTGGAGTATTGTATTCAATTTTGGAGACCATACATTACAAAGGACATTAAAAAATCTGAATTGGTTAAAAGGAAGGTGACCAAAATGATATGAGGCCTGCACCAATAGGCATATGAGAAGAGTCTTGAAAACCTAAATTTGTATACCCTACAGGAGAAGAGAGATAGAGGAGATATGATACAGACATTTAAGGTATTAATTAATTTTATTTATTTATTTTATATAACCACTATATCTAGGTAATCCGAGTGGTTTACATGGAACAGTTTCAAATACTGCTCAGGGCAGTTTACAGTGAACAGTTTGCAAGTAACAAGATTGTTGGAACTATGTACAAGGAACCCTTTAACTATGTACAATAAACATTTTAACTAGAACTATATTCAGCATAGAGTGATAATATGACAGCATTAGATCATGAGTTAGTATTCAGTGGAGTGTTTGAGCTTGAATGAAGCTACAGGGTAAACTATTTGAATGAAGCTACAGGGTAAACTATTTAAGACTAATAAAAGAAAATATTTTTTCACTCAACGTGTAATCAAACTCTGGAATTTGTTACCGGAGGATGTAGTAATGGCTGTTTGTATAGCTGGGTTTAAAAAAGGTTTGGACAAGTTCCTGGAGGAAAGGTCCATAAACCATTATTAAGAAGGGACCCAGGATATCAATGCTGGACCCAGTACAAGCATTGTGGAACCTGTGTCTTTTGGGGAAACTGCTAGGTACGTATGACATAGATTGGCCACTTTTGGAAAACAGGATACTGGGCCTGATGGACCTTGGTCTGACCCAGTATGGCATATCTTATGTTATTATGAATGCTTATGTGGTCAACTGTAGGTTGCTCACATTGCTAGTAGTCTGTAAATAGGAATGCCCTGAGGTGCTTTCTGAACAGTGTTAGCTCCTTGATTTCCCTTAGAAAGTTGGGCAGATTATTCCATAGAGCTGCGGTGAAGAATGAGAATGCCTTGTTTGTTGTGGTTTAGTTTGCTTTTCTGTTTCTTTTTGTGTGATTAGAATGTTCTTCAGGTTTTTTCTTATTATTTTTGTGTTTTGTTGTATCTTTATCAGTGTGTTGAGGTATATTGGTGTTATATTGTTTATTGTTTTGAAAGAGTTCATTAGTGCCTTGAATTTGATCCTTTGCATTACAGGGAGCCAATGGAGGTGGTACAGAATAGGCGTGATATGCTCAGATCTGATAGCTTTCATTATAGTGTGTGCTACTGTGTTTTGTGCTAGTTGTAAAGGCTTTAGGGTTTGTTTAGGTAGGCCTTGGAGTATGATGTTACTATATTCAAAGTGTGGGCATATCAGTGCTTCTGTTATAGTGTGGAAGTCATCAGGCAAGAGGAGGGGTCTCAAGTGTTTCAACAAACAAACCCTTTTCAAAGATGCGGAAGCTGCAAAAGTAGAAGACATGAAATGTAGCTGCAAGAAAGTCAACTTAAAAGCAACATCAGGAAATACTTTTTCATAGAAGGGGTAGTAGATATCCAGAATGCCCTTCCAAAAGAGGTGGTGGGAGAAAAAACAGCGACAGAATTCAAAAAGGCATGGGACAGACACACAGGATCACTACATAGCAAGAGGATGGAATCAAAGCAAACGTGAATAGCTTATAAATTACTGGTCAGACTAGATGGAACATGCTGGGCTTTATCTACTGTTATTCACTATGGGCCCAATTCTATCCCTCATGTACCTCTCCTTTGTACGACCAGGCTGACCCAGACGTACAAAAAGATCGCAATTCTGATCCCACGGGACACGTCTAGCCCACGGGATCAGAATCGCGAACAGGCATGTACATGCAGGCCAGAACTGTGATTCAATCACAGCCTGGCTAACTCAGCCAGGGCTTTTGAATAGAGCCGTGGTGCCATGGCATCATGTTGCCATGGCACTGTGGCTCCATTTAAAAGCTGCAATGCCGGCCACCTGCAAATGGAGTTAATTCTCTGCTGCCCGATCCTTGCCATAGGAGGCCGGATCGGGGGTCAGTTAGCGGGGAATTAACTCTGCCCCCCGCAGCCCCATTCACACCCTATCAACAAAAAGCAACGTCCAGGGAAGTTATTCCACCTTGGAGGTGGAATAACTTCCCCGGCCATTTTTCTGGCTGTGGACGTACAGTGCCGACATTAGATTTGGCCTTGTACATCCAGGGCCAGCAACTGCCCACTGCCCGCCCATTCTACACCCCTGGGCCGCCTCTTCCCCACCACGTCTAACTTCCCCACACAACCAGCGGGGAAGTTAGACAGGAGGGGAAAGCTGGCACAAATAGCATAGATGGACGTCCTGTTGGGACGTCCATCCCCACTATTCGTGCCTCAGAATAACCCCCTATGTTAAAATGTGGCAAAACTTTATGGCCGCAGCTTTATTCAACTTACGATGCTTAAACTTTCTAATAGTATGCAAACATAACATCTCCTGGTTTGGTATATTTCCCAACAAGAAACACTTCATTTGATTGGCATTTAAACCCACTTTACCTCAAACTCCACAGCCACACTCAGCACCCAGCAATTCAGTGACAATCTAGCCATGATAAGGTCTCTATGAACCTTGTGGTATTGTCAGACCCGTCTCTCCTGCCCCACACAGCTAGTGGTGATGCAGGGCAGTGCTCCTGAAACCCGTGGTGATGCCACACACAAGCTTTCAATTGTCCCTCCCCCCTTCCCATGCCTAATATTCCCCCATCCTGACAGATTCTGGGAGTAAACTGACCCCATTTACCCCACTATCTGCGACTGAATCCCCAAGCCCTGCCAATCCCCAACATTGGGTGGATGGTGGGAGACCAGGCTTTATGCACCCCACCTCTTTGCACCTTGACCCTGTTAACCAGCCACTCATACCATCCCACTCATTCTCTTCCCCCCAAATTTGCTTGCCAATCTCTCTCTACCCACTACTCCCTCTCCCTTGTCTGTCCACCCTGAAACCTCCAGTCCAGCTTGCCCTGATCCCCCACCTCATCTCTCCCTCTGAAGCTTGGTGTGGCTCGACCATGTTTTTATGTTTTTTCCTAATTGGAGGGGGACACTACTTATTGGAGCATATGAATTTTCTGATAATGCAGCACATGTTTCAGCTTAATGTTCTGGATAATTCTTGTTGCCTTTGGTAATCATGATCCTTTGAGTTATATTGTTCACTAAATATTCATAATGGGAGTGTGAAGCAGCATTGCCATGAAAGCTGTTTATACCAACACCATTTACAGAGCTCAGATAGTAGCCTTGTATGAACTATACGAGTATGATGTGGTCAGTCATAATATCATATTGATATGTATGCCCTTTTTGTTTATTTAATGGATGACAGCATCAACAGTTTCTGCAGTGGACTTCAGTGCTTCCTGCTGGCATTGGAATAAAATGGATCCATGCAATTCTGGCAACAGATGTAGGCAGGCACAGAATTGCATCTTCCATGACTTCCTCCTGTTTTTCCTCTGTCTTCTCTGTTTTCTCTTCATCCTGCTTATGCATGCACAAACAAACATTTGTACAAACAGAAATTTTCTCTGCTACATAAATCCTCAACAATAGGTACTGTGCCTTAGGAGGTCATTCTGGGACACGAATAGCAGGACTGTACTTTCCGGTGGGACATGCAGTCCCGCTATCCACATGGAGTGTATGCTGCCAGCCAGGCTCCCCGCACTTACAAGGACTCTTGGTGGGGAGTGCTGGAGAGGGGCAAGAGAGAGAGGCTATGCGTTTGGACGTACGGAGCCTATTCCGGTCAGGGCCCTGTTCAACCGGTGGGCTCCATTAGGGCACCCATCTTATTCTACCTCAGAGGTGGAATAAGCGGAGGGCACTCCTGTGATTAGACCTGGCAGCCCTCCTCAGGACATGGTGCCGCTAGCAGTGAGGCCCCACTACTTGATCCTAGCCCCTACAGACCCCTCCAAGGGTTGGGCGGCAGGGAAAGGACATGTACTGGTGGATTGGGCTTTCTGCACTCTTGTTGGTCATCCCAGTGCCATGGCAATGGGACGCTATGGCACCAGCACACCAGCAGGAGCATAGTGCGGGCTGGATGGGCAGCAGCTGGACGTCTTCTGCAGCAGGATCAGGGGCATGCCAGGTCATCTATGTGTCCAATCTTGCACCTGCAGGAATGTCTACCTCCCACAGTACAGAATCAGGTACGCTGTGGCCCAGCCCATATTGTGGACATTCTAATGGCCCAGATGTGCCCCTTTGTGAATCGAGCTCTTAGTGAAACATGCTTCAGAACTCGTCTTAGAGTTTTATAAATGGATCAATACAGAAATGAAAGAGAGAGATTTTAAATTAATCTGAGGCCTAAAAGTTTCCTTAACTTCAAGCTACTGACTTTGGATGGAAGTGCTGATCAAAGCAGTGACTTAGTGGTGCAAAACTATTTCTGCTTTACAATGACGGACAGCTCTGTATAAGGCATGCTCTTTGTTAGGCATGTTTAGACCTTTGCTTCAAATTCACTTCATTGAGGATCAATTCAGCTATTGTAACTGGATATAACTGGGTTGTATTTAACTTGTTATGGGTCTTGTTAAGGCAGGTTTTTGAAGCAGAGCTAATTTGGAATGGCTATGAAAATAGGTGTAAATGCTTATGCAATCAACATTTTTTTCATATTTTTTAAGTAATGAATATTTCTGTAATTGTTCTTTTATATTGAAAATATAGAACATTTTGGGTAGAACAGTGAAACAACCTCCTACTTTAATGTGTTTTGAATTGTATTATTTAGACAGCAGAATGTGAAAAATGTGCAAGATGTGATGAGCTTTATAAGGTATTATAAAGCTGAATTCTTACAAAGAAAATGTGGAAGCCATTATTTATTTTTTCATTGCACAAACTGGTTTATAAATCACTCTATTATATTCAGTGTTATTATAGTTTCTCTTTCTCTTTCTAATTTAATTTCTTTCTTATACTAAATTAAATATGTGTTATTGCTTTTGTTTTGGTATTGTTTTTTTGCAAAAGGTCAACCATTGCTAGCTATTTTTAACTTAATTCAAAGTGTTTTTTTCTATATTTAAAATGTTTTTTAATTGTTTGGGGTTGTTTCATTTATATACAACTGTAAATAAAAACAAGCAATGGGAAGGCAGTACCCCACGAGCATATACAGCCTGGCCAAAGGATCAGAGCAGCAGTGACAGCAACAACAGCAATCTATTGCTAGATTGTGGGGCATATCCTCACTGGAGGAGGTGGTAGAGATAGTGTACCTCCTCAGTGAGGATGTGTTCCCCAACTTACAGCAGGAGCAAAGCCCCAGAGAAAAGCAGTAGGACCTCAGCTAGGGGGAGAGAGGCAGGCAACACTACCATGGCAGTAGCCCTGCCACCGTCTGCATCACCAGGATTGGATGGACACCAGCCTGAGGGTGGTGAGAAGGCAGAGAATGTGGCTGACAGCACAGGATAAGGCTATAAGAACATAAGATATGCCATACTGGTTCAGACCAAGGTCCATCAAGCCCAGTGTCCTGTTTCCAACAGTGGCCAATCTAGGTCATACGTACCTAGCAGTATCCCCAAAAGATACAGGTTTCACAATGCTTGTATTGGGTCAAGCATTGATATCCTGGGTCCATTTGTAATAATGGTTTATGGATCTTTCCTCCAGGAACTTGTCCAAACCTTTTTTAAACCCAGCTATACTAACAGCCTTTACTACATCCTCCGGATCTGGATAAATTGGAAGACTGGGCATCCAAATGGCAGGTGAAATTCAATGTGGACAAGTGCAAAGTTATGCACCTAGGGAAGAACAACCCAGACTATGGTTACACTATGCAAGGTTCCACATTGGGAACCACCACCCAGGAAAAAGATTTAGGAGTCATCATGGAAAACATGTTAAAACCCTCTGCCCCGTGTGCAGCAGCAGCCAAGAAAGCAAATAAAATGCTAGGTATCATAGGGAAAGGAATGGAAAATAAAACAAAAGGATATTATAATGCCTCTGTATCGTTTCATGGTACGACCGCACCTTGAATATGGTGTGCAATTCTGGTCGCCGTATCTTAAAAAGGATATAGTGTTATTAGAAAAGGTACAAAAAAGAGCCACCAAAATGGTAAAAGGATGGAAGGCTACTCCTATGAAGAAAGGCTACAAAGGTTGGGGCTCTTCAGCCTGGAAAAGAAACGGCTGAGAGGAGATATGATAGAGGTCTTTAAATTAATGAATGGAGTGGAACGGGTAAACGCAGATTGATTGTTTACGTTATCAGAATATAGAAAGACTAGAGGACATGTAATGAAGCTACAAGGTGATCTATTTAAGACAAATAAGAGAAAATATTTTTTCACTCAACGTGTAATCAAACTCTGGAATTTGTTGCCGGAGGATGTGGTACAGGCTGTTAGTGTAGCTGAGTTTAAAATAAAGTTTGGACAAGTTCCTGGAGGAAAGGTCCATAAACCATTATTAAAAAGGGACCCAGGATATCAATGCTTGACCCAATACAAGCATTGTGGGACCTGTGTCTCTTGGGGATACTGCTAGGTATGTATGACCTAGATTGGCCACTGTTGGAATACTGGGCTTGATGGACCTTGGTCTGATCCAGTATGGCATATCTTATGTTCTTATGTTCTTATGGCACTCTGCTATTTGGGTGGCACCTGCAGACATAATGGTATGTATAGAACATCTCCTTCCCCAATTGTGTTGTTATTAATGTCCATTGTGAAGCAGTGACAGAAGGTCAGGGGATGTCTGCTGGCACACATAGATTCAGAAGCAGAATATCATCTCACACACCTGGTCAGTGCAACAGTGAAATCTTTGGAAAGGGACAGCAAGGTAGGACACCATGGAGCCACCTGTTACACTGTGCACATGTCTGTGCCCATACTGATCAGCAAGCAACAACCCAGCATACACACTGAGGTCTGGATGCACAGAGCAGCTGCCATAGATAGACAGTGCTTTGGTTGAGTATATAACTTGTTGTTTGATGTTGTTGGACAAGGATTCATTCATTCGAGATATCCATTCATAATTCAATTTATTTATTTATTTATTTATTTAAAGTTTCTTTTATACCGCACTATTCGGCATCAGCGCGGTTTACATGGAACAAAAACATCTCAGTACATTTAACAGGTATGAGTTTACAGATAACAGTTTAAGAACTTGGATAACTGGGATACTCTATTTGTAGAACCATTCCATAAACTATTTACATAAGATCAAAAAAAACATATGTATTTAAATTTACATGAGATCAACAACATAAATATTTCTAAGTGTATATACAACTGCATTGCATAATTTTAATACATTTGGGTTTTTGTTAAGCATTGGAGGTATATGTTGCAGGTGTATATACAACTGCATTGCGTAATTTTAATACATTTGGGTTTTTGTTAAGCATTGGAGGTATATGTTGCAGGTGATCTATGTTACGGTGGCTGAAAGTATTCCGTGAATAAATAGTGCTTGATAGCCTTTCTGAATTGTTTAATATCTCGTATTGCTCTAATATCTAGGGGGAGTTTGTTCCAGCATCTAGGAGCAAAAGAAGTAAATGCCCTGTTGATCGTTGATTGGTTATGACACAACTGACATTGATGCACTTCTGATCTCTTGGAACATGAAGATATCAGAGGCGGCAATTGCCACATTAGCCACAAATGAACAAACTCCCAGAAGTTACAACATATGATATAATGATGATCTAAGAATCCTAAGAAGACTCCTCCGTAAAATAGAAAGAAAATGAAGAAAAACCAAAAGCACAGCAGACAAACAACAATACATGAACACACTACAAAAAATATAAAGAATCCATAAACAAGGCCAAGAAGGAAAACCACATGAAGATCCTAATGAACTCTCTCAATAGACCAAGAGAGCTGTTTCAGATAGTAAAATTTCTAACCAAGTCATCAGACACCGTTAACCCCTCTACACAAATTAATCTTCAAACACTGGCAGATTACTATATCACCAAATTATGTTCTACCTCGCAAATCCCCCCATGCACCTTCTTACAACCCTCCCTCGATTCCCCAAAACTAAACTCACTCCCAGCAGTCTTCATAGCACAACTGGAGAAGATCGTCACTACAATAAACACAACCACAGCCCCAGGAGATCCATGCCCTGTTACATGGGTAAAGATCGCACATGATGCCCTAGCTCCAATCATACAAACAATTGTAAATCTTTCCTTAACGTAAGGCTACATGCCAAGATCCCTTAAACAGGCAACTATACGCCCTATATTAAAATCTAATAAGTTATACGAACTACAACCACTCTCATATAGACCAATATCAAGCCTACCATACCTAGAAAAAGTAATAGAAAAAACAGTTGTAAACAGTGTACAGGACCACCTAGACTCAAACTCTACACTTGAAGCTCAACAGTATGGCTTCAGAACACATCATGGGGTGGAAACCCTACTCATAGCCCAATTTGATACACTCACCAAAAGTATTGAAAAACCCAAAAATGCAGTCATAATGATTTTCCTAGATATTGCAGTAGCTTTTGATGCTATTAATCATAGCATGCTATTAGCAAGACTCCAACAAATTGGAATCTGCGGAATAGCCCCAGCCTGATTCACCTTATATCTGAACAACCGCACCCAACAAGTAAAAATTGACCAAACATCATCCCAACCCTTTAGTCAAAACCAGGGAATCACCCAAGGGTCAGCCTTGTTTGCCCTTCTGTTTAAAATCTACCTTCAGCCAATATGCAAAATCTTCCAAAAACAGAAAGTCTTCAACCATATTTATGCAGACAATATCATGATATACCTTCCAATCAGTACTTTAAAACTTAATCTAGAGCAAATCACGGAATGCTACCATGAAGCCTCAGAGTGGCTTGCCTCTAACAACCTGAGAATAAACATCAAAAAACAGAAGCCATATTCATAAGAAGAGATAAAGAATTTACCCCACCACCTCAGATACACCTTGGAAGAGCAACAATCACAGAAAAAGAAGAGATAAAATACCTGGGAATTATCATTGATAGGGCCCTAACACTCACCACACACATAACTAATTTCATACAAGCTATATACAGAAAAATAAAAATGCTTCAGCATCTAAGACCACTTCTCGAATCATCAAACTTTAGAACAGTTATTCAAGCAGTGATTAATCCCCACTTAGACTATTGTAATACTATCCTCCACGGTCTCCCAATGCAAACACTATCACAATACAACTTGTGCAAAACACAACTGCATGTGTAATAATGCATGCATCTACTACTGATCACATCACACCAATCCTAGATAGCCTTCACTGGCTCCCAATAGCCAGTCAAATTACATACAAAAACCTGGTTATTATATTTAAACTGTTACATGACATAGCACCATCACACATCACCACATTAATATTCAAAACTCCAGATACCAGACTAAGAAGGGCTGTACACAAACTTTGCTATGTCATCCAAATGACTACCGCAAGGCAACCAAAATGACAAACAAAAGAGCTTTCTCACTGCCTTGCCTCCAGCTATAAAGGAAATAAAAAACTTACTGATTTCAGAAAATGATTAAAGACATTCCTTTTTAATGAGCACTATGGTCATTCCTACCCAGAATCCTTTCTCACATATCAGAAGGTACCTTAACAGCACTTCACACCCCATCCTTACCGTCGCCCATCCTGCTCAATTCAACTAGTACACATTTCCCCTTCAGCCTTCTCCCTTGAACTCCTGAATTATCATTGCATCCCCTAGTCCTGAAAGACCAACCAATGTAAATAGTTTTACGGTTAATTTGTTATTGTACATAGTTAAATATGTTCAATGTAATTTGTTCTGTTAATTGTAAAGTGCCTTGATTGGGTTACTATGTCTGGTTGTGTTTTAACCCTGGGAGTGCTGATGAGGTCAAAAGCCATTGCAAGTTTCACAACGTGTATCTCGGAAACTAGTTGCTCAAGAATGCAATCTTTTTATGACTTTTCACATGTCAATATTCTCTTTATATTGCGCCATGAGAGGAATAATTTTCATCTGCTAGGTGACGCTAGTGATGAATAGCAGCACAGAGTACCAGTGGGGTCATTTTTGACCCCAGTTGATTATGTCCAATTTGGATCGTGATATAATTTGCAGTTTTGTGAAATTTTTGATTTGGCAAAGGTATTTATGATTATTATTATTATTATTATTATTATTACTAAGCATTTATAAAGTGCTGCAACATACGAAGCGCTGTACAAACATAAAAAGAGACAGTCCCTGCCCATTACAGCTCACAATCTAGTCAAGACAAAATATGAAATAAATTAGATAATACAAATAACAATTAACAAGGCAAGAATAAATGTTTATGGAGAGAACAAGAAAAGACGAGTTAGGAACAAAAAGCAATAGTGAAGAAATGGGATTTCAATTTGGATTTGAAGATAGCCAGGGAAGAGGCTTGGTGGACAGAGACAGGTAGAGAATTCCAGGAAAAGGGTGCAGCCAGTTGAAAGGAGCGAAGTCTAGAATTAGCAGTACAATTAAAAGGCATAGATAAGCGAAGACAATTAGATGAGCGGAGTAGGCGAGAGGGGGTATAGGTAGGGATGTGGGATGAAAGGTAATGAGGGGCAGAAGAATGAATACATTTATAGGTTAGAAGGAGGAGTTTGAACTGGATGCAGAAGCGGATGGGGAGCCAGTGAAGTGACATGAGAAGAGGAGTAATGTGTGAAAAACGAGACTGATGGAAAATCAGACGAGCTGCAGAATGTTGAATAGACTGGAGAGGAAAGAAGTGGTTAGCAGGGAGGCCAGCAAGGAGAAGGTTACAGAAATCAAGGTGGGAGGTGATTAAAGAGTGGACAATCAGTTTAGTAGTGTTATCAGAGAGAAAAGGGCGAATTTTGGAAGATATTGTAAAGAAAGAAATGGCATGTTTTAACAATGTTTTGGATATGTGAAGAGAAGGAGAGAGATGAGTCAAAGATAACACCAAGGTTCCGTGCCGAAGAGACAGGAAGGATAACAGAGTTATGCACAGAGATTGAGAAAGGGGAAGGAGGAGGGGAGGCATTAGGAGGAAAAACAAGGAGTTCAGTTTTGGCCATGTTCAGCTTCAAGCAGCGGTAGGACATCCAGGAAGCAATGTCAGAGAGGCAGGCCGAGATCTTAGCTTGAATTTCAGGAGAGATAACAGGCATAGAGAGGTAGATTTGAGAGTTGTCAGCATAGAGGTGATAGTGAAAGCCATGGGAAGAGATAAGGGCACCAAGGGATTGGGTATAGAGAGAGAAGAGGAGCGGACCTAAGACAGAACCTTGAGGTAAGCCCACAGGTAAAGGGGTAGAAGAGGAGGAGGAGCCACTGAAGTATACACTGAAAGAGCAATGGGAGAGATAGGAGGAGAACCAAGAAAGTACAGAACCTTTGAAACCGAGTGAAGACAGGGTGATAAGAAGAAGATTGTGGTCAATGGTGTCAAAGGCAGCAGAGAGATCCAGAAGACTGAGGACAGAATAAAAGCCTTTGGACTTAGCCAGAAACAAATCAATGGCGACTTTGGTAAGAGCAGTTTCGGTAGAATGTAGGGGACGGAAACTGGATTGTAAAGGATCTAGGAGGGCATGAGAGGAGAGGAAGTCGAGACAGCGGTGGTAGACAGCACACTCAATTTAGAAATGAAGGGAAGGAGAGAGATGGGACGATAGTTAGAAGGACAGGAGGGATTGAGTGAGGGTTTCTTGAGGAGGGGTGTGACAATAGCATGCTTGAAGTCAGAAGGGAAGGTAGCAGTGGAGAGCGATAGGTTGAGAATATGAGTGATGGATGGGACGATAGTGGAAGAAATGGAGCTAAGGAGGTGGGTGGGCATAGGATCAGAAGGGCAGGTAGTCAGCTTAGAGGAAGAAAGGAGGAGTATTGTTTCCTCATCAGAGATCAGCTACAGGAAGATGTTTCCTTCACCTTCATGGTGATAGTTCAGATAAAAAAATGTAGTCTAATAGGATAACTTTATTTCCTTTGATGGTATGGTTGAAATTGTATGCAGGGAATAAATATAGGTTTAATTAATTGAGGGTATGATTATTGGCACCCTTATAAACAATTCAAACCAGTTTGAACAGAGGAACCACATTCCCTTTGCATTAAAATTAGATACACCTGTGATCAATTGTCAATACTCACATCATTTGAATCAACCAATGAATGATGGCTCTAATGTTTATGATAGCCACATTCACTCCCTGTTCCATTTTCACAATGGTGAAGACAAGAGATCCACCTGAGAATACCAGAAAAGCCATTATCACCAAACATCAAACTTCAGAGGTACAAGGCTGTCTCCAAAAACCTTGTGATTCCTATGTCTACAGTTTGCAATGTTATTAAGAGGTTTTCTGCTCATGGAGCTGTCAAGAACTTCCCAGGACATGGTGGGTAGAGGAAAATTAATCCAATAAGTCTTTGAAGGTTAGTGTGAACTGTTGAAAAAAAAAATCATGTATGACATCCAAAGAGCTTAAGGCTGACCTTTGAGCAATTTGGAGTGATGGTTTCAATCCGTACCATATGCCACACACCAAACAAAGCAAGACTTCATGGGTGAAGGCCAAGGAGGATCCCACTGCTAAAAGACAGACATAAAAATGTACATCTGATCTTTGTCCAAACTCACCTTGAGAAATCCTTCTGGGAAAATGTTCTGTGGGCAGATGAAGCCAAATTTGAACTCTTTAGCAATGCAGACCAGGGATACATTTAAAGGCGAAGAAATGAAACATAATGAAAATAGCCCCCACCCTTCCTACAGTTAAATATGGTGGAGTTTCCATAATGTTGTGGAGTTGTTTTGCTGCCTCAGGAACTGGAGGCCTGGAAAGTATTAAAGAAATCATGAAGTCGGAGGACTACCAAGGTATTTTGGAGCAAAATGTGATACCTAGTATCAGAAAACTAAGGGATATGTTTACTAAACCGTCTTAATGTTACTGGCGCTAGTTGCAGCGATAATGTGAAGAATGCCATATTTTATTTTATTTATTTATTTATTTATTTATTTATTTATTTAAAGTCTTTTCTATATCGCGCTCTTCAGAATCAGCTCGGTTTACAGATAACGGCAGTTTTGTTCAGATACAGGTAGCGCCCGTACTGGACTTACAGAAAACAGGGTTATTCAAGTTGGGTTAACTGGGGAAACTATATACAAGCTCTCGGCTAAGGTAGTTTACAGTTTTAGGTTTACAGGTTTAGGTTTACATATAAGGAGTGGGCGTTCCGGCATTAAGGTAGCAAGAATATGTATCGAGCAATAGTATGCGCCGTGGCACGTTAATGTACGTTAACCCTAAGTTCATGCCAGCGCAGTGTTAGAAGCTATAAAGAAGTAGCCCACTGGTTACTGCAATGACTGGAGGCAGAGGTCATGGGTTTGATCCTGCAGTGGTGTTATGTAAGAAGGCTGTCTGAGGAATTTCCCTTTTTTAATTTCAATCAGTGCTGTCTGAGGCATTTCCCATTTTTCATGTAAATCAGTGCTGTCTGAGGTATTTCCTTTTTTAAGTTACATCAGGGTTGCCAGCAAAAACACCCTCACAGTGCCGTAACATAAGGTGCTGCATAAGGCGCCCTATAAGGCACTCCATAGGGCACATTATAAAGTGCCCTGTCTGCCAAGACGCCTTCTAATGTGCCCTATAGGGTGCCTTATAGGGCGCCCGAGAGGGCACCTTATGAGGCACCTTAAGGTTACAGCACTGTGAGGGTGCATTTTGCTGGCAGCACTGATTTAAAGTAAAAGGAAAAGCCTCAGACAGCCTTATTAAATAACACCACTGTGGGATCAAACCCATGACCTCTGCCTCCACAGTCATTGAAGTAACCAGTGGGCTACATCTCTACAGCTGCTACCACACCGCTGGCTGGCTACAGAAAGACTGCAGGTCACCACACAAACTGTCTGCTGTGGTTAACAGGAAAGGGTAAGCCCCCCCGTACCCATGATGCACTGCACATACAGATCAGCAATCTACAGCTGATCACAAGATGGGGTATGCACCTCCACAGCACCTAGGCCTGGTAGGGGGAACTGAACGTGTGTGTTACTGGCACAGAGTAGCTACAGACTGTGACATTGTGTAGATCCTGTGCTCACCCTGAGGTTGAGGTGGGGCACCCAGCACCAGGTCCGTAGCACCTGGCTTGGCTGAGATAGGCTATGCTGCAGGTCCCCATCAGTGCCAGTATGTGATAGGTAATTCTTACAGACACACCTAGGATATACCTGTGTCCATCTGTATTTCTCAGTCACATCTGGCCCTTATGGACTATGATGCACTCAGAATAGTGCATATCCTGTGTGGGTTCCATGGTCACAAGGGGGGTGTTTGGACCCAAAAGCGGATTATGTAGCACCACCCAACCCCACCCTCTGTGGCTCAGGGTGAGGGACAGGATCTCCCACAAACAGATGCACATTCCACGTCTCTGCAATGGTGGCAGTAGAGGGGACCATAAACCCCAGTCCTGCTGGTGAACGGGCACCCTACAGGGCAGTCTGTACACATCACTTAAGGCAATGGCAGACAGGCAGAACACTGGAAAAGCTCAGCTTCCCCCCACCACTATCTGACATTCACCAGCAGAGGGCACAGCCAGTCTCCACCCTCTGCACCCTGCAAGGTGTTCCAGCCATACACATGCTAACTGCAGACAGTCTGCTAGCTAGTACATAGTGCATGTTCCTGGAGGAACAGTGTGCACCCAAAAATGGGATGTGAGCACACACACCAAGCATGTATGTCAGTGATCAGGCCCCAGAAAAGGGAAACCATAAATAACACTTGAGAGAAACACTTTATATCACTATGGGGGAACCTAGCCATGCCATGACCACTGCTCAGTCAGGGTGAGAGTGACCTCCCAGCATGACATGCCGTGGCCACCCTGTCCGTGCAGGTGGTGGTCAGGCACTACAATGTCCCAGCCATTGCCCTATGCCCTGGGCAGATGCATCCTGCCCAGGCCACCCTGTCCGGGCCATACCCACAGTACCTTGCCCCTTATTCTGCACATTGTTAGACTAACACTGGAAACAGTGCAAGCAGTGTGGGCTCAGTAAGGTGTAGGCAGCCACAACACACTGGATAGACATACACACACTCCCACACCTATGCCAGCTTTGTGCAACTATAGAGGTTTGTGGCAGCCCTGGCCACCACACCAGTCCTGGGCACAGTGCGGGCATTGCCATGGTACGCAATACTGTTGGGGTCACTCCCTGGGGTGGTAAACACTGTCAGAAGCAAAAACTGAAACATACTCCACAGTTATCAGAAAGGTTGCTATGATGAATCTCTGTCAAAAAATCGTGTTTAACCTAGGATTTGTTATCTGACATTAATCATAGCAACCTTTTGATATATGTGGAACGTGTTCCCAAGTTTAGGATCAAATAAATAAAGGTCCCAAGAACAAACCCCCTGAAAAGTGTTACATAAAAAAATAACTTTTTTTGTCGGGATATGAAAACAAAGTACACGGAACCCAGTCCGAGTACCGCTGTAACAAGTCCCCTTTTAATTAGATATGGATAAAAGAATTTTTAAATCCAAACTTGGCTTTTTAGAGAGTGCTATCCTTTGCACTAACGATATTCTGCCAGCAATTTTCATTGCAATGAAATTTGCTGGCAGAATATCGTTAGTGCAAAGGATAGCACTCTCTAAAAAGCCAAGTTTGGATTTAAAAATTCTTTTATCCATATCTAATTAAAAGGGGACTTGTTACAGCGGTACTCGGACTGGGTTCCGTGTACTTTGTTTTCATATCCCGACAAAAAAAGTTATTTTTTTTATGTAACACTTTTCAGGGGATTTGTTCTTGGGACCTTTATTTATTTGGTTATTAATTTGGTTTCAGGGGTTTTTTTGTGGTATATGATTCTAGTGCCCAAGTTTAGGATGGCATTGCTAAGGTGCCAGTATTGGGAGATGCTGCTCTGCACAGGGCCTAACTGCCTGACTCTCCATGAGGCTTTGGATAGTGGGGCCTGTGGGTGTGGGTGTTTGCGCCCCTGTTGGCTGCTGCTCTAGGGCAGAAGTTCTGAACTCTGGTCCTGGTGGGCCAAACACTGTTCAGGTTTTCATGCTGTCCCTAATGAATATGCATGGGATATATTTGCATACAGTGGGGGCGGTGCATACAAATGCAGCACAGGCATATTTATTAGGGACAGCATGACACCTTAATGGTGTTTGGCCCTCCAGGACTGCAGTTGGGAAACTCTGCTTTAGGAATTGCACATGTTTATGGTGTCTCTGCTCTGTAGGGTAAAATATAGGAGTTTATGGCATATTTCTTTTATCTGCAATAACGGTTCCGTTGTTATTACCATGGTTTAGCACTGGGTAAAATATAGGGACATGGTTTTCAGGAGGCACAGCTGGGACTTGAACTTGTGGCTTTCTGCCCCTGAACACAATGCCTGTGTGTATTGCACCAAACTGTTGCCAAAGGGGCAGATCATTCCCTGGGGATACCATGACTGTTCGTCAAACAGACCTTGTCTGTTGCACCTAAATGGGGCTTGGCCGTGTTCTGCTGTGGGCAGATGCCATTGCCCCCTCTGCCACCAGCACCCCTCCACCATGCTGACATGCCCTTTTGCTGGTGGTGCTGATGGAGTGCAGTCCCAGGACATCCAGTGTGCCAGTAGGCGGCTGCCTATGGTGCGTGATATGGGGTAGGAGTGCCTGCATCCGCGCTTCTCCCTCCGGCACCACCTACTATTGTTATGTGCTCTTTGTGGTACTTGCTGGGTACTGTCCCCTGGGAGACTGTGGGGCACACACTCGTGGCCATGTTAGCCCTTGATCAATTGCTGTCTTGGTGCTTTTCCGCTTCTACATTCCTATGTGTCACCTAGGCATCTGCCTAGTCCACCCTGTGCCCCAGCTTCCCCACTGCATGTCCCGCCTGCAGCCCCCCGTACCCCATTTGCAGCCTCACCGTAGTGTCCTCTCATACTTGGGCACTATGATGTTGCTGCACATGTATCAGTACTATCACATTTTTTTGGTTTCCCTGCCTTTGCTGCACATTGCTGACTGAAATTGTCTCTCTCCCCTGCAAATGTGCCTCTAGCGCGAGGTTTTCACTGGCGCTAATTTTAGAGCTTCATTTCACAGTGATAGTGTGCCTGGAGCCTCTCCCCGCCCACTCTCTGCCCATTGACCCCTTCTCTCTGCCCCTGGGGAGCCTTACTCCACCCTCTGGGGAGCCTTACTCCACCCTCGGTGCACCTTACCGCCACAGGAGACATTATTGCGCGATATGTGATGTTATCGCATGGTATTATCATGCGATAATGTCACGCATCATGTGATAACGCCACAGCTGTGATGTTAGCGCCATTTAGTAAACATACCCCTAAGTCTGGGTCAAAGTTCAGTGACCCCCCAAAAAATCCAAAAATCCAAAAGACTGGTTAAAAGGGAACAAATGGACTGTTTTAAACTGGCCAGCAATGAGTCCTGATCTCAATCCAATCAAAAATCTTTGGAAAGAGCTGAAATCTACCATTGTTAAAAGGAATCACGGAAACATTCATGAGCAGGAAAAATATTGCAGTTGAAGAGAGGGGTAACTACCAGCAGAGGGATGTAGAGTCTTACATTTGGAGACTGTCATCACTGAGAAAGGTTGTGCAACCAAATATTAGAGAAGGGTGCTATTAATCCTGTCCAGGTCATATTTTATTTTCTCAGAAACTATTACATCTAAGTTGCACAGGCAACTCTTTTTTTTTGCTGTATACCTTTTAACATACTATTAAAATATTATGATGACATATAGTTGGACTATTTTAATTATACCTCAAGATATTGTACACAACATATCTAAAATGCAAGGTTGCCAATAATATTAACTACAACTGTAAATGTATTACTTTGAAACTTCATTGTGTGCCCCTAGACTGTAATTTTTGAAAGAGTAAACAATTGATTTGAGCTTACCATTCTACTCCACTCAAGTTTTTATAGACCTCTATCATAACTCCCCTCAGCCATCTCTTCTCCAAGCTGAAGAGCCCTAGACTTTCCTTATATGAGAGTCAATCTATGTTATTTTAATCACCCATCTCTGTACCTTTTCTAATTTCATTATCTTTTTTTGAGATGCAGCAACCAGAATACTCAAAGCACTATAATAGTCTTTATTTTATTTTATTTTCCTGTCCTAACAATTCCTAGCATTCAGTGTATTTTTTCCCATTTAATATTATTTTATTGGATTGAAATAGAGGCAGCATATTTAAAATATACAGTATATCTTTACAACCAGAGAACAGAATCAAGCAGCACGGATGTTTTTATTCTGTGAAAGTTCTCTGAAAGAAGGCATTGAAAATAGTTCATCCTTTGTTTCTTCTTTCAGAGTACAGACCCAGATGCTGGAATAAATGGCCAGATACACTACAGTTTGGCAAACCTCAACAATGTTTTCCGTATCTCATCCAATGGCAGTATTTACACAAGCATTAAGCTAGACCGAGAGAAAAGAGACTTATATGAACTTATTGTTGAGGCAACAGATGGAGCTTTGGATCCTCGCCGTTCCACAATAACACTGGCAATCAAGGTCCTTGATATTGATGATAACAGTCCAGTATTCTCAAATGCCTCATATATTGTTGGTGTACAAGAAAACCTAGCTCCTGGGATAGTCTTTCTACGAATAGAGGTAAGATATATGTTTATATATGTAGTGGAGGAACCACAGTCAAATGTTTTTCATAGAACTGCATGCTAATTAGATTTATAGATAACCGGGGTATGGCGGACGCGGCGCTCCTGTCCCCGCTCCCTACCTCCTCCCCCCCCCCCTAATTAACCACATTACAACACTTTGGGAATCAACTGGTCACAGCTTTATTAGCCATATAACATTATCCAATAACAAACTACCAACAACAAAACCTTCATCATTCGAGTTCCGGCAGCGGAACGAACCTTCGCCAGCCATGTAAATAGCAAGGCGAGTTCCTTCCCGCTTCCGCCGTGAACCGGCCCCAGGCTATTCCATCCCCCCTCTTCCGGCTTCGCCATATTATTAGCAAAAGCCCCGAGGGGTTCTCCGGGTCGGGGGTACCCCACCCCCGCCCTGCATATTGCCAAAGGCTCTGGACCCCGGACACCTCCGGGATCCCGCCTTCCCCCTCCAGCTGCAAACCCCCTCCCCCACTCCTGCCCAACCCTAGGGATGGCAGGGTGGGACGCCAGCCACCTTCCCTCACTCTCACGGTGACTGCTGTCCCGCCGGCTCGCTCCAACCTCAGGCTGCCTCCCACCTTCCCGCCTACTCCCCCATTGGCTCCCACGCTCCTCACTCACCCACAGGAGCCAATGGGTTTAAATGACGCCGCCCGAGCCGCCGGCCTCCCTCTTCCCTCCTTGAGGGCCGGGACCACACACCACGCCACCTCCCTGGTTAACGGCGGCCATCAGGTACGTGGCCCCACTCTTTTTTTGTAACTGGGGTATGGTGGACACGGCGCTCCTGTCCCCGCTCCATCCCAGCCCCCCACCTCCTCCCTCCCCCCCCTAATTAACCACATTACAACGCTTTGGGAATCAACTGGTCGCAGCTTTATTAACCATATAACATTATCCAATAACAAACTACCAACAATAAAACCTTCATCATTCGAGTTCCGGCAGCGGAACGAACCCTCGCCAGCGGTATGAATATCAAGGCGAGTTCCTTCCCGCTTCCGCCGTGAACCGGCCCCAGGCTATTCCATCCCCCCCCCTCTTCCGGCTTCGCCATATTATTAGCAAAAGCCCCGAGGGGTTCTCTGGGTCGGGGTACCCCACCCCTGCCCTGCATATTGCCAACGGCTCCAGACCCCGGACACCTCCGGAATCCCGCCACAGGCACAGGGACCCCCATCCCTGCGCCACCCCCCAAAGCCAAGCTGCGACCAGCTACCCTTCCCTTCAACATGTACTCCAAAGCCTCTTGCCAATCGTTCAGGAGCAAATCCACCCCCACCGGGGATAAATGTACTTCATCCTGCCAATATAAACCAGCGCAATCCACCTCGACCCAAGGATGCAAAATCTGCCATCCTCTCTTCTCACACACCCATCGGCCAATTTGCCGATTAATTTTGATCAACCCCCGAGACCACCTCCGGTGGCCCCAGCAAGCAGGCCTTGGAATTATATCTAACCATAATAAAACCACATTGTTAAACATCAACAGCACGTCAGCCAAATCCCTTTTTGCCACTCTGATCAGCTGCTTACAGGTCCAGGTCCCCAGATTGTTGCCTCCCAAATGCAGCAACAGAAACTCCGGAGCCCCCTTTTCACACTGGTGGTGCCAAAGCAAAGGCAAGAGCTGTATCCAGCGAATACCGCGCTCGCCCAGCCATAAACCGTCACCTCAGGCATTCAATCCGATATTTGCCCCCACTGGCCTCGTAGCTGCTCGCTGACCCTCCCAGTAAATAAATGAATGGATGATCATCCAGCAGCAAGTTGGAATCCGGCCCACATCTAAAAGAAAATACAAAGTTAGTAGCCGTTATGCACTCTTCCCCTCATAAGCGCACATACCCCCGGAACACTCTTGACTGCCATCTGCCTATTCGCTGAATCTCCTGTTCCCTTAAGCCAGCCTCCGCAGCACTAGTAGCTGCACCAATTCTAAATGAACGAGGAGCAAAGTTTACAGGATCCAATCCCAACTGGCATAGCATCATCCGCAGAACCACTGTGAACTGAAACCATGTCAGCCAGCACACATCCTCATGCACAAAGAGATAACCGTCCCCCCGTGGCCTCACCCGCAGGTAGGCCTCCATCGCTGCCAGCGGACAAGTCGGGGAACCCCCAACGGCTCTCAAGAGTACCCACACTCCTCTACCCCTTTGATCCGTCTTGGACCTTACCAAATATATTCGCAACTCCCTCCTGGACACCTTTACATGCTGCCTCAGTAAGTCACCTCCCTCCTTTGCCATGCTGGATGTAGCCACTGATTCCCCCACCCGGAAAGCCCCCAAAAATGCCACACAATACACTGCCTTGAAAAGCATGGCTTCATAGGCCGACGCTGCCACCAAAGGCAAAGCTTCACACAACCTCCCCAACAATTTGTGCGTGATATGCAGCTGCCTGTCGCCTTGCGAAGGGTGAGCTCACTGCCAACCCAGCAGCAGCCTTCATGTCAGGAACCCCCTGCTGGATGCTTCCCAACCCGCTGCCCTTGAAAAAAAGGCAAAGTGCGCCCGCACAGTTGATCTCGCTGTTCCTACCGCCTTCGCCAACATGACATACTGGCCCATGAGCTGGTTCAACACCGGACCTTGCCGCCATCCCTGTACCACCAAAAAGTCCACCACGCTGTCGCAGCCTTGCCGATAGGCCTATCATGTCGCCGATAACACCGAACTCCGTAATAGGTACAGCATGCCTTCAGGCCAGTTTGCCATAAATGCTCTGGGACCCGCACTCCCACGGCATCTGCCTCTGGTGCCTATCTCCAGAACAGGTCCCACTTGAAATGTGAAAGAGCATCAGCAATCTTATTAGTACTCCCAGGTATCCCAGGTATATGACGGGCCCTCACTACAACATTCAACCTTAAGCAGGCTAAAACCTCCTCCCTCATCAAAACCGCTACCCGCAGGCAGCACGGAGCATAACGATTAATCACGCTAACCGCTGCTTCATTGTCGCACCACCACAGTACCCGGTGATTGCACAGCCTGTCTGGCCACAGTTCCAAAACCACCAATACTGGAAACAACTCCAAAAAGGCTATATTATCAGTTAGGCCCGCCTCACGCCAAGCTTGCGGCCAGGCCCCCGCACACCAAGAGCCCCCCTAAATATATACCCAATCCCAAACCGCCCGCCACATCGGTAAATAGCTGCATATCGAAAGTAAACATTTCCTTTTCCATGAGTACCGCTATCCCATTAAAGCCTTTCAGGAACTCATCCCAAACCCCCAGGTCAGCCCTCATACTCCTTGATACCCTAATGCGGTGATGCAGCTTAAGGACACCTGATGTAGCCACCGAAAACCTACACAGGAACACCCGCCCCATCGTAATGACCCGGCACGCCAAATTCAGGGAGCCTATCAAGGCCTGCATTTCCCTCAGTGTTACCTTATTAGACCCCATCACATTTGCCACTAGCACCCAAAGCCGCGAGACTTTCTCAAGCGGCAATCGCGCCACCATATCCACAGTATCCAATTCCACACCCAAAAATGTGATGCATGTCGCCGTGCCCTCCATCTTCCCTGCAGCCAATGGAATGCCCCATGCCTGGGCCAATCTCACGAAGCCGTCCAGTAGCTCCTGGCACTGCACTGACTGCGCCTCGCTGACGAACAGAAAGTTGTCCAGATAATGGACCACATTCGCACATCCCACTGTCACCTCCAACACCCAATGCATGAACGAACTGAACTTCTCAAAATACAAACAGGAAACTGAGCAACCCATCGGCATGCATTTATCGAAATAATAATGCCCCTCAAAACGAAACCCCAGCAAATGAAATGCGGAGGGGTGTACTGGCAACAATCGAAACACGGATTCGATATCCACCTTTGCCATCAAACTCCCAGGCCCACATCTCCTCACTAAATCTACCACCTCGTTGAAGGATGCATAGCACACCGCACACAACTCCCTTGGAATGTGATCGCTAACAGACAGCCCTACCGGGAAAGACAAGTTGTGAATCAGGTGGTACCTTCCGGGCTCCTTCTTCTGGACAATTCCCAACGAGGAAACTACAAAGTGTGCGAACGGCCACTCTACAAATGGCCCGGCTACCCTGTCCAACTCCAGCTCCACGGCCAGCTTGTCTCTCACAATCTGAACAAAATGCTTCACCGATGGGGAGTTCTGAGCCTCACCCAATCCAACCTTCCCCTCCACCGGTATCGTAAATCCATACTGAAACCCCCTCTCGAGCACCTCCCCATCCCTTTGCCTCCTGTACTGCCTAAGCCAGGGCTTAAGGGCTTCGACCCGTATTGGCGTCGGAGCCAGACCCACTAAGTCCCTACTGCTTGGGGACAGGTAGGGGGCCACCCAAAGCCCCTTTTTTTGACACACTTGATTGCTGAATGCCCCCCACCACATACGGAACAGCTATGCCAGAACTTGCAATCTGGAAAGGGGCATGATGACTTATTAAACCACCAACATACGTCCCAGGCTCCTCCGCCAACTGTTCTCTGTGGTGCAGGAGCCCCCCCCCCACACGAAAGGGCCGCTCCGTACCTGCCATAGTCCCACCTCCCCCTTTTTGTCTGCCTCCCCCCCTGTGCCCCCTCTAGCCGCCATCTGCATCAACCATAAGTTGATATCTTGCGTTCCCCAGGACAACAACTTATTCTCCTCCATTTTATCACAAAACTTCTCATCGTAGTTGAGCCACGCCCAACCCTCATGAGTCTGCGCTGCTCACAAGATTGAGTCCACATAAGCTAACAACATCCCAAAGTGCCCTGGGTAATAATGCCCCCAAACACTAGCTAGCCGCAAGAAGGCTCTAGTCCAATTAATGACATTGCGTGAAACATTCCGGACCCTCCCTGCCTTCTCATCCTCCTTTCTCTTCCTTTTACTGTCCCCCGACCGCTTCCTACCCTCCAAAAGCCTAAAAATGTCTATATAGTGCCTCTTCCGTATCTTCCGACGTAGCTTCCGTGGCACCCCCTCACATAATTCAGAAAAGGATGCAAGTGTGGAGGCCATACCTCCCAATACAGCTCCCCCCGCCCCCACGCTACCCCCTGCTCACTCCCTTTCCTCCGAGCCAGACGAAGATGACGAAAAATCATATGACGAAGACAAAGAGGACCCCGACCTGCGGCATCGCCTATGGGAGAGTTTTCGCTTCTTCTTTGCCTTACCCCCAGCTCTGCCTTGCCCTTCTCCCTCATTTACCAGCTCCCCTTGCCCTCCATGTAATTCACCAGCTGCAGCAGTCTTGGGCCTTGACACCCGTGTACAGCAATCCTGCGCCAGCAGCCCGCCGTCCGTCAGAAGCACCTCCTCCTGCTCCCCCGTCATCTACGCAGCCTGCTCGCTGCCCGCTACCTCCGCATCCACTTCGTCCCCTCGCGCTGTACCTCCTCCATGCTGCCCTGCCGTAAGCAGCCTTCCAGGCGGCATCTGTGAAGATAATGCAGAGAACACCGAGGGGGAACCTGCCATGACCCAGGGAGGTTGCCAAGCCCCCAACCACTCGGCCCTGGAGGATCCCTGTCCCCCTCTACGCCAATGATCCCAGGCCGCTGGATAATAGCCCCCAGGTATCATAGGCCAGCCCCATTGGCCCCCTAAACTGAGCCCTTCCTGACTGGCCTGCCCTACCGCTCCCCCCACCGCCCCCTAAGGGGAAGGCCCCTAACCCAGCCATCCCCATGTCCTCCCTCCCATCCCGTAAGGTTCCCCAACATCCTGCCACCCCCCCACAACTCTGAACTCCTCCACACCCCTACCAATCCCCCCCCCACTGGAGCCCCTGCCCCGCATACCCCGAGCACTCCCCCTGCCCCTTAACAGCACCCATACAGACTGATCACACCATATGCTGAGCCTACTTGCCCGGCTAATCCCCCTGCCCCGTGCCCCCCCTTTTTTCCCACTGTCCCCCCCTGCCCTGGTGCCCCCCCCCCACATGAACCACCCCTACCTGAATGCCCCCTTTTTGCTGCATCGGCTCGCTTACCTGCTCCCCTTCCCCCGCCTGGCCCCCCGGCCCTCACGTGCTGGCATATTCCCACTCCAAATGAAAACAAATCCTTTCTCTCCTTTTTTTTTTTTTAAATTCCCTAGCACAGCTAAGCCTCCCTCACTTCAGGCTCTAGCAAACCAACTCTTCCTTTCTTAATTATTATTATTATTTTTTTTACTCGCTTGGTCCCCGCTGCTGAACTCCGCCAACCTCAGCACTCAGCAGGCCCAAACAATTTCCTTTAGCTGCTCCTCCCCCAAGTGGCAGGGGCTGACGAGCAGATGGGCAGCCATCTTCTTGCCTGCTGCTCAACGTTCCGCCCACTGTCCCCCTTCCACCACCACAATCATAGCCTCACCACCGCCAGTCATGGAGCTTCTCAGCATGCCAGCCACCTTCCCTCACTCTCACGGCGACTGTGGTCCCGCCGGCTCACTCCCGCCTTCCCGCCTACTCTCCCATTGGCTCCCGTGCTCCTCACCCACCCGCAGGAGACAATGGGTTTAAATGACGCTGCCTGAGCTGCCAGCCTCCCTCTTCCCTCCTCGAGGGCCGGGACCATGCACCACGCCACCTCCCAGTTAATGGCGGCCATCAGGTGTGTGGCCCGCGGCCTTTTTGTTATCCCATAGTATGCTCCAGAAATCACTGGACTTGCACTTTCAGAATTTCCAGTGAGAGGAATGATTTAATCCACTTGGGAGACATAAATGTGTTTTAAAATGGGATTAAAAGACAAAACAAATCTACCCTTTTCATTTTCAAATGAAATGAAATCTCAAGAAAATATTTATTTTATTTTATTTTTATTTCATTTTGTTTTTCATTCAGTTTTATTAGTCCTTAAAGTTTATGGAAACACGGAAGCACTGTATGTTTACTTTTCAACTCAGACAGCATGGAACCATTGGAGGGGGGAGAGGGAGGCAGCTCCAATCCTTTGCAAGCAGGCTTTCAGCTAGTTTGCTTCAAAATGAAACAGAACAAAATTTGCAACAGACATCATTTTGTAGGCACTTATGTGAAAAATGTCAGACAAGATAGAAGTCAGAGTTTTTAAAAAGTATTTAGAAAAATGCTGCTCTTTGTCTTCCTCTCACTGTATCATTGCAGTCAGCTACAGTATGTGCTACTGATTAGTGAGCATTAAGGGTTCACTAAACCTTGTTATTTTTACTTTAGAGTCAAGTATAGCATATCAGCAGAGCAGGTAAGGGCACAGCAGACACAGACAATGTCAGACGTTTTAGCACATCTTTGCTGTCTAAAAGAGGTTGCATCTGTATTTAGCGTACTATGCACTTTGCTCTTTCTCTCAGTGTTAAGATAAGCAGTAATACAAAAAGGAGACCTATAGAGATTAGATTCTGAGTTAGAATCAGTGAATATACAGAATCAGTATCAGCAGCACAAAACTGACAGTGGTAACAAGGTGACACTGTGTGTGTGTGTGTGTCTTCACTGTGACTCTATAATGTGCATATTTTAAGCAAAAGAGTAACCTAATGGTTAGATAACACAGGTCTGTGACTAAAAAGCTGTTTGATTATTTTCATCTAATTTCCATGTATTTTGGTGTGCTGAAAACAAATAAAATATTGAAAAAACTCCTAGACGTCATGATTTGCCACAACATGCAAAATTGTCTTCAAATTTATCACATTTTTTCAAATTGTTATTAATTAATTCACATAAGTGCATTTAAGATATAAAATGCAAAAAAAAACTTAAAGGGGTTGTCCGAGTTATGTAAAAAAAAATATAGCACTGTAAATCTGATGGTCAGCAATATATACATAAGCTAAGCAAGTTTTAAGTCCGTACTTCTAATGGTAGAAGGGGTTAATCTTTCCTGAAGAATCCAGTGGGAGGGAGACACAGGGCAGATATCAGCAGCTCCAGTCAGTGAAGGGGGGCGTGGCCAACACTGTGACATCTCGTGTACAGACACAGAGTTGCTCTCTCCAGCATGCCACACTTGTGCACGAATCATCAGTTTCTTGGTTCTAGGCTGTTCACACTTTTTCATCGCAATTCATGTTAGCTCGTCATTCTTCAACCGTTATGTTATGACTCTGTGAAAGTGTATTAATTTGCCAGACAGTTTCTGTTTCATCTGTGGTGAATATACAGTGTTGAAGCAACAGCAGAATATTACAGACTTTGTGAAAAAAGTATACTTTGCATACTTTGGACTAAAAATTGGAGATCAATATAAAGTCTGGGCGCCTCATAAAGTGTGCAAACGGTGTGTTGAGGACCTCCGAAACTGGTTCAAGGGTAAGAAAAAATCTTTCCGTTATGGGATTCCTATGGTATGGCGAGAGCAAAAGAACAATAGTGACGACTGTTACTTTTGTTCATGCGATGTGAAAGGGTTTAATTCCAAATGGAAGCATTCCATTTCATACCCCAATCTTCACTCGGCAATTCGTCCAATCCCCCATGGCACAGATATACCAGTACCCAAGCCCCCTGCTACCTTGGAAGAGATACCTAGCTCCGATGAAGGTGAAGTCATACCTGAACCAGATGACGAATCAAGTTCTGACTTTGAAGATGATACAAGACCAAAATTGTTTTCTCAGGAGGAGATGAATGATTTGGTAAGAGACTTGAATCTTCCTAAAGATGCCGCTGAGTTACTCGGATCAAGGCTGAAAAGCAGGAATTTATTGTTGCCAGGAGTGTCATCTTCATGGTTCAGACAACATGAAAAGGAGTTTGTTCCTTACTTCGCCCAGGAAGACAAGTTGGTTTATTGCATCGATGTCGAAGGTCTGATGGGTCAATTTAAAATCCAATATGATTCAGAGCAATGGCGTCTTTTTATAGATTCTTCAAAAAGAAGTCTCAAAGCAGTTTTACTCCACAACAGTTTTTATGCTTCCTTACCTGTAGGTCATTCCGTACACTTGAAGGAAACCTACGAGAACTTGGAATTGGTTCTTCGTAAACTTAAATATGAAGACCATGGTTGGCAAGTGTGTGGGGACTTGAAGGTCTTGTTCATGCTGCTCGGGCAACAAGCTGGGTATACCAAATATCCTTGTTTTCTGTGTCTATGGGACAGTCGAGACCGACAAAATCACTGGACCAGGAAGAGTTTGCAGCCGAGGGTGCTAACAGTCGGTGAAAAAAATGTCCTCCGAGAAACTTTGGTACCTTCCCATAAAGTTCTTCTACCACCTCTCCACATAAATTTGGGATTGATGAAGCAATTCGTAAAATCACTTCCAAGAGATGGAGAATGTTTCAAATACTTGGTTACCAAGTTTCCAGGCCTGTCGGAGGCAAAATTGAAGGAAGGTGTGTTCGTCAGACCAGACATTAGAAGGCTTATGGTTGATAAAGAGTTTGTCAATACCATGACGGATCCTCAAAAAGAAGGGTGGATTGCATTTAAAGAAGTCGTACAGAAATTTTTAGAGAATAACGAAGATCCTCACTACAAAAAGATCGTCGGACGAATGCTGAAAGCATTTCAAGCTTTAGGTTGCCTGATAAGTTTGGGAATGCATTTCCTCCAGTCCCACCTTGACTACTTTCCTGAAAATTTGGGAGCTGTGAGTGAGGAACAAGGTGAACGATTCTACCAAGACATTAAAGAGATGAAAAGGAGATACCAGGGAAAATGGAGCATTACAATGATGGCAGACTACTGTTGGATGCTTCAGAGAGACATTCCAGATTCTACTCACAAGCATAAATGCACCAAGAGGAGCCTCACAAGGAAGAAGAATCGAGTTTAGTGTGTGGAGGTGAGCTCATTTCAGTTCAAAAAAGGATTTTCATGAAAATATTGTAATAAAACTTTAATTTTATAAGTCTATTTCCATTTATTTTGAGGTATTGCCTTATTTAACATAGTTACCTAAATTGTCAGGCAATGTGATGTCCTATGACAAAATGGAGGTCATTTTCGGATTCAGTGCACCAAAAAACATAAAAATTACGTGAAATAACCAAAACAGCTCTCGAAAAAAGTTTTTTTGCAGACCTGTGCAATAAATAAGTAGTAAATAAGAAACCAGGATTTGATTTCCACTAGCACTGGCTTTAGGCAAGTCACTTAACCCTCCATTGCCTTGGAAGAAAGGCATGACAATCTACTTCTAGACACACTGCCAAGAAAACCCAGGAGCTGCTGGGTCGCCAGCAGTCAGCACTGACTGGAAGGAACACAATGCTTGCTTACTTTTAACACTATTAAACTCCAGTCTCATCTATCGGTGATCTTTTTTGGAAGAAGATCCATCCTGTCAAAAGGGAAATATGGGAATAGTAGAACAAAAAAAATCTGTAGAAAGAAAAGTTGTGCTATTGAAAATTGTGTTAGTCACTGCTGCCAGGCATGGTGAAGTGAGGACAACCATAGGGTTAACAGTTATCATCCCCTAGCTACAATCAAGCATGATTTATTTTTAAGAGAGAGAACCAACTATACATGCAGATTTGACCCAAAAGCAAGAAGAACGGCCACCTGCCTCCATCCCCATTGCTGTTAACATGCAGATAGCAAAGAGCAGGCAGGGCAAACCACATTGTTGTGGTTAGTAACTAAAGTAAATATGCCTCTGCAGGAGGGTATTATTCAACTCATTAAATCTGCAACAAGAAAAGCTCACTATGAGGTTCCTTGGGTACATGTATTAAGAAGGTGGCATTCATATAATTAGAAGATTTTGTAGAGGAGAAGCAGATACTATAAGAATTTCAAGTCACTTCTTAGAGATTACAAGGTATTATGATGGTGGTAGTCCCAGTACTTAACAATCTTTATCAATGATTGGATGAAGGTAGGGGAATTATGATCCTTTTGTTGGACTTAACACCTGAATTTGACTTTATTTGATCTTTTAGTAGGGCAGTTTCAAAAGATAGGCATCCAGGGTTGCGTATCTCACTGAGTGGATTCATTTTTATAGTACCTAGAAACATTGGAAAGTGACAGCAGATAAATACCATACAGCCTATCCAGTCTGCCCTTCCATACCAGCACTGATCTTTACAGTCGCCTTTTCCCTCTTAGAGATCCTTTGTGTTAGTTCCATGACTTATTGAATTCAGATATTTAAGATATAACTACGGTGGATAGTGCAAAGATTTTATTGCTTCTTTGAGTAGGAGATAGGGTGTGGAGTAAGAAGGTACGATTGAGTTATTTTTTTGTATGTTGATGTTATACAGATCTTATGTTCAGTAGGTCAGAAGGAAAGTAGTATTGAAGAATAGAACATCTGTATGGAAGAGGTTTTAGACTGACCATGTTAGGCAAGGTTTATGTTGACTGTGACTAAAACAGAAGTCTTCTGGGTAATATACAGGATCTAAACGGAAGTTAGTGTTAGAAGAAGTTTGCTTACCAGGAGTTAGGAATGCAAAGATCTAGGAATCTGTATCGACTCAGAAATGGAAATTAAGGGGACTCTTTTAGAAGCCCTATTTGTGTATTGGATGTCTGAAAATGGGCACAGAGATGTTCCCAGAGTCATTTTAGAAGCTAAGTCTATGAATATCACCAGCACAAGGATGTCCAAGTTGGAATGAGGGCATAGTGAAGCCATAACTGGAGTGTTCGTAAGAAATTGGACATCACTGCCGATTTCAGAAATGTCTTGGACATCCTGAGCCACATCAAAGGCTATACCTGCTCCAGGCATGAACAGATATACGAAAAGTGCTTGTTTTTTTAGGAAAATAATTGGAGGGTGTGGAGAAGGAGGTATACATATACTTGTATACCCTTTATTTAACAAATTGTCAGTGAATATTGACAGGGAATAAGGGCTCCTGTTTTCATTTTGCCACACTGCTGGACATCCCCGTGTGCAATCTTCCTGAGATGGACGTCCCAGCTCCAAGGATGCATAGCAGAGATGTCTATATGGCCACCAACATAGGCGTCCATGTCAAGGGCATCTATGTTTTAAAATTAGGCCAAAACGTAGATGTCTCTGATGTTTTTCTGCATGTTTTGCTCTGACCATCCCAAATTGCATGTGGACACCCATTCTAAAATGCCACTTCATATCTTGATTCTGTTGTGCAAACTGCATTTTTAAAATTACAGTTGATCAGACACTTGCTGCTTTATTTAGCACAGGAAGATCAGATTATAGTAACCCGAACATTTGTACTGATGAGTTTAAATTAGTGTGACTTGTGTGCATCTTCCATAGAAAAGTCTTAAATGTGACTACAGCAGGTCCAAAACACAGCTGTTAGGAAAGTGAGGGCCTTAGGGCAAAGGATCACATGACATCACTAGCAACTTTACATTGGTTGACTATAGTTTTTAGTCTGCAATTTAAAGTGATAATTTTCATGTTCAAGGTTAGAGGTTAATGCTCCTAGTAGAACATTGTGATCAGAAAGTAAAAAACTGTTAACAGTTTCAGAAGGAGAGAAGGCACATCTGGGGAACACCAGAGGGTGAGCCTTCTTGATAATTGTACCAGTGTAGTGGAATTTATTACCAGGTGAGGTTAGAGGATGTGAGGAGTATCTGTTGTTCAGGAAGGTTGTTTAAAGAGGTATTTAGAAATGGAGAAGAGTATAAGGACTGTGTAATCACAATTTTGTGGAAAGTCTGGGATGATGCAATTGAGATAGAATTTTGGCTAGGGACTAATGATGATAACAATGGGATGGGTGTGAGAGTAATTGTGATGATGCACTTGGGGATGAAATGTAGGTAGTTAGGATCATGATAATGTAACTGTGAATAAGGTGCGGGGTGAGAGATTGTGTTGATGTAATTAGGGGTATGGATTGAGTTGAGGGATCTGGATGATGTTGGGTTGAATATTTGTATATTGTACATCAGTTCAGATCTGAGATTAAATAAATGCATCATTGGAGAGTGTCAGCAGCAGGGAAGGGCATCAGGGTAACAGACAAAGACAGCACAGTGCTCCCTCTTCTGACATAAGAACATAACATAAGAACATAAGATATGCCATACTGGGTCAGACCAGGGTCCATCAAGCCCAGTATTCTGTTTCCAACAGTGGCCAATCTAGGTCATATGTACCTAGCAGTATCCCAAAGAGACACAAGTTCCACAATGCTTGTACTGGGTCAAGCATTGATATCTTCGGTCACTTCTTAATAATGGTTTATGGACCTTTCCTCCAGGAACTTGTCCAAACCTTTTTTAAACCCAGCTTCACTAACAGCCTTTACTACATCCTCCGGTAACAAATTCCAGAGTTTGATTACACGTTGAGTGAAAAAATATTTTCTTTTATTAGTCTTAAATAGTTTACCCTGTAGCTTCATTGCATGTCCCCTAGTCTTTCTATATTCTGATAAGGTAAACAATCGATCTATGTTTACCCGTTCCACTCCGTTCATTAATTTATAGACTTCTGTCATATCTCCCCTCAGCCATCTCTTTTCCAGGTTAAAGAGCCCTAACCTTTTTAGCCTTTCTTCATAGGAGTATCCTTCCATCCCCTTTACCATTTTGGCGGCTCTTCTCTGAACCTTTTCTAAAATCGCTATATCCTTTTTAAGATACGGCGACCAGAATTGCACACAATATTCAAGGTGCGGTCTCACCATGGAACGATATAGAGGCATTATAATATCTTTTGTTTTATTTTCCATTTCTTTCCTTATCATACCTAGCATTCTATTTGCTCTCTTGGCCGCCGCTGCACACTGGGCCGAGGGTTTTAACATGGTATACACAATGACGCCTAAATCTTTTTCCTGGGTGGTGGTTCCTAATGTGGAACCTTGCATCGTGTAACCATAGTTTGGGTTGTTCTTCCCTAGGTGCATAACCTTGCACTTGTCCACATTAAATTTCATCTGCCATTTTGATGCCGAGTCTTCCAGTTTATCAAGATCCTCTTGCAATTTTTCATAATCCTCTTGGGTTTTAACAACTTTAAATAGTTTTGTGTCATCTGCAAATTTGATAACCTCACTCGTTATCCCACTTTCCAGGTCATTTATGAATATGTCAAAAAGCAGTGGACACAGCACAGATCCCTGGGGTACACCACTATTTACCTTTCTCCATTGGGAAAATTGGCCATTTAGCCCTACCCTCTGCTTTCTATCTTTTAACCAGTTCCTGATCCACAATAGTACACCGCCTCCTATCCCATGACTCTTTAGTTTTGCCAAAAGTCGCTGATGAGGAACCTTGTCAAAGGCTTTCTGAAAGTCCAGATACACAATATCAACTGACTCACCTTTGTCCACCTGTTTATTCACTCCTTCAAAAAAACATAACAGATTAGTAAGACAAGATCTTCCTTGTCTAAAGCCATGTTGGCTGTCTCCCATTAGGTTGTGACTATCTACATGCTGAGTAATTTTATTCTTTATGATGGTTTCTACCATTTTTCCTGGTACTGACGTCAAGCTCACCGGTCTGTAGTTTCCCGGATCACCCCTGGAACCCTTTTTAAAAATTGGTGTTACATTGGCGATCCTCCAATCTTCAGGTGTTAGAGATGATTTTAATGATAGTTCACAGATTACTAATAGCAGGTCTGCAATCTCATATTTCAGTTCTTTCAACACCCTTGGATGTATACCATCCGGCCCAGGTGATTTGCTACTCTTCAGTTTATCTAATAGTTGTAAGACATCTTCCTGATGAATCGATATTTCCTTCAATTCTTCCGCACCTTTAAATACCACTTCAGTCATGGGTAACATCCCTACATCTTCCTCAGTAAAGACCGAAGCAAAGAATTCATTCAGTCTCTCCGCTATCGCCTTGTCGCCTCTTAGTGCTCCTTTAACCCCTTTATCATCTAATGGACCAACTGACTCTCTCACAGGTTTTTTGCTACGAATGTACTTGAAAAGGTCTTTATTTCACATTTTTGCTTCCACAGCAAGCTTCTTCTCAAATTCTCTCTTTGCCTGCCTTATCAATGCCTTGCATTTGATTTGCCAGTGCTGGTGCTGTTTCCAGGTTTCGTCGTTTGGCTCTTTTTTCCATTTCCTGAAAGATGCTTTTTTGGCAACAACAGCCTCTCTGACCTCACCTTTAAACCATGCTGGCAGTTTTTTGGACTTCCTTCCACTTTTCTTAAAGCATGGAATACAGCTGGTCTGGGCTTCCAAGATAGTATTTTTCAACAACAGCCAAGCCTCATGTACGTCTTTAACCTTTGCAACTGCTCCTTTTAGTTTTTTCTTAACTGTTTTCCTCATTTTATCATAGTCTCCCTTTCGAAAGTTAAAAGGTAGTACTGTGGATTTCCTTACTATCCCTCCTCCACTAATTAAATCAAAGGCGATCATGCTATGATCACTATTACCAAGTGGCCCCAACACCTTTATCTCTTGCACTAGATCTGGTGTTCCACTAAGGACTAGGTCTAATATGGCTTCCCCTCTGGTCGGTTCATGAACCAGCTGCTCCAAGAAGCAGTCATTTATTTCATCTAGGAACTTTATCTCCCTAGCATGTCCTGACGTGACACTGACCCAGTCGATACTGGGGTAATTGAAATCACCCATTATTATTACTGCGCTGTAACTTTTGTTAGCTTCCTTGATTTCTTTGAGCATTTCATCATCCATTTGGTCATTCTGGCCAGGTGCTCGATAGTACACCCCCACTGCCATTGCCTTCCCTTCTTTTATATGGAATTTCAATCCATATAGATTCTACAGCAGATTTTGTTTCCTGCAAAACTTTAATCCTTTCTGAGTCAATGCCCTCTCTAACATAGAGTGCAAGCCCTCCACCAATTTGATCAGCTCTATCATTACAACACTGGTTGTCCTCCTTCCACCACTGGTTGTCCTCCTTCCACCATGTCTCTGATATTCCAATCATATCTAACCTTTCATTTAGTGCTATATATTCTAACTCTCCCATCTTATTCTTTAGACTTCTTGCATTTGCATACAAGCATTTTAGAGAATGTATTTTATTCATGTTAATTTGGCTATTGTTAGACATGGGTAAATTGGGATCTTTAAGCTCTGTCTGCTCCATACTTGAGGGCATTTGGGCTACTTTACTCTTTTGTGGAACCTGTCTGCTTTTGGTAGTATCCTTCAAGGATACATTCTTCCGAACCATCCGCTCTTGGGTGACTGTCGGCTTTCCCCTAATATCTAGTTTAAAAGCTTCTCTATCTTCTTTTTAAAGGTTAATGCCAGCAGCCTGGTTCCATCCCGGTTAAAGTGAAGCCCATCCCTTCGGAAGAGCCCCTCCTTTCCCCAGAATGTTCCCCAGGTACTAACAAATCCAAAACCCTCATCTCTGCACCATTGTCTCATCCACGCATTGAGACTCCAGAGCTCTGCCTGCCTTTTGGGTCCTGCGCGTGGAACAGGAAGCATTTCGGAGAATGCTACCATGGAAGTTCTGGATTTCAACTTCCTACCTTAAAGCCTAAATTTTGCCTCCAGAACCTCCCTACCACATTTTCCTATGTCATTGGTACCGACATGTACCAAGACAGCAGACTCCTCCCCAGCACTATCTAAGACCTTATCTAGGTGGCGCGTGAGGTCCGCTACCTTCGCACCAGGCAGGTATGTTACCAGGTGATCCTCACGTCCACCAGCCACCCAGCTATCTACATGCCTAATGATCGAATCACCAACTATAACGGCTGTCCTAACCCTTCCCTCATGGGCACATGGCCCTGGAGAAACTTCCTCGGTGCAAGAGGGTTTTACATCACCTGGAGGACAGGTCCTAGTTACAGGATCACTTCCTGCCACACCAGGGTGATACTCTCCTGTCACTTGACCTCTCTCCTCCATGGCAACAGGGGTGCTGCCAGACTGGAGGTGGGACTTCAGGACTATATCCCTGTAGGTCTCGTCTATGTACCTCTCTGTCTGTCTTATGTTTTCCAAGTCTGCTACTTTAGCCTCAAGAGAACGGACTTGTTCCCTGAGAGCAAAGAGCTCCTTGCACCTAGAGCACACGTAAGACCTCTCACCAACTGCAAGAAAATCATACATGTGACACTCAATGCAAAAGACTGGAAAGCCACCATCCCGCTGCTGGACTGCTGTCTGCATCTTAGTTTTAAATTTGTGTCTAGATCTTTAAGTTTTTACTTACTAGGGGTTGCTATGGGTATTTATACCAATAAAACTGTACCTAATACGTTTAATATACCTTGTTCACCTGAAGCTTAATTAATCTCAGGTTCTTAGTGTATGACTGATTTGGGTAATGAGCTTCACCTGAAAGCACCTCCTGTCTTTTAAGATGTGTAAGTACCTATAAAGCTACGATTATCCCAGGGGAGGGAGGGAAATAACACTTATTAAAAGAGGGCTGCTACACAGTACCCTGTCTTGTGCTGCTGAGGTAAGCTAAATTCTGATTTGATTTAAATTATAGCTCTTAGCTGCTGCTAGGCTCTAACTTCTTATGAAATTTGAACTACAAGCTCTCTTCTGTGTTTTAAAACTAAAAGTACTTTTCTGATGCTTGGCCTTGAGTGACTATTAAATGTACACTACAAGCTCTCTGCTTGGTTCCAAATGTAACCAGAAAGCTCTCTTCTGTGTGTTAAATTTAAACTAAAAGTACTTTGCTGTTACTTGGCCCTGAGTGACTATTAAATTTAAACTACAAACTCTCTGCTGGGTATTTAATGTAACCAGAAAGTTCTCCTCTGTGTTTTAAATTCAAACTTTAATTGCTGCTACTAGGCCCTAACTGATCCAACAAAAAACAGTGGGTTCACAGATTAAGTAGCTTTAATACAAAGAATTCTTTTTAGAAAATTACCAGAAGTATATACTCACAGTTGCAGATTTCTCTCCAGAAGTAACAGTCCCCCTTTCTAGTCCTTCAAGACAGAGACATCTATAGCAGATGATTGAAGAATCTTCCGATTCAGAGGAATCACATTTGGGACTTGAAGATTTAGAGGAGTGGCCTGCTGAAATCCTGGTTAACATAGAGGGATGGCATAAAATGATTCAAAACCCTTAAAACAGCAGGAGAATTTGAGGAATTGTAGGAGGACTGAAGGGTGGTAGTGCAATATCCTGTGAATTGCCAGAGGCAGGCAACAGAGTCATAGAGGTAATGGGTACTGGGGACAAGAACACCTCCCAGCGAGGACATATAGTTGAGAGTATGAGAAATGCCCTGGACTTCTACAGTAGCTACTCAGTGCCAGCCCGCAAAATAGCATAGATGTGGAGTCTATGGAGAATCAATATTTTGCAGAATGTAATTCACAGTCAGAAGAAAAACATCATATTATTTCTCCAATGCAAAATCCCTTCACTCTCCCAAAAAAAGGGGACTAGTGTTTAATGACTATTCATAAAAATACATCAAGGAGACATCAAAGCACAAATGGCTTGATAAAGCAAAACAATTTTGCCACTAGGTTATGCCATTCCCTATATCATCATTTCTCTCCCTGGCAAAACAACTCTGCACGGATACGCTGAGGGCTTTGCCTGCTGCTGTTGAGATAAGTGTCACTGTTCCTGCTTTTTGTTGCTTTTACAGTTGTGTTCAACATTACTGGCACCTTTGCATTCAACTCCTTAATGTCCAATATCTCCTAAAAAAGTGCCTGGTGAAATGGCTTTGGAATATATATGCACATATATTTGACACATAAAAGAATCAAATAAAACAAGACCAATTAAACAAAGATATAGTAGGAAATAGTATAAAAATTGGAACATTTTCAGGGCATGATTATTAATGCAAACTGGACCCATGCAGGATAACAATGCTTCACATATGATCAAAAACCTGTATCCCACCTGTAATCACTTAACACTTACTCTATATGTATATGTCGGATTATATTCATCAAGGCTGCTATGATCAGCTGCTTCTAGCTTATTAGTCCCTTTTATTCTTCTTTGGTCATTTTCCAATTCAATAATTTTATATATTTTTTAGTTTTATTTTGCTTAAAAATCAATCTCTGTAGAACAGACAGGCAACTGCTGTGAACATTTAATTCAGGCTTCTATGATTCAACAAGCCCTGTTTTTTCTTCTAATAATAACTGTACCTTCACAACCACGACCATTGCGTTTCGAATAGTACAATTTATTCTGCTTCAGGGTCAAACAATTTTATGCAAACAGTCTTGTACTGCACTTACCTTTTTCCAAAGGATGCCTCCATTCAATGCTAGCAAGATTACACTTTCTTCCTCATGAGCGTCTCAAAACCTTCTAAAAATGGCGTCGGAGTCTGTTCCTATACTTTAGCACCTCCTCCTTTCACTCATTGGTAAAATCGTGTTCAGTGACTTCAGAGATCCCTTGTGTTCAACTGTGTTGATGATCTTCATTCACAAATCCACCCTTTTTATTCTTTTTACCATGTATTTATTTATTTAACCATTTTTTTATACCGTCTTATCCTGAAATCAAAGCAGTTTACATTGCACTTCAAACTCGAACAGGATATAGTGAACTAAGCTCAAGGTTGGCATGCAGGGTATTTAACAGGGTAATAACCATTAATCAAAGACTCCAATATACAAATCCTGATCTTATAAAGTAAACCACTCAATCTGCTGATTTAAGCCAGTGGGTATCACAGTATTCAATGAGAAAATCCATTACTGTTCCCTATAATTCAATCTCCCTTCTCTGTTACCTCCCCGCCAACTTAAAGGGACCTGGTCCAAAATCCTCCATTTAAGATCAGTAAATGAATGCTGAAACAACACACAGTATTCCACTATTGAAGCTGACAGTATCCTTGTAGATATACATGACAGATGTTCGCTAAGTCGTTGAAAAAAAAGGCATCTTGCCCTCCCCACGTAGACCTTATTGCAAGGACAGAAAAGGGCATACATAGCAAATCGAGTATGACAAGAGGTCCTCCATCATGGATAAATGGTTTTTTGTTGTCTTGGGGGTATCCATGATTTTCCAATAATTGCCAATGGGCAAAAATCACATTCCCCACTGACATCATGGCCTCTTTCTTTTGGATTCAACTCCGCTAGTGAATCCCAAGTAACTAACTGGCAAACATACTTTGCAATATTTTTACCCCATTTATAAGTTGCTATTGGACGTTCTTGGAAACAAGGATGTCCCTGTAAAACATTCCAATGTTTATGTATAATAGCTGCTACTTTTGGAGTTTTTACTGAAAATGGCAAGACACAAACTATTTTCTCCTCCCCCAGATGTTGTCGAGGAAACAGCAAATGTTCTCTCTGCACATTCAACCCTCACTTATAAGCTATGTCAATCACTTAGTGAGGATAACCTCGATCTTCATAACACTGAATCTATTTCTTTGCTTGACCCATATATTCTGCTTTATCATAACAGATCCGACACAACCGCAGAAACTGAATCATAGGTAAAATTTATTTTAGGCGGGTAGGATAATGACTCGTGTAAAGCAACAAATTGCTTCTGTACACAGATTTTTCAGATAATGTGGCCTTCAATGCTGACCCCAACTTCATAATTTAAATATCCAAAGAATGAATTTTTTGAACATCAAATTCATAGTCAAATTTTAGATTGGACTTCTGATGATTTAGCCAGTGTACAAATTTGTTTAATTCCATCTCAGACCCCTTCTAAAGACAAAAGACATCATCCAGAAACTGCTTCCAAATACTAATATGGGACATCCATTGTGAACCATATAAAAACTGTTGCTATAGTAGAGGCTACTGTTGCCCCCATCGCTATGCCATAAACTTGATGGTAAAATTGGCCATTATAGCAAAAATAATTCTCACAAAGGACCAAGTGTAATAACTTAATGCAGACTCCTTTGGTAATCTTGTGGGCAAATCTGTCTGCCAATCTATCACTGTTAACACTTCCAAAGCCTCCTGCTGATCTACATTTGTGTATAAAGTTCTTATATCCAATGTTACCATTATATCCTCCATCCCCACAGAATCCAGGGATTCCAAAAAGGTCAACATCTGAATCGTATCTTTAACATAAGATTTAGCCTTCCCAGCCACAGGATTTAACAAACAATCCACAAAAACAGACAAAGGTTCCAACATAAAGTTTATACCCGCTACAATGGGTTGACCTGGAGGAACTTTAAGATTCTAGGTACAGTATACAAAAATTGGTGTGGATGGTGTCTTATTAAATAAAAATCTGCATTCCTGAGGAGTCAAAAACCCAAAGTCAATCCTTGTTTCACTAGATTCTCGATTTTTTCCATACGCATCTCTTTGGGATCTCCCAAAAGACAGCAATAGTAATGCCCATTACCTAATTGCTTCAATAATTCCTCATTATACTGCACTAAAAATTGCACTACCACCGCCCCTTCCTTATCAGCTCTGTGAATTATAATCCATTTATTGTCTGCCAGGGCTTTCAAAGTTGATTGCTGGTCCCTTGACAAATTCCATTTTGTCAGCCAATAAACATTGTCCAAAGCTCTCACCTCCTCCAATACCAATCATTGAAAAGTTGTCACCAAAGAATCCACAGGTCCCATCTGAAACCACTTAGATGGAACCTTTACAAGAAAGGGGTCAACAGGACTACTGTGAGTTGAAAACTATAATTTGACCATTACTTTTTGAAAGAAGCCATATAGGGCCACCTTTATATCAAATATCCTATATGGAACTGCCAGCACAAATGATAAACCCATATCCAGTAACTTCTCTTCCTCAGAGGAAAGATAGGATGAGAATATATTAATTATGGCTATTCTGCTTGGGCTCAGATGGTGGGATCCTGCGAAGAGCTGCCATAATCTGTCTGTCTCGACCAACAGCCCCTGAATCGGCTTCACCCCCTGCTCCTACCCCTGCCTCTGGGTCACCATTTTCCATCACTCCCATGCCATGCTGTGCTGTGCTGAGCTGCAGTTGCTGGAACTGCAAGATTTTTAAAAGACAAAACCAGGTACTTCCTGTTTCTTGCAAAAGACAGGAAGTGCCCATGTTTGTATTTTAAAAATGCCATGGAACCAGCTGATACAGCATAACACAGCTACATGAGTTAATGAAAAATGCTCCCATAGCTGTGTAAAACATTAATCCATGCAAAAGGGATGAGGGGATAGTTGGCTGGAACTGATGCTGTGGTTGGGGCTAATATTGGAGCTGAAAATGGGCTTATTCTGAAGAACTGGAACTTGAGTGGGGCTTAGGCTAATGCTGGGGCTGAAGTGAGGGCCAATGTGGGGGCTAGTAATGAAAGAGGGTGACACTGGCAGAAGCTGGGGTTGATAAGGGAGCTGGGACTAGAAGGGCTGGATGCTTACACTGGGTTTGGAAAGAGGCTGAAGCTGGTGGCCTGAGACTGCAAGGAGACTGATACTGGGGTCGAGAGGCTGGAACTGGAAGGTGGCTGGGAATGAATGTAGTGGCTGGGAATGAAGCGGGCTTATTTATTTATTTAACAGGTTTTTTATACTGCTTTATCATTTCAGTCAAAGTGGTTTACATTGTAACTTAAACTTGGTAAATGTACATTAAACAGTGACATTGATAACTTGGATTTTTCTGAGCAATGGAGGGTTAAGTGACTTGCCCAAGGCCACAAGGAGTACTAGTGGGAAACAAATCCTGGTCTTTTGGTTCCCAAGCATTTTGCCATTTTGATGCCCAGTCTTCCAATTTATCAAGATCCTCTTGCAATTTTCCACAATCCTCTTGTGTTTTAACAACTTTAAATAGTTCTGTGTCATCTGCAAATTTGATAACCTCACTCGTTATTCCACTTTCCAGGTAATTTATGAATATGTGAAAAAGCAGCGGACCCAGCACAGATCCCTGGGGTACACCACTATTCACCTTTCTCCATTGGGAAAATTGGCCATTTAGCCCTACCCTCTGCTTTCTATCTTTTAACCAGTTCCTGATCCACAGTAGTACACTGCCTCCTATCCCATGATTCTTTACTTTTGCCAAAAGTCTCTGATGAGGGACCTTGTCAAAGGCATTCTGAAAGTCCAGATACACACTATCAACTGACTCACCTTTGTCCACCTGTTTATTCACACTTTCAAAAAAACATAACAGATTAGTAAGACAAGACCTTCCTTGTCTAAAGCCATGTTGGCTGTCTCCAATTAGGCCATGACTATCTACATGCTGAGTAATTTTATTCTTTATGATGGTTTCTACCATTTTTCCCGGTATTGACGTCAGGCTCACCGGTTTGTAGTTTCCCAGATCACCCCTGGAACCCTTTTTAAAAATTGGTGTTACATTGGCAATCCTCCAATCTTCAGGTATTAGAGATGATTTTTAATGATAGTTCACAGATTAGTAATAGCAGGTCTGCAATCTCATATTTCAGTTCTTTCATCACCCTTGGATGTATACCATCCGACCCAGGTGATTTGCTACTCTTCAGTTTATCTAATAGTTGTAATACATCTTCCCGATGTATCGATATTTCCTTCAATTCTTCTGCACCTTTAAATACCAGTGCAGTCATGGGTAACATCCCTACATCTTTCTCAGTAAAGACTGAAGCAAAGAATTCATTCAGTCTCTCCGCTATCGCCTTGTCGCCTCTTATTGCCCCTTTAACCCCTCTATCATCTAATGGACCAACTGACTCTCTCACAGGTTTTTTGCTACAAATGTACTTAAAAAAGCCTTTATTGCGCGTTTTTGCTTCCGCGGCAAGCTTCTTCAACAAATTCTCCCTTTGCCTGCCTTATCATTTGTCTGTCTTGTATTTGACTTGCCAGTGCTTGTGCTGTTTCCAGGTTTTGTCGTTTGTCTCTTTTTTCCATTTCCTGAAAGATGCATTTTTGGCAACAACAGCCTCTCTGACCTCACCTTTAAACCATGCTGGCAGTTTTTTGGACTTTCTTCCACTTTTCTTAAAGCGTAGAATACAGCTGGTCTGGGCTTCCAAGATAGTATTTTTCAACAACACCCAAGCTTGATGTAAGTCTTTAACCTTTGCAACTGCTAATTTTAGTTGTTGTTTTTTTTACTATTTTCCTCATGTTATCATAGTCTTCCTTTTGAAAGTTAAAAGGTAGTACTGTGGATTTCCTTACTATCCCTCCTCCACTAATTAAATCAAAGGCGATCATGCTATGATCACTATTGCCAAGTGGCCCCAACACCCTTAACTCTTGCACTAGATCTGGTGTTCCACTAAGGACTAGGTCTAATATGGCTTCCCCTCTGGTCTTTTCATGAACCAGCTGCTCCAAGAAGCAGTCATTTATTTCATCTAGGAACTTTATCTCCCTAGCATATCCTGCCATGACAGTGACCCAGTCAATACCGGGGTAATTGAAATCACCTATTATTATTACTGCGCTGTAACTTTTGTTAGCTTCCTTAATTTCTTTGAGCATTTCATCATCCATTTGTTCATTCTGGCCAGGCGGTCGATAGTACACCCCCACTGCCATCGCCTTCCCCTTTTTACATGGAATTTCAATCCATAGAGATTCTACAGCAAATTTTGTTTCCTGCAAAACTTTAATCCTTTCTAACTCAATGTCCTCTCTAACATAGAGTGCAACCCCTCCACCAATTTGATCAGCTCTATCATTACGATATAGCTTGTACCCAGGTATCACAGTGTCCCCCTGGTTGTCCTCCTAAGAATGCAGTATATAAGAAACAATAAATAAAATAAATAAATAAATTCCAATCATATCTAACCTCTCATTTAGTGCTATATATTCTAACTCTCCCATCTTATTTTTTTAGACTTCTAGCATTTGCATACAAGTATTTAGAATATCCTGGTTTAAGGGTCTTGCCCATTTGAAAATTGACCCATAGTGTCTAGTGAGGGTTTATTGAGGAGAGGTGTAACTACAGCATGCTTGAAGGCTACAGGAATAGTTGCAGTGGAAAACAATAGGTTGAGAATATGTCAGATGGAAGGGATAACAGTGGAGGAGATGAAGTTTAGGAGATGGGTGGGAATAGGATTAGAGGAGCAGGTAGTGATTTTGGAGGAGGAAAGATGTGTTTTCCTCTTCAGAGATCTTAGAAAAGGAAGAAAGGATGGCAGTGGGTGAAGGGAGGAGTTGGGAGTAAAGAGAGGAAAAAGAGTATGGAGCTGATGTCATGGAAAATTTGAGTGTAACTTGTGAATTTTGTCATGGAAATATATATAGAGGGTAGCACTAAATATATGGATTAAATTAAATAGCAATATTGGCATTTAACTTAACTGTGTGCAAACACTCAAGTCCCATAGAAAAATATTAGTCCATAAAATATGGTCATATACATTAGCAAATTTTGAGCTTCTATGATCATTTTCAAGAATATCCTGTAATTGCTTATAAGAGAGGAAAGAATATTGCCTATATTGTGAGTAAATAGGTAACATGGAAATGGCCAGTTAATGAAACAATTGAACAATTAGACCATTTTGCCTGTGGGACTTGTTATTTGTGTTAACCATAAAGGGCCAAACATGGAGAAGTCCATTGAATCATAAATTGATAAGCTGTAGGAGTAGATCCTTATGCTTTATATCATATATGGTATATGCCATAATATGTCCTTGTAGAAAAGTAAACAGGTCTAAAGAGAGTGTTAACAAACTTTATTAAGATGCACACTGGAGTATTCAACCCAAAATGGCCGTATTTTGACATGGCCTTCATCAAGGATCAAGAGTAGTGGTGCATCAGAGTTTGAATGGAGATTAGAACAGTGCATGGTGTAATATGCTTATTGTCTATTGCGTTTGATATATGTACTGTATTCAGGAAAACGTTAAATAAATATTAAAAAAAAGAACAGCGCATGGTGTAATCCAATGCAGAGTACAGGCAGCTTATTACAACAGCCAAGACCTCTCATTACTCGAGAGTCATTCATGCGTATGAAAATCTTCCCAAACAATTTGCCCCAAGGCCTTTCTCACCATTGACACCATCTCTATAACACCAGATCGATTTGTTCATGCCAAGACATCAAAAGTTTTGACGTGCCACAGACTGTACAATGCAGTAGCTCATAACTTTCTTCCCCTCCCCTTGTCTGCTATAGAACACTATCCTGATGACCCACATGGCATTCATCCCAGTACCTTCTCATCTTGCATCCCTCTGACTCAGTTTCATCTAACAAAGATTATAAACTCCCTGAACCTTTCCACTGCTTTAGCCAACCCCATGCCTTCCACAGTGCTCAAATACTGATGGGATCACTTTTTGCTGATTTGCTAGATGTGATCAACAATAGCCTAGCCTATGGGACTGTTCCACCATTCTGGAAACCCTCCTTTGTACATCCACTCCTAAGGCATCCAAACCTGGATCCAGCACTGCCTTGAAATTATCACCCTATATCCAACCTCCCCTTCTTAGCCAAGCTATTTAAGAAAGCAGGTCTTTGAGCAGGTCTACTGCTTCTGGAATGAAACAACTCTTTCCACCCCTGACAGTCTGGCTTTCCCCCTTATCATAGACCAAGACCTCCCTCGTAGGCCTTCTAAATGAAGCTGCTATGCACTTAGAGAACTCCAGAGACATTATGATCATCCAGCTAGATCTGTGTTCAACGTCATTGATCATTCCCTTCTTCTTCAGCGACTTAGAGTCTAGCATTACAAATATCACCCTCAACTGGTTTCTCTCTTACCTCTCTGACTGCACCTTTCAGATGATTATTGATGGCAACACCTCAGTTTCCATTCCCCAGTGTTTCAGGGTTCCACCATTGCCCCCACCTCATTCAACCTCTTTATTTCCCCTTAAGCACTCTATATTCAAAACTTAAACATTAGTGTCTTACTTTATGCTGATGACATTCAGTTAGTCATCGCCCACGAGGTCTGGGACCCGTGATTTTGGGCCAAACTCAACACCAAACTTCAGTTGATAGTATCCTGGCATACACTGCACAAGATAATTCTTAATCCTAATCAGTCCAAGGCCCTCTGGATCTCTCACACCTGAAAGCCACCCCCCTATCGCCCCAACCTAGTCAAATTCCTGATTTCCTTCATGGACTCTATCTGCTCCTTATGAGTCATTTTTGACAATCAACCCATCTTTGTCCCCATGTGTTGAACACTGTCAAAAGTTGCTTCTTCTCCCTGAGGAGAATATGATTAACAAAATGATATCTCAATAAACAGACTCTCAAAATACTTTTTCACTCCATTGTAATAAATAAATTAGACTTTCCTGCTCTCCGGTGTTTCCCAACTTCAGCTTAGGTGACTGCAAACTATCCAAAACACAACAGTCAAACTCATTCATAACGCTCGACACTTCGATCATGCAGCATCTTTTCTATGGAAACAACACTGGCTTCCAGTCTCATTCTGCATTCAGTTTAAGATTTCTTGCTAACACATCATGCATTCTACTCAGGGCTCCCTGTTTACCTGCATTCACACCTTGTCTCCTACTCTCTCTTGTGCACCCTTCGCTCTTCAACCGAGAACCTGCTAGTTATCTCAACGATAAAAACACTTCACCTAGCCATGCACAGATCAATTACTTTTATGGCCCAAGCACCTCACTTATGGAACTCTCTGCCCAGCAAACTTCAGTTAGAATCCATGTATGTAACATTTAAGTTAGGCCTGAAGACCCACCTTTTCATTCAGGCTTTTGACATTTAGCCTGTTGCTCCTTCACTCCTTTTGCACCCCCTCCTCCTGTTCTCAGCAGTTATTCTTAGTAGGCATGGTAACAATTGTTGTGCAACCCCACCTTCCTCCCCCTTTTTGTGCCTCATTTTTAATGTGCATGAACTTGTTGATCCATGTTTGTTTCTGTATACTACTGTTATTCTGTTAAATGTTGCCATGCCATTTCTGATAGCAGTATATAAACTTCCCAAATAAATAAACACATGTGAAAGCAATTAGCCCACATGTAACATTTTGCTCATGCAAAGCAGGCAGTTAATTTAGAATCCGGCATGCAAAGACATCCTCATGGGACAGATTTTTTTTTAAGATAACTGTACTTCTGTAAGGTATAATTGTGTTTCTTCTCATTTCCCATGTAGTCATGTTTTTTGATGAAAGACTGTCATAGAACCAGTGCTGGAATGAGCACCTAGAACATGCAGCAAAAACTACGCCCGGCAACCACCAATCTATTCTCCCTCTGCCCCTTGCTACATGGCAGTGACAGAAAAACAATTTAAAATATGGTGCCCAGGGCAAAGGCTCTAGTCATCCCACCCTATTTTCAGCCCTGTTTAGAACTCATATGCTTTCAAAGCAAAATTTCTAAGGGATCAGGCAGCTATTTTGCAGGAATCCTATGGGTTAGTATGTCAGACTCTAAGAAACCAGTTAATAATTCTTAAAAAAAAAATCAACACATGTATGTATGTCATCAAAATACTGATCCAGTAGATGTGCTTCTTCTATTCTAGGCTAAAGATGCAGACTTGGGTGCAAATATTAGCTATCGGATACGAAGCCAGGAAGTTACACAGCTTTTTGGATTGAACCAGTCGACAGGAGAGTTATTTCTTCAAAAATCTCTGGATTATGAGTCATTCTCTGGAAGAGAAGCTACTTACACATTTGTAGTGGAAGCCTTTGACAGCACTGGTACTATGCCTCCGGGTCTTGCGACGGTCACAGTGCAGGTGAAGGTAAGAGAAACACTTTTTATTTTAACGATATCCACTATATACAGAATGTTCAATTTCACATTTCATATACTACCTAACTCATCTAAGTATTTGTAGGAGGAATCTGTATCTCCTGCATGTTAAATGGGTACATCATGTTAGCAAGGACTAGTATGAGTTTTCATTTTCAATTTAAATGTGCATCTTCCTTCTACTGAGGCACATAAAGTGACATGCTAGGATATTTAGATCTCCTAGAAGCTAGAGGTGGCTCTAGGAAGTAACCGGGTAGCCGGACCCGGCTTCCCCTCTCACCTTGGCCCTCCCCCCCCCCTTAGTTCATATATCCTGCACCTCCCCCCTCCCCCCATGTCTCAAATAACTCACAAACACATTCTTGGTGGGACAAAACTGGTCGCAGCTTTATTTAACAACCCATGAAACATTTAACAGGTAAATGCAACTATCTATAAATGTAGCCAACTGGCCCCGCGGGTTGATGGACCGCCAGCCGTGCTACTAGCAAAGCGGCCACACCTCCGCTCCAGCCGTGGTCCCCACCAACGGCCTAGTTCGGCCCCCCCTATCCGACTTTGCCATGTTACTAGCAAAAGTCTTCCAGGGGTTGCCCGGGTCGAGGGCACCCCGCCCCCTCCCCAAGTCACCCAAGGCTCCGGACCCCGGACCTCCGGGATCCCGCCCATCCAGACTTACACCCCCTCCCCCAGCTGCGACACCCCCATTGCCTCCCAAACAGCTCCACAAGTGGGTGGGTGGGAGGGCTTCCAAGTGCGCGCCCCGCTACCATGTGCTCCGGGCTATCCGCGAGCCCCGTAGCACATGGAGTTTGCGCGCACCTGATTGGCTCTGCACCTCCATATCGCCGCAGAGCCAATCAGTTCAAATTTTCCCCCCAGCGTCTTGACGTCGCGCGCGCTCCCGCTACCGAGCAGGGTCCCGCGCCGGGCCGTGCACCCGGTTACCAGCGGGCCCTGGGACCCTGCCCGTGCCCTGAAATTAACCGGGTAGCCGGACCCGGCTTCCCCTCTCACCTTGGCCCTCCCCCCCCCCTTAGTTCATATATCCTGCACCTCCCCCCTCCCCCCATGTCTCAAATAACTCACAAACACATTCTTGGTGGGACAAAACTGGTCGCAGCTTTATTTAACAACCCATGAAACATTTAACAGGTAAATGCAACTATCTATAAATGTAGCCAACTGGCCCCGCGGGTTGATGGACCGCCAGCCGTGCTACTAGCAAAGCGGCCACACCTCCGCTCCAGCCGTGGTCCCCACCAACGGCCTAGTTCGGCCCCCCCTATCCGACTTTGCCATGTTACTAGCAAAAGTCTTCCAGGGGTTGCCCGGGTCGAGGGCACCCCGCCCCCTCCCCAAGTCACCCAAGGCTCCGGACCCCGGACCTCCGGGATCCCGCCACCGGCACGGGGGATCCTATCTCCCTGTGCCGCCCCCTTAAGTCCCAAGCTGCGACCAGTGTGGCCTACTCCGCACCACTTTCTCCAGCGCTTCCTGCCAGTCATTCAATAACAAATCTGTACCCACTGGAGATAGGTGCACCCCGTCATCTCTGTACAATCCGGAACAGGCCACCTCCACCCAGGGGTGTTGCACCTGCAACCCGCCTTGTTCCCCGACCCATCTCCCGATCTGCCTGTTGATCTTGATCAACCCCCGCGACCAGCGCCGCTGCCCCCAGCACGCAGGCCGCGGGATGATGTCAGACCACAGCAAGACAACCCCTTCAAACATCCGTAGCAAAATGGAAAAGTCTGTTTTGGCAGCCCTAATCAGCTGTTTGCAAGTCCACGAAGAAAGTTCATTCCCACCAAGATGCACCAACAAGATCTCTGGCTGGCCTCTGACGCGCTGGTGGTGGCGAAGCACAGGCAGCAATTGTGTCCACCGCAGACCCCGCTCGCCCAGCCATGACACAGCCACCACAGCCAGATCCAGACGCAAATTCACTCCTCCTGGGCGTAGCGCCGCCCGCTGGCCAGCCCAATAGACGAAGGAGTGCCCCAGGAGCCAGCATCCGAGCCGACGCACAGCCCCATCTGCAACAGAAAGACACAACATTAGTTACCCCCCCCAACCCCCCCCCTTTGACTTTACAAGCGTACATAGCCCTCGAAAGCCCTCGAGCGCCATCTCCCAATGCTCTTTATCGCCGCACCAGACAAGCCCGCTGCTGCTGCACTGGTGGCTGCCCCGATGCGAAAGGAATGCGATGCAAATTGGTACGGGTCCTCACCCAACCGCTGTAAAACTAAACGCAATACCGCCGTCACTTGAAAACGGGACAGCGGGGAAGCATCCCTGTGTACGAACAACCCCTTCCCTCCCGCCGGGCGAAGGGCCAAGTACGCCCGCATGGCCGACAGTGGGCAGGTACTCCCACCCGTCGCCACTAGCACCACCCATGCGCCTCTGCGGTTTTGATCCGTCTTGGACTTAGCCAAGAGAATCCTCATGTTTTTGCCCTCAATCCATACGTGGTGCCGCCGCAGACTATTGCCGCTATCGCATCGACGCGAAGCTTCCGCCAACTCACTGACCCGGAACGCCCCGAAAAAAGCCAAACAAAACACTGCCTTGAATAGCACTGCTTCGTACGCATCTCGCGCCACTCGCCCCAGCTCCTGGCACACTTTCACGAGCAACTCGTGCGTAATTGGCCGTCGGCGATCACGCGGTGCCGGGTGCGACCGTTCCCACCCTTGCAAGAGCCGCCGCGCCAGCAAACCCGCACCTCCGGACTCCCTCCCCACCGCCTTAGCAAAAAACTCAAAACCCGCCAAATGTCCCCGCACCGCCGACCGCGCAGCCCCCTGCTCTTTGGCCCATGCCACATACTGTCCCAGCAACAAAGCAGGGGCCCTCCCCCCTTGCCATCCCCGCTCATATAAAAACCGCTGCACCCTTGCGCAACCACGCTGATAGGCTTCCCAGGTGCTAGACGCCACCGAGCTCTTCAATAGTTGCTTCATCTCTGCAGGCCAACGCTCCACAAGCTCGAGGGGACCACGTGACCCTCCTCGTCCGCCTCCGGCACCAACTTCCGAAAACGCTCCATCTGCAAACGAGAGAGAGCATCAGCAATTTCGTTAATACGCCCTGGGATGTGACGCGCTTTCAAATCAACATTCAACTGCATGCAAGCGAGCACCACCCGCCGCATAAGCGAAGCCACCTGAGCACACCGGGGCGAATAATGATTTACGACATGTACCACCGCCTCGTTGTCGCACCACCATACCACCCTGCGATTAACCAACCTATTCGGCCACAATTCCAACACGACTAATATGGGAAAGAGCTCCAAAAAAGTTATATTGTTCAACAAACCCCCTTCCACCCAGGACTGCGGCCAGCTTTCAGAACACCATGCGCCCCCGAAGTAGATACCCAGGCCAACTCCCCCGGCCGCATCCGTATAAAGCTGCAGGTCGCCACTGGTGACCGCCTCCTCCCGCAGCACCGTCGTGCCATTAAATCCTTCCAAAAAGGCATCCCAAACCCGTAGGTCCTCCCTCATAACCTGAGAGACCCGAATACGATGATGTGGCCGCTGCACTCCGGCCGTCGCCGCCGCCAGGCTCCGACTGAAAACACGCCCCATCGGAATGACTTTACAGGCAAAATTAAGGGACCCTAATAGCACCTGCAGCTCTTGCAATGTCACTTTTTGCGAGGCTATCACGTTGGCCACTAATACCCTGAGTTTTTTCACCTTCTCTTGCGGCAAACGCGCTACCATATGCACCGAATCTAGTTCCACACCCAAAAAAGTAAGCTGCGTGGTAGGTCCCACCGTCTTGCCGTCCGCCAGCGGCACCCCCAGCTCTTCCGCCATTCTTTCGAAACCGTCCAGGAGTGTCTTGCATCCCTCCGCCCCGGCCCTGCCGACAAAAAGGAAATCGTCTAGGTAATGCACCACTTCCGCGCCACCAACCCTCTGCACTAACATCCAATGCAAGAAAGAACTAAACATCTCGAAGTATGCACACGATATCGCGCACCCCCATTGGCAGACTTTTATCGTAGTAATACGCCTCTTCAAACCGAAAACCAAGCAACCTAAAAGCCGACGGATGCACTGGCAATAATCGAAAGGCTGATTCAATGTCAACTTTTGCTAGCAGCGCCCCGCGTCCAGCCGCAGCTACCAACTCCACTGCCTTGTCGAAGGAAGCATACCGCACAGTGCAGAGCTCCCGCGGTATGGAGTCATTAACGGAGGTTCCTATCGGTGACGAGAGGTTATGTATCAACCTGAACTTTCCCGGCTCTTTCTTGGGAATCACCCCTAACGGAGACACTACGAAATTCCAAAAAGGTGGAATGCGGAACGGCCCCGCAATCCGTCCTACACTCAACTCCGCTGTAATTTTTTCCCGCGCCACCGCCGCCCAGCGCCGAACACTCACTGCATTCCGCCCCACCCCTGTGACCACCTCCCCCCTTATGGGAATAAGGAAACCAAACTTAAAACCTAAATGCAACGTCAAACCGTCTCTTTTCTTCGGATACCCCAGAAGCCAACTACTTAGCACCTGCCTCCGAATCGGGGAGGGCGCTAAGGCGCTATGAGACACCTCACTTGGCTCCAGGAAGCGGCGCGGGGGCCGCCCCTTTTTTAAGGCATTTTGTCGCGGGATGGGCACTTCCACACCACGAACAGGCATGCCGGAACTTACAATCCGGGAACGGACAGGTGGTTCGATTATATCTCCAACAAAGGTCAGTCCCGGCCCCGAGGCCCGGTTTGGACAGTCCCCCTGAGGATGCCCCACGAAAGGAACGGTTTGCTCCCCCAGTATAACCCGGCCCTGTCCTAACACCACCAGCTCCCCCCATACCCGTCTTGACAGACATCTGTGTCAACCACAGATTAATGTCCTGCGTCCCCCACGTTAGCGATTTGCTTTCTTCCATCTTGTCCCTAAACTTCTCGTCGTAGTTCAACCACGACCACCCCTCATGCGCTTGGGACGCCTCCAAGATAGCATCAGCATAGGACAGCAAGCTGCCGTACTGCTCCGGAAACTGATGCCCCCAGACACTTGCCAATCGCAAGAACGAGCGGATCCAGTTGACCACGTTGCGCGATACGGCACGTACTCGGCCTGCCTTCTCGTCTTCCTTACGCTTCTTCTTGCTATCCCCGGAACGCTTTCGGCCGTCAAGCAAACGGAAAATGTCGATGTACTTGCGTTTGAGAATTTTTCGACGCAACTTCCTCGGCACACCCTCCCACAGCTCCGCGACCGCCGCCAAAGACGCCGAGCCAACGCCCCCCATCCCGACGCTCCCTCCATCACCCGAGACAACCATATTCTGCGCTCCACCTGACGACGAATCGGAACCCTCCGACGAAGAAGAGGACGAGGAGTTGGAGCTATGCCCCCGCCGACAAACGTGTTTCCTCTTCCTCCGCGCCTTTTCCGGACGCCCCCCGCGCGACCCCCCCCTCTCATCGACTCCCCGCACAGAAGACTCACCTGCAGCTCCTCCCGACATAGCGCCCTCCGGAGCCACCCGAAGGCCCCCACTAGGGTCCATCACCTGCTGCTGCGCACGTGCATCTCGCTCCTGCACCATTGCCATCGTGTTCACCTCCGTTGCACCGGCGCCGGCTGCTCCATCCATCGCTCGCTCCGATTCACTGGGACGCTGCGCGCCACAAGGCGCTACGGGAAAGGATACCTGTGGAGATAACAAAGGGGGACACAAAGGGGAGAAAAACGCCGGCCACGCCGACTGCCATGCCCCCATCGAGTCCCCACCCGATGAGCCTTGCCCCCCGGCTTGCCACCTATCCCAGGCCGCCTGTTGCCCGGGAGGACTGGTAGTCCCCTGCGAGGGGGGGTACCCCCCAAACCATCCTCCTCCCCTGCCCCCACCCCAAGCTGGGCTGTTCCCCATACTATTCCATTCCCATGGCGCCATTCTACCCCCTGCACCCCTGCCCTGGGGAGTCCCACTATCAGGACCTCCTGCTCCCTCACCGCACCCCTCTGGAGCGCTACCCGGATCACCCCCCACCGGGGCCGGTTCAGGCAACAGCCTGCCAGCTCTGCCTACCCCCCTTGTTACCTTCGCTCTCCGGGGCCTAGCTGCACGCCCCCTTTCAGCACCTCTCCCCACCCTAGGAGCTGTGCTAGCATCCATCCCCTTGCCCCTGGCCACCCCGGAGGCATACCCCTCTCCCCCACCTCCCTGCTGCAGTCTCCCCATGCTACCCGCTCCTTTCTGGCCAGTTTTTCCCCTCGAAGCTGCCGACCTCTCAGACGCCCTAACCCCTTTTAGCCGCCTAGGACCCATTGCCCCCGCCTGGAATACCCTCTTTCGCCCCCCCCACAAGTCAATCAGGCCGCCGAATGCACCGATTTCCCCCCCCCCTCTGTTAGTGCTCACGATCCTCCGCCGCGTCCAGCACCCGACGGCTCAGCTGCACGCACTCCTCCGTGCCGGTCCCTCGATCGTGCTGCTCAGAAGCCTCCTCGAACCGGGCCGGATGGGATCGCCAACACACCGCTTCGCCACGCGGTGAGTAGCCACGTGCCGGTGCACCCGCGGGCCGTGGAATCCGGGCCTAAGGGGACCGAGAATGCTGCAGCAGCTCCTTCCAAGTGCGCGCCCCGCTACCATGTGCTCCGGGCTATCCGCGAGCCCCGTAGCACATGGAGTTTGCGCGCACCTGATTGGCTCTGCACCTCCATATCGCCGCAGAGCCAATCAGTTCAAATTTTCCCCCCAGCGTCTTGACGTCGCGCGCGCTCCCGCTACCGAGCAGGGTCCCGCGCCGGGCCGTGCACCCGGTTACCAGCGGGCCCTGGGACCCTGCCCGTGCCCTGAAATGTGTGGTGAACTTCAGTTCTGTGTGACTCTAGGAGAGTAGCTAGAGAAATCCTAATACTCCTTAACGATATATCTGTCCTGGTCCATGATAACAGGTCTAGAGCAGAGAAACCTAGCCAGAAGGGTATAGTCCAGGTAGGAAAGGTAAAAACACTCAGTTGAAGAGGAAGGAGAAGGCGCCGAGTGGAGAAGAGGGAAACTTCCATGATTCTTGCTAATGGAGGCTGCAGGAAGGAGAAAACACTGCCAAGAAATGCTGAAAAACCCTGGAAATGGAGATGGTCTTTAATGTAGAACAGGCCTTTTGTATTTTACCTGCTTAGCATTGCTGGGGAAGCTCTGGGATGCAAAAGTTGCCAATCTGCTAGCGCATATACACACGGGATTTACAAAGCTGCTAGCCTGCAGGACTGAGAGACCAGAGTTTGCTCAACTATGGCTGCCAATCTAAATAGGAAATTAGGATGAATGTTCTGAGCCAGAATATTTTCTAGCAATTGCTAAGCGATATGCAAAGTTTGCCAGCCAGTACAGGGATTCACGCTGGGGTTAGAATTGAACCACTATTAAAGTAAGTGAATGTTTGTTCTTTGTTCACAAGTGTCATACTTGTAAAAAGCAGGGCAAAATCTATTGGCTAAAAGGGAATCCAGCCAGTTATACTGAATAATTAAAGGGAGTGTTTGCCTGCTGAAGCATGGTGAATATCTACTACTACTATTACTGAGCACTTGTATAACGCTACAAGACATATGCAGGGCTGCACAGACACAAGTAAGAGACAGTCCCTGCTCATCAGAGCTTACAATTTAGTCAAAAGAGACAACACAGTCAAGACAGACAACACAGTAGCTGTAGAAACAGGATACGTCTAGGGGGAATGGTAAGGAAACCCAAAGGAGATCAGGTGAGTCAGGTTCCGTAAGCAGCAGCAAAGAGGTGAGTTTTCAGCCTGGATTTGAAAAGGGCCAGAGAAGAAGCCTGATGTACAGACTCAGTTAGTTTGTTCCAGGCCCAGATAGAAGCGATTTGCCAGAAGAGCAGAGTTCCCGAGGCGGGTGTAGGGAGAGATAAGAGAGGAAAAGTAGTGAGGAGCTGCAGAGTGAATACAATTATAGGTCAGCAGGAGAAGTTTGAACTGGATGCAGAAACGGATAAGGAGCCAATTAAGTGACTTAAGAAGAGGGGTAATACGAGCTTGACGAGGCTAGCAGAAGATTAGTAGAGAGCAGAGCAGATCAAAAGCTATTGGCTGGAAGGGAGTCTAGACCAGGTATCCTAAATTAACAAGAGAAATCAGAGCAATGTAAACACATAATCCATATAGGTAAAACATAATCACATAAACAGAACCAAATAAAATATATAAAACATAAGTTTAATCATAACATCAAATTTAAAAAAGTTTTTCCTTGACTTTTGGAAAGACAAATAATTGTATATCAGTCTCATTGCAATAAGGAAAAAAAATCATATAAGGAAAAACTAGGCATTTGTGTGTGTGTTGGGGGGGGGGGGTGGTGTCATGCGATGCATAAGAGCAAGCACATGTCCTGCAAAACAGTTCTGAGAGAAATTTTTCCTAACCTGCTAAAAAATAACCATTAAATCTACCACCCACTGTGCAGAAAGTGACAGAAAGTGTTCGTAGAGCAGAACTATTGACTTCAGATTTTTGTGGCAAAGATACACCGAGCAAACTCCAGAGAGCTGGGAAGGAAAAGGTGCATCCATTCGATGGCAAAATGGTAGTGGAAAACCTGGCTCCAGTATTTACTTTGGATGAGGCTGTAGTACAGGAGGGCTTAGAGATGTCATAAGTAGCCTGATGAGGCATTTTATACACTCTTCTATGTCTAAAATGTGAGTCTGGATTTTTTCTTTAGGTCACTAGTTAAGACTTTAAAAAGGACTACTTTTTTGGAAGCAGCAGTCTATGTAGTGTAACCGGTGGCAGACCTGCATTTTTGGGTCCCTCAAGCTTGAACTGTTATGGGGGCTCCTTTACAACCAGCAATGAGGTCTGGGTAACCACTGTTATCTTCGTCAATGTGGTTGTTCCACGGCAGATCACCACAAATGTTTTAAAAATGTAACCACTACATCTCAGTATGTTTTTTTTTTGTTTATGGCTAGCCTACATGATACTTTATTAACCTTTTGATTTTTATTTTAACTATTATTTTGTATTGAATTGCACTATATTATTAATATTATTATTTTAAAAAAACCCTTCTCATGCAGTAGACCTAAAATTTTTAAGCAATGTGGACTAAAATCGCTACTGGGGCCCCTCTGGGATTAGGGGCCCTGAAGCTAAATCTTTATTAGTTTCACAGTAGACCACCCCTGAGATTAACATGTATATTTGGTGAAACATTGTACTGCAGAAAGCATATTCCTGTAAAAATATTTATTTGCCTATTGGATCTAACACTTTTGGATTTTTTTCCCGGTGGTCTATTGAAGAAATCTCTTGGGGGATTTTTTGGCTTTCTCATGGCAACATCTATAGGCTAGTTATGGTTTATTAAGCCCAGTAGCAGGCTAAACCATGTATTTCATGTCTATTTGTTTTGAGACTCGTGAGACCAAGATTGGATTCTGTAGACCCAAAAGAATCCATTATTGGGGACAGATGCTCCTTCCATTTTCAGTTCCGTTCCCTGCTGGATTGAGCAGGGTATCTGCTTTGTTAATTTCATCAGAAATTTGGGACTAGCAATACTTAGGATAAGAATCATATTAATCTGATTCTTTCCAGTGAAAAGAGTCATTTGGAGTCAGTCTAGAAAACAGAACAGGTTTCAATGCAATGCATTTTCACGTTAAACCGGTGAATATATAGACACAGTGAAAACACTGCTATAAAAAGCAGTGCCATTAAATAACCATGCATTTACATAAAAGTTACACTTTTATAGCAGATGGATCATTGGGGTATTATAAATCCACTCTGTTGCAGAACTTTATAGCCCATTGGCATGTGGTTATACCGCAGTAATCGCGAGCATCATATTCCTACTTTCAATTGTTTGCATTCATAAAAACAAATGAATTAAAGAATGAATAAATACATTCATTCTTGAGCTGCTACTTAGAAGCTTCAAAATATTTCATAGCAGAATAGAGTGTCTTAAATTCTAATGTCATTCTCCCCCCTCCACCAAACATTTTAAAATGTTTGCTACGCTGCTTTCCTTTCCTCTCCTCTTATCTATCCTTTGAAGATTTCAGGCCCAGCAGTCGTCAACTCCTGCTTCCAGGCTCAGGGTTGTTTGTTTGTTTTTTTTGTGGTCAATTCAAATTGCTTTTCTTATGCCGTGTTTATTGTTTACATGTATCTTGAGAATCTCAACTAAAAAAAAAAAAAAAGAGGAAACCTTTTTCAGTTTTCACATTCAGAGCAAAACGCCTGTAAGGGAATCGGTTGTACTATCAGATGATAGAGTGGTAATGGGGCACTAAGGCTGAACAAGGCCATAGTAGAGAAATTAACTTAATCTTGCTTTGGTCTTTACTTAAAATGATGTAGAGAAGATTACCAAGCCATAAATTATTTTTAAAGGCAACAAATTGAAGTAATTGATGTAGATCTTAGTGAATCTGGAAGATATAAAAGGACAATTTGACAAACTAAAGAGTACCAAATCACCTGGAATGGATGGTACATATCCAAGTCTGTTAAAGAACTAAAAAATGAAATTTCAGACCTCCTATTATTAATTTTGAATTACTGTACCTACTGTTTCAGTGCACGGTAACATTATCACAGACCCGTGCTAACTGCTGAGTGTGCTCTTTAGTGCATGGTAAACATTAGCACAGTTTAGTAAATATGCCCCAGTTTCCACATTTAAAATATCCTCTGTAGGAAGAAGAATCTACATGGCCATGACAGACAATTGATAATTCTTCTTGGGTTTCTTTGTTTTGCATAGGATGGAATATGTCTGCTTCTTTGGTGATGCTACCTTATTGTTGCAATGTAAACAGTTTGAAGTTACAATGTAAACTGCTTTGATTGAAGGATAAGGTGGTATAGAAAATCTGTTTCATTAAATTTTTATTTTATTTAAGGGTCCATGTTCACGGAGCCTTTTCTAAAATAATAGTATAAATTAGCTATTTAATAGGGATGTCTAGTGTGAATGTGGAATGCCCAGAGCAGAAAGTCAAAAAACATAGAGGATCTCTAAAGGAGAAAAAGGAGACTGTTGTAGTAGTTGATATGGAAGGGCAGACTAGATAGGCCATGTGGTCTTTTTCTGTCATCATGTTTCTATGTTTCTATTATATATGACTATTTTACTCTTCAAAGCAGCCACTTTGGATCTCTAGGAAACTAACTTACCCACCAAAACTTCACATTATGTGGATAGATTTTTGCATTTGCAAAAAGAATATCCCATATGATAAAAATAAAGGGCACAACAATGGGAGTACTCCTACCTCATAAAGGTCTGTAGAGCTATCTTCTGGAGGCTTTCTCTGATCAGCGGTGTCTGGGGCCTTACCAGAGTGCATTTACTGCAACTCCTGATCCTGAAATGGCCACTGTCTGGGATGTTCCATAGCACTACCTACTCCTCCTGCCACAGGTCACTTCACGTTGTCACCTTCCACCACTAGAAAGGAGCCAGGGGATGATACTAACGGCTGCATAAGGGTGGTCTGCTCCTCAAGAGACAAGCTTACAACCCTGGAGAAAGGAACAATTATCTCCACTGGATCACACATCCAAATTGAAAGCTCTACCAAGTTTGCAGGTCCAGGTCCTCATATCAGAAAGGTATTGATGCACTTGAAAGACCACACAGAAAATGAACTTTGACCAGGCTCTGCTGAGAAGACTCAGACCTTGCCCTCTGTAGGGCCTACACCTTCTCCATAAAGAAGTATTTATATGATTACTCCTGACCCCTATTTGCTTTCATCCCAAGACAGGTTTGCGAAGCGCTGCTGTAGACCATTTTTCAGATTGAGAGAAATCTCTTCTTAAGTTTCCCACATCTTCCATTGTGTCTATTCTGTTGCAGATTTTGGTATCATTCACAAAGAGGGAAACCTTGTCCAACAGCCTTTCAGTAGAACTGCATTTTACAAAAGGGTTAAAAAGACTGGACCAAAGCATTATCCCTGTGACATACCATTAGAAACTCCTCTATCCTCAAAGTGAACTTCATTTACTCTTATATATCCTTTGTCACCTCCCACTCAACATGTTTCTGACTGACCATACTTAATTTGTTTATGAATTAGCTAGGCAAAACTGTGTCGAAAGCCATTAAGAAATCTAAATACACTGCATCTAATTCTCTCCCTTGATTCACCTCTCTGGTGCCCCAGTCAAAGAAATTGATCAGATTTGTCTGACAAGACCTGCCTCTAGAAAAAATATGCTACTTTGGATCCTGTAAACTACTGGATTCCAGGAATTGCACTGTCCTCTCTTTTAGCAATGTCTTTAGCATTTTCACTACCAAGATCAGACTAACAGGTCTGTAGTTTCCAGATTCTTTCTTTTTTTCACTTTTGTGGAGAGAAACCACATCCACCTATTTCCAGTTCTCTGTGACCACTTCTAACTCTAAAGTACTGAAGCAGTCAGACAACAGAGCTGCCTGAACTTCCATAAATTCCTTCAATACATTTGGACATATTCCATCCAGCTCCATCATTTTGTTTGTTTTAGTTTAGCTAGTTTCTCACAGTGTTCTGAAAATTGAATTCTGCCTCACTTTTATTCCTGTTTGTATATTTTAGTTTTTCCTTCTATTTTGAGTCTTATAATGCCACTTTTACACTTCTTCCTGTCACTAATATATCTAAAAAAAAGTCATGTCTTCCAATTTTACTGTATTGGCTATATTCTTCCATTTGCATCTTTGTTTTCCTGACTGCTTTACCAGATTCTCTTAGCTTTACGAGATATTGTTGCTTGCTATCCTCTCTCTGCAATCCCTTGTAATTATAACCATTTTTTCTTTACTTTTTTGACTGTTTTGAAAACCATTGGGGTTCCTTTTACTAAAGGGAGCTAGGGTGTTGCACCGAACATGCTAAAAACATTGAAACTATGACACATTTGGTGCAACACCATTGCATTAACTGTCGAGGGCATGGCACACATTTCCTCAGCAGTTATTGCACAGCCCTGTCCCTCAGCGCATGCCGCATTAGCATGGGTGCACTTAACTCTTCCTATTGAGGTGGCATTATGTGATCCCATTCTAATACAATTAGCACGTGGTGTGAACAGAGTGCTAACTACCCTACATGGAGCACACCGCACCACTCTCCACTCCTACCTTGACCACTCATGACCCTATCACGAGTTAGACAGTTAGCATAGGAATCATCATATGCTGTCATGGCCCTGCACTAGCTGCCAATGCATGTCCCATCGCACATTCAGGTGTACCAGAACATACATGTCCATCAATAAAAGATCCCCAGTGTGACTTCTTTTACCTCTTACTTGTATTTACTTTCCTAACAAAATTGTTTTGTTGCCCTCAAAATATCTCCTTTAAGTTTTACATATTGTTTTTCTACTTCCACTAAGTGGTCCCATCCAGCTAACAGCTTTTTGAGGTTCTCCCCTATTTTGACAAAGTTAGTTTCATAAGTGAACTATCTTCACCTGTATTCTAACACGGAACACGCCATCCAATGATCACTGGAATGTAGATGATCACTCAGAAACATTCTATCGTCAGGTCCATTATTGCCCCCTCCCATGTGGGTTTCATTACCATTTGCCAGAATCATTCTCTCTGCAGAGAAACCAGAATCTCCCTATGTCTTACAGTAGATGATATTGCAGCCAGGATGCCCCAGTCAACATCCGGGAATTTAAAGTTATCCACTAATAGCAATTTCTCTTGCATAGCAATACTGTGAAAGTCTTCAATTAATTATATCTTCTACCTGTGAAGTAGATCTGTATATTAAACTATAATTTGAAATTCCATTCTCTCTTTCAAAATTAACCCAGGCTGCCTCTTCTTTACCTTGTAAGTCCTGCAATTGTATTGCTTAAGAATATGAAAACATAAGAATTTTAAGAGTGATGGTTCATCAATCCCAGTATCCTGTTTTCTTTTTTAAAATGCGTTATTTATAAATTTTAACAATAATAAATCAAGCATTACATTTGTATGGTATCAGAGATAATACAGTATATCTGCCTCCCCCTTAAAAAATAATACAAAGGTAAATAATTACACATTCCTCACTAAAAAGTGAACAAAGAAATCCAAAGACAAAGGAAATACATTCCAATCATAATAGAAACATTGGATCGAAGCTAACTGGTTGTAGTGCAGCTTGATAACTGAAGGCACAGCTTAGGCTATTGATTCTACTAACAGGAAAGACTCTTATGGAACAATTTTGCCACTGATAAAAAGAAGTTCATTGAGGGGAATCAAAGAAAAAATACTTCACATTCCTATATTTAACAATGCACTTACAAGGGAACCTAAGAAAAAAAAGAACACCAATCTGTAACACTCTGGGATGCAGTAACAGAGACTGCTTTCATCGCTTTTGCATTGATCTAGCAACATTAGGAAAGGCAACTTCAAACTGCAAAACAGCTTCTGCCTATGATAGAAAAATAGTCTCAATATCAGATCTTAATCCGTCTCAAACATAAAGGCAACAAATAAGGTGTCAATGAAACCATTTCTGTAGAGGACTAAAGAAACATTGTCAAGTCCAGACTATCAAAAGAAATATTAGACACATCCATATGTTCCCCAGGTGGACCCTACTGCTTCACTGGAATATAAAAGATTCGGGCAATAGGTGGTAAATGTACAGGAGACAAGTTCAAATTTTCAACTATACATCTTTTCAAAATCTCACTAGCTTAAATCAATTCAGACTTTGGAAAGTTAAGAATCTCAAGTTCTTTCTTTCCACAATATTTTCCAAATTTTCCACCTTCTTATGTAACAATATGTTTACATCAACTAATAATATCTCTTCTTGCAAAAACGTTTTAGTCTTAGGTTCAACACACATCCAAATGAACCTTATATGCCATAACGACACAACTTGTGTGTTCAGGTTAACAGACAATTCAGACGTGGTCAAAATGTTGTTTGAATTGTCTTGAAAGGGACTTTAAAAGCCTATCAATCACCTTCCATATTGATTCTAAGATAAATACTGCTGGTTTCTCCAGTGAGAGGGTCAAAGGAGCCACAGGCTCTGTGCCCTCTATACCCCTTCCAATGCTATCTGGAGTCTTACCGCTAGGAAACATGGGATGTACAGCCACAAGGCTAAGGTGTCTATCTACAATGCTGAGACTCCAGAAGGAGATGGAAATTCAGGTGCAACAAAGCATTTTGTCCTAGATCATCCTTGGAACCCTTTTTTAAAATTGGGGTTATGTTGGCCACCATCAATCTTCTGGTACCATAGATGATATTAATGATAAGTTGAAAAGTACTAATAGCAATTCTGTAAATTCATCTTTACATTTTTTTAGTACTCTTGGCTATATACCATCTAGTTCAGGTGATTTGCTACTCTTTAGTTTGTCAGTTTGTTCTGCTACATCTTCCAGTTTCACCGAGATATGATTTAGTTCTAACTCATCACCTTCAAATATATTTTCTGGCATGGATAGCTTCCTCACATCTTCCTCCGTAAAGTCCAAAGCAAAGAATGTATTTAGAATCTCAGCAATGGCCTTATTCTTCCTGAGTGTCCCCTTTACCTAATTGTCCTACTGATTCCCTTACAGACTTCATGCTTTGACTGTACCTGAAACAGTTTGTGTGAATGTTTGTCTCTGACAAGCTTCTTTGTAATTATCTTTTTTACCTTCCTTATTAATTCTTTGCATTTAACTTGCTAGTGCTTATGCAGTTTCCTGTTTTCATCATCTTGTTCCATTTTTCCATTTTTTAAAAAAAAACATGTTTGGTATTTATATATTGAATGTAGTATATGCGAGAAATGCTTGATAAGGGATACTTTTCACATTGGGCATCATTTATTTGGAGCAATATGCATCTAACTAGCAAAAGAAAGATGGTACTTTCACCTTATACAATTCAATAAAAATCCAAAAACTAAAATATGAAAACAATATACAGTGTATATATATATATCATAATAACAACATTACAAAAATATTGCAGATGCTTCAGAAAAGGGATCCTATGTCATTATTAATTAGTATATTTTTATTGAGCATATTTTTGCCATAATGGAGGTGATTTTATAATGGGTCACCTATGTGTGTAAGTCACTTACCTGCCTATTTTTTAGCCTATTTTATAAAGACATCTATGGGTCCTGTTTACTAAACTGCCATAAGGTTTTGTACTTACTACATCTTCACTTCAAAAGTTAAAGTATAGCACATGCAAAGTTTGTGCAGTAAATGCAGGGGGATTGGCCAGCCTCTGTCCTGCATTAGCACAAAGGGGCAGACACTTAGTGCCAAATTCTGTTTTGGATGTGCCGGCCCACTATGTGCCTGGTTGGAACCGGTCACACAGAGTGAGCCGGGATTCTGATCCCATGGGGCTAGACATGCCCCACGGGATCAGAATTGTGTCCAGGTCCATACGTGCAGGCCGGGACCCTGATTCTGGATCTTCCCCAGCTAACTCAGTCAGGACTCCTGAATGGAGCCATGGCACCCTGGCGTCCGGTTCCCATGGTACTGCGACTTCATTCAGGAGCCATAATCTCCGGCCTCCGGAACAAAATCTTCATTCCCTGCAACCCAACCCCTCATCTGGCCTCCCAAGGCCAGGATTGGGCTGCAGGGAATCCCCTCTACCCCCCTCCTACCTCCTCCGATGACAGACCCGCTGTGCCCCGCCGACTAGGGGGTCTTATTCTATTTCAGAGGTGGAATAGTGTCCCCCTTCAGTCTGCCAGCCCTGGATGTACAGGGCTGACATTGGAATTGGCCCTGTATGTCCAGGGCCACCAATTGCCCACTGCTCACCCTATCTCTGCCCCTGCAATCCCCCTTTTTTGCCCCTGTCTAACCTCCTCATACAATGTGTGGGGAAGTTATTCGGGGTTGGTGGAGGGACTGCATAGCGGGGATGTATGTCCCAATGGGACGTCCATCTCTGCTATTCGCACCTCAGAATGATCCTGTTACTGCACAAACACACATTACATGTCCCGATACTACCTCTAGGGGTTACCACTACCATTTTGTTAACCAGCAGCAATCAACACAGGAGTAGAGGGAAGCAACTCCTGCCTTTTTCATTCAGACCACAAGTGAGCTTCCCCCTGATAAATTCCCGGGGCAGGGGCCAAGGGGTGAGGAAAGTGTCAGGCTTCGGTATTTCTCTTTGGATGAGAAATACCTCAGGCTTATCTTGGGGAGGGGCTTCCTAATCAGCCCATAGGGGGAACTTGAAAGGGTCTATTTGGGATACAGGGACTGGCTGTTGTGGTGGGTAGATGCTGACAAGGAAGCACAAATATGGGAGGGGGATTATGTATAGCCTGGAAGGCATTGGGGGTTATGAATGGGGGGATCAGATTGATTGTTAGGCTAAAGTAGGTAGTATTTACTGAGAGGGATTTCAAGGTGCAACAATTGTTTATCTTGAATTGGGCAGCAGCTATGCTACCAGACTGTCGGAGGTGATGTTAAGTGCAGCTACTGCTATCGGCAGTCATGTCAGCTAGTGCACAGTAATGTCCTGCAAATTAGCTGTCACTGGTGGCTAAATCAAATCTCTTTTCAGTCTGGAGGGGCAATAAACTAGGGGAGATTAAGGAGGATAATCTCTTTAGACCCTCCTGCAAAGGGCTGGCCAAAATGTACCTTTTTTAAAAATCTACACGTGCTGGCAGCAGGTGTAAATTCCAATGTGGAGATCTTTAGGTTAAAATGTAAATTTTCTATGTGAACTTGGGAAATGCCTGGGTAGATTTTTGTTTCATTAAAGCAACATACAGACAGTGCCCCTAGAAAACTTTCATATACTAAGGTCATCCATAAATAAACTAGACCCTTTCTAAATGGCCATGTACAAGTGAATATTAGATATGCATATGCCTAATTATGCATATGTATATTATGAATCCCTCACTTGGTTTGCAACTTGTCATGCTGTGAGGGCTTGTGTGCATCAGTGATGTTGAGGGCTAAGCTATCCGTAGTTTAACTACTGGCAGGGTCTCCCAAGATGGACAGGTCTCAGCTGAGGTGCCAGACCAAGACAAACCACCCATCTGGGCAGCAGCAGAATGGGACTGCTTTGGTAGCAGAGGATCACGTTTCTAAGACTATGGCAAAAACACTAAACTTAAACTGCGTGGAAGAAAGTTCTGGCAATCTACTTCCATATCTTGCCATGAAAACCCAATGGATAGCCACAACAAAACAAATTGCATTATAGTGCTGGAAGATGAGACCCCCCCCCCCCCCAGGTCGGAAGGCACTCAAGCTGCCTGACTGAATACCGAACAAATATTCAGAGGGTTGCTATGAGTCGACTCCAACTCAACAACAACAACAACAACAACATATTATGAATAAATCTTCTAGAATAAATATCTATGTGTGTACACTCCTGGGTAATTTTATTAAAGTCATTTTATATGCATAAAAAGGCCTTTACATGCAGAAATCCATTATAAAATTACCTCCCACGGGTGCATGCAAACACCCTCAATGTCCAAAATGTAAGAACATAAGATTTGCCAGAGTAGGTGAGACCAAAGGTCCATCAAGTCCACTGTTCTCTTCAAATAACGGCCAATCCAGGTCCCTCAGACAAGTTCCCTCAGACATGTCTTCTCTAAGCTAAAGAATCCTAACCTTTTAAGTCTTTTATCATAGGGATATCCTTCCATCTTCTCTGTCATTTTGGTCACCCTTCTCTTCACTTTTTCTAATTCCACTGTATATTTTTTCAAAGATGAGTCAACCAGAATAGCACACAGTATTCAAGGTGTGGTCACACCATGAAGTGATACGAAAGCATTATGACATCTTTTGTTTTATTCTCCATTCCTTTTGTTATAATTCCTAGTACTCTATCAGCTTTCTGGTCACCGTATCTTAAAAAGATATAGCATTATTAGAAAAGGTACAGAGAAGAGCCACCACTAAAATGGTAAAGGGGATGGAAGAATACCCCTTTGAAGAGAGGCTAAAGAGGTTGGGGCTCTTTAACCTGGAATAGAGATGGGTAGGGGGAGATATGATAGAGGTCTATAAATTAATGAATGGAGTGGAATAGGTAAACATAGATCGATTGTTTATGCCATCAAAATATAAAAAGACTAGGGGACATGCAATGAAGCTATAGGGCAATCTATTTAAGACTAATAAGAGAAAATATTTTTTTTCCTCAATGTGAAATCAAACTCTAGAATTAGTTACCAGAGAATGTAGTAAAAGCGGTTAGTGTAGCCAGGTTTAAAAAAGGTTTGGACAAGTTCCTGAAGGAAAGGTTCATAAACCATTATTAAAGGGGACCCGGGATATCAACTGCTTGCCCCAACACAAGCATTGTGGAACCTGTGTCTTTTGGGGAAACTGTTAGATACTTGTGACCTAGATTGGCCACTGTTGGAAACAGGATACTGGGCTTGATGGACCTTGATCTGACCCAGTATGGCATATCTTACTGCACACCATCCCTCACTGCACTCCTCATCATCACCCCCAACAACAGGCCGAGAAGGTCAGCAGCTGCCAACACGCTAACTATACCACTTGAATCTACAAAATGCACTCAAACAACCAGGAATAGGTCCTTTGCATTTTATGCCCCGAGATGCTGGAATAACCTCCCACTACATATCCGAGCAATCAGAGACCTCTCGCAATTCAGAAAAGCCCTTAAGCATCATCTATTCCTCCTTCACTTCGCCCACCCTAACCTAACACAACCACCTCCCACTACTCATCTCATACACCCAAACCTTGCCACTCCCACAACCTGACTTATGATGAAGCACACAACAGTTCCGCCCATTAGGTATATTCACAACGCTTATAAACTAATGACTAATGACTAATGCATTCTGAATTCCAGCTTGTAAGATAATTTCTAAATAGGCCCACAATAACCATTGTTATTGTCTTGTATATAGTTTTACCCTAGTTTTCAGTCCCAACTTACCTATCCTGTTACAATGTAAGCATAAGATCACTTGTTCTGATGCAAACGTTTTTGTTATTTGTAAACTGCACTGATACTGAAAAGCGCGGTATATAAGAGCCTGTAAATAAATAAATAAATAAATAAAATCTTATGTTTCTCAGCTGCTGCTGCACATCGAACAACAGATTTGAATGTATTATTCATGATGACGTCTAGATCCTTTTCCTAGGTGGTAACTCCTAATGTGGAACCTTTAATCATGTAGCTATGATTTGGGCTGTTCTTCCCCAAGTGCATAAGTTTGCTCTTGTCCATATTAAATTTAGTCTGCCATTTGGATGCCCAGTCTTCCAATTTTCAGGTGTTCTTGCAATTTTTTATAATCCTCTTGTGACTTAATGACTTTGAATCATTTTGTGTCATCTGAAAATCTCATCACCTCACTCGTTTCTCTTTCTAAGTCCTTTATAAATATGTAGGGATGCTTTTACTATTGGCAAACTCCTACACAATCGGGACCCAGCTGACCTGATGACCATAGGCAAAAGCAGCCCTGATCACAGGCAGACAACTTGCATCTGGGCCATGAACTTGGCCATGCCCTTCTCTTCTGCAGCTGAAGTTTGCATAGTGCCCCATGGTTAGTGGTCTTCATTATAAAGCATATAAGGACAGACTTAAGGATCTTAATATGTACACCTTGGAGGAAAGATGGAATAGAGGTGATATGATTGAGATGTTTAAATAGCTCCATGGCATAAATGCACAGGAGGAGAGCTTCTTTTGATTGAAAGAAAGCTCTGCTATGAGGGGACATGGGATGAGGGTGAAAGGGGATAGATTGAGGAGTGATATGCGGAAATATTTCTTTACAGAAAGAGTGGTGGATCCATGAAATAGTCTCCTAGTGGAGGTGGTAAAGATGAGGACAGTATCTGAATTCAAAGAAGCATGGGACAAACACAGAGGATCGCTAAAGGAAAAAAGGGGACTGTTGTAGTGGTTAATATGGAAGGACAGACTAGATAGGCCATGAGGTCTTTTTCTGTCATTGTGTTTCTATGAACCGGACTTACAGAGGGCATCATGATTCTGATCCCGTGGGGCACTGTGGCTCCATTGGAAAGTCATGATCCCAGCCACTGGCTCCTGCACTGCATTCCCCCCGGTCCAACCTCCGATCCGGTCTCCCAAAGCCAGGGTCGGGCTGCGGGGAATGCTCACTGCCCCCTCCTGCCATTTTCTGGCCCCGGGCCCACCAACCCCTGACAACTGGGGAAGTTATTCCACCTTAGAGGTGGAATAACTTCCCCATGCAGGTCGCCAGCCCCAGACGTGCAGGCATGACATTATAATCAGCCCTGTATGTCCAGGGCCGATGATTGCCCACCACCCATCCTAACTCAGCCCCCTTCCCCGCCCCCATCTATTTTCCCCATACAGCCAGCGGGGAAGTTACCTGCTGGCGGGAAGGGGCATGAATAGCAGGGATGGACATCCCATTGGGACGTCCATACCCACTATTCATGGCTCGGAATGACCTCATTTCTGTATTAACCATTTAGTCGTACACTCTATTTTTATCTTTTAACCAATTCCCAATCCACTGTAGGGGACTTTTTAATTTCCTCAACTAACTGACTTCATCAGGTGTTAGAAGCGAAGGGTATTGGTGGGTGGTGACTCTTTTCAGAGGGGTACTGAGGCAACCATCTGCCGACCAGCCTTGATGTCTAGAGAGATGTGTGGTCTGCCAGGTGCCAAAATCCGAGATAGTACGGAGAGCTTGCCAAGACTCATCAAGCCTACTGACTATTATCTGATGTTACTCATCCATGTTGAAACAAACGATACTGCTAGGTATCCCTCTGAATGTATCTAAAGTGGCTGCATGGCTCTGGGACAGATGGTGAAACAGATAGGTGCACAGGTGGTGTTCTCTTCAGTCCTCCCTGTTGAGGGTAAAGGCTGAAGCAGAGAAGCTTGTATTCTGGAGATGAATGCATGGCTGCATGTGTGGTGTCATTGAGAGCGTTTTGGTTTACTGGACCATAAGATGATTTGCCAAGGTCTATACTTTATTCAGAAAGGACAGGGTAGGAAGAAGGGAAGGAGGAGTTTCACTGTATTTAAAAAATAATATTAAAGCTATAGAATTACAGGGCTTGAAAGGGAGTGAAGAGGCACTGTGTCTTAAACTAGAAAGAGGGAAAGGGAAATTTATTTACATTTGAATGATAAACAGATCCCCCTCACAGGGAGAAGAAATGGACAGGGATTTAATAGAAGACATACACTCTATTGCCATTAAAGAAGAAGTGCTACTGATAGGTGATTTGAATATGCTGGACATTGATTGCCACATCCCTGCTGTGCTGTCATCTAGAAGTAAGGAGATTCTGAATTTTCTACAAGGAGAACTATTCCAGCAATTAGTAACAGAGACCACACATGAAGGGGCCATACTAGACTTGGTGCTCAACAATGGGGAAAGTGTTTCTGATTTTGTAGTGGGAAATCATCTTGCATCCAGTGATCACCGGATGGTGTCATTCAGTATTAGGACTAGGGCTGATAAAAAATCCATTCAAAAGCAAGGATCTTAGACTTTAGGAAAGTTAACTGGGATAATAACTCAAGGAGTCATTAGTGGGATGGGAACAGAAGGGGTATGTAGAAGAGCAATAGACACAACTGAGGGGGATGTTTTAAGGGCAACAAACCTTTACATTTAAAGGTAAATAAATGTAATTGGAAAAGGAGGCCACTATCATTCTCAAAAGAAGTAGCTGAAAAGGTGAAAAAAAAGAGGGAGGCCTTCATAAAACACAAGAGATCACAGAGAGAGGAAGACAAGCATCTGTAGTTGGAAAAACAGAGAAACTAGCAAAGCAGTCAGGAAAGCAAAGGTACAAAAAAATAAGAAATAGCCAATTCAATAAAATGGGGGGATAAGACATTTTAAAGAAATGTTTGTGAGAGGAGGAAGGGCAAAAGTTTTTTTGTCAGAATCAAGGATGAAGGGGAGGAATATATAGAAGCTGATGAGGATAAAGCGGAATACTTAACAAATTCTGTATTTCTGTTTTGTGTTCACAGATGAAGGGCCAGGAGCAGGACATCAGAAAACACCCACATATAGGAACAGAAGTGTAGGGGATCTTGAATGATTTTCCGAAGACTGTGTTCATGAGGAACTAGTTAAAACTAAAAGTAGACAAAATGAGGGGACTGGATGGGATACATCCGAGAATATTGAAGGAACTTGGGGACTTTCTAGCAGCTCCACTTACTGAATTTTTCAATGCTTCTTTAGATTCAGGAGTGGTCCCAGAGGACTGGAGAAAGGCACATGTGGTCACTTTACACAAAAGTGGAAGTAAGGATGAAGTTAAAAGCTACATGCTGGTTAGTCTAACCTCTGTGGTGAGTGAATTATTGAAAATGCTGATAAAACAGTGAATAGTGAGGTTTTTGGAGTCCAATCGATTACAGGATTTGTGGCAGCATACGTTTACCAGAGGCAGGTCTTGTCAGACAAATATGATTGCTTTCTTTGACTGGGTGACCAGGGAGATGAACTGAGGGAGATCCTTATATGTGGTGTACTAAGATTTCAGTAAGACCTTTGACACCATTCCACATAGGTGACTTATAAACAAACTGAACACCCTAGGGATGGACTGTAATGTGACTGACTTGGTTAGAAAATTGGTTGAGTGATAGGCGACAAAGGGCACAGGTAAATGGAGCTCACTCTGAAGAGAAGGATATTACTAGTGGTCTCAGGGATCTGTCCTTGGTCTGATTCATTTTAACATCTTTGTTAGTGATACTGCAGGGCTGTCGGGTAAGGTTTGCCTCTTTGCAGATGATACCAAAATCTGCAATAGAATAGACACCCAGGAAGCAGTAGGTAACATGAGGAGGGATCTAGTTAATCTTGAAGAATGGATGAGAATTTGACAGCTCTGATTTAATGCTAAGAAATGCAGGGTCATTCGTTTGGGCTGCAAAAATCCAAGGGAATGATGCCTTGTAGGGGGCAAAGTACTTCTGTCCATGAAAGAACAGGATCTGGGTGTGATTGTTTCTGATCATCTTAAAGTGGCTAAACAGCTAGAAGAGATAATGGGAAAAAAAGCATAAGGATGTTTGGGTGCATAGGGAAAGGAATGGTCAGCAGAAAAAAATGAGGTGATAGTGCCTCTGTATAAGTCTCTGGTTCAACCTCTTTTGGAGTATTTTGTCTAATCTTATCCATATCCCTCTCCTTGCCCCTTCCACTCTCCCTTTCTCATTATCCTTGTGGAACGTGCACTCTGTCTCTAATAAACTTGCTTTTAATCATGGTCTTTTTGTCTCTAATGCTCTACACCTCCTTGCTCTAACTGAGACCTGGCTTCTCCCAGATGACACCGCATCTACGGCCGCTCTCTGTCATGGGTTCTTTCAGTTCTCCTACCCGCCTCGTCTCACTGGCCGTGGTGGCGGCATTGGGTTTCTTCTTTCTCCCTCCTGCCAATTCCAACCCCTCATCCTACCTCAGTCTCACTCCTTCCTCTCTTTTGAAGTCCACTCCATCCGCCTCTTCACTCCACTTCCTCTCCGAGTAGCTGTTATGTATTGTCCTCCTGACAAGTCTACTTCTACCTTTCTCACTTACTTTGACTCATGGCTATCCGTCTTTCTTGACTCATCCTCCCCCACTCTTATTCTTGGGGATTTCAACATTCATGTCGATAATCCCTCTGATCCACATGTTTTAAAGCTCCTCTTCCTTATCTCCTCGTGTGACCTCCAACTCTGCTCCATTGCCCCCACTCACCAGCTTGGCCACTGCCTGGACCTGATATTCTTCTCTAACTGCTTACCCTCAAACTTCTGTAACTCAGTTCTTCCCTTATCTGACCATCACCTTTTAAGACTTAATATTCATCATCCACTGCCTCAGCCTCGTCCTGCCATCCAACCTATTTAGAAACCTTCATGCTGTTGATCCCTTAGCTCTCTTCTGCCATTTCTTAACCTCTTTCTTCCACTTTGTTATCTAAATTTGTTGACGAGGCAGTAACCTCCTATAATGCTGCATTTTCCTCGGCCCTGGATGCTCTCACCCCGCCCATCCCATGTCCTGTGAGGCGTTCTACCCCCCAGTCCTGGCTCACATCCACTACCCGCTATCTACGTTCCTGTGCCCGCTCAGTTGAGCATGTGTGCCTCAAATCCCGCTCCCGTGCTGACCTTCTACACTTCAAATTCATGCTTGTCTCTTTCCAGTCAGCCATAGCTTTTGCTAAACAAGACTATTACATCCATTTGACTAACTCTTGCCTCTGATCCTCGCCATCTCTTTATTACTTTCAGTTCTCTCCTGAAGGTGCCTCCGCCTCCAGTCCCTCCCTTTCTTCCTGCCCAAACCCTGGCTGACTACTTCCATGACAAAATCCAGAAGATCACCTTCCAATTCCCCACTATTCCAACTACTTCAACTACTTTCCCTCTTCACTCCCAACCCTCCCCCTACCTCTGCTACCCTCTCTTCCTTCCCTATGATCTCTGAAGAGGAAACCACACTCCTTTCTTTCTTTCTCCAAACTCACCACCTGTTCCTCTGATCATATCCCCACCCACCTCCTAAGCCCCATCTCCTCCACCGGTGTCCCTTCCATCTCTTATATTCTCAACCTATTGCTCTCCACTGCAACTTTCCCTGCAGATGTCAAGCATGCTGTGGTCACACCCCTCCTCAAGAAACCCTCACTTGATCCCACCTGTCCTTCTAACTATCAACCCATCTCTCTCCTTCCCTTCATATCTAAACTACTTGAATGTGTGGTCCACTGCCACTGCCTTGACCTCCTCTCCTCTCATGCCCTCCTGGATCCTTTACAGTCTGGCTTTCATCCCTTACACTCCACCGAAATGGCTCTTACCAAAGTCTCTAGTGATTTGTTCCTGGCAAAATCCAAGGACCTCTACTCTGTCCTCATCCTTCTTGACCTCTCTGCTGCTTTTGACACTGTTGACCACAACCTTCTCCTTGATACCCTGTCCTCGCTTGGTTTTAGTGGCTCTGTGCTATCCTGGTTCTCCTCCTATCTCTCCCATAGCTCTTTCAGTGTGTGTTCTGGTGGCTCCTCCTCCTCTTCTACCCCACTCCCAGTTGGTGTCCCCCAGGGATCTGTCCTAGGTCCGCTCCTTTTCTCTCTCTATACCCAGTCCCTTGGTGTGCTTATCTCGTCCCATGGCTTTCAGTACCATCTCTATGCCAATGACTCCCAAATCTACCTCTCTATGCCTGAAATCTCTCCAGCAATCCAGACCAGGATCTCTGCCTGCCTTTCCAACATTGCTGCCTGGATGTCTCACCGCCGCCTGAAAATGAACATGGCCAAGACTGAATTCCTTATCATTCCCCCCCAAAACCTCCCCTCCTCTTCCTCCTTTCTCAGTCTCTGTGGAAAACTCTGTAATCCTTCCTGTTTCTTCGGCCCACAATCTGGGGGTTTTCTTTGACTCCTCTCTCACTTTCTCCACACATATCCAGCTAGTAGCTAAGACCTGCCATTTCTTTCTCTACAACATCAGCAAAATCTGCCCCTTCCTTTCTGAGCACACTACTAAAACCCTTATCCACTCCTTAATTACCTCTCGTCTTGACTACTGCAACCTACTCCTTGCTGATCTCCCTCTGAATCATTTCTTTCCCTTTCAGTCTATTCAACATTCTGCTGCGCGACTAATCTTCCGCCAGCCTTGCCATACCCACATTACTCCTCTTCTCAAGTCACTTCACTGGCTCCCTATCCACTTCTGCATCCAGTTCAAACTTCTCCTCCTGACCTTTAAATGCATTCACTCTGCGGCTCCTCAATACCTTTCATCTCTTATCTCTCTTTACAACCCCTCTCGGGAACTCCTCTCTTCTAACAAACTACACCTATCTATGCCCGTCACTCCTACTGCTAACTCCAGAATTCTCTCCTTTCATCTTGCTGCACCTTACGCCTGGAACAAGCTACTGGTTTCTGTATGCCAGGCACCCTCTCTAGCCCTCTTTAAATCCAGGTTGAAATCTCACCACTGTTGCTTTCAGATCTTGACTTCTGTGTTTTGCCGTGACTAGATTGTAAGTGCCGTGTTTTTGTCTTGACTAGATTGTTAGCTCTGTGTTTGTCTTGACTAGATTGTAAGCTCTGATGAGCAGGGACTGTCTCTTACATGTCTGTACAGTGCTGCGTACGACAATATAAATGCTTAATAGTAGTAGTAGTAGTAGTATTGTGTGCAGTTCTGGACACCACACCTTCAAAATGATATAAACAGGATGGAGACAGTGCAGAGAGTAGCAACTAAAATGGTTAGTGGTCTTTGTTATAAAGCATGTAAAGATCTTAATATATTAGAGGAAAGACAGGATAGAGGAGATATGATAGAGACATTTAAGTAACTCCAGTACATAAATGCACAAGGGGAGAACCTCTTTCAATTGAAAGCAGGCTCTGATATGAAGGGGCATAAGATGAGGGTGAAAGAGAGTAGAATCAGGAATAATATGTGGAACTATTTATTTATTGAAGGAGTGGTAGATGCATGGAATAGTTAGTGGAAGTAGTAGAGACAAGGACAGTATTTTAATTCTAGAATGCATAGGACAAACACAAAAGATCTCTAAAAGAAAAAAGGGGACTATTGTAGTTGATATGGAAGGGCAGACTAGATAAGCCTTGTCTTTTTCTGTCATCATGTTTCTATAGCAAATAGAAAGCACGTTTACTGTGGTGAAGAATGCCCTCCAGAGGAGATGGAGATTGAAGAAAATCCTGAAAAGCGAAATGATTTACACAGGATTTTCAATCCTAGAAGGAAAAAAACATACTGCTCTGCTGAGCTGAGAACAGACACCAGCCCAGGGGAGGAGTTAGGCATTGCTGATTGGGCACACCCAGGGGTTGGACAAGGTGTGCCGGGAAAAGAATCCCTTTTTAAAGCTTTGAGCAAAGGCTGCTAGGCAGACTACGAATGAGACTAGGTGGGAGAGTGGCTCTAAGAGGTCGTCGGAGAGAGGATCCGAGAACAGGAAGCAGTTTGGCTGTAAGAGTGAGTCTAGAAGAGTTGAGAGTGTTTGGAGAGGGTCTGCAAGGAGTTCTAAAGCTGCTGATAAAAGGAGTCCTGTGAGGAATGAACGGAGTCATGTTTTAGAGTCCTGGAAGAAGACAGAACCCTGGAATAGAAAGCCTCAAAGGCAGGCACACTTTGAAGAAAACTCATTCTACAGGATAGAGCCTGGACCTGGAAAGCCCAGAAAAACCCACACCTGGAAAGCTCCTGAGCTACCAAAGAGGAGAGGAGCCTGGCAGAGAGAAGGCAGTTCAGATACAAGCCACAATAGAGAAGGTAAAGCACAACTTCCTATTTTCACTGCTTTGTTGAAGGAACCTCTTCACTGCCCTGAACTGTTTAAGCCGAGTGCTGAAGAGGGAACTATTAGTGACTGGGAGAAGGGCATAACATTTGCTGACAAAGGCCAATCTGATAATAAGCAGGCTGAATTGCTCTTCCAAGAATTTAAACAGTTTCTAGAGCTAAAAGCAGGAAAACAGCAGAAGCCTAATGAAGATAATAGTTCTGTGCACTCAGAGGATTTGATGCAGGTAGAAAATGATTTACCTACCGTAGGCACTGACCCTTGTAGCATGGACTGCTCTGTATGTTGTAAAGAAGAGTGATATAAAAGAAGCTTTGCACATTTGTATAAGAGGAATACAAACATTGCTGTTTCTGCTGCCTGTGCTGTAAGAGTTAATTATCTGCACCTGTGTTCTGAACCCACGCTGTGAAAAGAACAGTTGGTATTATGAGGCTGCAATGTTCATAAGTGACCACTCGAGGCAGAGCTGAGTTAAGCTCCTCAATAGATGAAAAGCTGAAGTTAAAGCTAATTCTTTTTCAGTTGTCCTAAGTTCTGATTTCTTCTGTTTATGTTAAAAGTGCACCCTTTACGTTTATGTATGTGAATTTTGATGCGCTGGAGGAACTTCCCCAATACAAATAAATATTTCTTGCAAGCCTTACCATCTCGGATCGCAACTACACTTTATTCCTGAGAAGAGAGTGAACTACAATTCCCAGCATCCATAGGGAACAGTTTACCTCGGCTCAAAAGGGACAATAAGGCCACTCCTGCCTGTTAGCTCCAGGGTGCAGGCAGGAGCATCGCATTACACAGAACATATATAATCACAAATACTCTGCAGGGGACCAACTGTGAGAATAACTAGGCTTCAATGTTAAAGGCCTATTGGAAAATATGAGTTTTCAAGAATATCTTAAATTGATGGAACATAATTTCCATGTGGAGATCAGAAGGGAAGGAGAGAGTGGGGGTATGATAGTAAAAGGCTGATTGTCTGGTTGAGTCATAACAAACTTTGGAGACTGGAGGGGGGGGGGGAGATAGAGTCAGCTGGTAAAATTAGAGTGAAGAGTCCGGCTAGCAGAATGTAGGATAATAAAGGAGGACAAATAGGTGAGAACACCAATGTGTAGGATCCTGTGTGCGGTAATCAGAATTTATAATGAATACAAAAAGCAATTGGAAGCCAGTGGTATTAGAGCAGTAAAGGGGTGACATAATCAAACCTTAAGGCATGTGCAAGCAGTCTGACAGCAGTGTTTTGAACCGTCTGTAATGTTTTTAGCTGATAATCAGAAAGGCCAACATATGAGACATTGCAATAATCCAATTTGGAAATTAAGGTAGGAGTGGAGGGAATGAATTTGGTGCAAAGAGTAAAATGAAATTCAAATAACAGAGCTGATATGTTCATGAAATGTGAGGTCCGAATCAAGCAGCACACCCAAATAACTAAAGGAAGGAAAAAGTGGAAGTGGATCATCATCCAAGGTGGGAGAAATAGTTGGAACAGAAGAGTTTCTAGTGAACCACATAACAGCAGTCTTGGAGATACTGAGCTAAAGCAGATTGTTTCTAATCCAAGAGGCCACATGGGATAGGCAAGCATTTATCAAGGTTATGTCCGGTTGGGTGGGATGTGATAAGTGAACAGAATGTCATCTGCATAGTAGTAATCAGTGATTCCATAATCCTGTATTATGGTGGTAAGGGGCAATTAAAATATTAAAAGAAGTGAGGTGAGAATAGAACCCTGATGAACACCACAGGCAATAGAATAGGTGTTGGAAGTGGAAGAACCAAAAGGTAACTGAGAATGAATGGAACCAGGAAATAACAGATCCTCGAAGACCCGGATCATAGAGGTGAGAACAGAGGATAGAATGGTCCACCAAGCTGAAAGCAGAAGATACATCTAAAGAAACTGCAAGAGTGATGTTGCCTTGATCAAGAGTATTGTGGATGTCACTAAGTACGGCAGTCAGGATAGTCTCTGTTCTATGGCCAGGATGAAAGCCAGATTGTCTGGGGTGCAATGCATTTGTGCCAGTCAGGTAAGAGGATTATTGTGTGAAGACAAGTTTCTCAAGAATCTTAGAGAAGAAGGTAAAGTTGGAAATGGGGTGATAATCTGACACAGGTATCCTAACGAGTGATCTTTTTTTTTTTTCTCAAAATAGAGCAATCTACAGCTTTCTTCCAGATTTTAAGGAATGGCCCAGAAGAGAGACTAGTATTGATGATAGATAGTGCAATAGGAAAAAGTGCTAAGGAAGTGGTGGGAATCCAGGATGGGGGTATTGGATCAAGTGAACAGGTTATTTTCCTGGAGGAGATAAGAAACTTGGAGAAGTCACTCATTGAAAGGTGTTGAAGGTAGACAAGAGATGGAGTAAAGTATGGGAGGACAATTGAGAGGTAGAAAGGGGTAGAATAATGGTTGATTCAGAGGGACAGAGAGAGAGCAAAGGGGAACTAGTAACTCCACCAGAAAGGAGTTCAGTCTGGATGTCAGATATTTTACTAGAGAAGTATGCAGCAAGTTATTCAAAGGATAGGGTATCTGTCTGAGTGATCAAAGCTGGGGGATAAAGGAAGGAAGAGACCACTGAGTACAGTTGTATGGGATGGTTGGAGGTTGATTCACTGGATTTGGTGAAGAAATCTTTTTTTGCCTGAATAATCTTAGAGTGCTAAATCAAGTGGCAATGTTGAAAAATTTCCAAGGAGACAGAAGTGCAAAATTTGCACCATCTTTCTGCTCTCCATAACTGAGTATGGAGAATATATAGACCAGGATGATACCATGGATGATGTTGCTTTCTTGCCTGTCACGTAGGCTTCCATGGGACTATTTTGTCTAGAGCAGAGGATAGTAGAATGTCACATAGCTGTCGGTTCGTCAACAGACAAGGCGGGGAAATCTGAGGAAAAAAAAGTCAGCAGATGGAAAAGACAGCAAAGTCTGAGCTGAAAGCCTATGGGAAAGAAAAAGGACCAGTTTACTTGGAACAGTCAACTGGGAGGGCAAGGAGGGAGGTCAACATAAGTGGGTAGTCCAGGGGAGGAGTAAAATACCAGATACAAGGAGAACTGAAATAAGACATGTGATAAAGGGAGGGGGCAGAGGCAGTATAAGGTTGACAAAATCCAAGAAGAGTTGTCAGGAGCAGCAGATATATAGGTTTATTGGGAGTAGATCCTATGGAGTGGAGATGTTTTTATGAGTCATCCCAGGAATTGCCCCAAGGAGCTTGCCTGAGGAACACATCCTGCTTCTTGGGTGTGTGCTGCCGTGTCATGAAACATAGCGATGGTGTTGATTGTAAAGCAGTGTTTAAGGTGACTTTCCAATTCAGCAGTCAAAAGACCAGCAAAGTTAGGCAAAACAGACACTCTGAATAGGCTCAATATACTGAATCAGGAGATCTGCAATACAGGACATAAAGTTGCACACATTCAGCAGCACAGGCAGTAACAAGGCAAGACGATGAAAATCAGGGAAGCCAAGATGGATGCTGCAAAGGAGGACATAACAGAATTTTTAGATTCCAGTTTCTATTATATCATATTTGCTATTTCTTTGACCCCAGAGGAAAGATAAGAAAATGTTGAAATTCAAACCTTACTTGATGGATGCTGGTCATTCAGAACAAGCCTGACGGATGCACATCTTGTGAATATGCAGCAGCATCCGGGACAGCCACAGAGGCACAATTTGAGGCTGTTTGAGCTGGTTCTAGGGCTTTCCTTAGTTCTGCTGATCAAACTTGCTCACCTCTGCTGTCAGTCTGAAGTACCACGAGATAAGAGAAGATCTAGGAGAAGCACTGCCTCGATATGTGCTCCTCTAAGAAGTTAGGCATGAGTCAGGGAGAAGTTCCCGCTGGGAGATCTCTGGGACTTCTGCTTAACCCTGGGAGTACCGATGGGGTCAAAAGTGACCCCATTGCAAGTTTCACAACGCATATCTCGGAAACTAGTTGTTCAAGAATGCAATCTTTTTATGACTTTTCACATGTCAATATTCTCTTTATATTGTGCCATGAGAGGAATAATTTTCATCCGCTAGGTGACGCTAGTGATTAATTGCAGCACAGAGTACCATTGGGGTCATTTTTGACCCCAGTTGCTTACGTCCGGTTTGGATCGTGATACAATTTGCAGTTTTGTGAATATTTTTAATCTGACAAAGGTATTTATCATTAATTATGTATCATTTATTTTTTGTACTCTTATTTTATGAAAATTACACATTTTCTGTAATTGATATCATACGTTCTCTCATTATTTCTTTTTTTTTTTTTTTTTTTAATTTATATTTTATTAAGTATTGAAACTTATACATACAATAAGTAACAAAGAATATAAGAAATCAATATTATTAAAGAACCAAAATCATACACTTCATCATATAACAGTCCACATTATGAGGAGGAGTGGAATAAATTCACATCATTTTAATAAACAAACAAGAAAGAACTACCCGGGACCCCACTATTCAATGTATACCTTTAACTACTATCCCCTCATCAACATGAGACTCATGATTTTTAAGGAAAACAGCCAAATGAACAGGATCTACAAACCCATATCGTTTCCCACGATGTTCCACTAAGCACTTGCACGGGAACTTTAAAAAAAAAGTAGCTCCCAATGCCAAAGTGCGCCCTCTCAACTCTAGAAAGGCTTTACGCCGATTCTGTGTAACACGGGACACATCGGGGAAAATAGTTATCTTTTGACCACAAAAAAGAGCATTCTTTTGTGGAAAGTATGTTTTCAATACCGAATTCTTATCCATCTCTGTCAAAAAAGTAACAACTAAAGTAGCACGATTCAAAATATTATCAGAGGAGGACTCCAAGAATTCTGATATATCCAAGCTAATGGGGGAAAGTGACTGAACAAGTTCATCATCTCCCCCATTACCTTCCACTTCCTTTTTAAATCTTGGTACATAATACAAATTAGCAATCTTGATGACCTCAGGCTGATCAAATTTCAAAACCTCCTTTAAATATTTATGAAACAGAATTAAAGGTGAAATATAATGTGTCAGTGGAAAATTTAAACACCGCAGGTTTTTAGACCTAGATGCATTCTCTAACACTTCCAACTGCCTATGCAAATACAAACTATCCTTAACTACAACAGACGAATCAACCTGGGTAACATCTAATTTACTCTCTACCTGTTTCATACGTGCTTCAATACCCAAAAATTGAGCATCATAATCAGAAAACTTAGCAATTGAGTCTCGAGTATATTCCTCTATTTGAGATAAGGTTCCGGTAAGAGCAACTTCGGTGCGAGTAACCACCGCCCATATATCTTTTAAAGTAACCTCCTGAGATGAAGAGGAGATATCAACAACATCTCCTAAAACCAAAGGGGCTTTAAACACTTTAGGCATAGGGGGAATTTTTCGACCAGGGCGGGCTTGCTACGAGGAGCCCGCCGGAACCAACATGGCTCCCGAATCCAAGCCTGCATTCCCCAAGACCTGGTCCAGAGGCACTACTTGCTCAGACGAGGGGAGGGGTAAGGTAAAACCCCCAACAGGAGAAGAAGCTGGAGGAGATAGAGTACTCACTGAGGCCGAAAGTTCCAAATTACGATCTTCCACCGTCTGACGAATCAGATGTTTGTCCAAAGGACCTTCCAATTTAGAAGCTTTCATTGATGAAGCAGCCGACGTACTTTTCTTCCGTCGTTTCCCCATATCAAAGGAGGCCTCACTCCAAACAGCTCAAACTCCGAAAAGCTCCGAAGGGGCTCCAAAGGGGCGTGGCCTGCTCATTTTGTCACGCCCCTTCGGGCACGCGCCCGCGACCGCGTTCCGCGGTGTAACCCAGAATGATATAGGGCTCCAACAGGTGCAGTAATCAGCGCAGAGCACACGGGCAGGATAGAATCACCGAGCAGGATCACTCTCCACTCCTCACCTCAAACCCCGCGGTGTAACCCAGAATGATATAGGGCTCCAACAGGTGCAGTAATCAGCGCAGAGCACACGGGCAGGATAGAATCACCGAGCAGGATCACTCTCCACTCCTCAAACCCCGCGGTGTAACCCAGAATGATATAGGGCTCCAACAGGTGCAGTAATCAGCGTAGAGCACATGGGCAGGATAGAATCACCGAGCAGGATCACTCTCCACTCCTCACCTCAAACCCCGCGGTGTAACCCAGAATGATATAGGGCTCCAACAGGTGCAGTAATCAGCGCAGAGCACACGGGCAGGATAGAATCACCGAGCAGGATCACTCTCCACTCCTCTCTCTCATTATTTCTGATGAAATCTAAAGGCTTTCAGCTCGTTCATCACGATTATTGCACACCTATAGTAAAACTGCTTTGCGTTTTATTCAACTTTATCTTTGTTTATTTATTTTAGGTTATTGTTTATGATGTCAAAACAAAAGTATTCAGCTGCCCAAGTAAGAGAAATATTGCAACGAGATGCTGACAGTGACGGCTCTGAGTTGTCTGATGATGCAGCATATTCAGCAAGCAAAGAAGCATATCAGCCAAGTTTGGGCAATAAATCTGATGATGACAGTCATGATTCAGATGGCGACAGCAGTTGGTCGCCAAGTGAATGTGAGACTGATGTTGAGCCAGTAACATCGCCTGCAGCAAAGAGTCAAGCTGCTGGAAGATACGCCAGAGCTAATGTCATGCCCGTACAACAAGGTCCTATAAGGTATGCTGTACGAAATGTTGATGGCCCTCTCGCAGCATTCCACTTATTCATGAGGAAGAACTTAATGAATGAAATCATAATGTGGACGAGCAAACAAGGAAGACACATTTATGACGACACCTGGAAAGATTTGACAGACGGAGAATTTCAATGTTTTCTTGGACTTCTGATCCTCTCAGGCATGTACAAGTCACAAAATGAATCCATAGTTCAGTTGTGGAACATTGAAGATGGTCGTTCTGTTTTCGGCAAAAAAAAGGCCCATAACCATTTTCAGCAAATTTCTTGTGCTCTCAGATTTGATGATGTGAACAATGAGGCGTGGATAAGCTTGCTTCAATCAGACACATTTTTGATATCTGGGAAGCAACTCTAAGTGATGCCTTTGTTGCTGGTGAAAATGTTACTGTGGATGAGCAACTGCTTACATTCTGTGGCTGTGTTCCGTTCAGACAATATATTCCCAGCAAACCTGGGAAATATGGCATAAAGCTATGGATGTTGTGTGACAGTGCAATGCCATATGTTCTGCGTCTTCAAGTATATACAGGAAGGGAACTCGGACAAAACAGGGAACAGAATCAGGGTGAAAGGGTTGTGCTGCAACTCACTGAAGGATTGACGCGATCTGGCAGAAATGTTACTGTTGACAATTTCTTCTGCAGTTTATCCCTGTCACAGAAATTGCTAGAAAAACAAATGACACTTTTGGGGACAATTCGAAAGAACATAAAATAATTACCTCCAGAATTTGTAACAGCAAAGGGCCGAGAGGTATTCACTTCACTGTTTGCCTTTCGTGATGACGCCCCTCTGGTTTCCTATTGCCTGAAGAAAGAAAAAGTGGTTGTTCTTCTGAGCAGTTTGCATGATCAAGAAGAAGTAGATAACATATGTCCAGACAAAAAAAACCACACATGATCTTGGACTATAATTCTAGTAAAGGTGTAGTAAATACGGCAGATCAAATGTCGCGCACATATACCACAAAACGAATGACAAGACGCTGGCCAGTGACAAACTTCTACAACATGTTGGACATCAGTGCTTTGAATGCCTTCATTGTTTGGATGTCACTAATCCAGAATAGCAGTCCAAGTCAAAGCACAGACATCGTCTATTCCTCTTGGAATTAGGAAAGCAGCTGCTTCAGAGTAATGAGTAAGGCCGCGGGCAGGGTCCCGGCGGCCGTCGTTAACCGGGCGCGCGGCCCGGTGCGGGGACCCTGCGTGCGGCCGCTTCCTTGGGGCGTAGGGTGGGGGGGCACGGTTTGAACCCATTGGCTCCCGGCGAATGCGATTGCGTGGGAGCCAATGGGGATGTGGCTGGGGGAGCGCGGCATGGGATGAGGCAGAGGCAGGTCTCCACGTGCGCAGTCGCTGCTGGAGACCTGCGGGGTGCCGGCTTCCCTCCCGCCCTCCCTTGGGTGGACATTTGGGGGTGTTGCAGCTTGGGGGGGGGGGATTGTGGCGGGATCCCGGAGGTTCCGGGGTCCAGTGCCTCAAGGTACACTTGGGCGGGGGTTGGGGTGCCCCTGACCCGGATAAACCCTGGCCGGTTTTGCTATGGGCATGGCGAAGTCGGGAAACGGTGGGAAAACTTGCCGGGGGGCAAGTGTAGGGCCGTAGCGGTGGTAGGCACTTTGCTAAGGCATGGCTGGTGTGGCACTACTCCGCTATGGGGCCTGGTTATGGGTTTTGTGGTTGGAATATTGTTAATAGTTATTACTTAATAAAGCTGCGACCAGTTTTTGTTCCCATAAAAGTGGTGTGGTGTTTTTCTTGGAAGTTGGGGTTTGGTGGGGGAGGGGGAGGGGGGTGGTGGGGGTTGGGGGATGTTGGTGGCAGGGCCTGGAGCACCGGGTATGCTTGCCTCGGTTATTGCAGTGAGACTTCTTCCAGCATTGAAGAAGCCACTGATGCTGTTTGCAATGTTGGGATCCCAAAGAAAAGGGCAAGGTGTCACTGCTGTTCCAGAGAAAAAGACAAGAAAAGCAACATAGTTTGCACCTCCTGCAAGCACAGTGTTTGCAAAGAACATTCAGAAATTGTCTGTGTTTCATGCAGATGACTGTAGTACTTTACTGTGTTCATCAAGTGCATGCAAAAACTGCTTTCATGGCAACTCTTCTTCATGTAATTTTATGATAAAGCATTAAATTTCAAAACATTTAACCTTCATATAATAAATAATTAATTTGGAATAATATTTTGTCTGTTTAGTTAAAAATTTTCATGGTTAACAATTAAAATTTGTTGTGGGATCATTTATGACCCCAATGGTATTCAGTGTGTGCAAAAAATCTCGGCAATTCCAGGGTTAATGAGGTAATATCTCAAGGGAAGCTGGCCCTCAGTTCTTCAAATTTGGTTATTCAGCACAAGAGTCTAACAGCTTTGCAAATTTATGAGGAGAAACAGCCAATTTCATCATGTTTTACTTTAAAAAATATTACTAGAATAAGGTTACCAGATGGTTCCAGGTCATCAGGGACAGGTTGATCCAGTACTAATTTTACTACCATTGACTGCACCAGAAGGGCATGTTTGAAGGCAATGGAAGTAAAACCAGGACTGGTTCACCCTGTCCCTGAGGAGTGGACACCATCTGCTGTTGAAGAGTTTTATCGCTGCCACTGGTATGTATCTGTATGGGAATAAAAAGGTATGCAAACATTATGAGAAATTGCCAAATAATAGTATCTAGTCAATATGCAACAAAGTAAAGCATGTGATTAACACATTTTGCTTGCAAATTTCTTCTATTAAATTCATCACTGGGAGTGCTTATATACATTTGGCTCTGTTGGATGAAGATCACAGATTCACATCCAACAAGGAAGGATAAGTGTTTGATCTATTAATGCTTTGTTGATCTTTTTAGGAGAGGAAATCAGTAAGGGCAAACAATCTATTTGTAAACTCATTCTGGCACTCAATCCAAGTTCTTAGCATTGTTTACACACCGACTCTTTTTTCATAGGGAAGTTCTACTAGAGTATTTCAAAGGGTGAATCACTGAGAAACCACGGGGTTGAAAAACCAGCTGAGCTAATAAATGGGTATTAAATGTTTTGCCACTTATCTGAAATTGCTGTAGTCTTCATTATGCATTTAATTAGGAACATCTGATTAGGAAAATACCCAGTTCCTTCATTCAGTTGTAGAAAAAAATATAAATATCTGAAAACATGAAAAGTGAAAGATGTTTAAATATTTATAGACAATGGCTGTAGGAAAAAATCACCATGTCAAGTCGCATTTTGTGCCACAGTTTTTGTACTATTGGAGTGATATGTAACACTTGAAAAGCTAGAAATATTTAAACTACTAGAAAGCATAGATAAAAGTGTTGTCTAGGTTTCTGAGTGATAGAATTTACCCAATTAAAATCTGGATTCCATTATCAGGCCAGAACTCTTCATCTCCTGAGTGACTGAAGCTAGAGATGATGTGGAGATAATACTCATAATCCCCACAGAAGTTCAGCCTTGGCCATGCTTAATAGCAACACCTAGTGGGCAGACCTAGGGATTAGATCACATGTTCTGAAGGGAGTCCTGGTGTTTTCCCACTGTCTGAGCATGGTTGCAGCAGTGTCCTCCTATAACCGGGGAGCTGCAACGAGCGCTTTGCCTGCCCAGCACCCAAACATTTGATTCCCATCATAACAAACTTCACAGCAGACATGACTTGGTATAACAACAGGTCGCAGCTTTATTGCTCCAAAAACATCTTAACAATTTAAACTTGAATAACACCCCAACCCCCAATCCCCGAGCGGAGCGTTACCTCACCCGCCGTATAAGTAGCAAGGTGACAACACTACCGCCCTTGCGCCGGTCAACCCACCGGTCAAGTTATTACCACCCCTGCCCGACTTCGCCATGTCACTAGCAAAAGTCTGCTAGGGGTTCTCTGGGCCGCGGGCACCCTGCCCCGCCCCAAGTAGCTCTGGCTCCGGACCCCGGAAACCTCCGGGATCCCGCCAGCTAGCTCCCCTCCCTCCAGCTGCAAAACCCCAAAAAACCCCACACCCCTCATCCTTAAAAAAAAGAGAAGGGGCGGGAGGGCGGGACACCAGCCAGCCGCCCTCCTTCACGCCATGTGCTCAGCGGCGTCCTCGCTGCTGCTGCACATGGCATGACTCGCTCCGGGATTGGTTCCTGCCGCGCGCTTGCCCGAGGCAGAACCAATCCCTTCAAAAAATGCTCCGTGCGTCCTGACGCACCCACGCTTCTACCCCCCCCCCACCTCGGGTTCACCTCTCCCCCGCCTTCAACGGCCTTATCCACAGGCCCGCGCCGCGGCTCGCCCCCGGTTATTTTCGGGCTCCGGGACCTTGCCCTTGCCCTTCCTTTTAACCGGGGAGCTGCAACGAGCGCTTTGCCTGCCCAGCACCCAAACATTTGATTCCCATCATAACAAACTTCACAGCAGACATGACTTGGTATAACAACAGGTCGCAGCTTTATTGCTCCAAAAACATCTTAACAATTTAAACTTGAATAACACCCCAACCCCCAATCCCCGAGCGGAGCGTTACCTCACCCGCCGTATAAGTAGCAAGGTGACAACACTACCGCCCTTGCACCGGTCAACCCACCGGTCAAGTTATTACCACCCCTGCCCGACTTCGCCATGTCACTAGCAAAAGTCTGCTAGGGGTTCTCCGGGCCGCGGGCACCCTGCCCCGCCCCAAGTAGCTCTGGCTCCGGACCCCGGAAACCTCCGGGATCCCGCCACCGGCACAGGCACACCTTGTGCCTTTGCCGCCCCCCCCCCTCAACGGAGCCAAAGCTGCGACCTGCTCATGCAACCCTTCAGCACCTGCTCCAAAACCTCCTGCCAGTCATTCAGGAGTAGGTCATACCCCACCGGAGACAGATGCACCCCATCACTGCGATACAAACCCCCACAAGCAACGTCCACCCACTCATGCTGCACCTGATAACCCCCTTTTGCACATACCCATTTTCCAATCTGCCGATTGATCTTCATCAGACCCCTAGACCACCGCCGCTGTTTCCAGCACGCCGGCCTCGGGATGACATCCGACCAAATCAGCACCACATCAGGAAACATTTTCAATATCAACTTCATATCTCGTTTAGCAGCATTAATGAGTTGTTTGCATGTCCATGATGTAAGATCATTGCCACCTAGGTGCAGCAGAATAATTCCTGGAGGAGTCCTCAAGCCCGCGTGGTGTCGCAGCAAAGGCATCAGCTGTGCCCATCGCAGCCCCCGTTCGCCCAGCCATAACACCGACACCATGTCAGGCTCCAGCCCCAGGTTCAGCCCGATAGGCCGTATCGCAGCTCGCTGACCAGCCCAAAAAACAAAAGAATGCCCCAGCATCCACGAGCCCTTCACACTTCTTCCCTCACCTGCAACAGAAAACAGCAGTTAACAAAAGGTTGTGTATGTAGTGTATGTTTGTTTTTTTTTGTTTTTTTTTTTTTACATCCGGACATAGCCCCGAAAAGCCCGTGACCTCCAACGGCCAATCCTGCATATTTGCCATCCCGACAGCCCAGCGCCAGCCGCACTGGAAGCTGCCCCTATGCGAAAGGAATGCGCCGCAAATTGTGCAGGGTCCTCGCCCATGCGCTGAAGGCCTGATCGGAAAACTGCAGTTACTTGGTAACGCGTAACTAACCCCGCATCCCTATGCAGAAATAGTCCTTCCACAACCTGAGGGCGGCACCCTAAATACTCCTGCATTGCCGCCACCGGGCATGTGGATCCACCTATCGCTTGCAGAACCACCCACATGCCTCTGCCTTGCTGATCCATCTTGGATCTGTGCAAGAGGACCTTCAAATGTTCCCCCACTACCCGAACATGCTGACGCTGTAAACAATGCCCCGCACTCGACGTTTTAGAATCAGCCACTAATTCCCCAACCCTAAACGCCCCAAAAAAGGCCAAACAGAAGATCGCCTTAAAGAGGACCGCCTCATACGCAGACCGTGCAACCCCCGGCAAGACATCACAAAGCCCTCTTAGTAAGGCATGCATCACCGGGCGCCGCCGATCCGCCGGAGGAGGGTTTTCACGCCCCCACCCTTGCATCAATTTCCGCACCAAAAATCCCCCTCCGGCCGGGCCCCAGCCAACCACTTTTCCAAAGAATGCAAAGCCCGCCAAGTGCCCCTGCACCACCGCCCTGGACAATCCCCTCTTTCTTGCGTCCAGGATGTACTCAGCCAACATTTGCTCCGACGCCCCCCCTCCATGCCAGCCATGGCCAATCAGAAACTCCACCACACTATCGCAACCCCTACAGTATGTCTCCCATGTCTTCTTTGCCACAGAGCTCCTCAACAACTCTCTCATCGCAGCAGGCCATCGTTCCATAACCTCCAAGGGACCGTCAATCCCGACTCTTCTGCCTCTGGCGCCAGGTGCCGGAACCGATCGAACTGCAAACGGGAAAGAGCATCAGCGATGCCATTATGAAGGCCTGGAATGTGCCACGCTTTCAACCCCACGTTCAACCGCAAACAGGAGAAGACCACCAACAGATCTGCTACTAAGCTGCACCGCGGCGTGTAATGGTTAACCACACTCACCACCGCTTCGTTGTCACACCACCAGACCACCCGCTTGTTCCGCAATCTGTCCGGCCACAACTCCAGCGTCACCCACATAGGAAACAGCTCCAAGAACGTGATATTCTTGAGAAGCCCTTGCTCCCTCCACGACATCGGCCACTGATCTGCGCACCATGCCCCCCCAAAGTAAATGCCTAATCCCACACCCCCCGCCGCATCCGTGTAAAGCTGGAGGTCCTCACTAGAACACTCCCTCTCCATGAGCACGGGCGACCCATTGAACTCTCTCAGAAAAACATCCCACACCCGCAGATCCTCCCTAATTCTCCTGGAAATTCGAATTCTGTGATGAGGTTTGCGGACCCCAGACGTGGCCGCCGCCAAACGCCTGCTGAATAGGCGCCCCATAGGTATTACCCGAGATGCAAAATTCAAGGAGCCTATCAAGGATTGGAATTCCCTCAAAGTGAACTTCTCCGCCGCCATTGCATTGGACACCAAGACTCTCAACCTCGCCACTTTAGCTGCCGGCAAACGCGCCACCATCGCTACCGAGTCCAATTCAATGCCCAAGAAGGTGAGCTTGGTCGACGGTCCCTCAGTCTTCTCCTTCGCCAAGGGGACCCCAATTCATTCGCAACCGCCATAAAAGCTACCAACAATTCTCGACACAGTGATGTCTGCGCTGGTCCCACGAACAAAAAGTCGTCGAGGTAGTGCACAACACTATTAGACCCCGCCCGCCGCACAACCATCCACTGCAGGAAGGTACTAAATTTTTCAAAACATGCACACGACACCGAACAACCCATGGGCATGCACTTGTCAAAATAAAAGTCACCTGCAAATCGGAAGCCCAGCAAATGAAAAGAGGCCGGATGAACAGGCAACAACCGAAAGGCAGATTCAATGTCCACCTTCGCCAAAAGCGCCCCCCTCCCCGCCAATCTCACCAACCGAACCGCCTTGTCAAACGAGGCATAACGGACCGTACAGCACTCTTTCGGAATATGGTCATTAACGGATAAGCCTGCCGGGAAAGATAAATTATGAATAAGCCTAAATTTACCTGGCTCCTTCTTAGGGATAATTCCCAAAGGAGAAATCACCAAATTCCTGAAAGGGGGGTCAGAAAACGGACCCGCCATCCGCCCCAGGCGCAGCTCCCCCGCCAACTTCTGCCGCACGATCGCTTCCAACCGCAATACTGCTGGTGAATTCTTCGCCGCCTGTGCGACTACCCCACCCTGAACTGGAATAATAAACCCAAAAGCAAACCCCGACCCCAAAAACTCCCCATCCCCTTTTTTTGGGTAACCGCTAAGCCACTCCCGCAGTATCCCCAACCTTATGGGCGAGGGTGCTCTAGCCAAGGTAGTATCTTCACTTAGAGAGCGGGAGGGCCGCCCCGCTACCGCTTTTTTTTGTACACTTTGCCGCAGAGTGCCCTCCGCCACATGCAGAACAGGCGTGCCGGAACTTACAGTCCGGAAAGGGACATGATGACTTATTGAACCTCCAGCATACGTCACTTCCCGCACCTGTCCCTGACTTACTTGGCAACCCCCCCCCCCGACTCGAAAGGACCGGCCCCCTAGAACATTATTCCCGCCTCCAAACTTTGCGCCACTCCCCGTATTTGATCTTGCCGACATCTGAGTGAGCCACAAGTTGATATCTTGAGTACCCCACGTTAAATACCGGTTCTCCTCCATTTTATCACGGAACTTCTCATCATAATTGAGCCACGACCAGCCCTCGTGAGACTGTGAGGCTTCCAAGATCGAGTCCGCATAGGACAATAACATCCCATACTGCTCCGGGTATGTCTGCCCCCATACACTAGCCAAGCGCAGAAAAGCCCTGACCCAATTCACCACAGATCTCGTCACCTTACGCACCCTCCCTGCCTTCTCATCTTCCTTGCGTTTCTTTCTACTCTCGCCTGACCTCTTCCTACCTTCCAATAAATGGAAAATGTCAATATAGCGCCTTTTCCTTATTTTTCTCCTCAGTTTTTTAGGTACCCCTTCCCAAAGCTCAGATAAAGCTGTCACGGCCGCCAAACCCCCAACCGCTTCGTTGCCCCCCACAACTGCACCTCCAGCCGCTACGCCGCCGCCGTCCCTATTTGAATCACTAGAGGACGAAGTTGAGGACGACGAAGTGGAGGACCCAGAATGCCGGCGCCTCCGAGAAGCATGCTTCCTTTTCCTGCTTGCCTTTTTCGCCCGACCCGCGCTATCGCCGACCCCCACCCCACCTCCCCCATGCTGGCCCACAGGTAACTCACCATCCACGGTTGTGTCGACCGTCCGAGCACTTGCATGCTGAGCCCCCTCCAGTGCCTGCAGAACTCCTGCCTCCGGCGCAGCACTTCCTTGGGATTCCATCGGTTGCCGGTCCCCGCACGGCAGACGTCCTTGTGGAGTCCCACCAAACATCGATCCAGGCGTCGCCATCATCGGAATCTGTGAAGAAACAAAAGGCAAGAACGGAGAGGGAGAAACACCTGACCACGCCGGCTGCCAAGCCCCAACCCAATTAGCCGCCGACGTGCCTTGAGCCCCCCTCTGCCATTGATCCCAGGCCTGATGGTCAAGACCTCCAAACATAGCTGGACTGCCAACCCCCAGTCTCGCCTCTGCACCCTGCATCCCCAACCAGGACGCTTCCATACCCCCACCACTCTCTCCCCCCGTCCCCTGAGTACCCAAACCCAACCCCATAGTAGAAGCACTGCTTTCCTGCCCCACTCCTCGCCGTTCCGTGCCCGAGTCAGCAAGCTGGCGATCATCCGCACCCCTGAGCTCGCCCCTCCCTCTGCCAGCTGAGGCCACCCGACCACCCGGCCTTCGCCTCTGCCCAGCCCGTGGCCTAGCGCCAGGAGGCCCCCCGGCACAAGCCCCACGAATCCCTGCCACCCTGCCACCCATCCGGCCCCTCTCCGGACCTCTGGCCCTCCCCCCACTCCCCCACTCCCCTTTCTTGTGCCCCTGCCCGCATGCGCCCGACTAGAACTCTCACCTGCGAGTGCAGCTCCCTCCCTGGCCCCTTTTTTTCCGTCCTTTCCTTGAGCCATAGTAACTCCTTGCCACCCCACTACACCCCTCCCAGACACACACCGAAAGTAAAATCTCTGACTGGCTTCGACGCCCCAACAGACCTGCAGCTCTGCTTAAAGAAACAGCCGTCGTAGCCCACACAACGTGAAAATAGCAGCCCACCAAATCGCAGCAGATATATATCAAATATAGCCAAAAGCTGCTTTTATTTTATTTTATTTTATTTTTTTTGTTATAAAGCACCGCTCCGCAATTACTCGCCTGCCACAGGCCCTGGCTGCCTGAGATCTCCCCAGCCCGCCGAAGGCAAAATACCGCCACAGTTGTCTTTCAACAGGAACCGTCTAGCCGCAATGCTCGCCTGAAGAATATCAGCCCCCAAAGAGTGCCGCACGGACTTCGGCACTCGGGAACCGCACACTCCTGTTCTCGCCACGCTCCGGGACCCCAGCCAGCCGCCCTCCTTCACGCCATGTGCTCAGCGGCGTCCTCGCTGCTGCTGCACATGGCATGACTCGCTCCGGGATTGGTTCCTGCCGCGCGCTTGCCCGAGGCAGAACCAATCCCTTCAAAAAATGCTCCGTGCGTCCTGACGCACCCACGCTTCTCCCCCCCCCACCTCGGGTTCACCTCTCCCCCGCCTTCAACGGCCTTATCCACAGGCCCGCGCCGCGGCTCGCCCCCGGTTATTTTCGGGCTCCGGGACCTTGCCCTTGCCCTTCCTTTAAAGAAGGAAGAGAATATTACAGAGCTACAAAGATATCCAGTTCCAGGAGTGAGATTCTAAGCCAGTACTGGATTTCTGACAATCCCATTCTGATGCATTATGGAACCTACAGCACTGATTGCAATGGTTAAAATCAGGGATTAGAAATACCATATTGCATTGCAGTGTAAATGTAAAATACTGGGTAATGTGTCAACTCTGATATAAACGTAGCTTTAAAATACGATAGATATTTACAAATAAAGGGTCATGGAGCCACATTCCAGCTCTGCTTCTGAATAAGATAGATGATAGGAATGGACTCATAAAATATGAAACTATAACCAGGCCTGAATGGATCATATACTTATGAAAACAATGCCTATAAATTTCATAACAACTATCACAATTTTTATTTGAAGTTTTAGAGATGCTATTAGAGTAGTTTCTAAAGGAAAATTGCCTCATAAAATCATTCTGGTCAATATTCAAAAGCGCTTATGTGATCAGCAGTGGGTGTTATCAAACATAAATTTTGGGCAGACAACTATTGAGTCCAAAAATTGCATTGTTTTCAAACTGTTTAAGGCAGCTAAAAGCAAGGGTTTTGCAATATGTTTCCTTAGCATTCCCCCTAGATGTATCCCATGTCTATAGCTACTGTGTTGTCCGTCTTGACTAGATGGTAAGCTCTGATGAGCAGGGACCATTCTGTTATATGTCTACAACGCTGCATACGTCTTCTAGCAATATATAAATGTTTATTAGTAGTAGTATTATCTCTACTTGCCTGAAAATTCAATCATAGTTACTTTTGTGGTATGGTTAATTATATAGATGGTAATTTTAGAAAGAATTTGATATGCCATGCCAGTACATGTGTAAAATGCTGCTCACAGAATTGCCTATACCCCATGTACAGGTATGTGTAATAGCCAAAAGCTACAGTACATACTTGTATGGGACTCGGGTGTAAGGTTAGGGGGCAGATTTTGGGTAGAGCGTAAGTGGAGTCATGATGAATGTATTCTCTAAAGAACACATGTATATTTGTGTGTACTGTACACATATACATATATATCAGACCCTGAGCTGGTGGAAATGTATGCAGCTTCATGATAGCTGTGATTTTTACAGTTTTTATTGGACAATTTTATGAAAAAAAAAACCCTCGGCACCTATGTGCCTTTATAATAATAGGCGCCCACTTTTCCTTCACACATAGGTGACCTATCATAAAATTACCCTCATAGACGGTGGTTTTCTAAATCATTTCCACAAATAAAGCAGCCTTGTGTCTGCAGTAATAGAATTTTTGAAAATTGCCCTTACCATGTGTAAGTAAACGTATGCATGTCGTACTATAGCAGGGGTATATGAGCAACTTTGCCTGTTCTAAGGAAAGGGATTTGGGATTTAGCTTATTCCTTTTTCAGGAGTAGCTCAAGCTGAGTTACAGTCAAGTACAGTAGGTGCTTTCCTGTCCGCAGAAGGCTTATACTTGAGGCATTGAAGGTCTGAGTGTCTTGCTTAAGATTACAAGGAGGAGCAGGTGGATTTGGACCCTGGCTTACCTGGCTACAACTTGCCACTCTAACCATTAGAGTATTTCAGAGAGGGAAGAGAGCAAGGTTAGGAAGAGATTTGCGCTTATGTATATGCTTTTCAGTTTTTAAACAAATGCACATATGTTTTTCTTTGACAAATTACCCACATAAATAAGCAAGTATAAATGCATATGGGTAGGTTACTGAAAATCATTTTAGAAACAGAGAAACATAAAAATATGATGGCAGATAAACACCATACAGCCTATTAAATCTATACTTCCATGCCAACTACTAAGTTTAACAGTCTTTTGTTTTCTTTTAGAGATTCTTTGTGTTTGCCCCATGCTTTCTTGAATTCAGATACAGACCTTGTCTCTAATACCTCCACTGAGATACTAGTCCATGCATCTACCGCTCTTTCCGTAATGAAATATTTCAGCATATTACTCCCGAGTCTATCTCCTTTTACCTTTATCCTATCCCCCTCCCCCCTTGTTGCAGAGCTTTCTTTCAATTGAAAGAAGATCTCCTGTGCATTTGTGCTATGGAGGAATTTAAGCATCTCTATCATATCTCTCTTCCCCTGCCTTTCCTACAAAGTATACATATTGAGATCTTTAAGTCTGCCTCCATATGCTTTATGACCAAGACCGCTGACCATTTTGGAAGCCACCCTCTGCACCAACCTCTTCCTATTTATATCTTTTTGATGGTGCGGCTCCAGAATTGCACACAATACTTCAAATGAGATCTCACCAAAGACTTTTACAGAGGCACTATCACTTCCTTCTTCCTGCTGGCCATTCCTCTCCCTATCCACCCAAACATCCTTCTGGCTTTTGCTGTTGCCTTTTCTACCTGTTTTAGCCACCTTAAGATCATCAGAAACAATCACTCCCAAGTCCTACTCTTCCTTCATTGACAGAAGTACTTAACTCCCTATACTGTACTGCTCCCTTAGATTTTCATAGGCCAAATGCATGACCTTGCATTTATTAGCATTAAATTTCAGCTGCTAAATTCTCACCCATTCTTCAAGCTTTGCTAGATCCTTTCTCATGTTATCTACAACTATACTTTTCTGGCTGTCTACTTTATTACAGATTTTAGTATTCTCTCTACACAGACAAAGTTACCTGGCAGTCCTTCCACAATATCACTTACAAAGCAGTTATAATGAATAAGAACAAGGACAGATACCTGCAGCACCACTGGTACCATCCATCTCCTCAGACTGAGCTCCATTTACATGTACTTTTTGTTGCCTCCCACTCAGCTAATTTCTATCCCAGTGCAAAAGAGTATCAAAGACTTTTAATTCCCAATCACATCCTTTCTTCCACCTTTGTGGATCACATGCACCCTTCTCCAGTCCTCTGGGACCAGTCTTAATTATAAAGAAGCACTGAAAATGTCAGATCATGGAGCCACTAGTACATCCCTAAGTTCCTTCAAAACTCTCAGATATATCCCATCTGGCCCCATCACATTGTCTAGTTTAGCTGACTCCTGACAAACACAGTCTTCTGAAAATCATTCAAGATCTGTCTTCAGTTCCAATTTGTGGGTGTTTTCTGAGGTTCCGTTCCTGGCCTTTCATCTGTGAACACAGAACAGAAATATTTTTAAGCAATTTTGCTTTATCCTTATCAGTTTCTATGTATTTCTTCCCTTCACCCTTGAGTCTGACAGTACACTTTTGCACTATCTCCTCTCACTAACATATTTGAATGGAGGAGTAGTCTAATGGGAACCAAGAGATTGGGGTACAGTTCTCACTACCGATCCTTGTGGCCTTGAACAAGTCGCTTAAACCTCCATTGTCTCAGAAAAAAAAAATCCCAAGTTATAAATGCCCTTGTTTAATGCACATTATCAAGTTTAAGTTACAATGAAAACTGCTTTGACTGAAATGATAAAGTGATATGAAAAACCTGTTAAATAAATTTGAAAAAATGTTTGTCCCCCATTTTACTGCATTAGCTATTTTTTACTCCATTTGTATCTTTTCTTCCATGACTACTTTCCTAGCTTGTCTTAGCTTTTCAAATTTTGATGCTTGCCATCTTCTTTCTGCTATTTGTTGTGTTTTATGAAGGTCAACCTCTTTTTCTGCACCTTTTCAGCTATTTCTTTGGAGAACCATAGAAGACTCCTTTTCCTTTTACATTTATATCTATTTGCTTTCTTAACAGAAGGGTTTGTTACCCTTAAAATATCCCATTTCAGTTTTTCCCACTGCTTTTCTACATCCTCCAGCTGTTCCCATTCTGTCAATGACTCCTTGAGGTATTTTCCCTTCTTGACAAAGTTAGTTTTCCTAAAGTATAGGACCATCACTTTTGAATGGATTATATCAGCCCTTGTCCTTTCACCTTGCTGCTCCTTATGCCTGGAACAAACTCCCTGAGTCTGTACGTCAGGCTTCATCTCTGTCCGTTTTCAAGTCCATGTTAAAAGCTGACCTCTTTAAAGCTGCTTTTGGATCCTGTCCCTCTTTTTTTCCTTGTGTCTCCTTACCCTCCTTTCCCCCTTATTATCCTTTGTCTTGCCTGTCTTAATTAGATTGTAAGCTTTCACCAGCAGGGACCGTCTCTATCTATGTTTGTACAGTGCTACAGGACCTCCTTATTTCTATGTAGATGCCATCACAACATGGATATCCCAATCAACATCTAGCATATTGAAATTACCAATCAGCAGAACCTCTCTTTTCATATCAATACTGCAAATGTCTCCAATTAAATCTCTGTCCACATCTTGTACTTGTGAAAGAGGTCTGTGTATCACACCAATGCAAATCGATCCTCCATTCTCTCTTTCCAGTTTAACCCACAATCCTCACTCCTCCCTCGTAAGCCCTGTAGTTCTGTAATTTTATTTTTACATACTGTATACTGCCACTCCTCCCTCCTTTCTTCCTACCCTGTTCTTCCTGAATAAATTATAGCTCAGTATAATTACATCCCAATCATTGTTCTATGTGAGCCATTTCTATGTAATCACCACTAAATCTAAGTCAGCCTCTTCCATTAAAGCCTCAACATCTAGAATCGTTTTTCCCATACTAGGGGCATTAATACATCCCTCTTTCCAGATGTCACCCCTTTTGATCATTTCTACAGAGGAATTTAATGTTTTATTTACTTGAGGGATTTTACTTAACTAGGGGCTTTCTTCACCCATCCCCAATGAATCTAATTTAAAGCCCTCTTCAGTAGGTTAGCCAGATTGCTTGCTGCACTTTGACCCTTCTTGTTTAGGTAGACATCATCTCTGCTTAGCAGCCCTTGGAAAATCATCCCATGGTCCAGGAAATGAAAATTCTCTCAATGACACCATCCACACAGCAATGCATTCATCTCTAGATGCAGGATTCTCTGCCTCAGTCTGTACTTTCAACATGGAGGATTGAGGAGAACACCACCTGCTTATCTGTCTGGTGGAGTTGGCATGTTAATTCTGCAGGCTCTGATGACCCATGTCTAGCTCTCTTCTCTCTGTACCATGCTACCTTCACTCTGTGGAAGAGCTTGGATGCCTCAAGAAGCATCTCATCAATGTACTTCTCACTGTCATGGATGCTTCCCATACTCTCCACCTTTTCTCTCAGCTCCTCCATTTATTTCATGAGGAATTTGGTTTTCAGGTATCATGCATGTGGAACTAGTCCCTTGCCTGGGGTCTGACTGCCCATCTGTATAGAGGCATAAGGAGACATAAGGAGTAGAGGAGTAGCCTAATGGTTAGATCACTGGTTTGAGAACCAAGAGACCAGTGTTCAATTCCCCCTAGCACTCTTTGTGGCCTTGGGCAAGTCACTTAACCCTCCATTGCCTCAGAAAATTCCAAGTTATCAATGTCCCTGTTTAATGTACATTACCAAGTTTAAGTTACAATGTAAACTGCTTTGATTGAAATGATAAAGCAGTATAAAAGACCTAATAAATAAATAAATAAACTAAAATGAGGGCAACAGCTTTGGCAACACAATTTTTATCAGCCAGAATTCAGTTGTTGGAGCTTTGGCAGCTGTTAAAGGAAATGAGAAAGACCTACCAAAGTTCTTAACTTTTCCTCAGCTGTCCTTTAAGACAAAAAGTAATTAGTCTCTTTTATTTGAGATCTAACATTTCTGTTCTGATTCTCTGTGTGTAGTACTGCTTGCTTGAGAACCTGTTATTGGGGAATGGAACAGTTTCTTATCAGTTTAAGCTACTAAAATCTGATGTATGTGTCTGTAGTATATAGTCTAATGTGCTCCCTTTGTAAAATTAGCTAATCAGGACTCCTTCAAATATAACTAAATGTTTATTTTTAGCAGATATCCAACTATTTACTTCCTAGATTTTTCCTTCCAACCAATACCAAAATCTTTTATCTTTATCAACAAACTAATTGGTGAGTTGCCCTATATAATACGATTTTTCACATAGGGTGGGTGGGAGCTGGGGTAGGAAGAGAGGGCTCTAACACCTCAGCAGTGCAATGACTTCAAAGAGCTTGTCTCCCTCTTTGAATCTGAAGGTTAGAAGAGAAAACATAGCAGGAGAAAAGCTTTGACTAAGAACACAAAAAAATCCTCGTCTCAAACAGCTATAAAAATAAATTAGTAGCCAAAGCAACAGAAAATGTTACCTAATTTAAAAACGAAAACCCCCTTTCTGAAGAACTCTCAGAAAATTGCGTTGCTTGTACTGGAGATCCTCTAGGAATGGCAGTACTTGCAAGGCCTCAGGCCTTTATGCAATACTCAACAACCAGGCTCCTAAGCCAGCAAATAAAGGACACTAACACCTCAGCTGTGCAGCGACTTCAAAGAGTTTATCTTCCTCATTGAACCTGAAGGTTAGAGGTGAAAAAAAAGGAATGTTTGTATTTACCTTCAGTTTGTAACTGGGGCAAAGTCTGTAAGTAAAAAGTACCTTCAGATTTTGCATGGCCAGTTAAAACATTACTCCTTGAATACCCATCCAATCCAGTCTTGTGATATTGACAATGTAGCAAGCATTTTGACAAAAAGATGATATCCAAAACATGATATCTTTCTAGAACTGGACTAGGGGTGAATTGAGATAGAAGATTATTATGCATTCCATTAAAGACATGTGGAATTTTCACACTAGAATCCTCTTGTCAGAGTAGCTATGACTATTTTCTGATCTTCTACTCTTACTCCTCATCACGACTTCTGTTGGTTTGTGTGCTCTGCTTTATAATTCTCAAATGGTCACATCATAAAAGTCTATGGTACCTAAGAGGGCTGGAATAAAAGTCGGAGGGCAAAAAGAGGATTTAGTTCATACTAACTAGGATAACTAGGTCACACTCATTATTTGTTATTTTTCATTTCCCGAGGGTGAGGCAGGGTCATAAATAAATGATGTACCCATACCACCTATCGTGCCATACTGCATAATGGTGAACAGACAGAGTGAGATATGTTTCTTGATCTTTTACTAACCACAGTCTATTTCTCTTGCTTACTATTTAAATCCATTAATCTGTAGCATATTCAGCTGTCAGTGAATGACTCCCTTTTCTCCGGGGAACTCATTTATTTGTAGGCTAATACAACTTGCATTGATGTGAATGCTCAACATTGTTAATGTTAATATTTCTATCCCTACACTATTTCCGTTTTAATATAAATTGAATGGAGAAATGACTGGATAGCTCAAGTATAAAAATAATATTAGGTTTTCAGTGTGACGATATAGGCTTAAAATATGGCAGTATGACAATATGAGTTGAAAATATTGGTTCATTGTTAATTAATGATATGTCCAATGATTGTATGCCCACCGAGGCAGCTTGAAAGTAATGTAATATAAGAAGGAAATCATTGGAACACTCAGACCTAAGGTACAAAATAGGTTGAAACCAGTAATTGTATCTTAATTAATAAATAATAAAGAACAAATGTGTTCAGTGCTCTAAAGCTGTAATGAAGTTCAGTCTTGCTTCAAACTGGAAATGTACTATCAATTATAAAGCAGCATTCCCAGTATTCACTTTAGATGTAATACATAATAGCTACTCTGCTCCTGGACAGCAAAGGAGGGAAACTATTTTCCGGCTGATTAAAGATTCCGTAAGCCATTGACTAGATAGTAGAATACTCTGCAGATAGAGCATAACCATGAGGAATAACGCATACAAGGTATGTCATTTCAAGCACCAGCAAAAGCTGAAGTGTTACAAATAATACATCTTGCAGTTTGATCTGAGGTTTAACATGTATATTTAGGGTCTAAAATATAACCGGGTACGGCGGACCATCCTATGCGCCCTTGTTCCCCTTCCCCCCTCCCCCACCACCCTTTGGGTCCAATCACCTTTGCCATATCATAAAACACCAGTACACGTTAATTTGGACATAAACTGGTCGCAGCTTTATTAAACTTAACAATAGCCAACAACAATCCAACACATTAACATACCCCAACGCTCCCCCCCCCAGCAGAGCGAGCCATCACCAGCCATGTTATTAGCAAGGTGACGCCGCTTCTGCTTCCGCCGTGTATAGGCCCGAGTAAAACGCCTCGCCCTCCCTCAGCCAGCTTCGCCATATTATTAGCAAAAAACAGAGGGATTGTCCGGGTCAGGGGTACCCCACCCCCGCCCTAAAGCTTGCATCCGGCTCCAGACCCCGGAAACCTCCGGGATCCCGCCAAACCCCCTCCAGCTGCAACACCCCAATGCCTCCCGCCTATACCCCTCCACCCAAGGGTGGGTGGGCGGGCGTCCGGCATCTCCGGCAGCAACCACGAAGAGGCCGGATCCACGCCGCGTCCCTGCTCAAATCTCTGGCTACGGAATTCCCGCGCTCCCATTGGCTCCCGCGCTGCCCAGCAACAAGCGGGAGCCAATTGTAGCACCGCGCAACTGCTCCTTGCCCCCCAACCGGCACTCTACGTCACGCCATGCCGGGCGCGCGCGTAGCCGCCCCCCTTGTTAATGCCGGCCGCGAGGACAAGTCCCCGCGGCCTTGCTATAACCGGGTACGGCGGACCATCCTACGCGCCCTTTTTCCCCTCCCCCCCTCCCCCCCCTCCCCCACTACCCTTTGGGTCCAATCACCTTTGCCATATTATAAAACACCAGTACACGTTAATTTGGACATAAACTGGTCGCAGCTTTATTAAACTTAACAATAGCCAACAACAATCCAACACATTAACATACCCCAACGCCCCCCCCCCAGCAGAGCGAGCCATCACCAGCCATGTTATTAGCAAGGTGACGCCGCTTCTGCTTCCGCCGTGTATAGGCCCGACTAAAACGCCTCGCCCTCCCTCAGCCGGCTTCACCATATTATTAGCAAAAACCAGAGGGATTGTCTGGGTCGGGGGTATCCCACCCCCGCCCTAAAGCTTGCATCCAGCTCCGGACCCCGGACACCTCCGGGATCCCGCCACCGGCTCAGGACGACACGGACCTGAGCCGCCCCCCTAATGGCAAGCTGCGACCAGTTCTCATTCCATACAAGATACCCTCCAAGGCCTCCTGCCAGTCGTTAAGGAGCAAATCAAGCCCTACTGGGGATAGATGTACTCCGTCCGACCTATACAACCCAATGCATTCAACATCCACCCATGTGTGTAAAATTTGGCACCCACCATGCTCCATCACCCATCTGCCAATTTGGCGATTAATTTTGGACAACCCCCGGGACCAGCGCCGCTGACCCTTGCAAGCAGGCCTTGGAATGATATCAGCCCACACCAAAATTATGCCATTAAACATTGCCAACATCTCCTCCAAGTCCTTGTGCACAGCACGAATCAACTGTTGGCAAGTCCAGGACATCAAATTGTTGCCTCCCAGGTGAATCACCAATATATCCGGCTGTCCTGTCAGATGCTCTTGGTGCCGCAGCAAAGGCAAGAGCTGAATCCACTGCAGTCCACGCTCGCCCAGCCATGAAACAGTCACCTTTGAAGCATCCAGTCCGATGTTCAAACCAACAGGCCGTGTTGCTGCTCGCCGACCGGCCCAGTACACAAACGAGTGGCCAATCACCCAACAGCGACACAGTCCCTGAATTCCTTCTGCAACATAAAGAAACACCACAGTTAGTGCCCCCACCACCCCTATAGCGGCACATAGATTCTAAACGCCTGCGACTTCCACCTGCCGATATGCTGAATCTCCCACTCCGACAGACCTTCCGCCGCTGCACTGGTGGCCGCACCTATTCGGAATGAGTGGGGAGCAAAACGCGCCAGTTCCTCACCAATCTGCTGCAGGGACATTCGAAGGACCGCCGTAAACTGGAAACGAGTAAGCACCCGCGTGTCCTCATGCACAAAAAGAGAACCTGAACCCACAGGCCGTACAGCCAAGTATTCCCTTAAACACATAACGGGACATGTTGGAGATCCAGAAACCACGCGCAAAACTACCAACACCCCTTTTCCCGTTTGATCCGTTTTGGAACGCGCCAGGTGAATACGAGCGCAACCGTCGACCAGCTCCACTTGGTGTACCTGCAAGCCGCGACCTCTCGCGCTACGGCCCGACTCTGCAACGAATTCCCCGACCCGAAAAGCACCAAAGAAGGCCACCGAAAACACCGCCCGAAATAATAAGCCTTCATAGTGTGACGAGATGACCAACGGTAATGCAAGACATAATCGACCAAGAAGGTCGTGCGTTATCGGCTTTCATCCATCAGGCGGTGATGGGACGGACCGCTCCCATCCCTGCAACAACCTGCGCATCAAGAACCCTCCCCCGGCAGCCCCCCACCCCACTGCCTTCATGAAAAACGCGAACCCCGACAGATTCCTCCGCACCGTTGACCGAGACACACCCGCCACCTTCGCTGCCAATACATACTGACCAAGAAGGAAATCAGATGCTGGACCCTGCTTCCAGCCATGCCCCGACAGGAAGGACACCACACTGCTGCATCCCCTCTGATACGCATCCCACGTAGCCAGCGACACAGACTTCTGCAGCAAGTCGGTCAGGCCTCCAGGCCAATCCGCCATAAGTGCTCCGGGACCGCAGCCCCTTCTTCTTCCGCTCCCGGCGCCAAGGTCCGAAACAGCTCCCACTTAAAACGGGAAAGAGAATCCGCAATCGTGTTAGTAATCCCTGGAATATGGCGAGCCTTAATCACGACATTCAACCGTAAACAAGCTAAAACCACCCGCCGCATTACGTCTGCCACAGGCTTGCATCGATGGGCATTATTATTCAACACACAGACCACCGCTGCGTTGTCGCACCACCATACTACCTGTCGGTGACGCAACCTGTCTGGCCACAACGTCAGCACGACCAGAATGGGGAACAACTCCAAGAAGGTTATATTATGCGTAAGGCCAGCATCCCGCCAAGACTGAGGCCATTCCGCCGCGCACCATGAACCTCCGAAATAGACCCCTAAACCCGCCCCCCCCCAGCTGCATCAGTATATAATTGTAAGTCCTCACTTGATACCTCCTTCTCACGGAACACCGTGACTCCATTGAAATCTCGCAGAAACTCATCCCATACCCCTGAGTCCGCTCGCATGCTACGTGAAACCCGGATCCAATGATGAGGTTTACTAACCCCGACGGTAGCTGCAGACAGCCACCGCAAAAATACCCTGCCCATGGGAATAACCCGACATGCAAAATTAAGAGTGCCTATGAGTGCCTGCATCTCCCGTAACGTCATCTTAGGGGAAGCCATCACATTCGCAACTAACACTCGCAGCCTCGCAACCTTGTCAGCAGGCAATCGTGCTATCATCAATTCAGAATCCAACTCCACTCCCAAAAAGGTAAGGCAAGTCGTCGGACCCTCTGTCTTCCCAGACGCTAAAGGAACACCCCACTCCCGTGCCAGCCACATGAAGCCAGCCAACGCATCCCAGCACTGACTAGACTGTGCCGCCCCCACGAAAAAGAAGTTGTCCAAGTAATGCACGACATGCCTACTGCCCAACTTCTCGACCACAGCCCAATGCAGGAAAGTACTAAACCGCTCAAAGTAAGCGCAGGATATCACACATCCCATAGGCATGCATTTGTCGAAATAAAATTGTCCCTCAAAGCGAAAACCCAACAAATGAAACACAGCCGGGTGCACAGGCAATAAACGGAAGGCTGATTCAATATCCGCCTTTGCCATCAAGCAACTCGGGTCCCTATCCCTGACCAAGTCTACCTCTTCGTCAAAGGACGCATAACACACCGCACACAATTCTTTAGGGATGTGGTCATTAACTGAAGCGCCCACAGGGGAGGAGAGATTATGGATTAATCAATACTTCCCAGGCTCCTTCTTTGGTATGATTCCTAATGGAGATACCACAAAATCCGTAAAGGGCTGCACAGGAAAGGGGCCAGCAACCCGACCTAACCTTATCTCAGCATCCAACTTATCCCTGACAATCCGGGCAAAACGTTGAACTGAAGGCGAATTCCCAACCGTAGCTGCAGACACCGTACCTACCACCGGAATTGGAAACCCCCATTGAAACCCCTTTTCCAATATGACACCGTCCTTCCTCTTGGGATACCGCTGCAACCAGGGACGGAGAACTTGCAGCTTAATCGGAGTGGGAGTCAAGCTCTGCAAATACCTATGGCTTAGAGGATGGGGCAATGGAACCGGCAACCCCTCTCTTAACACATTTAAGGGCAGAATGTCCACCGCCACAGACGGAACAAGCGTGCCGGAATTTGCAATCCGGAAAGGGGCACGAAGATTTGTTGAATCTCCAACAAACATCTCCGGTGCCCCCTCCCCCCATGGTCCTCTGCACCGTCGGGGGCACGCCCGCTCGAAAGGGCCGCACAGCGCCCACTGCACTGCTCAATCCCCCTCTTTGCCCGCCCGCCCCACCGACACCTGATCTAACCGCCATCTGGGTCAACCATAAATTAATATCTTGCGTCCCCCAAGAAAGCATCTGGCTCTCCTCCATCTTATCGCGGAACTTTTCATCATAATTGAGCCAGGCCCACCCTTCATACGTAACCGACGCCTCTAAGATAGAGTCAGCGTAGGCCAACAGCATGCCGTATTGCTCCGGGTGAGAGTGCCCCCAAACGCTGGCCAATCGTAAAAATGCCCACGTCCAATTGACTACATTCCTAGCAACTCTTCGCACCCTACCCGCCTTCTCATCCTCCTTTCTCTTACATCTACTGTCACCAGAACGCTTCCAGCCTTCTAATAACCGAAAAATGTCAATATACCTTTGAATCCTTCGTCGCAACTTCCTAGGTATACCCTCCCATAACTCCGAGAATGCTGCCAACGAAGGCGCTGCCCCGCCGATCGCCCCTGTCCCCGCCGATACCCCCTGCTCACGGCCCATATTGCCCTCTTCGGATGTCGAAGCCGACGACGAGGTGGTGGACGAACCGGACGAGGACTCAGATCTCCTACGCCTACGACAAGAATGCTGCTGCTTACGGCCTTTATTCTTTCGCCCCTTACTGGCTGCCCCCGATCTGACCCTCTCTGACACACTACCAACTCACCTGTAGCGCTCTGTGCCAGTGGCGTTGAGACACCGATCTCCATACGCTCCAACTCCACCTGACTGGCGGCCTCCGTCTGCCGTGGCGCTGCGACAGCCGCCGGACTCCCGGCCATGCTCGCACTCGCACTGTCGCATGGCCGTGACACATTCCACCACGGACTCCCCGCATACTGCCAACTAAGTGGTACCTGCGGAGAGAAAACAGGGAAGGGAGAAGAGACACCCGCCATAGCCCACAGTGACTGCAAAGCCCTTAGTCACTCCGCACGCGAGGAGCCCTGACCACCCCCTTGCCAATGCTCCCAAGCTGGCGATGAGGCTCCTCTAAAATCCCCTTGACCTCCTGCCATGCCCGCTAAGCCCCACCTATCCCTTTCCCCCAATACATTGACACCCCCTTCCAGGGATACGGAATCCTCGCTTAAGCAACCAGCGGACCCCCGCCCTGCCCCTTGCACTGATGCCCCCCATGCTAACCCTCTACTCCTGTTGCCCCGACAGCCCCGAGACACCCGACCCGCCACCACTGCATCAATCCCCTGTGGGTGCACTGCACCTGCACTCTGCTCCTGAGCCAACTCATCTTCCTGCCTGTTGAACCCCTGCCCCTTTTTTCCGTGCTGGGCCCCCTTGTCCTCCGCGAGCCCTTCTTACCACCCTTTCCCTTGTTAACCGCTGACCTCGTGGCCCCCACTTGCCCAGCCTTCCCTCTTGATGCGGATCCTCGCGGTCCACCTCCCCTTTCACTAGAGCCTCGACCAACATGCTCCTGATCAGCCCCATGGCCAGACCGGACCTCCTCTCTAGCAGCCCTATCCACCCTTCTCCCCCTGCAAGGCCCGGTTCGCTTTCCTGCACCCCCCTCCATGGTAGATCACCAATGTGGATGATCCACAAAGAACAAAACAAAACAAAACCCAATTGATAACTCTTGATAGTTGCTAAACTTGTTCTCCCTGAGCGCTCTCCCCTGTTAGGAGCAACCCGATATCTGGCCCAGAAAACACCGAGCCCTCCCACCTAACGCCTCTCTCTATCGTCCTCTTAGCCCCCAAAATGCTTTAGACCCACTGGTTGCCAGCAACGAGCAGCGCTCACAACACGCGTCCGGCGTCTCCGGCAGCAACCACAAAGAGGCCGGATCCACGCCGCGTCCCCGCTCAAATCTCTGGCTATGGAATTCCCGCACTCCCATTGGCTCCTGCGCCACCCAGCAACAAGCGGGAGCCAATTGGAGCGCCGCGCAACTGCTCCTTGCCCCCCCAACCGGCGCTCTACGTCACGCCATGCCGGGCGCACGTGTAGCCGCCCCCCGGTTAATGCCGGCTGCGAGGACAAGGCCCCGCGGCCTTGCTAGGAGTGTAAGTGATTTGGAAATGAGCGTCAAACTGGCTGCAGCAGTTACAGCTGCTTTATGGCAGGTATAAATGCCTGCATCTAGATTTTTCAGGAACATGTGTAAGAGAGAGTTTTATAATTACACATGTAAATGTCTGCTCTGCTTCTGCTCCAGCAAGATTCCATCCCTGTGCATACCCACCCTGAAAGTACTCACGATAGGACTTATATGCATGCTTAATAAATAGTGACCGCTTAAAGCATGAATATAAGTGCACATTCATGCATGTAAGCCTTGAAAATAGTGAATTACATGTGTGAAAGTTACAGATCCTTACACAGCTTCCCTTATAAAATCAGCCTCTAAATGAATTTAAATTGGTATCGTAACCTTGAGTCATGCCTCATATATATAACACACACATCATCTCAAACCAAGAAGGGCCAGAAACTACTTATATGTTCAGCATTATTCATTCTAATAAGCTTTCATTACACTATGTATCATCCCTGCAAAACTTAGTTTGTAATTCCAAAAGTGATATCTAGTCATTTCTTATGATTGCAAAATAGATCTTATTAGGCACGTAAATCTTAACCATTTTTAAAATGATAGTAGTTAATGTTTGCCTGGTATTCTTATATAAAATTATGAATCTTTAAAATTATGGAAGATGAGATTGCTTTTATGTTCTCAAACAGCTAATTTATCTATATCACAAACGGCTTCATCCCCCTTGCCATCTGTACTCTCTCATTCATATTCACTAATCAAGAGTCAAATATAATACAAATGAGGAAGTGAGCTTTATTTGCATTTAATGGATGACTCTTTTGACCTGTTTGCAAAAAGTAGCTTTCACAGATTATTAGTGATTGCCCCTTCTGTTTAAAGATGTGATTGTTTTCCTAAGCAATGACAGGAAATGGTTTTGTTAGTTAGAAAGGAAGAAAACATGCACTGCATGTTTCCCATGAGTTATATTATATGCTTCAAAAATACCAGGGCTTGGGTTGGCTTGGTGGCTTCATGGCGAGCATAGTGGTGACAAAAACTTGGCTGCAGTTTTATTAAATCTCCAACAACCAATGCTACTAATGCATAGCCCCATTATCTCTCAGTACGGTCTTTCCCCACCTGCCACATCATCCCACATTCACAACCTCATTTGGCTACTTGATTAGTCGATGACAACTGAGCCATACTGAGGTCCATGAAAGACCTTATGGAAGGCTGCCACCCCCCTTGCTAAATAGCCTGCAGTGATGCAGTGAGGTCATGACCTCATAGCTTGTGGTGACGATGCCTGATAGCCAGTTAATCTTTACAGCAAATCACTGCATTCAGTCCAGTACTCCTCCATCATTGGCCAATTCTGGGAGGATGATTGTCCTTCAACCCACCCACAGCTGTAACCATGACTATTACCTGACATCCCACTCAAACCCCCAGTCTTCCCTCAGAATCTGAATCTAAACCAAGAAGGGAGGCAGAAGGGCAAATGCCACACTGTAATCCAGAACTGCAGCTTAGGAGATGCATGTTTTAACTGAGGAGGCGTGGCATCCACAATCAGAAATGTGCAACTTTCCAGAATATAGTGACACGGGGATGTCCAAAATGATTTCAGCATTTACCTGTGTCCCATATTAGTGATGGATGTGTTTCTGTGTTTTTCTCTGTGGCCCGTGCCTGCTCCCATGCATGGGTCACGGACTGGATACGTGCACGGGCTGGCAGAATAGCATGGTAGACGTGCTGCGCCGGACACATCTATGAGGCTAGTCCAGAGCCACAGGCCTGTCTATACCCGTGGCTGTGGAATTCACCCCAGATCATGTCCATGCCTGATTTAAATGTTTCCACCAGAGCTAGCCAGCTTATATGGAATCTGCCTCTTTGTATATGCAGACTTGATGTTAAAGGATAACCTATTACAAAGACACAATATTATGACTTTTGAATATTTAATCAATCATAACTATGAAATTTTAAATATTTTGCTGCTTCATCTTTTGTATGAAAAATAAAACTTCTTCTACAGCATCATGTGCTGACACATAAAACTTTGGGTTTTTTGCAGTAATTTGATAGAAGATGCATTAAAGTATATAGGAGACTATAATAATACATAAGAAAAGTGAAAAGGCGCAGGCAGGTTCCCGGTGCCTGCCCGTAACCGGGTGCTCTGCCCGGCGCGGGACCCTGCTCGTGCACGGCAGCGGCGCGGGCCCGCGCTGGGCCGTGCACGGGGCGCGTTTTTTGAATTGATTGGCGTATGTGCAATCTGTGAAAATGGAAATGGGAAGTGTCTAGAAAAGGGGCGTGGGGTGGGGGGGGGGGTCTAAGGCTCGAAGGAAAAGGAGGGAGCGCCGGATCTGGCTACCCGGTTATGAAACAAGAGAGTAAGTAATCAAAGTAGATAGGTTTAGAAAAATATATCAAAGTAAACCAAAATGAGGCAAAGTAAAATATGTAAAGTCAAGCAGAATAAAAAAAGGTGAAGACATTTTTTAAAAGGGTATATTGAAAATAAATTAAAAGTAAAAGTAAACTGACTTCCCCTCCTCTACATCAAGACCACATGCATTCCACCCCAGTCCTAATCCACATGTTCTCCAAAATTAAGACTGAAAAAACAGATTTTAGCACCAATTTTAAACCACGTATAAGAGGATTCAAGTCTTTTATATAAGAGAAGGGCTAGAGAAAAGAAAGCAGAATGGTGAGTACTCTGAAATCTGGCTGTACAAGGCAGAGGCATAAACAAGAAGTGAGCATGAGATGACCTGATGGTATAAACATGGTTATATGGTACGAGAAGATTAGCAAGAAATTTCTGTACCAAATGATAGATAGCCTGCTGGCAAATAATCAGATTTGTAAAATGAACTTGAAATGAAACTGTGAACCAGTGAAGGGGAACCAGATTTGGTTTATGTCTATCTCAGAAGTTCAAGGTGAGCTACATTTAAATACAGTAGATATTTTCCTGTCACTTGAGGACAAGTTTGTACCTGAGGCAAAATAGGGTTAAGTGACTTGCCCAAGATCACAAGGAATGGCAGTAGGATTATGATTCTGAGTTCTTTTTTTCTCAGTCCACTGCTCTAACCATTTGCCTATTCCTCTGCTCCTTAAGTAGAGAAGTGAGATAGTTGTAGCTTTTGGAAACATATCTGTAAAATAGCTGTGTTCTGAATTAAGTGGATACATTTAATATGACTTAATTTAAGACCAACGCTGAAGAGTTACAATGCTATTAATAATTAATATATGTATTCGAGTCTTATATAAATAGATGGACTGATCAACCCTGCAAAGGGGTTAGAAGACCACACTAAAGTGGAGATGTGCATTTAAAAGATAGGTGATCATTAATAAGAGCACCATACGCTTTTACAGAAACTTTGATGGCTATCAGAGTACCAAGAACGCAGTATAAGCTGAGTGACAGCAAAATAAAGAATGTCTGGAGAAGACAGTTGCTTGAGATTTCAGAGGATTAAGTATGAGCTTGTGCCTGACGAGCCAAGATGTGACTGCATCAAGGCACGAGATGAGTGGTGTCAGAGAGGAACTATCAGGGGCATCAAAAAGCAGTTATATGCCATCAGCATACAAAAAGACAGTTATCCTTAAAGAATGTATCAATGTGGCTAAAGGGGCCAGGAACAGTTTAGAGAATGTAGTGACAAGAATAGAACCTTGAAGACATAAAACTGATCAAAGTTTACCTTTTTGACAATGTCTCTGTAATAGCAAATCATGTCACTTGCTAGATCTCTTTAATCACCATGTTTTGCATGAAAAAAACTGTAATGCATATCTAAAACTATGGTACATTGCACTTTAATCCAAATAAAATTGCAAGACTTAACGAAAAAGTAAAGTATATCTAAGGATTTTGTAAGAGATAGATGGGAATCTGCAGTCTCAAAATTTTTTTACTTACTTGGGTGCTAGCCAGTTTTGGAAAGTGAATTAATTTCCTTTGCTATCACTCATTTAATACTACATCACAAAATTTGTCATTTTCTTTTTTGGTGCCAGTCATACATGACACAAATAAAAGTGGGAGTGCTTGAGATTGACAGTAGTTAATGAGTTCTGTAATGCAAAGGGAGTTAAATTAATATAGCCTTAGAAACAGTTGTTGTAGATCTGTTCATAATCTCATTTCAGCTTGAGAAATAAAACTCAATTGTGTTTTCACAGGATATGAATGATTACTCGCCTGTATTTAACAAAGCAATGTACTGGGGGATGGTGGCCCCAGATGCAATCAAAGGCACGGTTATCACTACGGTTTCAGCAGAGGATCAGGATCCTCCAGTAAGTAACATGCTTCTATTAATGCAGCACATCCAGGAGGAGAATCTTAAACCCTTCTATGACCTATCCCTCTGAATGACAAAAGTGCTTAGTAAGAATTTCTTGCAACCATGGGCCCCATAAAAGTTTTATACTTTTCTGTTTTTGTTATCATGCACAGAGACTGTATTTCAAATGATCATCCTCAATTCTGGCAGCCAACAACAGAATCACTATTAATTACATCTTTGTAATTTTTTTTAAAATTTTGAGTTAAATCTTGTTTAAAGAAGAACTAGAATAGCCAGGAGTTTCAAATGAAAAGAAGACAATAAGTGGGCTATGTTCTCTCTTAATTTCAAGCTCGTAATTGATGATCTGATGTGCACTACAAATATTTTTATTGGGAGATAGAGATCATAAGCGGCTATAATACACTGAATAGATCTGATTAACAATATTGTATATTGCTGGCACAGGTATAGTTTTCTTTTGCTCAAGTGAAATATTTGATTAGCAGAATCATGTAAACGTTTAGATTTCTGAGCTTGGAGGAAAAGGCTGGCAAGTAGGCTGTCTCTGGAGAATGTTCGGAATAGAATTGCAATGTATGTCCCATATGAGTATGGACACAGTACATGGGACTGCCTGATTGTTTAAGGCGTCCGAAGCTGTGATGCAGTTTTTAGGTGCGTTCAGTACTGGGGCCAGCAGGACAATGGGAACTTAATCAAGAGTCCAGAGTGTTGAGCATGCTCTAAAGTTGAATGGTGACTGTGTGGGCGCTGACACTTTGGACCCGAGTTGGACTGGAGAGGTCTAGAACAGACCCTGGGTGAGGCCTGAGGGAATGAGACTTGTCATGCTATTACAGAACTTTTAAATGTGGGACATGTGTTATATTCAGCAAGGGGTGAGGTAACTGGATCCTTGAAATTAGGTGGAGGGACAAGATGAGTTAAGTTGGGAAGAGGGGGTGAAGATAGTAGCCACCATTTGAGGAGCTGAGGGGTCTCAGTAGGAGACAGAAGAGGAAAGATAGGGGATAGGAGGGGATAGGAGGGGTAGTGGTTAATGTAGGGGTAAAATGATGAAGAGGTGGGGTAAGGGGGATACGGTCTAGTTGTAGTAAGGAGGATCATGTAAAAGGGGGGAAAGCCTTGGATCGAGGGTGACCAGATTAGGAGGGGGGGTATTTAGAGAGGGGAAGGGAGAGAGGGAGGAGGGTGGGGTGGTGGGAAGGGGGGATGGGAGGGAGGGGAGACTAGGGATTTTAAGGGAAGGGAGGTGGTTCACAAAATTGGATAACTATGTTTTATGGTGTCGAAGTGAGATGTTTCTTTGCGTGAGGAGGGTTTCAGGCTAGGGGTATCTCTTCACAGATTGGTTTTATGGTAGTGTTCAGTGTATCTGGATAGTTTGGGATGTACCCTGAGAGTGATTTCATGGAATGTGTGCGGTCTGGACACTCCCATTAAAAGATATAAAGTACTAAAAGCATTAGCTAGCAAAAGTGTGACATAGCATATGTGCAGGAGACCCACCAGAACACTGCTGAACACACAAAATTGTGCAGGGTTTGGGTGGGACAGGTCTATGGGATCCCTGCACAAGGGAAAAAAGGGGGTTAGCCGTCTTGATACACCGGAATCTCCAAGTCACGTGCACAAAGGAGGTCCCTGACCCGGTAGGCAGATATCTCATTTTTCAGGAAGAGCTGGAGGTAAACTGGTAATTCTGTGCAATGTGTATGGCTCAAATATCCCAAGCGCAGCTATGTATGCTCAGTTAGCTGCAATGTTGGAACAGCTCCCAGAAGACCAGTTGATAGTAGGGGGGAGATTTTAATGGAGTTCTAGAGCCTTGCTTAGATGTCAGAGGATGAAGCCCGAAACTCGCGATATGGGGTCACACGTATACTAGACCGTTTTAAGAGACATTTACAGTTATTAGACCCGTGGCGCTTACTTCATCCCAGCAAATGTGATTACTCCCATCACTCTAGAGCACATGGATCTAGCACAAGAATAGACTATATTTTAGTGTTGGAAGGGATCTTTTTTCAAATAGATGAGGCACAAATAGGTCCAGATGCTATTTCAGATCATGCCCCAGTTTGGATAGACCTAAAATGGGTACCCCTAGCACACAGTTGAGGGGCATGGAGATTTCCTATATCTCCAGGAACAAGCAGGAATGTAGTCATCACATATGGGTATCGTCGGTACCGACGGAGCCTGCGCAGGAACGCTCCCCAGCATCCAATCAGAAAGCTTTTGGGAGCATCCCATGGCGCCTGCGTGCTGCCTTCCCGCCTTTCCCAACTGCCTCTCTCCAGTTCTTCTTTTTCCGCGGATCCAGCAGGTCGTGTTCCTGTCACCGCAGAAGAATTCTTTTTTCTTTCTTTCTTTTTTGTGGTCGCGTCTGCCTTCCTCAACGCTCTACCGGTACCGCCGTTTTTTTCTTTTCTTATTTCTGAAAAATATATATATTCTTTTTTATTTCTTTCTCTTTTTCTTCAGGTGTACGCACCTTTTTGGGTCTTAGGCCCAAAAACGTTTCCTTACCATGGAGAAACTTGCCTCAGTTTTCAAAAAGTGCACCAAGTGTGGCGGTACCATTTCCGTCACCGACACCCATGAATGGTGTCTAAAATGTTTAGGTCCTGACCACTCCATCACGCCTGCGCCATGATGTCTAGAAGAGTTTGGCAGAACCGAGCTGCTAAGCTCAGTACCCTGTTTCCCTCTGATGCAGCTTCGGTGGCATCGACGTCTTCCAGGGCTGCTTCTTCCTCCCGTGGATATCAGGTAACTAAACATAAATCCAGCCAGTCCTCGAAGGGTAGATCTCCTTCTAAGCATCGAGATGCCTCCGGCGTTGCCCTTGAGGATTCTGCACCGGCAAAATTACCCCGGAGGGAGGCTTCAGCTTTCAAAAGCATTATCGGAGTTCCAGGATGTTCTCGAGGCCTCAACCTCGGCAGAACTACTGGTGCCATGCTCTGGGGTACCGGTGGTCTCCTCCGGTACCGACATCCAGGCATTGGCAGCGTCGATAGACCAGAGAGTTCTGGCTATGGAACGCAGTCTGGCGGCTTTCCTTGCGGCATCGAAGCCCTCTGAACATCGACAGACAATTCCACTGGTACCAACACCGGCCTCGGTATCGGTATCGGTACCGGTACCGATAGCAACAATATCGGCATCGGTGTCTGCTTTGCCGGTACCCAGTCATCCGATGACCTCCGGTACCGATACCCCAGTACCGGTTACTCCCAGTACCGACTTTGGTCGGTATGGGTATCGGGCTCTTCAAGAGCATCCGGACAGACGATACTTCGAGTCCTCAGAAGAATCTGAGGATTCTGACAGCTCTGTCGATGCAGCGATGCTTCTCCCAGAGGAGCCCTCCTCCCCTAAATGCAGGATGTCTCCTCCAGAGGATATTTCCTTCCAGGGTTTTATCAGGGAGGTGGCTCGGGGCCTCTCCATTACTGTGGCCCCTGAAACAGAGCCAAGGGCCTAGGAGTTGGAAATTCTACAATATCCTAAACTCCTAAGGAAGCAGCTACCTTGCCCATTCATGAGATTCTATATGATCTCAAGTTAAGGATGTGGGAAACACCTCTTACCACCTCTCCTCATTCTCGTAGATTGGATACCATGTATCGAGTCCCTCCTTGTCCTGGATTCCATAAGACTCAGCTTCCTCATCACTCTATTGTAGTGGAGTCAGCTATGAGAAGGATCAAGAGTGCAAAAAGACATGCCTCTAATCCTCCAGGACGTGAGTGCAGAACCCTGGATGCTTTTGGACGTCGGGTCTTCCAAGCTTCCATGCTTTCTGCCAGGATCAGTTCCTATAGTCTCTATATGGGAATGTTCCTGAAGGAGGTCACAGATGATTTAGAGGCTTTAAGTCCTTTTCTTCCTGAGGATAAAAGACAGGCTTTTCTCACTTTGGTCAAACATGCCCAAGATGTTTCAAAATTTTCCAACCGTGCAACCTTTGACTGCTTTGAGTGCATAAGCAGAACCTCGGCTATGGCCATAGGTGCACGTAGAATTGCTTGGCTCCAGGCCTCTGATTTAGAGCTCTGGGTACAAGACAAATTGGGAAATATCCCTTGTACTGGTGAGAACCTGTTTGGTAAAGATTGGCAGGAAAAAGCCAATGAAATGGATGCTGAAAATTCCAAGTCCACTGCTGATCCTGCTAGAAGAAAATTGTTCAAGAAACCATTCTTTTCTAAAAAGAAAAAAAATTATCCTGCTTATGTTCAGCAGGGGCGTTCTGCAGGTCAGCTTGCCAGGAAAGGTAAGCAACCACCCAAACAGAAGAAAGTAAAGGCTGCTAGGCCTCAACCGGCCCAGCAGGCTCAGCCTTCACAGGGCCTTTGACTCTCATCTAGAGAACTTAGCCTTCCTGGTTCTGGAGGGACCAGAACCTTCCACCATTCCAGGAAGGTTATGTCATTTTGCCCCCAGATGGGGGCAAATAACAGCAGAGCATTGGACACTATCCATCATAAAGGAGGGGTACAAGCTTCATTTTTCAAGCATGCCCCCTCACACAATAGTAAGGCAGTTCAATTCTCCGACCTCTCTCATCAACCTGTTAGGTCAAGAGTTCGCTATCCTTCTTGCCCAAGGGGCAATAGAAGAAGTACCCTTTCATCAACAGGGTACAGGGTTCTATTCCCATTATTTTCTTATTCCAAAGAAAACAGGGGTTTACAGACCTATCTTAGACCTCAGAGAATTGAACAAATTCCTTGTCAAGGAGAAATTCAAAATGCTTTCTCTCGGATCTCTGCTGCAATACCTTCAGAGTCAGGATTGGCTTTGTTCTCTAGATCTCAAGGATGCATGCACCCATTTTCTCATCCATCCAACTCACAGAAGGTTCCTTCGGTTCCTTTTTCAGGAAAAGCACTACCAATGCAGGGTGCTTCCTTTTGGCCTGGCCTCAGCACCAAGGGTGTTCACGAAATGCATGGCTGTTGTAGCAGCATTTCTCCGCACTCTAGGGATATTCGTCTTCCCTTACTTAGACGACTGCCTCACTCAAGCCCCAACAGAGTCAGAGGCCAGGACTTCTCTATCCTGCACAATGCATATCCTTCAGTATTTAGGGCTGGTAATAAACATCCCAAAATCCAGTCTGACTCCCACTCAGTCGTTAGAGCTCATAGGAGCTTTCCTGGATACCACAAAGGCAAGGGCCTATCTCCCCCAGGCCCGTTGCCTTCGCTTGGTGCAGTTAGCTTCTCAAGCAGTGCTAAAGCCTCATCTAACTGCTCAAGAAATGTTAAAACTACTAGGCCACATGGCATCCACCGTGCATGTGGTTCCCTATGCTCGCCTCCACATGAGGGCAGCTCAGTGGACTTTATCCACCCAATGGACCCAGGCATCAGGGTGCCTGTCAGACAAAATAGCAAACACAAGTCACCTCATTTTGTCCCTCCATTACGGCGCTACATAAATCATATCCCGCGGCTTGCGGGGGACGCCCTCCTGGGACTCGTGGCCTTTTCAGAAACTTTACAAAATTTTCATATAAACTTCTGTTTAATGTGGGGACCGCCTCCCGGGGGCTTTTCACCTGGCTTTCCAGTCTGTTTTCGGGGATTCCCAAACAGAGGGCCAGGGACCACCGTTACCATCCCCTCTGCCTTTTGCCCAAGGCCTTTCTCTAACCCTTTCCTAAATTGGGACCAGTCTCTTCCTAATACCAGGTCGTGGGGAAGTTTGGTACAGCCATGGGAATTATTTTCTGTGCCCCTAACCCAAGCAACTCTCACAACAGATGCTTCTCCAATGGGCTGGGGAGCTCATCTGCAAGACCTCTCCACCCAGGGCACTTGGTCTCCACAGGAGAGTTATCTACATATCAATCTCTTGGAGCTCAGAGCAATCTTTCTTGCTCTGCGAGTGTTCCACACCCTGCTCAGCTACAAGACAGTCCTCATTCATACGGACAATCAAGTAGCCATGTTCTATGTGAACAAGCAGGGGGGAACAGGCTCTCTGTCGCTTTGCAACGAAGCTTTGCGACTATGGGCCCTCACCAGAGAGCATCAGATTCATCTTCTGGCAGTGTATCTTCCAGGCATTCAAAACTCTTGGGCAGACAGACTCAGTCGAGTTCTGCTTCCGCACGAGTGGTCTCTGCATGCAGACCAGGTGACCAGGATATTTCAACTTTGGGGAACCCCGGACATAGACCTCTTTGCAAGTCCGTGGAATGCCAAACTTCCCCGGTTCTGTTCCAGAATTCCAGCTCAGGGGGCTCAGGCCAGGGATGCTTTCCTCCTTTACTGGGGTCAAGACTTCCTGTATGCCTTTCCACCCATTCCCCTAATTCCCAAAACCCTGTTCAAGCTTCAGAGAGACAGAGGCCATATGATTCTCATAGCTCCACATTGGCCACGGCAAGTGTGGTACCCTCTGCTTCTACATCTCTCTCAAGCTCCCTCCCTGGAGTTAGGGTTTGCTCCAGATCTCCTATCCCAGGAGGACGGAATGTTATGGCATCCCAATGCCCAGTCTCTGCATCTCAGGGCTTGGTTGCTGAAGGCCTAGATCTCCATGATCTTAATATCCCTCAGCAAGTGAAAGATATTCTTCTTGCTTCCAGGAAACCTTCCACAAGATGCTCTTATACTTTCAAGTGGAAAAGGTTTACCATATGGTGTTCTCAAAAGGCTCTTAACCCCCTTGCAATACCTCTGGAATCATTGCTGGAGTATCTCCTTCATTTATCCAATGCAGGTCTTAAGACTAATTCAGTAAGAATCCATTTGAGTGCTATTGCAGCTTCCCTTAAGCCTCTAAATGGACAGCCTATTTCCTCTCATCCTCTTATAGCAAGATTTATGAGAGGCCTTCTTCTAACTAAGCCTCCCATTAGGCCACCACCGGTGGCTTGGGACTTAAACCTGGTTCGTGGGCAGCTCATGAAGCCACCTTTCGAACCTTTAGCTACTACCTCCTTGAAATTTCTTTCTTGAAAGGTTATCTTTCTCATTGCAATCACATCAGCATGCCGCATTAGTGAGTTGCAAGCGCAAGTAGCTAATCCACCTTATACAAGATTCCATCATGACAAGGTAGTCCTTAGGACTCATCCACACTTTATGCCAAAGGTGGTCTCGCCTTTTCATCTGAACCAAGCGGTCTACCTACCTGTGTTTTTTCCAAGGCCTCATGCATCAAATGCAGAGAGGAATCTTCATACCTTGGACTGTAAAAGAGCTTTAGCCTTTTACTTACAAAGAACACAGCAACATAGAAAGTCCTCTCAACTCTTTGTTGCTTTTGATCTTTCTCATTTGGGACTTCCAGTCTCCAAGAGAACACTATCTAACTGGATTGCTCAGTGTATTTCCTTTGCCTATCAGAGTAAGAACCTTTCTCTGGAGGGCCATGTCACAGCTCACAATGTGAGAGCCATGGCAGCCTCAATGGCTCATCTGAACTCTGTGTCTATCGACGACATCTGTCGAGCAGCCACTTGGGCCTCGGTTCATACCTTTACAGCCCATTACTGCTTGGACAAGGACTCCCGTCGGGATGCCTTGTTTGGTCAGGCTGTTCTCCAACATCTGTTCCATACCTAATCAACTCCTACCCACCATCCCTAGTAGGATGCCAGAGATCCATGGGGGGAAGTGGAGCCCTGTTCAGGGACACACAACTTCTAGGGTCTCTCCCTGGCACCTAAAGCTAGGGAGTCCCCATATGTGATGACTACATTCCTGCTTGTTCCTGGAGATAGCATAGTTACTCACCTGTAACAGGTGATCTCCGGGAACAGCAGGAATTTAGTCCTCACAACCCACCCACCTCCCCTAGGAGTTGTATCTCTCTATCTATCTCTTTCCTTTCCCTCTCTCTCTCTTTGTCTCAGCTTTAAAACTCAACTGGAGAGAGGCAGTTGGGAAAGGCGGGAAGGCAGCACACAGGCGCTGTGGGATGCTCCCAAAAGCTTTCTGATTGGACGCTGGGGAGCGTTCCCGCGCAGGCTCCGTCGGTACCGACGATACCCATATGTGAGGACTAAATTCCTGCTGTTCCCGGAGATCACCTGTTACAGGTGAGTAACTATGCTTTACCTTTACAGGGACCAGCAGTTTCAAGCCTATTTGAGGGATTGTTGGCAGTCATATAATATACACAATGCCCAACATGCAGCTGAGCCAGAATTATTTTGGGAGGTGGCCGAAACGGTATTAAGAGAGGACATCATAGCTTATGTAGCACTGAGGCGCAGGCTATGAAATGCTTGTGTCATTAAGTTGAAGAGGCAGGTAGTTTTAGAGAGAAGGAGGCATGCAAATCGGCCTACGGATAAGTTGTTGGAGGTACAGGTAGCATTAAATGAAGTGCTACACCAGCAAACAAAGAAATCTTTTATGCACTATAAATACCACTTGTATAGATATGGAGATGAAATGGGTAAACTTCTGGGGAAGTGTTTCAAGGGGAGGAGGTCTCTTTCATGGCTTTTATAGAGCACTGTACAAGGGAGAAGAAGTTCCACTTACACAGATAGCAACATATCTGCAAGATGTGTCGCTGCCGCGTATTTTTGAACAAGTACAAGAGCTAGGGGCACCCATTATGGGGGAGTTGGTGCTGAGGGGTATTTAAAAGGCACATTGTTGTAAGGCACCGGGCCCAGATGGGTTTGGAGTGGAATTTTATAAAATGATTAAGGAGGCAGTAATGGTGCCTATGGTGGCAATGTTTCATGCTCGGGCCCAGTCTGGACATATTAAATGGGATGGCAACCAAGCGAATATAACTCTCATTCCAAAGCCTGGGAAAGATGATCATCTGACTTCCTCATACCGACCAATTTCTCTTATCAATTTTGACCTCAAATTAAATGTGAAAATATTGGCAGATCGATTGGTGAATATATTGCCTATCCTGATCCATGAGTCACAAGTAGGCTTTGTACAGGGGCGTCATATAGAAAGAGAGAAAAATGACGACAGAAAAAGACCACATGGCCTATCTAGTCTGTCCTTTCCATATCAACAACTATAACAGTCCCCTCTTTTCCTTTAGAGATCCTCTGTGTATTCCCATGTGCATAAAATCATAACCTCCTTGGAAGGGGTTCAGGACCATCAGATCCCATCACTCTTAGTAAGTTTTGATGCTGAAAAAGCATTTGATAGGGTTGGATGGTGCTACCTCTTCCAAGTGTTATCGAAATATGGGTTATGGGATGATTTTATTCACATGATACGAGTTCTATATACTTCCTCCACAGCAGCGTCGGTGATCAATGGTGAGTTGTCAGATTCCTTTCCGTTATGTCTGGGGATGCATCAGGGATGTCCCCTATCGGCGTTGCTATATGTGCTCTCCTTGGACCCCCTAATTTGAAGGCTGATGGCAAATGATGAAATTATGGGAGTTAAAATAGGCCGACAGGAGTTAAAGATATAGGCATATGCGGTTGACCTCCTGATGCATCTGACCAGTCCTATGCAGACTTTGCCTAAGATGCTGGCAGAAATGCAGTTGTTCGGTGAGGTTGCGGGCCTGCATATTAAGTATGACAAATCTGAAGCTCTGGACATATTGGGGTGTCTACAAGGATCTTGGGGTCCCTCATTTCCTCTGCGGTGGGTGAGAGAGGCTTTTATATACTTGGGCATCCTGTTGCCGGGGGATCCGACCCAACTTAATATTTCAAAGACCTTGCAGCAACTCCAGACATATATGAGAGACTGGACCTCACTGCTGTTATCCCTGGCGCAGCAGGTGATGCTATTTCTGAGGCTCCTGTATGTCATGCAGATACTACTTTGCCAGGTGCTTCAGAGGGATATAGGTCAGCTGGAACGGACTTTGAGAAGGTTTCTGTGGCGAGGTCATGGGGCCAGTATCCCATTACAGAGACTTAGATGCTCTTGGAAAAAAGGAGGGATGGGATTGTCTGGTATTGGCCGGTATGCCATGGCATGCCAATTACAGCATGTCGGAGATTGGTTGGGGGAAACAGATACATATGCCCCGCGTGTGATGGAACAAGCCTGGGTTGCACCATGTTCTCTCCCAGCAGTATTACATATGGAGACGGCAGACCTACTGGGACGTTTGGTGAAAGTGTTCTGTTTGGGCCTTTGCAGAGAGTATGTTGGTTCCTGTGTAATCAATGGTGTCGGCCTTCTACTGTATCGAGCTGACTGCCTCTACAGGGAAATATCAAATTCCCCTCAGGTACAGAGACTCGGATATTCAGGGTTTGAGCTAAAGCAGGAATTTGCTATGTAGGTAATGTAGTGAACGTGGAGGGCCGGTGTAGGTCACTTAGTGATTTACAGAAGGTGTACGGAATATCATCCCATCATCAGTCTGCTTACATGCAGGCAAGACACTATGTTAGCTCCCTTCCACAGGAAGCACTGGAAGCATCATCAGCGGCCCGAATTTTAGAGTTGTTTGGGTTGTGAGAAGAGACGAGCATGACTGTCTCTTATTATGCTGCAAAACTAGCCAAGTGGAAAGCATAGGTGGATTATAGCAAAGTGGAAAAGAAAAGGGAGGAAGGGTTGGGATCTCAGGTGGAACCAGGTACTGTGATAGGCGCAGCAAGGCGAATTTCAACATTGACTCAGTCTGCTAAATATAGAAAGTTACCATTTAGGGTACTTAACCGGGCCCACTTTTCCCCCTGGCGTGCACAATGGGTGGGGTTAACTCTGGAGGGCTGTTGCGCATAGTGCAATGCATCAATGGTGGGGTTGAGTCATATGTGGTGGCAGTGTACGGAAAGTCAGTGCTATTGGAGACAGATACAGAGCTATCTTAATGGACTGTTACAACAGGAAATGTGCTGGACTAGTAATCTGTTACTATTTGACAACTGCTCCGCGCAGAGCCTAAGGGCAAGTAGAACAGGCTTCTGATGCAGAAGGCTTGCCTTGTGGGGAAGCTACCTCTTTTGCACCACTGGAGAGACTCTAGCCCACCCACCTACTGGGAGTGCAAGTGCAATTCCACCAGTTAATGATGTGGGGAATGGGTTGACTCCAAGGCAAAGTCAGACAAGTGTGGAAGGGTTTCCTTGTGCTTTGGAAACCATATATTAATGCTATGACACCTGCAGTACACAATGAACTGATAACAATGTAGTGCTTGTGGGGGGAGAGACCCGGACCGCCGCATTGGAGATGCTGTTTGTAAGTTGATATGGGTTGAAACTCACTTAGTCTGTCAAAATTGTGAACCACGGAGTTGGGGGAGGGGAAAGAGAAGGGGAGGGGAGGGGTATACAGTTGGGTATGATAGTTGTATTCATGGAATCATAATAATGTGCTGACATTAATTCAGGAGTGATGCAAGAACACCCATCACCCCGTTTTTGTGTTGTAATGTTGTTGATGATATAAATTAAACTTTGAAAAAAAAAACAGAATGCCCACTGCCGCTGTGCTTTTTTAAAAATGGTGTTCCCCATGCCAGCTCTTGATCGACAATTGCTATAGTAACCAGTTAGCACAAAAATGTTAGCATAAAAGGCTTAGCCACGACATAAAGGGCACTTTCTTGATGTTATTTCAACTAAAATAAAACTCCACTGTAAAAATTAATTGAAAAATCATGAACATAAATAAAAGCAGTTCATTGCACATCAATAGATTATAAAAACAACTTTGCACTTTGTTATGAAAACCTCATAAGTGAGCATAGAAGTTGTAAATGTGAATTATAATCCACTGCCAACCTTAAAGTAAAGTCATATAAATGCATGCAAAATGATATGTACATTATAAACAAATGCGTAAATACATATGGATTGATAACATCAAATAAAAACACGTGCATAAAAAATATGAGAAATGGAATTATAAAATTAAACTAATAAATATATGAAATGATAAAAATATTGTGCAAACATGCATTATAGATTTGTCATATATAAGGAGAATGAAATGATTTAAAGACATACTAGAACATATAAATGGGGGAAAAACTAAAAGAACCATGAACAACATGAGAAGAGGAAAGTATATAAAATCTACATAAAGACTGTAAACATCTCCATGAAATCTGAGAATGAGTATGAGGGCACTATCCAATGTTATAAGAAAACAGAGCAATCTAATTCCCAATTTAGTCCATATGGATGAAGTTTAAACAAATCAAATATTAATCTATGTTCCATTTGTAATAATTTATTTTCTGGATCTCCACATCAACTTGGCTACATTGATTGCACAGAATCTAAAAACTTTAAAGATCACAAGGAGCTTTTCTTTTTTTTTTTTTTATTGATTTTAACCAGCATTACAAGTTAATCCAAACAAAATCAAGACAATCATAACAAATATAATAGGAAACAATACCATTACAGCATACAATCAAAAGTGATAGAGTCCACGTTACTGGGACCTGGATGTGAGAAAAAAAATTAATCATCATAAACATAGGAAAACAAGGTTTCAATGAAACCTACGAAACTGGAGGCAATATTTATTTACTCATCCCGACTAACCTCACCAGAGCCCTGCCGATCTAAAACAAATTTTTCCAAATGAGCAACATCTGAGAAAATGAAGGTAGCACCCTCATAATTTACAATACATTTGCAAGGGAATCGAAGGAAAAATGTAGCACCCAGCTTTAGGACCTGAGGCTTCAACGCTAGAAAAAGCCTCCTCCTAAGCTGGGTGCTACGTGACACATCCGGAAACACATTTACCTTATGGCCACAAAAAGTAGATAGCTTAAACTTAAAAAAAGCTTTTAGAATACGATGCTTACATTCTATCGACGTTAAGGTTACTACTAAAGTGGCACGGGAATTAATCAAATCAGAGTAATCCTCTAAAAAAGCAGTTAAATTTGTGATGGAAGGCTCTATTACGTCTAAACCACCTTCTACAGGGTTAAGACGCTTAGAGCTGACTGGTATATAAAACAACTGAGAAACTTCAATGGGATCCTTAAGAAACAATACTTCCCTGAAATATTTATCCAAAAGAATTTTGGGAGCTATAAGCGAGGTATATGGAAAATTAAGAAAGCGTAGATTAGAAGCACGCAAGGTGTTTTCAAGTGCCTCCACCTTGCTGTGCAAAATCAAAACATCTTTCATCCCAGCCACGGTTGTGTGAATGTAAAGAAGGTATCTGCAATTCAAGTTTGACACAAGCTGCATCTACCAAAGAAATTTTTTCATCCACTTGTTGAAGGGAAGCAACCGTCTGGGAAGAAAATTCACATAAAGAACTCAGAGTCGAGGTCACTTTAACATCAATTGATTGCAAAACCTGCCAAAGATCCTTTAAAGTAACCTCCGAATCAACTGAGGGAGCCGGAGGACAAAATGTACCGCCAGCTACCGCCAGTGAAACCAGTTTAGGCAACTGTACCACCACATTAACCGCAGCTCTTACCATTTCAGAGGTCTTCCCCAAGGGTGATAAGGGCGATATAACGGCAGGGCAGGGAGGAGGAGTCCTCCCTCCAGAACTGAGGGAGGCACCTTCGGGAGAGGACTGCGCTACCGGGCGTGGAACTAGATGTTTATCCAAGGGGCCAACCACCGACACATTAACAGTTGGCCCTCCCGCGCCACGCCCGGCTTTAGCTTTCCTTTTCCCCATTAAGAAACAACGACAAGAGCAAATTCAAGGAAATAAACCGCCGAGGAAAACACTCTTGTGTGCCGCAGTGACGCCGAAGGGGCGCCGAAGGGGCGTAGCATGCCCCTTTGGACACGCCCCTTCGGATCACGCTCCGCGGTCGGAAACACACAGAAATTTATGCTGACCAGGGTCCTCGTAGGCTGAAGGTGTCCCCACGATGCCTGCCTGAAGTTCAGGAAATGGCAAAGCGTCCCAGACAAGGCTCCCAGCTGCTACAGTCCCAGGGCCACTCGACAGACCCCCTGCACCTCCAGAAGATCACTCCGGGTCCACAGGGTAAACGCTGGAGCAGATTTTATACAGGTCAGAGTCCTCGTAGGCTGAAGGTGTCCCCACGATGCCTGCCCGAAGTTCGGGAAATGGCAAAGCGCCCCAGACAAGGCTCCCAGCTGCTACAGTCCCAGGGCCACTTGACAGACCCCCTGCACCTCCAGAAGATCACTCCGGGTCCACAGGGTAAACGCTGGAGCAGATTTTATACAGGTCAGGGTCCTCATAGGCTGAAGGTGTCCCCACGATGCCTGCCCAAAGTTCGGGAAACGGCAAAGCACCCCAGACAAGGCTCCCAGCTGCTACAGTCCCAGGACCACTCGACAGACCCCCTGCACCTCCAGAAGATCACTCCGGGTCCACAGGGTAAACGCTGGAGCAGATTTTATACAGCTCAGGGTCCTCGTAGGCTGAAGGTGTCCCCACGATGCCTGCCCAAAGTTCGGGAAACGGCAAAGCGCCCCAGACAAGGCTCCCAGCTGCTACAGTCCCAGGGCCACTCGACAGACTCCCTGCACCTCCAGAAGATCACTCCGGGTCCACAGGGTAAACGCTGGAGCAGATGTTATACAGGTCAGGGTCCTCGTAGGCTGAAGGTGTCCCCACGATGCCTGCCCGATGTTCGGGAAACGGCAAAGCGCCCCAGACAAGGCTCCCAGCTGCTACAGTCCCAGGGCCACTCGACAGACCCCCTGCACCTCCAGAAGATCACTCCGGGTCCACAGGGTAAATGCTGGAGCAGATTTTATACAGGTCAGGGTCCTCATAGGCGGAAGGTGTCCCCACGATGCCTGCCCGAAGTTCGGGAAACGGCAAAGCGCCCCAGACAAGAACCCAAAAATGGCTGTTTAAAATTTTCTTACTTTCAGAAGCACAGCCTTTGATAGCAAGGCTGACACTTTCCTTTTTAGTCCTTGCTAATTACAGCATAAAGTCCAAACAAGCTTAATCTTCTGTGGCAGTTTGGCTTCTATCAGCCTCAATTCCTTCTAGGCTGCATTTCAGGTACAACAGAACTCAAAATAAGAAGCAAACATTCAGACTGCCATCAAAAACTCTCAAAAGGCTTGTCACATAACAGAGGAGCAAAGAAAGCCTCTTCTAGCAGGTAATTTGGCTTCTTGCCGTTTCACAGTTCAAACCACAGGTGGATAACAAGCATGAATCACAGCTTCCTGCTTATCCTTAAATTTCAGTAAACGTCCCTTTTAAAAACATATGGGAATTTACCACCACACTGCCTGTTTCTTATGATTACCTTTTCAAGGAGGATAATTCTTTCAGGGCTGGCTCTTCCTCAAGACTCCATATCTAAAGCTTGGCACAGAGAGCAATCCATAAGGATGTCTTCTCCCCCTCAACTCTGACACTGGTTCTCCCAGTTGCATGGGTTCTGACTCACCCACCCGGTCAGACTGCTCAGCTGACAACCTCTCCGGTGCTCTGAGAGCTTCTCCACTTCCTGGCTACAACCTCTGCTGCCAATCTGTTGCAGGGAATTCAGCCCTCTCAGCTCCTGGTAGCTCGGCTCTTCTGCATGAGTCAGCACCTTCTCTACCTCCTTCTCTTCTCCGGTCTCTGCCTTCTCCTCCCTCTCCTCCTTTCTCCCTGTCTGTATACTCTAGCATAGGCTTATACCTCCAGGGTTCTAGCCCCACCTCCTTCTTTCCCAGGTGTTGGCAATCCCCCTGCCTTCTGGTATTTGAGTAATCAGGGAACGTGTTGAAGTAAGGGTTTTGGACCTTGTGCCCATAATCTCTCTCTCTTACTCTGTTAGACACTGCATGAAACCTGTTCCAGCTGGGGGTTTTCTGGTTCTTAGGTGTGGCTGTGGCTTTCTCACCTTGCACTCCTAAAAGGGTACCCTTTACTAGGGTGAATTCTTTACGTTTCTCATCTTCCCCATACTCAGGATAGATGACCTTGCCACATACCCCTCCTGCTTCAGATATTACTGGCTGTTGGAGGTTGTTGTGGTTCCTCTGAATAGTCTGTAATTCGGTATAAGGCATCTGCATTTTGGTGTAGCTTTCCTGCCCGATGCTCTACCCTGAAGTCAAAAGCTTGAAGGGCCATGTACCCCCTAGTTAGTCGTGCATTGTGGTTTTTCATCTGTTGGAGCCACTTCAAGGGTGTGTGGTCTGTGATTAGTAGGAATTTTTGCCCTGTAAGATAGAATCAGAGTGCCTCTATTGCCCATTTAATGGCAAGACACTCTTTCTCAATGGTGGAGTAGTTGCGCTCCGCCGGGGATAACTTTTTACTAAGGAACATTACAGGATGCTCCTCTCCTTCATGCTTCTGGGATAAGACCGTACCTAAACCTGCTTCTGAGGCATCCGTTTGTACAATGAAGGGCTGCGTGAAGTCCACTCCACATAATACTGGGGCCGTGCATAGCCTCCCTTTTAACAGGTTGAAGGCCCTCTCAGCTTCCGGGGTCCAACTAAGGCAGTTCGGGTAATTTTTCTTCAACATATCAGTGAAGATGGAACTCCCCTCTGCAAAGCGGGGCAGGAATCTCCTGTAGTAGCCGACCAGGCCTAGAAAACTTCTCAATTGCTTCTTTGTTGCTGGCCTGGGGAAATTCCTGATGCTATCTACTTTGTCGACTAAGGGCCTGACCTTTCCCCGTCCTATCATATGCCCCAGGTACTTCACCTCTCGCTTGGCAAAGGCACATTTGCTCGGGTTCAGTGTGAGGCCCGCCTGCCTCATAGCCCACAGGATGGCTTCAACCCTCGGGAGGTGCTCTTCCCAGGTGTGACTAAAGATAATGATGTCATCCATATATGCAGCAGCATATTCTTGATGAGGGCTGTCAGACGGCTGGCTGGGTGAGAATGTTCACAGTCTTGGCAAGTGCATATATCAATATGATTTGCAAGGGATTGTGGGAAATGCAGTCCATTCACACCAGACACAGCTGCTCACAATAATTAGTTGTGCTTGAGTGTAAAGCCAATAAGATATTTATTTATGGGGTTATTTCCCCCAACACAGATATGCTTGGTAGCACATAAAACAGGATACTTGCTTTCAGTGTTAAACTTAGAAAAACAAAATCAGGAAAACAACAGTTGAACTTGTCAGGCAATCAAATCAAAAGAATAAAGACCTGGTTGGTAACATACTGGTCTTTTCTGTAGGCTTTAGCTAATAGTTTCTTAGCAGTGTTTCAAACAACAAGCAAAACCCACAAAGAGGGGAAAAACTGTTCTTTTCAGGTTAACTTCTTATATCTTCACACATAGATTCAGAAGTGATTCCCTCAGAGCTCACAAGCAATTAGGTAAGGCTCAATTGCTAGCAGTTACCCAGCTGAAACCCCTTAGCTGGCTTGCTTTCTACTGCGTGGCTCAAATCCTACTTCAGGAGCTTTTCTGAGTAGATTAAAGAACAAGTTTGTATTTCTTTGTGATGGTTGCTGTACTTTGTAACAGAAAATTACCAAAGGAGTTTAGACAGAGAGCAATCCATATATTCACAGCCTGTATCTAAGACCGCTCCTTCCCCTTCTTCAACAATCATGGGTTCAATATCAGGGATTGGCACAGAGGAATTTCTCAATGGAGCACTTTCAGGAGAATACTTGTTTCCCTGCTGTCTTTCAAGGTTATAGCTAGGGCATAGATCAGTGTTCATACCTGAGCTTCCATTGCTGTTAAAGTTCCTCTCTAAATAGCCTGGCCAGTATGTAGGCCAGTTCTTATGTCCAGCCTTCCAATCCAGATCCCTGGACACTGGATCTCTCTTCACATACCTTCTGGCACGGGTCCTAGGGTCCCTTCCACATGCAGCCGTCTCCCTCACAGGTACCGTCTGGAGATTCCTAGCTCTGCAGCACCATTCCTCTGGCTTTCCCCAGTCCAATGGTGTATGCTGGCCTTTTGAATGTCTCCCAGTATACGTACTGCTCTGGACTCCTTTAGGCCTCCCAAATGCTTTCCTCTTCTTTCTTCCAAAGGGTTTCTTGCCCTCTCTGTCCGTCCGCACTGGCTTCTGCTTCTGATGATCCTCCAGATGATGAAAATGTCCAAGCTGAGGATCTCCAAGCTGAATCTGAGGATGAGGATAATTCTCTGTAGAATAAACTCTACCTTTATTCTGCTTTGATGAGTGCTCCACCCTAGCACAGCGCAGCTGTGCTGAATCAGGCCCTGCCCTTTGAGATGAGTGCTTGGGGATTACCTCATAGCCCTCCTGATTGAACACACGTTTTCCCACTTCAGCTCCTCTAATGGCTGTTGGAAACCTGGTGCATTCTGGGACTGGTAGTCTTTTATGGCAAAATTCTGTTTTCTTATTTCTACCAGAACTGACAGGTTGCTTGTTCAGAGTCACTTCACCTTTTCTATAGCTCCTTCCTGAGCTATGATAAGCTTCCTTATCACAGGGCGCAGGAGTTGATCTACCAGTCTCTGGCAGGTTGCCGTGGAGGCCAAAGGGCATCCTCTTAAATTGGAATAACCCAATCGGGGTGCTGAAGGCGGTCTTGGCCGAGACTCCCTAGTCAGGGGAATCTGCCAATACCATTTTGTCATGTCCAGGGTGGTCAAAAACTGAGCCTGTCCCAACCGATCCAGTAGCTCTTCGATCCTGGGCATTGGGTAAGCATCGAATACCGAGATGGCATTTACCTGTCTGAAATCTATGCAGAACCGTAAAGTACCATCTGGCTTTGGAGCAAGCACTATTGGACTGCACCATGGGCTCCTTGACTCTTCGATGACCCCCATATCTACCATTTCGTGTACCTGTGCGACTACCTCCTGTTTCTTAGCCTCTGGTAACCGGTAGGGTCGTTGTCGGATCACCTTCCCTGGTGTAGTTACAATCTCATGGGCGACCAGTCGGGTTTCACCAGGAACCAGCGTCAGAACATCTGGAAACCCCTGTAATAGCTTGGCCACCTCCTGCCTCTGGACCCAGGATAGCTCTTCACCCACCTGGGGCTCCTGATGTTTCCTCCGTTCTGTTGCTTGGGGACCCAAATCCTCCTCCTCAGCTTCCTCCACTCTCTCTTCTGAGGTGGCTGTCAGGCCTTCCATCCCGGCCTGTCCAGTGGAACCAAATCCACAGGCTCCTCGTTCCATGGGAGTCAACATGGGGACCTCTTCCAGTGGGGGAAACCCTACTCTCTCGCACAGCAGCTGGGCAATCCGGTCTCCGACCTTCACAGGGAAGTCTTCCTTACCAAAGTTAAACAACAATACCTTCACACTCCCTCTATAATCAGGGTCAATCACGTCCGCACCGACGTCCAGGAAGTGTTTTAATGCCAGACCCGAGCGAGGGGCTATCCGTCCATAGCAGCCAACGGGGATCTCAATTTGTAGGCCGGTATCCATGAGAGCCTATCCATGGCTGGGCATCACTCCATTCACGGCGCTACATAAATCATATCCCGCGGCTTGCGGGGACGCCCTCCTGGGACTCGTGGCCTTTTCAGAAACTTTACAAAATTTTCATATAAACTTCTGTTTAATGTGGGGACCGCCTCCCGGGAGCTTTTCACCTGGCTTTCCAGTCTGTTTTCGGGGATTCCCAAACAGAGGGCCAGGGACCATCGTTACCATCCCCTCTGCCTTTTGCCCAAGGCCTTTCTCTAACCCTTTCCTAAATTGGGACCAGTCTCTTCCTAATACCAGGCTGTGGGGAAGTTTGGTACAGCCATGGGAATTATTTTCTGTGCCCCTAACCCTTTTATCTCCACTGTATACATGGGGTAACAAGAGGCAGCCCCGTGGATGCAACGGATCTAGACATGACCTTCTGGTCTCCTCTGGACATACTCATTCTGAGCCTCAATTGCCTGCCAAAGCTTCTGGGATACCATGCTCTGGTCAGCCCCAGAGTCAAGCAAAGCATTGGTAGTGATCCCCTGTATATTAACACTTAGGAGGAATTTATTTTTATTTTATTTATTTATTTATTTACATTCTCTTATATACTGTTTTTTTCTGCATCAGTGCAGTTTACATTGAACAAACTGAAATTACATTGAACAGGGCATTATAACTTGGAGATAACTATTTTACAGGGAACATGGGCTATGGAGGGTTAAGTGGCTTGCCCAAGACCACAAGGAGCATCTGTGGGACTAGAAACCCCAGTCCTTCTGGCCCAATCTACAGAGCCTTGCACACTGGGTTGGTTGGTAATTTTAATTTTGCAGGAGTGACAGCAATAACTGGTCCCACACCATACCCCACTGACCCATCCACACCACTAAATCCTCTGTGGCTGGCGGCCCCAGGTTCAGCCCTTGCGGTCTGTTTCGTGTCCTCCTTTGCACCCAGTGAACAAAGGAATGGCCGCATATCCATGCTTCTAGAGGCCCCTGGGGGAAACTCACACCTGTGTTGTATCATGGATAAGAGAGAAGCAATTATTACCCATTAATAGTATAATGCATCATTGATAGGGGATAACATCGTAGACTGTAAATAGATACCTTTTAACAATTTTAACACATAGTTCACATTGCGGACTGAAACAATAACATAGCATACAACCCCCTCCCCATTTGGTAACAACAAATTAGACCCCGCAATCACCCCTTACAGGCATATGCCTTACCCGCTGACATGGCTAGCATTACACCGGGCGTACGTAAAGTTTGTAACTGTTTGATCGCCATCTGCCTATCTTCATAACCTGTTCCCTTGACATCCCAATGTTGGCTGCCGTTGAAGCAGCCCCAATGCGGAAGGTGTGTGTGCTGTAAAAGCGTGCCTCCCAGCCCACCTGCTTTATGACTAGCCTTAATACCTTGGCAAATTGGAAACATGATAGGGGGGCACCGTCCTCATGCACAAACCAGTGTTCACCTCCAGTTGGGCGTAGCTGCTGGTATTGAATGAAGTTTCTAACTGGGCACAATGGGTCACCTGGCAACGGAGCTACGGTCCGTCTTCCTGCCCATCCCCACCTCACTGCCCCCCGCCAAGATTAACCCTTGGCCTGCCGCTGTCCCGCCTGTGCCCGGACGTGTTTATTCGCGGCCGGGCCTTTTCCTGCATGGTGATTCCTAATGTGGAACCTTGGATTGCCTAATTGTAGTTTGGGTTGTTTTTCCCTAAGTGCATAACTTTGCACTTTTCTAAATTAATTCCATCTACCATTTGGATGTCCAGTCTCCAATTTCTCAGTCCCCTTCAATTTTTGACAATCCTCTTGTATTTTAACAACTTTGAACAAGTTTGTGTCATCTGCAAATTTGATCATCTCACGCATTATTCCCCTTCCAGGTCATTTATGAATATGTTAAAAAGCAACGGGCCCAAAACAAATCTCTGGGGTACCTCATTATTCACCTTTCTCCATTGATAAAATTGGCAAATTAGCCAATTATCCATGCCAAGCATTCTTCTTCTTTTCCCTTACCTAAAGCTCTCATTTATTTATTTAGCTGTGCTTATATACCACTTTTCACTGGGTCAAAGCGGTTTACAATAAACAAGAGGGGATACATTAAACAGCTCTATATGTAAATAGTTACCCCAGTTTATCCAAGTTTTAAGCACCTGTTTATTGTAAATATGGAACAGTCCCCTGCACCGTATAAGTTTCTGTTTCAGGTAAACCGCACTGATGTCGAATAGCGCGGTATAAAAAAGTCTGTAAATAAAATAAATAAATAAAATATTTATAAGGGGGGGGGAGTTATGCCATCACCAGGGGGGGTTCAACATATCTACATTCCTGATTTGTTGTGCATCAGGGTTTGTTTTTGTCTTATTTACAGTTCTATTTTTTTCTCTTCAGTCTCAGATTACTCAGTGGTCTTCAGTGGGTGCTGTTCCGTTCAGATCTTAGGTGCTCCCAGAATAGATGGGTTTTTAGTTGTTTTCTAAATGAGGAGAGGTCCTTGTTTGTCCTTGTTGCTTCGGATTTGGGTTGGAAGAGAATTCCAAAGTGAGGGGGCGTACAAATCAAATGCTCGGTTACAGGTTTGCTGATTGAAGTTTGTCCTATCATGCGGCACAGTGAGTGAAGTTTGTGGTCTATCGTATAGGTATTCCAGAGTTCATCCAAGGAAGCAGGCTTTGCATATGAGATGGTTGTTGTTGATAAAGTGCTTTATGGATCAGCACCAATGTTTTATATTTTATCTATGCCACTGGGAGGATGTGGAGATCACTCAGCACCGGGGTGATGTGATCATGCTTCTTAACTCTCTGGATGATTCTGGCCATTGTATTGAGGACTGTCTATAGCAGGCTGAGGGTGGTTATCGGGAGTTCTTGGTATATTGCGTTACAATAATCCAGTTGGGGGAGAGTCATTGATTGCATGACCGTTCTGAAATCCTGTGGGTCTGTGAGTGGTCTGAGGTATTGTATCATCTTTGCTTTGACAAATATTGATCTTGCGTTTTTTGCAATCTGTTGCTTAAATGATAGTTTTTGATCAAGGATGATTCCCAGGCAGGGCCGTACTTACCTTGAGTGAGGCCCTACGCCAACAAAAATTGTGGGCCCCCAGCAGGGGCGGCCCAAGGGGGGTGCGGGGCCTCATTTGCATAAGGGGCCTCATTTGCATAAATATTTGCATAATGTTACCATATACTAACTTTTAGTAAACGTGCCTCTTAATGAGTGTATGGATAAAGAAAGACTAAAAGATTTCTACATTACTATAATCCAGTGCCAACTGCCAGACACATTAGGAACTACTACAAACACTGCCCATTTAGAACCCATAGCAAACCGGCCGTATCCTAACAGCACTACCAGGACTCACAAAACACCATACTCTACCAATCAAAAGGCAACACTGCAAATATTAAACCAATACATTTCAGAGAACAACAATACATGACCTACTGGGGAAAGAGAACAAGTGGCAATGTCAAATAGGAATTATATAAACAGAACACCTCAGCTCAGTTACACATGCAGAACATAGACCATCACCAAACAAGTAATCACAATTTAGAAACAGGAAGACAATAATTAAACTGGGAATCCCAAAAGCCAAACTTGGAATGTACAACACTGTAGAAAAAAAACTATACATTAATTTGCTCTTGTACTAAACAAAGCGCAGACGTTAATGATGCACATTTACCAGAGCTGACATATTCCAATTAATAAATTCAACATAAAGAGATATTTTTCTACCTTTTGTGCATTTTTTTCAGCTGCAATTGCTCCAGCCACTTTCTTCTGGTTTTTTCGTGTCTTCTGCTAACTCTCCATCGTCTGCTGTCCATTTGTCCTTTCTTCTCTCTTCTAGTTTTTTTCCATTCTCTCTCTACATCTGCTTTAACATACTAATCTTTCTCCTTTTGCTCTTTCCTCATTCCTATTTCATCCACTCAAATTTTACCCCTCCATCCTCAATCCCCACTTACTCTCCCAATACCCGGCCAATTGTAGATTATTTATCCCTCCCACACAAAATATTTTTCCCTTCTCCATTTTACTCTTCCAGCCCCATCCCATTCTAATCCTCCCCCAACATCAGCTCCCTTCTAGTTCCAGCCTCACCCAGCATCCATTCCCTTCTAGTCCCTGCATCAGCCCATTTCCAGTCCTAGCCACCCATCAGCCCATTTCCAGTCCTAGCAACCCCCCAACCCAATACCAGTCCTAGCCCCCATCAACCCACTTACAGTCCTAACCCCCATCACCCCATTTTCAGTTTAAGCCCCCCCTATAACCCATTACTAACCCCCCATCAGCCCACTTCCAGTCCTAACCCCATCAACCCATTTCCAGTCAGCCCCCCATAGCCCATTGCCAGTCCTAACCCCCCCCATCAGCCCACAGCCCATTACCAGTCCTAACCCCATCAGCCCACCTCCAGTCTTAACCCCCCCCAGCCCATTTCCAGTCCTAGCCCCCCCCATAGCCCATTACCAGACAGCCCCCATCAGCCCACAGCCCTTTACCAGTCTTAACCCCCCCAAAGCCCATTACCAGTTCTAAACCCCCCCAAAAGCCCATTACCAGTCCTAACCCCATCAGCCCACCTCCAGTCTTAACCCCCCAGCCCATTTCCAGTCCTAGTCCCCCATAGCCCATTACCAGACAGCCCCCATCAGCCCACAGCCCATTACCAGTCTTAACCCCCCCATAGCCCATTTCCAGTTTTAACCCCCCCCAACAGCCCACAGCCCATTACCAGTCCTAACCCCATCAGCCCACCTCCAGCCATAACCCCCCCAGCCCATTTCCAGTCCCAGCCCCAGCCCCAGCCCCCCCAATAGCCCATTACCAGTCCTACCCCCCATCGGCCTAAAGTAAAATTTAATTTTAAAAAAAAAACTGCTGGCTGCCGCCGCGGCAGCATGGACTGACCCGCGGGGGACCCCTCTGCAAGCTGAATCCGTCGGTCCGTCGGTCCCTCCCTCCCTCCATGCAGGCTGTGAGAGGCGCGAAGGGAGAGTGTCTCTCTCGCGTCTCTGTTAAGCCCGCAGGGGCTGATGGCTTAACAGAGACGCGAGGGAGACACTCTCGTTTCGCGCCTCTCACAGCCTGCATGGAGGGAGGGACCTACGGACCGACGGATTCAGCTTGCAGAGGGGGCCCCCGCGGGTCAGTCCATGCTGCCGCGGCAGCAGAGGGGGCCCCGCGGCGGCAGCCAGCAGTTTTTTTTTTATTTTATTTTTTAAAAAAAGCTAATTTGTTTTATTTTTGTGGGCCCTTGCCAGCTGTGGGCTCTACGCCATGGCGTACATGGCGTATAGGTAAATACGGGAAAGCAACAAAGGGCAAGAGTCGTCGGTGGGTGTAAACAAATTTTTATTAACCCCTACGCGTTTCGGCCGTAGCCTTCTTCAGGGGGCACACAGCTAAATGACATACAACATATAGAACATATAAATATATTAAAAATATTAAAAACATATTTGCCTATGATAATGGACCAATATTATAAATAAATACATAAAAAACGTATTCATGTACATGTGCTCACAAATCCGAAAATTTTAAAAAACATACATCTATAATGAACGAAGAAAAACAGGGTGGAATCACGGAATAGATAAACAATAAATGTTCAAATAAAATAATATATATTCAAAAATATATGATAACAAACTTGTTATATGATATGGGACAAAGGGGAAGGAGGAAGGAAAGGAGGGAAAAATAAGGACAGGGAAAAGGGGAGGGAATGGGGGGGGAGAAGGAGGGGGGAAGGAGGAAGGGAGGGGAGGAGGATGGAAAGAGGAGAAGGGAGGAGGGGAAGGAGGGGAAGGAAAAGGGGGGAAAGGAAAAGAGGAGAGAGGGGAGGGGAGGGGGGGAAAGGAGGGAGGAGGAAGAAAGGGGGGGGGCCCTGTTCCCAGGTATTTTACGTGTGGTTGAACTCTTATTTGGGTTGCTCCCAGGTTGAGGTGTGGTGGGGGAGTTAAGTTTCATCTTTCATAACAAATAAGGCTTCTGTTTTTCTAACAGATAGATTAAGCATTTGCCTAGGGCAGCAGACCACGGGGGTATCACCGTAACTCCTTCTCTATGCTTCCAGTCATGGCATAGTGAGGCACTATGCACCACAGTGGGCCTTGAAGCACCCATGGCCTGCTGCTCCTCCCTTTTCCGACAGGAAGTTTGTATAAGAGGGCACAAGAGCAGCTGGCCATGATTGTGCATGTGAACAAAGGGACTTCAGGCCAACCCACGGCTCTGAAGTAGCTTCTCCGTCATTGCTTGGAAGCATGGTGGAGAAGTTGCAGTGCCACCCCCCTTCCTCCAAGGTAAGTGGGAATGGAAGAGGAGACATTGGCTATAAAGCTGGCAGGGGAGGACTGGGAGAGCGCAGGACTAAGGGCTCATCTAGGGCAGCAGATAACGTTACAGTAGGTTGACCCTGTCCATCACTTAAAAGCATATTTTAATATGTTATTGCTGATTTTCCATGTATAAATAAGGAATAGTCTTCTCTATTCAATGGAAAAGCTAGAATGGTATATTGCTTAGCAACAATTGTGCTTGTGCCAGAGATTCTTACTATCAGTTCAGGGCTGGATTAATATTTAAACAGAATAGGTACAATAGTCGCTTCTGGGGAAGTAGCAAAGTGAAGCTGCAATCAGAGCAAAGCAACAAATACTGACAGCCCCACTACTCAAAGAAACACTCAGGGAAGATGGACAACATTCAAATCACCCATTTTCCAGGTTAATTATTTGGGTAAATTGCCCTCATTTTTGCAATTTGTAAGTGACTTATGCATGTAGTCCAGTGTTTTCCATGGTCTATTAGGTGCTTACAACATTTTTCAGAGGTGTACATACATAAACATAGGTGCTCAGAAAAACAGTTCCTACTTTTATGCAATACACACATAGGCATTGCTGGTGATGGAGAATGAGTGGAGAGAGGTGGGATGAGCACATATACATATATTATACAAATTACACTCATGTGGCGATATCTACCTGCACATATAAACATACAAGCACAAAGTCACTCCTGCCCTAGAGTAAGTGTATCTTTGTACAGGAATCTTTATAAAATAAGCTCAGTATATGTATTGCTGTGCTTTCCATGCTCATTAAATGCATAATTGAAATATTTTATTAATATCAAAATCCCACAAGAAGTGACTTGGAGTCTAAGGGACATGTTTACTAAGTCCCACACCAGTAACACGGGTTTGGGCTGCATTACTAGCATGGGGCACCATGCTAGATGCAGGAGGATGGGATTTAGTGCAGCTTGCCACATTAAAAGCACCCTAGGGAGTAACTACCGCCACCCATTGTGCTGGCAGTTGTTGCTTCCCGCCAAGTTCCAGCAGCATGAGCGTTCAACACCCGCGCTAGTGGTGCCATGGCAGGAAAGCTCAAGTCCCACCCAGGCTCTGCCCATAGCTGTGCTAATTGGATGGCATGAGTATTTTAGCGCTGGTCATCATTCTACTTTTAAGCACAGTGCCTAAAATGCAAGCTAATGTTGCGCTACGCGGGTAGCATGCTTTAGTAAACATGCAACCTAAAAATTAATTAAAAGAGTGCAATTCTCAAGGTTCCTTTCAAGTTAGCTGCTATGTATAAAGAATTGACTCTACTAAGGGAGGAATTAGCTGTAATGAAACACCCCTCCTCTAGGGTACAAACCAAACAAAATCCACCACCACTTCCACAAAGAATCAAACAGCTCAGGAACAAATGGATCACAGTGGGCTCTGGTAGGTTGCGACCTCTAACATCAAAAGATATCCCTGAATAATGCTGTCTCTGCCTTGGATAATGAGGGTACCCAATCTGTGGAAACTGAAGTGCCCTTAAATGAAAGACTTAGGGGCTTGTTTACAAAGCCGTGGTAGCGGTTCGCAATCGTTATCGGAGCCGCGGCCCCATTGATTTCAATGGGGCTGCGGCTCCGATAACGATCGCGAATCGCTACCGCGGCTTTGTAAACAAGCCCCTTAATGACAAATCTACTGATAATGTACCAAATAGGAATAAAAAGTAAAAAAAAACAAAAATAGAAAACTACTACTACTTGGAGATTCCATCATCAGAGGCACCAACTTGGGAACACAGTTCAATGGGGAGAGGATGGTCAAATGCCTCCCAGGCTCTTTAACCAGTAGGAATACAAACCAAATTGTTGGTATAGTTAGTGCAGAAAGTGAGCACTCCAAAACTGATATTGTCATCCACTTGGGAACAAATGACCTGGCTAGACACAGTGCCTCTGCAGTTCAAAAGGACTTCCAGACCCTGGGAGAGAATCTCAAGGCCATTGCTAATGTTATAGCATTCTTAGAAGTTCTACCTGTTCATGGTAAGGGGGCAGAAAGGCTGCATTGCATAAACAACTTTAATACATGGCTCCAAACCTGGTGCAAACAAGAAGGATTTAGATATATAGGCGACTGGGGAAAAAGATGGATCAACAAGAGACTATACTGTGCTGATGAACTACATCTCTCCATCGCTGGGAAAAGGATCCTTAGTGAAAAATTCAGGCAGTATGTGCACAGACATTTAAACTAGGGAAAGGGGTGACAGATGGAGAAGGACAAGCAAAGCAACATTGGAAACAGACACACTTTTGAACCACACAACAATGGAAAGCGAGAAGGGACATGTAGAACAAATTCCATGCAAAACGCAGGCAAGTCAGTCGTCAAATGCTGGAAAGCAATGAGCAGAAATACTTGAAGCCTAGCCAACAAAGTTCCTGATCTGGAAGCTCTAATGGTGGAAATGGACTTGGGCATTGTGGCCATTACAGAAACATGGTTTAACGAATCACATGAATGGATATATCCATAGCTGGCTATAATCTATTTAGAAGAGATAGAGAGGGTAGAAAAGGAGGAGAAGTAGCCCTATATATCAAAAGCAATATTAAAGCTGCTGAAATGCAGGGGATGTGGGGAAAAGAAGAAGCACTATGGATTGTGTTGGAAAGAGGAGATGGCACTGTCATCCATACTGATGTGGTCTACGGGCCTCCAACTTAAACCAAAGAAATGGATAGTGGATTGATTGTTGATATTGCAAAGATAGGGGGAAGTGATCATATTGGGTGTCTTCAATCTATCCGATGTGGATTGGAGTGTTCCTTCTGCAAATCTGGAAAGAAGTAAAAAATTGTGGATACCTTCCAAGATGCATTACTTAAACAAATGGTGATGGAACCAACCAGGGAGAGCTCCGTGCTGGATTTAGTGCTCACCAACGGAGATAGCATGTCAAATATCCAGGTGAGTGCCCATGTGAGCAGCAGCGATCATCACACAGTGTGGTTTGAGATAAAAGCCAAAGTAGAATCCAATCACAGCAAGTTCAAAGTTCTAGACTTTAAAAACACTGACATCAGTAAAATGGCCAAGTACCTGAAGGAGGAGTTGGCAGGGTGGGAGGGGATAAGGGAAGTGGAATTTCAAAGGGCTAAACTAAAGGAGGCAATAAAAGATGCAACAGATACATACATAAGGAAAGTAAATAAAAATAAGAGGAAAAGGAGACCTATTTCATTCTCCAAAGAAGTGGCTGCACAAATGCAAAAATCACAGCTTTCACAAAATTCAGAAGCTCGCAAACAGAGGAACACAGAAAGGAATACAGGATCAAACTAAAAGAGACAAAAGGAGAAATAAGGATAGCAAAATCAAAAGCAGAAGAAAAGATGGCTAAAGATGTGAAGTGTGGCAACAATTTTTTTTTCAGGTATATTAGGGAGAGGAGGAAAATCAGAGGTGGAATTGCAGGACTCAAAAGTGTTGGGAATGGATTTGTGGAAAGTGATATTGAAAAAGCGAAAATGTTAAACAAATACTTCTGCTCTGTTTTTACTAGACAAAATCCTGGAGAAGTACCATCTGTGACTGACAATCAAATGGGAATGGAGTAGATACCACACCACTCACAAAAGATGATGTGTTAGAACAGCTTGCAAAACTGAAAGTGGACAAGGCTATGGGACCATATGGAGTACATCCTAGGATACTGAAAAAGCTCAGTGAGGTTCCCGCAGGGCCATTAAAGGATATTTTTAATGGAGACAGGAGATGATCCACAGGATTGGAGAAGGGTTGATGTGGTACCTCTTCACAAAAGTGGTAGTTGGGAAGAAGTGACAAACTACAGGCCAGTAATCCTTACCTCGGTGGCGGGAAAAGCAATGGAGGCACTCCTGAAAGAGCAAATAGTGGACTTCCTTGAAACCAACAGACTGCATGATATGAGGCAACATGGTTTTACCAAAAAATGATCTTGCCAAACAAATCTGATTTAGGTCTTTGACTGGGTGACCAGAGAACTAGATCAAGGGCATGTGATGGATGTGATCTACCTACATTTCAGCAAAGTCTTTGATAGGTCCCAAGGTGGTGAACTGGATCAGGAATTGGTTGACTGACAGACGACAGAAGGTGACGGTAGATGGAACTCACTCAGAAAGGAAGGTGATTAGCGGTGTGCCTCAGGGTTCAATCCTAGGACTGGTACTGTTCAATATATTTGTAAGTGATATTGCTGAAGGACTGAATGGAAAAGTCTGTCTTTTTGCAGATGACACAAAAATTTGCAACAGAGTGGACTCCCCTGAAGGAGTGTATAACATGAGGAAAGATCTACAAAAGTTGGAAGAATGCTTGGCAGTGAAGATTTAATGTGAAGAAGTGCAGTGTCATGCACTTGGGAAGCAGAAATCAAAGGGAAGTGTATGTGATAGGGGGTGAGATGTTGGTGTGCACGGACCAGGAGAAGGACCTCGGAGTGATTGTTTCTGAAGATCTCAAGGTGGTGAAACAGTGTGACACGGTGGTGGCAAAAAACCAGAAGGGATGCTGGGTTTCATACAGAGAGGCATTACCAGCAGAAGGAAGAGGTACTAATGCCACTGTACAAGTCACTGGTGAGGCCTCACTTAGAATATTCTGTTCAGTTTTGGAGATCATATCTCGTAAAGGATATAAAAAGGCTGGAAGCAGTTCAAAGGAAGGCAACCAAAATGATTTGGAGCCTGCGTCAGAAGACTTATGAGAAGAGACTTGAAGATCTAAATATGTACACTCTGGAGGAAAGGAGGTACAGGGGAGATATGATTCAGACCTTTAAATACTTAACAATTATTAATGAACAAACAAACATCTTCTAAAGACGGGGAAACTCTAAGGCTAGAGGGCATAACGTGAAGCTGCAAGGGGGTAGACTGAAAGGCAATGTCAGGAAATACATTTTCCCTGAAAGGGTGGTGCATGCTTGGAATCTCTCCCCCCCCCCCGATGGAAGTGGTGGGGGCAAATACAGTAACAGAATTCAAAATGGCATGGGACAGATACAATAGATCCCTTTATAGCAGCAGAATAAAATCTAAATAAACATAACTATCTCTTCTATCTGATCAAATAGGGGTGACCTACACGGAGCAGTGGGTACACTCCTAAACAAAGAATGGAGAGGGGTGACCTGCACTTAGCGGCAGGTGCACTTACTCTTGTCACTTTGCTGGGCAGACTAGATGGACCATACTGGTCTTTATCTGCCATCCTATACAACATTACTATGTTAAATAAATGAGTTTTGAGCAGAGATTTGAACTGGGAGAATGAGAGCTTGGAGCGCAGCGTGGATGGTAAGGAGTCCCATAGAGCAGGATCTAGTTGACTTCAATTCACCTCTAAAAGTTTCTGTTAGATTTGATTTTATTATTTTCATGTTGTAATATCTATTAAGATCTGTTTGCTGTGTGTTATGTATGGTCAATTGTACCTTTCTTAGAATATTGGATAGTTGGGACCAACATATTTAAATAAATAAATGATAAAGTGAACTGACTTACAAGACAATTGATTAATTGAGCACCTTGAAATGAGTTTTCTCCAACTTATGCTTATATCATTAAGAGGCATGTTTAGCATGCACTAAACAGCATGGGGCTGAAAACAGTCATGATGACAAAATGTCTTTTTGACTACTTAGTGTGCAATGGGGTAGGGGCTGGGAGGATTAGGAGAGGAGATCAGGAGTTGACAGAATATTTAAGTTAACACTTGTTAATTGTCAATGTTAAAGTTGGCATGGGTGTACTTAACACTACCTCAATGGCTGACATTAGGCATACCTGCATTAATTGCAAATGTAGTGTTAGCAAGATGATGTTCTTTCAGAACAATAACTGCAGAAACCATACCTAGTATGTCCTCCAACAGTAAGCATAGGGCCGCTGCACTTACCTTGGGTTATGCATGTTAAGTGCAAACTCTTAACATACTTTAGTAAGCATACCCCTAAGCTGAGTGTGTGAATTTTTGAAATGGTGGATCTCTCTGCAAGCACTTGAATTGAAAATAACAAAAATATAGTAGGAATTTTGGATAAGGGTTGTTAAAGTTAATATTAAGAATAATATGAAATAAATATATTTTCAAACAAGATTTTTATGGAAGAATGTACTGAGAACATAGAAACATAGAAATATGATGACAGAAAAAGACCACATGGCCTATCTAGTCTGTCCTTCCATAACAACTACAACAGTCCCCTTTTTACCTTAAGAGATCCTCTGTGTTTGTCCCATGTTTTTTTGAATTCAGTTACTGTCCTCACCTCTACCACCTCCACTGGGAGACTATTCCATGGATCCACTACTCTTTCTGTAAAGAAATATTTCCGCATATCACTCCTGAATCTATCTCCCTTCACCCTCATTGCTCCCTTGGATTGCTGCAGCCCAAACGCATGATCTTACATTTTTTAACATTAAATCCCAGCTGCCAAATTCTAGACCATTCTTCAAGCTTAGCTAGATCCCTCCTCATGTTATCTTCACCTTCCTGGGTGTCTACTCTATTGCAGATTTTGGAATCATCTGCAAAGAGGCAAACCTTACCCGACAGCCCTTCCGCTATATCACTAACAAAGATGTTAAAAAGAATCGGACCAAGGACAGATACCTGGGGCACTCCACTGGTAACATCTTTCTCCTCAGAGTGAGCTCCATTTACTTGTACTCTTTGTCGCCTCCCACCCAACCAATTTCTAACCCAAGCAGTAACTTTAGGGTCCATCCCTAGGGTGCTCAGTTTGTTTATAAGTCGCCTGTGAGGAACAGTGTCAAAGGCTTTACTGAAATCTAAATACACTACATCTAGGGCTCTCCCATGGTCCAACTCCCTGGTCACCCAGTCCAAGAAATCAATCAGATTTGTCTGACAAGACCTGCCTCTGTTGAATCCATGCTGCCTCGGATTCTGTAATCTGCTGGACTACAGAAACCTCACTATTTTCTCTTTCAGCAGGGTTTCCAATAATTTACTCACCACCAAAGTTAAACTAACCGGCCTGTAGTTTTCAACCACATCCTTACTTCCACTTTTGTGTAAAGGCACCATATGAGCCTCTCTTCAGTCCTTTGGCACCACTCCCGACTCCAACGAGGCATTGAAAAGGTCAGTCAGTGGAGCTGCTAGAACGTCCCCAAGTTCCCTCAGTATTCTAGGGTGTATCCCATCCGGTCCCATCGCTTTGTATACTTTAAGTTAAGCTAGTTTCTCACGAACACAGTCTTCTGAAATTGTTCAAGATGTCCCTTGCTTCTGTTCCTGTTTGTGGGTGTTTTCTGAGGTCCTGCTCCTGTTCTTCATCTGTGAACACAGAACAGAAATATTTGTTAAGCAAGATCTCACAACCTTTATGTCCATGTCTGCACCAATGATATCATGATCTATGGACTAATCACCATACACCAACCCACACTATCCACCCACTCAGAATGCTTCACAGACATAACCAACTGTATGAAAGACAATAACCTTCAAATCAAATATAACAAAACGGAGGCCCTCCACATAACAAAAGATACCACCTTTGCCCCACCCCGCACTATAACATTGAACAACACAACAATCCAAACCTAGATTGAAGTCCAATATCTAGGGATCACCTTTTATCAGCACCTCACTCTAAAAGTTCACATCAGTAAAATCACCAAGACAATCTATTTCAAAACGAAGACACACACTCCTTGAACCGACAGACTTCCGGACTGTCCTGAAAGCATCTATATAATACCTCACCTGAATTTTTGCAACATGATCTACCAAGGCCTTCTGCAATCCACACCCCTCCAATTGCAAATGGTTCTCCACTCAACAGCAAGGACCCTACACACAGCAACAAAACAGGATCATATCACCCCTATCCTCAAACAGCTCCACTGGCTCCCATTACAGAATCAAATAAAATACAAAATGCTCATCCTAACCCGCAAAGCAATTCACACTGACCACCCCCCCCCCCCCTCCATGCTTCTTCAGACCACCAAGCAACTCAGCTATAGGCAAACCTCCACTATAAATACCCTGGTCATCCCCCACCTCAAAACCAAATCTAACCAACAAGCATGTAAACGAGCATTCCAACTTTATGCATCCTCTATATGGAACATTCTCCCACACCAGATCCATAACATCACAGACCTTAAAACCTTTAGAAAACATCTAAGAACACACCTATCCACCGAGCATTTCACCCCATAACATAAGCCAGTCAACTGCACCTACAGATGATCTAAGTTTTTTATAATGTACATAGTTTAAATCTGCATATAGTTATAAACTTTTATGTATCAACTGCATATTGTATATAGTTGTAAAAAAACCTGTTAAACAATGTATTTGCTCTCCTGTTCTACATAAACTGTCTTGACCTGGTGAAAGGTGGTATATAAATACAGCTAAATAAATAAAAATAAATAAATAAAATGCACATCATAGGAGATTCATTGCAAGGGGGCACATACTGATGTTGAACATGAGAGGAGATTGGTCAAGTGCAGTGAGACAGAAAGATAAACTTTCAACTGTAATTTATGGCCTGATATTCAGACACAGTGACAGTGGTTTGAACATGAGATTTTTCTCCTGTAAATTCAAAGTTTTGAAAGATGAAAAAAATAATTGATACAAATAAATAGTAAATTTTAAATAAAATGGACTTCTAAGCTTATTTTCAAAGGGAAACTGCTAGTGGAATTTCTCTGAAATCCTCTAACCTATCAGGAATAACAGGCAGAAAAATACTGGCAGACTTAGCAGGAGCTAGTCTACATACAGAGGCGAATATAAACTCCGTCTGTGTACTTTTCTGATTTCCAACTCCATATTGATCCTTCCTCTACCCCCATCAGCAATTCTCCGTGCTCTTTTAAGGGAAAGTAGATGAGGAGTGGGAGCGATTTTCAAATGGCGTGTTTTTGTGGGTAAATGTCCATAATGAGTTCTGTGACTTCTGTCCTCATTAAAGTATCTGGAATATTTCCTGCCATATTTTCTTCATTTGTAACATATCTGCTTATCAATTTTTCACAGGGTACTCCAGCAAGCAGAGTCCGATATAAAGTAGATGTGATGCAGTTTCCTTACAGTGCCACCATTTTTGATGTTGAAGAAAATACAGGACGTGTTATAACACGAGTGAATCTTAACGAAGACCCCAGCACTATTTTTAAGGTAAAGGCAATGATTTTTACACATTCATAAACTATTTCAAATTTCTACTAAAAATGTTTTAAGGTTAATGTTAAATGTGTCGAAAGTTATCTACTCTGATAAGGGCACAACATATCCTGTACAGATTCCCTAGTTTTGCAGCCTAAAGCTGGAGCCAAGAATAATGCATGGATAAGAGTTTGATGCCTAAATGATGGCACTAGTTTATTTTACAAGTTCAGCCATTATGCACAGTTTTGTTCCTTTAGCCACAAAGCGTAGTTACTCACTTTTAACAGGTGTTCTCCAGGGACAGCAGGAATCAGTCCTTACATATGGGTGACGTCGGCGCTGATGGAACCTTCGTGTGGAGCAATTTCCCCAGCTTTCAAAGAAAGCCTTTGGGAATGCCTCACGCATGCGCGGTCCCCTTCCCGCCCATCTTGCTCAGTCAGATGACATAGCTAAAAAGATGGCAAAAAATAATAAAAAGCAATAATAGGACTGAAACTCCAGGGGAGGAGGGAGGGTCGTGAGGACTGATTCCTGCTGTCCCTGGAGAACACGTTACAGGTGAGTAACTACGCTTTCTCCAGGAACAAGCAGGAAGTCAGTCCTCATATATGGGACTCCCTAGTTACAGGCTACCGAGAACCTATAGCTGAAAAAAGGGATCCCTTTAGGCGAGCCGCAATAGCAGCAAGAGAACTTTCTTCAAGAATGCATCCCCACGGTAGCCTCACACCAGAGGGCCGGAGGGTTGGAGTTGCCTAAAGCTTGAATAGATTCCGAAGTACTGCCTGACTGAAAACGCTGTCTCATTGGGACTCCCTGTCCAGGCAGTAATGGGCTGCTAAAGTCTGGCTTGAAGACCAAGTTGCAGCACGGCAGATGTCTGCCAATGGAACAGAGCGGTGATTAGCTACTGATGCGGTCTTAGCCCTGACACAGTGGGTCATAATATGACCCTGCAGCTGAAGGTCAGCTGCCCTGTATGCCCAGGCAATGCAGTCTGCCATCCAGGTGGATAACGTGCGCTTGGAGACCAGTAGACCCAGTTTACTAGGGTCATAAGAGACGAAGAGCTGAGAAGCCCTCCGATATCCCCGCATATGCTCCAGGTAGAAGGCGAGTGCCCTCTTACAATCCAGGGTATGCAAAACTGCCTCTGCTCTGTTAGTATGTGGCCTGGGAAAGAAGGTGGGAAGAACCACCTCTTGGTTGAGGTGAAACGAGGAAACCACTTTTGGGAGGAATTTAGGGTGCTTGCAGAGTACTACCCTGTTCTTGTAAAACCATGTGTACGGCCTATCTGACACTAGAGCCTGCAGCTCACTCACATGCCTTGCCGACGTGAGTGCTACCAGGAAGAGCACCTTCCAGGAGAGGAAGCACAGATGGCAAGTTGCCATCGGCTCGAAAGGGGGGCGAGTAAGTTGCTGCAAGACCACTTTGAGATCCCACTCCGTCGCCGGAGAGCAGATTGGAGGTTTCAGCAGGAGCAGGCCCCTGAGAAACCTGGCTACCAAGGGGTAAGCCGAGAGAGGCTGACCGTCTATCTGTGCATGGTTAGCCAACAAGGCACTCAGGTGGACCCTGATGGAGTTAGACTTGAGGCCTAGCTCTGAGAGATGAAGTAGGTACTATAACAGCTTGGGAACCTGAGATGAGAAGGGTTCTACAGTATGTTGGTGACACCACACTTGGAACCTGCGCCATTTACATGCGTAGGATTTTCTGGTGGATGGCCTCCTGGAGGCTAACAACACTTCTTCTACCCCTTCGGGTAAGAGAAAAGGTGCAAGGCCTACCCTCTCAGCAGCCAGGCCATCAAATTGAGGGATCTGGGATTGGGGTGCACTAGGGAACCCTGCTCCTGGGTGAGGAGGTCGGGCTGTACCCCCATGGGGAGAGGGGTTTCCACCGCCATTTGAAGAAGAAGTGGGAACCAAGGCTGTCTGGGCCACCTGGGCGCTACCAGGATCACCCAGGTCTTGTCCCTGCAAATCTTGAAGAGAGTTCATGCTACCAGTGGCGTAGGCGGAAAAGCGTACAGGAGGCGTCCCGACCAAAGGAGAAGAAACACATCTGCTGCTACCCTGAGGGGGTGCGGCTGTCTGGAGCAAAAGCGGGACAACTGACGATTCTGTGCACTGGCAAAGATATCCATGGATGGGAGGCCCCAGTGGTTGAAAATCTGCTGGGCAATCTCCCTGTTCAGTTGCCATTCATGGGGTTTAAGAACCTTGCTCAGTCTGTCTGCCAGGCCGTTCTCCTGGCCTGGTAGATAAACTGCATGGAGAGACATGTTCTGTCGAACTGTGAAGGAACAGAGATCCAGAGACTCCTGGCAATGGATCTGCGAACCTGTGCCACCCTGTTTGTTCACATAGAACATAGCAACCTGGCTGTCCGTCTGTACTCGGACAGACTGGTTGGAGAGGACAGGAGCAAAGGCTTTTAGAGCTAAGCGAATGGCCCTGTGTTCCAACAGTTGATCTGTAGTGTGGCCTCCTGAGGAGTCCACTGACCTTGAGTGCAAGAGCCCTGACAATGGGCTCTCCAACCCATCAAGGGGGCATCCGTGGTCAGCACCCTGGTATGCATGGGAAGCTGGAACGGTACCCCCGCAAGAGGTTCCCTGATTGTGACCACCACTGCAGACTTCACTAGGGGTTTGGATACTGCCACTCTGTCGGACAGGCATCCTGATGGCCTGTGACCACTGGTCCCACAGGGTCCACTGAGCTGTCCGCATGTGCATGCGTGCGAAAGGAGTAGCATGAACCGTGGAGGCCATGTGACCGAGCAGGCGTAAGAACCTCCGTGCTGACACCTGGGGTACTTGACTCACCATGCCCACCTGAGACAGCAGGCAGTCTGCCCTGTCCAGTGGAAAGAAGGCCCTCGCCTGTACGGTGTCGAGTCTTGCCCCTATGAAGTCCAAGTTATGGGTGGGGAGCAAAGAGAACTTTGCATGATTGATGACGAACCCCATATGCTGAAGAAGAGTTACTGTGCGAGCTGTGGTGTGGTGCGCCTCCTGAGCTGACTGGCCCCTTATGATCCAGTCGTTTAGGTAAGGGAACACAAAGATCCCCTGGCTCCTGAGAAAGGCTGCTACCACAGCTAGGCACTTGGTGAAAACCCTTGGAGCGGAAGCTAGACCAAAGGGAAGCACTTTGTATCGGAAATAGTTTCCTCTGACCACAAACTTGAGGTATTGTCTGTGGTCTGGATGTATGAGGATGTGTGTGTAAGCATCCTTTAGGTCCAAGGAGCATAGTCAGTCTCCCTGCTTGGAGGTAAGTCAGAAGTATCCCAAGTGAAAGCATCTTGAACTTTTCCTTTACCAAGAACTTGTTGAGATTTCGCAGGTCTAAGATGGGGCGAAGGCCTCCTTATCTTTTCGGTATCAGGAAATACCTGGAGTAAAAGCCTTTCCCCTGCAGGTGGTGGGGCACCAGTTCCATCGCCTGATCCTTGAGAAGACCCGCCAACTGCTGCAAGAGGAGGTTCCTGTGCAAGAGGGGTTTGAGATGCTCTCCTGGGAAATAGGAGGTAGGTACTTGGCTGAAATGGAGCAGATAGCCGTCTTGGACTATACTTAGAACCCAAGTATCGGATGTAATGGCTGGCCACCTGTGGGCGTACAGGGGCAGTGAACCTCCTGTGCAGGGCCAAACCACTGGTGGGAGAGGAGCTATGCAGAGGGAGTCAAAAAACCCCTCCCTTATGGGCAGGAGCAGGAGCAGGAGCTGGAGGCTTGGGGGTTTGAGGCTTGCGAGGGCCATTTCCCCCGTCCCCTGGCCTACTGCCCCTGCTGGGGAGCTGGGGAGGCCTGTTAAGTGGGGTAGTTTCTGTAAGCCTGTCCCTTCCTTGAGTAAAAGGGCTTTTTCCCCGAGGTCTTCTTCCTGTGAGAAGGAGCAGATGTCTTCTTACACAGCCTTGTCCGCTAAATTGTGAGTTTTTTGTCTGTTTGTCTCCACATATTTATCTATCTATTTGCCCTTCTTGGTGGGTTCCCTTACCTACTCCCTTGCTGTGTGCCCACTGTTCAGGACCAGCCTCCATTGCTGTAGAGTTTTAAACTATCTTTCTCTTAGTCTACCTGAGTACTGCCCCTCCCCCCCTGCTGAGGCATTGTTGTAAACCTCCATTCCTGTTGTGCATGTGGGCTGGCTCAGATTGCCCTTGTGTTTCTTGAGAAGAGCAGTGCTTTCCAGAGCTCATCCAAAAGGTGATTTTTGCTGAATTTGCTGCTAAATTGTCAGTTTTTTGTCTGTTTGTCTCCACATATTTATCTATCTATTTGCCCTTCTTGGTGGGTTCCCTTACCTACTCCCTTGCTGCGTGCCCACTGTTCAGGAACAGCCTACTGGCCAGAGACACTTAGGTTCCCACCCACCCTACCCCTCACCCCACCCACCCCAGGGGCTACATTGCCTATATAGTGGTCACATACGTGCCATCTGTCGTTCCTAACTTGGGTAACGCCCACATCTTCAACTTTTCTTATTATTCTTCCTCTTCTGGGACTGCTTAAGCAACATGTCGTGTATTCAGTGCAATAACTGTGGTACTTTCATTCAAAGAAGAATCATTTGGAGCCTAAGAGCTTGTCCTATATGCCTAAAGTCAGCTGCCATGCATAAAGAACTGACTATACTAAGGAAAGACCTAGCAGCCATGCATAAAGAAGTTTCTCTACTGAGGGAGGAACTGGCTGCAATGAAGCGCACCTCTTCTAGGATACAAACTGAACAAAGTCCACCACCGCTCCCACAAAGAATCAAACACCCCAGGAACAAATGGATCACAGTGGGTTCCGGAAGATTGCGACCTGTAATGCAGAGACATCCTACACATCAAGAGATATCCCTGCAAAATGCCTTCTCTGCCTTGGCTAATGAGGATGCCCAACCCAAGGAAACTGAAGGGCCCTTAAATGAGTCAGACAATGCCCAATCTCCTGCTAAAGCATCAAATATGAAGAAAACCTCACCAAACAGAAAACTACTACTACTTGGAGATTCCATCATCAGAGGCACCAACTTGGGAACACAATTCAAAGGAGAGAAGATAGTCATGTGCCTACCAGGCTCTTCAGCCAGCAGGAATACAAACCAAGTTGTTGAAATACTTAGCGCAAAAAGTGAGCACTCCAAACCAGATGTTATTATCCACTTGGGCACAAATGACCTGGCTAGAAACAGTGCCTCTACAGCCCAAAAGGACTTCCAATCTCTGGGAGAGAAACTCAAGCCCATTGTTAACACTGTTGCATTCTCAGAAGTTCTACCTGTTCTTGGTAAGGGGACAAAAAGGCTGCATCGCATTAACAACTTTAATACATGGCTCCAGACCTGGTGCAAACAAGAAGGATTCAGATTTATTGGCAACTGGGACAATAAATGGACAAACAAGAGACTATACTGTGCTGATGGACTACATCTCTCTGTCACAGGGAAAAGAAACCTAAGTGAAAAATTCAGGCAGTATGTGGATATGCATTTAAACTAGGAAAAGGGGGTGACGGATGTGGAAGGTCAACATCTGCATGCCACCCCCTGCAAAAGCATAACAACATCAGAAACAGCCATACTCTTAAACCACACATCAAAAACAAGTGGGAAGAAATGGGCAGAATAAAATCAATGCAAAATACACACAAGCCAGGTAAATGCTGGAAAGCAATGAGCACAAATGCTCGAAGCTTAGCCAAAAAAATTCCAGACCTGGAAGCCCTAATGGTGGAAACGGATTTGGACATCGTGGCCGTTACAGAAACATGGTTTAATGAATCGCATGATTGGGATATAGCCATAGCTGGCTATAATCTATTCAGAAGAGACAGAGAAAATGGAAAAGGAGGAGGAGTAGCCTTGTATGTCAAAAGCAGTATTAAAGCTACTGAAATGCAGGGAACATGGGGAAAAGAAGAAGCGCTCTGGATTGCGTTGGAAAGAGGAGATGGCACTGTCATCCATATTGCTGTAGTCTACAGACCTCCGACTCAAATTGAAGAGAGAGATAACGAATTGATTATAGATATTGCCAAGATAGCAGCAAAGGGGGAAGCGATCATATTAGGTGACTTTAATCTACCTGATGTGGATTGGATTACTCCTTCTGCACATCTGGAAAGAAGCAAAAAAATTGTGGATGCTCTCCAAGATGCATTACTTAGACAAATGGTGATGGAACCAACCAGGGAAAGATCAACGCTGGATGTAGTGCTTACCAACAGTGATAACGTGTCGAATGTCTGCGTGAGTGCCCCTGTGAGCAACAGCGACCATCACACGGTGTGGTTTGAGATAAAAGCCATGGTACAGGCCAATCATAGCAAGCTCAAATTCCTAAACTTCAAAAACACTGACCAATAAAATGGCCGAGTACTTAAAGGAAGAGATGACGGGGTGGAAGAAGACAAGGGAAGTGGAATTGCAATGGACTAAACTAAAGGCGGCAATAAAAGGGGCAACAGATAAATATGTAAGAAAAATAAATAAAAATAAGAGGAGAAGGAAACCTATTTGGTTTTCCAAAGAGGTGGCTGCGCAAATAAAGGCAAAAAACACAGTTTTTTCAAAATTCAAAAGCTTGCAAACAGAAGAACACAGAAATGAATACAGGATCCAACTCAAAGAGTCTAAAAGAGTAATAAGGATAGCAAAATCAAAGGCAGAAGAAAAAATGGCTAAAGATGTTAAGGGTGGCAACAAAACTTTCTTCAGGTATATTCAGGAAAGGAAGAAGATCAGAGTTGGAATTGCAGGACTCAGAAGTGCTGGGAAAGGACTCGTGGAAAGTGACACTGAAAAAGCGAAATTGCTAAACAAATACTTCTGCTCTGTTTTTACTAAAGAAGATCCTGGAGATGGACCAGCTGTGACTCCCAAATATAAAAATAGGACTGAAGTAGATACCACACCATTCTCAGAAGATGAGGTGTTAGAACAACTTGCTAAACTGAAAGTGGACAAAGCCATGGGACCAGATGGGATACATCCCAGGATACTGAAAGAGCTCAGAGAGGTTCTTGCAGGACCGTTAAAGGATGTCTTCAACAGATCCTTGGAAACAGGAGTGGTTCCTCAGGACTGGAGAATGGCTAATGTTGTACCTCTACACAAAAGTGGTGACAGGGAAGAAGTGTCAAATTACAGGCCCGTGAGCCTTACCTCGGTGGCAGGAAAAGTAATGGAGGCGCTCCTGAAAGAGCGAATAGTGAACTTTCTCAAAACCAACAGGTTGCAAGATCCCAGGCAACATGGTTTTACCGAAGGACGGTCTTGCCAAACAAATCTGATTGAGTTCTTTGATCGGGTGACCAAGGAACTAGATCTGGGGCATGCAATGGATGTCATCTATCTGGATTTCAGCAAAGCCTTTGATACTGTTCCTCATAGGAGGCTTGTCAATAAACTCAGTAGCTTGGGGATGGCTCCCAAGATAGTAAACTGGATTAGAAATTGGTTGACTGACAGACAACAGAGGGTGATGGTACATGGAGCTCACTCGGATGAGAGGAAGGTGATTAGCGGGGTGCCTCAGGGTTCGGTCCTGGGCCCGGCACTGTTCAATATATTTGTGAGTGATATTGCTGAAAGACTGAATGGAAAAGTCTGTCTTTTTGCAGATGACACAAAAATTTGCAACAGAGTGGACTCCCCAGAGGGAGTGGATAACATGAGGAAAGATCTACAAAAGCTGGAAGACTGGTCTAATGCTTGGCAACTACGATTTAATGTGAAAAAGTGCAGTGTCATGCACTTGGGTAGCAGAAATCCAAGGGAAAAGTACACAATAGGGGGTGAGAGGTTGGTATGCACGGTTCAGGAGAAAGACCTTGGTGTGATTATCTCTGATGATCTCAAGGTGGCAAAACAGTGCGACAAGGCGGTGGCAAAAGCCAGGAGGATGTTGGGCTGCATTCAAAGAGGGATTACCAGCAGAAAGGAAGAGGTACTTATGCCACTGTACAAGTCACTGGTGAGGCCTCACTTGGAATACTGTGTTCAGTTTTGGAGGCCATATCTTGCAAAAGATGTAAAAAGACTGGAAACTGTTCAGAGAAAGGCGACCAAAATGATTTGGAGCCTGCGTCAGAAGCCTTATGAGAAGAGACTTGAAGACCTAAATATGTACACTTTGGAGGAGAGGAGGGACAGGGGAGATATGATTCAGACCTTTAAATACTTAAAGAGAAATGATGAACAAACAAACCTCTTCCAAAGACGGGGAAGCTGTAAAACTAGAGGGCATAACATGAAGCTGCAAGGTGGTAAATTGAAAGGCAATGTCAGGAAATATTTCTTCACTGAAAGGGTGGTGGATGCTTGGAATGCCCTCCCGATGGAAGTGGTGAGGGCAAACACGGTGATGGAATTCAAAACGGCATGGGACAAACACAGTGGATCCCTTTACAGCAACAGGATAAAAGCAAAATAAACAGTACCATCTAACTTCTGAACTATCTAGCATCTGAACAAATAAGGGTGTCCTTCATGGAGGGGTGGGTTCACCCCTAAACAGAAACAAAAACATGGGGAGGGGTGGCCTGCACAGAGCGACAGGTGCACCTACTCTTGCCATCTTGCTGGGCAGACTAGATGGACCATGCTGGTCTTTATCTGCCATCACTTACTATGTTACTATGTTACTATGTAAGTACTCAGACTCGAGTTCAGCAGCCTTCTCGGTCATGGGTTTGCCGAAGAGGTTATCTCCTCGGCAGGGGACATTGACCAACTTGTTCTGTACCCATGGCTTGAGGTCAGATGACATGAGCCAAGCCTGGCGCCTTGCACCGATGCCGGCTGCGGCTACCCGGGCCAAAGCCTCAAAGCCATTGTAGGCTGCTCGAGACATAAACTTTGAGCACTCTCTGATCCCGGTGGACAGGGCCTTGAAGCGCTGCAAGGGTTCCTCGGAGAGGCCAGCAGAGAACCCGGCAATCTCCTTTGCCAGGTCTCTTAAGTACATTCCCATGTACAGCTGGTAGATCTGGATATGGCATGACAGCATCGAGCCCTGGAAGCACTTTCTGCCGAGGGTGTCCAGGTTACGGAGGCACCGAGAAGTGCGTCTTTTGGCTCTTGAACCTTTGCATGGCCAATTCCACAACCATGGAGTTGTGCGGCAGCTGTGCCTTTTGGAACCCGGGGCTCTTACGGACTCGATAAATGGAATTGACACGTTTGCTGAGGACTGAGGCTGGGGACTCCCACATGTGCAGCATCAACCGTTCCAGCATCAGAGGCACCGGTATAGTAAGGACCTCCTTCGGAGGAGAGTCATACTGGAGGGCATCAAGCTCCTTGGCTCGAGGCTCCTCCTTGGCATCTGCAGGGAAATCCAAAGCCTTGGCCATATCTCTCACAAAGTCCGAGAACCTGGTGTCCTCCGGGGGCGACCGTCTCCGAGGTTCCGAACCCAGGGGGTCCGATGGGATGTACCGGGTCTGGTGGGTATCGGGCGAGTCTTCCTCCTCCGTCTCCCAAGCTGAGCCCTCCGAGGACTCAATGGGCTCCGGCCTCTAGGGCTTCGAGCATGCCCGTCCCGATGCCAATAGCCCCGGGATGACGTCCTCGGTCCTGAATGGAAGGTCGAGGGAGACCTTGGCCGAAGATCGACTCGAGCCCACATGGACTCGAGGATCGGCTCTGCCTCCAGGGTCGACTTAGACGTTGAGGGCCCGGTGGTCGGGGCGGATGCATGGGTGAGACTGGCTATCAGTGCCCACTGCTGGTCCATGAAGGCAGACACACTGCTCTCCTAGGACGCCAACCTGAGACCCAGCTCAGAAGGCTCCGCAGCCCCCGGTTCGGTTCCCGACGCCGGTTCTCCCGGAGGAGAGTCCACGAGGACAACAGGCATTACCTTGTCCGATGCCTCTGCCTCCGTATGAGGTATTTTAGCAGGTCTCTCCGACTCGGCGAACCCGGGGCGGCGTTCGGCACTCCGCAACCTGGAACCCGAGGGCCCCGGCCAATCGGAGCCCTCCAGAGATGCAGCCCTTGTGGGTTTCTTCTTCTTACGGTGCTCCCAGGTGGGAGACCTCCTTTCAGAAGACCCCCCAACGGTGCTTGGTTTCAGAGTCCCGAGACGTCGAGGCTTCTGACGAGGTCCTGGCCCAGTTCAGATCCAGACTCGGAGAAAATAGTCTTGCGCTGGTGCTGCCTGCTCCTCAGTGCTTTGGGGGACATCTTGCCACACGGACCGCAGACCACCGGGTCATGGTCGGGTCAGAGGCAGCAGTCATGGGTGTCGGTGAGGGACATACGTTTTTTACACTGATCACACTTCTTGAATCCACTGGCAGCCATCGGGGGAAAAAGGGCCCCTGTGAGGTCGAAAGACCGTGGTTCCAGTTAAAAGAAAAAGAAAAAGTTAGTCGGACTTGATACCGGTGTACCGAGCCGAAGCGAGAATGGGAACCGGTGTCGAACTGGTACCAAAAATGGTAGAAATAGTAAAAAAAAAATCAACTTTTCCGAGGAAAATGGGACGACGTCTGTCGGGGTCCGCGGAAAAAAGAAGACTGAGCAAGATGGCACCCTTGGATGGGAAGGGGACCGCGCATGCTTGAGGCATTCCCAAAGGCTTTCTTTGAAAGCTGGGAAAATTGCTCCGCACGAGGGCTCCTTCGGCGCCGACGTCACCCATATGTGAGGACTGACTTCCTGCTTGTTCCTGGAGAAAAGTAAAATTTAAGTCCCCTTAGAATCTTACTCACTATGACTGACATACCTGCCTGCCTGGGAACCTCTCTCTACAATACTTGCGCTCTTCAATCTCAAAATGGGAATTTACTTACTCAGCCTTCACCTGTAGCTATCCGCCTGTGACTGCCCATCAGACTATCTTTAGATTTTTAGCTCCTTCCATTTGGAATCATCTACAATCAGCTTTTCTGACTGAGAGATCCTTTCAAAATTTAACTTTAGTCTGAAATCTCTATTTCTTGCTCTGACTTTCCCCAGTTTGTGTTAAGCTTGATAGGTGGTATATAGAGGTTGATGGTTTGGGTGTCCCTGGCTGGTACCAGTAAAACTATGCTGTTTTTTCTTTGATGTTAGTCCTGTGATCCTGTGATGTTATATTTAGTTTTTTGTGAAGGGTTATTATTTCTGGTCATGTCTTTATTTGATGTGATTTAAACTATATTTTAGTGTGTAAAGTGTATCTTAGTAACGTATTAACTATATAATTTATTTTTTTTAATCTGCAGTGTATAGTTACAGTTTCTGGTGATTTGTTGTTCCTTTCCCTTTGTGTGCCTTGTCCCTGTTGTATAAGTAAGTGTATTATTATAATATGTGTTATCTATCACTATGTTATTTTGCTGCATTTATTAAAAGACGGCAGGTATATCAACTTCCAAGAAACTCAACTGAACTTTACCACAATCCTTTTGTATATTATTGGAAGATTTAACAGCAGAACCCCCCTCTTATTTTAAATGGCAGTTTCATTCAGCAGACCTTTGATTAGCCTCTGAATACTGCATTACAGGCTTTTAGGAGGTCTTTCTAGAACACAAATAAGGGCTGTCCACGTGCGGTGGGAACATATAAGTGCCAAAAACGTCCCCCACCATATTCCGAAACACTGCTGACATACACGTCCTGGGCGATAGCACAGGGATTTAAGAACTTGGGTGGGTGAGGGTGGAACAGGGGCGTGGTGAGCCGCCGAAACAAAGAAAGCTTATTCCCAAAAGGACCATGTATGTATGAGATGTAATCCGGAAACGTCCACTTTAGACCTGCTGAAACCATGTATAAAGGTCTGACTTAGAAAAAAATCCAGCTCTGTCCCACAATGCATCCCATACACGTGAATAGATGTGACAAGTAGGTTCTAAAGTGGTGCCACTGCAGCCAGGAATACAAAATGCAGTCATAAGGTACTGGGAGCAGAACCGAGGGAATTTTGTAGGGCAAAGAAACATATATAAACACACCTGCAGCAATATTAAGAGGAGCAACAGTGTCCAATCAGGCCATGCCCCTATGAGCTTTATGTGCCAAAGGAGACAATCCACGGGATCCCAAGAAACTATGCACATAAAGATGTGACTGCTGATGTAGAGTATGGATGTGAGCAGGGAAAGGATACCTTGTGGGGTGCAAACAGGAGATCTGATATGTAGCACTGGTAACCCATGTGTGTATGTTATGTCATAGCCGATATGTACAGGTGCAGGGCAGCCCCCCTGGCAGCATCATGTTGTTGTCACAGAAAGTGAGTGTGTGTGTGTGTTTGTGTGTATGATGTGAGGGGTGCACGGGGGGGGGGGGGTAGCTGGTGTGGACAGCAGTGCAGGGGGGGAAATGAAAGCCTGGTCAGAACCTGGACCATATGGATGACCACAGTGTTACCAGGTGCCAGTGTGATGAGGCAGGCAAAGACAGAGAGGGTCCCCTATAGCCAAATGTGCAAACATATGGCCATCAATGATAGAGGACCCCCATAGTAGAGGTACACAATAGTGCAAACAGCACAAATGCATGCCCATGATACACAGTATGCTGTTGTGCATGCAGTAGTGTCATATGTACACCTGAATGGCAATAATCTGAGGGACACTAGTATTGAAAGTGATATATCTTTACAGGTAGCCACATGGGAACCTATGCTGGTATCATCTGGAGTATTATACACAGGATACCCTATGTATAGCAGATAATGTTGGCAGTGTTATAGGTCAGCCACACATCTGTGGTGTCTGCCTCAGGACTGATGTAGTGACAACATTCCCCAGGCTATCCCATGCGGCGCACACCCCTACACAGACCAGCATGCATGAGAGCTGAGAGAGTGGTGACATATCTTGGATCTGGTTACCTGGTGTGATGGCACAGATATGTGTAGGGGGAATGGACTGGAAACATAAGGGAACCTAGGCGGATCAGACCCCAAAGTAGCACCAATGCAGTGGGTGCACAACTGGGACCTGAGAGGGTCCAGGGAAAAAGCATGCCTGACAGACTCAGGTACTGTGTCCTAGAAATATGGAGCAGCAGAGTGAGATCAGCAATGTACAGATATGGCTGTAGAAGAGAAGGGCACAGATAGAGGCAAACTGGCAGAAGAGCAATGTTCACGTGAAGGGGTGTAGGGAGAGATTGATGGGAATGGGAGCTCAGAGCAGCAGAATGTGTGCACATATAGGCCAGAGGCACAGTAGGGGCAGACAGATTTTGCCCAACAATAGTAGACAGTCGTAGTGGACCTGCATCCCTTGGGGTGTGTGTACCTGTTGAGGGACCATCCCAAGCCATCTGTAAAGATGACCAGGGTGGGAATCACTGGGGCTGCCCTGAATGTGACATACTATGTGATGCAAGGTATGCCTGACATACATGTTGACATTTACATTCTGGAATGTCATATAGGTGTTCAGTGGGCCTAGCTAGTGCCCCACACAGCATGAGGGTGGCACTGATATATCGTCCAGGCTGATGCAGATGTAATATCACATAGGTAGTAATGTCTACTGTGCATTAACACACTGCTGTCTGTGACGGGCAGGCTAAGAGAAGCATGTTCTACATGAGGGATGTGGCGTCAGTTGGTACAGCATGGGGACAGGCAGGTTCAGACACATCTAACGTCCCAGAATAGGGTGTGCATGGGGATGTCCAAAAACATTCCCCATGTCCGATGCAGGGGGGGGGGCTGCTAAATAGCGCCTGCATGAGCCCTGCAAAACAGGGTCCTCGGTTCTGCTGGCACATACAGACCTGTGGAAATGGAGCAGGTGCAAATGGTGCCCATGTATGATATAGACATGTCCATGGGCCCGATATGCATGAAATGCAAATGTAGCATTATATGTGACCTGGGGAATCCAGGTCTACACTGTGGTCCCACCAAGAAACCCCCCTCAGATTGCCCACACCACCCCACTGAGGAATGTTAAGGTGGTATGCCCCCTGACAGGAATGAGATGCTTAAGAGGGCACATTCATGTAAAAGACAGTCCACACATGTTACTGCTGCTGTCGTGATGTGGGGAAACCTCTGAAACAACCCCCATATCAGTCAGCGAAGATGTGTGCTACCAACCATATATGCCAATGTCACAAATGCATGGATAAAGAGCATGCACAGAGACTGAGGTGTGCCCCATAACCATGAATGTTGCCACCATAATCATGGAACCACATAAAATAGCCCATGGGGGTATGCCAATGGCAGAGACAGGTATATGGGATATAGGTCACCTAAAAGCCATAGTAGAATCATCTGTCCCTGACTGAAAAGGGACCTAATGTCTGTAGTTCCCACAGGTGGGATATGTTAATATGTAAAGTAAATGTGTCCTGCCAATGTTAAGTCACCCAGGACAATGCAGGAAAGTCATGAAATATGTGTATATGCGTATGCCAACTGGCAGTGGTGGGAGGATGCCCAATGTTTAACTACTCAGCCATGTTGCTAGAGAACGATGCCGTCCAGAACTGTGATATGGATAAGCGGAACCACTGGAGTGATGTCCAAGGAGTGACTGCAGTGAAGCAGATGTAGAGTGGCATTATCCAGCTGCCATATGTGGAGCCACGCAGTAGAGGTTAGTAGGAGTGAACTCCACCCATGCACCATCCGGATTGTGTCATGATGGTCAGGCAGATTCACAGGTATATGATTTTTAATGTATGTGTCCTGAACACAACAATGACTCCCTGAGTGTAACCCATGCAGGCCCGGGTGAATGACAGCTATGGATGCAAAGAGCTATCACAGGGGCTGCCTGACAAAGCACATGCCTGACCAGACCCAATACCATTGGCCCATGAAAAAGCCAATGGCTAGAGGTATAGGACTGGATGCCATACAAATCACCACAACACCCACATACCTATCCACGAGGGGTGATGCCTGCCAACCATGAACAGAATGTGATGCTGGCAATGCAGGCTATAGAATCAATTATGCAAATATCATAGTGGATTCATAGTGTACTGGAAGCAGCACTACCTGGAAACCAGACAGTCAGGGGTTCACGACCTACCACCACCAAGCAAGATGGGAGGCCATGAATGGGTCACAGCGCCACCATTGTCCGAAAGCCTGTGGGAGCCCCAGGGCACAATATACCTGGAGCACAAGCAACAGCCTTAGCACCCTGTGGAGGGTGCAGAAGCAAGGAAACTGGCACACCCATCACCCTAGCAAGATCAGTTGTGGATGTAGCAAGGCCAAACCTTTATGGCACAGGATGTGGGTCCAAGCAGACCCACATAGGAGGAGGATGTGGAAAATGTGACAGTGGTCACAGCATGGGCATGTGCCCCATGCCGTGACTTCCAGAGGTGGCACTGGCCAACAGACTTATGCACACACACACCAGGAAACTGGGCTGGACAGTGTGTGGCTGGAATAGACATAGCAATATATGAGACTCTCAGCAACACATGAACATTTGTGTTCATTCCCCACAGACTGCTATGTCCCCTGCACCCACCCAAGGCCAGACCTATGAGGCAGTGCTATCCTGTGAACCTACCAACACCCCAACCACCAATTCCTGCCCACATGCCACAGTGTTAAACAGACAGCCCCAGAACGTGACTGACACCCACCCCACATACCCCAGGCCAAGCCCACACCATCTGTGTATCCCCATGGGCCCCAACCCCACTCATCAAGCAGGCCTCTCCCCAACCCTGGTGCTAGACAACCCCCCTGAATCCCCTCCCCTGTGCCTGCCTTTGCCCCTCACCCTCCCTGAGGGCACATCCACCTGTGCCGCGGTCACTATGGGCACAGGTGTGCATGGTGGTGAGTCGTCAGACCCAGAGGTGTCACAGCTCATGCTACCTAACTCCACGATACCCTAATGGAATTGGGGATAACACTGGGGGCCGGTGCCCCATGGAACTGGTGCAAGGATAGGGGGTGCCTGTGTGTTAGGCTGACCAACAGTGTTGTGGGTATGTGTGGAGGCCCACATTGTCACACTGCTGGGGCTTGGGTGTGGAGGTTCATGTGCACATGCCACTGAAGAAGCTGCAGCTGTGGAAGCTTCTCCACCACTCTCCTGTCCAGACCACATGGGAGGCACACTGGAGCATGCATGTGACTGTGTAGGGATAGACTGTCCAATGACACGATACAGCTCCATCATGGTAGCCTGTAAGGTGCCGGTAGCCATGGTCGGCTTCTCTGTGGCCACGATGTGCCACTCCTGCAACATTGTGGACTGGTGCTGCAGTTCCAGTTGTTGCTCAGACTGTGCCTGCTGAGCAGCACTGTGAGCAAGCAGCCACTCAGCATACTGCCACAGGTGTTGCTGTGCATCCCTGTGTGTGCGACCCCCGGTCATTGCTGTCATCAATAGGCTACTGTGGTGGAGGCGATAGGAAGTGGACAAAGAGCTCCAGATAATCCAGGCAAGGACTATCAGGAGGCTGCTGCAGTGTGGTGGGACCAGTAGTGCATGGCAGTGGGGCATCAGGCGGGTCCCCCTCCCATCCTGTATTATCCTCCGTGGACACTGTTGGCAGAGCAGGCACTGCTGCCTGTGGAGCTATAGCAGGAACACCTGTGAAGACACAGACAACATCAAAGAGTCATACCTGCAACTATCAATGCAGACAATGGCAGGGTGGTAGAATTGCAGCCATGCAGATGAGCCATTAAGTTGCACTGGCACAGAAGGGCTGCTGCCATGATTAGCCACAAATCCTGTCATGAAGTATGGAGCCAGATGGCCATAGAGGCCAGTGTACAGACAACCACCCCATTGCCCTGTGTAGTCTGTCCCACCACCACCAGCTGGCGGCTATGCTGCCAATGCCCCTGCCACACAGGCCAACATTGGGGCAGCCACACACAATGTGAATGTACCTGGCAGTGACAACATGGATGTGACAACATGGCAGCCAGTGGTGGTGGCTGTGTGCACATGTGTGGATGTGCACAGTATGAGGGGGCATATATGGGGTAAAGGTGTACACACATGTACCTTGTTCCTGGGATGCCTGTGATACATCGAGAGGCCCTGTAACCTCTGAGGTGGCAAGGTCAATTGTAGCAAGGATGCACTGTTCAAGTTCGGTGACCTGCTCTCCCTGCGCCCCCTCCCCCCGGGCCCTTGCCCTACCTACTGGGCAATATTGTGGCACACCTGCCACCACCTGTGCTTCACATCTTCGATTGATATGGTGGCACACATCAAGCCACTGTTGCTGCTTCTCATAGGCACCCATACATGTGGATGTGTCACCTACCTTTTTGGCAGCCACTGGAGGATCTCCTCTAGCATGAGAGTCACCTCACCCTTGGAGAACTGTGCCTTCCTGGTCATGACCTTCGGTTCCATTACATGGACTGTCTGTGACACACAGGCAATGCCAGAGGCCTCAGACAAGCCCATCTTGGATGTGCACGCTGGAATGTGCCAATGCGTATATCTCTGCGTTGACATGCCCATGGCCGTGCACACGCATATCTGCACATGCACATCCCCCCTCAGGAATGCAACCACACAGAGTGGTAGGGATGGCATGTGCATGAGAAGCAGGTCAGTGGCTCACCTCCCATAGCTGGCACAATGGAGGGGAATGCCAGTGGACCAAGCAGCAGTCTGCAGAAAAGAAGCAGCCAAAGTACATATGAAGGGGATATAGAACATGGAGGGGGTCGAGTTTATGCAGACTATCTTTATGCTGCATTGACGTGCCTGCGTGTACATGTCTGCATGACACCACGTATGCACATGCATGTGTGCGTCTGCCTCTGCACTTATGCTGTGAACATAAGAACATAAGATATGACATACTGGGTCAGACCAAGGTCCATCAAGCCCAGTATCCTGTTTCCAGCAGTGGCCAATCTAGGTCATACGTAACTAGCAGTTTCACCAAAAGACACAGGTTCCACAATGCTTGTATTGGGACAAGCATTGATATCCTGGGTCCCTTCTTAATAATAGTTTATGGACCTTTCCTCCAGGAACTTGTCCAAACTTTTTTAAACCCAGCTACACTAACAGCCTTTGCTACATCCTCCAGTAACAAATTCCAGAGTTTGATTACATGTTGAGTGAAAAAATATTTTATTTATTAGTCTTAAATAGTTTACCCTGTAGCTTCACTGCATGCATGTCTCAGCTCTGCAGGGGATGGGGCAATGTGGACTGGGACTGTGTGTTGTGGGTCTCTAGAGTAAGGGCATGCTGTTTCCGTGGTATCTGTGTCACAGTGGTGTGTGCTCTTACATGTGGTGGCCTGCCTCTGTGTTGGGGGGCCTGTCGGCCTGTTATTCATACTGGGTATCTGCATGGTTACTCATCCTGCTCCTCCTGCAGCTGCTGCCAGATACACCTTATGAGCCATGGGCGCGTTCGGCAGATTGAAAGGTATCACACTCAGTAGGCCTCAGTGTCGCACAGGATCCAGGAATGCCTGTGGGATTGAGACACACCTCATCATTCCCACATGCCAGGGCACAGTCCTGCCTACTCATTAAGGGGGTGCTTCTGACACTTTGTGCATGCACAACATGTGCCCTGTTCCCATCTGCTTTCGGTTGTGCGTCGCCATGCCATGCCAGGGTTGGGGGGAGGTCTGTGTCTGCTCATTGCATCTGGTGTACATGCACAGGGCCTAGTTCCCTCCTCTCCTGGGGATTGGGAGCTCTAGGCTGATAGTTCTGTGTCTGACCTACAGTACTCAGGGTGATGGGTTTGCCTCCCACCTGGGGGCCTCTAATACTGCATTTTGTACCTGAACCATTCACACTGCGCATCCCCTCTGACTTGATTTGGAGCTGTGGTTGATATTTTAGGACCACTCTCTGCTATGTGTGTTCCTTACATCTGTCTCTGTGTCCCCCTGTGGCTTCACTGTGAGCCTGCTTGCTTCCTGTTCTCCTTTGTTTCATGGGCCACTGCTGTGGGGCTGCTCTGTCTGTGCTGTGCTGTGCTGTCACTGTGCAGCCTGACTACTTCTGCCAGGGGCAGGTCATGACTTTCCCTGCCCTTCCTCTCCACCTTTTTGCATGCACGTCTTTATGTCAACTTGTGTGCGTCTTCTGCCTGCATTCATCTCTCTGACCAGGTTTGTATGTGGGTGTTATGATGTACTTACTGGGCGAGAGTGGTCCTGATGTGTTCCCAGCCTCTGCACTCTGCTTTGTGGGCTAGCCACATCTGCCCCATGGGGAGGAGAGTCTACTTCTGCTCCAGGACCATGGTTACCAGCAGCCTCATCTCCGTCTCGCTGACGTTAGGCTGCTAGCCATGTTGATGTGTGCGTTATGATGTTGGGGGGGGGCTTCTTCCTGGTTCTGGTCACATGTGGCCTGTGGGACATGGAGTTGGGGATGTGTTCAGGGTTTCAGGTGCAGGGAATGGATGGAGCAATGTGGGCAGTGTGCACACAGCCTACACATGTGCATGGCTCAGGACAGCGTGATATGCCACCAGTTAGGTGTGCTTCGCCGGGAATGGACACATGCCAATTCCACAGCCCCATGTGAATGTATACGCGGGGTTCTGATATCGATGCTCTGCATACATGTTCTCTTTGGAGACATGCATGGGGCCCGGACGTGCCCCTTTCAGAATTGGGCTTCATGTCAACCTATGCTCTATGCATAAGAATGCATAACTTGTACAATCTTTGGTACCTCATACAGAAAGCTCAGGCCTTGTCTTCTTTTTTCTTTCTCCAAACTATCAGCAGAGCTTTTCAAGACCATAATTTTCACGAGTTTCTTCATAGAAATTTTGGTTCACATTCCGTACTCACCAGACAGACTTAACCAGATCATGATCATGTTTTAATTTTGGATGTTAAGTTGTGGCAGCTACAAAATGTTACCACACTTTAGCTAACAGGCTCCTTTGGGATCTATTCTGAGCCACGAATAGTGGAGATGTATGCCCTGTCAGGACGTACATCCCGCTATATGTCCTCCATGCCGTCCTCATACAAGGCCACCTGTACAAACAGTGGAGTGTATGGGTAGCCTTAGACAGGGGTGGGAGGGGTGGATGGGAGGTGGAGTGAGGGTGGTGCATGGGTGGGTCATTACTCTGGATGTACAGGGCCAATTCTGAGGTCGGCCCTGTATGTCCAGGCTAGGTCAGTTATCCCAACTCAGAGGTGGAATAGGTCCCCCTGGACGTGGGTTTGTAGCGGCGGCCAGTGGGGGCAAAACCAGGAGGCATGCAGGGGGAGTTCCACAGCCATACCTTGGCCATTTGAGGCCAGATTTGGGGTCTGACGGCTGGCAATTGCAGCTCCTGAATGGAGCCGCAGTGCCATGGCATTGTGGCTCCACTCATGAGTCTGTCAGGGTTATACATGGATGTGGCTAGACGTGCGGCCTTTCAGAATCAGAGCCCAGCCTGCACATACAAGACAGTAGACCTGATTCTGATCCCACGGGGTCTAGATGCCTCCATGGGATCAGAATTGGGCCTACCGATGTACGTCCCAATTTTGAGGGTCTGTACAGGGGCTGGACATCCAGCAGGGAATAGGCTTCCACATGTTGCTGGTAACATAAGTTGTTCTGAGCATTTTATATTTAAAAAAGACTGATAAAACTTCAGAACAATAACTAAATAAAATAGTAAATTATCGCGGTCACCTGCAGTAATTCATATTACTAGTAATGTCATAGACGATATGCATTATGTTCCACTTAAGCAAACACCTAATAAGCAGCATATTAAATATGTTTGCCATTTATTTCTATGACATTCAAAGTACGTATTGTAAGCTGGAACAATAAAGACAATTATTTTCAGTGAAGAAAGGGCTTGATGTTACTTATACATATTGTTAATGACATGAGTAGTAAAACAGTATGCATTTCATGTTAGATAAAACTTTGAAAAATGAACATATATTTTGCTTGTATGGCTTTTTGCTTATGAGTGTTCCACAGTTTAGATTAGTTCACATTCTGGTTATCTTCTTCTGACCCTGGCCACTTAAGTCTTCAGGTTATCCAAAATGAATATGCTTGAGACAGATTTCTATACACAGCCTTCATCACATGCAATTCCATCTCATGCATACTCAGTGAGGATATCCTGTATAGCCAACCAGCTTGAGGTCCTTCAAGACAGATTTGGGACCCACTGGTCTAGATGATTATAATTTGATTTAGTACAGTCCTATCTTAAATATCACAGATGTTAATCCTAATTGCATTTGGATTGTAACATATTCTTCCTCATTCGTTCATTTCTTTATATCTCCTTTGTGCTTTCATCTTATTTCCCCTGTCATTCTTTAAGATTCAATTTAATAGTCTGACATATCATAACTCTTAGCTTTTTTCTCCATCCACCATGCGATACAGCATGGCATCCATTGCCTTTTCATATCCTCTGTCTAGGTTTAATTTCTTTGCATGTATATATCCTCTAGAATGGAAAATATTTTAAAGTTATATACATTGCATGGTATGAACTGTATAGCTTCTTGACAGTGTATTAATAATGAGCGTTAATACCCATTTTAATTATCTTATGGAGGAAAGGTGCTAGTATTTCTTAGAGCTTTTCACGAACATTCAGTGATATTGATTTATAAAAGTCCATGCCCCCTCCACCCAAAAAAGAGTGTCATAAAATTAAAATGAAGAAAAAAAAGTTTTTTGTTAATACTTGGAGATTCAAGGTGCTCTATATATCTTCCTACAATATAGCCCTGTGATTTATTACTGAATAAAACAAATGCTTCAGTGATAATTTTATTCTTTCCTAAAATTAAACTAAAATGGAATCATATATAAATCATATATAAATGTGATGGCCACCATGTTTTCAATTCAGGAAGTGCCATTTCCTACATTAATCTTGCCCCAACAACATAATGAAATGTATCCAGTCTGGAATTAGAATGGCATAGTGGTAATGTAAGCTACTTTCTTTATTCTCATTTCTCTCTTTTCTGTGTCTCTGCCACTAATATCTACATTTCACCCCTCCTCCTCTTACTGTCTCCTCCTTTAGTTCTCAGTATCCAAGTATATCAATTTACTAACTCTCCCCTTCATGATCCTTCTCATACTTCCATTTCCCCATCAATGGATTGCTTCATCAGTCCTCTATTTCTCCCCCACTAACCCTTCTCTGTAGTCCTCTTTCCACTCACCAGTATTCTTCCACTGATGATTTTTTTCCAACAGCTATTCCTTTTTACTCTTGCCCCTTCCAACCATATCATTTCATTTACCCTATTTCATGTTCTCCCATTCCCTAGCAGTATTACTTTACAACCCCAATAATCCCTTTTCATGCTCCCCTATCATTCTGTCTGACTCACTTTCACCTTGCTCATCCCCTTGCATACACTGGCCTCAATCATTCTTTCTGGTTCCCACATACCTGGGAGGGGGTGGTGTGTGTGTGTGTGTCTTGCTTTCTCCTCTTTCCAACCATTCTTCCTCCTTCTGCGAGACAGCCAAGTTTTCATTTCTGACCAGGCAAATGGGAGAGTAAATGACATTCACTCCTCTCTCTTTCGTTTGGCTGCTCCTCACTACCTTTCCTCTCTTATCTCTCCCTACACCCCTCCTCGGGAACTCTATTCTTTTGGCAGATCCTTTCTATCTGTGTTTTTCTCTTCCACTGCCAACTCCAGACTTTGATCTTTCTACCTTGCTACTCCATGTGCCTGGAACAAACTACCTGAGTACGCCAGGCTCCATCTGTGGCCCTATTCAAATTCAGGCTAAAAACACACTTCTTTGAGATTGCTTTTAGATCCTGATCTCCCTAGTCTCGTATTCACTACATTCATTATTTTATAGACTTCTATCATATCCCCCCTCAGCCATCTCTTTTTCAAGTTGAAGAGTACTAAACATTTAAGCCTTTCCTTAGAGGGGCATCCTTCCATTGTCTTTATCATTTAGGTCGCTCTTTGCTGTACACTTTCTAATCATGCTATATCCTTTTTTAAGATGTGGCAACCAGAATTGCACACAATATCCGAACTGTGTCTGCACAATGTAGCAAAATTTTAGAGCCCGTCTTCCCAAATCTTCAAAGGAGATGCACAAAAAAGTGTACACCATAAAATCAAAATAAAATAAGATGTAATATCTTAGAATTAAATATATAACAAATTTAAATGATCTGATAATCTAGATATACATTTTAGTCATTGAACAAATAGGCAGGTCTTTTATTTTTGACAGAAGTTTCCTATCTCAGATCAACCAACTATTTATAGGTGGATCACATCTTTATATATGCATATTCAGTAAAATCCAAAATAAGACTGATAAGACAGAATTCATAACAAAAATCTTTCATAAAACAAATACATACAACTGAATTCACAAAATAACAAAGAAAATAAAATATCAAGAAATAATGATTTAGATTTCAGTAAAGTGCATAAAGGCCTGTTTAAATAGGTGCACCTTGAGCCATTTCCTGAATGTGATCACTACCACTGAACTAAACTCCTGTCCCCCCTTACTCTAAACAATAATAACCAACAGCAAGGAGGAAAGTAAAGAAAAATCAATCAACCCTGACTCAAAACCCCAATGAAGAGCTCCCATGACTATCACGTATGGGAGAAGGAGGAATTGGGAGGGGAAAGAAGCCTCAGGTGGGGGTTATTGGCTGGTAATGCAGCTAAGTACTTCAACACAGCTCATAAACTGCCCCAGCTGTCATTCATAGGCTTCTAAGTGCACTAATGATTTTTATAAATTTTAAATGCATTTAAAATCATAAAAAACTTGCAATGACACTTATCTGGCAGTATACACCCACAAAACCTCCTAACTCCAATAGATGGACTGTCGATTTGAGTTTCACACCACATTCGAAGAGGCTGCTTCAGGACATTGCTGTAGCTGGTGTGTGAGATCTCCTATCTCCAGGAACAAGCAGGAATAAGTCCTCACATATGGGTATCGTCGGTACCGACGGAGCCCGTGCGGGAAAGCTCCCCAGCTTCTTAGAATAGAAGCTTTTGGGACCTCCCACTGCACATGCGCACTGCCTTCCCGCCTTCCTGAACAGCTCTCCTCAGTTTCTCTTTTTCCGCGGAGCCAGCAGGTCGTGTTCCTGTCACCGCTGAAGAAATTGTTATTTTATTTGTTTCTTTAGACCGCGTACCTGCCTTCCCCATACCGATACCGGTATCGCCGGTCTTTTCTTTCTTTCTTTAAAAAATTATAATTCTTTTTTCTTATTTTTTAGCTTTTTGGTCACTTCAGAGAGGCCTCTCGGCCTACTCAATTTCTCCTCATGGAGAAGCCAGCCCCTGGATTTAAGAAGTGTACCAAATGTAATGCTGTTATTTCAGTCACAGACACCCATGACTGGTGTCTGAAATGTTTGGGGCCTGACCATTCCATACCGGACTGCCCATCTTGCTCCCACATGTCTAAACGTGGGCTGCAGAACCGGGCCAACAAATTCCATGTGCTGTTTGCTTCAGAGAATACAGCATCACAGTCATCCAGGTCTTCTTCTCCGGATGGATCTCAGGTAACCAAACCTTCTGTGGGCAAGTCCTCAAAGAGCAAATCTCCTTCAAAGCATCGAGAGGCTCTTAGCTTAGAACTTGAGGACCCTGCCCCAGCCAAACAACCCCGGCGGGAAGTCCAACTTCCAAAAACGCCAATTCAGGGGTCTCAGGTTGATATCGATGCTACGGCCTCGACAGATCACCTGTTAGCCTGCTCTGGGGTACCGGGTCACTCCGGTACCGACATCCAGGCAGCTATGGCGTCCATGGGCGATACTGTACAGTCCATGCAGCAGGCCGTCATGGCTTTCATTAAAGCTGCAACGCCATCGGTTTCCGCTTTCAGCGGTTCCGGGCCCGATACCGGTATCGTCCGCCATGCCGGTATCGAGGCCGTCCACCTCTAAACGCAAGTCGGTACCGTATGGGCTTTCGCTCCATACCGGTTCCATACCCGATACGCCCGATATCGATACCGATCGGTACGCGTATCGTGCGTTAGAGGAAAGCACCGATTCCTCTGAGGATTTTCACTCCTCTGATGATTCTGCTGAGTTTTCACTCAACTTACCTGAGGAGCCCTCTTCTCCTAAAAGGAGAATGCCCCCTCCAGAGGATTTGTCCTTCCAGGACTTTGTTTTAGATATGGCTACAGCCCTTTCTATTACCACATCCTCTGAAAAGGAACCCAGATCCAAAAAACTGGATATTTTGGGATACTCAAAGGCCCCTAAGGAGGCAGTTACCCTGCCTATCCATGAAATCCTTCAAGAACAAACTGATGGATTTCTGGGAAAATCCTTTGACTTTGTCTCCTTATTCCCGTAGGTTGGACACCATGTATAGGGTCCCTCCTTCTCCTGGTTTCCAAAAGACTCAATTGCCCCACCACTCTATTGTGGTGAAGTCTGCAATGAAGAAGATTAGGAGTACCAAAAGGCACTCTTCCACCCCTCCAGGACGGGAATGTAAGACTTTGGACTCTTTTGGTAGGAAAATTTTCCAGGCTAGTATGCTTATAGCCAGGATTAATTCCTACAGTCTCTATATGGGCATGTTCCTGGAGGAACTTGCCAAAAAGGTGCGGCATTTTGCCCCCTTTATCCCTGAGGATAAAAAGCAGGGATTCCTTTCCCTAGTGAAACAACTCTTAGAGGTTTCTAAGTTCTCTAATAGGGTAGCATATGATTCCTTTGAGGGAGCCAGTAGGGCTTCGGGCATTGCTATTGCAGCCCGACGTCTTGCTTGGCTCCAGGCCTCTGATCTGGAACCTTGGGTTCTAGATGGCTTACGGAATCTGCCCTGTACAGGTGAGAACTTATTTGGGGAAGAGTGGCAAATCAAAGCCACCCAGATGGATGCTGAAAATGCCACCTTGGAAAGACTTTCAAAGTCCACTTCAATTCCTACTAAGAAAAAGTCTTTTAAAAAGGCCTTACTATAAGAAGGCCAGAGTTGCTTCAAATACTGGCCAGCAGTCTTCTCAACCTCGCTATACTGCTAAGCGTCAGCAATCCAAACAAGCACGAGCTAAGCCTGCAGCAGCTACTGTAGCTCAGCAGGCTCCAACCCCTCAGGGGTTTTGACTTGCTCCTAGGGAACTTGCCACTTCTGGTTCTAACACAACCAGAACCTCTCACCATACCCGGAAGGTTGGTTCACTTTGCTCCCAGATGGGAACAAATCACAACAGAACAATGGACCCTCTCTATCATTCGAGAGGGTTACAAACTTCATTTCTCCAGCCTTCCTCCCCATCATATGGTGAGACCATTCAATTCTCCCCCATCTCTCCTAACCCTGTTGGGTCAAGAGGTTTCCTCTCTTCTTGCCCAAGGGGCCATAGAAGAGGTTCCTCTTCCTCAACAAGGGTCCGGTTTCTACTCCCCTTATTTTCTCATTCCAAAGAAGACAGGGGGATTCAGACCAATCCTAGATCTGAGAGAATTGAACAAATTTCTCTTCAAGGAGAAATTCAAAATGCTGTCTCTCGGCATTCTCCTTCCTTACCTCCAGGGTCAGGACTGGCTTTGTTCTCTAGACCTACAGGATGCGTATACACATATACTCATCCATCCATCCCACAGAAAGTATCTTCGCTTCTGTTTCAGGGAAAACATTTCCAATACAGAGTACTCCCCTTCGGTCTAGCCTCTGCTCCAAGAGTATTCACAAAATGCATGGCAGTCGATAGCCGCATTTCTAAGAGGCATGGGAATCTTTGTCTTCCCATATCTGGACGACTGGCTCATCCGAGCTCCAACTCAGTCACAGGCCCAGATTTTCCCTGGACCACACAAGGAGCCTTTTGCAGTATCTGGGACTGGTAGTAAACCTTCCCAAGTCCCAACTCATCCCTACTCAATCTCTAGAATTCATAGGGGCCCAGTTGGACACCATCACTGCAAGGGCCTACCTTCCACATGTTCGAGGCCAGCGCCTCCTGAGTTTGGCCTCCCAAGCTCAGTCCAGCACTCACTTGACAGCCAGGGAAATGCTACGCCTACTGGGTCATATGGCCTCCACAGTGCATGTGGTGCCCTATGCTCGTCTTCATATGAGAGCAGCTCAATGGACCCTGGCCACTCAGTGGACTCAGGCGTCAGGAGCGCTCTCAGACCAAATACAAACCTCCGATCGTCTGTTTTGGTCCCTCCACTGGTGGACTTCCACCAAGAATCTGTTGTTGGGGGCTCCATTTCAACCATTGCTACCCCAAGAAACCCTCACAACAGATGCCTCCCAAACAGGGTGGGGAGCCCATCTGCAAACTCTCTCCACTCAGGGCACTTGGTCTCTACAGGAGACCACCCTTCATATCAATCTTCTGGAACTGCGAGCAATTTACCTTGCCCTCAAGGTCTTCCACTCCCTCCTAGCCAACCTCACTGTCCTAGTTCAGACGGACAATCAGGTGGCCATGTTTTACATAAACAAACAAGGAGGGACGGGCTCTCTGTCGCTTTGCAACGAAGCTCTAAGACTATGGGCCTTCGCCAGAGAGCATCAGATTCACCTGCTAGCAGTGTATCTCCCAGGAGTTCAAAACTCTCGGGCAGACAGGCTCAGTCGAGTTCTGCTGCCACACGAATGGTCCCTACATTTGGACCAAATAAACCGAATCTTTCAGGAATGGGGGACCCCGGACATAGACCTCTTTGCAAGTCCGTGGAATGCCAAACTTCCCCGGTTCTGTTCCAGAACTCCGTGTCAGGGAGCTCAGGCTACGGACGCCTTTCTCCTGAATTGGAATCAGGCATTCCTATATGCCTTTCCACCCATTCCTTTGATTCCCAAGACTCTGTTCAAACTCCAGAGGGATCATGGAACTATGATCCTCATAGCTCCACGCTGGCCACGCCAAGTGTGGTTCCCTCTACTTCTACAGCTCTCCCAGGGATCCTACTTGGATCTGGGAGCTGCGCCAGACCTCCTGTCTCAGGAGGAGGGGACTTTGTGGCACCCAAACCCCAAATCCCTTCACCTCAGTGCTTGGTTACTGAAGGCTTAAGCCTTCAAGACTTTCATCTTTCCCAACCAGTGAAAGATATCCTTTCTGCCTCTAGGAAACCCTCTACCAGGCGTTCCTATGCTTTCAAATGGAAACGTTTTTCCATTTGGTGTGCTCAGCAGGGTCTTGACCCTCTGGCACTTCCTTTGAATTCTCTTCTTGATTATCTCCTGCATCTATCCAATGCAGGCCTCAAGACGAATTCGGTAAGAGTCCATTTAAGTGCTATTGCAGCATCCTTGAAACATATAAATGGACAACCTATCTCCTCTCATCCTCTTGTTGCAAGATTCATGAGAGGCCTGACTCTCACTAAACCTCCCATCAGACCACCCCCGGTCGCATGGGATTTGAATCTAGTGCTCGGTCAACTTATGAAGCCACCTTTTGAGCCAATGTTTTCCACCTCTTGAAATTTCTTTCCTGGAAGGTCATCTTCCTCATTGCAGTCACTTCGGCTCGCCGCATCAGTGAGCTGCAGGCTTTAGTGGCTAATCCACCTTACACAAGATTTCATCATGATAAGGTGGTCCTTAGGACGAATCCCCACTTTATGCCTAAAGTGGTCTCGCCTTTTCATCTTAATCAAGAGGTATATCTACCTGTCTTTTTTCCAGCTCCTCATGCATCCAATGCAGAGAGGAACCTTCATACTCTGGATTGTAAAAGAGCTCTCGCTTTTACCTTAATAGGACTCAGCCACATCGAAAGTCTTCTCAACTTTTTGTGGCCTTTGATCCTTCCCATTTGGGACTTCCAGTCTCCAAGCGTACACTTTCCAATTGGATTGCTCAGTGTATTTCTTTTGCTTACCAGAGCAAAAACATTTCTCTGGAAGGCCATGTCACTGCTCACAATGTGAGGGCCATGGCAACTTCTATGGCTCATCTGCACTCTGTTTCCATAGATCAGATCTGTCGAGCCGCTACCTGGGCCTCGGTTCATACCTTCACAGCCCATTACTGTTTGGACAAGGACTCCCGCCGGGATGCCTTGTTTGGCCAGGCTGTCCTCAAGCACCTGTTCCATTCCTAAACAACTCCTGCCCACCTTCCCAGAATGGATGCCTGAGATCCATACGAAGATGGCGAACCTTTACAGGGGATCCCATGCATCTAAGCTAGGGATTCACCAGATGAGAGGACTTATTCCTGCTTGTTCCTGGAGATAGCACAGTTACTTACCTGTAACAGGTGATCTCTGGGAACAGCAGGAATTAGTCCTCACAACCCACCCACCTCCCCTAGGAGTTGTATCTTTTATCTATCTATCTTCCTGTCCTCTCTCTGTTGACTCAGCTATAAACTCGAAACTGAGGAGAGCTGTTCAGGAAGGCGGGTAGGCAGTGCGCAAGTGCAGTGGGAGGGCCCACATGCTTCTAGTCTAAGAAGCTGGGGAGCTGTCCCGCACGGGCTCCGTCGGTACCGACGATACCCATATGTGAGGACTAATTCCTGCTGTTCCCAGAGATCACCTGTTACAGGTAAGTAACTGTGCTTTACTTTCCTCCTTGTTATGGGTTATTATTTCCTGAATGTGAGCAGATCTGTTTCTAATCATAATTCCAATGGCAGAGAATTCCAGAATTTTAAACCTGTCATAGAGAACATTCAATCCCAAAGGTTGCTAAAGTGTACTCACCGATGTGAAGGTATGTCTAATAGCTTTGTATTTTGTAAGTGTAAAGTACAATGAGGCCTGTAATGCTTCAAAACCCAAGAGATACTGTGTGGCACTTCATGACTTAGTGATTTCTGTACCAACATGAGGATTTTATATACAGCACACCATTTTATGGGGAGCTAATGTAGACTGAATAAGACAGGAACAATATGGTCAAAATTTCTTGTAACAGTGATACCTCATGTAGCCAAGTTTGGAATAATCTGAAGTGTCTGAATAAATATATTGGCATTCTGACATACAATCTTTTACAGTAATCCAGATGAGAAATTATTCATGCATGTGCATATAGCATACACTATTGCATAACAGGGCACTCTATGACTTAATAGTGAGCACAGTTGCTCAGTGGTATGCACTATTTGCACATAGTACAAACTACTGCTCAATAGTGTGCACTATTAAGTGGTAGTGCCCATTATTAATGAAAATCTGGAAGTGATGAAATTTCGTATTTTCCATTTCATTTTCATTCAAAAACAAGAAATGAAAAGGGAAATATTGTTGATATTTCCCATTTCATTTCAAACAAATGCACATTTTAAATCAGATTATCTCTGGGTTTTTTTTTATGTTGAGAGCCAATCTATTGTGATACATCAAAGTTTTAATGGTATTGACACAAAGTGCTATGTAACCAAATGAATAAGTCAATGTCTTGGTAACCAGAAAAGCAAACTCAATATTGTTTGCGTAAATATAGAAACATGTCAACATGATCAACTGTGTCAAAGGCTGCAGAAACATCAAGTAAAACCAAGAAAAAGAACCTTCCTTGATCAAAGCCTTGAAGGAAGTAATCCATGGAGCCACCACTGCAAAACCGCTATTTTCTATCTGCCTTTGCTTATTAATTTTGATTGAGGAACATCCTGAACATAATGATTTCACAGGCATATTCCATTCTAACCTCTTTGACACCATATCCCACCAGCTCCTCCTTAACCAACTCCACCACATTGGAGTCCATGGCACCACCTCAAATGCTTCCATTCATATCTCTCCAACCAAAACCAGAAAATAAAGATACAAACACAAAATTCAGCTCTTTTCACTCTAAACCAGGGAGCGCTACAAGGATCATTCCTCTCCTCTCTGCTGTTCAACATATACATTCAACCACTGTGAGCCATCCTACAACAATCCCAAGTAGTGTTCCTGATATATGCTGATGACATCATGATCTTTGCACCATTCTGCTCTTCCACTCATAATTACTCCATGCTCTCAAATTGCCTCTCTGAAGTAATCAACTGGCTCCATCGTCACAATCTCTTCATCAGCTTCAAAAAAGCAGAGCTCTTCCATGTCACAAAAGACCCCAATTTCAACTCCCCTGATTCCATCAGACTCGAGCCCAGTAAAACAAGAAAAAAACTCTTTGAAAAATTATATCAGCAAAAAAGGAAAAACAATTGGCAAAGGCAGAAATACAGTGGGAAAATTGAAGTGTTAGTCCTGGAACCATACATTGATCAAAACTGGATTAACAAACGATTAAGGAAGAGTGATCCTAAACTTGAGGATAAGATATTGATAGTTGCAGCACAGAACAGTGGATTACCGATGAGATGGTTTTCAGAAACTATAGAAAAACTGATAAAACAGACATATGTAGATTCCATAAGGAACAGCTGAAAACAGTTAGAGGCCCATTTTGATCGTGGCCTGTCCGGCCCATCTGGACGTCCAAAATATGGACGTTCCAGATTTGCACCCACTTCTGCACCCACGGGAGCTAGACATTCCTTTAGGAGCAGAATTGGGGCAAAGGGCTTGGATGAGCTGGACAGGCCCGGATTCTGCCCCACTGCACATCCGGCTAGTCCAGCCGATGCTCCTGAAAACGTTCTCAGATCTTCCTAATGATGAGTGTTTCCACTGTCCAGTGAACACTGTGGTAGTTTACAGGTTGTAATCAGCAAGGAGAACAAACAATTAGGTTCCTATTCCCTGAGGTCAGTAACGCCTGAAGAAGGTACTTAACAAAACACGTGTAGGGTGACTTCCTTAGGTACCAATAAAGCTCCCTGTTTTTCCAAGACGTGGTGTGATCTGCTCCTTCTTGTGCAAGTTCTGATGGGAGAACATTTCTATACAGAAAGACATAATAAAGTGACATGTCTTATCCAATGGAGACTTTGTAAATACAGTCAAACCTGTTTTCGTATGCCCTTGTTTTCGTACGGTTTTTGATGACTTTTTTCGTCGATATTTTGTCCCAGTTTTCATACATCCCCTCTGTTTTTGTACAGTTAAAGTCTGGATCACCATCTTGTGGCCAGAAGTGGGATTTTCTTTACCAGATTTTCCATTTGGCTCTTTTTTATTCTCTTGCTGATTGACTGTCTACCTTTGTTTCTTGTTGAGTGAGCATCACTCCGCGCGTTCATCCAAAACAAATCCATTGTTTTTTGTGCTTGTTTATTGAGTGTGACTTCTAAATAAGCCACCATGGGGCCAAAAAAGTTCCGAGTGCCAGCCCTTTGATAAAGAAGGTGATGCTAAATGTTCATTTATCCATTTTATTAGTCATTTATATTTATTTCTCATTGTTTTCTGTATGTAAAAATATAGTTATTCTCTATTAAATGTATTTTTTGTTAATATTGTTTGGGTGTCTGGAATGGATTAATTGGATTTACATTATTTCTTATGGGAAATATTGCTTCAGTTTTCTTACATTTGGTTTTAGTCAGACGTTTTTGAACGGATTAATCACGAAAAACGAGGTTTGACTGTAGTACAGCATCACTGTACCAGAAAAACACTGGGATCACAATCCTCAAAAATTGTGGAGAATGAAAAGGTTGTGATTACCTGAGATATCCCTATTCCAACTGATAAGAAGCTTGATGGCAAGAAAAACAGACATAGTGATAAAGAAGAAAAACATAAGAATAGCCTTGATAATAGAGGTATCAGTGTGAATAGTATGAAGTGAGTTTTCTGTACATCATATGGAGAGAGAGAGAAGGTCCTCAAGTACCAAGAAATACAGTCAGCGTCAAAGAAAACACTGCAATACTTCCCATTGTGCTAGCTGCCACAGGCAATTTCCAAGCACATCTTGATAGGTTACATATATATGCTACATCCTATGAATTCCAGAAGGAAGTTCCCCTTTGGCACAATACAAGTACTATGGCAAGCGTTAGCAATGAATTTGAGATTAAGATCGTGATACACATACCCTTTGAGGATCTTTACTGTAGGAACACTTCCAAGCTCTATAGTACAGACCTTTCCTATAATCTGACAAAGCTCTATAGTGCAGTCAACACCTTTTCCTACTACGAGTATATACTGGCAAGCTACCTAGGTGGTAACCCTCGGCGTGTTTGAGCCTCACCCAGTCAGGCCACTGCCTCTCCAGTTAGAATCCTATGTCTCTTAGACAGGTTGCTCCTTTTTAGACCTACTAAGGGAGTTTATTTTTGTTTAGATCACGCTGCAGTTGGCTATCCATCTCTCCATAGGTCCATTTCCCTTTAAACAACATTAGCCAGCAACCTCAGCAGTAATGTAACTTCCTGTTGATTTCCCCCTTTGCAGTGCAGTTTAGTTCCCTGATAGACTAGCTGCATTTCAGATCTGTTTTCAGCTGCACAGAGTTCTTACTCTATGATAGATTACAACCCCTATGAATCTGTTGTTTAAAGCTGCATTCTTTCTTTCTCTTCTGCTGTTCCTTTTACCATCCTTGTCAAGTCACTGAAAAGCTACCCACACCGTGAGGGCAATTTTATAAAAGATTTTCACACCTAAACTGGTGTTTTAGGCATATAAATGGGATCTTATAGACTTAGGTTGTGTGTAAAAGTATACATGGTTCAAGCTGTCATGTTCTTTGGTAGTAGGTATGCACAGGGACAGAGTTTAGGTGAAGCATGGGTGGAATTTCAAAGTGCATGTGTATTTTATAAAATACTTGCACATGTGTGTAAAGTACATTCTGACATTTGTACTTACTCTTAGGCAGGCGTAATGTCTATACCTGCAAGTTAGACACAAACTATGAGACACCATTAGTGTCTCATAAAAACAATGAAGTGCCTAGCTGTCTTTATAAAATAGATTTAAAACAATCTCTTCCTGCCCTATTAACTTAGGCTCCCTATTATGAAGTTATCACTTGTATGTCTTAAGAGTTTCCAAGTGTATAGTGCCTTACTAGTAAAGTACTGTCATTAAGAGCTTGATAACCCTAATATGATTAGATTATTATGATTTTGAAATTGAATTGAATCAGCCTAGAGTTCTTTGATTACATCTCCTGCCTCCTTTTTAAACTGCTAGTTGACTTCTATTGAATTTTGGAAGTGACTGGCTAGCATTTTCACTGTAATAGAAACATAGAAATATGATGACAGAAAAAGACCACATGGCCTATCTAGTCTGTCCTTCCATAACAACTACAACAGTCCCCTTTTTACCTTTAGAGATCCTCTATGTTTGTTCCATGCTTTTTTGTATTCAGTTACTGTCCTCATCTCTACCACCTCCACTGGGAGACTACTCCATGGATCCACTACTCTTTCTGTAAAGAAATATTTCCGCATATCACTCCTGAATCTATCTCCCTTCACCCTCATCCCATGTCCCCTCGTAGCAGAACTTGCTTTCAATTGAAAGAGGCTCTCTCCCTGAACATTTATGCCACAAAGGTATTTAAACATCTCAATCATATCACCTCTATCCCGCCTTTCCTCTAAGGTGTACATATTAAGATCCTTCAGTCTGTCCTCATATGCTTTATAATGAAGACCACTAATCATTTTAGTAGCCACCCTCTGCACCGACTCCATCCTGTTCACATCCTTTTGAAGGCGCGGTCTCCAGAATTGCACACTATACTCCAAATGAGGTCGCACCAAAGACTTATACAGAGGCAGTATCACCTCCTTTTTTCTGCTAGCCATTCCTCTCCGTATGCACCCAAGCATCCTTCTAGCTTTTGCCGTCGCCTTTTTTACCTGTTTAGCTACTTTAAGATCATCAGACACAACCACGCCTAGGTCCCGCTCTTCTTTAGAGGACAAAAGTACTTCACCCCCAATACTATATTGCTCCCTTGGATTGCTGCATGACCTTACATTTTTTAACATTAAATCCCAGCTGCCAAATTCTAGACCATTCTTCAAGCTTAGCTAGATCCCTCCTCATGTTATGTACCCCTTCCTGGGTATCTACTCTATTGCAGATTTTGGTATCATCAGCAAAGAGGCAAACCTTACCTGAAAGCCCTTCCGCTATATCAATAACAAAGATGTTAAAAAGAATAGGACCAAGGACAGATCCCTGGGGCACACCACTGATAACATCCTTTTCCTCAGAGTGAGCTCCATTTACTTGTACTCTTTGTCACCTCCCACCCAACCAATTTCTAACCCAAGCAGTAACTTTAGGGTCCATCCCTAGGGTGCTCAGTTTGTTTATAAGTCGCCTGTGAGGAACAGTGTCAAAGGCTTTACTGAAATCTAAATACACCACATCTAGGGCTCTACCTCAGTCCAACTCCCTGGTCACCCAGTCAAAGAAATCAATCAGATTTGTCTGACAAGACCTGCTTCTGGTGAATCCATGCTGCCTCGGATCCTGTAATCCACTGGACTCCAGAAACCTCACTATTTTCTCTTTCAGCAGCGTTTCCAATAATTTACTCACCACCGAAGTTAAACTAACCAGCCTGTAGTTTTCAACCACATCCTTACTTCCGCTTTTGTGTAAGGGCACCATATGAGCCTCTCTCCAGTCCTTTGGCACCACTCCCGACTCCAACGAGGCATTGAAAATGTCAGTCAGTGGAGCTGCTAGAACGTCCCCAAGTTCCCTCAGTATTCTCAGGTGTATCCCATCCGGTCCCATCGCTTTGTCTACTTTAAGTTGAGATAGTTTCTCACGAACACAGTCTTTTGAAAATTGTTCAAGATGTCCCTCGCTTCTGTTCCTATTTGTGGGTGTTTTCTGAGGTCCTGCTCCTGGTTCTTCATCTGTGAACATAGAACAAAAATATTTGTTAAGCAATTCCGCTTTATCCTTATCAGCTTCTACATATTCCTCCCCTGCAACCTTGAGTCTGACAATACTACTTTTGCCCTTCCTCTTCTCACTAATATATCTGAAAAATGTCTTATCCCCCCATTTTATTGCATTGGCTATTTCCTCCTCCTTTTGAATCTTTGCCTTCTTGACTACTTTGCAAGCTTCTCTAATGTTTGATTATGATTGTAACCAGATCTTGCCCATGGACAGTTTTTACAGCAGCTTCTACACTGTGTGGTCACATAATTCCAGGATAAATACAATCACTCTGGCTCAATTCATGGAATTTATTTGTAGAGTTCATTGAATGGGGACCAGCATATGTTGGGGGATCCTTGGCATTAAAATTCATTTTCCGCCTCTTCCCATCTCCAAATAAATGAGTCCAATCCAGAGTTTGTGTTCTAAACTAAGGGTCACAGATACAATGTTTGTAACATTTGGCAAATCAGCAGCAATAACTATATTACCAGCAGTTTACATCTGCTCTTTCCTCCACTTGTTACAATGAGGTTATTTTGTTATTTTCCCTTCACTCTGAAATAGTACAATGGTCTATCTTAATATTCTGTATCTGTTCAAGTTTCTCCACTCTTGCACTTCTAGTAGTGTGGTTTTTTTTCCCTGAGTGGAAATCTCTCTTCTACTTTATTACTCATTACCAATGTACCCGGAGCTGGTGTTGATGGATGCACAGGTCTCCCAAACTGTCCTGAGTTCACTCTTGGCTCTGATGTCACTGTTTACTGAAGTTACTTAATAAATAAAATTGCGCTCAATATAACAAAGTATAATAATATCTTCAATCCTTCAACAATTGTGCTAGTAATTTCCTTATATATAGTATATTACTAATGATTGTTAATCCTCCTCGGAGGTCTCAGACTTATGATAGCAACTGTCTTTGCGGCAATGCCGGTTTAAAAGAACAGTATGCTGGTTAGCATCAACGACCTCCGCTATCATATATGGTGGGGGTGATAAAGAAGGCAGCCGATTATATTCAATTTAATATCTTCAGCACTTTGTTCACATAAAGCACTAATACTTCCATTCAATTTCCTCCGTTGCCTTTGTTTAAACAATCTTTATCACCAGATGATTCAAGTGTTCTAATGGCCCCGTTCCTGACGCCTCCCCTCAGCGCTTCAGAGCGTTTCTCCTGATGCGGTTCTTCAGGGGGTGGGGTGTAAAACAAACTGCTGCCCGCGTTACATTCGAGATTTTGTCATAATCGCTCTTCCCTCTATGTTTCCTTGTCAGATTGAAAGCAAAAAACGCCGAATGTAACGCGGGCAGCAGTTTGTTTTACACCCCACCCCCTGAAGAACCGCATCAGGAGAAACGCTCTGAAGCGCTGAGGGGAGGCGTCGGGAACGGGGCCATTAGAACACTTGAATCATCTGGTGATAAAGATTGTTTAAACAAAGGCAATGGAGGAAATTGAATGGAAGTATTAGTGCTTTATGTGAACAAAGTGCTGAAGATATTAAATTGAATATAATCGGCTGCCTTCTTTATCACCCCCACCATATATGATAGCGGAGGTCGTTGATGCTAACCAGCATACTGTTCTTTTAAACCGGCATTGCCGCAAAGACAGTTGCTATCATAAGTCTGAGACCTCCGAGGAGGATTAACAATCATTAGTAATATACTATATATAAGGAAATTACTAGCACAATTGTTGAAGGATTGAAGATATTATCATACTTTGTTATATTGAGCGCAATTTTATTTATTAAGTAATTATTAGCGTTCTTTAACGGACCATTGAGACGTGAATACTGTTTACTGAAGAGCTCCTGAAGCTCTGAGAGCACATGGGTGGAGTTTGCAAGAATGCATATTGATTAGAATATATTTCAATGCATGCAAGTATTTGCGTACTTAACTCACATTCATTTGTTCTTTCTTTAGACTTCCTGATACTGCAAGTGCACTTTGCCCCTTTTCTGTTGAAATAGGGTGTTTCTGACACTCACGATGTCTTGTAGTAGTGGTGCCTTTATTATGGGTGCCTGCCATCAATTTTCAAGTAGGTATGATTAAAGATTGGGGCAACCTCCACTGTTACTTTGTAAAATGGCTTTCCCCACAGACTTGAATTGGGATAGTTGAGACTAATGCACAAATGATGCAACAACTGAACACTAACTGATTGGGGTCTGGGGATGAATACTTTCTGAACCCAAAATTTCTGGCATGCGTTTCCCTAGTAGGCATGATCTTTGTGGGGTTTTATGCTAGTATTATGAATACCAATACAAAGTAAGAGAGACCTTATAGTAACTCAAGTTTCACCATAAAAATTAGAGACAGCTGCTTCGGGAGAGTCACACAAGTGGGCTGGAGAGTAACAGCAACTCTCTTGAAACAGCTGTCTTTAATTTTTATGGCAAAACTTGAGTCAAGCCAGTGTATAGTTTCACAGTGGGACACATTTTTTCTTTTGGGATTTCACGTTTCAGCTGAGTATTCTTTTAAGTTTGTATATGAATTAACGATTTAAATAAAATATGCTGATTGTGTAGGTTGGGACCGATGAATGACATAGGGAGGGGAAAGAACCCCTTGCCTTACAATTAATTATAAGCGGCGAGGATCCCCCCAATGGAGGTCTCCTCCTTTCCCATATATATGTGTATATATTTTTCTGGAGAGTAACATTAATTTAAAATGTATTTTTAGGCTTTTGTAAGGTGTTTCTTACTTTGTATTGCTAGTCACATGGAGGCATATTCTAAGATATGACTCCCAGGCCACTGTGCGTCCAGTTGGAACCAGACTCACAGAGGTAGACGAGATTCTGATCCCGTGAGGAATGTCTAGCCCCCGTGGGATCAGAATCCCATGTAGGCCTGTACGTGCAGGCTAGGACCCGATTCCGGTCAGCCTGCATGTATAGGGCTCTGCCCGGCTAACTCAGACAAGGCTCCTGAATGGCCAGGGTCAGGCTGCGGGGAATCTCCTGTACCCCCTCCTACTTTTCCACCACCCAGGCTTGCCATCCTCCGCTATCTAGGGGAACATATTACACTTCAGAGGTGGACTAACTTCCCTGTTCATCTGGGGCCGACCTCAGAATTGGTGCTGTATATCCCGGGCTGCGGATCGCCCACTACCAGCCCTAACTCTACCTCCATACCGCCACTTTCCTGCACCCATCTAGCTTCCCTGTACAAACTCCTTGTTCATATTGGAAGGCTTGGTGGGGGGGACTGGAATGGTGGACAAATAGTGTGGATGGATGTCGCAACGGGGTGTCCATCCCCGCTATTCGTGTTACATAATAGACCCCATGGTTTTTAGAGTACCTAGGTGTGGAGTTTTGTTACTTAATATCATTATGAAGACAAATAGGTGCCTATTTGTCTTTAAAACATAGATGCCCCCAGCCCACTTAACCTAGGTGCCCTGTTATAAAATTATTCTCCATATGTGCATTATGTTAGTATAGATCCCATTTTATCCAGAGGTATGAAGTTGCTAGCTGCATATATTAATGACATCAATGTGCAGTAACACATGTTAGTAACTCGAGCTGTCTATGTGTTAATGAATGCACGTCCCTATTTTGTGGTCTTATAAGGTGGAATCTTTTAGTCCTAATGGTAAGAATCCTGACTTCTGCAGTCTTTAAGCAGATTCTACCTATTTTGGAATCAGTCGACGCTGGATATGTCTGGCCCCAAACCGACGTGTCTGGATTACCAAGGATCTCAAAACGCCAGTGCAAAGAGAACTAAAACGGAGCCTCTCTCACCTCTCTCACCTCACAAAATGGTGGTTAGCCGAGATTGTCCTGAGGCCTTGCAGGAACCTCTTGCTGAGATCCGTGCTGTTAAAGACATGGTTAAATCAAATGGAGACTCACTGAACACAATGCAAGAGAATATTAATGCCTTAAAAAACAGTTTGGAGCTAATTGCGGTGAGATTGGAGAAGGTGGAGAACGTGGTGGCAACACATAGGGAGCGGTTCAGGGCCGCTGAGAAGCAAGCAAAGCTGATCCAGTCACTGCAAAGAGAGTTGGAAGATGGTAACAATCACGCTCGATGAAATAACATTAGGATCCTGGGAGTTCCTGAGGGAGCTGAAGGTCCAGATATGCTGGCCTTTTTACAATCAATGATCCTGGATGTGCTGAAAGTGAAGTTTGTTATGCCTTTTGAGATCGAGCGCGCCCATCAAGTGCCTACTCAGTCTGTGGCTTCAGGCAAGCGTCCATGCCCAATCATTTTAAAAGTTCTGCGATTTCAACAAGTCACACAAATAATGGAAGCAGCCAGAATACACTCTCCCTTAGAATATCAAGGACATAAACTCCTCTTTTTCCCTGACTTCGCGAAGGCAATGGTAGACCGGAGGAAAGGTTTCCTGGCGCTACACCCACACTTGTCGCAGAAGCAGGCCCGTTTCGGGCTGCTTTATCCTGCCCACATGAGAGTCACGCTGCACAACCAGACTGGGACTTTTGATGATCCAGGGGAGTTGCACGCTTTTTTGGAGGACAAGGAGTTGGTATTGATGCGGTGAAAACCTGCCTTGCAATCAGCGGTGGACATAAGCTTTGCAGAAGTTCTCCAGTGTTTTCTCTTATGGGTGTTTTGACTGGATCTGAGGTCGTGAACTTGTGATTTAAATCATGCAGAGTTGATATTCAATGTGGCTCCCTCGGGGCAACTCCGGAGTATTGCTCTGGTCACACTTTCCTTCTTTTTTGTTTCTTTCTTTCTTCTTTTAAGTTTTGTGTTGTCTGTGGTGTTTGGGCTGGTTTGGAGGGCGTCATGGCATTATAAGGCAAAATGGCCCTTGTCTATGCATCTACATGTAGCCTTTAGCGATCATACAATGTATTGGTAGGGGCAGTTTTGCTCTAGTGTTTTAGAGCCTCTGGTTTGGGGACGCTATTCTAGTGGTGGGTAGTGGTCAGTATAAGTAGTCCTAAATGGCAGAGGAGTTGACGTGAATTAGTTAGTTACACCCTCCGGCCTGTCTTGTCCTTTTGGGCTCACCAGCTAAGTTCAGAGTTTGTTATAGCCCCCCAGGGTTTTGGTGACTTTTGATGTTTAGAATCATGTGTTTCTCTTTTGAGTGATCTTCTATGGCTAAGAGGTGTTTTTTCTGCTTGTGTTTTTTTCCTTGGGCTATTAATGTAGCTATTATACTGAGTGCTTTAAAGGTGTGAATTAACAATGTAAAATCATGTGTTACAACTAGGTATGTTTCTGCAACATTTGACTATCACAGTGTGCTATATTGTCAATATGTCTTCCTTTAAGATAGTCTCACTGAATGTTAAGGGAGTTAACAATCCCATTAAGAGGAAAAAGATATTTTTATATGGGCGCAAGGAAAGTGATGACATCCTATTTCTGCAAGAGACGCATTTGAATGTGAAGGAGTCTTTAAAATTAGATGTGAAACCCTTTTCACTAGTGGCTTTTTCAGCTGTCAATCATAAAAAAAAAACAGGGTAGCCATTCTAGTAAGGAAATCTTTATCCCCTACTATACTACAAACCAGATCTGATACTGAAGGGCATTGGGCAATGGTTGTCTTTAAGTTAGGATCTACTGAACTGTCCTTAATCAATATCAATGCCCCATAATATAGATTGCCCTACTTTTTTAGCTCCATTGCGGCTTTAGCGCAAGAGGTATCCAGACACCCGACTATTGTGGGGGGAGACTTCAACCTCATGCTAGACCTCTTGTTAAACAGGAGTCCAGTGAGAACTAATAAGGTCCCCAAAGCACACCCTGTTCTTTTGTCACTAATACAAGAATTAGGCCTGGTAGACATATGGCGGTTGCAACATCCTGTTGACAAAGAATACACTTTTTTCTCTCCCCCTCATAACTCGGTATCGCGCATAGATTTTTTCCTAGTATCTAAAGGACTATGTTCTAGAATCAGTGAGTCCAATATTCATGCAGCTCATATTTCTGATCATGCTGCAATCTCATTCTCCCTATTGGACTCAACGAGCTGCCCATCTCACACATGCTGGCATTTTGACAGAACTCTTCTTGGTAATCAGGAGTTCCGGGAGACCATTCTGATGGCTATCAAAAAGTATTTTCAGTTTAATTTACCTCAGGACACCTCGGGTTGGGCATGGTGGGAGGGAATCAAAACTAATATGCGGGCCACCATAACCAGTTTTGCTATACGGCAGGCCAAGAAACATAAAGTAGAACTTGAAGCTTTGGATAAACAGATTAAAGCGGGGAGCACATCATAGGTCAGAAAACTGATCCTAACATTCTGATTGGTGTGATATAGAGACCTCCCTCACAAGAGGAAGAGGTGGACAGAGAGTTAATTGAAGACATACGCAGCATTGCTAGGAAAGGGGAAGTGCTACTGATAGGAGATTTCAATATGCCAGATGTTGATTGGCACATTCCTGCTGCAGTATCATCTAGAAGTAAGGTGATCCTGGATTCTCTACAGGGAGAACTATTCAGGCAATTGGTAACAGACCCCACACATGAAGAACCATACTGGACTTGATGCTTACCAATGGTGAAAGTGTTTCTGATGTTGTAGTGGGAGATCATTTTGCATCCAGTGATCACCAGATGGTGTGGTTCAGTATTAGGACTAGGGCTGTTAGAATCCATTCCAAGGTGAGGATCTTAGACTTTAGGAAAACTAACTTTGCAAAGATGGGCCAATACCTTAGGAAGTCATTAGTGGGATGGGAACAGCTGGGGGATGTAGAAAAACAGTGGGGAAAACTGAAAGGGGATATTTTAAGGGCAACCAACCTTTTTGTTAAAATGGTAAATAAAGGCAAAAGGAAAAGGAGACCGCTATGGTTTTCTAAGGAAGTAGCTGAAAAAGTGAAGAAAAAGAGGGAGGCCTTCATGAAATACAAGAAATCAGAGAGAGAGGAAGACAGGCATCTGTATTTGGAAAAACTTAGAGAAGCTAGCAAAGTAGTCAAGAAGGCAAAGATTCAAAAGGAGGAGGAAATAGCCAATGCAATAAAATGGGGGGGATAAGACATTTTTCAGATATATTAGTGAGAAGAGGAAGGGCAAAAGTGGTATTGTCAGACTCAAGGGTGCAGGGAGGGGGGATATGTAGAAGCTGATAAGGATAAAGTGGAATTGCTTAACAAATATTTTTGTTCTGTGTTCACAGATGAAAAACCAGGAGCAGGACCTCAGAAAACACCCACAAATAGGAACAGAAGCGAGGGACATCTTGAACAATTTTCAGAAGACTGTGTTCATGAGAAACTAGCTCAACTTAAAGTAGACAAAGCGATGGGACCGGATGGGATACACCCTAGAATACTGAGGGAACTTGGGGACGTTCTAGCAACTCCACTGACTGACCTTTTCAATGCCTCATTGGGGTCGGGAGTGGTGCCAAAGGACTGGAGAGAGGCTCATGTGGTGCCTTTACACAAAAGCGGAAGTAAGGATGTGGTTGAAAGCTACAGGCTGGTTAGTTTAACTTCGGTGGTGAGTAAATTATTGGAAACGCTGCTGAAAGAGAAAATAGTGAGGTTTCTGGAGTCCAGCGGATTACAGGATCCGAGGCAGCATGGATTCACCAGAGGCAGGTCTTGCCAGATAAATCTGATTGATTTCTTTGACTGGGTGATCAGGGAGTTGGACCGAGGGAGAGCTCTAGATGTGGTGTATTTAGATTTCAGTAAAGGCTTTGACACTGTTCCTCACAGGCGACTTATAAACAAACTGAGCACCCTAAGGATGGACCCTAAAGTTACTGCTTGGGTTAGAAATTGGTTGGGTTGGAGGCGACAAAGAGTACAAGTAAATGGAGCTCACTCTGAGGAGAAGGATGTTACCAGTGTTGTCCCCAGGGATCTGTCCTTCGTCCGATTCTTTTTAACATCTTTGTTAGTGATATAGTGGAAGGGCTGTCGGGTAAGGTATGCATCTTTGCAGATGATACCAAAACCTGCAATAGAGTAGACACCCAGGAAGGTGTAGATAACATGAGGAGGGATCTAGCTAAGCTTGAAGAATGGTCTAGAATTTGGTAGCTGGGATTTAATGTTAAAAAATGTAAGGTCATGCATTTGGGCTGCAGCAATCCAAGGGAGCAATACAGTATAGGAGGTAAAGTAATTTTGTCCACTAAAGAAGAGCGGGACCTAGGCGTGGTTGTGTCTGATGATCTTAAAGTAGCTAAACAGGTAGAAAAGGCGATGGCAAAAGCTAGAAGGATGCGTGGGTGCATACGGAGAGGAATGGCTAGCAGAAAAAAGGAGTTGATAATGCCTCTGTATAAGTCTTTGGTGCGACCTCATTTGGAGTATAGTGTGCAATTATGGAGACCGCACCTTCAAAAGGATGTGAACAGGATGAAGTCGGTGCAGAGGGTGGCTACTAAAATGATTAGTGGGCTTCATTATAAAGCATATGAGGACAGTCTTAAGGATCTTAATATGTACCTTAATACCTTAGAGGAAAGGCGGGATAGAGGTGATATGATTGAGATGTTTAAATACCTCCATGGCATAAATGTTCAGGGAGAGAGACTCTTTCAATTGAAAGCAAGTTCTGCTATGAGGGGACATGGGATGAGGGTGAAGGGAGATAGATTCAGGAGTGATATGCGGAAATATTTCTTTACGGAAAGAGTAGTGGATCCATAGAATAGTCTCCCAGTGGAGGTGGTAGAGATGAGGACAGTAACTGAATTCAAAAAAGCATGGGACCAACACAGAGGATCTCTAAAGGTAAAAAGTGGACTGTTGTAGTTGTTGATATGGAAGGACAGACTAGATAGGCCATGTGGTCTTTTTCTGTCATCATGTTTCTATGTTTCTATGATACAGTTACAACGTCTTAGATTTATATATATATCAATTTTGACTACTGAGGCTTCACAGAATATTCAAGTGCAGAAAGGGCAGTATTATTTGGAAGGTAACAGGGCTGGGCGGTTATTAACTAACTCATTAGAAGGTCACAAAGAAGCTTCTCGCATTGCTGCTTTAAGAGATCCTCAGGTGCAACAATTGATTATCAAGGTCTCTGAAATTGCAGAAACCTTTTGTCAATTTTATGCTCAGCTATACCACCCAGAGATAGAATTCTCTGAGGAAGGTTTTGAGAGATTACTGGCCAATATACAAAGACCTGTGTTGGATCAGGAAACATCTGCAGGTCTAGATAGGCAGATTATGGTCATGGAAATTATCCAGGCTATTGACTCTATGCAAGTGGGCAAGGCTGCCGGACCAGATGGCCTTACGGTTGAATTTTATAAAACCTTTTCCAAAGTATTAGGCCCATATCTTCAACAATATTATAAGCTTCTTTTAGAAATGGAGGCCCAGACTGGAGCATTCGCCTCTGCAAATATTGTAGTTCTTGAAAAACCTGGGAGAGACCCTCAGATGGTTGGTAATTACTGCCCAACTTTGTTACTAAATGAAGATTATAAAATATTCGCTGCTACTTTAGCTGGTCGTCTTTCCAAACTGATTCCATCTTTGATTCACCCGGATCAATGTGGTTTCACCGAGGGATGCTCTACAGCTGACAATGCCAGAGTGTTTTGTCATGTCTTGGAAGGTGTGGAAGGAACAGAGGGCCCACTGATGGGATTATTGCTAGATGCAGAGAAAGCATTAGATCGACTGGAGTGGCCTTTCTTATTTGCAGTTTTGAAGTGGTTTTGTTTTGGTGAGGGTTTCCTTTAATTAATTAAACTTTTGTATACGAGACCAAGCGCTAATATTTCTGTGAATGCGACTCAGTTCAGAGATTTTTTCTTAGGACGTGGCACCCATCAGGGTTGCCCCCTTTCACCTATCCTTTTGAATCTGGCCTTGGAACCTTTGACCCTATTGTTGAGACAAAGCTCTGCGGTTAAAGGTGTGCCATAGCTGATATGGAAATTAAACGTTCTGCTTATGCTGATGATCTGCTGCTGTTCACCACACCCAGTTCAATTCCGGCTGTTCTAGAGCTGATAGACCAATACTCAGGATTATCAGGCTACAAAATTAATTGATCAAAGTCTGTAGCTTTCCCTTTAAATTCACGAGTCTGTAATGCAGATTTAGAAGATTATCTTTTTGTGTGGATCCCAAAATGGTGAAATACTTGGGAGTTCACTATTGTCATCCGCTTAGTGAAACTCTGCAATATAATGAAGGGGCGCTCCTTTCCACGGTACGGAATATGACTGTGAAATGGTCGCCATTCTATCTATCTTGGTGGGGTCGTCTTGAAGCGATAAAAATGATTATCACTCCGAAAGCAAACTATATGTTAGAAATGTTGCCAGTTTTCCTTTCGGATAAAACATATTATTTACATTCATTCTCTTATATACCGCGCTATTCTGCATCAGTGCGGATTACATTGAACAAACTGAAATTACATTGAACAGGGCATTATAACTTGGAGATAACTATTTTACAGGGAACATGGGCTATGGAGGGTTAAGTGGCTTGCCCAAGACCACAAGGAACACCTGTGGGACTAGAAACCCCAGTCCTTCCGGCCCAAGGTTGCTGTCCTCTAGTGGGATTTGAACCCCCGACCTTCTGGCCTGAAGTACCTTGCCCCAACCACTAGGCCACTCCTCCACTCCAATTGTATTGTCACGTTGAAAGGACTCTTCCAATTTCTATGGAAAAATAAACCGCCTGGAATTGCTCTTAGGAAGCTTAAGTCTAAAAAAGAGGAGGGAGGTGCAAACTTCTCTGATTTTTAGGCCTACCACTGTGCTTTTTTGCTAAAACAGGGTTCAAGATGGGTGGAGGGGGATAAAAGGCAACGTCCTGTGTGGCTTGATTTGGAAGAGAGATTGATTGCTCCATTCCCCTTGAGCCTCCTCCCTGGCATGGTATTCTCTGAGAGGTTGAAGTTTCAGAGGGTTATAACAGACACCCAAAGGGCTTTCCAGCAGTTAGCAAGAGTAATTCCTCTGGAGAAATGCTTGTCAAAGCTTATCCCCATTTGGTACAGTCCTTTTTTGCCATCAAAAATTCATCAAAGTCCGTTTGCATGGAAAGAATGGTTTAGCAGGAGCATTTGGTCTATAGAACAATTTATATTGGAAGGCAAGTGGAAGCCCTTTGTATGTCTACAGCATGAGTTTGACTTGCCTAAATCCTTATACTTTCAGTGGATTCAGCTGAGACATTGCATACAGAAACCCCTTATTGATATCAAATCTTTACCTGAAGAATGGTGGTTACTTAATATTGTAGATACAGCTCAACAGGCTTCTGGGGTGGCTTCTCATTACTATAAATTGGTTTCCCATCATCCCACCCCACAGTCCATTGGTGCTCAACGGATATGGGAATATGATACTGGGGAGACTCTTTCTCTGGAGTCTTGGGTGAAATTTTGGGGCAAACTAATTAGAGTCTCTCAGTCTGCTTCTATCTCCCAAGCACTATATTTCTTTGCACACAGAGCTCATTTCACCCCGATAAAGGTTTCCAAGTGGGATAAGTCAGCTGGAAATGAATGTTGATCTTGTCAGAGGAATGTTGGCACTTTAAGACATGTGGTATATGACTGCCCTAATATTCAGTCCTATTGGATTTCGATTTGGAACCGAATCCAAGAGATCTTGGGATTCAGGGCCACTCTCTCTTGGTCTATTATAGTTTTCCGGTCAACAACTGGCATCTCGTTGTTACAGAGGGATTGTCATTTCCTATTTGACTTTATGATGGGAGTGGCACTGCATCTCGTTATTGCCATCTAGAAACATATGGCAGATCTTAACTGGCACACATGGGGGAATCGTCTATGCTTAAGTTGTAAATATGAGCAAATGCCAGGTTATGATACAAATCCCATGCCTTCTACCTTGCTTAAATGGAAACCCCTACATAGTTATATTTCAAAAGCATGTTATGGTGTAAATTAAGGGGTAATTAGTTAATCAAACATGTTTCCACATGGTAGAAGGCTGCTTTGGCAGTGTCATAGCCCTTGTAAGCCTCTTTCTTTTTTGCAGTCTCTTTCTATGATGATCGCATGGTGAGGGGATGGTTAGTGTTGGGGTAGGCTGTTAAGGAGGCCTTGTTTTCTTGCTCTTACGTTTAAAGAGAAGTATCATTTTAATTGTAACTTTTTGTTTTTTTGATGTAATTTGTCTAAAAACGTAAATAAAGAAGTTTAAAAAAACTGATTAATCTGTGTAAATTAGAATCCAGTATATTTATTAAATCAGTCATGACCTAGTATCAGCAAAGAGCTTTTAGTTAAATTAAAAACTCAACAGGTAGTTTTCAGTGTAAGTTTAAAGTCCAGCAGAAGGTTCTCAGTTTAAATTCAGAACCCAGCAGAGAGCTTTCAATGAAATTTAAAATCCAGCAGAGAACCTCTAGTTTAAATTTAATACTCAGTCAGGGACTAGTACCAGCAAAGAGCTTTCAGTTTAAATTTAAAACACAGCAGAGAGCTTTCTGGTTAAATTTAAAACCCAGCAGAGGGGAGGCGGAGTCAGCAGTGAAACGAGATGGCCACATAGAAGATCGCTCCTGCAGACCCGAAAGGATTCCTGTAATTATTTGCCTAGAACGGAGAAGAATTGGTACAGCTAACTTCAACATAAGAGGTAGGATCAGCGTGTAAGGATGGTGACTGGTAAACAAACCAAATTAGAGTTTTCAATGAGTGGAAACTTGGGCTCCAAACGTGCCAAACAGGATCCTCTTTCCCCTCTTAAGATGGCTGCGGTGCAGGACTCGGATGAGGAGATGTGAGAGCTGCTATCAGAGATCCGATCAGTGAGAGCGCTTGTCTCTGCGAATGGAGAGGCTCTGACTCAAATGCAAGCAGGTATGCAAGAGATTAAGGTGCAAATGAGTGGTTTAACAAGCCGTGTGGAAATGGTGGATGCTGCGGTCGCAACGCATGAGGAACACATAAGGAAACTAACCAAGGCCCTTAAAAAGGTGGATTTCTTGGAGGCGAATTTAGAGGACCTCAGTAACAGGTCTCGTAGAAACAATATCAGACTAGTAGGAGTCCCAGAGGGAGCAGAAGGCTCTGATGCGATCGGCTTCCTGGAAAAGCTAATACATAAGCTACTTCGAGTAAGTTTCAGTAAACCGCTAGAGGTAGAGCGAGCTCATAGAATATCTGCTCATAATGGAGGGCAAAATCAAAAACCAAGGCCACTAATCTTCTGTCTGCTACAACACCATCAGGCCATGCAAATAATGGCTGCAGCAAGGGCGTTGCCGTCGATGATGAACGAAGGTCATAAAATTTCGTTTTCCCCAGACCTCAGCAAAGTAACGATGGAAAAAGGAAGAAATTTCTAGAGTTGAGGCCCCGACCTCAACAGTTACAGGCGAGGTACGGCCTTTTTTACCCATCGAGGTTCAAGGTAACTTTGGACAATCTCACTAAAACATTTGAGGATCCTAGTGGGCTGCTGCAGTTCCTCAAAGATCAGGAAGCGTTAAAAATGCATGAGCAAAGTATGTCTTAGACTTAGAACTTAAGGACATCTATAAGTCAGTGCAAATGCTCCGGCAGTTTACAAAGCTGCACAAGGAGGAAAACTGGTTTCCTCTGCTGATTCTACTAAGAAAAGTTGTATATATTGGTCCAGTCTCTGTTATGTAAGTAAATCAATATGTTGGGAAGTTTAGCTGTATTAATAGACCTTAAAGGAAATTACATGCATGAGAACAATGTATGTATATATGGTCTCTTATGATAACACAGCGCCTAGGCAAATCTTGTTATATGTTAAAAGATTTTAGGGTCATGCAACTGCCATCTTGTTCTTTCTTCCGCTGTCTCACCCAATTTTATTGTTCCTCCTTGGGAGGATTAGGTTGACGCGCTGCAGACAAGTTAGGGATAAGATCATTGCGTGGGCTGTTTTTCAAATGGGTAGTTTAATCCAGACCCTGGTAAGTATGTTAAATTCCAGCAAACCTTTTCTTTATGAACCCCCTTAAAATCTTATCTCTGAATGTAAAGGGCATAATGCACCCTGCAAAGAGGAAGAAGATATTGGTATACTGTCAGAAGCAAAACACAGACATAATAATGCTCCAAGAAACACATTTATCTACCAAGGAAACTACAAAATTATCCTCCAACCGTTATAAGCTGATTGCTCATTCACCAGCTATGGGGAAAGAAAAATGGGGTGGCAATATTAATAAATAGTAAATTAAAGTCCCAGGTTCTGTCTATAAGGGCGGATTGTGATGGGCGGTGGGCTGGAGCTCATCTGGTCATTGGATCAAAGCACCTGATTATAATAAATCTATATGCTCCAAATTGTGACCATCCTAACTTCTTCCACACATTAGCAGAAATTGTACAAGAAGATTCCCCACTCCCTGTAATCCTTGGGGGAGACTTTAATATGTTCTTGGACCCCCTGCTGGATTGTAAACCGAGTAGGTTAAGAAGAGGTGGCAGAGCTCCGGCAGTGTTGAAATCACTTATGCAGGAAACTGGACTAGTCAATATATGGAAAATCCTGTACCCCGCTGAAAGAGATTACACCTTCTTCTCTTGCCCTCATGGCCCTTATTCTTGTATAGATATATCTTTTTTAATATCTAGACTATTAGTGCAAGAAGTTAGCAATGCAAACATACTTAGCACCCATATTTCGGATCATGCAGCAATAGACTTAGAATTAAGATCAGGTAAAGACCTTTCTAGTCAGCAGGTATGGTCTTTTAACAGGGCTCTACTGGCAGATGCAACTTTTAAAGAGTCATTAAAGCAAGCTATAAAGGAATATTTTGCCAATAATGCTCATGAGGACACATCGAACTGGGCCTGATGGAAAGCCTTCAAGGTGTCGATTAGCGCGCATATAACTAGCTTCTCCATTGCTAAAGCTAGGAAAGCACGGGCAAAGCTTAAAGAGCTTGAAGAACAGATTAGAGAGGGAGAAAGAATCCTGCAGAAAGATTTCAATTCGTTAGCATTGAATCTCCTTCATAAACTGAGATATGAATACAAATGACACTAAGTACTGAGGTTGAGCAATATATATTTGAGCAGCAAGCTCGGTACTTCACAGAAAAGAATAAACCTGTGTAACACGCTAGATACCCCACAGCCTGGGCATGCAAGGTTAAGCGGCCTGATATCCTTTCTTCAGATAGTATAGTAGAGTTTGAGGAGGCAATGCCTCATGGGAATTGTAGTACTTTTACTATCCAAATAAAGAGTAGTTGAGCACGAATGGTTTCAGGCAAAAATAACAGGATTTTAATTCCCCTCCAGGCGGATTCAAACAAAGGAAACAAAAGACATTTTGCCATACATCTCTGGCAGGAAAACACCATAAGAATTCAACAAAAATAGCTTCTTATCTCAGCATGAACATTTACTTTGGAACAATCAAACTTTAACACTTCTCAGCTCAAAACGTTTGTGCTTCCTTCCTGCTGACTCATGTAACTCTCTGGACAGCCTGGCTTTAGCACAAAGATATTATGTTATCTGAAATAGACAATGTACAGTCCATTTGTTCTTCTGGCATATACTCTATAACCGGTTCTGTCTCCATTGCTTCATAATGGCTATCAGCTGGGAATGTTTGAAACTTGCTACACGGCGTTTCTAAACCCACACCCAGTTTCTCTGCTCAAGGCTTCTCTTTGTAGCACTCTATCAGACACGGTTGAGAATTACCATATATATTGTATTTACTGTGAGGAGAGTCCCACCCTTCTGGGTCAGCACAAGACCAGTTCTTAAAAACAGTTTTGTCTTTGAGTCAATCTTTCAGCCTACCTTTTGACTTTCTTACAGGAGGATTCCTTTGTACTTCAGGGTCAGCTAAAGATCCAAACCTTGGAGTTTGTGAGTGCTCCCAAGTTAGCCTTCCTGGTATTCTTTCCCTTTGGCTGCCTTTCAGACACGGCACCAAACCTGGGTTGTTTCTACCTGGCTTCTTGGCACTGGTTCTCCAATTGTTTTTCTTGCTGGTTTCCCTCTCAGAATTAAACCTCAGAGAATCCTCTCTCAACATCAGCTCCTCTGAGTTCTCATTCCCAAGCAGTTCTTCCTCTGCTTCTGAACTTGACTCCTGTTCTGGCTCTGGTCTTCCTCTCCGTTCCAATCTTTGTTCCTCTCCTTCTCCTTCCTTCTCTCCTTTCCCTCCTTCCAACTTTCTCTCTAATGAGCATTTTTTATACCCCTGCCTTCTAGAGTTTAACTTAACCCCTCCTCCCAGCAGGTGTTCTGCCTCAACTCCTGACTGTGGAGATACATTGCAGCAGGGGCGTGTTTTCCTCTCCCGTGACTCATTCTGCTTGTGGTTTCCTTGGAAACCATGAGCCATGTGCTTTTGTTGTCTGTCAGCTACTGAAGCCAATTCTTCCGTTTCAGCTATCTCTAAGGGATCAGAGGGACTTTCTACACCACAGCTGGTAAGCTACTTGCTGCTAACCTAAAGGCTCATTGAATTAAATCACATATAACTCATTTAATAGATGAGCAACAGAGACCTTTGAGTGATAGTCTTGAAATCGCAGATGCTTTTCGTACGTTCTATGCACAACTTTATACTTCAGAAGTGTCTTTTGATGAAAAGGCCTGTAAGGAATTACTGGCTACGATCGGAAGATCTGAGTTAGATGCAGAACACGCAGCTACTTTGGGTAATCCAATTACAATTATAGAACTGAAAGAAGCATTAGCTGTCATGAAGGCCAGAAAAGCTGCAGGACAAGATGGGATTCCTGTAGAATTCTACCAAGTTTTTGCAGAAGAACTGCGTCCTCAGATATTGAAGTACTATCATGCGTTCCTAACAGAAGATAAGAAGACCGGAGCATTTGCTAAGGAAAAGCCAGGGAAAGACCCTACGTCGATCAACAACTACAGACCAATTTCTCTTTTAAATGCTGATTATAAGTTATTCTCCAGCACCTTAGCTAGGCGTCTTAACAAAGTGTTATACCTATTAATACACCCTGACCAATATGGGTCTGTGTCAGGAAGATCCAGGGCTGATAATGGTCGTCTCTTATGTGATGTGCTAGAAAGAGCGGACAATATGGATGTCCCCATAATAGGCCTGTCATTGGACGCTGAAAAGGCCTTTGATGGGCTAGAGTGGCCTTTTCTGTATCATGTGTTAGATTGGTTTGGTCTGCCTAAAGAATTTTTAAATATGGTACAAGTGCACTATGACAATACCACAGCTCAGATTCTGGCTAATGGAATCCTTTCCCAGCCTTTCTTCCTGCACCGGGGCACCAGGCAAGGATGTGCTTTGTCCCTGCTTTTGTTTAACCTAGCACTGGAGCCATTAACATTGATGATTCGTCAATCAGAGGAAATTCAAGGCATCAAGATTGCAGATCTTCAAGTCAAGCTGTCAGCTTACGCAGACGATTTGTTGGTCTTTCTCAGGCCCAGATCAATTTTGCCTTTACTGCAACTGATTACTCAGTACTCCAGGTTTTCTGGCTACAAAGTAAACTGGACAAAATCCATAGCTTTTCCTATAAATCATATGGCGAATGCTACTTTGGTGGAAGACTTTCCGTCTCAATGGGAATCTGCAGCAATAAAATATCTAGGGGTACTATACTCTGCTCCTTTGGAAGAAATGGTAAGATTGAATTCAGAAATGCTGATAGATGTAGCGCGTTCTTACACCCTGAAGTGGTCCCCATTGCACCTCACTTGGTGGGGTTGTATAGAAGCTATCAAAATGATGTTAGTGCCCAAAGTAAACTACATACTAAGCATGCTTCCAGTGCTGCTCCCTCATGCGATATACAGAAATCTAGAATGGATAATAAATACCTTCTTATGGGAGGGGAAAACTCCCAGGACTGAGTTAAAATAATTAAAGGCTGGTAAAACAAATGGTGGGATACACTTTCCGGATTTTTTTATGTATCATAAGGCTTTCCTTCTGAAACAGAGAGTGATGTGGGCTCTGGGCGACATTGTGGAGCATACACCTACATGGCTTAAAGTGGAAGAGCGCTTGGTGGCTCCATGTCCAGTTAATCTGCTCATAGGGATGCTACATCCAGAGACCTCCAAAGTGGGAAGCGTGATCATCTCAACACAAATGGCATTTCGCTCTCTGCTCCCCATTATTAAGAAGGTGAATCCACCATCATGACTACAGCCAATTTGGTTCAACCCTGAATTCAAAATCAACAAAGCATCGTGTGCATGGCCGACTTGGCAAGGACGGGGCATTTGGACTATTGGACAGTTATTGGAAAGCTCTAGCTGGAAATCTTTTGGAACTATACAACGTGAATTTGGCTTACCATCCACATGCCACTTTCAATGGACGAAATTGCGAAATTGTGTTGGGAGTGTGATTTTGAACCTCGGAGAACTCTCCCATACTTGGTGGCTGCAAAAAATCATTCAAGAAATAAGTTCAAAAAATGGAATCATATCAAGTTTTATGCTATGTTTAAGGACTACTTTTCACCACAAAATAATGGTCTGCGACGCATATGAGAAGAAGAGACGGAGGCCAACTTAACGCAGCTGGAATGGAAAAAAAATTGGGAATTCACTGTACAGGCCTTGTAATCTTTGGCGCTTACTCAATCCATGTTCTTCTTCGCGCATCGTGCATTTATTACTCCTACCAGATTAGGTAAATGGAACAAGAAAGAGGGTAATATCTGCTGGTCATGCCATAAGGAAGTGGGCACATTAAGACATATGATGCTGGAATGCCCTTGCATTCAGAATTTTTGGAATCTGGTTTGAGCCAAAATTCAACATGTATTAAAGTTTACGGCTACTTTGACATGGCGGATAGTATCGTTAAGAAATCTGGCAAAGATTCTGTCGTTAGATAAAAGAAACCTTTTTCTACTAAACGTCATGATAATGGTGGCTTTAAAACTAATACTTGTTTGCTGGAAAAATCCTTGTAAGCCAAGCTGCTCGGAATGGTGGAACCAGATATGCTTATATGCCAAATATGGAAAAGCTTATGACAGAATCTCATGTACAAGGGGAGGAGAGCCAAAACTCTCTAGATGGCCTGCCTTAGATCAATACTCAGCCTAATTTGTTAATTTACTAAATGTTACTGTGTAATTTAGTCTATTAACATTGTTAGTAGGAAGTCCGCAGTGCATCAGGGAGGGGGGGAAGGGAAATAGTTTTTGAAGCTTGGAGTTTGAGTTTTGTTTGGGAGGGAGTGAGGGATAGGTTTTTTGTATTTTTTTGTATTTATTTATATTAGGATTATGTTAATATTCTTGTTTTTCCATATCCTTTATGTACTCCTTTGACATTGTTCTTTCTATTTCTGCTGTATACTGTGAAATAATTAATAAAAAGAATGTTTAAAAAAACAGCAGAGAGCTGCTAGTTTAAATTAAGCTTGAGGTGAACAAAGTCCATTGAACATATTAGGTATGGTTTTATTAGTATAAGTATCCTCAGCAAACCTTAGCAAGTAAACAACTTAAATAACTAAAGACAACCTTAAAACTAAGATGTAGACAGCAATCCAGCAGCGAAATGGGGGTTTTCCATTCTTTTGCATCAGGTGTCACAAGTATGATTTTCTCCCAGTAGGTGAGGGGTGTTATGTGTGCACTAGGTTCAAGGAGCTCTTTGCTCAGGGAATGAGTCCAATCTCTGGAGGCTAGAGTAGCAGACGTGGAGGACATAAGGAAGGCAGAGAGATACATAGATGAGTTCTACAAAATAAACTTAACTAACTAACTAATTTCTCAACATACAGGGGTATAGAGACAAAAGTAACCCAAATTCCCTTGAGTAGCGAGCAGACAGAGCTCAAAGATTCCAAATTAGCCCTGCCTATCGATAGTCAGATTAATATTAATAAAATACAGCCTCTAAAATGCTTGTATGCAAATGCTAGAAGTCTAAAAAATAAGATGGGAGGGTTAGAATATATAGTACTAAATGAGAGGTTAGGTACGATTGGTATCTCAGAGACATGGTGGAAGGAGGACAACCAGTGGGACACTGTGATGCCTTGGTACAAACTTTATCCTAATGATAGAGCAGATAAAATTAGTAGAGTGTTTACACTCTATGTTAGAGGTGACATTAAATCACAAAAGTTTAAAGTTTTTCAGGAAACAAAATTCACTGTAGAATCTCTATAGATTGAAATTCTATGTAAAAAGGGGAATGGGAAGGTGATGGCAGTGCGGATGTACTATCGATCGCCTAGCCAGAATGAAGAAATGGATGATGAAATGCTCAAAGAAATCAGGGAAACTAACAAAAGTTACAGAAGAGTAATGATAATAGGTGATTTCAATTACCCCAGTATTGACTGGGTCAGTGTCAACGCAGGATATGCTAGGGACATAAAGTTTCCTAATGAAATAAATGACTGCTTCTTGGAGCATCTGGTTCATGAACTGACCAGAGGGAAGCCATTTTGGACCTAGTCCTTTGTGAAACACAAGATTTAGTGCAAGAGATAAGGTTGTTGGGACCACTTGGCAATAGTGATCATAGTATGAACACATATGATTTAACAAATGGAGGAAGGATGGTAAGGAAAGCCACAGTATTACCTTTTAACTTTCAAAAGGGAGGCTATGATAAAATGAGGAAAATAGTTAAGAAAAAACTAAAAGGAACAGTTGGAAAGGTTAAAGATTTACATCAAGCATGGGTTGAGTTTAAAAATACTATCTTGGAAGTCCAGACCAGCTGTATTCCACACTTTAAGAAAAGTGGAAAGAAGTCCAAAAACCTTCTAGCATGGTTAAAAGATGAGGCCAGAGAGACTGTTGTTGCCAAAAAAAGAATCTTTCAGAGATGGAAAAAGGAGCCAAATGATGAAAACTGGAAACAACATAAGCACAGGCAAGTTAAAGGCAAGGCATTGATAAGTCAGGCAAAGAGAACATTTGAGAAGAAGCTTGCCGTAGAAGCAAAACAGTATAATAAAGACCCTTTCACATACATTTATAGTAAAAAAAAAACCCTTTGAGAGAGTCTGTTGGACCATTAGATGATAGAGGGGTAAAAGGGACACTAAGAGGGGTGTGATGTAGAAGCTCCCATAGAGCCCATGGAAATAGAAAGAAAGGAAAAGGTTACCTTTAAAACTGACAGTCAGCCAGCACACATAGCTCTCTGTTTACAAGAGAAAGACAAACAGTGGGAGATAGGAGCTGAGCTGACATGCCCGAGCTCTGACATAGCAGCAAGCCTGGAGCTTGATCACTCACACCTGTTCAGAAAGGCAGAGCCAAGCCTCAGGCAACAGAAATATAAACGCTGGTTGGGAGCAAAGGAGGGGCAGCGAGGACAACTAGAGAAGCAAGGAAGGAAGCCAGAGAGGGAGCAAGAGGAAAGAGCTTCTGAGAGACGTGGTTGGAGAGGCTCAGGAACCCTAGAGAATTGGAGATTTGGCAAAGAACCTACCTGCAGTTCTGGGAGAGAAGCCGGCAGACTAGAAGGTGGGAAGGCACAGCCTGTTGCCAGGAACCGGCCTGGGCAGAGAGAACAGGGAGCCCTTCAGTCCTTACTGCCTGAGGAAAGGCTTCAGAGTTTACACAAGTGGAGACCCAACACCAAAGCAAGGAGGTTAAGAATCTCTACCTGGAACAGAGAGCCAGGGAGTGGCTCTAGTCAGGAATTACAAACGGAGAGTTACAGAGCATTTCCTTATAACTGGAAGGAACTAGATGAGAGCCAGAGAAGAAGCTCCAAAGCCACAGGTATTTCAAGCCCTTGCTGTCTAGAATTATATACAGGGGAAACACCCAGGTTTCCAGAGGGGAGTTACCCTAAACACAGTAGTAACAGCTTTCAGCCAAGCTCAGTAAATCCTGAGCTGGAAGATATGCAAACGGACTGTAATGTTAATGATATAGCTGAAGTTCCAATGGATTGCACGCTTTGCTTAGCTGATGATATCGAGTCACTGTGTTAAGTTTTTAAGTTAAAGAGCTGTGAATCAGCAAAGGAAAAGAGGTTATTTAACTTTGACAGAAGAAGCTGTTTGGTTTTCCCATCTTTGTTACTTAGAAAAGGCACAGCACGTTTTGGAGCCAGAGTGTGAAAAGCAGCTACCTTATTTTGTTGTAAATAATCCTCAAGCAAACACCTGGACACTCTCCTATTTTGTTCTACACTAAGTCCTAATGTGAGGGGAATAAATTTCTTGTCATTTTGCCTTAAACACTTGACTCATAACTATTCCTTTATCAGAGGTCTAAAAGGGACTACAACTCTCAAGAGGCATTGCACAAGCAGAAAGGTGTGGTCTCACTTTCTGATTAAAGGACATCATGACAGGCCAGCCCTCTTAGCCCTAGGCGGAGGGATGACCTCGTGACAGGGGACAAGGCCATAGTGGAGAAACTAAATGAATTCTTTGCTTTGCTGTTTACTAAAGGAGATGTAGAAATATTACCCATGACTGAAATGGTATTTAAAGGTGATGCCGCAAAAGAATTGAAAGAAATATCAATACACTAAAAGATGTATTATAACTATTTGATAAACTGAAGAGTAGCAGATCATCTGGACTGGATGGTATACATCCAAGGGTGTTAAAAGAACTGAAATATGAGTACTATTAGTAATCTGTGAACTATCATTAAAATCATCTGTAATACCTGAAGATTGGAGGATGGCTAATGTAATGCCAATTTTTAAAAAGGGTTCCAGGGGTGATCTGGGAAACTACAGACTAGTGAGCCTGATGTCAGTACCGGGAAAAATGGTAGAAACCATTATAAAGAACAAAATTACAGAACATAAAGAGAGTTGTGGCTTAATGGGAGACAGCCAACATGGCTTTAGCGAAGGAAGGTCTTGTCTTACTAATCTGTTTTTTTGAAGGTGTGAATAAACAGATAGAAAAAGGTGAATCAGTTGATATAGTGTATCTGGATTTTCAGAAACTCTTTGACAAAGTCCTTCTTGAGAGTCTCTTGGTGAAATTAAAAGTCATGGGATAGGAGGCAGTGTACTATTTTGGATCAGGAACTGGTTAAAAGATAGAAATCAGAGGGTAGGGCTAAATGGCCAATTTCCCAATGGAGAAAAGTGAAATAGTGGAGTACCCCATGGATCTGTGGGTCTGCTGCTTTTCAAAATATTTGTAAATGACCTGGAAATGGGAATAACAAGTGAGGTAATCAAATTTGCAGATAACACAAAATTATTCAAAGTTCTTAAAACCCATGATGATTGTGAAAACTTCCAAGAGGACCTTGATAAACTGGAAGACTGAGCATCTAAATGGCAGATGAAATTTGATGTGGACATGCAAAGCTAAGCAACTAGGAAAGAATAACTCAAACTACGGTTACACGACACAAGGTTCCACATTATGAACCACCACCCAGGAAAAAGATGTAGGCGTCATCGTGGATAACATGTTAAAACCCTCCGCCCAGTGTGCAGCGGTGGCGAAGAGAGAACATGGAATGCTAGGTATCTTAAGGAAAGGAATGGAGACCGCACCTTGAATATTGTCTGCAATTCTGGTTGCTGTATCTTAAAAAGGATATAACATTATTAGAAAAGGTACAAAGAAGAGCCATCAAAATGTTAAAGGGGATAGAAGGATACCCCTATAAGGAGAGGCTAAAAAGGTTAAGGCTCTTCAACCTGGAAATTAGATGGCTGAGGGGAGATATGAAACAGGACAATAAATTAATGAATGGAGTGGAACGGGTAAACATAGATTGATTGTTTATGCCATCAAAATATAGAAAGACTAAGGGACATGCAATGAAGATACAGATTAGTCTATTTAAGACTAAGGGGTATGTTTACTAAACCGTCTTAATGTTACTGGCGCTAGTTGCAGCGATAATGTGAAGAATGCCATATAAGGAGTGGGCGTTCCAGTCCTAAAGTAGCAAGAATCTGTATCGCGCGATAGTGGGCGCCATGGCACGTTAACATGCGTTAACCCTAAGTACATGCCAGCGCAGTGTTAGAAGCTTTAACGATGTAGCCCACTGGTTACTGCAATGACTGTGGAGGCAGAGGTCATGGGTTTGATCCCGCAGTGGTGTAATCTAAAAAGGCTGTCTGAGGCATTTTCTTTTAATATAAATCAGTGCTGCCAGCAGAAACACCCTCACAGTGCCATAACCTAAGGTTCCTCATAAGGCGCCCCATAGGTCACATTATAAAGTGCCCTGTCTGCCAAGGCACCCTATAATATGCCCTATAGGGCGCTGTATAGGGCACCTTATAGAGTGCTTTACAGGGCGCCTATGAGGCACCTCAGGCTACAGCACTGTGAGGGTGGTTCTGCTGGCAGCACTAATTGAAATGAAAAGGAAAAGCCTCAGACAGCATTCCTAAATAACACCACTGTGGGATTAAACCCATGACAGCTGCCTCCACAATCATTGCAGTAACCAGGTCCGCAGCACCTGGCTTGGCTGAGATAGGTGATGCGGCAGGTCCCCATCAGTGCCAGTGTGTGATAGGTAGTCCTTGCAGACACACCTAGGATACACCTGTGTCCATCTGTATTTCTCAGTCATGTCTAGCTCTTGTGGACTATGATGCACCCAGAATAGTGCATATTCTGTGTGGGTGCCATGGTCAAATGTTATAGGGGAAGGGGGTGTTTGGATCCAAATGCGGATTATATAGCACCACCCAACCCGCCCTCTGTGGCTCAGGGTGGGGGGACAGGATCTCCCACCAACAGATCCACATTGTACATCTCTGCAATGGGGGCAGTAGAGAGGACCATCAACCCCAGTCCTGCTGTGGAACAGGCACCGTACAGGGCAGGTGATACAGATCTGTATTGTCGCGAGCACTACCCTGGCGGTAAGTAGCAGTCAGGGCAGGTCGGACATAACTATATAGGGAGGAGATTGGCCAGTAATCCAGAGGCCCAATTGGCTTTTGGTCCTGTTAGTTTCCTGGATCCTAATCTTCCAAAGAATTCAACTGCACAAGTGGTGGGAAAATAAAGGCTTTTATTTCCCCTTCTCGCAAGGGTTCAAAGGATTGGGAAATAACAACAACGCAAATGTCCTTAATTCAGGTAAGAAAAAGTAAAACAAAAGTTTAAAGCAAAACTGTTACTTTCACAGTAGCGCTGGTATTCACACTACAGGAATGTTCTAGGCAGCAACACATACAGCTTACAAGCCTGGCAAAGACTCTAGGCTTCCCGTGGTACAGTACGTACAGTCCATTTCTGTATCTGAAACCTCATTTGCCAGTTCCACTTGCATTGGCTCATAGGCGGAAGCCTCTGACTCTGAGTCCCTGGGTTCAGGTAGGTTATAGTCAGGCTTCTTATATAGCTCTTCTAGCAGAGCCCAATGTTCTGGGTAACTCGTAGGGCGTCGGCTCTGTGCTGTTTTATATTGAGGAAATTCCTCTCTCCTTAGAGATTTTATGGCTGCTTTATAAAAACACTTATTATTCAAAATTCTCTTATCAGGTAAACTTTTCCTATAGCCTGTATCATAAAAAGCTTTACCTTGGGAATTTGGCTTCTCTGTTTCCAACGAAGGTTGAGGCCTGCACCAGTTTCTCCGTTGGCTTGCCTGTACAGCACGGCTTAGGTCTTCAGACTGTGACCCTGTTGGTTTTGGACAACAGCTGCAACAATGTCTTTGCCACTCTGGGCAAACAGCTTTTACTCCTCTGTGAGCTGAGACCTTCCCAGGTTCCTCCTTAGCTCTCAGGCAATCACCTTTCGCTCTGGGTGATCTTCTGGCAGTGGAATATTCAGGTTTGCATTCTAACCTCTTTTCCTCTGTCTTGCCTTCCTTCCTGCTGCCTCCTTTCCAGCCGTCTTTCCAGCTGCCTTCACTCTGGCTGCTTCTTTTCTAGCCTTCACTCCGGCTGCTTCTCCAGCTGCCTGCTTTCCAGCTGCCTTTCCCGCTGCTCTGCTTCCAGTCTTCCACACCCTCCTTAAGAAGTCCTTCTGTGCTCGAGGATTGGAAGCTGGCTGGCATTACCTCATGATCAGTGGGGCATGGTTCCTCAGTCACTCTGGAGTCCCTCTTGCTCCCTCTATCTGGTTCCTCCAGATATTGCAGCTTGTATGTACCTTTTTCTCTATTTAAAGCATTTTCCTTTCTCTCAACCAGGTCTGCTGGGTGACAGTATGCATCACATAAAGCAATGGCAGACAGGCAACAAAATATGAGATTCAACACTATGGGGTATGTTTACTAAACGGTGCTAATGGCGCAGCTGCGACGTTATCACATGATACGCGACGTTATCATGTGATACGTGATGTTATCGCACGATATTACCATGCGAGAACGTCATGTATCACGCCATAATGTCTGCGGCCGCGTTAAGGTGCGCAGAGGGTGGAGTAAGGCTGTCCAGAGGGCAGAGTAAGGCTACCCAGGGGTGGAGAGAAGGGGTCAATGAGTGGAGAATGGGCGGGGAGAGGCTCCATGCACACTAACGCTGTGAAATGAAGGTCTGAAAATTAGTGCCAGTGAAAATCTCGCGCTAGGCACATTTGCAGGACAGAGAAACCAGTCAGCAATGTACAGCAAAGGCAGGGAGACCTTGAAAAGTGAAAGTAGTGATACATGTGCAGCAACCAAAAAGGCACAAACCATAAATAATGAAAAGAACCAAAATTGAAATCCAAAACACCAAGCTGGCCAATAGAACAAATAATGACAAGCGGTAATGAGCATAACCTATAAAGAGGAAAAAGGACGAGCTCACTCTTGGAAGGGTCAATTCACAGTCCCCCCACAAAGTGAATGTGCCAACATTGAAATAGTGCTGATGAGGGTTTTCTGTGGTGTGTATGGGGTAGCTTGCCTTTGTGGCTTACACATGTGCAGCACCAGCAGAGTGGGAATGTGGGAAAGGGCACTATGGTGATGGTATAACTGGGGTACAGGGGGCTGCATGTGTCACATGCAGTGGGCCAGCTGGGGCACAGTGTGGACTAGGCAGATGCCTACCTGGCACATAGGAATGGGAAATACAGATGGGCACAGGTGTATCCTAGGTGTATCTGCAAGGATTACCTAACACACACTGGCACTGATAGGGACCTGCAGCATAGCCTATTTCAACCAAGCCAGGTGCTGCAGACCTGGTGCTGGGCACCCCACCTCACCCTCAGGGTGAGCACAGGACCCACACAATGTCACGGTCTCTAGCTACTCTGTGCCAGTAACACACACGGTCAGTTCCCCCTACCAGGCCAAGGTACTATGGGGATGCATACCCCATCTTGTGATCAGTTGTAGACTGTTGATCTGCATGTGCAGTGCATCATGGGTACAGGTGGGTTTAGCCTATCCTGGTAGCCACAGCAGACAGTTTGTGTTGTAACCTGCAGTCTTTCTGTAGCCAGCCAGCAGTGTGTTAGACGCTATAGAGATGTAGCCCACTGGTTACTTCAATGACTGTAGAGGCAGAGGTCATGGTTTGATCCCACAGTGGTGTTATTTAAGAATGCTGTCTGAGGATTTTCCTTTTCATTTCAATCAGTGCTGCCAGCAGAAACACCCTCACGGTGTTGTAGCCTAAGGTGCCTCATAGTCAAAGAAAGGTGTTTGATAGTGTTATTGTAATTGCTGCAAATGCTACATTGACAATATATTAAAATGTATAAAGGAGTATGCAAACAGAAGATAATGCATTGTTTAATGATTCTTTTGTATGTATGAACCTTCAAAAATATGCACCGTTTTCATGTGGTGAATATCGTGTGAAATTTATCACTAAGGATGCTCATGTTATCAGGAACAGCACAAAAAGACGGGGCACAAGCAGGCAACGTCTGCCTGTATACTCCCCAGAAATTACCAGGGTAGATTCAACATTTACTACATTCAAGTGCACAGACTCCTCAAGAGTTCACATTAATAGTATTTGCTGTACTTCTTGTTTGCTGGTAAAAGAATAGGGATTTGCAAAGAGTAAAACTTTTCAGTTTGTTTTTAGTTCACTTGTTTTTTTTCTGATTTTCATTATGATGCACACATATTTTAACTAAAAATTTAGGGGCATGTTTACTAAAGGTTAACACACATTCAGTAAAGTTAACACACGTTAAGTGCTACCACTGCCATTGTAGCACTTAACACGCATTATCTTTACTTAATGCACATTCATCTTTAGTAAACATGCCCCTTAATGCGTGTTAAAACTTACTGATACATGATCATCAACTTCATGTGTATTAATTTATAGATTAACTCATGTTAAATTGAGATAGCATGCATTGAACTTTTAAGGTACACTAATGAACCAAGTGTACGCTATCAAATGCGTATTCCTATAAAAGACTTATGGTCCTTCTACTAATGTGTAGTAAGCAGTTACCATGTGAATTTGTGAATGGTAACAGTTAGTGCATAGTTGTGGAAACTGTTACCATGCTGGCATGAAAGCACATGCTGTTTACAAGCTATCTGCATGCCCTGATGGGATGGGAAGTGGGTATATGATGAGGGGGGGAGGGGCGGGGGAATGGACACGGGCCACTGTTGTGCATATCGTTAATGCACTTACCACTTCTTATATAGAAGGCAGTGAATGTATCCAAACTGTCACTACACTTTGGGGCATGTTTACTAAAGAGCACGCCAGTAGTGCACGTTTGGGCTGCAAAACCTGAGAGGAGGCCCACATCAACTTTAGGAGGCTGCGTGTCCAGCTCCATGATGGCATGTTGCAAATGCTTGGCACCACAGTAAGCCAGCACACAGGTGCACCTAATGGCCATTATGCCTGTACTAACTGTGATGCGCAGTCAGCACCTACAGTATGTTCTGTCCCAAATCAACCCTATCTCAGCCCATCTTCATGCTAATCTTCTGGTATGGGGTTTTTAGCATGGAGCCCTGTGCTTTTAGTGCAGCATGCTTTTCATGCAGTGAACCCCATGCTAGCAGTTACCGTGGTTTAATAAACATATTCTTACTGCATAGTAATGTTTTTTCTGTATGATAATTGTGTGGGAACATGCTGGGAATGCCCCCAACAGTTACCATATAGGTTTTGCAGTTGCCAAGTGGTGATTTGAGAATGAATCCCATGGTAAGTGAAAAGGTTTACCACACTTTAGTGAAAGGCCCCTCAAACCCTTTTATTTCTTCCATTGCTGTATGACTTCTGTAGTGAGTAAATCAATGGAAACACTGCTATAACAGAGGATAGTGAGGTTTCTGGAGTCCAGTGGATTGCAGGATCTGAGGCAGCATGGTTTTACTAGATGCATGTCATACCAAACAAATCTAATTAATTTCTTTGACTGGGTGACCAGAGAGTTGGACTGAGGCAGAGCAGTGACTACAAAGAGCCTGCCTTCCTCTTTGAACCTAAAGGTTAGAGGAGAGAATAGCAGCGGGAAAACAATAATCCCCTTCTGCAGTACAATCAGTTGACAGAACAGCAGAAAAAGTTATTAAAATAAAAATTAACACCCCCCCCCCCTTTAAGAACTCTCAGGCAGAGAAGTTGTATCTAGAGCCACAGATTTACTTTTTTTTTGCCGTGGAGACCCTCTAGGAGTGGCAGTACTTGCAAGACAATGTAGAGATTTATACAACACTCCATGACCTGGTTCCTAAGCAGACTAATTAAGGATACACAGCGGACCATACCCACTGTGAGTTGAAGAGTATCCTTGTCATTCTTTCTTGCTCTAAGCACGTTTTCTTCCTTGATGACCCTGACTGAAGTCTGTCAGAGGTTAAAAAATTTCACCTGATTTATTGTCTAAGACCTTTACTAAAATCTTTACATTATTATTTATTAAGAACTTAACTGATAAAATGAGCACAGCTCTGAATCCTTTTGTTCCTTGGTAAAACTGTGGTAGGTAGCTCTCCCATTAATACCCTCTTAAAATGCATCAGTCAGTTTAGGTAGAGAATGAGAACAAGCTCTATAGAAAGTTAAAGTTAAACCATTTTTCCCAGGACATCTCCCCCAAATTAAGGGGTTTTGTTGTTTTACACATTATAATATGTTAGATAACATGAAGCAGTGTTGAAATTGTGGCTGACCAAAAACTTGCTCTCCCCTTTACTCACCATTCACCTCATTCAGTTTTGCTCCCCAATACACTGCTTCCATCAGTCATTCTGAATAGACTTTGCAGTATTATGGCATTCCTCATCAGCTGGGATGGAATGGGGAACATAATTTAACATAAGAACATAAGATATGCCATACTGGGTCAGACCAAGGTCCATCAAGCCCAGTATTCTGTTTCCAACAGTGGCCAATCTAGGTCATATGTACCTAGCAGTTTCCCCAAGGGACACAGGTTCCACAGTGCTTGTATTGGTTCAAGCATTGATATCCTGGGTCCCTTCTTAATAATGGTTTATGGACCTTTCCTCCAGGAACTTGTCCAAACCTTTTTTAAACCCAGCTACACTAACAGCCTTTACTACATCCTCCGGTAACAAATTCCAGAGTTTGATTACACGTTGAGTGAAAAAATATTTTCTTTTATTAGTCTTAAATAGTTTACCCTGTAGCTTCATTGCATGTCCCCTAGTCTTTCTATATTCTGATAAGGTAAACAATCGACCTACGTTTACCCGTTCCACTCCGTTCATTAATTCAGCGTTTTTCAACCACTGTGCCACGGCACACTAGTGTGCCGTGAGATATTGTCTGGTGTGCCGTGGGAAAAATTCCAATTTCATCCGTAACATGTGGCCTCGGCTCACAAATTAGGGTTGCCAACCGGCCGGTTTTCAGCCGGCCTGGCCGGTTTTTCCATGGCCAGGCCGGCTGCCAGCACAGTTGTAAAACCGGCCATTGAAAAGCCGGTTTTTTGCTCTGGCCGCAAGATTGGGAGCGGCCAGAGCCAAAAAACGGCTTGTGTGCCGAAGTCCGCGGCGCGACCGCGATCGCGATTCCCTATAGCAGTGCAGCCGCTGGTTCTGCTTTGTACAGAGCAGCGGCTGCACTACACTTACATTGAAAAGTAAAGACAAACTGTGTCAGGAGCCCTCCGATCATGCAGAGCCCGAGGAAGTGATGTCATGGGGGCGGGCTCCTCACAGGCTGTCTTTCCTTTTCAAATTAACTTTAGCTGCAATAAAGTTAATTTGAAAAGGAAAGACAGCCTTTGAGGAGCCCGCCCCCATGACATCACTTCCTTGGGCTCTGCGATGACCGGAGGGCTCCTGACACAGTTTCTCTTTACTTTTCAATGTAAGTGTAGTGCAGCCGCTGCTCTGTACAAAGCAGAAGCAGCGGCTTGGGCAGAGGGGGTGTGTGTGTGTGTGAGTGAACCAGCAAGGGGGGGGGAGTGTGAGTGAACCAGCAAGGGGGGGGGAGTGTGAGTGAACCAGCAGTGGAGGGGGGGGGTGGTGTGAGTGAACCAGCAAGGGGGGGGGGGGCGATGGTGTGAGTGAACCAGCAGGGGAGGGGGGGTAAGTGAGTGAGTGACCCAGCAGGAGGGGTGAGTAAGTGACAGGGGGGTGGGTGAGTGAACCAGCAGTGGAGGGGGGGGTGGTGTGAGTGAACCAGCAGGGGAGGGGGGTTGGTGTGAACCAGCAGGGGAGGGGAGTTGGTGTGAGTGTTTGATTCCTATTCAAGAGAATTACTTTATATATAGTCAATATAGGCACAGAGGTAAATTTTTTTAACATTTTCTAATGGTGGTGTGCCTCGTGATTTTTTTCATGAAAAAAGTGTGCCTTTGCACAAAAAAGGTTGAAAAACACTGCATTAATTTATAGACTTCTATCATATCTCCCCACAGACGTCTCTTTTCCAGGTTAAAGAGCCCTAACCTTTTTAGCCTTTCTTCATAGGAGTATCCTTCCATCCCCTTTACCATTTTAGTGGCTCTTCTCTGAACCTTTTCTAAAATCGCTATATCCTTTTTAAGATACGGCGACCAGAATTGCACACAATATTCAAGGTGCGGTCTCACCATGGAACAATATAGAGGCATTATAATATCTTTTGTTTTATTTTCCATTCCTTGCCTTATCATACCTAGCATTCTATTTGCTCTCTTGGCCGCCGCTGCACACTGGGCCGAGGGTTTTAACATGGTATCCACAATGACGCCTAAATCTTTTTCCTGGGTGTTTGTTCCTAATGTGGAACCTTGCATCGTGTAACCATAGTTTGGGTTGTTCTTCCCTAGGTGCATAACCTTGCACTTGTCCACATTAAATTTCATCTGCCATTTTGATGCCCAGTCTTCCAATTTATCAAGATCCTCTTGCAATTTACCACAATCCTCTTGGGTTTTAACAACTTTAAATAGTTTTGTGTCATCTGCAAATTTGATAAACTCACTCGTTATTCCACTTTCCAGGTCATTTATGAATATGTCAAAAAGCAGCGGACCCAGCACAGATCCCTGGGGTATACCACTATTCACCTTTCTCCATTGGGAAAATTGGCCATTTAGCCCTACCCTTTGCTTTCTATCTTTTAACCAGTTCCTGATCCACAATAGTACACTGCCTCCTATCCCATGACTCTTTAGTTTTGCCAAGAGGGACCTTGTCAAAGGCTTTCTGAAAGTCCAGATACACAATATCAACCAACTCACCTTTGTCCACCTGATTATTCACTCCTTCAAAAAAACATAACAGATTAGTAAGACAAGATCTTCCTTGTCTAAAGCCATGTTGGCTGTCTCCCTTTAGGTCATGACTATCTACATGCTGAGTAATTTTATTCTTTATGATGGTTTCTACCATCTTTCCCGGTACTGATGTCAGGCTCACCGGTCTGTAGTTTCCAGGATCACCCCTGGAACCCTTTTTAAAAATTGGTGTTACATTGGCGATCCTCCAGTCTTCAGGTATTAGAGATTATTTTAATGATAGTTCACAGATTACTAATAGCAGGTCTGCAATCTCGTATTTCAGTTCTTTTAACACCCTTGGATGTATACCATCCGGCCCAGGTGATTTGCTACTCTTCAGCTTATCTAATAGTTGTAATACATCTTCCCGATTTATCGATATTTTCTTCAATTCTTCCGCACCTTTAAATACCACTTCAGTCATGGGTAACATCCCTACATCTTCCTCAGTAAAGACTGAAGCAAAGAATTCATTCAGTCTCTCCGCTATCGCCTTGTCGCCTCTTAGTGCTCCTTTAACCCCTTTATCATCTAATGGACCAACTGACTCACAGGTTTTTTGCTACGAATGTACTTGAAAAGGTCTTTACTTTGCATTTTTGCTTCCGCAGCAAGCTTCTTCTCAAATTCTCCCTTTGCCTGCCTTATCAATGAGAAACAGAATGGTTTAAAATCAGAAACGGTGAACGATTCCCAGATCTCGGCTGGCTGCACACCGCCTCTCTTTTAAAGCAGGGTGCTCAATGGGTCGACTCTGACGACACGGATAAAGGACCCAGATGGTTGAGTGTGGAGCGGGCCATACATTCCCCCCTGCCTACATGGCTAATGGTTGGCACAGTAGTAGACCAGACTGTACCACATAATGCTATTATACGAGAAACACAGCATGCCTGTCGATTATTGGCATCCTGTATCGATGGAGGGGAAGACTTCGCCGCAGATATGCCCTTATGGCTGAACCCGCGCCTTATCATCGGAGGGAAGCCTGTCTTCTGGAAAAAATGGGTGGAACATGATCTTATAACCATTGGACAACTGATCAATGGAAGTGCATTTAAAACCTTTGACAGATTAAGAACGGAATTCCGATTGCCTAATACATGCTATTTTCAATGGTGTCAGCTCCGACACTGCATGAGCAAAGCGGGTGTGTCACCTGTCTTGATACGTACTGGATGGCCACTGCGACAGAAACTTCAAGAATTACAAACAGATGCCAAAGCTGTTTCGAGATGTGTTGCGATTCTCCGATCCAAAAGTGACAAGACATGTATTAAGATACAGTCGATGTGGACTACTGAAACCGGTCAAGATATAACTCCGGAAAATTGGGACACTTTTTGGGGAACTCAAATACGTGCCACAAGAGCAGCGTCTCTTACACAATCTATGTACTTTATAGCACATCGAGCGCATATTACACCGGCTAAGAAAATGAAATGGACACTACAGGAGGGAAATCGATGTTGGTCCTGTAACATGGAAATTGGGACACTGGCACATATGTTGTTCCATTGTAAATCCCTGGAATATATTGGAACAGAGTATGGGAACGCATATCACAAATCCTCAACTTACAAACTCCTATTACTTATCGGATAGTAATATATAAATCCATAGCTCTGGAACCTACTCTGATGAAATGGGATAGTAAACTGCTGGACTTAATGCTCGGGATAGCGCTTAAAATAGTTCTAATACACTGGAAGAATCTCGACAAAGCTTGTTTCGAGCATTGGTGGAGTCTCTTAATCCTACACAAGACCTACGAAGAGCTCTATATCGCCAAAAACCCATGGTCTGGTAAACTAAGTAAGAAATGGTCAGCTTTACAAAATTATGTTTGATGAGAGTGATTGATGGAGGCTGCCTTGTGGAATGGTCTCTGCTGTAACCACATTGAACGGAGAGAGGGAGGGTGGCGTGCTGGCATGGACTGATACTAGTTCTTGTTAAAGTTATTGTACTGTCTTGTTCAAGTTATTATATTCTTTTGCTATTTTGATCAATATCATCTGTTTGTATCCTTTTATATCATGATCGTTTGTACTGTTATTTTATATGTTTAAACGGAATAAAAACTATCATTAAAAAAAAAAAAAAAAGAAACGGTGAACGACAAAGCTGCATAATTTCCTCCTTCCTGTTTAATTTATATGCAGAACAGATCATCAGAGAAGCAGGACTATATGAAGACAACTGAGGTGTGAAGAGTGGTGGAAGACTCATCAACAACCTTCGCTATGCTGATGATACCACATTACTGGATGAAACTGAAGATGATCTGAAACATTTGCTTCTCAAGATCAAGGAACATAGTCTTAAAATGGGTCTGCACCTTAACGTAAAGAAGACAAAGATCCTGAAAACTGGCAAAATCAATAAGTTCATCGCTGATGGAGAAGAAATTGAAATAGTTGACAACTTTAACCTGCTTGGATCAACTATCAATAAAAAAACAAGAAGCTGTCAAGAAATCCAACGATGCATTGGCCTTGGCAGAATGGCTATGAAGGACCTAGACAAGATTCTCAAGGTCTCTCTCCATACAAAGATTTGACTTGTTAAAGCTATGGTATTTTCAATAATGTCATACGGATGCTAAAGTTGGACAGTGAAAAAGATAGACAGGAAGAAAATCAATGTCTTTGAATTATGGTGCTGGCAACGGATACGGTGTATACTGTCACCAGTAGTCAGCCCGTAGCCTCAGCGTACGGGGTAGATAGCCTGGAGACCTTTTATTGAAAGGTTGGAGTCAATGCTTTATGGTTGCATTGCCTCCTGGGAGTTGTAGTTGTGTCCCTTTTCAATAAGAATGTAGTCGTGAATCGAGTGGTTCAGGCAAAGACAGGCTTTTAATTCCCCTCCCGGGGCGGATTCAAACACAATGTAACTTAGGATCAGAAAGCCATACTCTCGGCACAAGGTAAGAAAAAGAATCAATAACAGCTTCCAAACTTAAATCACAAATGGCACGGTATTCACAGCATACAGTCCCTTTTGTATTAGGCAAAGTAAACCCCTGTGCTTCTCAACTGCCAGTTAAATAGCTTCCTCAGATTATCTGGCTCAGCACAATGAAATCACATCATCAGTAACCGTTAATGTACAATCCATTTGGTTATCAGACAATTCTTCTTCTGGAGGATCAATTAACATTGACTCATGCTGACTTTCAGCTGAATACAACTTCTGCTTTGTATATAACGTTTCCAGACTTCCCTCGTCTGCCTGTTCCTGAGGCTTCCCTATTACAGCCTCTGTGAGATAGGGTTCAGCCCTACCGTATATCTTGGTATAGCCTAGAGGAGAGTCATACTCTTTATAGTTTCTGTGAGAGAAGTTCTTATAACCACTTTTATAATAATTAGACAGCCTACCTTCTGGCTTTGAGGCAGGGGAACGTCCGTGCACAGCTCTATCAGGACGGGGTTTAAACCTCAGAGGTTTTTCTCTGTATTCTGGCTGCTCACCCTCTTCTTCTGACATACAAATGTCTTGCACGGTGTACTTTTCACTCCTTGGAGCTTGTAAGTGCTTTCCAGCTATCCTTACTGGTATCTTTTCCCTCCGTGTGCCTTCATCATAGGATAATTGCCTGGAGTTCTGGCCAAATGGTTTTTGTGCCCTGCTCCTCCAGTTATTCCTGCCAGATGCTTTCTGTCTTTCTCTCTCACACTCCAAATCAGAATCCACTGAGTCACTCACATACGTTTTCCTTTCACTCCGAGACAGACGCTGTTTCCAAGACCCAGACTTCAGCTCACACAGCCCTTCCAGCTGGTTCTGCTCTCTTCCGTCTTTCTCTTGCTTCTGCTCTCTGTTCTCTCTCTCCTCCCTGTTCTTCCTGTTCTCCTTTTCAAACTCTAATGAATGTTTCTTATACGTTTGCTTGGGTGCTAATCTAGCCCTTCCCCCTCCCAGGTGAAAGCTATTAGGCCCAGGAGATGGGGATTGTTTGTTAGCTGGGCGGGGTTCCTGCCCTCGTGGCTGGGATTGTTTATGTTGCTCCTGGCAACTGGGAGTCCTGAGCTTTTCCTTCCTACCAGGAACAGACCTACTGCACTCAGGTTCCTCTGTTTCCCTAGCAAAGGATGTCTCTTCCCCCATTACAATACCATGAACTGCCTGAAGAACAAACCAGTCAGTACTAGAGGAGATCAAGCCTAAGCTTTCTTTGAAAGCTCAGATGACAAGACTTTCACTTTGTACAGTATTGCGAAGAGAGAAATCATTAGAGAAAGATATCATGCTTGGCAAGGTAGAAGATCAATGCAAAAGAGGAAGGCCATTAATGATATTTAAATTCTAAATTCTCTACATTCATCTAAATTCATCTAAATTCTCAACAAATAAGGGTGTCCTACATGGAGTGGTGGGTTCACCCCTAAACAAAGACATGGGGAGGGGTGGCCTGCACGGAGCGGCAGGTGCAGCTACTCTTGCCATCATACTGGGCAGACTAGATGGACCATACTGGTCTTTATCTGCCGCCATTTACTATGGTACTATGTTACTATAATATGGATTGATACACTAACAGCAGCTATGGGTATCTCTGCAATGAGCTGCCTCACTGAAAACCAAACACATTTTAGGACAACTAATCAGAAGGTCATCACGAGGCAACACTGACTCAACAGCACTTAAGAACAACCTCTGTTCAGTCAAATTATATGCAAGACTCACTAGTGCCTGCTACCCAGATTGTAAATAGTGGTCATGTGTCCTATTGACTGAATAGGATTGAGAAAAATTGCTTTTCAATAGTCAGTTGGTAAGCAAATGAAAATCAGAACCCATAAAAGCACTCAAGCAGGTGTTTACCATGTTCATGCTGCAAATGTTTTTCTTGACAGCATAATGTAAGTGAGTTATTTTGGATGCTTCTGTTTGTATAAATTATTTTAATTGTACCATTTTTAGTTTAATGGAATTTGTTGACAATTTTTCTGTACTACAGAAAGGTTTTATATCACAAATGAGAGCAGAGAAATTTTTAATCTCTCCAGCTAGAAAATGTGAGACAGTATAAATGTGAATGGGATTATACTTCCCACGTGTCCGATCCTGTATAAAATGTAACAAACTGATTAAAACCACATGTTGCATATGGCTGTCTAGGACAATGTACAATGGGGGTCATTTTATAAGAAGCAACCTAAATTTACATGCAAACATGCCTAAATTTCAGTAAATAGTCATTTGCGAGCATAACTGACTTTGTAAAATATTGACTCGTATGAAAATACGCACAGTTTGCATTGAGCATACATTTACTTGGGCTATGTACATGGGCAGAATTTGGGCAGAGCATGGGCAATGAAAGCTTTTATGCACATAGGTTACAACATTCTTTAATTTAAGTGTATAATTAGAAAAGGTAGGCACATTTATTTACACCAGTTCTAGGGCTGGTGTAAGTGATCATGTCAGAACATTAATGTGCACCTTCACACTTACACTATTTTATAGTCAAGTATATCTATTTCTTTTTAGCCTACTTTCTGAAGGCTTGTGTGACCACTGTATATGTGTGTTTATACATGCTATCATCAAGAAATTTCAGGGCATATCAGCAGGACAAAAAGAGTCAGACATTCTCATGGGGGGGGGGGGGGGAGGTTATTCCCGAATAGGCCATTTGCACATGTACAGGAGAGACATGTGTCTTGCGAAAAACAGCTAGATTGTATTCCTATACACCAGGCCTGTGCACAACCACGACACTTGCACGGGCATCTTAGAACATGTCCGCAAGGGACAGAACCGGGGCGTGGTTTGCTGCGGAGTTGTATATAGCATATTCAGGAAAGGTCTGTGTACGTTTTTTTTACTTACTCACAGATATGCCTGTTATTCCTGCCGGAGAAGTGGAATAGGGCCAGTACTTAGAAAGTATTCTGCTGCGTTCTACAATTTGTCCCAAATTGTATAAAGATTGTGAAGTTTGTTTTAAACTAGTGTGACTGCAGTCTGGAAAAACACCACAAGATGCAGTTATAAAGCACAGAAATCAGAGCTGAGGGAATCTTGCAAGCTAAAGAGTCATTAATATCTACCCTTAAAGAAATATTAAGAACAGCAATAGTGTTTATTCTGCCTATGCTGAAATTTTCTGTTTGTGCTAAAAAAGCTAATCTAGGGAACCCTAACAATTTCTGTGTTATGAAAAATGGGAGTGTTGATGTAAGAATTGTATATGGTGAGTCTGGAAAATAATCTTGTTTGAGTGAGAAAAGGAGATCATATTTGTAGTCCTGGGACTTCATGCTGTTATGGTATACCAGCTTTTATTTATAGGTTCTGAGCATCTTTTTGGCAGAATTATGTCTTTTGTGACTGCGAGTGAGAGTGAGTGTGTGTGTGTGTGTGTGTGTGTATGTATGTGGTTTGAGGGTTGCATAGGAGGATCTGGTGTGCTGATCTGCAATTCAGGGAGGACATGAATGCCTGGCCAACACCTGAACCTTACGGATGACCGTGGTTTCACCAGGTGTCAGTGTGATAGGGCAGCCATACATCAGCTGTGCCAGGCACTGCGAGACATGGCTGATGCTGTGTTAAGATTTAATGTGGACAAGTGCAAGGTTATGCACCTAGGGAAGAACAACCCAAACTATGGTTACACAATGCAAGGTTCCACATTAGGAACCACCACCCAGGAAAAAGATTTAGGCGTCATTGTGGATACCATGTTAAAACCCTCGGCCCAGTGTGCAGCGGCGGCCAAGAGAGCAAATAGAATGCTAGGTATGATAAGGAAAGGAATGGAAAATAAAACAAAAGATATTATAATGCCTCTATATCGTTCCATGGTGAGGCCGCACCTTGAATATTGTGTGCAATTCTGGTTGCCATATCTTAAAAAGGATATAGCGATTTTAGAAAAGGTTCAGAGAAGAGCCACCAAAATGATAAAGGGGATGGAAGGATACTCCTATGAAGAAAGGCTAAAAAGGTTAGAGCTCTTTAACCTGGAAAAGAGACGGCTGAGGGGAGATATGATAGAAGTCTATAAATTAATGAACGGAGTGGAACAGGTAAACGTAGATTGATTGTTTACCTTATCAGAATATAGAAAGACTAGGGGACATGCAATGAAGCTACAGGGTAAACTATTTAAGACTAATAAAAGAAAATATTTTTTCACTCAATGTGTAATCAAACTCTGGAATTTGTTAACGGAGGATGTAGTAAAGGCTGTTAGTGTAGCTGGGTTTAAAAAAGGTTTGGACAAGTTCCTGGAGGAAAGGTCCATAAACCATTATTAAGAAGGGACCCAGGATATCAATGCTTGACCCAGTACAAGCATGGTGGAACCTAAATCTCTTGGGGAAACTGCTAGGTACATATGACCTAGATTGGCCACTGTTGGAAACAGGATACTGGGCTTGATGGACCTTGGTCTGACCCGTTATGGCATATCTTATGTTCTTATGTTCTTCCCAGATTGTGCCATGAGGCCTATATCTTTACCCATTCCAGCATTTATGCAATCTGCAAGAGCGGTGACATATCTGAATGCTGGCTACTTGGTATGATGGAACAGGGATCCTCCCCCCCCCCCCAATAACCACACAGGCCTGACCAGGGGAGCATTGCCACAATGAAGACTGTGGGAAAGCAGGTGAGGTTGCCCCACAAATAGCAGATGTATACAGACCGACATTGAATTGTGGACATTGTATGGGACAGGTATAGCCACATGTAGGGAGCTGCTATGAAAAATGCCAGTAATCAGATATGTGGGAAACAGAAGCCACAGCCAGAAAGCCATAGTCATTAGAGCAACATTGTTTAGTCAATCAGCAATATAATGCATCCTTTGGGGAATTGCAAACGTAGTTTAGGTTGTTGTGAGGTTGATTAGGGTCCATATTTAGCAGTGTTTTTAGAGATGACCAGTGCAAGAATAACTGAGGCAGTGTTTACGGCCAAGTAATGTGTGATGTATGTCATGACAAACATGATAATATTTACTTGATCTTATAATACATAAGGCAGTGTCAGCTGTGATCCAACATAGAAGCATGATGAGACATCTCCGGCGGTCCTAGTTAGAATCTGTGCCTCAGCGCCTCACACCGCCCTTGTAAGAATCATCTCTTTCACCTCATCAGATCAACGCTATGAGAACTATCAGACCTGCCTGACTTGAATACCCACAGACATTGCAAAAAGGAGACAAGCAGTCCAAACATGAACTGCCATTCCCCAGCAAAATGGTAGCCATCAAGGAACTCGATGTGGGCATTCAGGAACTACTCTGTGAAATTTGCCATTTTAAAAAATGGCGATCTTATAATTTATTAGAGTGCACTGAGATTACATTGCAGTGTTTTGGGCATGACATAGACTAGTATATGTGGTTTAATTTGCATCAACATTTATTATCATCACTATTTATGTCCAGTTTGCATCAGTAAAACACTGTCAGTGAGATCAACAGCTTAAGAGATGCACATTTTAACTGAGAAGGAGTGGCATCCACGAGTATATCGCAGACAGGCACGATCAGAAACGTGCAATTTTTCAGAATACAGTGAGCGTGGGGATATCCAAAACGATTTCAGCATTAACCCATGTCCCATAATATTAGCAAAGGGATATGTTTCTATGTTTTTCTCTATGCTCGTGCCTGCACCCGTGTGTGGGTCTCGCGCTAGATATAAGTATGGACCAGCTGAACAGCATATTATATGTGCTACACTGGACACGTCTATGAAGTGATTCCAGAAGGCTGGCTGTATCTGTACCCACGGCTACGGAATTTGCTCTGCATCATGCCGCAGGTAGCCAGCCTATATGGAATCTACCTCATACTGTAGTTTTCATTCTCCAATAACATTCTTATTTGGCATTTATTCAACATCTAATACAAAGATAATCATATGTTATGGGTATGTGTTGGTGGGTTCACATATTTCTCAAATACACACACATAATTTTGTTATGTAATTTTCTTTTGGCAATTTCAACATCTAATAAGATTTTGATTTATGTCTGATACACACCACATTATCAGAAGATGTCAGGGGGCAACAAGAGGAGTTAGATATGCATATTTTTTAATGGTTTCATTTAGATGCATGCATGCAGTTGCATGTGCATATGGAGGGTGACTTTATAACAGGTCACCTTCGGTGATGTGCATTAGGCACTTATTTTTAGCATATTTTATAAAGAAATGTAGGCACCTATGTGACTTTAAAAGTACTAGCACAAATCCTGTAGAAATAGATTGGAGCCACAGACATTGACACCTGCTCATGAACATGTAAAAAATGCAGGTTTGCAGATATTGTATAAAATAGGAGTGTAAATTGCAACTCAGATCCCTCCTTGAACATGCCTACTCTAGAGACACATATAGATATAGCCTGCCCGCCCACTCCCTTAACCCGGATTTTCACTTCCGCAGTGGTGGAAGTGAAAGTATGGGTTAGCCTGGATGCTCCGGCAACCGCAGAGGCTATTTTTAAGGGTAGCATCAAAAATCGCTGTTACCCATGTAGCCCCTTCCTCCACCCCTGCTCCACCCCAGAATGCCCCTAACACACCCTGATGCTATGCGGATAGCACCTGGTCACATTAGGAACTTAGCCGGTATTTTCGAAGGGCACTGCCCATGTAGGTGCCCTTCAAAAATCCTGGCTAAGGCCTTTACATGGGTAATTTAAGGAAGTTACCTGTGTAAAGGCCTCCAAATATCGGGCCCTATATGTACTTTTATACATGAGATAATTTTATGAGAAATCATTTACATGTTATTTTGGGCATATATACACGAAACGTGCTTTATAAATTAAGCTCCATAAGGGGAAGAAGGAAAGATCCCCTTACTAATTCTGATCCTTGTCATTTTGCATTCAGTATTCGAAGGCTTAAATTGAAGTTGTGCTGCAGGGGCACTACTGTTCCCTCATGGCCTGTGAGATATAAGGTGAAAGTGTGTATGTAGATTGCTTCCCCCAGTTAGAGGGTCGTGAGTGAAGATATGGAGATTTGATGATTGTATGTGCTAATATTAAAAAAAAGCAGGATTTTCTGTATGCTCTTTTCTGACAATCTTGCAAAAGACACCAGACTCAGGAAGGGAGATCCTGGTCTGATGGGAATTGGGCCCTGATATACAACAATTCATGTAAGAACAAAAGAAAAAAATGCCTGTTCAGTTTCCATCTTTCCCTTCCAAGGGAGGACTGGAATGCAAGGTCACTGCCAGAGTCTCTGGAGTGCCATCTCGTGTCCAGGACATTGCTGTGCAAATATGTTATCACACAAAACACATTGATTAAAATCTTGTAGCCTAGAGAATCTTCCTAAGGAAGACTTACCAGATAAAACAAGCTGACTAAAATAAATTCACAGACGTGGTCTTTTCTGGTATATATATCCCTCTGTAGGTCGGTAATATACCAGCCAAAACATTTGAACAGAGCTGCTGTATGGTATGATTCAGTTGATTGTTCTAGCTTATTTAGAATATCCTTACAGAAAACATCATATTAATATACACATGTTAATTTGGTGACCTTTGTTTATTTTCAGTTGCTGGTTATTGCTTATGATGATGGCGATCCTGTGAAATATAATACCACTACCGTAATAATAACAGTGCTGCAGCCATCAATAATTCCACGTTTCACTCAGGATGAATACAGGTATGGTACTTTTTCATTTCAATTTTCTAATACTTTTTACATGTATACAATCATGTTAGACAATTTCCAATTTAAAAATGTATTGGATTTTTTTATTTATGTTTGAATGTTGCAGTGTTGAACATGGTCATAGCATGGCGATTCATATAGCAGTGCATTTCACTACCCGCAGTCTTGAATTTTATAACCTTGATTATGCCTTTCCAGCTGTAGTATCTATAGATGCAGCAGTGATCAGAAAATGTTTTTTTTTTCCAAATGTCAAGATCTGTAGGTTTTCTCTTATTTTGGCCCAATTCTGTAAGCTATTCTATCCTTCAGCACAGTAGTTTACTCGAGATTTTTTCATACTAATCTTACCACTGAGGCAGCAAGAAATTTTGGTGTGGGAAACCAGTGTAAAACCACTACGTTAAGGATAGTAAAGTGGGCATTGAAGTGGAATTGTAGAACTTCACAGTTCTTATGAATGTATCGTCTGGATAGGCTGTATGGCTTTTACACACCATCATATTTCTATGTTCTGTGCCAATCACTGAATACAATCATGTTCCTGAAGTACATTGGTATACAAAAAGAAAATGGCACTGTGGAACCAGGGGGAGAGGAGGGGGAGGGGCAGGTGGGTCAGATACAGCAGCAACAGGAGAAGAGGAGCTCGATAAGGGTGTAGAGTGTCTCTTCTCTGTTCTGCTCCAAGCTCACCTTTTCCCTTCCTCCTTTCTGCAGGCTGTCTGCAAGGAAGGACAGGAGCAGAACGACCATAATGCTCTTGAGTCTGAAAAGAAGTGCTGGAGCAACTTTCCATGTTGTTCCCCCAAAATTTACACCCTATTTACTTCTCACCTAGTGATGAATCTTTACGCCAGCTCAGGGTTGGAATAAAGATAGATCGTGGAAGCAAAGGGTGATCTGATGTGAAGTGTTGCACTTCATCTCTGATCACCCAAGATCACTTGTGGGCCAAATGAGCCCTGACTCTCCATAACCTTCCCTAGAATCCCACAAAAAAGTCTCTGCTGGCTTATGTAGGCCCCAGATTTCTCCCCCTCCCCCCCCCCCCCCCGTGCCACCAACATGACACAAGCTAGGGTAGGCCTTAGACTCCCTTCACCAACAAACAAGGCCCTACCCTAGTTTTTTTTTATTTGTAGCACTTTATCATTTTCAGTCAAAGTAGTTTACATTGTAACTTAAACTTGGCTATGTATATTAAACAGGGAAATTGATAATTTTGATTTTTCTGAGGCAATGGAGGATTAAGTGACTTGCCCAAGGCCACAAGGAGTGCTAGTGGGAATCAAACACTGGTTTCTTGATTCCCAAGCAAGTGCTCTAACCATTAGACTATTCCTCCACTTCTAGTCATCCAAATGGACCCCTGATGCCCTCTCACCCACCTCTAAACTTTGAAAGACAGGAATAATGCCCACTTGCTGCTGCCTGGAGTGCTGTCCTCTCCCAAAATGGCAGTGTTTGGCCCCTAGTGATGCATCACAACACATTGCCATTGGTTAGTTCACTAAATAAGGAAATGCAGCCCAAATAATGGTCAGGCACCACCATTTTGGATGACAGGGGCGCCAGAGGCAAGAGTCAGTCCAAATTTAGAGTTGGAGAGATTAGAGCTCAGACTTCTACTGGAGTCTCTCTGGTTGGGGGCCTCCCTGACCCAGCTGCCTAAGCCAAAGCCTCCCTTAAACATGATGCCCAGGCCAGGGGTGCCCTTACCTGGAATGTCCAGACCAAGGGTTCCCTGACCCAGAGTGCCTGAGCCAGAGGTGTCTTGACCAGAGGCACCTGGGCCGGGAATACTTTGACTCAGGATGCCTGGCCAAGAAATGCCCAGACTCATGGTGCTCAAGCCAAAGGTGCCCTGAACCAGATAGCCCAGGGAGAATCCAGGAGTCCAGGGGATCAGGAGTATTAGGGAGTTCTAGAGTCTGGAGGAATCGTGAGGGAGTTAGGGAAGTTCTAGAAAGATATTAGGAGTGTTGGGAAGGATTTGGGGGGTATCAAAAGTGTTTGGTGGGACTATGGCCCACTGGGCCACTACATACATTTTTCAGGATAGGTTTGAGGATAGTGTGCTACCAGGAAAATTTTTGAAGAGTGGAGGTAGGAGAAGGGGGAAGGTTTTGGGAGTCAGAGAATCTGGTGGGCCTTGGGTTTTTAATGTCTTCCTTCCTGTCAGTGCATGAGCCAATCCCTATACATGCACTGACAGGAAGGGAATTATTTTACTTGTGATGCAGCAAATGGCTGCATAATACTGTGGCGGTATGAGCTGATTTTTTTTTAGCACACACTTTTTAATTCCAGAGTAATTTGCATGGCATTAATTTACTGAATCAGGAGTACAATTCTTTTTAGCATAAGTATTAGAAGAGTGGAGGAGTAGCCTAGAGGTTATAGCAACTGCCTAGAACTCAGATAATCAAGGGCTTGATTCCCACTGGCACTCCTTGGGCAAGTCACTTTACCCTCCACTGGCACAGAAGAAAAGGCCTGGCAATCTATTTCCAGTGATACATTGCCAGGAATCAGCTCTGATTTGATGGCACTAAAAAAAAAAAAAGGCTTACAATGCTTATTGCACTGAGACCTTCATGTCTATAAGAAAAATGCTTAGAATTTTGATCATTAGTTACCATGAGGTAGAAACTTTGATGTCAATATTCTATTATGTGATTGCCAGCATTTAAATATGTATAGGGTTATTTCAGAAGCCCTATTCATGATTTGGATGTCTGAAAATGACCATTCGGATGTCCCAATCATATCCACATCCCAAAATCCATTTTGAATGCACTGAGTTTACATGTGTCTGGTGCAATCACATCTACTGTATATCACACGGGGCATACCAGAAGACCTTATATACCTTTAAAAAATAGGCTTAAAATAGGTGACTTTTGGGCTTCTCACATAGGGATCCTGCTTTAAGTTATGGCAATGTGCTGGCACCACACTGTGCTGCACTCTATACTTTGTTGGAAATATTGTCCAGCTTGCAGCAGTGGTTTGATGTATGAGCCGTAAGAAGCAAAATTACAGATGATTTGTTTGCAGCCAACTCAGACATTCAGAAGTCCATTATATACATACTTTGGTCAGTCCATAGCATTAGTGCCATCTCCAGTGGGCTCGCTTGGATCAGTGGGGCTGGAAGGAGGCTCATCACTATCCTCAGGTCAGCCCACAACAGTGAATACCTTCAAAGAGGCCATAGGGAGGCTCGGTTGCTAGGGCAACAGCAGCCTTGTTCCAGGTTTCTGCTGCTTCCAGGTCAGCAGTTTCTCCTTTCATCTGTGAGGAAAAACAGGCAGAGACTGAGCAGAGCAGAGCAGAGTGGCAGGGATGGCAATGACAGTCCCAGTGAGAAGTGTGTTGATGGATTCAAACCCTCCCTCCCCAAAAGTGATTAAGAGAGAAGATCCCCCGAAGGCTTGTGCCCCAGAGAGACTACAGGAAACTGCAATTTCTTTCCAAAGTGTGTCTAATCTTGTGAGATCAGATCAAGAGTGAAGGGAAGGAATATGTAAAAGCTGATAAGAATAAAACAGAATTGCTTAACAAATATGTCTGTTCTGTGTTCACAGAAGACAGGGGTGGGAATGGGACCACAGAAAACAAAGACAAATAGGAATGGAAGTGAGGTATAACTGGAATGATTTTCAGAAGATTGTGTTTACGAGCAGCTAGCAAGAAAGTGGACCAAGCGATGGGCCATATGGGATTCAGCTGAAGATATTGAAAGAACTTACAGAAGTACTGGTGGCTCTTCTGAATAATCCTTTAATGCTTCTTTAGAGTCAGGATTAATCCTGCATGACCAGATATAGGCAAAGCTGGTTCTTGTCCATAAAAGCAGAAGTAAGGAAGAGGATGGTAACTACTGACCTCTAACTCTGTGGTAAGTAAAATAATAGAAATGCAGCTTAACCAGAGAATGGTACAGTTTCAGGAATCCAGTGGATTACAGGATCTGAGACAGCATGGATTTACTAGAGGCAGATTTTACCAGAAAATTCTGAATGATTTCTTTGACTAGGTAACAAAAAAATTAGATCAGGAGCACTAGATGTGGTATACTTAGATTTTAGCAAGGCCTTTGACACTGTTCCACAGCGGTGACTTATAAATAAACTGAGGGCTTGATATTCATCGGTGGCAGCTAGTGTGATTACAGTGACTAGCCATTGCTACTGAATATTAAACCCAGATATTCAATGCCAGAGCCATATCTGGCCACTGGCATTAAATATCCAGGTCTGCTGCAGAAGCTGGAAGCTAACCAGGCAGTGACGATATTCAGGAATACATAACATTGGGGTTATGCAGCGGTATTCAGGGATCTTCCACTTAGAGGCATTTACTCAGTTTACAGGTCTGTAAACCATTTACAGTAAATGCCTTTCAATATTGGGCCCTGAGTATCTTCAGGATGGTCCCTAAAGTGACTGACTAGGTAAGAAACTGATTAAGTGGGAGGTGCCACAAGGCAGTAGTAAATAGAATTTACTCTGATGATAGAGGTGTTGCCAGTGGACTGGTCCTTTGTTTATTTTTTTATTTTTTTACTTTTTTGGAAACAGTATTACAGAAGATCTGGCAGGAAAAAATTGCCTGTATGTGGATGATACCAAAATCTGCAACAGGATTGGACCACTCTGGAAGGTGTGGATAGCATGAGGAAAAATCTAAAGAAGCTTGAAAAATGGTCAAGAATTTAACAGCTATGATTTAAAGCTAAGAAATTCAAGGTCATGCATTTAGGCTATAAAAACTCAAGGGAGTGATACAGTAGAGGTGAGGTGAAGTACTTCAGTGCACAAAAGAAGAGTGGGTCCTGGGGGTGATCATATCAGATTACCTTAAAGTGACCAAACAGGTAGAAAAGTTGAAGGTAAAAGCCAGAATTATGAAGTCTATCCAGAAAGAAACCAAACTTGCTAAAGAGGGCGCCAGCAAGCCAATACAGCAGATTCACGATAATGGTGATGGGTAGTGGTGACCTTGAGCTTTAGTCTCCCACTTGCTCGATCATGCCATATGAATTAGTTATAGATTACATGCAGCAGAATGAACTTATCTCATGTGCCTTTTGCTATTTCTGAAACATATCATAACAGGCGACCTTTCAGAGTGGATTTCAACTTCAGGAACAAAAAGAAGTCCATAGGGCCAAATCTGGAGAGTAGGGAGACTGCAGGACTAGAGACATATCATACTTTGCCAAAAATTTATGGATAAGGAGCAATGAGTGATTGTGGCATGGTTCATTTTTTGCTTATCTGTCCAGAGATGTGGGACAAATTTTGCAGCAATACGATGCATCTGAAGTTTTTCAGTCACAATTGTGTGACACAAACTTCTACTAATGCCTATTTCTTCAGCAACTTAATGGACAGGCAACGATTTTCAATAATCAAAGCACGTACTTTCTTAACGTGATCATCATCCATTAACGTGGAAGGCTGTCCAGTTTTGGGATCATCTTTCGGTGGACTTTCTGCTGAATTTGAAACATCTGTACCATTTGTAATATTGTTTGCATGTTAAACAATTCTCTCCATAAGCTCATTGCAACATTTGAAGCACATTGCTCTTCAAGATCTTTCATATTTCAACTTGCAAAAAATTGCAAAAGGCACATGAGACAAGTTTACACTTCTGCGTGTAGTCCATAATTAACTCACTTAGTGTGATTGAGCAAGTGGGAAGCTAAAGCTCAAGGTCACCACTATACATCACCATTATTGTGAGTCTGCGGGGTTAGCTCACTGGCACCCTCTTTAGCAAGTTTGGTTTCGTTTTAGACAGACCTCGTCTACTTGGGTCTATAGGGAGAGGAATGATCAGCAGGAACAAGGAGGTAAAAGTGCCTTTGTACATGTCTCTAGTGATACCTCATTTGAGACAATGAAAATCCTACCGCCCCATCTCTAGCCTCCCATTTATAGCAAAAATCATCAAAAAAACAGTACAGAGACAACTGCAGGAGTACATTGACCAACACGCCCCGTTAGACCCACATCAACATGGATTCAAGCCCCAGCAAAACGTAGAGACCCTGCTTACATCCCTCTTCGACAACCTTCTGAAAAGATTGGACAATCTGAAGAACAGAGTCATACTAGTCTTCATAGGCATCTCAGTAGCCTTTGATATTGTGTCCCACTCCATATTGCTAAACCGACTGCGGGAGATCGGACTACGCAACAATACCATAAAATGGTTCACCTCATACCCGAACAACAGAACACAGCAAGTCAAATGCAACCAAATGAAATCAACCCAATTTACCATCACACAGGGAGTACCCCAAGGATCAGCACTGTCTGCCATCCTATTCAATATATACATCCAACCCATCTGTAACATCATTCAACAACACGGACTGCAATACCACTTATATGCATATGACATCATGGTCTATGCCCCAATAGACACACAGGCTCCCAACTTGATCCACATGACCCAATGTCTTGAGGACATGAACAACTGGCTGTCTAACAATAACCTGAAAATTAACTTTGATAAAACAGAGGCAATGTTCATTTCCAGGAATCCCACCTTCAGCCCACCTCAAATCATCAACGTCCTAAACAATATCTACAAGGGACAAGGTGAAATACCTAGGCATCATCCTGGACAAGAATTTGAACTTACAATCGCATATAAAGAAAACCGCAGCAAAGGCATACCACCGTTTAAAAAATATCAGGAGACTTTGACCAATCCTCAATCAAGACAACTTCCGCATCGTGTGTCAGGAAGTAATCACCCCCATACTGGATTACGGAAACTCATTGTATCAAGGACTGCCCAAGCAAACCACCCACCCACTTCAAATGGTACAAAACACCGCAGCACGCATCATCACAGGCACAGCAAAACATGAACACATCACACTTGTACTACAGCAGCTCCACTGGTTACCCATAACAGCAAGAGCAAGATTCAAGACAACACTAAATATTTTCAAAATCATACATCAACACTCAGCAAATGTTCTACAAAACACACTGATCAGAGAAAACAACAGCAGGCCTAGAAGAGCCAACGGCATCAACAAAGTCCGCACACCCACCGGATACCAGAAAACAATGCAAACTATCTCCAACAGAGCCTTGTCTTTCTCAGCACCAGCTCTTTGGAACTCCCTCCCAGGCAAACTGAGAACCCTAAGTGACATGAAGGACTTCTGCAAGGCACTCAAAACACTCCTGTTCACAGAACACTTTTCACACCTAACCTAGAATGCCAAGCCCGATGGGCACGCATAGAGGAGAATAAGTACCAAATGTCCAAAGTCTTTATGTATGTCATGTTACCCCACCCCACTCGTTCAATGTAGACCCTTGTTGTTGACCACTTTGATTGAAGGATAAAGTGGTATATAAAACTGGTTAAATAAATACATAAGTGCTGTATACAGTTCTGGAGACTGCACCTTCAAAAGGATATAAGTAAGATGGAGTCAGTCCAGAGAGCAGATACTCAAATGGTTGGTGGTCTTCAGCATAAGATATATGGATATGGGTTTAAAACTCTTAATTATGCATACTTTGGGGGAAAGGTGGGGAGAGGGATGATATGATAGAGACATTTGGATGAGCAGATTTTTTTTATCTGTCATCATTTTTTATATTTCTATATTTCATTTTGGCTTTAAAATATTATGGGACGGCTTAGTTATGTTAGAGCCTTTTAGACAACATACAATGTAAGATTCAGGAATATGAGAACTTACTTTTGCAGGTGAGTTGACCAAAATAAAACAAGATTTGGTGGCTATTAAACAGAGTTTTTGTATTGAAAGAGAAAGTTGGTGTGTATCTCAAGAAAGAGAAGAGGTTTTTGCTCGAGACTCAGGAGCACTTCATAGGAAAGAGGAAGACTTACAGCAGTGTTTCTCAAGCCGCTCCTGGTGTATCCCCTTGCCTGAATGGTTTCAGAGCACCCACAATGAATATGCATGAGAAAGATTTGCATGTACTGACTCCATTTCATGCAAATCTGTTTCATGCATGTTCATTGTGAATATCCTAAATTCCAGACTGGCTAGGGAGAACACCAGGTCTGGCTTGCAAAACACTGCCTTAGAAAATTTTGAGAGATGGTGCAGTATTTAATTGTTGCACTTTACATGAGTTCCTACTATTTCACCAGTTGAAATGTTTAAAAAATATGTGATTACACTTTTGAAAGTTCATCTAGAATTGGTACTCCCACTGCCTCTGAACAACTAATTCAACTTACTATGGACAGTTTGAAACCTACAGAGTTTCTGGACTGCTTCAGTGCTGAGCAAGTTCATGCCTCTACCTTGATAATAATATATGCTTTGGATCCTGATAGGAACTGGTTACTCAAGCTGTTCTTTAAAGCAAAAGATTCTCCATTTTTGAAGTGTTGTGTTCATATCTTTCTAAATGTAGCTAAATCCACATGACGAAGGAGGAAGCAATTTGTTCTTAAGCCTGGGATGTTACAGTTGGGAGAGTTGTTTATCTAGCATCTTCCTTGTAAATGTTTAGTCAAATATCAAGGCTTTCGATATATTGTTTTTGAACTACAACATTTATCTCTATTTCTTAGTAATAAGGTGGCTGGGGATTTGCTGTCTATCTCCTTGCTAGTAACTCTCAATATGCTTAGTTTACTTCCTGTTTCTTAGGCAGTAAATTAATTAGTGTTGATGATATTTCCCTTCGCTAAAGAAGTTTCTATGTAGATTTTTCTTTTGCTTTGTGAATTGTTATGAACTTGGGAAGATTTTCAGGATTTGTTTGTTTATTTTCTTCTTCCTTCCAACTTAACTATGCCTCTGTTACACTCTTGTTTAATAAGATTTGTATTCTTGTGATATTATTGTAAAACTGAGAAAAATAAAGTAAAAACAAATTACTCTCTTTCTATATAAGTGCCAGCTTAGAAAAGCCACTAATAACTTCAAACATTTAGGATAAACAGTTACATTTAAAACTCCTATTTATGTGTCGCCTTTTAGATACATAGGAGGGACATATTCAGGGGCAGTGGCCAGCACTGTTAAAGTGGCTGGCTGTCACCACTTTCACTTAAAACCGGATATCCAGTGCTGGGCCTTATCTGGCGAATGGCACTGAATATCCGATTTGGCTGGTTAGCAGTTTTGATATCCAGTCAGCAGTGATATTGAGCTACTGGCCAGATAACTAGCCTGTGAGTGGCTCAATATTGCTGTTGATCAGCTAGCTAAACATGCCACCCCTAGAATGCCTCATCTCTAACAGACTAGCAACAGGGTATTTAATTGCCTAGGTGACAATATTCAGATAAATGCTGCTGAATATCCCTGTGAGCCGGGTTTACATGTTTTTCAAGTCTGCAAATCACATTAATCCCTTTGAATACCCCCGTGAACTATGAGGGTCATTTCAAAAGCTATAGGCATGATTTGGATGTCAAAAAATGTGCATGTAGATATCCAAATCACGGAGACATCCCTGGCTTTTAAAGATGTCTCTGGTACAGGACATCCAAATAGGCAGGGAGTATAGTGGAGGCATGTCTGAGGCAGTGCAATGGACTTAGACATCCCTGCTCGATTTCAGCAACATCAGGGACATCGGTGACCCCATCCAAGTTTACACCTTTTCCAGGCACAAATAGACAACTGGAAAGTGCTTGTTTTGACTGTAAAGCATCCAGGAGGTATGGAGAAGATAGAGACTTGCCAAAGATCACAAGAAGCAGCAGTTGGATTTGAAGCTTGCATGTCCCTTGTCATGGCCTACTACTTTAACCATTAAGCTATTAGACATCCCCATTCTGCAATACTCTTTTGGGGACATATATATTTATTTTATTTATTTATTTAGACAGATTTGTATACCACCTTATCCTACAATCAAAGCGGTCACATCACAATTGGAGGATTACATTTAACATGAGGGTACTTAACAATATTTAGACAGCACAATTGGAGGGTTACATTTAACATGAGGGTACTTAACAACATTATACAATGAACTCGTATGTTTAGTTGGGATGAGTGGGTATCGAGTTGGCAGAGGTAGTTGCATTACCGTTCAGGTGGAGACTGTTGTCTGTCTGCTCATAGGTTTCTGTAAAGAGCAGGGTTTTAAGGGCCTTGCGGAGGTCTGTGATGTCATTTAATGCCCTCAGGCTCATTGGGAGGGAGTTCCAAAGTGTGGACGCCAGTAGTGAAGGAGCTCTTCTTGAAGTTGTTTGTTTAGTCTTGTGATATCCTGCAGGTGTGCAGATCATGTTGTCATTATTGGTCTTTCTTGGTCTATTGCTGATATCCCTTGTTATGATATCTTGGAGTTCATCTGCCGAGAGATGGTGTATGATTTTAAAGATGATCAGGATAATTTTAAATTTTGCTCTGGCAATCATTGGGAGCCAGTGCAGTTGCTGTAAGACAACCCTCATAGATGCCATAGAGCCCGTGCAGTTGCTGTAAGACAATCCTCATCGATATTCATATCAGGCATGGCCACATTTGTGAAATCATGCCTGAACTTGGATGTGCCATTTCTAAGTATACTAGCAGAGTCATTTTCCAAACCTAATCCAGATCCTGGTTGATCATCACTAATTGGACAAGGCTCTGATACTATATTTAGACATGGTCTTAAAGAACATCTTGCATGGGAACATGGCAATAGAAACATCTTTGACGTAAATATCTACAGCAGCAGTCAATAAATTCACAAGGCAGAAAATACAGTTAGAGGGGCATCCTGTGCTGGCTGTCTCCCCCCTCTATGGCCAATCTGAATTGGGCTATACAGAGTAAACCTGATTCTGATTGTGTGGGGGCTAGACATGCATGCAGGATCAGAATCAAGTCTACGGCCTGGACATGCAGGCCATGCCCCAATTCTGATCGGCCGCAAGTCCAGCCCACATATGCGGCTAACTCAGCCAGGCTCCTGAATGGAGACGCAGTGCTATGGTGTCCTGTTGCCATGGCACTATGGATCCATTCAGCAGCTGCAATCCCCGGCTGCAGACAAGACCTTTATTTCCCTGCAGCCCGACCCCCGATCTGGCCTCCCATGCAGCCCCTCACCCTCCTTATTGGGCCTGGACACGTCGTTTGGCTCCATCCAGGGGAACTTATTCCACCTTCTAACCCAAAGGTCACAGTGATCTACATTACAATACAGCTTGCTGAAGTGAAGGAAAACAATGCTCTTCACTTTGGTGGCTATAGGGAGCTGTTGCAGAGCCTGCCTGGAGCTGTGAGCCACTATAGGGAGGTGAGCCAAGAGCCGAACATGTGCAGGATGTTGTTGGCGCAGGGCCCCCTGAAGCACGGGGCCTTGTGCGAACAACATACCTCTTCCTTTCTGTTGGTTATTCCTCTCTGTATGCAACCAATCGTCCTTCTGGCTTTTGTTGCATTGTTTTGCCACCTTGAAATCCTCAGACACTATCACTCAGAGGCAGCAGGCTATGAGTCCCAGTCAGAGCCTGAAGAGGGTGAACTCCTGGAGGAGGGGGATTGTGAGTTGTGGATATTATCTGAGGAAGGTGAGGTGTGGGATAGGGAAAGGAAAGGGAAGGATGATGATGATGGAGCAGGGGAGGTGGAAGAGTGGGTGGAGGTGTTGTAAGGGATAGGATGGGCTGGGGCAGTGGAAGGGGAGGGAGGATTGCTAGGTATATTGGATGCCCATAATGATGAGCACATGGATGTGCAACCAGTACTGCCTACCACCCAGGCAGCAGATTTGCACACTCATGAGGTCCCATGACCCACTGCAGACAGCGAAGTCCTGCTGTGCCTAGTTGCCATTGAATGGACAATTCATTAGGGCTTTGCTGCACTTTCAAGGCTGCTGGAACTCATGTTCATGCACCTTGAAGGTCTCAGAGAATATATGCGACTGCGGGTCTCCAGCAGCCTAGGGCATGCATCTCTCCTTCAGGAACTCTGGCTGGCAGGGAGGGTTGAGGGCTGGATCAAATATGTGAAGACATGGGGGACAGGGTATGTTATGTAAATAGAATAAAAAGTTGAAATGATCACTGCTTTGTGCAGACTCTGTCTATTGAAAGCACAACATTCATGAATGGAATAGATTATAGCCATTCAAGTAGAGATACATGGGCCTGCACATCCTTTCCTGAAAGATCCAGTAACAACCACATAGAAGGCATAACAACCAGAAAACATACTCAGTATTCTCTCATCATGGATTGAAATTCTATGTAAAAAGGTGAAGGTGATGGCAGTGGGGGTGTACTATCAACCGTCTGGCCAGAATGAACAAATGGATGATGAAATGCTCAAAGAAATTACCCCAGTATCAACAGGGCCAGTGTCACGGCAGGACATACTAGGATGATAAAGTTTCTAGATTAAATAAATGACTGTTTCTTGGAGCAGCTGGTCCATGAACCAACAAGAGGGGAAGCCATTTGGGATCTAGTCTTTAGTGGAACACAAGATCTGGTGCAAGAGATAAGGGTGTTAGGGCCACTTGGCAATAGTGATCATAGCATGATCACATTTGATTTAATGGAGTAATGTCATCAAGAAAATCCACAGTACTACCTTTTAACTTTCAAAAGGGAGACTATGATAAAATGAGGAAACTAGTTAAGAAGAAAACTAAAAGGAGCAGCTGCAAAGGTTAAAGATTTAGATCAAGCATGGGCGTTGTTTAAAAATACTATCTTGGAAGCCCAGACCGAGCTGTATTCCACGCTTTAAGAAAAGAGGAAGGAAGTCCAAAAACTGCCAGCATGGTTTAAAACTGAGGTCAGAGAGGCTGTTGTAGCCAAAAAAGCATCTTTCAGGAAATGGAAAAAGGAGCCAAATGACAAAAACTGGAAACAACATAAGCACTAGCAAGTTAGTTGCAAGGTATTGACAGGCATAGGTATAAGACAGGCAAAGAGAGAATTTGAAAAAAAGCTTGCACTGGAAGCAAAATCAAATAATAAAACCTGTTTTGAGTATATTAGTAGTAAAATACCTGTGGGAGACACAGACCATTAGATGATAGAGAGGTAAAGGGGCACTAAGAGGGAACAAGGCCATAGTGGAGAGACTGAATGAATTCTTTGCTTTGGCCTTTACTGAAGAAGACAAAGAAGTTACCCATGATTGAAATGGTATTTAAAGGTGATGCAGCGAAAGAATTGAAAGAAATATTGATAAACCAGGAAGATGTATAGAAACATAAAAACATGACGGCAGAAAAAGAGAGTAGGGCTCATTAGTCAATTTTCCCAATGGAGAAGGGTGAATAGTGGAATACTCCAGGGATCTGTGCTGGGTCCACTGCTTTTTAACATATTCGTAAATGACCTGGAAATGGGAATAACAAGTGCGGTTATCAAATTTGCAGATGATACAAAATCATTCAATGCTGTTAAAACCCAAGAGGATTGTGAAAAATTGCAAGAGGTCCTTGATAAATTGGAAAACTGGATGTTCAAATTGCAGATGAAATTTAAGATGGACAAGTGCAAAGTTATGTACCTAATAAAGAACAACCCAAACTATGGTTACACGATGCAAGGTTCCACTTTAGGAACCACCCAGAAAAATGATTTAGGCATCATCATGGATTACATGTTGAAACCCCCCCACTCAGTGTGTAGCGGCAGCCAGGAAGGCACATAGAATGCTAGGTATCATAAGGAAAGGAATGGAGAATAAAACAAAAGGATATTATAATGCCTCTGTATAATTCCATGGTGCGATCATACCTTGAATATTTTGTGCAATTCTGGTCACCGTATCTTAAAAAGGATATAGTGGAATTAGAGAAGGTACAGAGAAGAGCCTCCAAAATGGTAAAGGGGATGGAAGGATACCCCTTTGAGGAGATTCTTAAAAGGTTAGGGCTATTCAATCTTGAAAAGAGCCGGCTGAGGGGGAGATATGATAGAGGTCTATATATTAACGAATGGAATGGAACAGGTAAATGTAGATCAATTGTTTACACCATCAAAACATAGAAAGACTAAGGCACATGCAATGAAGCTCCAATGTAACCCATTTAAGACTAATAAGAGAAAGTATTTTTTCACTCAACACATAATCAAACTCTGGAATTCATTAGCAAAGTATGTAGTAAAAGCTGTTAGTGTAGCTGGGTTTAAAAAGGATTTCGACAAGTTCCTGGAAGAAATTCCATAAACCTTTATTAAAGAGGACCCTGTAAACCCACTGTTTTCCTCAATACAAGCATTTTAGAACCTGTGTGTCTTTTGGGGAAACTGCTAGGTACTTTTATGATCTGCATATAAACTTAGGCAACAGAACAACTGTGTGCACAGTGTAACATCTGGAGTCAGAAAACACACATGTGGTGTGCTGTAGCGTGCCATCTGCTGTCAGGACCAATGTGGGTGAAATGACCCACAAATGGTTGCCAAGGGCAGCAGAATCTGTGTGAGCCTCCACAACCATGTCACAGGGTGGAGGCCACACCCTGTCCAAGTGCCCAGAACCACTAATGGAAGCATAAGCCACTGAAAATCAAGCAGGTCCAACAGTGTACAATGGCCGGGTGGCTTGAGGGGCATGACCACATGGACAATGTTCTCTGCCATCACTTCTCCCAATGTCTGGAGATGATGTCCATGAGTGGTGAAGGAGGCAGATAATGCAGGAGGATGTGGACTATATCAGTTTTACAATATGCACCTGACATACCCTGCCAACACTGTGCTGACATCTGTTGATACAGCAGCACCAGGTTGGCATGACATACTGTGGAAGCTAATGTGAAGGCAAATGAGATCATGGGGACAAGAAGGGCTGATAGGTCTCCGGTCCTGTAAGGATACAGAAATTATGTGCACACAGCAGGTCTGGAGGTTGGAATGATCTCCCTGCAGTGCTTGAGATGTGGCATGGAGAAAAACGGAACTGCAGAGAGATCTTTCAGTCCCCTGGAACTGAAGTGTGCCCATAGCTGCCTGTCTCCAAACAAGGCCAAAGAAAGATCACCCCCCTCCCCTTGCATAATGGGATCTGTATACCCACTACACCACAGCAATATACCTGCAGCCATCCATGTGATGAAAGCTGCAGGCACCTTCACCCAGTGGAGACCAGGCTGTCCACAGAGGCTGTAGTCCCATCCACTGTAACACCACCCTGACCCACTCACACCTCCACAACTCTCACAGTCATACACACTACAACAAATTACATAGACACCCATCACACCCCACTGTGGCCCAAAACCCACCATACCTGTGCCCCCCACACCCCTCCCGCAACACAGAATGTAGCGCCCCTCCCACTGAAATAAATTGGCACATCCAAACCCAGGGTTATATGGCCCTTCTATGGCCCCTGCCCCTTGCCCAACCTCTGCCCCTCCCCCTCTCAGAGGGCACATGCACCTGGACCTGTGTCACCACAGTCACAGTGGTGGATGGTGGTGTGTCACTGGAATCAGAGGATTCATCACTGTAGTCACTGATCTCCCTGATCCCCTCATGGAAAGGGATAATATCAGCCCAGGCCCCATTCCTGGAAGAACAGGTCCAAGAACTTGTTAGACCTGTGCAGTGGCAGTGTCGGTGGCTGGACATCCCCTTTCAGGGGCACGGGTTGTGACACCAGTGGAGTTGAGGCCAGATGTTGCAGCAGCACTTTCAGCAAAAGTGGTGGCACAACTCCCAAGGGCCGAGCCTATCCCTACAGTTTGCACATCACAGCTGGCTTATGCTGGATCATCGAGTGGCCATCTCGGTACCCTGCACAGTTCCTGCAGGACCTCCACAATGGTAGTTTGCAGCCAGTCTATGAAGGTGTTCAGCCACTCTGTGGCCAAAATCTGCCTCTCCTGCAGTGCCATGCTCTGCTAGAGCATCTCCAGCTAGACCTGTCCCCTTGCCTGCTGGGCCTCACTGTGTGTGAACAGACTCTTTGCACACTGAATGATATGCTGTGAAGACCTCCTTCTGGTGTGCTCCTGCTGTCCATCTGTGCCCTTCTGCTGTCCTTGAGGTGGGGAGGGAGCCAGGATCTTCAGATCAGCAGGACCACCTCTCAATTGGTGCTTGCAGCTCTGCCCCATTGTCCGAAGCAAGCTGTTCTTCTTTGCCCTCTGTTGCTGCTTACAGACCCGATGCTGTATCCGCTGACATGGGATGCTAAGCAGGCACAGACCCCTGTTATGCACCAGTAACAGCATCTGTGAAGACACAGACAAAATAGGTTAGTCAATAATGTCACCAGTGACCACAATCCCCCAAGGGGCGTATCTGTAGCAGTCATGCAGATGGCCCACTTGGCCACATAGGAATTGAGGGACAGTCTCTGTTGGTGGCTACAGTCCCAGTGTCCAAGGTAGATCACATATTTACAAGTGGCCAAGAGCATATTTCCCCACACAGGTGCTTCATGCCGCTGGTCCTATGACCAGTAGCCTGTGAGCAACTGGATGTGTATGTATTTATTTACATTCTCTTATATACCGCGCTATTTTTGCATCAGTGCGGTTTACATTGAACAAACTGAAATTACATTGAACAGGGCATTATAACTTGGCGATAACTATTTTACAGGGAACATGGGCTATGGCTATGTAGACAACAGAACACCAACAGACCAGATACACTCACATGGTGGGTGTCATGCAGTGGTATCACTGTATGCAACACTAAGCAGGAGGTAGTCATAGAAGGGTGCACACCAACACATGTACACCGAGGAGGGGGAGACCAATACCAGGGTACTAGAGCATGACACATGAAACATCCATGTACCTGGCTCCTGGAAGGGCTGTGATGTGTTGAGTGGTCCCACACCCTCCTCAGTGGCTGGGTCTATTGTCTCTAGGACCTCCTGCTCCAGCTCTGTCATCTGCTCTGACTGGCCATCAGGGCCTACATGCCACACCTTCTTAGCGGTATCGTGCCGCTCCTGCCGCCACCTCCGCTTCACATCTTCAGTGTTGCAGTTCCTGTGGTACACAGCAATGTTTTGCCGGCATACATCCAGCACCTGCCTCTGCTTCTCATATGCCCACACCTGTGAGGAACTTTCCCCAACCAACACAGGCAGGCAGGCAGGCAAGGATTCCCACCAGCATGAGATTAACCTCACCTCAGAGAATTCGCTGTTGTGGCTCGCAACTTTCAATGCCATGTGAGCAGATCAGTACTCACCCTCGAGCAGGATGGTCAAAATGCAGGGGTGTGGCCATCCAAGACATCCAAATGGACACGTCCAAACATCTGAGATATGTCAGCCAGTGGACGCCTCCAGAACGGGTGCATGCAGACACATGCATAGAAATATTGCCACATCCCAGTCATCATCCTAGGCACTTGCCATGGCCCCAGGGAACTCTGTAACCACTGAGATGGAAATGGAACTTTGGGTAGCACCTCAGCAAACAATATTTGTCAATGTGGCCGTGCATGTAGTGTAATGATGACAGCACTGCCACAGTAACCCATGGAAAGAGGTTCAAGTCCCATGTGCTCTCTGCGTGGTGATAGCCAGATGCCCCATCCCCACTCACATCAGAAAAATTCCAGTGTTTGTGCCAGATGATGAAGGCCCCATATGTCACTGTAGTTCATTTCAGCACTGTGTTCAACAAACAAACACCATAACATGGTGTGCGTTTTGCCATGTATGTGTAAGGGGTTTAACATTTACGTGCATGGTTCCATTCAACGTGTATATGCTGGGTATTGAATGTTTTTTTGCATGGCATTTGCTGCATATGTACGTGCTCTGAGCCAAACCAGTGCTCTCCCAAGGGGTAATCGTATACATCCACAGGATAGGCAACATGTATGTGTGCATGGAAGTGTAATTGCATCTGACATTGCACCACATTGCCCTGCAAGTATGAGTGTACTGGGAAACCCTGCTGCTGTGGATACTGGAGGCAAGAGGACACAATGGAGGACATTCACAGATGGTATGTGATGGCCCTGTTGCATTGTGCTGACCTGGAAAGGAGGAGGGCATCAAGAAGGCACCCATACCCAAGTGTTCCAAAGCTGAGTTTCAATTTCATGGATATGATGTCTGTCTCCAGGTAGAGGTTTGATAGGGCAGTGATACATGATCTGTGCCTGCAGCTGGAGCCACACCTTGCCCCCACCATGCACAGGGAACAGGCAATCCCTGTACATGTCAAGGTCACAGCAGCCCTCACCTTCCTGGGAATGTATCATTTTAGACAGTATTAGCAGCTGCAGGAGGTCTCAACCAGGCAGCAGTCTCATGGTTCCTTATGCAGTTCCTGAGAGCATTTCTGAGGTGCATGGTGCAATACATAGCTTTCCCCTACACGCAGCAGCAGCATTATCAGATAATGCAGGATTTCCATGATGTGACTGCCTTTCCATCAGTGCTGGGCATGGTTGATGGAACACATGTGGCTCTCTGGCCCCCAAGATGGTGTGAGACATCCTACTCAACCATAAATCATACCGCTCCATGAACATGCAAGTGGTGTGCAATGTCCACAGGGAAAGCACAGATGTTCCTGCCAAATACCCTGGATCATGTCATGACTCATACATCCTGAGCCAGTCCTGAATCCATGGCCACTTCAAGAGGGGCAAGATCACCGGATGGTGGCTACTAGGTGAGCTGTCATACTGATACCCTCTACCCTGGCCTTACAGCCCGAAACATGGGATGACATGCAATGGGCAGGCAGTGAGGGGGGTAACTGTCCCTGTCTTACAGCTCATATGTGTGTACAATGTAGAGGATGGCTAGGCTGTGAGCAGACATTCTGCAGATCATGTATGGGGACTCTAGAGAGTTCCTGTGAGCTATGTCTTTATCCACACATATGTGCAGTCCAATGCCATGGAGAGATATGGCAATGGAGGCAGACCACTATGGTGACCCCTGATATCCAGAGGGCTGACACCAGATACTAATCCAGTATCTCCAGCTATGTATGTCTGTGATGGTCCAGAGATGCACTGTCAGTGAACAGGCATATCTACTGACATAGGGATACTACTGACTCACACACCCAAACCCTGTGGCACAAAGGGGATGTCAAGCACAGGTTATATATTCCCCCAAGGGAGTGGGATGAGTGTCTAACATGTCCCACAACCAACTATCCAACCCTGCCCCCCATTCAGCAGATTTCCCTGCTGCAGGTTGGTGTGCCCAAGCACATGCATGGTCTAGGGGCACATACATCTCATCTGAGAGCTGTGGGCCCATGCCACTGGCTGCCACAGCAGAACACAGACACAAACATAATGACCCAGCATTGTTCACTAGTGCATGCATCCTGCATGATAGATCTTTGATATTTCTGGACTGCCTCTCTCACTTTATTTATTTATTTATTTAACATCTTTTATATACCGCGCTATTTGTTTTCAGTGCGGTTTACAAGTAACAGATCTGCACAATCAGAAAACACTGGTGTGCTTACATTATAACAGGGAACTTAAACTTGGAACAGGGGTAATAAAACTATAACTATGTACACACAGTGAAACTATGTACAAAAAGCAGTGTAAAAACTGAGCTATGTATAAACATATTGGGTTCTTTAGTATTCACAGGCAGACTATGGTCGGAATAAGGTAGGACATAAGAGAACTTGAGTCAGAAATTACTTGTGAGGGAATTGGGGAGAAGAGTGAGAGTTTGTCGGTTTAGGAGGTTTGGATGCTTGTGCAAAATGGATCAGGAAGATGTGGTGCTTGATTGCCTTACGAAATTGAGAGAGGTCTTTAATCGCTCTTATTTCAGGTGTGAGGTCATTCCAGCATTTAGGTGCATAGAAGGCGAAGGTCCTTTTCTTGGTTGATTGGGTACATTTGATGGACTCCTTGGGGATAATCAGGGTGTTGTCCGTTGTTGTCCTTCTCTCTCTGTTTTTTGGGGTGAGGGAGATGAGATCGTTAAGAGACGTGGGGGCAAGGTTGTTGATGATCTTGAAAGTGATGATGAGGATTTTATAGGTTATCCTGCAATGAATTGGTAGCCAGTGTAGTTCCATGAGAGTCGGGGTGATATGGTCTGATCTTGATAGACCACAAAGCACCCTAGCAGCCGCATTCATCGCCAGTTGTAGAGGATTAATGGTGTTTTTAGGGAGACCGTATAAGATGACATTAGCATAATCAAAATGAGGTAGTGTGAGGGCCTGGAAAATGGTCCGGAAGTTGTTGTGAGGTAGCATGGGTCTGAGTTGTCTTAGCGTTCTTATTTTATTGTAGACAGCCTTTGTGACGTTCCGAATGTGTTCCTTAAATTCAAAATGCTGATCCAGAGTAATCCCTAGGTAGCGAATAGATGGTTTACAGGGGAGATCCGCATATCTGTTTCAGTCTCTGCATGGGTGCTACTACTGCCTGCCTGCTTCTCTCTATTCCCATGTCTGTTCATCTGTGTTCTACTGTATGTTCTGGGTGAGGCTGGTCCTGATCCTTTCCCTGCCCCTGCATGTTGCTACATGGGCTGGCTGCCTGTGCCCAATGGGCAAAAGCACCTCCTTCTCCTGCAGCACCATGGTGACTAGGAGCCTAGTCTCATCCTCACTAAAGTTGGGCAGCCTTGTTGATGTTGATGTGTATGTTATGGCTTTTGGCAGGGGGGGGGCACGCACTCCATCCTTTTTCCTGTTGTGTATGGACTGAGCTGTATGGAGGTTGAGCCGTTTTCAGAGATACACGTGGACAGGTGGTAGCAGGGACATACAACACCATGAGTTGCACGTGTAGCGCCATTAACGTCTTCATCCTGATTCTGGAAACTCATGTGCGACTATGTACACAGTTGTGGAATCATGTTCAGAGCGGTGCATCTTCGATCCAGACATGCCTGCAGCCCAGACATGTACATTATGGAATCGGGCTCTTAGTGAAATAAATATTGCTGCTAATCCGATAACCATGGGGTACTGCCCGGATACTGCTATGGAGGTCAGAGAAGATATGCAGCAGCACTGTCCTCATAGTGCCTCTGAAGAGCACAGTCAGTGGGGCTCATGCGGTCAGCATAGTGCTGCTGAATATAGGAATAATTTCAAATGTCTAAATTAGATGTTTCACATTATTCTTCAGATGCCCTGTGGAAATTTGACCTCAGTATATAGATGTTATGAACACTGACAGAACATCAGGGTTAATTTTTCTGAGGAATGTTTCTTTTTTTCTCTAAATTAGATCAAAGGCTATGCTTGACTGATTCCATGTCTGAGAACTATTAAAGTTCAATAAAGTTATGAGTGGGGATAGGTAAACAGTGAGTCTTCTTGCAATTATACAGAGATGGACAACTTTTAAGAGGATGACAAACTCGTAAGCATCTTTTTTTCTGTTAGAACACTAGTCACTTTTCTTGTCAGACTAAATTTGTTTTTTCACTTCGCCTCATTTACTTCAGCTCATTTTTGTTGTTTGTTTCACTTTATTAGAAATTAGTGTTTTAAAATAAGAGTGATTTGTTTCCATCCTGATCCAAACACATTATCAAATGTTCTACCACTCTTGACAACAATGTAAATGTGAAAAAAATGTTTCTTCAACCCTTTAACATTCATAACCATATCCTTCACAAACAACTGGCAGAATTTGACCTATTGAGCACCTCACTACTTACATACACTATCACGAACAGTTTGCTTGACACTATGGCAGCAAGAGGATTCACACTGGTGATCAAATCTCTGATCTATGAAGAGGGACATATGCTAGACTTCATGTTATGCAAAGTGGCAGACATCCTGGAACAGGAGGCCGATGGTGTCGGGATAAAACCCTTATCATGGACAGATCATTTTCTGATAACATTTTCTATAAAGCAGACCCTAAAACCAAAGGACACTACCAGAGTTCGGAACTAAATTAGAGATATAAGAAATGTGACTGCTGAGAGTTTCTTAGAGGCCCTGTCCTATCTGCATATGATTGAAAAGATGGCTATAGTATCAGAATAGGTTGACATCTGGAATATAGACTTAGCAATGGTCTTAGAAAAAGTAGCTCCACTAAAAAAGGTCATATCCTGCACACACTCTTCTTGGTTCTCTTCAGAACTACGGATCCTTAAGCATCAAAGACAAAAATTTGAAAGGCAATGGTGTAAATCTCACCTGGATGAGATGTAGGAAGCACATGGCATTGTACTCATAAGCTTTAACAGTTGCCAAAAAACAATACTTCTGTCATAGCATTGAATAAGCTGAAAATTCAACTAAGTAGTTATTCAAATAGTAGACAGTCTACTGCAACCTCCACAACAGAATCAGACTTCCTAATCACAACTGACCAGTGATGACTTTGGGTCACAATACTTGATCAGAGGATTGACCAGGAAAGTTAATTGAAAGGTGACTGAGCAACTGTGAGTACCTTTACAGGGTTCTATTACTTGGGAACAGGCAGATTTTTAAAATTTAGAAAAAGAAAACAACAGATAATAGATCAACATAAGAATTGCCAAGCAATAGTAGAAGAAACATACCAGTCCACACAAACAAGAGTACTAAAATATAATAGACCAGAGACAATGAAAAAGAGAACTCAAAATGCTGCAATTAAATAAATTCAAATGAAATCATGAATTAAAACCCAACATGCGTATGTTTTGGTAAAAATCTGCATCAGGGGTCTTAAATATAAAATAAAATAAAAAATAAATTCATTTCAGAACATGTCCATAATCCACTCTCAATAACACGGAAACATTTAACTTGGGAACCAATGTGATTCCCACCCAATTCCAAATAAACGGATTTAGACGCGCCCATGTGTTTTGCATTGGGCTCATAGATGTGTCCTGCATAGAACGTTCATCATGCTTTTCAGCAGCCCTGTGTATGTATCCAGAGTGAAGCCATTGCATGGATACAGGCACAGGCCATAGAGTAAAGCAGAGAAACATATCTCCAACAATAGTAGGAGATACGGGTAAATGGTGATCAGGTTTTGGACGTGCCCACCCTTACCATTTACTGTAATGTTAGCTGTCTTCGATCTTGACCATCACTGAGCTGTCCGCTGTCCACACCTCCACTGTAAAAGTGTGCATCTCCTAAGCTGCTGTGCTCACTGACAGTAGTTTGTGATGCATACAAGATATAAACTGATGATAAATGCATGCTGATGATAAATGCATGCTGATGCAAACTAGACCATATCCTAGAACCCTACTTGCATAGAACAGTGCTAGGTAATCTAGACATACTCTAAGATAGTATAAAAGAAGGTAAATATGAACATGTATGACGGAACATACCTTGCATCAAATGGTACTTGGCATCATAAAAAGGCTTCAGTGAGGCCTGCATTGGTCAGCTGAAATATACCCTTTAAAACGCTGAGGGTAGACCCTCATTATGTGCACAAAACAATCACTAACATAACAATTCTCCAAGGGATGCATACGATTGCAGAACCACAAATGTATGCCCTGGGTATGGCATGCTGCATGGCACAATCTGGGGACTGTTGGTACTACATCAGTCATGTCTCCCAGTGTCTAGCCAATCTCCCTGATATGCAGATCAGCACACCAGATCCTCCCATGCAACCCTCAAACCACACACACACACACACACCTCCACCCCCCAAATGCTCTCACTTGCTGTCACAAAAGACATAATTCTGGGAAACAGATGTGCGGCACCTATAGATAAAAGCTAGTATACCATAAAATTAAGGAGTGCCAGGACTACATATCTGATCCTCTTCTCTTACTCAAATAAACTCCTGTGGCAGACTCACTCACACTTCTAACATCAACAGTCCCATTTTACAGAACAGAGGACTTGTCAGGGTCCCCCAGATTAATTCATTTAGCACAAACAGTAACTGTCGGCATAGTCACCATATTCACTATTATTGGTTTTCAAATGTCTTTAGTTATTAGCTTACAAGGTTCTCTCACCCCTGATTTCTGTCCATTATAAATGTACCTAGCTGTGTTTTACAGACTGCAGTCACACCAGTTTGAAGCATACGTGTCACAACTTCTATACAAACACAGCAGAAATATTTCTAAGTACTGGCCTTATTCCACGTTTCCGCAGGAATAATGAGCACGTCTGCAGAAAACGAACACTGGCCTTTCCGGAATATGCATTAAGTCCACCAACAAAACAGCATAAATCCACGTGCAAACAAATGATCCAGTCCAAGAAACTTGGGAAGCAGGAGAAGGACTACTTTTATTAATAAACTTAAGCCACTGGCCCGACACAAGCTGTGTTTCGTTCTGCCTTCATCAGGGGCTAAAAATGGCTTAACTCAATGTAGTCTCTCACATACACAATACCTTGTGATCCAATTCAGAGTAATGTGATATATGCTATTCCTTATTGCTCATCTGCAGAGGGATATATATCTGCATAAATCGCCTTCATTTGGCAATTCAAGAGCTAATAGTTAAACCCTTGGTATGCATTTCAATTACTGCACTTTTTGAGACGGCTGCTAGAGCCAGAAGGACACCAGTGTCTGCGCTTTAAAGAAAAATTGTTTGTGCAAACGAAGACGGTTTATGCAAATAATGTCAAACAACTGCAAATAAATTTCCAAAACGTATTATAAATGAAATGTAATTAGTATTATGTGGAAATGATCTTTATGTATCAAAATTGTGTAGCCACCCACATCACATATGACAGTGGTGCGTGACATGTACAGGGGACAGGATATGGAGAAGGGAATGGCCCAGAGTAGAGTCTAACACACGCCGAAGCACCCTCGCAGTGTTCACTTTAATCTGTGCCGGGTCATCCGCCGGCATTCCTGCCGATGGGAGGAGGGGCAGAGCATCGATCGCACTTCCCCTCCCCCCCACACACTTTGCCGGCAGGAATGTTGCCGGCGGACCCAGCACAGCTTAGAGGGAACATTGACGAATACCTTTAAATGTTTGCACAACATGGCTCCAATTAGTTTGTCATCTCTGCTTAAACCATACTGTCCTTGCACTTTGTGCTCTCAGGAGACACATTTACTAGATGTTCTTCCTTTTAAATCAGATCATCTTCAGTCCATATGCAAGAGAATTTTCTTTATGACTGCTCCATCTATTTGGAACTCTTTGCTGGTTGATTTGTGTGCTGAAGTAGAACTGATGACTTTTTGAAACAAACTGAAATGTCATTTATTTAAACAGGGTTTTCTGAATTTGTCTGATGGGCAAGTGTGATGTGAGGAGGATAAAGGTCACTGGCACTTTATTAACGAACACCCCAACGCGTTTCGGCAGGTGCCTTCATCAGGGGGTAAACAGGACTGCAGAATTAATTTAAAAACAATAACATCAAAATTAACACGTGATAAAATAAAAATACAATAAATATAAAGAAAACCCAATATATGTAATAAATACAAAATCATAAAAGACCACAAGAGAATAAATATATACTTACACGTTGTACTTCTAATAATGCTTAAAAAAGCACATAAAGAGTGTGTGACCAATAGTGCAATAAAAATGCTGAAAAAAAACAATTGATATGTTAGAACGTGAATGAAAATAAAATAGATACGTATTGATGTATTTAAAATATTTATTGGTGTTTTTATCTATTAATTATTTATTCTATATGAATATTATTGTATGTGGTTTTGTCATGATTATTCCCTACTGTGTGTCTTCTGGTCTGGGTTTCCCATTTCCTCTAATTTTGAGTTTAATACGTATCTATTTTATTTATTCTCTTGTGGTCTTTTATGATTTTGTATTTATTACATATATTGGGTTTTCTTTATATTTATTGTATTTTTATTTTATCACGTGTTAATTTTGATGTTATTGTTTTTAAATTAATTCTGCAGTCCTGTTTACCCCCTGATGAAGGCACCTGCCGAAACGCGTTGGGGTGTTCGTTAATAAAGTGCCAGTGACCTTTATCCTGCTCGCCCTTTGGTTTTTGTTTGGACTTCTGCGAGTTCGGTGCTCCCTTTGTGTCAAGTGTGATGTGAGGACATTTATAACCTGTATTGAGCCTCTGATGGCAATTATGATAAAATATAGCAGTGTTTTTAATGGCTAGTTTTAATTATAATGTTTGTATTTCTATTTGTCCTTGTTGTACATGATGACTTATTGTGTATGTATTTTGTAACCTGCCTCCGCGATTGTGTGAGACATAAATCCTTTTAAATAAAGAAATAAGATTTACAAAGGCCACTGCTGAATAACCCCACCCCTACCCCCAACACACACACACACACACACACACTGTATTTAACTTAAAAAATATATTTCTGTTCCAACCTAAGTAATATTTGATCTAAATTTCTTCCTCTCTAGGATAATTTGTGTCACTAAAGCACCACCTTTTTCTCCTACACTATGCCCAGGCCAACAACACATCCTCACCTGACACAGCCCCATGATCTTACCATAAAGAACAGTCAACCCAATAGATGATTTACATCCCTGTACATAGCTCTCAGGGCAAACCATGTTGCTATAGCTGCATAGTGACTTCCTGCCCACATTGTATATAGTCTGTATATAACCTGTATATACTTTCCCCTGTTATCAATCCAAGTTGTATTACCTGTTCAATATAAGTGCAAAGCAGGCTCTTCCTACTCTGCACAAAATGTTATCTGTAAACCGCACTGATTTTAAAAAGTGTGGTATATAAAATAAATAAATAAATAAATTGTACGCAAATTTTTAAATCACTGAAGACATGGTTATATGTGGTACAATATCATACCAGTGACTGATCTTTAATTTGAAATTTTTAAAAAGTACGGGCCTGTGCATCATTCCATTTGTGTGCATGGTCCGGCCGGTCCCACTCCTCTGATATCACAACAGGGGGTGGGAACGGCCGGGCCATGCACACGAATGGAATGGTGCACAGGCCCACACTCTTTTTTTTGATGAAATCTTGGTTTACAGGCCCTGCCCCTGTCGCTGTTGATGGCAACAAAAAGAAAAGTGGCAACGGTGGCAGGCGGGGGACCCCAGGGATGGAAAGAAATGGCTGAAAACGGGCCAGAGGGGGGGAGAAAAGATAATGGACTACCTGAAGAGGATGGGAGATGTAGGACTGTGAGGGAGGGAAATAAAAAGTAGGAGATGGAGATAGATACAGGACGGTGGACTTTGAGGAGGGACAGGGAAATGATGCTGGACTATTGGAAGGGGCAGAAATTAGGGAAATGGAAAGGAAAGCTAGGAGGGGATATGTTGGGCTGTGGAGGAGGGAGGGGAAAACGGAGGATGGAGAAATGTGGGGATAAGGAGAGGGGATGATGATAGAAACAGAAACATGATGACAGAAAAAGACCACATGGCCTATCTAGTCTGTCTTTCCATATCAACCACTACAACATTCCCCTTTTTTCCTTTAGAGAATTTTGAATTCAGATGATGCTGGATGTAAGGGGAAAGAGAGGAGGGGGGATGCTGAACTGTGGGGAATGAGAGAGGGAAGATGTTGTAGTATAGGTAAGAAAGGAGTGAGAGAAGGAAGAAGCTGGACATGGTGGAATCATGTGGGAAAGGTTAGCATTAGGAGGTTAACAAAGAAATGAGTGAAAGGTGGATGGAAAGCTGTGGGTGTGGTTGGGGAAGACAGAGATTGGGTGGGATAAGAGACAAGAGTCTGGAGAGAGTGATTGACGGGAGGAGATGGTGAGTAGGCGACAGAAAAAAGTAGAGGACTGGGAAGGGAGTGAGTATTTTATTTATTTATTTTATTTATTTATTTATTTTATTTAAAAGGATTTATATACCGCCTTCTCCTGTAATCAAGGTGGTTCCTTATCGTCACTCCAGTCCAGTCCCTTTACTTCTGGGTTACGCAACCCTTCCAGCAGCTTGGAGGCTGAGCCCAACCTTTTTGGGATGGAGCGGTATAAATACCACTGGTGCCACCCACAAATTCCAGTATTCTCAGCCTCCAAGCAGCTGGAGGGTTCCGTAAGCCTAGGGCTTACTGGAGTCCTACCTTCACTTAAATTTGCTAGTGTTCGTTTTTAGCTCCTTTATTTTTATTAGGAAACTTACTTACCTTTTGCTTTTTGTTTTTCTCTACTACTGTGTCTTTAATTTCCCTGCCGATTCTCTTCCACTCCTTCTTCCCCCCCCCCTTGACCGGGCCGGGGATCGGAGGTGGTGCCTTTATTGCCTGCAGCAGCGAGGAGGAACAGACAGATCTCCTCTCACTTCCGGTTCTGCCTGCACCTTCTCAGCCCTCTCTGGAGACCTGCCCTGCCTCGCGCCGAAGCCCCCCTGGTGGCTGAGCGCTGGAGGCAACGCTGCGAGTGTGCTCATTCCTCCCCCCACCCCGGAGCATCGGGGCACGGAGGCGAGCTCCGGAGCCGCAAGCACAGCGCTTGTAGAGCGGCGGCGTCCCTTGTTGATCGGGACGCGGATTCCATCCCCATTCCTCTTCGGCGGCGTGTTCAAGGCAGCACAGAGGGCAGATTCGCGTTCCTCCGTTTCGGACTCCACGTGGTCGCGGCCTACCACGTGTTGAGCCAACGGGCAGGAATCGCTGACACGGACCTGATAGACACAGAAGAAGCCTCTAAACTGCAAGTACTAATCTAATTGGCTGGAGTTGGTTGCTTTCCTTTAATTTTTAATTTTTAATTTTATCCTTAATTTTTAAATTTAATGTTATTTTAATTTCCTTTGTTTCCTTGTTCCCTCGGGGGTTTCTGGCTATAGCTTGTGCAGGGGAGAGCATTTGCAAAGCTTTGTGCCTCCCTCTCCCCCGCAGTGGTATTGTACAGTTTGTTTTCTGGTACAGCTTATTGCTTAGGCCTGGGCGCTTAAGCATATCCTTAGTAATCCTCCTGGAGAATATGACTGGCAAATCAAGGTGCCCATCCTGTGGCACCCGTAGGGGTACTTCATCGGAGGCAGGAGTCTGCAGGGGTTGTGCTGCAGTGGCTACCTCCGTGGAACAAGAAATTAGCTTGTCCATGGCCCAGGCTACTCAGGGGTCCGCTGATCCTCTGGAGGGGGAGGTAGCGTCCCAGTTCCCCCTTCCTTCACGCTCAGAAGTACTCGCCCCTCCTTTGCCCCTCCCCTCTCTTCCCGCTGGGGAGGGGGGGTCAGGGATCTCTTCTCCCCTGATTTCGTACTCTTGCTACACCAAGCCTATTGCATGCGCAAGCAGGGGCTGGGGGCAGGGGAAACGGGCCCGATGGCGGAAGGCAGGGTAGCCAGACCTATGAGGGCAAGCGGTCAGGACTCAGGGATACCACTAAAGCGCTCCAGGCTGATGAGTGAGGAACTCCTCACTTCCCTTTCCCAGGGCTCGCCAGAAGAGGAGGGCTCTGAAAAGGATTTAGAGGAGGAAGAGGAGGAAGAGGAGGAGCTGGAAGAGGGGGAGATCCCTGAGGAGGACCATTCTCGCATAATTAGAGTTTTTCGTCGAGAGGAGCTTCCTGCCTTAATCAATGAGTCCCTGAAAGCACTCAACGTAGCCTCAGACACCCCAGCAGAGGACGAGGCATTGGAGGATCCCTTAATCCAGGCCCTCAGGAGGTCCCAGAAGGTTTTCCCTGTCCACAGGGTAGTGCGTCAGATGATACAGGAGGAATGGGATCAACCAGAGTCAGGTTTAAGAGGGGTCCGAGCCATGGCTCACCTCTACCCTCTCCCAGAGTCAGACAAAGAGCTGCTGAAGTCTCCCAGGGTAGACGCGGTGGTATCAGCAGTGACAAAGAAAACTACCATCCCAGTTGAGGGCAGCGTGGCCCTGAGGGATTCCCAAGATAGAAAATTGGACACGCTCCTTAAGCAAGCCTTTGATGTGAGCGCTCTAGCCTTACAGGCCTCCGTTTCGGGTGCAAGGGTGGCGCGGGCCTGTTTGAGGTGGTCGCAGCAACTCCAGGCAGCCGAGGGTTCCTCCGAGGTTGCTCTAACCAACTCTGCTAGGTTGGAATCCGGGGAGGCCTACTTGGCGGATAGTCAGTATGACCTCATCCGGAGCCTAGCCAAGAACATGGCCTCGGTGGTGGCAGCTAGACGCTATTTGTGGCTACGTAATTGGGCGGCCGATGCCTCCTCCAAGGCTCGCCTGAGTCGTCTTCCCTTTAAAGGGAAACTGTTATTTGGAGAGGACTTAGATAAGTTGGTAAAGGACCTTGGCAAATCCAAGGGTGGCAGGCTTCCGGAGGACAGGCCGAAGCAAGGGCGTCCCTTAGCCCTGGTACGTAACCAACCTAGGGATCCCCGGAGGTTTCGTCCAGCCAGGTCAAACCCCTTCCTCGGGGGTCGTTTCCCCGCAAGGGGGCAAGGCTTTCGAGGGTTTCGGGGAGCAGGCAGAGGTTTTACGGCCTCCTCCTCCTCCTCGGGCCCTAGAAAACAACAATGAGATAACGGGGGTCCAGGAGGACGGACTGCCGGTAGGCGGTCGCCTAAGGCAGTTTCTTCCCGCCTGGTCCCGGGTCACGTCCGATCAATGGATTCTGGAGGTGATCCGAGAGGGCTACTCTCTCGAATTTGCAAAGGAAATACTTCCAACCTTTGTTCAGTCTCCTTGCGGTTCCCCAACAAAGAGGGCGGCAATAGAGGCAACGCTCTCCCAACTTATAGAGCTCGGGGCCGTGGTTCCAGTACCTCCAGACCAGTGCGGTACGGGTCGGTACTCGATTTACTTCGTGGCACCAAAGAAGGAGGGGTCCTTTCGCCCGATCCTGGATCTACAGCAGGTCAATCGCTGTCTCAGGGCACCACACTTCCGTATGGAAACCCTGTGGTCGGTTATAGTGGCCGTAAGGGGCGGGGAGTTCTTAACGTCGTTGGATCTAACAGAGGCCTATTTGCATATCACGGTCAGAAGGTCCCATCAGCAGTTCCTGAGATTCGCAGTGCCTTGAGGTCATTTTCAATTTCAGGCTCTGCCCTTCGGCCTAGCTACAGCCCCAAGGACGTTCACCAAGGTGATGGTGGTGGTAGCGGCTGCCCTACGAAAGGAGGGAATACTAGTGCACCCCTACTTGGATGACTGGCTGATCCGGGCAAAGTCAGAAGAGGAAAGTCGCTGGGCAACGGCCAGAGTGGTACAAGTCCTGGAGGAGTTGGGGTAGGTCATCAATCACGCAAAACGCAGGTTGATCCCCTCCCAGGAACTCGAGTATCTCGGAGCAAGGTTCTACACCAGCAGAGGCAGGGTCTTCCTGTCCAGCGCGAGGGCAAGGGACCTAAGACTCTTAGTCATACAGTTTCTGGCCAGACGGAACCCTTCAGCGTGGCATTACCTGCAATTGCTGGGAACCATGGCGGCAGCGATAGAGGTAGTCCCGTGGGCCAGGGCGCACATGTGACCTTTACAGCAGTCTCTGTTGCGTCGTTGGTCTCCTCAGCATCACCCATTGTTCCTGCAGCTACCCTGCGCTCCTCGAACCAAGCAGACCCTCCGCTGGTGGAGGTGCCCAAGGAATCTGGATCGCGGAATGCCCCTCGAGCCCCCGCAGTGGTTGCTGTTGACTACGGACGCCAGTCTAGCAGGCTGGGGAGCTCATTGCGAGGACCAGTTCGTCCAGGGGCGTTGGACGGCGTTGGAATCTCTATGGCTCATCAACCGACTCGAATTGAGAGCCGTCGCCCTGGCGCTCAGGGCACTCGAGTCCTCAGTGCTAGGAAGAGTGATTTGCGTCCTCTCTGACAATGTCACCGCGGTGGCTTACATTAACCACCAGGGCGGCACCAGCAGTTCCGCCTTGGAGAAGGAGGCGGACGCCCTGTTCCAGTGGGCAGAAGTTCGGTTGGAAGCACTCTCAGCACAGCACGTGGCCGGCACGGACAACATCACCGCCCATTACCTCAGCAGGTGCAAGATAGACCACGGGGAGTGGGAACTGCATCAGGAGATCTTCGAGCAGATAGTAGCCCTTTGGGGTTCCCCAGTCATGGACCTCATGGCGCGGTTCTCATCTGCCAAAGTAAGCCGATTCTTCAGCCGGCGGAAGGAAAGAATGTCCAAAGGCCTGGATGCCCTAGCCCAGAAGTGGCCCTCGGAGGATCTCCTCTACGTTTTCCCCCCTTGGGCTCTGATCGGGAAAGTCCTCCAGCGGGTGGAAGCTCACCGGGGTTTGGTAATCCTCATTGTCCCGGATTGGCCTCGACGCCCCTGGTATGCGGATCTGGTGAGGTTGATCGCCGACCGGCCTTGGCGGCTTCCCTGCAGAAGGGACCTGCTGAGACAAGGTCCGGTTCGGATGCCCCACGTGGATCGATTCTCGCTTACGGCTTGGCTATTGAAAGGGCGCGGCTCCTGAAGCGCGGTTATTCGGGGGCAGTAATCGCGACCCTGTTGAGTGCTAGGAAGCGCTCGACTTGTCTCTCCAAAGTAAGAGTTTGGCGCATCTTCGAGGCGTGGTGTGCGGAGCGCCAGAGGAATCCCCTGTCGGCTTCGGTCCCGGAGGTGCTGGAATTTTTGCAAGCGGGTTTTGACAAGGGCCTAGCGCACAGCTCCTTGCGAGTCCATCTGGCGGCCATCGCTTGCTATAGGGGTAAGGTCCGCGGAAAGTCTTTAGGGGCCCACGCGGACGTTTCCAGGTTCCTAAAAGCGGTCAGACGGCTACGCCCGCAACGGAGATCGGTCATCCCCCCTTGGGACCTCAACCTGGTACTAAATGCCCTAGTCGCGGAACCCTTTGAGCCAGTGAAGAAGGCCTCCTTGAAGGATTTGACACTGAAGAGGAGTGTTTCTGGTCGCTATTTGCTCGGCCAGATGGGTCTCCGAATTACAAGCCCTATCGTCTCGGCCACCCTTTCTGTCTTTCCTCAAGGATAAGGTGGTCCTGCAGACGGTGCCTTCCTTCTTGCCTAAGGTTATCTCCCCCTTTCATGTCAACCAGTCGGTTACTCTCCCATCCTTTTCTGCTGAAGGGCTAGAAGGGGGGGATAGAAGGCTCCGTCTCCTCGACGTCCACAGGGCCTTGAAGCGTTACCTCTCCCGCACGGCACCCTTCCGGAAATCCGAACGGCTGTTCGTGCAGTTTGGAGGCCCTCACAAGGGAGAGGCGGCGGCCAAGGCTTCCATCAACACTGATCAACAAGCAACCAACCAACAGAGACAGGCGAACTATTAACTCTGACACATTACAAGTTCCTAATAATATCATATCAGTAAAAACAAGCACCAGCAACAAAGCATTCTCATTCTCAGCCCCGATAACCTGGAATCATCTACCACATGAACTGCGAGCTATAAAAGACATAAATGACTTTAGAAGGAAAATAAAAACCCATCTTTTCAAATGTCACTATAACCTGATGTAAAAAGTGAAACCATGATGCCGACCTGTGTAAATGTAATTAATAGAGAACTGTAATTATGTAAATATTGTAAACCTAATTTTTGAAGTGTCTAACCCTGCATGTTGTGCCTAACCCTAAATCTATGTATATATGATCCAATTTTCCTGTCTTGATTTGACATATCCCACATTTGTAATCAAACCGCTGCTGATCGCTGGAAGTAGCGGTATATAAGTGTAAACTAAATAAATAAATAAATAAAATAAATAAATAAATCTCCAGATGGATCAGGGAAGCGATTGCTTCCGCCTATATCCTCAAGGGGAAGCAGGTCCCAGGGGGACTGCGCGCTCACTCAACTCGGGCACAGGCCACCTCTTGGGCAGAGTTCAGCCTAGTTCCTCCTCTGGACATTTGTAGGGCAGCGACTTAGTCCTCTCTGCACTCATTTACCAAGCACTACAGACTGGACGTGCAGAGTGCAACTGACTCCCGGTTTGCGCATGCGGTTCTGCGGTCCGGAATGGCGGATCCCGCCCGGGCTTGAACTGCTCTGGTACTCCCCAGAAGTCAAGGGACTGGACTGGAGTGATGATAAGGAAGAAGTAATTAGATCTTACCTGCTAATTAGTGTTCCTGAAGGAACGACAGTCCAGTCCCTGATCCCCCCCGAGTTCCAGGTTGCCATTCCGGCCGATTACTCAGGTGCGGAGCTGCGGTCCGAGAGCAGGGTCAGTTCTAATTAGAGGGTTGCTGTGGAGAGAGGGCCCAGTCAGTATCAGGTAAACCGCCTCCTCCCTTGGCCCTACCTTCTTTCTACTCCTTCCTAAAAAAGAAAAAAAAATATGTATATATTTTTGTTTGAGGTGTGTTAATTTCATTTAGGCTATTAATGGAAGTTTCGTTAAGTCTGCTTTTGCAGTAGATTACTGGAATTTGTGGGTGGCACCAGTGGTATTTATACCGCTCCATCCCAAAAAGGTTGGGCTCAGCCTCCAAGCTGCTGGAAGGGTTGCGTAACCCAGAAGTAAAGGGACTGGACTGTCGTTCCTTCAGGAACACTAATTAGCAGGTAAGATCTAATTATTTCTTTACACCGCAAACAATCGAAGTATAATGATATTTGTGTGTGCATGCAGTGTTATACAGTGAATGTGTGTGTGTGTAAGTTGGCGCTGATTCGTGGAGGGCTATTTACTGCATGCGCTACTTTACAATACTATGTACATAGAAACATAGAAACATGATGACAGAAAAAGACCACATGGCCTATCTAGTCTGTCCTTCCATATCAACAACTACAACAGTCCACTTTTTACCTTTAGAGATTCTCTGTGTTGGTCCCATGCTTTTTTGAATTCAGTTACTGTCCTCATCTCTACCACATCCATTGGGAGACTATTCCATGGATCCACTACTCTTTCCATAAAGAAATATTTCCGCATATCACTCTTGAATCTATCTCCCTTCACCCTCATACCATGTCCCCTTGTAGCAGAACTTGCTTTCAATTGAAAGAGGCTCTCTCCCTGAACATTTATGCCACGGAGGTATTTAAACATCTCAATCATATCACCTCAATCCCGCCTTTCCTCTAAGGTGTACATATTAAGATCCTTAAGTCTGTCCTCATATGCTTTATAATGAAGACCACTAATCATTTTAGTAGCCACCCTCTGCACCGACTCCATCCTGTTCACATCCTTTTGAAGGTGCGGTCTCCAGAATTGCACACTATACTCCAAATGAGGTCGCACCAAAGACTTATACAGAGGCATTATCACCTCCTTTTTTCTGCTAGGCATTCCTCTCCGTATGCACCCAAGTATCCTTCTAGCTTTTGCCGTCGCCTTTTCTACCTGTTTAGCTACTTTAAGATCATCAGACACAACCACGCCTAGGTCCCGCTCTTCTTTAGTGGACAAAAGTACTTCACCTACTATACTGTATTGCTCCCTTGGATTGCTGCAGCCCAAATGCATGACCTTACATTTTTTAACATTAAATCCCAGCTGCCAAATTCTAGACCATTCTTCAAGCTTGAATGAATGAGAAAGGGAGGGGGGTTGGTCTGTAGTCCGGGCTGGCGGGTAGATTATGTGACATCACCATAGGGTCGTCTTGAGCTGTTTCCGAAAGTCCTTGATGTCTTTTGTCGATCGTAGGTCATCAGGGAGGGTGTTCCAAATTGCAGGTGCAGCCAGCAATAGAGCTCGTTTTGCTGTGTCCTTGCGTACCTTGGTGAAATCTTTTGGTGTATTGATGAGGTTGGAGGTGCCTCTCCTCCTCGGTCTTGTGCTGCTGTCGGGTTGTATGAGTGGCTGTAGGCTGAGTGCTGATTTCTATTGTTTGATTTTAAATATGTTTATGACTGTCTTATATCTGATGCGGGAGCTGATTGGGAGCCAGTGGAGATTTTTTAGAATGGGGGTGATGTGATCTTGTCTTGATGAGCCAGATATTATGCGTGCTGCTGTGTTTTGAGCCATTTGCAGTGGCTGGAGTACAGAGGGTTTAAGTGGAAGGAGGAGAGGGAATTGGTAAAAGACAAAAAGGAATAAAAGTCTTGGGAAGGCTAGGAAGAGTGGACGATAGGTTGGGAAAGAGAAGAGAGAAGGAAATGGAAACTTGATAGGTGAAAGGTAAAGAGAGATTAAGAAATGGAGAGTGAGAAGGAATGCGTAGTTTGAATGGATAGGCAGAAAACAAAAAATGAAGAAAAGAGCTGAAAGGAAAAAAAATGCCAAAGAAGATGTAAGGGAGGAATGGACGAAGACAGGAGGAGAGAGAAAAACTGGCATATGGACAGCAGATACTAGAATGTTAGGAAAAAACAAAGGAAAGCAGATGAGAGAGACTTGGACCAATACAACTGGAAAAATAAAATGCCCAGACAAAAAAGCTAGTAAAAATATTTTAAATTTATTGGAATTTGCCATCTTTGAGAAATATGCATCTCTTATACTTCTCATTTTGCACAATACAAGAAGAAATGCATTTGCTTCTATTCTTCTAGTGTTGCACTGGAGACTGACTTCTTTATATATATATATATATATATATTTATGCAAGTTTTACATATAATCCAAGAATACACTTGTACAGAAATTGGAAAATGATTGCAAACAATTTAGAAAGAAAAAACAACTACAAAGAAAAACATTACAATTAATCCAACTCTAGCCCTCAAAAATAGGGGATCCAAGTTAGGAAAATCATAACCAAATATGTGAAGCTAATCAAGTAAGCGCGAATAACAAACTGGACTACCAAATTGTCTCACGGTGGGTCTACTGGAGGCCCAGAGGGATTTTCAAGGCAGCGAACATTAATGAAGACAAGCAGATGGAAGGGCTCATAAAATACAGAAGAATTAGACAAGTGCTTAACTAAGCACTTGCAAGGATACTTCAAAAAGAAAATAGCTCCCAGCTGCTGAACGTCAGGGTGCAAAAGAAGAAATTCACGCCTCCTTCGCTGCGTGTCCCTAGCCACATCAGGTTCCTTTTCTTAAAGAAAAACTTCATCAACCATTCCTTATCAGATAACAAGGCAAGGGTTACAAAAAGTGTAGCAGGAGATATAACTTCCTCTTGAGAGTCTTCCAACATTGCAGTCAAATTAATAGCATCCGTCTGCCTCAACCCAGATATAGCTACAGTTGAAGTAGATTTCCTAGCTGTAGGAAGGTAATAGACCTTAACCAATGGTGGAAGTGAATCTTCTGGAAATCCCAGAATATCAGACAGTTATAACTGGAACGTATCCCTAGCCGAAACCAAAGAAGATCTGGGGAAATTAACCAATCTCAAATTAGCAGCTCTGATCGAGTTTTCCAATGTCTCCAACTTCCCTTTTAAAGCAAGAGAGTCTTTGATAAAGGAATCTGAGTGTGCTTCTAACATGTTAAGCTGAGACTGAACCACCCCAACAAAGTTTTTCAGAGACAGTACCTTCCCAGAATTTTCTTCAATAGCCACAGAATTCCTCTGCTCCTTCTGAGTCAGAGAAGATACTTGGGGCACCAAGGCCACTCCTAGCTGTTTAATTACAGCCCATATTGCCTCCAACATGAAAGACTCGGATTGCTGCAGAAAGAGGGTGGTAGGATTAGAAGAATTCTGTTCCCCGATGGAATTCCCATCTAAGATGTTCGGCGCCAGTCCCAACATATCAGCCAAAGCTGAAACCTGGGTCACAACCATTTGCTCCAGAGTAGAAATCTGGAAGCCTTGAACCAGGAGGGCCAAAATCCCCTCCTGCAGCATCACTGGGGCCATCTGTCATCAGGATCCACCTCAGCGGGTACTCCCTCTGGCCGCAGCACTTCCAAGTTAGCTTGCAGGCACACCACCTTCGGAGTTCACTGAGACGTGGGGGAGACAGAGTCACTGCCAGAAGAGACCTCCCAATCTCCCGAAACAAGTAGTTCCACAGCCAGGCTACACTCCACTGAACTCTCTGGTCCGTGACACAGCCAAAGAAAATAGGAGTCCAAAGGACTTGGCACAGGTAACAGAGTGGAGGTCAAGGGGGCCAGAGAGGGCCACTTGGCCCCCTTAGCCTTCCGCTTCCTTGTAGTTTAAATTTAATAGTCACTCAGGGCCTAGCATCAGCAAAGTACTTTTAGTTTAAATTTAAAACACAGAAGAGGGCTTTCTGGTTAAATTTAGAACCCAGCAGAGAGCTTGTAGTTTAAATTTCATAATAAGTTAGAGCCTAGCAGCAGCAAAGAGCTATAATTTAAATCAAATCAGAATATAGCTTAGCACAAAAGGCAAAACAGGGTCAGTACTCTTTGAGCAACAAATAAAGTCTTCTAGAGACCTTTACAAAGAGGCCTTCTACCTGGGGGGCAAGAGACCTGTGAAACTTTTCAATAGGTGTTAACACGAGGTGGCAGATCAAAAGGCCATTTTGAAAGATTCCTTCTATCCAAGCAAGGACTGTTAATCACCCAGGAAGTTGGTCACAGCTTACCTCAGCAGCACAGGCATAAATAGCTCAACCAGAGGTCTGTGATCCTCAGTATTAAAGGACTAGTAAAGGGGACTGTTACTTCTGGAGAGAGATCTGCAATTGTGAGTATATATTTCTGGGAATTTTCTGAAAGAAATTATTTCTATTAAAGCTAATTAATCTGTGAACCCACTATTTTTTGTTAAATCAGTCAGGGCCTAGTAGCAGCAGTTTAAGTTTAAATTTAAAATACAGAAGAGAACTTTCTGGTTACATTTCATACCCAGCAGAGAGCTTGTAGTTTAAATTTAATAGTCACTCAGGGCCTAGTATCAGCAAAGTACTTTTAGTTTAAATTTAAAACACAGAAGAGAGCTTTCTGGTTAAATTTAGAACCCAGCAGAGAGCTTGTAGTTTAAATTTCATAATACGCTAGAGCCTAGCAGCAGCAAAGAGCTATAATTTAAATCAAATCAGAATATAGCTTACCTCAGCAGCACAGGACAGGGTACTGTGCAGCAGTCCTCTTTTAATAAGTGTTCCTAGATGAAATAAATGACTGCTTCTTGGAGCAGCTGGTTCATGAACCGACCAGAGGGGAAGCCATATTAGCCCTCACCTCATCTCCCCCCCCCAACCACGATGTGGCCTGCAGGGGCTGAAGCTTGCACTGCTGCCATCATTGCAGTTATTTTGGAGGATGGGGCAAAGAGAATAGCAGGGGGTGAGCAAGGGGTAGGGCAAAGAGAAGGGCAGGGGTGGGCAAGGGGTGGGGCATAGACATGAGATGTGGTGGGTTTTTCTCTTTCAAAAGGTTTGCAACCTTCGGTACAGCATGTTTCCAGTATTGAGCGATAACGCTAGGTGCAACCAGTAGCAAACAGCTAGAGTTGTTGTAGCCCTACACCTCTCCAGTCCGAGGGGAGATACCTCAACACACATGATTCTAGTGAGAAGGGGAGTGTCTGGCTTAAAGCTTTGCAGATACAATGATGAACCTGGGACTAGAAAATCTGAATGTTGGGACAATGCCACCACATGTGTTCCAGGTTCCCATTCTTCCCGCAATTCCTCCAACAGAGAGGGTCATCCCCCTTTACCCACCTGAAAAGATGAACCGGTGTTATCAGTATGCAAAGCAGCATACAAAGTTGTGTATTAATTAAGAAAAAAGAATACTGCTACTCCCCAACCACAATCATCACCAAATTTTTGTCGGGCATAAACCACAAGGCGAAGAGGAAACCCCTCTACATCTCACGCAGTACATGCCCCTTTTTTTATTTATTTCCCTTTGTTCTTTATCCAACAAGTATTTATTCTTAAACTTTAAACTTAAAACAAGTCCACACTTATCTTGCTCAATTACACGACGTGCACATTTCGAAGCGACAAGCTTCTGCTTCAAGTGTCCACAATGAGAAAATAATGTATCCGTCTGTTCCAACAACCCAAAAAAACACCGAGTCCTCGGCGGATGACGTCAGGTATATCAAGTCACCGATAGGCCAATTATAGGACCGCCCATACAAAGCAAAACCAATCACATAAAAGGGGAAACCCCACAACACAGGGGAATCCCTAAGATGATTGGTTAGCATTTAAAGGTTTAGCCATTCAATGTCCCTGTTTAAACCAGTGGGAGCAATGGACCTCAAAGTAAAAATCCATCGCTGTTCCAAATTCCGCAAGCGGGGTATTCGATCTCCTCCCCTAGGGTCTATCGGTACATAGTCAATCACTGTCCACTGAAGTTGCTCGAACTGGTGATGACAATCCAGACAATGCTGCACCATTGGGGCTGTCAGGATAGATTGGCGTAAACGAGACGCATGTTCACCCAATCTAACACGTATAGCACGGGTAGTACTCCCCACATAACGCTGCGAACAAGGGCAAACCAGAAAATAAACTACATAATTGGATTCACATGTGGTGCGCCACCGACGATAAAATATCCTACCAGTTGACCTGTCCTCCTAGGCAGATCCTGTTATAGTGGAAGCACAATATCTGCAATTCGCGCAAGCTTCATGAGCTCCCGATCTGCTGTCAGGCACCACTGGTCGATCGCATGATATGGCAGATCTCACCAGCCTATCTCTCAAATTCCATCCCCTCGAGTAAGCAATTTGTAAAGGTTTATTCAGACTCGAGCACAATGAAAGTACAGACCAGTGCTTCCTCAAGATAGATGCCACTGTCCCAGAGTGGCTCATATAAGGTAATACACTAGTCACTTTAACAGGAGGGTCACCAGCAGATGGAGAAGAAGCCAGAGTAGTGTCAAGATACCATTCCCAATGAGAGTATAAAGCTCTCCGATATGCTCTAGAAATCACTGACTTAGGATAACCTTTAAGAGACAGGCGCTGCCACAAATCCATTGCATGAAACTTATATTGAGATACAGAAGAACATAAACGACGAATCCTCAGGAATTGTCCAAAAGGGAGCCCACGGCGGAGAGGTTCCGGATGAAAACTGCCATAATTCAATAAACAGTTTCTCTGCACTGGTTTCCTATATAATGTGGTCAACAGTGTGGATCCTTCTCGATATACCAACATATCCAAAAACTCAAGCTTATCCAAAGCCATATGAGCTGTGAATTTCAAATGAGGCTCAATAGTATCCAACCAACGGATGAATTCCCGCAATGAAGCCAAGTCAGATAACCAAATGAAAAATATGTCATTGAGAAACCGCTTCCATATAGCCACATTAGCAAACCCCGCAGAGGGAAAGATATAACACTCCTCTATCTCCGCCATATAGAGCGTTGCAAGTGATGGAGCCACCGTGGCCCCCATCGCAATCCCAAAACTTTGTTGGAAAAATGCTCCCTCAAATAAAAAATAATTCCGAGTAAGCACATAAGATGTCAATGTCACCAAAAAGTCCTTAGGCAGACGGGTAGGAGCCCGCAAAAACTTTGACTGCAGAAGATGCAAAACTTCAATCTGGATGTGGTGGCATTATATACAAATGTGGATCAGATGTTCCTTGTAAAATAGTTATCTCCAAGTTATAATGCCCTGTTCAATGTAATTTCAGTTTGTTCAATGTAAACCACACTGATGCAGAATAGCACGGTATATAAGAGAATGTAAATAAAATAAATAAATAAAATAAGTTCCAAGCTAGGTCGTGGCTGATCCACAGCAAGATTTTTGTAGAGTCGGGTCAAGAAATATTTTAAGTGAGTAGTTTAAAATAATACTAATTCCCAGTGTTTGGGTGGGTGTACAACTTCAGTGGAATAGGGGAGAGACCCACAACAGTGGAAATATTGGAAAAAGGTTCAGTGAGGAGCCCCATATCACCTCCAATTGACTCTTGGAGGTGAAAGAGGCGTCTGTGAACAATGAGGAGATTCTGAGAGTTCATCCCAAGTGCGAAGTCCTACCTCCATAGTTCCTAATGAAGGAGAAAGCCAACACAGGGGTAAAAAGGGATAGTCAAGAAGATAGTCTCTGCCATTTACAGATCACTTGCCAGACCTTCCACACTGTCCCAAGAAATGGGTGTGAAAGAACCCAATGCACCTCGTTTGCCTCTTTTAGGAATAGCACCATTTTAAGGGGGACAGGAGTGATCCACTTCCCCTCCAGACAGAACAAGTCCAAACCCAAATCAGTCATCCAAAAGAACATAGCCCTCAAGCATGAGCACCAATAATAAAGCTGGGGTCAGGGTGGCCCAGCTAACCCATGGTTTTCTGCCTTGACAGACAAAAGATGAGAGCAGCTAAGAACATAAAAACATAAGATATGCCATGCCGGGTCAGACCATGGTCCATCAAGCCCAGTGTCTTGTTTTCAACAGTGGCCAATCCAGGTAACAAGTACTTAGCAGGTTCCCAAAAAGGCACACAGGTTTCACAATGCTTGTCCTGGGGCAAGCAGAGAATAGTGAGGTTTCTGGAGTTCAGTGGATTGAAGATCTGAGGCTGCATGTGTTTATCAGGGACATGTCTTATCAGACAAATCTGATTGATTTCTTTGACTGGTTGACCAGGGAGTTGGACCGAGGGAAAGCCTTAGATGTGGTATACTTAGATGTCAGTAAAGCCTTTGACACCATTCCACACAAGTGGCTTATAAATAAACAGAGCACCCTAGGGATAGACCTTAAAGTTACTGATTATGTTAGAAATTGGTTGAGTGGGAGGCAACAAAGGGTTCAGGTAAATTGAGCTCACTCTGAGTAGAAGGAAGTTACCAGTGGTATGCTGCAGGGATCTGTTCTTCGTCTGATTCTTTTTAAAGTTTTGTTAGTGATATTGTGGAAGGGCTGTCTGGTAAGGTTTGCCTCTTAGCGGATGATACCAAAATCTGCAATAGAGTAGGCACTCATGAAGGAGTAGATAACATGAGGAGGGATCCAGCTAATCTTGAAGAATGGTTAAGAATTTGGCAGCTGAGACTTAATGCTAAAAAATGCAGGGTCATGCATTTGGACTGCAAAAATCCAAGGGAGCAGTACGGTGTAGGGGGTAAAGTACTTCTGTCTACGAAAAAAGAGCGGGGCCTGGGTGTGATTGTTTCTGATGATCAGAAAGTGGCTAAACAGGTAGAAAAGGTGATGGCAAAAGCCAGAAAGATGCTTGTATGCATAGGGAGAGGAATGGCCAGCAGAAAAAAGGAGGTGGTAGTGCCTCTGTACACGTCTCTGGTGTGACCACATTTGGAGTATTGTGTGCAATTCTGGAGACCACACCTTCAAAAGGATATAAGCAGGATGGAGTCAGTGCAGAGGCTGACTACTAAGATGGTTAGAGGTCTTCATTATAAAGCATATGGAGACAGACTTAAAGATCTTAATATGTGTATGTTAGAGGAAAGGCAGGGTAGAGGAGATATGATAAAGACATTTAAATACCTCCATGGCATAAATTCCAAAGAGGAGAGCCTCTTTCAATTGAAAGTGAGCTCTGCTATAGGAGACATAGGATGAGAGTGAAAGGGGATAAACTCGGAGTAATATGTAGAAATATTTCTTTACAGAAAGAGTGGTAGATTCGTGGAATAGTCTCAGTGGAGGTAGTGGAGATGAGGAGGGTATCTGAATTCAAGAAAGCATGGAACAAGCACAGAAGATCTCTAAAGGATAAAAGGTGACTATCGAGTGGATATGGAAGGACAGATTAGATAGGCCATGTGGTCTTTTCTGCCTTCATTTTCTGTGTTTCTACGTTTTTATTTCCTGGGTTCTCTTTATGGTTTAAAGACCTTTTTTACAGGAACTTGCCCAAACCTTTTATAAACCCAGTTACACTAATAGCTTTTACTACGCCCTCTGGTAATGAATTCCAGAATTTGATTACGTGTTGAGTGAAAACATATTTTCTCTTATTACTCTTAAATGGGTTACACCCGAGCTTCATTGCATGTCTCCTAGTCTTTCTATATTTTGATGGCATAACAATTGACCTATGTTTACCTGTTCCACTCCATTCCTTAATTTATAGACACCTATCATATCTCCCCTCAGCCGTCTCTTTTCCAGATTGAAGAGCCCTAACTTTTAAGCCTTTCCTCATAGGGGGTATTTTTCCATCCCCTTCACCATTTTGGTGGCTCTTCTCTGTACCTTTTCTAATTCTGCTATCTTCTTTTTAAGATATGGCGACCAGAATTGCACACAATATTCAAGGTGCGGTCTCATCATAGAATGATACAGAGGCATTATAATACCCTTTGTTTTATTCTCCATTCCTTTCTGTATGATTCCTAGCATTCTATTTGCTTTTTTGGCTGCTGCTACACCCTGGGTGGAGTGTTTCAATGTGTTATCCACAATAATGCCTCAATCTTTTTCCTGGATAGTGGTTCCTAATTTGGAACATTGCATTGTGTAACCATAGCTTGTGTTCTTCCCTAAGTGCACTTATCTGCATTAAATTGTGTCTTCCATTTGAACATCAGTCTTCCAATTTATCAAGGTCCTCTTATAATTTTTCACAATCTTCTTATCTTTTGCCAACTTTGAATAATTTTGTTTCATTGGTATTGGATCACCTCACTTGTTGTTCCTATTTCTATTTTATTTATGAATATGTTAAAAAGCAGCGGAGCCAGGACAAATTCCTGGGGTGCTCCACTATTCACCTTTCCCTATTGGGAATATTGGCCATTTAGCCCTACCCTCTCCTTTCTATCTTTTAACCAACAATAATTCTACACTGCCTCCAATCACATGACTTTTTTAATTCACCAAGAGTCTCCCTTGAGGGACCTTGTCAAAGGCTTTCTGAAAATTCAGATACACTATATCAACCAGCTTACCTTTGTCTACCTGTTTATTCACTCCTTCAAATAAATTAACAGATTAGTAACACATGGTATCTATTTGCTATAAATGCACCATTTTGTAACTTCATGGCCTGTTCCCTAATCTTTTTGCTTCTGGAAAAAATAAACAATCACTTTGTGGTTAACTATTCCACTCCAATCACGGCTCTGTCCCCCCGACCTTTACCAATCCCTCCACAATGCCCCCATTGTGGGCACCCTGATCTGACAATATTGTCAGTGCTGCGGATATACAGATCTGTGGCACCAACAACATTCAAAAATGAGGCCTCCCTCCCCATCAGCAACAATCTCCCTCCCCCCCCCCGACAGCTTCTGATCTGTTCAGGATAAAGATATAAATAAAGAGCACTGTCATATCTCCTCTTAGCCATCTCTTCTTCAAACTTAAGAATGCAAGCCTTTAGGGGATCATTCTGAGTCACGAATAGCGGGGATGGACATGCTGTACGTGAAAGTTAGATGAGGGCGGGAAAGGGGAGGATCAGGTGCGGCATTAGGGCTGGCAGTGGGTGATTGCCAGCCTTGTACGTACAGTGTTGATTCTAATGTCGGTCCTGTATGCCCAGGACCGGCGACTTGAACAGGGAAGTTATTCCACCTCCGAGGTGGAATAACTTCCCTAATGTGGCAGGATTTGCAGGTCCAGGGCTGGGATGTGGTGGCAGAGGGCATTCCTCGCAGCTCGACCCTGGCCCTGGGAGGCCAGATTGGGGTCGGGCTGCAGGGAAAGCATTTCAAAGGCCGGCGACCAGGAATCATGGCTTTTAAATGGAACTGCGGTGTCATGGCAACCAGACACCATGACACCATGGCTCAATTTTAGTCCTGACTGAGTTAGTCAGGGAAGGCCTGTACGTGCAGGCCATATGGAAACGGGGTCTGGGCCTGCATGTACAGGCCTGTTCGCGATTCTGATCCCACGAGACTAGATGTGCCCCACGGGATCAGAATTGCAATGCCCTCTGTGCTTCCGGTTCCGACCGGGCACACAGAGGACCTGCATGTACACTAGGGAATCGGGCTCTTAGTCTTCTTTCATAGGAGACCTGTTCCATCTCCTTTATCATTTTGGTTATCCTTCTGCATACTTTTTCTGATTACACTATGGGGCATATTTACTAAAGGACGTTAGATACCACTGTGGGACTAATGAGGAATTATCGCTAAGCGTTAGCATTTAACATGGACAAAATGCACATATCACAGGGACTTTTCTGCAATATCTGCATTTCATGCATTGTAGTTGGAGGAGGGGGGGGGGGCAGAATAAGAGTAGGAAGTAAACGTGGTCTACAATGAAGCCTAGATCCTTTTCCTGGGTGGTGGCTCCTAATGCGAATCTTGGCGACATTAATCTATAATTTGTTTTATTCTTCCCTATGTGCATCTCTTTTCAGTTATCATCTGCCATTTGGATGCCTCATTTCCCAGTCCATGGAACATCTTCCTGCAATGTCTCACAGTCCCTATGTGCATTAATAACTGAATAATTTGGGGGTATGTCTACTAAATTTTAGCTTTGGTTGCCAGAACCACGTTGTAAGGGGCAAACATCTGTGGTATCTGCAGGGGGCAAACCTCTGAGATATCTGCAGTAAGTACATGGGGATGGATGGTAGCAGTTGGGTACACAGAGCTGTTAGCAGCTCTGTGCCCTGATCACTGCAGTGCCCCTCAACTGCTGTAATCAGGACTGCCACCCCCTTCCCCCTCACACAGATAATATTGTTGGTGCCATGGTGCAGCGATTCGAGGCACAAATAGTATCAAAAAAAGTGCAGTGTGTGCCCCCCACCCTTCAGCATCAATACCCCCTGGCCACCCACCCTTCCCTTCCCACAAAAAAAGTGAATCCTGGCTAGTCAGCCAGCAAGGGAGGCCCTTCGGCCCCCCACCCTCACATACATGGTAGTCCATGGTGATTTAGTGGAGAACGGGGCAGGAGCAATCCTATATGTTCCTGCTCTGTCCATCTTTGATTGGGCCTATGAGAAGGGCCCCCAAACCCTTTTACATTTGCATCAGGGGGAGGGAGGGACTTTGCTCACAGGCTAGCCAGGATGTTGCATCAATCCCCCCTGGGCAGTTCCCGATAGGGATCGGGAGCTGTCCAGGGAGCATTGGTGCTGCAGGGGGCACACACTTCACTTTGTAATGTTGCTGGTGCCACAGATCGTGCCACCATGGCACAAACAATATTGTAGGTGGGGAGGCTAATTGTCAGCAGGGAAGAGTCCGCATTATCAGGCTTCCTGGCAGATAATGCCATCTCTGGTGTTATCTGCTGCCACAATCAGGGCTGATTTTGGCAGCCACCCCATGAAATCGTTTTCATGTGATGGCTGCCAACCATGGTCATCCCCATTTCCCACCCTGGTCCCACCACTAGGAATCTATACCATGGAAAAAGCAGAAACTGTGGGAAATTGCCTGCAATATCTGCTTTTTTCACAGGTTAGCTGTTACCATGGGCTAATGAGGATTAATGCCCCACTGTAGCAGCTAACACACTTTAGTAGGCATTCTCCTTGGTGTCATCTGTGAATTTTATTATCTCCAGGAACAAGCAGGAATGAGTCTTCACATATGGGTACGTCGGTACCGATGGAGCCTGCACGGGAACGCTGCCCAGCTTCCAATCAGAAAGCTTTTGGCAGCATCCCTCGCGCCTGCGCGCTGACTTCCCGCCTTCTCCAGAGCCTCTCTTCAGTTTTCGTTTTTCCGCGGAGCCGGCAGGACGTCCTCCTGTCACCGCAGAAACTTTTCTTTTTACTTACTTTAATTACTTTAGTTTTTGTTTTCTTGTGGTCGCGGCTGTATTTCCCGCCGCCACCGGTACCGCCGGTGGATTTTTGACTACATTCTGAGAAACTTTTTCTTCAGTTTTTTTGCCTTAACTTGTTGGGCCTACCAGGCCACTTCCTCATGGAGCCTTCTTTTCCTAAGAAGTGCATTCGATGTGGAAACACCTGTTTCCTTTTAGACTCCAATAGTTGGTGTCTCAATTGTGTGGGTCCTGACCCTTTTTCCCCTGACTTGTCAGGGGATACTTTTGTGAGGAAACCTTCAGTTTTTAGAGTTTCCCTCGATACCGTTTTTTATTCGGCAGTGAGGGAATCCGGTTTCTCCTCTTCACAGGATCAGGTAACCCACAAACAGTCTGTTAAGACTAGTCAATGCTTGAGTGGTATGTCCCATGCCCAGCATGGTGACGGCTCCGGCCTTACCCTCAAGAATCCATTGGCATTACCCCTGCGGGAGTCTGCGGGCTCCAAAGCATTAAAGGGGTTTCAGGTTGTTCCTGGGGCTCACCCCTCACAGAACATACCTGAGCCATGTCCGGGGGTGGTATCCGCTTCGAGCTGTACCGATCCCCCGGCATCGGCACCGGTGTCGAGTGTTCCACTCTTCACCAGGGATCGTCATCGGGCATCCTCGGTACCTTCGGGACCAATCAATACGCTCCGAATTGACTCCCCTCGATCCCAGCTGTGCACGGTGCGGGTATCTGCTTCCAGCGGTACTGATTCCCCGGCATCGGCTTCGGTGTCGAGTGTTTCACTCTTCACCAGGAATCGTCCTCTAGCATCCTCGGCCCTTTTGGGGCCGGGCGATACGATACCGATGGACATTTCCATATCTCAGCCATGCTCTGGGACGGTACCGGCTTCGATCGGTTCCGATACCCCGGCATCGGTAGCGGTGTGGAATAATGTTCTCCCGGCGAGAGGTTGTCATTGGGCATCCTCGGTACCTTCGGGACCGATCAATGTAACCCAGGCTGCTTTACCGGTATTGGCATTGCCGATACTACCACCGACGTCGGTACCCTCGAGACATGCATCGATAGACTCGCTTCCTTCGATGCCAAGTCTTGAATCGATATCTAGTCTCGAGGACTGGGTACCGACGCGTCCCGGAACTGACTCCCGTCGTTTCCAGATAAGCAGTTACGAGGATCCTAGCCATAACTCTCGCATGATCTCGGTACCATTGCAGCAGTTCCCGATGACAACTTCATCTGTGTCAGTATCGATATCGATGCCTGTTCTTGCACCGATGCCTAGTTTGGAACCGATACCTGGGGTTGCTGATGCAGTACTCACTGCCTCTAAGTTACCATACCAGTATCCTTGTCCATCTACTAGGGTTCTCTCCTCACACCACGGTACGTCCTCTGGTGCTCAGCCTCTTTCTTTAGCCTTACCAGGGAAGGTTCCCATAGGAGATCAGTCTTTTCAGGCTTTTCTCCTGGATATGGCAACCTTTCTTAATATCTCTATCCCTGGTTGTGATGCTATTCCTGGCTCACTGGCACAAATGGAAAATATGATGCTTCCTTTACATCCTGCTCTTCAGGATCTCCTTCTGAAGGTCTGGAAATCACCCTTACGGCTTCCTCTACCTTCTACAGCCACTGAGGTTCGGTACCGGGTACCTCCCTCCCCAGGATTTCAGAAACCTCAACTTCCTCATCGTTCCCTTGTAGTGGAATCAGCACTGAGGAAGGTTAAGAGCAAGAAGAAGCATTCTTCTTATCCGCCAGGTCGTTCTTCAAGAACACTCGATGCGTTTGGTCGTCAAGCCTTCCAAACATCTATGCTGGCCTCCAGAATTCTTTCATATATTTTCCACATGAGTCTCACACTCCAGGAGGTCACGGAGAGATTGTCTCTTTTGACCCCTTTTATGCCAGAGCCCAAGGCTACTAATTATTCCTTGCTACTCAATCATAGCCGGAATATATCTTGGTTCCTTTCTCGTGCTTCTATAGACTCTTTCGAGTCTGTTAGCAGATCTTCTGCTATTGCCATTGCAGCACGTCGCAGAGCCTGGCTTGAAGCTTCAGACTTGAGCAGATGGGCACAAACTATATTGGCTCATTCTCCTTGTACAGGAGAAGGTCTCTTCAATAAGGAGGCTTTACGTCAGGTTGCTCAATGCTCCCCTGACTCTCCTTCCACTAAGGACCATTCTAAGCCGCCTCCTTCTTCGAAAGGTAGGAAATGTCCTACCAAACCTTCTTTCCCTAAGAAAAGAAAGTTTCATTCATCTCCTGCCCATCATTCGGCTGTACCTAAACAAGGGACACCTCAGCCTAGTCTGAAGTCCTCCAGCTCTGGCCAGTCTCAGCATTCCCAGCAACCATAGGGGCTGAGAATTATACTCTACAGTTCACTTCTACCCATTAGAAGTTTATTCACTGTGCTTTTCTTTTTCAGTGTACTAAGCTGTCGGAAAAAATTTTGTTCAGGGACTACAGACTTCTTCTCTTCTTACTCTCTAGAAGAGCAGTTGCAACTATCCCCTGATAGTTCTGTCCCAACTGAACATTTTTTCCTTCAGTTGACTTACCCTATGGGTACATCACCCTCCAATTACTTTCTCTACCCTCTCAACCGGGCTTTTTACCTAACTGAGGGGTACCATACTGAAAGGCTTCTCTAGCAAGCTCGTTCCTCAGACAAGAAAGGAGAGGAGATATCCCTTCTCCCTGTCTGTTTTTCTTTATTGGGCACAGGACAATCTCTCTGCTGTTTCCGTCAGCAGCTGTGCCTGCAGGAGTTACAGTTATTGTATTACTGGTACTTTTTACAAGTTCCAGTCCCTTGTTCAAAATTTTGTCTAGCCTCAGTAGTGATTCCAAGCTACTCGTCAGCTATCTTGGATCCGCCTACTCTTTTAGGCTTTCTCACATTATTCTATCCATCTCCTCTCCTAGGATATGGCAACACACCTGACTTCAGTCAGTTTCTCTCATATCTCTCCTGCACAATGCTCTCTGCAGTCTTCAGAGAAGCTTTCTACTATGAGGGCCTTGCTATAGAGCATTGACCTTGTCTCTAAAGCTTCCCTATTAGTAGGGAAAAGCTTATAATCCCTTCCCATGCCTATGAGGGTTCTCCACACCCTCAGGCCTGGGGTGTTAACATGAAATATAAGTTCTTCTGCATGAAAATCCAACACTGATGTTTACGCATGCTACCTCTGGGTCCCTCCAGTAGGTCCCTCTGGTATCTTCTTCTGCGTTTCTGCACATCTGCCATGTCAGTGTTCTGTGGAACTCCCGCCTTGTTCCTTACAGATTCATATGATCATCTGTTCTCATGCAAATATCACGGTTATCTTGTTGGATTGCCTTCTTGCATCCCTCAATCCACAGAAATAGATTCTCTATACATATCCCAAGTGGGTTCACCCTCTTGTAGAGCGGAGAATCTTTTTCTTTTATATTCCCCAATGTACAATTATGGGGCTGGGTGGTAGACATGTATCTTCAACTTGTTATCTTGTATGTAGCATCTCCATATATGTCTACATACCTATATCATTACTCTGGTGGTGCAAAACCATGCCCCACAAATGTATATATAGTTTGGTATATCATATCTATATATCTATATATATTTTTTGATACATCTCTCCACCCGTATCCTAATATACACATATGGACGTATGTGTATATATATATATATATATATTCCATCCACATATATATATCTGTCTATATATGGGTCTGTTGGGGGGCTTCTTAAGGGTTGATATGTCTTACACACTATCACCCTTACTGTCTATACTAAATGTTTTACCTTCTAGAGGTTTTAGACAGTCTATCGCCCTACTTTGCATATCATATTACGATGCAGAAACTGTCATGCACCTATAACTACTGTGGTGCTAACATCTTCCATTTTTTCTTTAAGTCCTTGAAGCATCAAGCTTCAATATTTTTCCTACCTCTCGCCAGCTAGGAAAAATAGTGTACATCTTTATTTTTGAGTACACAGCTGTTCTCCTTGGGAATAGGGGTTTTTCCAGTCCCCCTCTTCCCGCCAGGACTGGGCTAGTTCTCCAACTCCGTCAGTCTTCTTCCTTTAGTCCTCAATGTTAATGACTTTATGCCTAAAGGAGTTTTCAGCTTTTTCCCATAAAGCTTCCATTGAAGACCTGACGTCTAATCCTACCCAGTTGACACCTGAATCGTCTGCTACCTCCAGGTCTGGACCTTCATCCTCACTGCTGGGAGGTCACCTTGAAGATTCCGCCACTGCTTATCCAGTAGACTCCATCATGCTCTCTACTTCCTACAATACAGTAGGTAAGCTGCATATTTTAAGTGTACATTAAAGGTGTTTTAATGCTACTCATCATATATACCAAGGACTCCTGTAGTCTGTAGGGCCCTGTAGTCCTTGGCTATGCTGTTTCTTTCCTCACAGCTCCTTTATTGTCAACTCCTACCCTCCATCCCACTTTGGATGCCGGGGATTCCTGGAGACAAAATGCACCCCTGGTCCAGGCTCCTGCATTTTTATGGGATCTCCCCCTGGCATCTCCAGCTCGGGAGTCCCCATATGTGAAGACTCATTCCTGCTTGTTCCTGGAGATAGCACAGTTACTTACCTGTAACAGGTGATCTCTGGGAACAGCAGGAATTAGTCTTCACAACCCTCCCACCTCCCCTAGGAGTTGCATCTCTTATCTTCTTCTTCCTTTCCTCTCCTCGCCTTTGTCTCAGCTTTGAAACTCAACTGAAGAGAGGCTCTGGAGAAGGCGGGAAGTCAGCGCGCAGGCGCGAGGGATGCTGCCAAAAGCTTTCTGATTGGAAGATGGGCAGCGTTCCCATGCAGGCTCCGTCGGTACCGACGTACCCATATGTGAAGACTAATTCCTGCTGTTCCCAGAGATCACCTGTTACAGGTAAGTAACTGTGCTATCTCACATTGGTTAAATCCATGCCGACTTTGTCCCATTATTCCATGTATATGTATGTGTTCTTTAAAACATGTTCTTCCATTTTGTCCTGCACTAATGTCTAACTCAAAAGACCATAGTTTCATGAATTACACCAGGAACGTTTTAAAACTCTCTTAAAAAATTGGCATTGCATTGGCCACCCACCAGTCTTCAGATACCATGGATGGTAGTACATATTACCAGTAGTATATTCCTGAAGTGTTCATTATATATAATGTCTGTAGTTTTTTTCTAAAGTCTTTAGTGTACGCAATGGCTCTCAGGTCATCTGGGAGGGAATTCCATATAGATGGGGCGGAGAGTGAAAATGCCCTGTTGAGTGTAATCTGATTTTGATTTGCCTTTGAATAGTCACAAGGTGTGGAAATGAGGTTTATTTGGTTGTTCTTTCTGGGGCAGTTGACTGGGTTTCTTTTGATAGGTCCTTCAGAATGTCTGCTGAATTATTCTGTAGGCCTTTGAATATGTTGAGCGCCAACTTGAACTTGGTGCGGGAGTGGGTTGGGAACCATTGTAGTTGATTCAGTATGGGAATAATATGGCCGCCTTTTGTAGCACCTGTGATGATGTGCACCACCACCATGTTCTGTGCCATCTGCAGTGGGTGAATGGATTGTTTTGGGAGGCCATAGTACAACGAGTTGCAGTAGTCCAGGATTGGTGTGACGATGGCTTGGCATAACGCACGGAAGTGCTCCTGGCTGAGGAGAGGCTTTAGCTTTTGAATGATTTTCATTTTGTGGTAGGCATTCTTAGTGGTCTTGTTGATATGGGACTGTAGGTTCAACTTTTGATCCAGGGGGGCTCCTAAGTATCGGACCTCTCTCTTTACAGATATCTTCCCATGCAATAGCTTGATTGATAGTGGGGGTGTAAATGTTGTGTTTCTTGTGATGAATAGAATGCTTAAGTTATTGTTATTGAGCATTTGTCATGTCTTCCACGTATCTATTTATATTTCAGTAGTCTGGCTTGTTTAAGTCTATTAGTGTGTTTATTATAATGTTGTTGGTATATAACTAGTATAGCATTTTGTGCCTTTTAATTACATTACAGATAGGCAGTATATACAGGTTGAAGAGCAATGAGAATATGGATGACTCCTGTGGTATGCCCTGGTTTAAGAAGAATGGAGTGGATGTATTCATGCTGCATTTGACTTGCTGCTGTCTGTTACTCAGTTTGATCACAACCATTTAATGATGATGGTTGTGAAGGCTGATTTCCTCTTTTATGCTGTCTATTCCTCTGATTAGCGTGTCAAGAAATGATGTAAGTAAGGTTTCTATGCCATGATTTGGCTTGAAGCCATGTGGTGGGAGTCCAGTAGTGCCTGTAAGTCTATATAGTCTTAAAGCTGCATTTGTACTGTCTTTTGTATAATTTTGATGAGGAACCGTATGCTCGAGACTGGTCGATATGACACTAGGTCTTCTCTATTGAGTGAGGTATGTTTGAGGATAAGCCGTATGGTCGCTTGTTTTAGTGCTGTTGGAATATAATCTTGGGTGAGAGAGGTTTGTACTATTTTGTGTATTAGTGGGTTGAGATCTTCCTTGGCTGATTTGACCCATGGTACAGGGTATGGGTCAGAGGGTGAGGTAGTTGAGTTTAGTGCGGATTTTATTCAGTTTATACTGAATTCACCCCATGTGTCCGTGATAGTTGTGCATACTGTATGGTTAGTCATGCGTAGTGGTCTGTCTTGATAGGTGTTCTTGTGCTTCGTCATTAGGTAGTTTGTAATATGTGGGTTCTGTGCTGAGTGTGAGGAGGAAGGGCATACATCCCTGTGTGACCAGCCCACTATGTGTTCCATGTGCTGTCTACAGAGTCTAACAGGCAACAGTGAGGTCAGCCTTACTCTCGGTGGGAGGCCCCTCTGCAAGGATTAAAGACGGAGGCTCTCACACGTTGCCTGCATGTCACAGCCAGCAGGTTGCATTTTAAGGGGCGCATATCAAGGGACAGGATAAGCCCCTTTGGTGCACCAGTGGTGCAAGGGCAAAGGTAGTGGAGAAATTTTTTGTTCCAGGCTGTCTGGCAGTATGGGGAAGCATAAAGTGAAAGGTACTGTGAAAGTAAATTCTGTTTCTAACATGATTAAAATTGTGGGCCCTATGGACAAACATTTGCTTCCTACTCAAGCAGGGCAGTCCTCCCCTGAGGGAGCTTTGTTCAGCTCTAGGGATAGGATGCCTCCCCTACCTTAGTTGCCGTTCTAATCTTCGACAGTACTCTCTGGGGATTTTCTGAAATTTGAAACGCCTAAGGTGTTAGTTTCCTGGGTTCTAGTTCCTAAGCCGGTTACTGTATCTGCTTCTGCTGATGTTTTTCCAACAGATGTTGTGGATGGTGGGGAAGTCACTCTGAGAGATATATAGGGGCAATTCAGAGTATGGATTCTAAATTGTTGGGTATGGTTAATGCGCTGTGCAGTTTCTCTTTAGGGGCAACAGAGAAATAAACTGACCTTGACACTAAAGTTCTCGTTCTTGATAAATCTATTACTTAGACAGCTGTAGCTGCTAATGTGGCTTATATAAAAGATTTGTTGGTTTTGCATGCTAAGCTGGAAGCAGTGGAAAATATTATGCGGGTTAGAAATTTATATTTCCTAAACTTCCCAGTGACTCATCTTTTATCCCCCAAATTTCTTCTACAGAACTATTTCAAGGAGGTGTTAAAATTGTCTGATTCGATTAATGTGGTTCAAATTAATTATATTCCCTCGAAAGCTCAGGTGGCTTCTCCAGAAGAGGAAGCGCTTGACTCCTTAATGTCCTTCAATTGGCCAAGATGTAACAAATTTTCTGGAGGATTCAACTGACCTTATATTAAAGCTGAATACGTTGCTACTTTTGCTACTGAGGCTGTTAAGGGTTAGAATTCTAAAGTTATATTTTAAGTTTAAAGATGTATTATTTTGTGGCCAAGCCTTGAATATATTTCCAGATGTTATGAGTGCCACACAATATTGTCGTAAGCAGTTTTTGCAGCTAAAGGTGCTGGCTTTGGGAGCTACGGTTTTCTTGAAGTTCCCCTGTAAGTGCACTGTTGCCTTGCAGGGGAAAACATTTCTTTTTCAAGATGTTTCTCATTTAGAAAAGTTTCTGTTGGATAGACAGGCTTAGATAGCTCTGATGGGAGGGGGGTTAAAATAATGTTTCCTCCTAATGTGGCACATTGTTGTATGTTTTTGTTTTTCATATAGAATTCATTGGTATCTCATCATAGCCCCTTAATGTGGACTTCACCATTGTATTTCCATTTGCTTTGTTATTTCTTTTTCTTTGGATTGTGATTTCTTTTAGTGAGATGGTTTTCTTTATATATGTGGGATGTATGAAATTGTTAAATGATAGAAATAAAAAATAAATAAAAAATAGGTAGTTTGCTACATGTTGTGGGTGTAATACCTAGTCCATTGTAGGTGTTGGTTCTTTGTCTCTGCCTGCCAGATGTCTTTATCCCCAGTCAGAAGGGAGCAGAAGACTCTGCTACTTGCTGTCCCACATGGCCTGCAGTCTTCTGAGGAGGTGATCCTCATGGTCTGTAGCAGTTGCCAAAGTGATTCCACACAGTCTGAGGGGAATGCACTGTCAGCTGGATATGATGCTTCTGATGGAGGCAGAGTTTACTCGGCCAGGAAAGAGCACCGACCTTTCAACTTGACCTCTTGATAGGTCCAGGCAGAGAAAAAAATGCTCAAGCAGTAAGACCCTCTAACCGGCAGCGAGGCCCAGGTCCTATTGTGATATTTGCATGCTGGAAACAGAACAGGTTCAATGAATGCTAGAGGTAAACTTTGGAACACAGACTCACAGAGGGTCAATTTCCCTGGTCCCCTTGGAGAGATTACAACCTGAAAGGGGAGTTGGTTCTTGGCACATGTCAGACATTATACCCACTTGGTTTGGTTTCTAATACTTTTCCAGAACATAGCAGGTTGGCCAAAGAGAGTACTGGAATTTGCTTAATTACGTACTCCCCTGGGCATTAAAGTAAAGAAAAAGGTGCTGACTGAAAATATGCTAACTGGATAAGTGTCAACATTTATCCAGATAGGAATTAATACTTCTGATGTAACTGATTTCTCCAGCATTATGGCTACCCTGGGGCTTGATTCCTCTTAATTCTGTTCTTTCTGAGTATATATGAGGTAGGTAGGCTGTTCCAAGGTACAAGAGCAGTGAGGTGAGAGACTATCAGTAGAACAGATTCTTCCTTAGTGTACAGTCTAATGCCACAGTGATACAGTCCAATGCCACAATGGTAATTAGACAGAAGACAAAGCAGGCTGCTGATGACCTCAAACAATGAAAACGAAGACATTATTTAAGACCAACTAGGTGGTAGCACACCAAGACAATGCTGAGTGCTACATTTATTTATTTATTTACAACCGTTTATACCACATCATGCGAAGAGAGAGATCATTAGATAAAGACGTCATGCTTGGCAAGGTAGAAGCTCAACGCAAAAGAGGAAGGCCAGTAATGAGATGGATTGATACAATAACAGCAGCTACAGGTGCCAGTCTGTCAACAATGAACCACCTGACTGAATACCGAACACAGTTTAGGATAACTATCCAGAAGGTCGCCATGAGTCGACACCGACTCAATGGCACTTGACAACAACAACATACCATAGTCTGACTGAAGTCAATCAAAAGGGTGCACAGAACAATAAAACAATGTAACAATGTAGCAATATAATAAGTCCATAGGAAACCCATCCCCCAACAAATCTCAACCCTGCTGCCCCATAAACAAAACTGTTTTTAGCAACTTATGGAATCCCAGAACATTCTGCATTGCATGAAGTTGAAAAGGCAGTGCATTCCACTGCTCAGCTGTGTTACCCTAAACATCTGAGACTGCCACTGCACCGAATGGGCCTGCTCCAGCCCCAGAACATCCAGCAGATGGACTTGCGAGGACAGTTGTAGGGCAAGCCCAAAGAAATGATCCCTACTCCTGTCTGCAGAAGATCTCAGCAACTCCCATTGCTCAGCAGAGTTTGTTTTATCATTCATAGAGCTTATTGCTTTATGTAGTAAATGCTTATGGTAGAATCTATTTAAAGCATAGAGTTTATTTTATTAATATATTTCTTAGTTCATTTGTATACTGCTGTTCGTTACACAAATCATGGTGATATACATGTTGACTAGGCACATCAGTTACATACACATGGGGGTCAATATTCAGAACTCTTTGCTGGTCACAAGTGGGGGGTTGGCTGGCTAGGTGGTGCTGACTGTGATATTTAGTGGAACTATCTGGATAGTGCTGCTGAACATCCACACAGACTGCACCAGCACTGTTCAGTTAATGCAGAAATGGTCTGGGAGCCGATGGACGTCATTGCTGGAGCTATCTGGATAAATGCCACACTTATCCAGTTAGCGTATTTTCAGTCAGCACATTTCTGGGCCACATAGACTACTGTCACACCGCCCCCCTGGTGGCAATGGCGGGTCACAGCAGAAAGGGGGTGGACATGCAAAGTTTGTTTGTGGAGGAGTTTAGCTCAATTACCGGGCCCAGGTTTTTATAGGCCTGGTAGCCTTCTGTGTAACTAAAAGCTCCCAAGGATATCACAGTCCGAGGGTAGGGAAAAATTAAGGCTTTTATTTCCCGTGTTGCAAATAGGTTCAAATAGCACAGCTTACATCAACACAAAAGAATGTCCTTGCTCCAGGTTAAAAGAAAACATGAACTGAAGAAAACCTGTTAACTTCACAGCAATACCAAACGGAATACAGAATCAAGCTTTTACCCCAGACCACAGCTATTCCTCCGTTAAGGGCTCCATTCTTTCGGCCAGGCAATAGCTACAATCCATCGGGAGGTCAAAGGGATCATCTGGGAATTCCACCTGCATGGGCTCACAGTCTGGAATGTCTAGGGTCTCTCCTTCAGGCTTTTTGTATAATGCTTGTATGATGCCCCAATGTTCAGCATCTAAAGGTAAGCCTTTGCTTTGTACACTTTTAGAATGTGGACAGTCTCTCCTGCACACTGTTCCTTCTCTAGAAAGTCTCCTGTTTGGTACAGGTTTGTATTTTGTATCATGAATGCATCTAAAAGGACAGCATTCTCCAGTGCCTTGCCTTGCTCCTTCTGCTTCACATCATTCGTAAAATCATAGTCAGTAAAATAGTAATTACCTTTTCTCCTAAGGTTAGCACAGTGAGGTGAGGGCTGAGGCCTGTTCCTGCTGGGGCTTGGCTTCTCTGGCACCCAGGTAGGCCTCCGGTTCTCAGGTCGGCCTTCAGCTGGGGTTAAGCCGCACGTACACCACAGCTTCTTTCTCCCAGGGCCTTGAAAGTTGCCTTTCAAAATTCCTCTTTCACCCCTTTCCTGGTTACTCCTTGTTGCGCCATTCAACAGTTGCTGGCCCTTGCCAAACTCAGGCCTTGGACTCTCTGGTACAGTCCTTCTCCTTCCAGGGTTAGCTTCCACACGGTATCTTTCCCTCCTGGAAAGTGTGTCCTCTCCCCTTTTGAGATATCTAAAGCAAGTTTCTTCACCTGGCTCTGCTGAGTCTGCTAGGCCGGTTCCATCTGTTAGGACTCCTATTCCTGGGTCCTCCTCTCCTTCCAGGAAAGCTCTCCTTTCTCCTTCCAAAGTTAGCTTCCTTCCTGAATCTGGATCTCCATGCGAATCTGGAACTGGAACTCCTTGCACAACTCCCTGCCAGTCTGACTTCCTCCAGTCATCTGGGCTTTTAAAAGGAATCCTTCCCTTTCTGGATTGGGTGCAGGCCGGTATTGCATCATTGGCTCTAGGGCGTGGTTCCTCAGTCCTCCAGAGGTCCCTCTTGCTCCCCCTATATGGCTCCTCGTGATGCTGCAGCCGGTGTCTGCCTCTTTTTTCTGAGTTTAAAACATTTTCTTCTGCCTGCAGAGGGTCTGCAGTGCCACACTACATGAAAACTACTACTACTACTTATCATTTGTATAGCCCAACAAGATGTACGCAGAGCTGTACAGATACATGTAAAAGATGGTCCCTACTCATCAGAGCTTACAATCTAGTGAAGACAGACAACACAACAGCCGAGGACAAGGACATATCTAGGTGAGTGGTAAGGAAACACATAGGAGACTAAGTGGGTCAGGATCCAAAGCGGCCTCAAAGAGGTGAGTTTTCAGCCTGTACTTGAACAGAGCCAGAGATATACCCTGATGCACAGACTCAGGTAGTTTGTTCCGGGCATGAAGAGTAGCAAGGTTGAAGGATCGAAGTCTAGAGTTGATGTAGACGAGAAGGGCACAGATAGAAGGGATCTGCCAGAAGAGTGGAGTTCTCAAGGAGAGGTGTAGGAAGAGAGAAGAGGTAGTGAGGATCAGCAGATTGAGTGCACTTATAAGTCAGTGGAAGTTTGAACTGAATGCAGAAATGGATAGGGAGCCAGTGAAGCAACTTGAGAAGAAGGGTTCTATGAGCATATTGAGGCCTAAGTTGCAAACTCAATAGGTGTTGACTGAAAATCCACTAAACTGACAATTGCTGGCAGTTATCCAAATAGCACCACTCAGCTCCAATATTCACTGGCAGCTCCTATATGGAAACGAACGTTGAATATCGGCCTTTGTGAATATCAGCCCCACTATGACAGTGAATGGATGTGCTTGCTGGGGATAATGATGTGAACTCAATGGAAAAAAAACTTAGTAAATTTTTCCACACACATTAAAGGTCTCATTATTAATCAAGCATTACTTCTAAGTCATAAGAACATAAGATATGCCATACTGAAATTGTTTGATTGCTGAATCGTTTGGAAACAGCGACCTAAGTTAAAAAGCTGCTAAAAAAGCAGTTACATTGTTTTGGTTGGTATAAATGCCTATGGATTATTGTTTGGAGAGAAAATCCTGTTTGTTTGCGTTGAGCCTTAATGCTCTTTTGGAAAAGAAATAAAATTCCTGTGTTTTGCCTTGTAAACCCTTGGTCTCCACACTACTCGTTTTTCTGAACAACACAACTACAAATCCCTGCAGCCCCGGCTCTGGGTGAGGAAAAACTCCTTAATTAAAGGACTAACAAGTGCAGCCCTAAGCCCATAGGCTGTTGCCTGGGCAAGGTGCCCCCACAGTAAACAATCTATCTACATTTACCTGTTCTACATGTGTGCTTTTCCAAGCTGAAGAGCCCTAACCTTTTAAGCCTTTCCTCATAGAGATATCTTTCCATTCCCTTTATCATTTTGGTTGCTCTTCTCTGTACTTTTTCTAATTCTGCTATATCCTTTTTAAGATATGGTGGCCAGAACTACACATAATATTCAAGGTGTGGTCGAACCCTGGAGTGATACAGAGGCATTATAATAGCCTTTGTTTTATTCTCCATTCCTTTTCTTTATGAATCCAAGCATTCTATTTGCTTTCTTGGCTGCCACTGCACACTGTGCAGACGGTTTCAACATATTATCCATGATGATACCTAAATCCCTTTCCTGGGTGATGGTTTCTAATGTGAAACATTGCTTCGTGTAACTGAAGTTTAGAATGTTCTACCCTAAAGTAACAGAACCCAAACATGAAGAGGCCATACTGGACTTTGTTTTTACCTATGAGAAAATTGTTTCTGATGTCATAGTGGTAGATCATCTTGCATCCAGTGATCACCAGATGTGTGGTCAGTATTAGGACTAGGGCTAATAAAATTCCTTCAAAAGTGAGGGTCTTAGACTTTAGGAAAACTAACTTTGTCAAGATGGGACAATAACTCAATGAGTCGTTAGTGGGATGGGAACAACTGGGTGATGTAAAAAAGCAATGGGTGAAACTGAAAGATGATATTTTAAGGCAACAAACCTTTTTGTTGGAAAGGTAAATAAATGTAAAAGGAAAAGAAGGCCACTGTGGTTCTCAAAAGAAGTAGCTTAAAAGGTGAAGAAAAAGAGGGTGACCTTCATAAAATACACGAGAACAAAGAGAGAGGAAGACAAGCATCTATATTTGGAAAAACTTAGAGAAGCTAGCAAAGTAGTAAGGAAAGCAAAGAAGAAAGAGCTAGTGCAAAGAATGGAGCAATAAGACATTTTCAGATGTGTTAGTAAGAGAAGGAATTGCAAAAGTGGCATTGTCAAACTCAAGGGTGAAGGGGAGGAATATGTAGAAGTTGATGAGGATAAAGTGGAATTGCTTAACAAATATTTATGTTCTGTGTTCACAGATGAAGGACCAGGAGCAGTAGTTCAGAAAACACCCACAAATAGGAACAGAAGTTACAGGAATCTTGAACAATTTTCAGAAGACTGTGTTCGTGAGGAACTAGCTAAACTAAAAGTAGACAAAGCGAAGGGACCAGATGGGATACATCTGAGACTATTGAAGGAACTTAGAGATGTTCTATCAGCAGCAATAACTGACCTTTTCAATGCTTCTTTAGAGTCAGGAGTGATCCCAAAGGACTGGAGAAAGGCACATGCGAAAGCAGAAGTAAGGATGAGGTTGAAAACAACAGTCCAGTTAGTCTAAACTCTGTGGTGAGTAAATTATTAGAAAGACTGATAAAAGGGAGGATAGTAAGGTTTCTAATGTCCAATGGATTGCAGGATCCAAAGCAGCATGGGCTTATCAGAGGCTGGTCTTGTTGGGCAAATCTGATTGATTTCTTTGACTGGATGACCAGGAGGTTGGACTGAGGGAGAGCCCTAGATGTGGTATACTTACATTTCAGTAAAGCCTTTGACACCATTCAACATATGTGAATTATAAACAAACTGCCACCCTAGGGATGGACCCTAAATTGACTGACTGGGTTAGAAACTGGTTGAGTGGGAGGTGACAAAGTGTACAGGTAAATGGAGCTCACTCTGAGGAGAAGGATGTTACCAATGGTGTGTGGCAGGAATCTGTCTCCATTCTTACTCTGAGAAGGATGTTACCAGCGGTGTGCCACAGGGATCTGTCCTTGGTCAGATTCTTTTTTAACATTTTTGTTAGTAATATTGTGGAAGGGATGTCATGTAAAGTTTTTACCTCTTTGCGGATGATACCAAAATCTGCAACAGAGTAGATACCCATTAGTGAGAAGATAATATGAGGAGGGATCTAGTTAAGCTTCAAGAGTAGTGTAGAATTTGGTAGCTGAGATTTAATGCTAAAAAATGCAGAGTCATGCATTTGGACTGCAAAAATCCAAGGAAGCGGTACAGTGTGTGAGATGAAGTACTTCTGTCTATGAAAGAAGAGAAGGAGCTGGGCGCGATTGTTTCTAATGATCTTAAGGTGGCTAGACAGGTAGGAAAGATGATGGCGAAAGTCAGAAGGATGCTTGGGTGCAAAGGGAGAGGAATGGCTAGCAGAAAGAAAGAGGTGATAGTGCCTCTGTTTAAGTCTCTGGTGCAACTCATTTGGAGTTGTGGGTGCAATTCTGGAGACCACATCTTCAAAAGGACGTAAATTGGGTAGAGTTGGTATAGAGGATGGCTACTAAAATCATTAGTGGTCTTTGTTATAAAGCTTATGAGGACAGGCTTAACGATCTTAGAGGAAAAATGGGATAGAGGAGATATAATTGAGACTTTTAAATACCTCCATGGCATAAATGCACCGGAGGAGAGCCTCTTTCAATTGAAAGTAACCTCTGCTATGAGGGGACACAGGATGAAGGTGGAAGGGGATATACTCAGGAGTAACAGGCAGAAATATTTATTTAGAAAAAGAGTAGTGCATGTATGGAATAGTCTCCCACTGGAGGTAGTAGAGAAGAGGACAGTATCTGAATTCAAAAAAGCATGGAACAAACACAGATGATCTCTAAAGGAAAAGAAGGGACTTTAGTATTTGATATGGAAGGGCAGACTAGATAGGCCTTATGGTCTTTTTCTGCCATCATGTTTCTATGTTTCTAAAATAGCATCCCTGTGTCTCGGTTCCTGAACCAGCTGCTCCATGAAGCAGTCATTTACTTCATCTAGAAACTTTATCTCTCTAAGATGTATGTGACATTGACCTAGTCAATCCCAGGGTATCTTTATTCATCACTTGATAGACCGCCCAGGCAGGTGCATCAGGGCGGTGTACAATACAATCAATCAATAAGAGCAAGAAAAGAAGTGAAAAAGGAACGCCATTGTTTAGACAGGATAGAGAGGAGCAGGAGAGACAGGGTAATTGAAATCTCCCATTATTACTGTGTTGTAACTTTGCTAGTTTCCCGAAGTTCTCTTAGCATTTCACATCTGTCTGTTCTGTCTGTGCATACAGTAGTACACCCCTCACTGCCAATCTCTTCTCCTTTTTATATGGAATTTGTATCCATTGAGATTCTACAGTGTATTTTGTTTCCTGCAAACCATTTATCCTGTTTTATTTGATGCTTTCTTTAACATAGAGAGCCACCCCTTCACCAATGTGATCTACCCTATCCTTGCAATATAGTTAGTAGCCTGGTATCACAGTACCAGGTTATCCATTGGTTATCCTCCTTCCAGCAGGTCTCTGAAATGCCAATTACATCTAACCCTTCATTCATTCCTATATATTCTATCTCTCCCATCTTATTTTTTAGACTTCTAGAATTTGCATACTTGAAAGAAAAATTATTGATAATTAATGTTGATTCTTTGCCTTTGCTTTGGAAGGATCATTGATTTACTCATTTTGTAACTAAAGATTGAATACAAAATATTTGCTTTTACAGCTTAGACAAATCAGGAGTTTCATCAGGAAATATCAGAAAGTTTGATTTTAAAACCAAGAAATGAGCTGAAAAAAATGATAGCTCAGTGGAATGGTATATGACAAAATGTGATTGATAAATTAGCTCTGTTTGGGAAATTTAAAAAGAAAAATAACAAGTGGATAATTTTGTTTTCAAAAAAAGCCAAAGGCAGAGAAGTAAGAATGATGCTGTTCAAAGCAAAAATGGTGAAGATTAGGAGATGCTCAGTTAAAATACAGTATAAGTTCAAACAGAAGTTTTATGAATATAGAAAGTTGATGCCTAATTTGAAGAAGAGTTGTGAGAGAGCTTCTGGGCAATCAGGAGGTTAAGGATGAGAATCCATCCCTTAAGCCTACTGGGAGTGATTTAGCACTACACTTTTTAAATAAAAGCTAGAGGTATTAAAAATGATTTAGGGATTTGTATTCAGGATGGACAGATTAATGGTAATTTGATGGATGAGAAAAAGGACAGGGAAGGAAGAAGAGAATTCAGTGATGATAGAGTTTTATAAATCTAATGATGATTATGTTAAAAATCGTTTAAATAAGTTTCCGAAGGGCAGTATGATTAATAATATGCACATGGTGGCAAATAAAGAGCATAAATCCAATCCATTCTATTCATCCAGGGGCAGCGGAGCATTTTTCTGATTTGAGGGGTCAAACAAACCTATCTCCAGCCCTGCTTCCAAGCTCTCTATTGCTAATGCTGTGTTGGGCAAATTATTGGTGGGGCCATGGCCATGGTGTGTCCCCTTTCCGCTGCCTGTGTACCCATCCATACCAAGTACTAATCTGTACAATCCCTTCCTTTCCCTTAGAGATCCTCCACCGTTGTCCCATGCTCTCTTGAATTAATGTACAGTCCTTGTCGCCACCCTGTCTGTGGAAGACTATTCCATGCATCCGATACTCTTTCCATAAAGAAATATTTCTTAGATTACTCCTGAGTCTTGCCCCTTTCACCATCATCCTTTTTTTTTTCAGTTGAAAGAGTCTCTCGTCCTGTGCATTTATGTCTCAGAGGTATTTAAATGCCTCTATTATATCATGACTCTCCCATCTTTCTTCCTAAGCATTCATAACCGGGTAGACGGACCCGGCGCTTCCCCTTCAGAACCCCCCCCTTCCCCAAGAACTCCCCCATCCCCTTTTCAGCCCCACCCATCCTCTGAACAGAATCCATTGACAAGGTTCTTGGATAACAATTGGTCACAGCTTTATTTCCAAACAAAACTCATTAACATCCAACATAATACATATCCCAACAAACCCCAGCGGAGCGATGTGTCGCCAGCCATGCATTAGCAAAGCGACCCAGCCTCCACTCCGGCCATGGTCCCACCAACGGCCAAGTTCCTGCCACCCCTATCCAACTTCACCATATTACTAGCAAAAGTCTTCCAGGGGCTGTCCGGGTCGAGGGGCACCCCGCCCCCGCCCCAAGTGGCCAAAGTCTCCGGACCCCGGAAACCTCCGGGATCCCGCCTGCACAAAGCCCCCCCCCCCCGCTGCGACACCCCAAGGTTGCCCACCCTTCCTCAGCCAAACTATAAGAGGGTGGGTGGGTGGGCTGCCACTCAGACAGCCAGGCTACATGTGCTTCGGCCACGCCGCCAGCGCCGAAGCACATGCCTACTCCGAGGACCCTGATTGGCTCCGCTCGACCAATCCGGAGCGGAGCCACTTATTTTTAAATGACGCGCGCGGCATTCGCCACCCACACGCCTCCGACCCCCGAACCAGAAAGCGCAGGGTCCCGCACGGGCCGAGCACCCGGTTACGGGCGGGCGCCGGGACCCTGCCCGCGCCCTAAAATTACTGAGATCTTTAAATATGCTCATGTTGGGCTGTATATCAAGTTCAATAAACTAACTGTAACTGTATGTCCTCATATGCTTTATGACAGAGTAGTGATCGCTGGTTGATCCCTGATGAAGCATCAGAGGAAAATTGTCAGTTTTTGAAAATTGTGGCTCATGAAGCAAGCCTGAACTAGAGCAGTTTTAAGGAAATCATCTTTGCCAGTATCAGAAATAAACAATTAACAGCCAATTCCATATGTTTCTGTGTTAGCAGATTATCCCATCTTGTGTTGCATTGCAGCTATGTGGAATACAAGAGCTGAATTCTGCTCAGTTTGTAGTTCATTCAGGATTTAGCACAGAGACTGTCTTTGTGGCTCTGTTAGATGATATGCTGGGATGTTTAAATTGGTGGGGGGGATAGGATCTGAGCTTCTAATTTTATTAACACTTACTGCAGACTTTGATAACACTTAGCAGGCTATTTACAAAGGTGTACTAATACTAATGTGTGTTTAATCCATTGTAACATACTTTATTTTAGCGCAGGTCCTTTATTATTTAATGGGACCTAGATGCTAACAATACATGTTAATGGTGAATTAACATGGATTAATGTTAACACATTTTAGTATCTAGCGCCTTAAATCTTCCTATCTTGTTGAACAGGTTGAAGATGGTGGTGGGGAGGGAGGCTTTAACTCTTTCTGACAAACAAGTTTGAGATGGATTTGAATGTTCAAAGGTGATGCCATTAAAATTTGGAATACCACATGGGTCCCCCTCTCTCTAATTCTTTTTTTATGTATATTTTATTGCATTAGAACAATCAATTCAATATTTTCGGAGGAATAGGGATATAGGAGATTTTGTTTTGCCTGGATATGGTCTTTGTTTTTTGTGAATTTTATTTTAGTTGGCATGTCCTAAGCCAGGTAGTCATGGCATTCAAGCAAGAGATGAAATTGCTTAGAACAAATTGGATGGAAGAGTCATTAGACATCACTAGAAGGATATAACCTTTATATATATATATATATATATATATATATATATTGTCACCACCAGGTGGGCAGACTGCCTCCTGGCTAGCAGGGCTGTGCCTGATGGCAATGAAAGTAGTTGCACGCCTCGAGTGGTAAAGGCAAATTAGGATTTATTCCCCTCCCGGGGTCGGATTATTCCAATAACAAACAAAACACAAGTACTCAAATGAAATAAGCCATGTGCTCTGGCAAAAACATAAAGAATATTAGAACAATTTCTTCTTGCTTCAAAGTAAGTAATAACGTTATGCATTCAACTGCAGCACACAGTCTCACTGTGTGGAAACCAGCATTTATCAGTTGTAGTGTTTTCCCTTAACACTAGGCTCAGCTCTGGCTAGCATAAAGACATTATTCTGTCGGATAAAATCAGTGTACAGTCCATTGGGTCACAGATGGACGAACACTCACTGAGTGTGTCAATTATCATTGGTTCTTGCACATATTCAGAACCCTCCTTATTTCTATCCTCCGGTTGGGATAGATAGCGTCCTTCTCCCCTCTTGCTATCAGGTTTTAGCCTGCGGGGTTTTCTCTGAGGTTTCACTGGCTCCTTGCTCAGCTGTCTGCTTAAATCTCTCAGTGGGGAGTTACAGCCCTGCCCCCACCTTAGACTTCCTGCATGAGGCTGCTCTGCATTCACATTGTAGGAATTTCTATCATTCACAACTTTTAACTTCCCACTATAATCATTCCTCAGGTCACAGCTTCCTGATACATACAGTTTTTCCTTTGGTTTCCACTCACTCCGACTAGAACGTAGCCTCCGTGCTCCAAAGTGTTTGCAATCAGCAGAACATTCACACCTGTTCTGGGCTCTTGCTGGATGCTTCCTCCTGTAGGACTCTGGGTAGTTACTTGTGTGAATCCTTCCTGTCTCTGACTCACTTCCTAGGTCAAAGTAAGAAACTCCTCCTGCTTCCTCTCGGCCAGCTGCTTCAGGTAAGACAGCCTGTTCTCTTCGTTCTCCTCGTTCTAATTCTGTGTTCCCTGCACTGTCCTTATAAGGGCTGTAAGCTCTTCCCCTTCTCAGGTGCACGCTATCAGGAACTAGGGAGTTTCTCTCAGCTGAGTGTTTTTTCAGACCTCGTGGCTGCATTTGTTTCTGTTATCCCTGACAACAGCTGCTCACATGGTCTGTTTCCCTGTCAGCTTCAGGACTAAAATGCCGTGAATCTTGTGCTTTTACGGTAGAGAATGGGGCTACTTCATCACAATATATATATACAGTAACTTCCAAAACTTTGGATTTGGATTGCCAACGAAGCTAAATGCTTAAGAGAGTAGGAGCAAAAAGGAACCCTTGTGGTACCATGGGGAAAGAAGCTGATGAAAGGTTGAATGTGTAAGAGATAACTGAAGCCACTTGAGAACTGACCCTGTCACACTAATATCCTCAAGGCTGATCAGTAAGACAGTGTGCTCAATGAGATCAAAAGTGGCACTCATACTAAAAGCACATCCCTTCCTGAGTCAAGCTACACACAAATCTCATTAATTATTACCACTGAAGTTGCCTCAATACTATAACAGGTTCTGAAACCCAATTAATTTGAGTGAAATATGTAAGTTTTGCTCAGAAATTTAAAGAGCTGTTTTGAATCAATTTTTTCTAGCACTTTAGCCATAAAGACACAATGAGAACATGATCAGTAATAAAGAAGGGATCATTGGGTTTAAATTGCTTTTTTTAAAGCAAAAGATCAGCCTTGATTTTGTTTCTTTTGTAAGGAGCCACTTCCTGCAGTAAACTGAAATTTACCATGCCATACCTAAAGGATAGCGGGTTAAAAACGTGTGTGTGTATGTGTGTGTATTGGGGTGGGGGGGGGCATATTCAAAAGGGTTAAACTGGTTGGCAGGTCCTGTTGACTGGCTATATCACAGTGATCCTGATATTCAGCGGCACTACCTACTACTACTACTACTACTATTTAGCATTTATATAGCGCTACGCACACAGCACTTTACAGAAATATAAGCAAAAAGACAGTCCCTGCTCGTCAGAGCTTACTATCTAGTCAAGACAACACAGAACAATAGACAGATTGGGAAAACAATTATGGTGACACAGAGCAATAGTTAATTCGGGATAAAACAAACTATGGGGCAAAACAAAGTATGGCAATTACAATTCAGACAAAACAAGTATGGCATTTACAGTTTCAGACATGACAAAGGACGGGAGTCAGGTTAGGAGAAAGGTTAGAAGTCAGGATCTGAAAGTGACAGTGAAGAGGTGGGTTTTCAACCTGGATTTGAAGAGGGCCAGGGAGGGTCCCTGGCGTACAGACACAGTTAGATTGTTCCAGGCATACGGTGCAGCAAGGTGAAAGGAGCGAAGTCGGGAGTTAGCAAGTGGAGGGTCTAGATAGAAGTAATTTGTTAGACGAGCGAAGTTCCCGAGATGGGATGTAGAGAGAGATGAGAGATGAAAGGTAATGAGGGGCTATAGAGTGAATGCATTTATAGGTCAGGAGGAGAAGTTAGAATTGGATGCGGAATTGGATAGGGAGCCAGTGAAGCGACTTGAGAAGTAATGTGGGCATGGTGAGGCTGGCTAAAGATTAGTCGAGCAGCATAATTTTGAATAGATTAACATGAAAGAGATGGCTCACAGAGAGACCAGTAAGGAGAAGGTTGCAGTAGTCAATCTGGATAGTGGATATCTGGATAGTGCCATTGAATATCCCGCACAGACTGACAAAAAGGTGCCTGGTTAAAACCGGTACAGTCTGTGGGGGAGCAGGGCGATCATGGCAGGTATCTGGTTAGCAGCAATATTCAGATCCTAACCAGATAGTTAAACATATAATTAGGACAGATCAATGGCTGCCCTAACTTTATCCTGTTTTTGTATCCTTTTAGCAGCTGAATATTGCTACTAACCGGATAGCAATTGCTCTGTCCAGCAGAAGTGGATATTCAGCGCCTGGCACCAGATATATTCTAGCAGTACATACACAATTATAATTAAAGTGCCAGGAGCAGGTGCTTAGCACTGACTACCACCACTGGATGTCGGCCCCAGTGTTCTTTACCAAGAAAGGGGGAACAATGTCATATGAAAAGGATGAAAGTCTCACTCCAAGCACGTTCTGTCATCTGTAATCTGCTGTCTCAGTTAAAGGAACAAGAGGGAAATGTTTCACAAAAGTTAATTTGGGATTTAAATAAAGACAGAAGTAAGATTGCATTAATAAATAGATTCTTGTGGTTCCTTGCAAGTCATTAACTAATCAACATCAAATATGCCAAATAAATCTTGAAGGACTTTACATTAGATTAAACTTCCCAAGCTATTCCTTCAGCAACTTTAAATGAATAACAAGCTTAGGGAGCCTCCCTGCTCTCTACAATCATTGCAGAGGCCATCATAGGACCTTTTCCCTTTATCTGACATTCATTCCTCAGGTAATTGGCAGTCATTCTTTAGATATTTGGGATCATATCTGTGGAATAGACTGCCATGGGAATTATAGGATGAGCCCCTACTTTGAAAACAGCTTAAGGCATATTTTTTGCCCATTACACTGTGTAACACAATTTTTGTTCCTGGCTAGTGACTGTTATTTCCTAATTGCTTATAACTTAAAAGTATGGAAAATGGTTATTATTCTCATTCAACTTTGCTTTTGCAAACAGAATATTTATATTTGTGATATGTACATATTGTCATTATTAAAACAGGCTTACTTGTGCCTTTTTGTTCACATTAAATAAAAAAAACACAACATATAATGTTTACTTATATTTAAGTTATTCAAGAAAGACCATAAAGCACTTAGAAGTGAGTAGATTTTGAGACATTTATGATTTTATTGTAAACCACTTTCATGAATAAGCCCCTAGATGTAGTCTCCCATATGTTCTTGTTATACTGTCTTTCGTTCAAATTCCAGTATATCCTCGTGGAAACATTTGCCTTGCTCCTCTGAGTACGCTCCCATATTCTCCATGAATTTATCAAGATGAGCTTCAAGGATATGGACTTTGAGAGACATCCTGCAGCCCATTTTGCTGTAATTCTTAACCAGAATCTCAACCAGCTCTACATAGTTTTCGGCCTTTTAATGTCCCAAAAAGCCACAAACCACTGCAACAAAGCATTTCCAAGCCACTTTCTTCTTCCTAGTAAGCAGCTTGGGAAATTCCATACACTCAAGAATCTTTTATCTCCAGAAACAAGCAGGAATGAGTCTTCACATATGGGTACGTCGGTACCGACGGAGTCTGCGCGGGAACGCTTCCCAGCGTCCAATCAAAGAGCTTTTGGAAGCATCCCACCATGCCTGCATGCTGCCTTCCCGCCTTTCCCAACTGCCTCTCCTCAGTTTTCGTTTTTCCGCGGAGCCGGCAGGACGTCCTCCTGTCACCACAGAAAATTCCTGTTTTATTTCTTTAGTTTTCTTGTGGTCGCGGCTGTCTTCCCAACGCCACTGATACCGCTGGTGTTTTCTTTTCTTTTCTTGTAAAATCTTCCTTTTTCAGGGAATATTTTTTCTTCATAGTGTCCCACGGTGTCTTAGGCCTTTTAGGCCTCTTCTTTTTCCTTCATGGAACCGCCAGCCACTTTCTCCAAGAAATGTTCAAACTGTGGCGGTACAACTTTATTTTTAGACCCTCAAAGTCAGTGTCTAACCTGCTTGGGTCCTGACAACAGTTTGGTGAGAAGAAGTTTTCAATATCGAGGTTCCCTCAATACACGGTTTCCATCCAGCTTCGGGGCACCGTCCCCTTCTTCTTCTACACAGGATCAGGTAACCCACAAACAGTCTGTTAAGACTAGCCAGCCCTCGAGTGGTAGGTCTCATGCATAGCATGTAGACGGCTCCAGCCTTGCCCTCGAGGGCCTACTGGCTTCAAAACCCCAGCGGGAGTCTTCGGTCTCAAAAGCCTTTCAGGGGTTTCAGGTTGTTCCTGGGGTTCACCCCTCACAGAACATACCTAAGCCGTGTCCGGTAGTGGCATCCGCTTCAAGCGGTACCGATACCCCGACATCGGCACTGGTGTTGGATGAAACACTCCTCCCCAGGGATGGTCATCTGGCATCCTCGGTGCCTTCGGGACCCGTGGATACACTCCAGACTGACTTCTCATTATCGGTACCAGCACCGATACTACCACCGACGTCGGTACCCTCCAGACGTGCATCGATAGCCTCGCTTCCTTCGATGCCGAGTCTGGAATCGATCTCCATTCTGGAGGACTGGGTACCGACTCGCCTTGGTACCGGCTCTCAGCAGTACCGAAGGCTCGGTTCCTGATGATTCGGATCCGCAACTCTCGGTTCCCCCGAGGCCGATTGAGTTGCTACTAGCTGACCTTCATTCACCGGTATCAGACACGGTACCGAAGTTGGTACCGATGTCCTCATTACCCTTACGGTCAGTGCCTTCCATGCTTCGCTTATCGATGCTGAGTTTAGAATCACTCTCTAGTCTGGAAGACTCGGTACCAATACACTTTGGCACTGACAACGATCGATACCGGTGGCTCGGTACCGAGGATGGTACCCGGAGGTTTTCGGTTACCTCGGTACCGATTGAACTGTCACCGATGACTGCTCCAATGTCTTTGTCGGGCTCGACTCCGACATCAGTACCGATATTGGCATCGGTACCGGTATCCACAGTAGCATCGTGGCCAACTCCTACCGTGCTTTTTTCAACAGGATTGCTCCCTTCTATGCCAAGCTTGGAGTCTATACCTGGCATGGACAATGTGGTAATGACGGTCGCTGCTCCTGACAGCCAGTACCGGTGACCATCCTTTAAAGCATTCCACACTGCACTGTGCAGGATCTTCTATTCCTATATTTATTTATTTATTTATTTATTTATTTAACAGTATTTCTAAACCGCCTTATCTTAATAATCAAGGTGGTATCACAGCAAGCAATCAGGTAAAGTGTGTGTGTTGTACATGCAGTGAGGATGAAACTTGGTTGTGTGATGGCGGTGTTGGGTGCTTGATTTGTTTGAGCTATGTACAAGGTGGGCTATTTACAGTGGTGCTAAAAACACATTTTATATACATACAGTTGTTTAAGAGGATTGGAATGCTGTTATCCATTCTCTTAGGTTATGTGATGTGACCATAGTGCTCTATGAACAGCATGGTTTTCAGTTGTTTTCTGAAGTCTTTGAGGTCTGGAGTTGCCCTTAGATCGTCCGGTAGATTGTTCCATATTGTTGGAGCAGCCATGGAGAGAGCTCTGTTTGTTGTATCCTTGCGTGTGTGCTTGTATTCATTTGGGGTACTGACTCGGTTGCGTGTTTGACTTCTTCTAGGACGTGCGCTGATTTCTGGTTGTATGAGCGTGTGGAGGCTGTTGGCTGATGTGTGCTCTTTAATCTTAAATAGGTTTATGATAGTCTTGTATCTGATGCGAGCACTGATTGGGAGCCAGTGTAAGTCCTTTAATGTAGGTGTGATGTGCTCCTGCCTTGCGGTTCCGGCTATGATTCGAGCTGCAGTGTTTTGTGCCAGCTGGAGTGGTTTGAGAGCTTGTTTTGGTAGTCCAAGGTATATCGGATTGCAGAAGTCCAATATTGGGGTTATCAGTGCTTGACAGACGGTACGGAAGTGTTCTGGGGCGAGGAGTGGTTTCAGTCTCCTGATGATTCGCATCCTGTAGTAGGCTTTTTGGATTGTTTTGTCTATGTGTGGTTTGAGGTTGAGTTTACTGTCCAGAGTAACCCCAAGGTATCTCACCTCTGATCTTATCGGTATCGTAGTGCTTTGTATCTTTATGTTTGGTGGGTGTATGAAGCTCTGGTTCCGAGTGATGATTAAAGCTTCGGTCTTGTTGTAGTTTATTGCGAGGTTGTTGTTTTGGCACCACTTCGTCATTTGGGTAAGGCAGTCTGTTATCTTAGAGAAGTCCGGGTTGTCGATTGATATCGGGGAGTATACCATGATGTCGTCTGCGTATATTGTGTATTGGATGTTGTTCTCTTTCATAATGTTGCATATTGGTTGGATGTAGATGTTAAAAAGGAGTGCTGAGAGTGCGGATCCTTGCGGTACTCCTTGTTGGACGTTTATGGGTCGGGAGGTGTCATGTCCCACCTTGACCTGTAGCTGTCTTTCGGTTAGGTACGAGTGGAACCATTTCAGAGTGGTACCGTGTATACCAGTGTTCTTTAGTCTCTCCAGGAGCATATTGTGGTCAACTGTGTCGAAAGCTGAGGAGATGTCGATGAAGATCATTATAATTCCATTCCTGGTGTTGTCAATTATTCTTATGATGCTGTCGAAGAGGTAGATCAGTAGAGTTTCGACTCCATGGTTGGGACGAAATCCGTGTTGGTTGTCGTCGAGAGTTCCGTGTTCGTCAATGTGTTCCTGAAGTTGTAGTTGAACCGTCTTTTCGATTATTTTTGCGAGGAAGGGTATGCTGGAGATTGGTCGGTATGCTGCTGGGTCCTTTTTGTCGAGAGTAGTTTTCTTTGTGATTGGTCTTACTGAGGCAAGCTTTAGTTGCTGTGGCATGAGTCCTTGAGTGAGTGAGTTGTGTACCATTTTATGAATGGTTGGTATCAGGCTTGATTTGGTGGCTTTGACCCATGACACTGGGCAAGGGTCAGTAGGGGCAGTACTTGTGTTGATTGTGGAGATGATGTGGGATATCTGTTCTTTTGAGGGAGAGTAGAATGTGCCCCAGGTTTTGGGGTGTACGTTCGTTCTTGTGGTTCCACTGGGTGTTGTGCGCTCTGTGGAGTGGAATTTGTCTTTAATGTGGTCAGCGAATTTCTGTGGATCCACTTGTACTTCTCTTTCTGCTGTTTGCTCTTTTGTCAGGGTTTTTACTATTTCGAAAAGTTCTCTGGGTTTGTTGATGGAAGAATTTATCAGGTTTGTGTGGAATTCTCTCTTTGCTTGGTTGATGTGTTCATTGTATTGTTTTTGCTTTGTTAGGTAAAGATGTTGGTCGGAAGTAGTTTTGTTTTTTCTCCATCTCCGTTCAATTTTCCTGAGCTCCCTCTTTTCCTGTCGTATTTTTGTTGAGTACCATGGCTTGTTCTGTCTCTTGTTGTGGTGTTGTTTCTCGGTCCTGTCATCGGATGGTTTGGCGGCGTTAGCTAGAACGCTGTTCCAGTTGGAAACTTGTTCCTCCAGGTCCTCTGAGTCAATGTTCAAGTGTTGTATTGTGTCCTGTATGAATTCGTCCTTGTCAAAGGACTTGAATCGTCTTTGTGTGTGTGGGATGTTCACTCTTTCGCTTGTCTGGTCTTCTTGTGATTGCAGTTTCGTCTCGATTAAGTAATGGTCAGACCATGGTACTGGGGTGATGGTGGGTGTAGAGATTAGGTCTCTTGAAGTTAGGTAGTTTGATGCGAAGATGAGGTCTGGGGATGATCCAAGTCTGTGTGTTGGTGCATTGACTATCTGTGTGAATTGAAGTGAGGTCATTGCTTGAAGGAAGGCCTCTGCATCTTTTGTATTGGCGGACTTTAGGTTGAAGTCTCCGATTAGTAGTGCTGGTTTGTTGTTTGCTGTTATGGCACAGGCTTCTTCGAGTGTGAAGGCTAGTTCGTCAGGTGGAGCACGGGGTGCTCTGTAGGTTAGGCAGATTGCAATATTCTTGTTCTTGATGCTAATTGTGTTACACTGCTGTGTATCTGTGAGGTTCTGTGTCTTGAACTTGAGTTTTGTTTTTGCTATTATTAGGACTCCTCCTCCACGCTTGTGGGTGCGAGGGCAGTTGTATGCTGAGTAGTTGTTCGGTACTATTTGGTTGAGTAGTACACTGTCGGTAGGGTTGAGCCATGTCTCTGTGATGCATATTATGTCGGGCTGTCGCTCTTCTATGTGGTCTACCAGAGTGTGTATCTTGTTGCAGACGGATCTGGCGTTTATGAGCTCAATTGTTGTTGTCTTTGTGGAAGAGGTTGTTGCTACATGTGCTTCCTTTGAGCCGGTGTTGGTGTTTGATTTGTGTCTGTTTGGTCTCTTTGCTTGGGAGTTTGCGAGTGTCTCTTTGTGTGTGTGTTGTGGACCGAGATATGGCAGTGCAGTTGGAGGGTACCATGGTGTGTTTGTTTGAGGGTAGTGGAGGTGTGTGGTCGGTGGTAGGAGTTGTGTGACTAGTAGGTATAGAGGGAGGAAGTATGTGGTGTGCATGTTGGTAGTTTGTGATGTTCTGATAGGGTGACGCCTGTCTCCTTAGGTCTTCGTCTGTTGTTTGCTTTGGGGAGAGCTGTACTTGTTGCGGGAGCCTGTCCCGGGGATGTAGAGCTGGACCTGTGGCAGTCGCCTTGGTGCGGGAGCCTGTCCCGTGGAGGGAGCCTGTCCCGTGGTTGTGGAGCTGGATCTGTGGCGGTCGCCTTGGTGCGGGAGCCTGTCCCGTGGAGGGAGCCTGTCCCGCGGATGTGGAGCTGGATCTGTTGCGGTGCGGGAGCCTGTCCCGTGGAGGGAGCCTGTCCCGTGAATGTGGAGCTGGATCTGTGGCGGTCGCCTTGGTGCGGGAGCCTGTCCCGTGGAGGGAGCCTGTCCCGCGGATGTGGAGCTGGATCTGTTGCGGTGCGGGAGCCTGTCCCGTGGAGGGAGCCTGTCCCGTGAATGTGGAGCTGGATCTGTGGCGGTCGCCTTGGTGCGGGAGCCTGTCCCGTGGAGGGAGCCTGTCCCGCGGATGTGGAGCTGGATCTGTTGCGGTGCGGGAGCCTGTCCCGTGGAGGGAGCCTGTCCCGTGAATGTGGAGCTGGATCTGTGGCGGTCGCCTTGGTGCGGGAGCCTGTCCCGTGGAGGGAGCCTGTCCCGCGGATGTGGAGCTGGATCTGTTGCGGTGCGGGAGCCTGTCCCGTGGAGGGAGCCTGTCCCGTGAATGTGGAGCTGGATCTGTGGCGGTCGCCTTGGTGCGGGAGCCTGTCCCGTGGAGGGAGCCTGTCCCGCGGGTGTGGAGCTAGATCTGTTGCGGTGCGGGAGCCTGTCCCTAGGAGGGAGCCTGACCCGCGCATGTGGAGCTGGACCTGTGGCAGTCGCCTTGGTGCGGGAGCCTGTTCCGTGGGGGGGAGGCCGGAGCTTTTATGGAGTGTGTTGTTGAAGAGGGCGTTTGGTAGTGTGTGGTGTGTTATGTTCTGTGAGGGTTTTACTTGCGGTTTTGCTGTCCTCCTCGGTCTGCTCCTCTGTCGGGATCCATTGGTATGCAGTCGGTGCTGATGAGTTCCTAGGATGTTTTCTATTTTTTCGCCTTCGTGCCGCGCCTAAGGGCCACGCCAAAGGGCCCTCTGGCGAGGCCCTCAGGCGCGGGCCCGCGAGGCGCGGGCGCGCCCTGCAGGGACGCCGCTTTTATCCCCGGCGGCTGCTGCGATATCGGGCTCCCACCGCCCGGATTGGGCGGGAGCTGGAGGGAGGGTGGAGACTCCTGGCAGCGGCGTCTCTGCAGGCAGGGACGCCGCTTTTATCCCCGGTGGCTGCTGCGATATCGGGCTCCCACCGCCCGGATTGGGCGGGAGCTGGAGGGAGGGTATCTGGATCTATATATCTGGATAGTTCTGTCGGTGCTCAGGCTAGTTCTTCAGATCTAACCTGTCCAAGGGAAATTCCTGTTGGGGAACCCTCTTTTCAGAGTTTCCTCCTGGATATAGCAAGATCTCTTGCCATTTCTATCCCAGGACATGATCCTGCACAGAGCTCTCTTTCTACCAAAGCAAAGGAGAACATAATGCTTCCTTTGCATCATTCCTTGCAGGATCTCCTTCTAGGAATGTGGGAAACACCTTTAAGGGTACCCCCACCTTACAGAGCAACTGATCTCTTATATCAGGTGCCCCCCTCTCCAGGGTTTCAAAAGACTCAACTTCCTCATCATTCCGTAGTTGTGGAATCAGCAATGAGGCGGGTAAAGAGCAAGAAAAAGCACTCTTCTTATCCGCCAGGTCGTGAGTCTAAGACACTTGATGCCTTTGGACGTCAAATCTTCCAGACATCTATGCTTTCTGCAAGAATTCTCTCATATATTTTCTATATGAGTCTATCTCTTGAGGAGGTCTCAAAGCAATTACATCTTTTGACTCCTTCCCTTCCAGAGTCCAAGAGTGCAGACTATTCTTCACTGCTCAAGCACCTCCAGAATATCTCTTGGTTTCTTACTTGTGCTTCCCTAGACTCTTTTGAGTCTGTTAGCAGGACGTCTGCTATAACTATAGGGGCACGACGTAGAGCCTGGCTCCAAGCTTCAGACTTGGACAAATGGGCACAGCACAGACTGGGACATACTCCTTGCACTGGAGACAATCTTTTCAACAAGGAGTCTTTACGTCAGGTTACTCAGTTCTCCACTGACTTACCTGTTCCTAAGGGCTGTTCTGCACCTTCTTCTGTCCCAGTAGGTAGGAAATGTCCTGCCAAACTTTCTTCCCATAGGAGAAGAAGGTTTTATGCATCATCTGCCCATCATACAGATGTTCCCAAACAGGGGAAGCATCGTCCTGGTCTGCAGAGTTCAACCTCTCACCAGGCTCAGCAAACCCAGCAACCACAGGGTTTCTGATCAATCCATCAGATGTTTGTGAATCTTGGGATTAGAATTTGCAGTTGCTTCTTCTCAATAGAGGCAATCCACTGCTGTCATTCTAAATCCTAAACATGGATCTCTTCCCGAAAGACATCCATTCGTTCTATGTTCTGTGAGCTGTCAGGATGTTCATGCTTCTAGATCACAGGGTTCTCCTCTTTTTCCTGCTAGGGAAAGAGGTCTATCCACTATCAAACAATAGTTTCCTGTGCCAGCATATCTTTTTTCCTTTCTATAAACTTACTACTTTGTAAGTTTTCTTCAGCTCCATTCTCTTTACCCTCTTACCAGGTTTTTCCTCTGTAAGAGCGGTATTGCTTCACTGGAGGGCTTTTTCTTCAGCCTCTCTAGTTTTCTTACTTTTCCAGTGTGGAGCTCTCTTCTCTGAGTTGACTCCTCTTTTTCAATCTTGCTTTGAAGCAGTTCATCAGACACGTCCAGAGTTTTCTACTCTTGTTTTGTCTGTTCTTTCTGTTTTTAAACAGTACCATTCTTCTGTTGTCTGGCAAGCAGCTGCCAATGCAGGAGCCTTAATGTTTGGACCACTGGTTCTTGTCCACCAGCAACCAAATTTGTCCTCCACTAACATTCTGTCTGGTCTTAGTAGTGGCTCCAAGTCAGTGCTGTCATCTGTCTTGGAAATTTTTTCACTACAAGCTTGTTGGATTGTCTTCTCTTTCTGCCATCTCCATTCCCCTGGGTTTGGCAGCATAGTTGACATAGGTACTGGCTCTCCTGCAGCCAGTTCTATCTCCTCATTCTCCTGCATCATGCTCTCTGCAATTCTACAAAGAAGCTCTCCACTATGGGCCCTTGCTAGAGAGCAGGGGGGGGGGGCCTTTTTCTCCAACAGCTATACTAGATGGTTGAAAAAGGCTTTTTCAGTCATGTCTCCCATGACTAGAAAAGTTCTCCTTTTTAATATAAAGGACATAGGCCTCCTCTTACGTGAAAGCTTAAGGAGTTGCTAATTCCCTGCTTTGGTCCATAGTATTTCCAATAGGGAATATGTTTTCTCCTTCCAGCTCATCCTCATGGTAAGAACGCATGATACCTTTTTGCCCTTAAGCAGGTCAGTGGTGGCATCAGCACCTTCTGTGGTTCCACTAGTGGCTCCCACTTCATGTTCTTTGTCCCAACTGAAAACTCAGTTTGCTGTGGCCAGTCCCACAAATAGTAGTGTGCCACAGTGCCCCTGCTGTCCCAAAGACAAAGGCAGCAGGGAAACTTTGTAAAGCTACTTTGGAGACCCATTAGAAATGCCACCATTTTAAAGTCCCTGATAACCTACCCAGCCATACTCAGCATATTTCAAGGCTTCTAGCAAGGTCTTGATGCTACTGTAATTTTCTTTGAGGCTCACTGTCATGTAGCAGCATGGCTTTGAGGCTCCTGAAAGAGCTGTCAATGAACAGGCGCCACTCCTTCGATTTACATGTGATTCCGATACTTTTGAACAGACCAGCCACATTGTGGCAAAAGCAGAGCCCATTTGACTAGTGAAGAAGCTAGAAAAAGTGTGGTGATGCTGCCTCTGACCTATGACTTGAATACTTTCATCCAACAAGTTCCATTGCTTGAACCTGGACGTCAAAAGCTCGGCATTAGACTTGGTGAGACCAAGATCTCTGACCAAGTCATTGATGTCATTTTGGTTCAGGTAGTAAGGGTTTCTCTTTTCAGCTCCACCTCTGATATTGTAATTTAGATCTGCAACATCTTATTTGTTTTGTGAATAGCTGATTTCTTCTGAAGACAGCTGCTTTCTCTGTGGAGGAATGGGTACAGGGAGCTCTGGGCAGTGTGGCACTGGGACTATGGATGAAGGAATGCTCAGATACAGGACAGAAGGAGCATTCTTGCCAGCCTGATGTTTGGAAGGATCCACCATGCAGAAATAGCAATTGCTCAAGTGGTCAGTGGGTTCCCACCAAATTCTTCGGACAGCGAACTTCATGCCTCTCTTTTCCCCTCTGTACCATCCTGCCAAAGAAAAAATAAAAATGCTAAATTAAAAAGTAATTTTATATATATTACTTTTTAATTTAGCATTTTTATTTTTTCTTTGGCAGGATGGTAATTATAATAATTTTAAAATTAATTTGTATTAATAATGTTCTTGCTAAATATTTCATACATTATGTAAAAATTCAGTAACAAAGATTTTATAACATAAAATGTCACAGTCTAAGCCAGCATCAATTATCCATCTTACCTTCCAGAGTTTTCTTGCAGTACTTGCAAGTGAAATGAGGTGCCCAGGGTTTGTCCTTATCCCCAACAGGCATGCTGAAATATGCCCTGTGAGCTTCATACATTTTGGCAGATACTTACACAGAGTAATTTTTCGCTCTTGTCTTGATAAAATCACCACTGACATAGCAAAATGTATTTGCGGGATGCTTACAGCCTTTTGAAGCCATGTCAGTCCACTTAAGAAGCTAGAATGAAAATAAACTGGTGAGCTTAAGACACGTGTGGTTATTGCTCGCTCCTAGGTTTCTAGTTGGTAAGGAGACTGCTGAACAATTGTGCTCATTCCATGCAAATCTGTTGTTTATATAGACACGAGGCGGAAGTGATATTATAACAGTCACCAAAAGGCTTTTATTAAAAGTTCTCCAGGGATTGGTTTCTTAAAATGTTTTTTCGCAAACGGGATGTGGTATTTCCTGGTTTAACTGTTCGGGTTTTCCCTGATTTTTCTAGGGAAACCCATAAACGTAGGCGAGGGTTTTTGCTTTTACGTCCAGGCATATTGTTATTGGGGGGTCAGTTTTTTCTCAAGTTTCCTTCTTAAATGTATGGTCAAATTGAATTCAGTAACATATGTTTTTTATGATCCATCTCAGTTGCTTGCTTTCATAAATGCCCGCCGCCCCTCTGAGGCAGTATAGGTTCTACTGCATAGATTATTTCCTGACTGTCTCCCTCCAGCTTGATTTCCTTCAATTATTGGTTTATTTGTATCTTAGTTGGATGTCCCCTCTTTATTTGTGAGCTGTAGAAGGAGCAGAAATGTTATATTGCCTGTTTTGTTTTTCCTATATTAGGGTGGATGTAATTTCTTACCTTGTTTGCTTTCTGTATCCTTATTTCCATTCAAGTTCTTTTGCTTGGATTTATTGTAAAAATTTATAAATAGAAAAAAAAAAAAAGTTCTCAAAAGTTATACAAAGTTCCAAAAGTTCTGGAAAGCTCTAGAAAGTTCTAGAATTTTCCAATATGTACTCAAAGTTTACTTTGCACTAAATCTATCTAGAATGTCCTGCAAAATAGATAATTTTCAAAAATATCAATCTAGTGGTCCCAAGAGCAATGTTTGTGAGTCATAGGGGCTTGTTTACAAAGCTGCGGTAGCAGTTTCCGATCGTTATCGGCTTTGTAAACAAGCCCCATAATTGCCATTTCCTATGGTTTTGAGACATAAGATATCAAAAGATAACACTTATTACCCAGGAACAAGAAAAAAGTAAAAATTTGTTACACAATGTTGTTATGACCACAGGCAGGCAGAGCACAAGAGTCTCAATATGTGGATAAGATGGTGCAGGGAAGAGGGCTTTAGATTTGATAAGAAACTAGGCAATATTTAAGGTAAGGCGTGCCTATACCGAAAGGCACCCAACTTCAAGTTCTAACATTTAAAAAGACGATAAAGCAGCTTTTAAGCTAGAACAAGATGGAAAGCTGATTGCCATTCAGCAGCCACGGTTTGGAGTAAGGTATCTTTGAAGCATGCTGTAATAACAAAACAGAGAAGGTAGATAATCCTGAAATGGAGACTGCAATAGATGGCAATAATTTTCTCTGCTAACAGGGAAGATTCTGGGCACAGTTACTGCAAAGGTTTTTCATTTACCATGTATTAAGTTTTTACAACTAATGCACGGTAACCATGCATATTAATTAAGAGCCTTTAAGAAGTCATGAATATTCAGTAAAGGAACTTCAACTTGGGTGATGTGGTACTAGCTATGGGGTCTAGTCTATAATATGAATAGTGGGGATGGACATCCATCCCGCTATCTGTCCCCCTTTCCCATCTCCGATGAAGCCTCCCCGTATGAACATAGAGTTTGTATGCGGAGGTTAGATGGGGGCGGGAAGGGGGCGGTGCAGAGTTGGAGTTAGGGTGGGCAGTGTGCGGTCCGCGGCCCCAGACGTACAGAGCTGATTCTGATGTCAGCCCTGTATTTCCGGAGCCAGCAGACTAGACAGGGAACGTATTCCATCTCTGAGGTGGAATAAGTTCCCCTAGATGATGTCAGGGGATGGCAGGCCTGGGGAGCGGCAGGCCCGTGGAGCGGCAAAGAGTGGAGGGGATGCAGGAGATTCCCCACAGCCTGACCCTGTCCTTGGGAGGCCAGATCGGGGGTCAGACTGTGGGGAAAGAACAAAGTGGTCGTTGATCAGAGCTACTGAATGGAATCACGGTGCCATGGCAACCGGACACCATGGCACCACGGCTGCATTCAGGAGCCTGACTGAGTTAGCCGGGCAGCAGTCTGTATGTGCAGGCCACACAGAATTGGGTCCCGGCCTGCACGTATAGGCTTAGACACGATTCTGATCCCGCCGGGGCTAGACATGCCCCGCGGGATCAGAATCACGTCTACCTCTGTGTATTCAATTCTGACCAGATGCAGAGGCCTGGGACGCACATCTTAGAATGTGCCTCCACATGTTTACAATACGATTCACTGATATGAGCAAAAGATATAATTAGGGCTTCTATTTTTCAGTGTTTATTTTTCAGATAATTAGGGATTCTTTGAGGGTACAAAATATTTTCATACCACAGGTACCATTGCTGGGTGCCTTCTCTGATGGAATCAAATATGCATTCTTAATCACTTTTCAGTCATTAGTGCAGAAAAAGCAAAACATTGAGGGAAGACTGCAAGATGAACAAGGGGATGGGTTAGAGCAGGGGTCACCAGCCTGTGGCCCGCGAGGTCCCTTCGTGCGGCCCGCGAGGCTCTACCCCGGTTAACATTACGTGCGGCCCGCCAAGGATTCCCGCCATTGTATCCACGCGCTCACAGCTCACCGACGACCACCTGCAAGCGTCCCTTCTCCTGTCAGTGTCATCTGTGAAGCCGGACTTTAAGCGTTTGTCTGCTAGCATGAATCATCAGCCATCTCATTAAATTCAATAAAGGTGATCAGCCATTGTTTTCATAATTTTGCGTTTGTTGTTTTTTTTCACGGGGGCGGGGAGAAGGGGGGTGTGGCCCGTGAGGCTCCCGGTAGTCGGCTGTGCGGCCCGCGGCCCTCTGGAGGTTGGTGACCCCAGGGTTAGAGTATGCTAGGAGACGTGGTATTTTTAAGGTATTGATCTAATGATCATCTATTTCAATTCTTTGGCATTGGGAGTATTTTGTCAATATTTGTCAGTAAAATCAGAAGCCCTTGATGTAATCAAAGCCCTTATATATTTTTTTTTACATTTCTACTTTTTTGCACTTAAAAGCATGCCTAATATTTAACAAAACTGTATCCCATGTGAGATTACTTATTTTATTTTTTCTTAATTGATTATCTGTTTTATTGTACTTTCTTTTCTAATGTAATCATAAGTTTTGTAAACTATCTTGATGGATGTCTCTCAAAGGCAATCAAGCAAATCCTCATAAAGAAATACATCAAATAAAATACAGTATTCTCCTTCATTTCGATGCGTACAATTTAACTTCACTTAAAATAACCCTGAAAAACATATTTGAAAAGGATGTAGAGATTTTGAAGGAAGTTTTAATTTCATTTATTCCTTTATTGCTCGAAGCTTAGCCAACAAACTTCCGGACTTGGAAGCCCTAATGGTGGAAAAGGACTTGGACATTGTTGCCATTACAGAAACATGGTTTAATGAAAAAAGAAGAAGCACTCTGGATCATGTTGGAAAGAGGAGATGGCACTGTCATCCATACTGCTGTAATCTACAGACCTCCGACTCAAATTGAAGAGAGAGATAACAAATTGATTATAGATATTGCCAAGATAGCAACAAAGGGGGAAACAATCATATTGGGTGACTTTAATCTACCCGATGTGGATTGGATTACTCCTTCTGCAAATCTGGAAAGAAGCAAAAAAAAAGATGCATTACTTAGACAAATGGTGATGGAACCAACCAGGGAAATCTCAATGCTGGATTTGGTGCTCACCAACAGTGATAGCGTGTCTAATGTCTGGGTGAGTGCCCCTGTGAGCAACAGTGATCATCACACGGTGTGGTTTGAGATAAAAGCCAAGGTGCAATCCAATCATAGCAAACTCAAAGTCCTAAACTTCAAAAACACTGACTTCAATAAAAAGGCCGAGTACCTAAAGGAGGAGCTGACAGGGTGGAAGGGGATAAGGGAAGTGGAATTTCAATGGGCTAAACTAAAATGGGCAATAAAAGGGGCAACAGATAAATATGTAAGAAAAGTAAATAAAAACAAGAGGAGAAGGAAACCTATTTGGTTTTCCAAAGAAGTGGCTACTCAAATAAGGGCAAAAAACACAGTTTTCACAAATATAGGATCAAACTCAAGGAGACAAAAAAGAGAAATAAGGATAGCAAAATCAAAGGCAGAGGAAAATATGGCTAAAGATGTTAAGTGTGGCGACAAAACTTTCTTGAGGTATATTTGGGAAAGGAAGAAGTTCAGAGGTGGAATTGCAGGACTCAGAAGTGCTGGAAACGGACTCGTGGAAAATGACATTGAAAAAGCGAAATTATTAAACAAATACTTCTTCTCTGATTTTACTAAAGAAAATCCTGGAGAAGGACCACCTGTGACTCCCAAATCTAAAAATGGGAATGAGGTAGATACCATACCATTCAGAGAGGATGAGGTTTTAGAACAACTTGCAAAACTGAAAGTGGACAAGGTCATGGGACATCCCAGGATACTGAAAGAGCTCAGAGAGGTTCTTGCAGGGCCGTTAAAGGATGTTTTCAACAGATCCTTGGAAACAGGAGAGGTTCCTCAGGACTGGAGAATGGCTGACATCATACCTCTACACAAAAGTGGTGACAGGGAAGAAGTGTCAAACTACAGGCCTGTGAGCCTTACCTCGGTGGCGGGAAAAGTAATGGAGACGCTCCTGAAAGAGCGAGTAGTGAACTTTCTCAAAACCAGCAGGTTACAGGATCTGAGGCAACATGGTTTTACCGAGGGACGATCTTGCCAGACAAATCTCATTGAGTTCTTTGACTGGGTGACCAGAGAACTGGATCAAGGACACACGATGGATGTCATCTACCTGGATTTCAGCAAAGCCTTTGATACTGTCCCTCATAGGAGGCTTATCAATAAACTCAGTAGTTTGGGGATGGGTCCCAAGGTGGTAAACTGGATCAGAAATTGGTTGACTGACAGACGACAGAAGGTGATGGTAAATGGAGCTCACTCGGATGAAAGGAAGGTGATTAACGGGGTGCCCCAGGGTTCAGTCCTAGGCCCGGCACTGTTCAATGTATTTGTGAGTGATATTGCTGAAAAACTGAATGGAAAAGTCTGTCTTTTTGCAGATGACACGAAAATTTGCAACAGAGTGGACTCCCCCAAGGGAGTGCTTAACATGAGGCGGGATCTGCAAAAGCTGGAGGAATGGTCTGATGCTTGGCAATTAAGATTTAATGCGAAGAAGTGCAGTGTCATGCACTTGGGTAGCAGAAATCCAACTGAAATGTACATGATAGTGGGCGAAAGGCTGGTGTGCACGGAGCAGGAGAAAGACCTCGGTGTGATTATTTCTGTAGATCTCAAGATGGCAAAACAGTGTGACAAGGCGGTGGCAAAAGCCAGGAGGATGTTGGGCTGCATTCGAAGAGGAATTACCAGCAGAAAGGAAGGGGTACTAGTACCACTGTATAAGTCTCTGGTGAAGCCTCACTTGGAACACTGTGTTCAATTTTGGCGACCGTATCTTGCAAAGGATGTAAAAAGAATGGAAGCTGTTCAGAGGAAGGCGACCAAAATGATTTGGAGCCTGCATCAGAAGCCTTATGAGGAGAGACTTGAAGACCTAAATATGTACACTTTGGAGGAGAGGCAGGATAGGGGAAGATATGATTCAGACCTTTAAATACTTAAAGAGAAATAATGAACAAACAAACCTCTTCCAGAGACGGGGAAGCTGTAAAACTAGAGGGCATAACATAAAACTGCAAGGTGGTAAATTGAAAGGCAATGTCAGGAAATACCTTTTTACTGAAAGGGTGGTGGATTCTTGGAATGTCCTCCCGATGGAGGTGGTGGGGACAAACACAGTGATGTAATTCAAAGTGTCCTGGGACAGACACTGTGGATCACTTTACAGCAACAAGATTAAATCAAAATAAACTGAACCATCTAATTTCTCAACAAATAGGGGTGTCCTACATGGAGCGATGGGTGGAGAAGCGATGTGTTCACCCCTAAACAAACAAACAAAGATATGGGGAGGAGTGAAGACATGGGGAGGAGTGCACCTGCTCCTGGTGGGTGCACCACTAAGCAAAGACATGGGTAGGGGTGCACCTACTCCCTAAAAGACATGGGAAGGGGTGCACCTACTCCTGTCATATTGCTGGGCAGAATAGATGGACCATACTGGTCTTTATCTGCCGCCATTTACTATGTTACTATGTTACATCTCATATTCTGTGCAAACCCTAACATGTTTCGGGATATGACATCTGCCGTGTGGGTTATCTGTCCCTAGAGTAGTGATAGACAATGAAACTCACTTCCCACCATGATACTGATATCTTGCATCCTTGAATGTTCCCTAAAAATGGTGCCTCTCAACTACTAGCAATAATCTTGCAATACTACTGCTAGGTGTCAAAATGCCCTTATATGGCAGCTCAGTCCTTAGTAAAGAACCATGAGCTAACCATTATGGATCAAGAAGTACATTCTTGTATCCAGAGGCAGATGGGACAGCAGAAACCTTGAATCGCTTTTGTCTCATGCACCTAGATAAATAGGGATTTCCTAGGTAGTCCTGGGGTTTCTGGGGGATCTTTGGAGGGGTGCACTGAGAGGGGGTATCCAGGGGTTTGAGGATATCTCTCCAGGGTTCAGGGGTATTGTGTAAGAGTCTGAGGGTTTACATGTAGAGTCAGAAGATGCCATCGGTGGGTGGGGGGAGGCTGTTCTGAGGGGTATACATGGAACCTTTGCTTTGGCCCCCTTAAGAAGGCGCCACAGGAACATTGGACTGTATGATAGCAGCCAATGTTCTCGGAAAGCAGAATAATATTGATTTTTAGGGTGATCATAAGTTGTGTTATTATTTTACAGCAACAATATCTAACCTTTGGCACTGAGTTAATGCAGGCTAGTAACTACTGTGGTAAATATAATATTTTGCTGCAGCTTTTTAAATAGCCCCTTTTTAAGGTATGTAATTATGGTGTCAATATGATGCATGTTATACATTTTATGTATTTATTATCAGTGTTACCCTGTTAACTACTACTACTACTTCTGAACATTTGCATAGCACTATAAGACATACGCAGCGCTGCACAGACACATATAAAAGATGGCCCCTGTTCATCAGAGCTTATAATCTAGTCAAGATAGACAACACAGTAGCTGTAGACATGGGATACATCTAGAGGGAATGGTAAGGAAACACAATGGAGATCAGGTGAATCAAGAACCAAAAGAGGCAGCGAAGAGATGAGTTTTCAGCCTGGATTTGAAAAGGGTTAGAGAAGGCACCTGATATGCAGACTCAGGTAGTTTGTTCCAGCCATAAGGAGCAACAAGATGAAAGGAGCGAAGTCTGGAGTTAGCAGTAGAAGAGAAGGGCACAGATAGATGCAATTTGCCAGAAGAGCGGAATTCCCAAGAAGGGATGTAGGGAGAGATAAGAGAGGAAAGGTAGTGAGGAGCTGCAGAGTGAATGCACATAGGTTAGCAGGAGAAGTTTGAACTGGATGTGGAAACAGAGAGGGGAGCCAATGAAGTGACTTGAGAAGAGGAATAATATGAGCATGATGAGGCTGGCAGAAGGTTAGTCGTGCAGTAGAGTGTTGAACAGATTGAAGAGGGGACAGATGATTTAGAGCGAGACCAGCAAGGTGTAGGTTACAATAGTCTAGATGGGAGGTGACTAAGGAGTGGATAAGTGTCTTAGTAGTATGTTCAGAAAGGAATGGGTGAATTTTGTTGATGTCGTATTGAAAGAAACGACAGCTTTTAGCTATCAGTTGGATGTGTATGGAGGAGAAAAAGGAGCCAAAGACAGCCCCAAGATTGTGAGCAGATGAGACAGGGAGGAGTAAAGTTATCCACAGAGACTGTGAAAGGAGGATGGGGAGAGGCGGGTTTAGGGGGAAAAATAAGAAGCTCAGTTTTGGCCATGTTCAATTTCAATGGTGGTGAGACATCCAAGCAACAGTGTCGGAAAGGCAGGCATAAATCCTGGCCTGGATTGCCGGAGAGATTTCTGGTGTAGAGAGGTAGATCTTGGATTCATCAGCATAAAGATGGCACTGAAAGTCATGGGAAGAAATGAGTGTCCCAATGGAGAGAAAAGGAGTGGACCCAAGACAGATCCTTGGGGTACACCAACTGAGAGAGGGATAGCAGTAGAGGAGGATCCACAAGAACAATCACTGAAAGAGCAATGCAAAAGATAAGAAGAGAACCAGGATAACACAGAACCCTTAAAACCAAGCGAGGACAAGTTATCAAGGAGAAAGTTGTGGTCAGCAGTATCAAAAGCAACAGAAAGGTCAAGAAGGATGAGGATTGAGTAAAGGCCCTTGGAGTTTGCCAGGAACAGGTCACTGGAGACTTTGGAAAGAGCTGTTTTGGTAGAATGTAAAGGACGAAAGCTGAATTGCAGAGGATCCAGAAGGGCTTGAGAAGAGAAAGTCAAGGCAACGGTGGTGAACCGCATATTCAAGTAGTTTAGATATGAAGGAGAGGAGGGAGACGGATCGATAGTAAGAAGGATAGGTAGGGTCTGGTGAGGATTTCTTGAGGGGAAGAGTGAACACAACATGCTTGAAGGTTGCAAGGAAGGTTGCAGTGGATAGCGATAGGTTGAGAATATAAGAGATGGAAGGGACTACAGTGGAGGAGATGGAGCTAAGGAGATGGGTGGGAATAGGATCAGAGGAACAGGTAGTGAGTTTGGATGAGAAAGGAAGGTGAGTGGTTTCTTACTCAGAGATCATAGAAAATTAAGAAAGGGGGGAAGGCTGTCAGTGAAGAGGGAGAAAAGGGGAAGTAGCTGACCTCTTGGGGAATTGGAGTGTGATTTTGTGGATTTTGTCATGGAAGTAATCATCCAGGGTCTGGGCAGAAAAGGACGGAGGGATCAGAGGTGGAGGTACTTTGAGGAGAGAGTTGAGAATTGTAAAGAGATGGTGAGGGTCAGAGGCAATAGGGGTAGCCAGATGGACATAATTATATACTGCCTTTCATGATGTTAAGGTGGTTTACATTGAACTGGGCATTATAACTTGGAAATACCTATTTTACAGGGAACATGGGCAATGGAGGGTTAAGTGACTTGCCCAAGACCACAAGGAGCACCTGTGGGACTAGAAACCCCATTCCTTCTGGCCTAAGGTTGCTGTCCTCTAGTGGGATTTGAACCCCTGACCTTCTGGCCTGAGGTAACTTGCCCCAACCACTAGACCACTCCTCCCTAGTCTTGTTTGGTGAATGCTATGGCTGACTGGAAAGAGAGAAGCATAAATTTGAAGTGTGGAAGGTCCGCAATAGTGCATGATTTGAGCCAAGCACACTCAGCTGTGTGGGCACAGAAATGAAGATAGCAGGTACTGGAAGACAGCCAGGGTTGAGATAGAGTACGCCTCACAGAATGTGGCATGGGTGAAGCAAGAACATCCAGAGAAGAGGAGAGTGCAGTGTTATAGGAAGTTACTGCCTCATCAACAGACTCAGATGATATAGTGGAGGTAAGAGGTGATAAGACAGTGGAGGAGAGAGCCAAAAGGTCAATTGCATGAAGATTTCTAAAGAGGTTGGAGGGAGACAGGGTGAGGTTGGGGCCATGAGTGGTGAAGAGTGAAGCTTAGCAGGTGATGGTCCGATAAGGGAAGAAGTGAATTACAGAAGTTTGAGGGTAAGCAATTAGAGAAGAATACAAGGTCATGGTAATGTCCTTGCTGGTGAGTTGAGGCAGTAGGGCAAAGCTGGAGGTTGATTGATGAGGTAAGGGAGAGGATCTTTAAAGCATAAGGGTCAGAGGGGTTAAAATCCCCAAGAATAAGGGAGGGGGAAGATGAATCCAGAAAGAAGGAAAGCAACAAGTCAAAGTCATAGAGAAAGGTAGAGGTGGACTTGTCAGGGGGTTGATAAATAACAGCTAATCTGAGAAGTAATGGAGTAAAAATCCAAATGGAGTGAACTTCAAAGGAGGAAAAGGAGTGAGACTGAGGCAGAAGGAGGGGTTGAAATTGACAGGAAGGAGAGAGTAGAAGCCCAACACCACCACCATGGCCAGTGGGACAAGATGTGTAGGATAGCTGCCATGACATAGAGCAGTGACTGAAGCCAAGTCTTCAGGGAGGAGCTAGGTCTCAGTTAGAGCAAGGAGATGGAGATCATTAGAGACAAAGAAATCATGAGTAAAATCAAGTTTACTTGAGATGGAGTGTGCATTCCACAAGGCACATGAGAAAAGAGAGGAGGGGAAAGAAGAAGGATATGAATGATTTGAGCAATTGCGTGAGGATCTGTCATGGGAGTGTAAGAAAAGTCGAGGGACGCCAGGGTTGGAATTGATGCCACCAGAAGAGAGAAGGAGAAGGAGTAGAAGAGAGTGGGGGCAAAGATGAAGCTTTACGGTGGAAACAAGGGTGAGGTTGTTTAAGAGAGGAGAAGACTGAATGACAGGGAGAAATTGGTGACGCTCAAGAGCTGATGAAAGAGTAGATGGCAAGATGCTGGGAGAAGTGGAGATGGTAAAAGGGAGATATGGAAGGGAGGCTTGATGTTGGTTGGAGGGGAGAATATTAGGGAGTGTTAACAATAGAAAGAGAAAGTGATGTGATGTGGAGCCATAAGAGAGAAATGGAGAGGAGAACAGTAGAAATATATGAAGAATAAGAAGGGGAGAGTTCTCGGAGGATTAGGATGCACTTGTGAGTGATAGTGGTAATGAGCACAGGATAGATATAAGGGCATGCTAGCCACGGGGGTGGGTGGGCTGACGGGTGGGAGGGAGGGATAATAAGGCAGAGTAGGAGCTAGATAGAGGGCTGGGAAAAGCTGAACAATATTGTAAAAAGTGCAAATGAGGTAAAAGAGCACACTAACAATGATAAATAAATAAAAAAAATATATAGAGAGGCAGACAGGACTCACAAAGCAGGCAGTTTCAATGTGCCAAGCAGAGCTTGTAATGGAGCTGCTCTCTTCCTAATGGAGCGAGGCAAACAGAGAGCTAAACATATGTGGAAAACAGGGAAAGAGACTATACAATGCCTCAGCAGGGGGGAGGGGTTATTCACTCAGGTAGATTAGAGCAGGAAAGTAAAAAACTCCATCGAAGTAGACTGGCTATGAATATAATAAAATTAAATTAAATCTACAATAAGATAAACTAAAAATTGTTAAATGTGAAGCCTGATTCAGGTAGGGTCACGTCCGGGTCATCCAGACGGCCCCAAGCAGGATGGGCCCATTTGGACCAGATTCTGGACCATGGGAACAAAACGTTCCTGCAGTAACCAGAATCAGGCTCAAGGATAGCCCGACATGCCCCTGCCGCCTGCAGGGACATACTCCTTGCAGGTGCCCCGACCCCTGTGTCTTTGGTCCCTTTTTTCTCCGCCACCCGACTCACGACTGGCCTGCCATGGACTGGATCGTCCAGACAGCTCCAAGCAAGATGGGCCCATTTGGACCCGATTTTGGACGGTAACCAGAATTGTGCCTAAGGATGGCCTGGCATGCCCCTGCCGCCTGCGGGGACATCCTCCCCACAGGTGCCCCCGACTCCCAAGGCTTCAGACCTTCTTTTCCCCACCGCCCAATCCATGGCTGACCTGCAGTGTCCTGGATCAGGTGACGGGGACTCCTCGCACCCGGCCTGCCCCCGGGGGTCCCCAGGCCTGATTGCTGATTTTGTGCTGCTTATTCCATCTTTGAGGTGGGCCAGGGAGGATGTACAGGACCTTGACCTGAATCGGCCCTATAAATGCTGCTGGGCTGGCCTGCCCCTGCTCCTCCCTGATCCCGCCAGTTCTCCTGATCCTGATGCTCAGGACATACAGGGGAAGCTGGAGGGGAATCAGGCCCGGATAGCTTATGTGGCTGCACGTCCCACATCCCAGAATCAGATCCAAAGCAACCCTAACTAGCTTTTTAACATATTCCAGTGATGGATGGTAGAAGTAACACTGGCACTTTCTAGTGATATTTTTGTAAATTTACTCCCGAGATATATAAATTAAAAACACAAAAAATTGTATTGGGGCAAGAACCAGGAAAGCCGTGGTTCAAATCCCACTGCTGCTCCTTGAGATTTTGGGTGAGTTACTTAATCCCTATTGCCTCAGATACAAACTTAGATTGTAAACCCTCCAAGGATAGGAAAATACCTACTGTACCTGAATATATTGTCTGAGAAAGACATGAGTTAAATACAATCCCCCTCCCCAATGTTTTTTAAGTACAGTTATGGAGAAGGATTTTAGAAAGGACTTCCAAGTTAAATCAGGGACATCCAGGGCAGAACATTTAGAAAAAAGCCATGGACATGTATGTCTCAGGCTGATATCAGGAATATAGATGTCCCTGACCTTGACATACACACGGATGGCCACATAGATGTCCCCAGTAGTGACACCTTGCTCGGGAATGTCCATCTCAGGCAAGCTAGAATAAGGGGACTTCCAGCAGCATAGCAAAGTGAAAACATGAGCACCCATCCCCTATCAATGTTCCCTGCTATAATGTAAAATACATGGGGTATTAGTATATCTCCTTCTCCACACCTTCCAGGTGTTTGCCTGAAAAAATGAGCACTTTTCAAATGCAGTTGTAACTTTAGACTGATTCAGGACATCCAGGGGGTTTCTGAAATTAGGCAGGAGCATTCAGGTTCTTAGGAATACTCCGGCCATATCTCCACCACGCCCCCATTCAGACTTGGACATCCTCGGGCTGGAGATGCCCACAGACCTGGCTTCTAAAATGGCTCCAGGGACGTCTCTGTGATTTGGATGTCTGCATGCCCATTTGCAGATGTCCAAATCACGAATATCACTTTTAAAATAACCCCCATAGAGTGTCATCTTGCATTCATGACCTTCAGTTTGGCTTGGCCTTCTCATGCCATTAAGCTTGCTCAGTAAGGGGCATGTTAACTAAACTGCTAATGGCTTATTTTGGCTTTACCTCATGCTAGGCATGCTGCAGTAACTGATACCATGAATAAAAATGACAGCACCGTGAAAATCATGCACTAACTGGTTGGAGAATGGAAAGGTTAGTTGCAGAGAGTGGATATTGACTTCACAATGGGGGTGTAGTTAGCACATGCTAAGAGCCATTGCTTCAGCTAGCATGAGCCCACTTGCTGCCACCTCGGTGAGTGGCAGTAAGTGAATAAGTGCACCCACATGAAATGTGCTTGCCATTTTATCACACAGGGCTACGTCTCATCACGCTGCCAGCCGGAAACATCCTGAGTATGCCTCCAGCAGCATAAGTTCGTCCCCTGTCCTGCGCTACTTTTCCACCTCTATCTTAGTGCAATTTAGTAAACATACCTTTAAATGACGTATCTGTATTCGTAAGCTAACACCAGATTCTACATGGTTTGAAAAGTGAACATTTAGTAAAAAAACATGGCGGGCAAGCATACCAAAGAATTTACCATTTGCAAGCTAAGCCTTTATATGCACTCATGCTCACGCTAACATCTTCGAAGGCCTTTTAATATGCATGGAAAGGCTTCTTGAATAATTCACTCTTTTAGTATCTACAAGGTGTCCTTAATATGCATACTAAAATGTATTGTATAAACTTCTGTACTGATGTGTTAATGTGCACTTTTTATTTGCTTTCATATATAGACTCCCTTTGTCTATTATGACTTCCTACTTCACACAAGTTCAGACTTGATTATTAATAAACTTAGACAAATGGGTTTAGGCAGAAATTTCTAAAGTAAAAGCTTTAATAAGTTGAGATCAAGTACTACAATTTAAAGGCCGTTTTCCCTTTTTCTTTAATTAATGGAATTTCATTATCATTACTAGAAGGTCATAGATACTAGTGATATGCTAGAAAAATGTAATGGGAATAGCAATGTGCTGTCATTGACTGCTAATTATTGCCTATGGGTACATTAAACAGGTGTTCAAATTCATTGTGACCTAGCAAGGGCAACACTGGGAAATTTAACCCTTTATCTTTGCAAAGCATTTCTTCTGGTCTCAACTTCTAGCAAGAGTGCTCTGGGTAAAGTGCTGCAGCAATTGCTGTCTGGACGAGGAGTGGTACGCTGAACTGCTCCTGATGCTTGTGGCTTACTATCTTCCAGCAGCATGGATAGATTACCAAGGTGGAAAAGCTTATTAACAAATGCATGATGTCACTAAAAGCATTGTCAGCGCCTGATAAAATTTGAGTTGGCTGCAGCTCAGGATGGGAGAGAGCTGCAGTGACTGCTGCCCGAATTTGGAGTGGTGTATCAAACTGCTCCCACTCTCTGTGCCATTTCTTCCTGCACCAAAGCTAGATTCCCAAGGTGCAAGAGCTTCTCTCTACTCCCAGGACAAATGAACCCCTCTTCCTGTGACATCACTAAAAGCTCCAACAGCTGCGGAGGAAATTCAGTTAATAGCAGGATAAGCAAGAAGATTAACGTGAGGTTTGCTCCTTCTGTGGGCCCACAGAGAGAAAAATTACAAGTCCTGCATGCAGGAATCACTGTCTAGGAGAACCTGGCACCTAAATCTCACCTGTAATAAAGGGTTTATTTGAGCTTCAGTAATGGGACCTCCCCACTTCTACCAATAGCTGTTAGAATAAAAAACTAAGAGCAGGAATACTTGCTAGGAGTAGGAGTGATCCCTATAGGAAGTAAGCAGCTACCAACACTGTTGAACCATCAGATTGCTTGGTATCTAGTCCTGGAAGGATTCTTCTCCCTAAGGTGGTATCACTACCTATAGATGTGAGCAATTGTCCAGGATATTACTGGTAGATGTCAGGCAAATTGTGGTGAAGGATGAGGCTATGCTTAAAAGGCCTTTGGATTGAGCACTGTAATTTTGCCAAGAAAACAGTTGCTGAAATGGGTAAACAGGAGAAAGTAATTGGGCAGGTTGAGTTTCAGTTATCTTGGTGGCTCAAGTGTCTTCCTTTTAGGCTTTTTAAATATTAAGGACAGTTGGATTATTCATCAAAGGACTGAGTCTATGGCTAAAGTTAGGAGCCTGTGGGTCTGATCTTTCCAAAACCACTGTTATCTCTCTTGGATCTGCTTAAACCGTGTCTTCTTGATGTTCGCTAATTTTCCAGTATTGATTCAATAGATACAAAGTTGCCAAGTTACCCAGTTTCAGGGGTGAGATTTCAAGCTATTCCTGGATTTATGACAATCTCATCCTGTTGCATTATGGGACCTGCAACACTGATTCTAAAGGATAAAATCAGGGACTACAAACACCCTATTGCACTACAATCCATATTTAAAACCAGAACTGACAAAAATCTCAGTCGTGGAACTGGGTAACTTGGCAACTCTGTAGATATCTCCCAGATTTGTTATTTCATTCAAATATACTGCTGGAGAATAAGATGGAGGATGGCCTGGATATGGTTGTATTTCCTGAAAACCTTGAACTATTGAAAGCGATTAACTTCCACGGCTAATGCAGCTTATGAAGTTAAATGCAAATATGTTATTTGATTTGCATAATAATAAGGTGTGTGAAGGACCTATATGTTTTACAGCAGCAGCGGCAGCACTATCACTCCCCCACTTGCCACCACCTGCAATGTCACCCAGACAAGAGGCTGTGGAAAAGCTCTCTACTACCATCACAGAGGCAGCTGGTGGCTCTGAGGCAGGGGAATAGGCAACAACAGAGGGGGAGAGGGTAGAGAACAAAGTAGCCACAGAGGTGACCTCGCCCTCTACGTAGAGGCATGACAGGAAGGAGGCCAGTTGGATCCACTTCCGCTGCCATATAGGATATTGAAGCCATAATGTCTTTATGTCTTTTGAACAACCACTCTTGTCAGTCAAGATCACACCTGGCTGCCATGCAAGCCCCCAGAGGAAGAAGAATGACATCGGAAATCCCTATTCTGCACTGGAGGTGGATGAAAAAGAAGAGGGGAAGGGACATGGAAGGAGAGGAAAGGGGTAGTACAGGAGGGAGAGGGGACAGGGAATTAAGTGGATAGGCTGGAGAATTACCACAGCAGCTGGTGCCCCAGCCTGTCTGACCTGCCTCAATGCTGGATCAGGTGCATTCCTATGAGGTCCTAGGGCCTTAGTGGACCACAAGGTCCTGCTGCATCACATCACTGCAACATGAAGAGCTTCAGGATGTGGTAACAGGACCTCATGTTCATTACTACTACTACTGAGCATTTGTATAGCGCTACAAGTCATACGCAGCGCTGCACAGACATGTACGAGACAGTCCCTGCTCATCAGAGCTTACTGTACAATCTAGTCAAGACAGACAACACGGGAGGATAAAACAAGGGGAAAGGAAAAGAAAAAGGAGATCAGGTGAGTCAAGATCCAAAAGCAGCAGCAAATAGGTGAGTTTCAGCCTGTATTTGAAGAGGGTCAGAGAAGGTGCCTGGCGTACAGACATAGGTAGTTTGTTCCAGGTGTAGGGTGCAGCAAGGTGAAAGGAGCGGTCTGGAGTTAGCAATAGAAGAGAAGGGCACAGATAGAAGCAGTTTGCCAGAAGAGCGGAGTTCCCGAGAGGGGTTGTAAGGAGAGATAAGAGAAGAAAGGTAGTGAGGAGCTGCAGAGTGAATGCATGTATAGGTCAGTAGGACAGGTTTGAACTGGATGCGGAAATGGATAGGGAGCCAGTGGAGTGACTTGAGAAGAGGAGTAATATTGGCATGACGAGGCTGGTGGAAGATTAGCTGCGCAGCAGAGTGTTGAACAGATTGAAGGGGGGAGAGAGATGATTCAAAGGGAGACCAGCAAGGAGTAGGTTACAGTAGTCAAGATGGGAGGTGATTAAGGAGTGGATAAGCATCTTAGTAGTGTGCTCAGAAAGGAAAGGATGGATTTTGCTGATATTATAGAGAAAGAAATGGCAGATCTTAGCTATCAGACGAATATGTGTGGAGAAAGAGAGAGAAGAGTCGAAGACAACCCCAAGATTGCGAGCTGAGGAAACAGGAAGGAGTACAGAGTTATCCACAGAGACTGAGAAAGGAGGAAGAGGGGGGGGAGGTTTTAGGGGGAAAGATAAGAAGTTCAGTCTTGGCCATGTTCAATTTCACGTGGCAGTGAGACATCCAGGCAGCAATGTCAGAAAGGCAGGCAGAGATCCGGGTCTGGATATCCGGAGAGATTTAAGGTGTAGAGAGGTAGATCTGGGAGTCATCAGCATAAAGATGGTACTGAAAACCATGGGAAGAGATAAGCGCATCGAGGGACTGGATATAGAGAGATAAAAGGAGCGGACCCAAGACAGATCCTTGGGTACACCAACTGGGAGGGGGATAGCAGAGGAGGAGGAGCCACCAGTACACACACTGAAAGAACGATGGGAGAGATAGGAGGAGAACTAGGATAGTACAGAGCCCTTAAAACCAAGTGAGAACAGGGTATCGAGGAGAAGATTGTGGTCAACAGTGTCAAAAACAGCAGAGAGGTCAAGAAGGATGAGGACAGAGTAAAGGCCCTTGGATTTTGCCAGGAACAAGTCACTGGAGACTTTGGCAAGAGCCATTTCAGTAGAGTGTAAAGGAAGAAAGCCAGACTGTAAAGGATCCAGGAGGGCATAAGAGGAGAGGACGTCGAGGCAGCAGCGGTGAACAGCACATTCAAGTAGTTTAGATACGAAGGGAAGGAGAAAGATGGGTCAATAATTAGAAGGACAGGTAGGATCAAGTGAGGGTTTCTTGAGGAGAGGTGTAACTAATTCATGTTTGAAGGCTGCAGGGACAGTTGCAGTGGAGAGCGATAGGTTGAGAATATGAGAAATGGAAGGGACAACAGTGGAGGAGATGGAGCTTAGGAAGCGGGTGGGGATAGGATCAGAGGAGAAGGTGGTGAGTTTGGAGGAAGAAAGAAGGTGTGCAGTTTCCTCTTCAGAGATCACAGGAAAGGAAGAGAGGGTAGCAGAGGTAGGGGAGGAAAGTTGGGAGTGAAGAAGGGGAGGAGGGGAAGTAGCTGACTTTGTGGGGAATTGGAGGGTGATCTTGTGGATTTTGTCATGGAAATAGTCAGCAAGGGTTTGGGCAGAAAGGAAGGGAGGGATCAGAGGCGGAGGCACCTTGAGGAGAGCGCTGAGAGTAGTAGAGACGGCGAGGGTCAGAAGCAAGAGAGTTAGTCAGATGGACATAATAGTCTTGTTTGGCAAGAGCTATGGCTGACTGGAAAGAGACAAGAATAAATTTGAAGTGTAGATAGTCTTCATGGGAGCGGGATTTGAGCCAAGCACGCTCAGCAGAGTGAGCACAGGAATGTAGATAGCGGGTAGTGGATGAAAGCCAGGGTTGGGGTGCAGAATGCCTCACAGGATGTGGCATGGGTGGAGTGAGAGCATCCAGAGCAGAGGAGAGTGCAGTGTTATAGGAAGTTACTGCTTCGTCAACAGACTTAGATGACATAGTGGAAGAAAGAGATGAAGAAACAGTGGAAGAGAGAACCAAGGATCAATAGCATGAAGATTTCTGACTAGGTTGGAGGATATAGGACGAGATTAAGGCAGCGGGTGATGAAGATTGAAGCTTAAAAGGTGATGGTCAGATAAGGGAAGAACTGAGCTACAGAGGTTCGAGAGTAAGCAACTAGAGAAAAATACCAGGTCAAGGCAGTGGCCATGCTGGTGAGTGGGAGCAGTGGAACAAAGCTGGAGGTCAAATGAGGAGGTAAGGGAGAGGAGCTTTAAAGCATAGGGATCAGAGGGGTTATCAACATGAATGTTAAAATCCCAGAGAATAAGAGTGGGGGAAGAGGAATCCAGAAAGAAGGAAAGCCACAGGTCAAAGTCCGTGAGAAAAGTAGAAGCAGACTTGTCAGGAGGTCGATAAACAACAGCTACCCGGAGAGGAAGTGGAGTGGAAAGGTGGATGGAGTGAACTTCAAAAGAGGGAAAGGAGTGAGACTGAGGCAGCAGGAGGGGTTGGAATTGGCAGGAGGAAGAAAGTAGGAGCCCAACACCACCACCACGGCCAGTGGAATGAGGCGTGTGGGAGAACTGATAGCCCCCATGACAGAGAGCAGCAATAGATGCAGTATCATAAGAACATAACATAAGAACATAACATAAGATATGCCATACTGGGTCAGACCAAGGTCCATCAAGCCCAGTATTCTGTTTCCAACAGTGGCCAATCTAGGTCATATGTACCTAGCAGTTTCCCCAAGAGACACAGGTTCGACAATGCTTGTATTGGTTCAAGCATTGATATCCTGGGTCCCTTCTTAATAATGGCTTATGGACCTTTCCTCCAGGAACTTGTCCAAACCTTTTTTAAACCCAGCTACACTAACAGCCTTTACTACATCCTCCGGTAACAAATTCCAGAGTTTGATTACACGTTGAGTGAAAAAATATTTTCTCTTATTAGTCATAAATAGTTTACCCTGTAGCTTCATTGCATGTCCCCTAGTCTTTCCATATTCTGATAAGTTAAACAATCGATCTACGTTTACCCATTCCACTCCGCTCATTAATTTATAGACTTCTATCATATCTCCCCTCAGCCATCTCTTTTCCAGGTTAAAGAGCCCTAACCTTTTTAGCCTTTCTTCATAGGAGTATCCTTCCATCCCCTTTACCATTTTGGTGGCTCTTCTCTGAACCTTTTCTAATAACTCTATATCCTTTTTAAGATACGGCGACCAGAATTGCACACAATATTCAAGGTGCGGTCTCACCATGGAACGATATAGACGCATTATAATATCCTTTGTTTTATTTTCCATTCCTTTCCTTATCATACCTAGCATTCTATTTGCTCTCTTGGCCGCCGCTGCACACTGGGCCGAGGGTTTTAACATGGTATCCACAATGACGCCTAAATCTTTTTCCTGGGTGGTGGTTCCTAATGTGGAACCTTGCATCATGTAACCAAGGTGCATAACCTTGCACTTGTCCACATTAAATTTCATCTGCCATTTTGATGCCCAGTCTTCCAATTTATCAAGATCCTCTTGCAATTTTCCACAATCCTCTTGGGTTTTAACAACTTTAAATAGTTTTGTGTCATCTGCAAATTTGATAACCTCACTCGTTATTCCACTTTCCAGGTCATTTATGAATATGTCAAAAAGCAGCGGACCCAGCACAGATCCCCGGGGTACACCACTATTCACCTTTCTCCATTGGGAAAATTGGCCATTTAGCCCTACCCTCTGCTTTCTATCTTTTAACCAGTTCCTGATCCACAATAGTACACTGCCTCCTATCCCATGACTCTTTAGTTTTGCCAAAAGTCTCTCATGAGGGACCTTGTCAAAGGCTTTCTGAAAGTCCAGATACGCAATATCAACCGACTCACCTTTGTCCACCTGATTATTCACTCCTTCAAAAAAACATAACAGATTAGTAAGACAAGATCTTCCTTGTCTAAAGCCATGTTGGCTGTCTCTCATTAGTTCATGACTATCTACATGCTGAGTAATTTTATTCTTTATGATGGTTTCTATCATTTTTCCCGGTATTGACGTCAGGCTCACCGGTCTGTAGTTTCCCGGATCACCCCTGGAACCCTTTTTAAAAATTGGTGTTACATTGGCGATCCTCCAATCTTCAGGTTTTAGAGATGATTTTAATGATAGTTCACAGATTACTAATAGCAGGTCTGCAATCTCATATTTCAGTTCTTTCAATACCCTTGGATGTATACCATCCGGCCCAGGTGATTTGCTACTCTTCAGCTTATCTAATAGTTGTAATACATCTTCTCGATGTATCGATATTTCCTTCAATTCTTCTGCACCTTTAAATACCACTTCAGTCATGGGTAACATCCCAACATCTTCCTCAGTAAAGACTGAAGCAAAGAATTCGTTCGGTCTCTCTGCTATCGCCTTGTCGCCTCTTAGTGCTCCTTTAACCCCTTTATCATCTAATGGACCAACTGACTCTCTCACAGGTTTTTTGCTACGAATGTACTTGAAAAGGTCTTTATTTTGCGTTTTTGCTTCTGCAGCAAGCTTCTTCTCAAATTCTCCCTTTGCCTGCCTTATCAATGCCTTGCATTTGACTTGCCAGTGCTTGTGCTGTTTCCAGGTTTCGTCGTTTGGCTCTTTTTTCCATTTCCTGAAAGATGCTTTTTTGGCAACAACAGCCTCTCTGACCTCAACTTTAAACCATGCTGGCAGTTTTTTGGACTTCTTTCCACTTTTCTTAAAGCGTGGAATACAGCTGGTCTGGGCTTCCAAGATAGTATTTTTCAACAACAGCCAAGCCTGATGTACGTCTTTAACCTTTGCAACTGCTCCTTTTAGTTTTTTCTTGACTGTTTTCCTCATTTTATCATAGTCTCCCTTTCGAAAGTTAAAAGGTAGTACTGTGGATTTCCTTACTATCCCTCCTCCACTAATTAAATCAAAGGCGATCATGCTATGATCACTATTGCCAAGTGGCCCCAACAACCTTATCTCTTGCACTAGATCTGGTGTTCCACTAAGGATTAGGTCTAATATGGCTTCCCCTCTGGTCGGTTCATGAACCTGCTGCTCCAAGAAGCAGTCATTTATATCATCTAGGAACTTTATCTCCCTAGCATGTCCTGACGTGACACTGACCCAGTCGATACCGGGGTAGTTGAAATCACCCATTATTATTATTATGCTGTAATGTTTGTTAGCTTCCTTGATTTCTTTGAGCATTTCATCATCCATTTGGTCATTCTGGCCAGGCGCTCGATAGTACACCCCCACTGGGTGGAGCCAGGTCTCAGTTAGAGCAAGGAGATGTAGACCATTAGAGATAAAGAGATCATGAGTAAAAGTAAGTTTATTAGAGACAGAGTGTGCATTCCACAAGGCACATGAGAAAGGAAGAGTGGAAGGGGAAAGGAGAGGGATATGGATAAGATTAGACATGTTGCACGAAGATCCTTTCTCAGAGTGTGACAGAAGTCTAGGGGGGCCAGGGTTGAGGTTGATATCTCCAGATGAGAGAAGGAGTAGTAGAGTACGGTACAGAGAGGAGACAGTACGGTGGAAACGAGGGTGAGGCTGCCTTAGAGAGAGGGGAGATGGATGAATTAGAGCAGGGGTCACCAACCTCCAGAGGGCCGCGGGCCGCACAGCCGACTACCGGTAGACTCGCGGGCCGCACCCCCCTTCTCCCCGCCCCCGCCCCCGCGAAAAAAAACAATGCTCATACCTGTACTTCTGCTTTGAAAATTATTCCATGTCAGCTCCCTCCCTTCTTCTGCAGCCGCGGCTCCCTGCCTCTTAGGGAACCGCGGCTGTGCTTGTAAAATCATCGCGGAGCCCTTCTTGTCTTGACGGGCTCCGTGCAGCATTGTCCCGCCTCTAAAGGAAGTTGTTTACCACTTCCTTTGGAGGTGGGACAATGCTGCACGGAGCCCGTCAAGACAGGAAGGGCTCCGCGATGATTTTACAAGCACAGCCGCGGTTCCCTAAGAGGCAGGGAGCCGCGGCTGCAGAAGAAGGAGTCGGTGAGTTTGCGGGTACTTGTAGCAGCATCCTTGGCGGGCCGCACCGGGGTAGAGCCTCGCGGGCCGCACGAAGGGACCTCGCGGGCCGCAGGTTGGTGACCCCTGAATTAGAGGGAGAAAGTGGTGCAACTCAAGAGCTGATGATAGGGTAGAAGACAGAATGGAGGGGAAGTGAAGATGGTAAATGGGAGAAAAGGAGGGGAGGAGTGAAGATGCTGGTAGGAAGGGAGACAGTTAGGGAGTATAAAAAAGAGGAAGACAATGTGATGAGGAGCCATAGTGGAGGAATAGAGAGGACAACAAAGGCCAGAGGATATAGAATGTGGGAGAGACAAAGATTGGCCGCACCTGTGTGTGAGGTGGGTAATGAGCAGATGACAGCTATAAGAGACAGTGAGCCACGGGGTGGGTGGGTAGAGGGGAGAGGGTTGAATTCATGCACCTTGAAGGCTTGAAAATGGAGATACATGCCATATTTGTAGCCTTATGCCAGTTCATGGCATTTATCTCTGCTCAATCCACTCCAGTCAGGAGGCTGGGTGAAGAATGAGAAATCCATATGTCTATAGCTTACATGTGTACATATACAGGTGACCCAGGCAGTCATGGCAATAAATATTATCAAGTTTGGCAACATGTGTCTAGTGATCCTTGTATGTGCACATACCGACCAATGTAGCTATGCAGCTCTCCACTGTCCCTGGCCCACAACACTGACCCTGGGACATGTGAGCACCTGTATACCCAAGATATGAGCCCAGCCTGCCACATCATCCTCAGTCACACTGTGTCCCTATGGAAACACATGGCTACTGCAATAGCCTGGGACTCCATCTGTTGAAGCTTTCCCTCACACCGAGCAACATAGCCCCTAAATGCCCTCCAGGGGCACAACCCATAAACACACACTCTTGCTTAATGTCCCTCTCCCTGTAACACGCAATTACAGCCATCATCCACAGGATGGTCTGGAGAAGAGGTAGCCACTGGGTATAACACAGTAATGCAGACACAGGTCTGGTGGGAACCTATCCACACCCAGGCAAGCATGCACACTGTCTGGTGTTACACAAAATGTCCCCAGGCCATAGTTTTATATCTGATCCATAGTACACTGCAAAGCATGACTCCAGTTTGGGGGGTGATTCATGCCCAACCATGGCTGACGGTGGCTAGTTGGAGGCCCCAGCACCTACACAGGTATCACCACATCAGTGGACTGCCATTTGCCACTTATCCATCCACCCTGCAGCATCCTCTAGTTACTGAATTCTTACTTGGTAGCCTCTGTGCCCACAGTATGTGCAGAGGTGTGCACCAGCACATTATTAAGAAGATAAGATGCACCATATTGGGTCAGACCAAAGTCTATCAAGCCCAGTATCCTGTTTCCAACAGTGGCCAATCTAGGTCACAAGTACCTAGCAGTACAATAGCTCACTTTATAGTATAGCTCACAATATATATAGTGCACCTTTTCCCAAGACATTTAATCATATATTTACAAACTATGTATATATTATCACAGATTTTTTCACTATTACTAATTTTCTCTTTTGTTAAACCGCTTTGATTGTATGATAAGGCGGTATAAAAATCCAATTAAATAAATAAATAAAAATAAATAAATAAAAAGATACACAGGTTCCACAATGCTTGTATAGAGACAAGCAGTGGATTTCCCGGGTCCCCTTTAATAATGGTTTATGGACCTTTCCTCCAGGAACATGTCCAAACCTTTTTTAAACCCAGCTACACTAGCAACCTTTACTATATCCTCCAGTAAGAATTCCAGAGTTTGATTATGTGTTGAGTGACAAAATATTTTCTCTTTTTAGTCTTAAATGGGTTACACTGTAGCTTCATTGCATGTCCCCTAGTCTTTCTATACTTTGATGGCATAAACAATCGATCTACGTTTACCCGTTCCACTCCATTCATTAATTTATAGACTTCTAACATATCTCCCCTCAGTTGTCTCTTTTCCAGGTCGAAGAGCCCTAACCCTTTTTAGCATCTCCTCATAGGATTATCCTTCCATCCCCTTTACCATATTGGTGGACCTTCTCTGTATCTTTTCTAATTCTGCTATATTCTTTTTAAGATACGGTGACCAGAATTGCACACAATATTCAAGGTGCGGTCACACCATGGAACAATCCAGATTCATTATAATATCTTTTGTTTTATTCTCCATTCCATTCCTTATGATTTCTAGCATTCTATTTGCTTTCTTAGCTGCTGCTGCATACTGGGCGGAGGGTTTCAATGTATTATCCACGATGACGCCTAACTCTTTCTCCTGGGTAGTGATTCCTAATGTGAAACCTTGCATAGTTTAAATTGTTATTTCCTAGGTGCATAACTTTTCACGTCTCCAGATTAAATTTAACCTGCCATTTAAGCATCCAGTCTTCCAATTTATCAAGGTCCTCTTGCAATTTTTCACAATCCTCTAGGGTTTTAATAACTTTGAATAATTTTGTGTCATAGTAACAAAGTTTATGACGGTAGATAAAGACCAGTATGGTCCATCTAGTCTGCCCAGCCAGGAGGTAAGAGTAGGTGCCCATTCCTCTCCATGCAGGTACCATGCCTTTGTTTAGGGGTATACCCACCGCTCCGTGTAGATCACCCCTATTTGTTGAGATATAAGAGAGTTATGATTATTTTTTTTTATCCTGTTGCTATAAAGGGATCCACTGTGTCTTTCCCAAGTCACTTTGAATGTCATCACTGTATTGGCCCCCACCACTTCCATTGGGAGGGCATTCCAAGCATCCACCACCCTTTCAGTGAAAAGTATTTCCTGACATTGCCTTTCAATTTACCCCTTGCAGTTTCATGTTATGCCCTCTAGTTTTACAGCTTCTCTGTCTTTGGAAGAGGTTTGAATGTTCGTTAATACTCTTAAGTATTTAAAGGTCTGAATCATATCTCCCCTGTCCCTCCTCTCCTCCAGAGTTTACATATCTAGGTCTTCAAGTTTCTTCTCGTATGTCTTCTGACGCAGGCTCCAAATCATTCTGGTCACTTTCCTCTGAACCGTTTCCAGTCTTTTTATATCCTTTGCGCGATACGGTCTCCAAAACTGAGGACAATATTCCAAGTGAGGCCTCACAAGCGACTTGTACAGTGGCATTAGTACCGCTTCCTTTCTGGTGGTAATTCCTCTCTGTATGCAGCCTAGCATCCTTCTGGCTTTTGCCACCGCCTTGTCACACTGTTTTGCCACCTTGAGATCCTCAGAAACAATCACTCCAAGCTTCTTTTCCTGTTCCATGCACACCAACCTCTTGTCCCCTATCGCATACAATTCACTTGGCTTTCTGCTTCCCAAGTGCATGACACTGCACTTCTTCACATTAAATCTTAACTGCCAAGCAGTAGACCATTCTTCTAGCTTTTGTAGATCTTTCCTCATGTTATCCACTCCCTCTGGGGAGTCCATTCTGTTGCAAATTTTCGTGTCATCTGCAAAAAGACAGACTTTTCCATTCAGTCCTTCAACAATATCACTCGCAAATGCTTTGAATAGTATTGGTCCTAGGGCCGAACCCTGAGGCACACATTTAGGATCCAGTTCACCACCTTGGGACCCATCCCCAAGCTGTTGAGTTTATTGATAAGCCTCCTATGAGGAACAGTATCAAAGGCTTTGCTGAAATCTAGGTAGATCACATCCATTGCAAGACCTTGATCTAGTTCTCTGGTCACCCATTCAAAGAACTCAATCAGATTTGTTTGGCAAGATCATCCTTTGGTAAAACCATGTTTCCTCGAATCATGCAACCTGTTGGTTACGAGAAAGTCCACTATTCTTTCTTTCAGTAGTGCCTCCATTACTTTTCCCACCACCGAGGTAAGGCTTACCAGCCTGTAGTTTGTCACTTCCTCCCTATCACCACTTTTGTAAAGAGGTACCACATCAGCCCTTCTCTAGTCCTGTGGAACTTCTGTTTCCAAGGATTTATTAAAAACATCCTTTAACTCGGGGCATTGGGTGCTACGTTTTTCTTGAAGTTTCCATGTAAATGTATCCTTAGTTATGAGGGCGCTTCTTATACATTTGTTGAAGTATCCCATTTAGAAACTTTCCTATCTGGAAAAGGGGTTTAAGCGGGTGTGTGGGGTCACAGCCTCCATATTGTGGATAGTTTGTATTCTGTTTTCTTAATTGTTTTTCCTTCTTGTTTAGCAGAGGGGTTCCGTAATGTGGACTATATCATGGTGTATATTGCTTATTGTAAGATTGATTTTCTTTGCATTTCTTTTTATGGGATTTACCTGTACTTATTTTGGTTGTTGTATATGACTAAAAATCAAATTAAAAAAAAAACAAAACATCCTTTAACGGCCCTGCACGAACCTCTCTGAGCTCTTTCAGTATCCTTGGATGTATGCCATCTGGTCCCATGGCCTGTAAACAGGGGCGCTGGGTGAGAATGTCCACAGTCTTGGCAAAGGCAAATATTAGTATGACTTGCAAAGGATTGTGGGAAATGTCCATTCATACCAGAATCAGCCGTTCACAAATAAATGAGTTGTGCTTGCTCGAGTGTTAAGCAAAGAAAATATATTTTATTTATGGGGTTATTTCTCCCACACAGATTTACTTGGTAGCACAAAAGGATACTTGCTTTCAGTATTAAACTTAGGAAAAACAAATCAGGAACAACAACTGAACTTCTTATGCAATCAAATCAAACAATAAAGACCTTGATGGGAACAGAAAGGTCTTCCAATGGGCTCCTGCTAATACCTTTTAGCAGTGCTCCAAAAACAAAACAAAACCCCCAAAAAAAGGAATCAAAAACTGTTCTTTTTCAAGGATAACTTCTTGTATTTTCACACACACCTAGAAGTGTCCTTTTAGAGCCCACGTGCAATTATGCAAGGCTTAATTGCTAACAATTAACCAGCTGCAAACCTCTTGGCTGGTTTACTTTCTATACGTGGCTCAAATCCTACCCAAAAACTTTCTTGTACACTTTTCTGGGTAGATAAAAGAACAAGATATATTTCTTTTTGATGGTTGTTGCATTTGTGAAAGTATATTACCACAGCAGCCTAGACAGAGAGCAATCCATGTAGTCACAATGTTCATTTATAATATCTCCTTCCTCTTCAACTATCATAGAATCAATATCATGGACTGGCTCAGGGGAATTTCTTAATGGAGCACTCTCAGGACAATACTGGTGTCCCTGCTGTCTTCCAAGTGAAGAGCTAGGGCATAGATCAGTGTTCATACCTGAGCTTCCATTGCTGTTAGGGTTCCTCTCCCGAACTCCTGGCCAGTATGTAGTCCAGTTTTTATGTCCAGCCTTCCAATCAAGATCCCTGGACACTGGGTCTCTCTTCACATACCTTCTTGCACTGGTCTTAGGGCCCCTTTCAAATGCAGCCGTCTCCCTCACAGGTGCCGTCCGGGGATTCCTGGCTCTGTAACCCCACTCCTCTGGCTTTCCCCAGTCCAATGGAGTATGCTTGCCTCTGGAATGACTCCCAGCACACGTACTGCTATGGACTCCTTTAGACCTCCAAGATGCTTTCCTCTTCTTTCTTCCACGCTGCTTCTTGCTCTCTCTGTCCTTCAGCTCTGGGTTCCTCTGCTCCTGCTCCGTCTGCAACTGCTGATGCCTCTGCTCATGCTGATTCTGTGTAGAATAAGCTTTACTTTTAACTTGTTTAGAGGGATACTCCACCCTAGCACAGCCCAGCTGTGCTGAATCAAGCCCTGCCCTTGGAGATGAGTGATTGGGGATTACCTCATAGTTCTCCTGATTGAACACACGTTTCCCCACTTCAGCTCTTCTATAGGGTGTTTGAAACCTGGTGCATTCTGGGACTGGTAGTCTTTTATGGAAACATTCTGTTTTATTACTTCTACCAGCAAAGAAAGGTTGCTTGTTCAGAGCCAATTCACCTCTATTATAGCTCCTTCCTGAACTATGATAAGCTTCCTTATCACAGGCCTTGTTCACTTTCAGTTTTGCAAGCTATTCTAACACATCATCTTCTGTGAATGGTGTGGTATCTTCTCCATTCCCATTTGTATACTTGTCAATCACAGGTGGTCCTTCTCCAGAATTTTCTTTAGTAAAAACAGAACAGAAGTATTTGTTTAGCATTTGCGCTTTTTCAATATCACTTTCCACAAATCTGTTCCCAGCACTTTTGAGTCCTGCAATTCTACTTCTGATTTTCCTCCTCTCCTGAATATACCTGAAAAAAGTCTTGTTGCCACATTTCACATCTTTAGCCATCTTTTCTTCTGCCTTGGATTTTGCTATCCTTATTTTTCTTTTTGTCTCTTTTTTATTTCTCTGCAACTTTGATTACCTCAGTTGTGATTCCCATTTCCAGGTCATTTATGAATATATTAAAAAGCAGCGGACCAGCATAGATTCCTGTGGTACTCTACTATTCATCTTTCTCCATTGAGAAAATTGACCAATTAGCACTACCCTCTGCTTTCTATCTTTTAACCAGTTCCTGATCCATAATAGTACATTGCCTCCTATCCCATGACTTTTTAATTTTGCCAAGAATCTCTCATGAGGCACTTTTTCAAAGGCTTTCTGAAAATCCAGATACACTGTATCAGCTGTCTCACCTTTGTCTAGCTGTTTATTCACACCTTCAAAAAAATCATAACAGATTAGTAAGACAAGCCCTTCCTTGGCTAAAACCATGCTGGCTGTCTTCCATTAAGCCATAACTATCTACATGTTCAGTAATTTTGTTCTTTATAATGGTTTCCACCATTTTTCCTGGTACTGACATCACGCTCTTCGGTCTGTAGTTTTCCGGATCACTCCTGGAACCCTTTTTAAAAATTGACATTACATTGGCCATCTTCCAATTTTTAGCTATTACAGATTATTTTAATGATAGTTCACAGATTGCTAATAGTAGGAGTGAAATCTCACATTTCAGTTCTTTCAACACCCTTGGATGAATACCATTTGGTGCTGGTGATTTGCTACTCTTCAGTTTATCAAATAGTTGTAATACATCTTCCAGGTTTATCAATATTTCTATCAATTCTTCTTTGGCATCACCTTTAAATACCATGGTAAAGTACCATGCACCATGCATACATATGTGAAGAATGGAAGTGGACAGCATGTTATTTAAGGTCTCTACACAGTAGATCTGCAACATGAGACAATGCATGACATAAGTGCCTAGCATACATGGGATTGGTCAGGCAATGATATGTAGATTCTGGCCCCTTGCCTCTATGTACAGGTTGAAATGAGCTGTAGGAGCCCTGATGGATGGATGCTTACAAGATAAAACAAAACTAAATGCTCTGGGCCCCATCTCTATGTACATGTCATAAAGGGTTCTGATGGACATATATAGTCAAAACACAAATAAAAGCCCTTCCCATCCCTCTCTAAAGCTGTCTCACTCACCACCTTTCCCTTCTCCCCCAACCCATAGCTACCCCTTGTGAAGCGGCAACCTCCTGTGGATATATACAGGTGGCACATTTAGTTGAGAAACCAGCACATAGAAAACGGAGTGTATCTTTCACACATGTGAACCCTTGCCAGAGCCCGTGTTCCACACTCAAATCCCACAGCTAGACTGGATGTCAGAAGGAGGATCTTGGAGAGTGTGTGCATTGCTGTGAGTCCTACCATCTACACCGGCAAGTGCACTTCTCCTGAAGTTGGCTGTGTCAGAACATCCCCCCCCCCCCTCACCCTTGTGATCAGCGTTGGAGGATAAAAGGCCTGTTTGAGCCACAGGACATCAGAAGGAGGATCCGGGAGTGTGTGTGCATTGCTGTGAGCCTTACTATCTACACCAAGTGCATTTCCTGCAGAGTTGACTGTGTCACAGCTCCTCTCCCCGTGATCGGCATCAGAGGATAAAAGGCCAATTTGAGCCATGGAATGTGGCTGCGGGAGTGTACCCGTGGGCATGTGACCGAAGGGACATGACCAAAGGGGCACATCCTGCCCCTTCAGAGCACAAAAGAGCATCGGAAGGAGCACTGTTTTTATGGGTAAGTGGAAGGGGAAAAGCAAGAACCAGTGGAGGAGGAGGATCATTGAAAGGGCCCATGGATCTGTATGTGCATGTGCATGTCTCTTCAACTATGAGTACTGTTTCTGATGTTGAAACTTCTTTGAGCTTCAGATGTTTTTGCCTCCATCTCAACTGTCTTCATGTCAGAGAGTGGCTCCTCTGGATACCATTGAGGGTTCCCAGGAGGCAACTCCAATTTAGATTGCTATAGGTCATTCTTTATCAGCTTCCAAACTTTTCTGTTACCATGACAATACTTGGTATCCTAAAGTTGTGTCTTTTCCCTCACAATCTCCTCAAGATTCAGTGCTGTTTTCTGGTTCCTCTACTGATATTTTGTTAAAGGATGTTTGTTGTGCATTGATGATAGTTGAATTAATTTTGAAGGGGACAATGGTCAACTTATAAATTTTCTGAGGAATCTATAGATAAATTTAAACTGCAAGATTCTATGTTTTCTGCCTTGGAGTCTTGGGTAGTTAAGCTGAAATGTTTCCAGTCTACCCTGCAGTCTCTGGGAGGCACAGTAGTCAGAGATAGTTTGATTGTCCATGATAAGCTTGAAATGTTAGAAAATCAATTGAAAGCTAAGATTTTTTTAATTTCCTGGTTATGTGACTGCCATCACCCCTGGAACTTTTAAAAAAAGTACCTGAAGGAAATTTTGCAGTATAGTAAGGTGGAGTGGCCTAGTGGTTGGGGCAAGTTACCTCATGCTGGAAGGTCAGGGGTTCAAATTCCACAAGAGGACAGCAACCTTGGGCCAGAAGGACTGGGGTTTCTAATCCCATAGGTGTTCCTTGTGGTCTTGGGCAAGCCACTTAACCCTCCATTGCCCATGTTCCCTGTAAGTATTAGTGCATGTGCCTCATATCCCCTCATGTTAAATGTATCCCCCAATTGTGTTGTGACCACTTTGATTGAAGGATAAGGTGGTATACAAAACTGTCTAAATAAATATATCTCTAAATTGTATTATCTACCTAAGGGGATGAGGGTTGAGGTGACCGAGAGAGAAGGTAATGATTTGATCACCTCTCCTGATAATTTAAACCTGACTGAATTTCTTGAGATTTCTCAAGATCATATCTCAGAGAAAGCAACTTTGTTGGTCACTTTTGGGTTTTCAGACGGGTAATTTTTCCATTTTGAAATCCTGTTTTGCTAAGAAGTCTCTTCCCTTTTGTGGCCAGCTTATTTGTATTTTTCCTGATATGGCCAAACCAACGCAGCTGCGTAGGAAGGCCTTCTTACAATTACAATTTAAAGTTCTATCTAGGTGCCACCTTTTACTTTCACTTCCCTTGTACTGTAAGTGTAATTGTTTCTTATGCTGGTAGCAGATTTGTTTTCACTGAAGTATCTCATTTGGAAAAAAAAACATTTAGAGGAAACTGGTGGTTAATATTTTGGTCTCAGAAGTCACTTATGTTTGACCTTATTGTTCTTCTTAGAGGGCTGACTGGGTTGGTGGGAACTTGTTTGTATTTTCTTGTAGGGTTCTCTTTCTTGTGATGTGGACTGTAGCATTATCTGTTTATTGATTTTCATAAGATTTTTCTTTTGATAAATTTGTATCAGAGTATGCTTTTCTTTATGTGTATTCATATACAATCCTAATTTTTAAAAAAAATCCAGCATTGTTCTAAACGTGCTAGGAACAGATCTCTATTGCCTGGCACTATAGGGGACACGTTGAATGATAAATCATTGCATGTCATGCTACAAATTTATCTGGTCAATATAATGTTGAACAAGAGGTGCTGATAAAGATTGAGTAGACAGACAAGATTTATGCTCACTCAAGTGGGTCTTGATCATCCTACCACATAGGCCTTGGAGCAGGGATAGACTATGACGTAAATAGCCCAAGTAGAGTGGCAATCAGTCACATGTCTCAATTTATATTCCCACCCCATCTGAGGGTCAGTCCATCAAGTCAAAGTATATTTATTTAGAATTATTTATATACCGTCTTTCTACCATTTGAGGCGGTTTACCTACAACAAAACAGGTAACAGTGCTGGAATACAAATATTGTACAGGGAACAAGAACACAAGAGAACATAAGACCAACAAATGAACTATATAACTAGAACCAGAATTGCAGCAACTATGTACATAGGCAAGGGAGAGGTGCTCAGAGGACATGTGTTGCAGGGGGGGGGGGGGCACGAGGGTTACACTTTGTAGGAGAGATATTCTAAGTACTTGTATGGTGCGGGCTAATAATTTGTGTAGTTTTTGTCATACTTGACCGCAGGTGTTGTGTTGTGGTTGTGCTAAGGTGTTCATGGAAAAGGAAGAGGAAGGTTTTGAGTTTCTTCCAGAATTCTGAATGGTCAGTGCATCCTCTCAATTCAGGTAGGAGGGTGTTCCATGCAGGGCCGGCCCGTCCATTGAGCAAGAATGTTTTTTGCACAGGGCCCCGCGTTTCAGGGGGCCCAGCGCAAAAAACATTTTTCATCATCCCAAGTTTAAAAAAAAACAAAAAAAACCAGCTGCTTCTGCCACGGCAGCATCAAGAGTGCCGCCGTGGGACCCCCCCTGCCCGGCAGAGCCTCTCTGCATCGTAGGCTAATGTTGAATCCCCGAAAGCGGGCTTCTTTCAGAGCCGCGAGAGTTTCCTTTCTCGCGGCTCTGTTAATCCCGCCGGGGATTTCCCATAGAGAGAGAATGGAAAAAAACTAGAAGAGAGAAGAAAAGACAAATGGACAGCAGACGATGGAGAGTTAGCGGAAGACACAAAGAAACCAGAAGAAAGTGACTGGAGCAATTGCAGCTGAAAAAAAATGCACATGAATTTATTAATTGGAATATGTCAGCTCTGGTAAATGTGCATCATTAACGTCTGCGCTTTGTTTAGTACAAGAGCAAATTAATGTATAGTTTTATTTCTACAGTGTTGTACATTCCAAGTTTGGCTTTTGGGATTCCCAGTTTAATTATTGTCTTCCTGTTTCTAAATTGTGATTCCTTGTTTGGTGATGGTCTATGTTCTGCATGTGTAACTGAACTGAGGTATTCTGTTTATGTAATTCCTATTTGACATTGCCACTTGTTCTCTTTCCCCAGTAGGTCATGTATTGTTGTTCTCTGAAATGTATTGGTTTAATATTTGCAGCGTTTCCTTTTGATAGTTAGGGTATGGTGCTTTATGAGTCCTGGTAGTGCTGTTAGGATACGGCGGGTTTGCTATGGGTTCTAAATGGGCAGTGTTTGTAGTAGTTCCTAATGTGTCTGGCGGTTGGCACTGGATTATAGTAATGTAGAAGTCTTTTAGTCTTTCTTTATTCATACACTCATTAAGAGGCATGTTTACTAAAAGTTAGTGCATGGTAACATTATGCAAATATTTATGCAAATGAGGCTCCTTATGCAAATGTGGCCCCGCACCGAGTCTCCGCACATGGCCCCGCACCCCCCTTGGGCCGCCCCTGGTTCCATGCAGTAGGGGCAAAGAGAGAGAAAGCACGGCTACATGTGGATGGTTTGCTTTTTATTTTTTGGACTGAGATGTTAAGGAGGTTCATAGAGATGGGTCTTCGGAGTCTGTCACGTTTAGGTCTGGAGAGAAGGGAGTGAAGACAGGTTGCTGATTCATTGTGAATGACTTTGTGAATCAAGTTGAGTGCCTTATATTTTATTATGGCATGAATAGGGAACCCGTGTAAATGTCTCAGGACAGGGGTGATGTGATCCTATCTGGGGGTTCTGTTGAGTAAACGTGCAATGGTGTTTTGTGACATTTGGAGAGGGTGTAGGTTTTATTTTGGGAGGCCATGATATATAATGTTACAGTAGTCAAGGGTGGGAGTGTTTAAGGCTTGGCAAACTGTTTGGAATGAATCTGAACTTAGTAAGGGGCAGAGCCTCTTCAGTATTCTAAGTTTATAATAGATAGATTGAGTTGTTCTTATTTGTTCTGGAAGATGAGTTTCCGGTCAGTGATTATACCCAAGTACTTAACTTTGCTTTTCATGTTGATGGTGAAGTAATTGAGATCTCATGTAAGTGGAGGGGAGTAAGATACATCAGAGAATAAGTGAAGGGCCTCTGTCTTTGTTTGGTTAACGATGAGATTGTGTTTAAGCCATTGTCTAACCTTGGCGAAGCATTTGCTAACATTGTTGAAGTCGGGTGCTGAGATGTTGAAGAGGGTGAAGAACATTATGTCATCCGCATAGAGCTGGTACTATATCTTATGTTCCTGGAAGATCTTGCATATAGGTTGGAGAATGATGTTGAATAAGAGCGCTGATAAACTTGAGCCTTGAGGCACTCCTTGTTGTTGGATGAATGGGTGGGAGATTTTGTCGCCAGTTCTCACTTGTTGTATCCTGCTATTTAGATAGGACGTCCCCACAAGCGACAGGGGCATGCCGGGTCATCCACAGGCCTGATTCTGTGCACTGCAGAAATGTTTAGTTCCCATAGTTCAGAATCAGGTCCAAACAATCCTATCTTCCTCTGGGACATCCAGACGGCCTGGATGTCCCCTTCTGAGAATCGGAATCATTTCAAAAGGACATGTAAATTAGGGACATGCAGGCCCTGCCACTATGCACATTTGTAAAACAGGAACATATATTTGTGTGGTTCCATTTTAGAAATGCTGTGATCAGCACTGTCTCTAACAAAGTCTTAAAAAATCTTGGTGGTCACAATTCAGAGTGTAAGATCCAATACAGCAAAAAGACTCACTCTAGTAAAACACAAACTGCTCCATAACTCTTGGCAACTACAAAATGAATGTTTTCACTTTGTTAAATGTTAAATATATAGCATGGCTAGCAAGGTCTCAGCTTCCAGGATCAATGGCAAAAACGATCCAGAATCAAGCCAAGACCATGCCACAAACACAAGCCCAATAACATCAAAGACCTGCTGCCACTTATTGTTACAAAGCAAACTGCATCAACACCCAAGATAACACTTAACTTAAAAAATTAGAAGGGTTGATCGCAAGCCGCTTCCCCGACGTTACTGCAGAGCTCTAATACGTTTCACGAGTAATCTCGCTGCATCAGGGGAAATCACTACAAAACAGAAAACAAACATGCAAAAACAAACCTTTTAAAAGCAGGAACAAAGCAACCCACAGACCTGAACCAGCACATAAAACAAAGAAATGCTACTTACTATGAGCGGCAGCCGAACTAGCTCCTCAACATTGCTTCACAAAAACGCTGCGCCTGCTCAGTCAACCGCGAAACAACGTACTCCCTGAAATACCCTACTGCTGACGTAGAGGGCATCCCCAAAGCAGACTCCACCCCCCCAGTTATAAACATACCGCCCAATCAATGCGGAGGTTTAAACCCTCAGGAACCACAGTATGCAACTTGAAAATCCACTTCTGTTCACATATCAATAAAGATTGCTCCTGACTCTTCCCATCTCGCCCAGTCAATACCCGATCAAAACAAAAGCACCGCAAATCGCTAAAGCGATGCTTAAACTCAACACAATGTGGGACTAAAGGAGCCTCACGTACCAAGCATTTCAATCTGCTTTTATGCTCGATGATACGCTTATGAAACGGTCTACATGTACTCCCAACATACAATAGACCACAAGGACACATAATCCCATAAACTACAAATGAGGAATCACAAGAAGTCAAATACCTCAATTTGCATTTTACCCCATGATACTCAAACTGTGAGATCTCACTAGAGACCTCACAAATTGAACAATGGCCACAAAGAACATGACCATGAGACTGATCTACCTCACCAGACACTGCCCGTAAAGTAGAAGGACTCAATATTTCACGCAAATTCCATTGACGCCGCCAAACACATCGCACTTTCTTATCTGCTAACCCAGGAAGAGTTTGCAACACCCCCATATGCCTCCGCAAAATTCGCTGAATAGAAAAACTAAAAGGGGGTGGGGGGGGGTCGGAGACTATCCAAGATGGCTGCGGTGTGTGTGATTCTCTGAGCGTCTATGCCTAAGCAGAAGGGGAAGTTGAGGGTCTTTCCCTCTGAGCCGCAACAACCCAGTTCAGGTCCTATGGACCGTTTCGTTACCTTGTCCTCGGAGAAGAAGCAGGAGATTCGAGCCGGCTTGGCCGCGTCTGGTGCAGAGGCTATGACGCGACCGTCGGAAACTGAGATTTCTCTCTCTCCTGAAGTGAGGAGTCCACCTCCACGCCCAGCTGCATTGGAACCTTCCTCGGAAGCTGTGACGCCGACGTCTCCGGAGGTGGGGGCATCGGCGGTGGAGAGGGCGCAGCCTGAGCAGTCGGGTTCCTTGACCCCCGATAGTCTCGGGGAGGTACCGGGAGGCTGTTTAGAGCCGTGTAGCTCAGAGGAACTTTCTGCTCCACAGTTTGTTTCAACGCCGTTTTTGCCTTTGTCACCTTTGATTCGCCCTCCAATTTTCACTCTCGAGTCTATCTGGGAAGCTATCTCCTCTCTCTCAACCTCCATTAACGCACAATCTATGTCGTTGATGACCCATGTTCGAGAAAACGCGGTTGGCATACAGAAGAATGTTGTTGATATAGATAGGGCTTTATCAGCATGTGAGCAGCTTAAGGTGCACAATTTTACCATCAGTTCTCAGCTCGCTGCAGTTTCAGACCTGTCGGCGGCTTTGACCAAGGAGAATGGTGCACTGAGGTATAAACTGGAAGTGTTGGAAAATGCCTCCAGAGCAGTGAACTTGCGAATTTTGAATTTCCCATGTCTTCCTGGAGTCACAGCCTTAGACATGTTCAAACGGTATATGAAGGAGGTCCTGAAGATTCCTGCTGATCTGATTCCACCTCTCACCAAGGTATATTATTTACCACGACAGAAAAAGAAAGCTGAGACTGCAGAGTTAGTGTCTAAAGTGGACTTTAACGTCTTGGATGTAACCGGTCTTCTCGATGATACTGGGGGTGGGGATACCACTATTGTACCTTTTACATTGTTAGTTCAATGCACATTAATTTCTGATAAGGATTGGCTGTTAAAGATGTTCTTTAAGAAGCGATTGGAGACCTTCCTAGGTTTAAGATTATCAATGTTTCTGGATTTAGTCAAGGAAACTCAAAAGAGGAGAAAGCAGTTCCTATTGTATAAATCTGGTGTGTTGCAAATTGGGGGTACCTTTTTTCTTAGATATCCATGCCGATGTTTAGTGTTTTATAATGATTTGAAGTATGTTTTTTCTGATCCTAATGATTTAAATGCTTTCATTAATGCTAGACTTCCGGCGGTTGTCCTATCTGAGTAACACTGGCTAGTATAACAGGTTAACTCCTTCTAGATGGAATATTCCGGGGGCCCCCGCAGTTATTTGTTTTCCTTTTGTTTAAATTACAGTTTGGTTTCAGCCAAAGACTCTGATTTGGTTGAATATTTTCTTTCTCTCTTCCCCCATTTATCGAACTACAACAGTTTATTGCTATATTGATTTCCTTGTTGTTTATTGATGTTTACTTATCTGCATATCCTGTAATCTGTGTAAGGAATATTTGTTCTTTGCTGAATAATTGATAAATTTCTATAAATAAATAAATAATAAAAAAAGAAAAGCTAAAAGGGGAATATTTCGAGATCAAATGCACATGATCCTCATCATCCAAGGAATCTTCCTTGTTTTTAGGCATTAACAAAAGAGACCGGTTATACAATGCCCTCCGATAGGCATCATGTACCACCCCACGTGGATATCCCCTAGCAAAAAAGCCACAGGCCAAAGACCTGGATTGATTTTTAAAATCAGCAATATCAGAACAATTCCTACAGTAGCGGATAAATTGGGAAAACGGTAAACTATTACGCAAACCCACCGGGTGAGCACTACCATAGTGCAATAACGCATTTCTATCAGTGGCCTTCCTATGAACACTGGTAACCCATCCAGCACCTGTTTTACACACAGCCACATCCAAAAACACGATCTGGGAAAAACTAAAGACACTGGTAAACTGGATATTACTCTCACAACCATTCAACCAAAGCACAAACTCTTGAAATTCAACAGTTGTGCCATGCCACAAAACAAACACGTCGTCAATGAACCTGCACCATAACCGCAAATGTGCAGAAAAAGGAGAAGCATATACCCACTTTTCTTCGTATCTAGTGTGGTGATGAGGCTGCACTAGAGCCTAGGAAAATACCTGGAAAAATAACTTTTTCTTCTAGGCAGAGGAATCCCTCAGCTAAGCACATGTATCAGAATGCAGGTAGAGAAAAAAAACCACACATTCAGAACTATTGAGTGCAGGCCACACCCAGGCTCCATGGCAACACAGGGTGGAGATGGGAGGCAAACTGGTCTTAGCCATATCAATGACCAAAACCATTAAGTCCAAAGAACATTCTAACATTCTTCTAATTTTTTAAGTTAAGTTTTATCTTGGGTGTTGATGCAGTTTGCTTTGTAACAATAAGTGGCAGCAGGTCCTTGATGTTATTGGGCTTGTGTTTGTGGCATGATCTTGGCTTGATTCCGGATCGTTTTTGCCATTGCCCCTGGAAGCTGAGACCTTGCTAGCCACGCTATATATTTAACATTTAACAAAGTGAATACATTCATTTTGTAGTTGCCAAGAGTTATGGAGCAGTTTGTTTTCTAACAAAGTCTTGGCACCCAAAAGAAAATTGCTCACCAGAAAGGACAATATCTTCCAGGGTAAAGTGGAACTCATTTTCATGGAGCTTCTCAAGTACCAGAGAGTGCTCCTGGGCTATGCAGTGTCTGTGTGTGCCTATCATAAACAAAAACTCTGGCTGTGTATCTGTCAGCTTCTGAATGGCATTTTTTTTTTAAATTGAGCATTCATTTGGAACATTCAAGAAAAGAGTTTCAAGATATGAAGGCAAAATTATGACTGCACAACATGTGCCTCTGACTCAGTACTAACTCCTGGTGACCCTGGGTTTTTCTTGGCAGTATGACTCAGATTGCCAGGCATTTTTTCCAAGGCCATGGAGGGTGAAGTGACTTGCCTAAGACCACAAGGAGTACTAATGGGAATCAAAGTCTGGTCTCTTGGTTACCAAGCCAGTGCAGACTACTACTCAGGGGCGGCTCAAGGCAATCTGCTGCCTGAGGCGGGGGATGAGATCCCCCCCCCCCATAGTGTGTGTAGGGAGGGGGCTTTCTCAAAACTCTAATCAGGTACTGAACCAAATCAAAAGCCGATTAGAATATATGAACAAAATGCAAGAGTTTGCATACCAAGAAACTAAAAGAAAGAGAACCACAGTACAGTTTACAAAATTAAATTATAACTCATTTTTCTTTTGCTGTTATAAACTGCATTATGATTCTTACTTTTTCTTTTTGAACATATATTTTGTATCCACAGAACCCCCTTCCTCAAAAGTGGGTGCAGAGCAGAACTAGGACATTCACTCACAGAACTCAATATCTTAATAAAACAAACAAACAAACAAACATCATTCAGTACCAGGCATATTGTAAACTAATACAAAACCTTACAACAAAGTCACTGAGTATCTATAGAGCAAATCTACCATACTATACAATATCAGCACCAACTTCCAAAACTCACATAAAGAGGCCATCAAAAAAAGGCATCACTGTAAATACTATAGTGGGCCCTGGAACATCCAACCATCTATTTGAACAGTGAACAATTTGGATTACTACTTTGCAGATCCCTACATACAAATTCCATGTTAACAAAACACCTGGTCTTGGTCACACACTCAAAACAAAGACACTCATTGAGTACAGAATAAGTGACGGTAACCTAAAAATAAACATGTAGATAAAAATTAAACTGCAACTTCAAGAAACCAGATCTGCATACAGTGCAATACCAGAGAAATAGAAAGAGATGCATTTCCATGTACTGTATAAAATATAAGGATAGCACCAAGTCTGGTCATTAAATTGAAAATAAACTTCTCTTCTAACTTTAAGAACATAAGATATGCCATACTGGGTCAGACCAAGGTCAATCAAGCCCAGTATCCTGTTTCCAACAGTGGGCAATATAGGTCATAAGTACCAAGCAGTCTCCCCAAAAGACACAGATTCCTCAATGCTTGTATTGGGTCAAGCAGTGATATCCTGGGTCCCTTTTAATAATGATTTATGGACCTTTCCTCCAGGAACTTGTCCAAACCTTTTTTAAACCCAGCTACACTAACAGCTTTTACTACATCCTCCAGTAACAAATTCCAGAGTTTGATTACACTTTGAGTGAAAAAAATATGTTCTCTTATTAATCTTAAATAGGTTACCCTGTAGCTTCATTGCATGTCCCCTAGTCTTTTTATATTCTGATGATGTAAATAATCGATCTACGTTTACCCGTTCCACTCCATTCATTAATTTATAGACCTCTATCATATCTCCACTCAGCCATCTCTTTTCCAGGTTGAAGAGCCCTAACCTTTTTAGCCTCTCTTCATAGGAGTAGCCTTCCATCCCTTTACCATTTTGGTGCTATTCTCTTTACATTTTCTAATAACACTATATCCTTTTTAAGATATGGCAACCAGAATTGCACACAAAATTCAAGGTGCAGTCACACCATGGAACGATACAGAGGCATTATAATATCCTTTGTTTTATTTTCCATTCCTTTCCTTATGATACCTAGCATTCTATTTGCTCTCTTGGCCACCACTGCACACTGGGAGGAGGGTTTTAACATGTTATCCACGATGACGTCTAAATCCTTTTCCAGGGTGGTGGTTCCCAATGTGGAATCTTGCATCGTGTAACTATAGCTCGGGTTGTTCTTTCCTAGGTGCATAACGTTGCACTTGTCCACATTAAATTTCATCTCCCATTTGGATGCCCAATCTTCCAATTTATCAAGATCCTCTTGCAATTTTCCACAATCCTATTTGGTTTTAACAACTTTAAATTGTTTTGTGTTATCTGCAAATTTGTTAACCTCACTTGTTATTCCCTTTTCCAGGTCATTTATGAATATGTCAAAAAGCAGCTGACCCAGCACAGATCCCTGCGGTACTCCACTATTCACCTTTTTCCAATGGGAAAATTGGCCATTTAGCCCTACCCTCTGCTTTCTATCTTTTAACTAGTTCCTGATCCACAATAGTACACTGCCCCCTATCCTATGACTTTTTAGTTTTGCCAAAAGTCTCTCATGAGGGACCTTGTCAAAAGCTCTCTGAAAGTCCAGATACACTATATCAACTGACTCACCTTTGTCTACCTGTTTATTCACACCTTCAAAAAAACATAACAGATTAGTTAGACAAGATCTTCCTTGTCTAAAGCCATGTTGGCTGTCTCCCATTAAACCATGACTATCTACATGTTGAGTAATTTTGTTCTTCACGATGGTTTCTAATATTTTTTCTGGTACTGATGTCAGGCTCACCGGTCTGTAGTTTCTCAGATCACCTCTGGAACCCTTTTTAAAAATTGTTGTTACATTGGCGATCCTCCAATCTTCAGGTATTATAGATGATTTTAATGAAACCACCTTGATTGAATGATAAGGCAATATATAAATAACATTAAATAAATAAATGATAGTTCACAGATTAGTAATAGCAGGTCTGCAATCTCATATTTCAGTTCTTTCAATACCTTTGGATGTATACCATCTGGTCCAGGTGATTTGCTACTCTTCAGTTTATCAAATATTTGTAATACATCTTCCTGGTGTAGCAATATTTCTTTCAATTCTTCTGCAGCTTCACCTTTAAATATCACTTCAGTCATGGGTTGCATCTCTACATCTTCCTCAGTAAAGACTGAAGCAAAGAATTCATTCAGTCTCTCCGCTATAGCCTCGTCCCCTCTTACTGCCCCTTTACTCCTCTATCATCTAATGTCTCATCTTGAAACTTTTTTGGAAGGACGGCAGGTGGTAGACAGGATTGATGTTTAATTAAATGTTGCCTCTAATTGTTGGGATTATATTATCTCTAGTTTTTCTATGTTTCTATTCTGTAATTAGTATAGACAACACTGATCCCATAATGTGGACTTTATCCTAGATATGTTTCCTTTATTTATGTTTCTTTTGTTATGCATATTGCATTTTTGGATTGCCCTTTCACTGTATTTTGGTTATGTATATTGACTGAAAACAACAATAAAAAAAAAAAAAGAACTTCTGGGCTCAGTCACACACTCAGAACACAGACCCTCACCAAGTACAGAATAAGTGACCTTAACCTAAAATAAGAAGATGTAGACAAAAATTAGACTGAAACCCCAAGAAGCCAGACTCCGCATGCAGTGCAACATCAGATAGAGATGCAGTTCCCCATACTATGTAAAATATAAAGATAGCACAAAGTCCAATCACTAAAATGAAAATAAAATCATTTTTTCTACCATTATTGTCTGACCATTTTATTCTCTGACCATGCCGGTCCCAATCTGAGCTTCTGCTTTCCTGTCTTCTTGTGACTCTCTTTCTATGGTCTATAGTCCATCTGCCATTTCTTCTCTTCATTTGTTTTCTTCACTTCCTTCCATCAGTCTTTTTCCAATCCCAGCAACCCTTCCCAGTTTCAGCCCCTTTCCAGTGCTCCCTCCCAGTACCTTCTTCCAATGTCAACTTGCATTCCCATGACTGCCACTGGTGTCCATTCCCTTCCAGTCCCCCTCCTTCCCCACTACCCAGCCTCTTCTAGTCTAAATACCATGGCAGCCCCTCTCAGCATCCACTCCCTTCCAGTCCCATTCTCCCATCCCCCACATCAGCCCATTTGTAGCCCTAGCCTCCAGTTTTCTTCCAGGGCCAACAGCTCTATCCTCCCCTAACCACCATCAGCCCATTCCAGTGCTAGCCCCCCATCAGCCCATTTCCAGTCAAAGCCACCCAATCAGTTCACTTCCAGTGCTAGCCCCCCATCAGCCTATTTCCAGTGCTAGTCCCCCCATCAGCCCATTACCAGTCCTAGCCCCCCCAATTGGCCAATTTCCAGTGCTAGTCCCCCTGATCTGCCCATTACCAGTCCTAGCCACCCTAATCAGTCCATTACCAGTCCTAGCCCCCCCAATCTGCCCATTTTCAGTGCTAGCCCCCCCATCAGTCCATTGTAACCCTAACCTGCACTGTCTCTCCCCCTTTGTCCAGCATTTGTCCCCATCTCTCCCCTTTGTCAGTATGTCCCCCTGTTTCCCCCTTTATCCAGCACTTGTCCCCTTCTCCCCCTTTGTCCAGCATTTTCCCCCCTGTCTCCCCATTTGACCAGTATTTGTCTCCTATCTTCCCCCTTTGTCCAGAATTTGCCCCCTGTCTCTCCCTTTTGTCCAGTATGTCCCCCTGTCTCCCACTTTGCCCAGCATTTTTCCCCCGTCTCCCCCTCTTTGTCCAGCATTTGTCCCCTGTCTCTCCCCTTTGTCCATTATGTTCCCCTGTCTCTCCCCTTTGTCCATTATGTCCCCCTGTCTCCCCCTTTGACCAGCATTTGTCCCCTTCGCTCCCCTTTGTCTAGCACTTGCCCCTTGTCTCTCCCCTTTGTCCAGTATGTCCCCCTGTCTCCCTCTTTGTCCAGCATTTTCCCCCTGTGTCTCCCTTTTTTTCTCTCTTGTCCTCTTTCTGTCCCCACTCCCTCCATCTGCACCTCTCATCCAGCAGTGGTGGCAGCACTCTGGTTGTTTTTATTTTAGATTTTTCTGCCTCTTTCCTGCCTCTGCCTACCCGAAGCTTTTTTTCCTCAAGAATGCTTGCAGCGAGAAAAAGAAAGTGGCAGGAAGGCAGAGGCAGGCCAGAGGCAGCACATTTTTAAATGAAATCAGCTAGAGTGCCACCGCACGAATCAGCCTGATCACTTGCAGGGTTCCTGAAAGCGATCAGGCTGATTTGTCTGACGCCGGCACTCTGGCTCTGTTTTAATTTTAGATTTTTCAGTCTCTGGCCTGCCTCTGCCTCTGCCTTCCCATGCAGGAAATCAGAGGCAGGCCAGAGGCTGTAAAATCTAAAATTAAAACAGAGCCGGAGTGCCGGCATCGGAGTGCCACCCCCATCAGAGTGCCACCTGAGGCTGTCGCTTCAGGTGGCCTAATGGAAGAACCACCCCTGCTGCTACTCCACTCCCCTACTGCACAATAAAATTCTGCTAAAAATTACAAAATAAGTAAAAACAAAACCAAACTTAAATTGTCATTTAGCCCACCTTAATGGGGAGAGTAGGAATAATAATAAGCAATGAAATAAGAGAACAGAGAAGCAATGCACCCTTACTCAAACTTAAATTCTGCCTATAAAGAAAATTTAGACACTTTTAACTTTTAGAAAATCTTCAAACTGTGGTTAAAATAAAGTATCATATTTCCCCTGAAACATTTATTTTATTTATTTATTTTATTTAGTATACACTTATATACCGCTACTTCCAGCGATCAATAGCGGTTTGATTACAAATTTGGGAGTTGTCAAATCATGACAGAAATGATGGGGAAATATACACATAGATTTGAGGGTATGGCACATCACACAGAAATAGGGACTTAAAGATTAGACTTTACATATTTACATTTTTACATACACAAACATCATGAGGCATTTACAAGGACAAGGACATATTAAGAAAAGTTTTGTGAATGTCATTTGTCATCACATCTGAGATGCAGAGGACATGGAAAAACAAGTGGAAGGAGCTAAAAAAAAAAAAAAGACAAGAAGAAGAAAATGGAGAGAGAAACAGTTAGCCAGCATCAGCCCCTCCTTGACCTGGAGCAACAGGTGCTCCGAACAATAGACAAGGAGACAGTGAGAGGAGTTGGTGGTCTGAGCACATCAAGAGCCTCCTAGAAACAGTACGGATCTATAACATACATTCCCACTTCTTGTTGTTAACTCCCCTCCACCTAGGTCTAATGTGTAAGCATGCAAACATCTATCATCCTCACCTCACAGATGTCACCCATTGTGTGAATGGGTGCCTCATGCTCGATAATGGGGGAGATCTGTGTCACAATCACCAGTGGTGTATTATAGGCATGCTATTAAGTTGCCCCCATTCCTTAAGGCTGAAATGCTGCACTGGAAGGCTGCTGCTGTGGTAATCCCCTCCTCCAGACTACTCTGTGTGTGTATAGGTTGTGAACCACACAGTTTGGCAGCAGTGGTCAGGCGCCTCTCATAATAGCATCTTATTACCATTAAAGATATATCAAAGTATATAAAAGGGGTCTCCAAAGAATGCATAGGCCATTCCCCAGACTTTCTGCTATGAGGATTCATGAACAGTATCCTCCTCAGTCCCCTTAGTATTTGGATCCTGTCCCTTAGTCCTGCACCGGGCTTATCACTACCCTCTTGGCCAACTGCTATTTTCCCACTTGTCTGTCCCTATATAGGGTGCAATATTTGCCTTTGGTTGGTACCAGCACATATCTATGTGCATTTGAGCTTTTGAACAGCCACTCCCAAATCTGCATTGTTGAACATGTGGCTTGATGTGGACATGCAGAGTGTATGGCATTGGAGGGCAAAGCTTTTTGACTCTCTCTCCATGTGAGTCTAGACACAGCCCTGGCCCTCTCACTTAAATGATGCAAGTATCCAGAGCCAGTACTGATGTGATAGGGGCCACTGCCTCCACTAAGAGTGCCATGCTCTGTCACACACTGTACAACACAGCACCAGAAATTATATCTGTGTGGAAAGGGTGTACACCGCTAATATGGCATGAGATTGATAGGCAGCTAGAACATGGTAAATGAGTAAATTTCTTGTCCTACTTACAGGAGATGAGGAGTCTGGAGTTCCATTGAAGGCAGAAGCACAAGCCCCAGCAGTCAGACCCCTAGAGAGGATTCCTCACTGCACTTCATCCCAAACAGGGATGCTGGTGGCTGCCTAGCTGAGATAGAGGAGCAGGAGTCTAGAGCCAAGGAATATCAGGGCACCAAGGATTATGACCATGCTGTTGCCCAAGTGCAGGAGAAGGAGGATGTCATTGAGGGGGCTGATCTATAGCTTCTGCCTCCCTCTCCCTTTGTCAATGCTCAGACATGTCTCTGGACATCCCTAGTGCCAGTCATTGTAGTCGCCAACGTCTGTGCTGTACTGAATATCTGTTGCATCACAATAGCCATCTTTACTACTACAACTACTACTTCTACTACAGAACAATTGTATAGTGCTACAAAACATATGCAGCGCTGCACAGACACATGTAAAAGATGGTCCCTGCTCATCAGAGCTTACAATCTAGTCAAGATAGACGACACAGTAGCTGTAGACATGGGATACATCTAGGGAGAATGCTAAGGAAACACAAAGGAGATCAAATGAGTCAAGGTCTGAAAGCAGTAGCGAAGAGGTACAGCGAGCTGCAGTGAGCTGAGAAAATTGAGCTGCTGAAATGGTCATGCATCCTCCAGGAACACCATACCCACCTACAGGAGAGACAGCTGCAAACAACAGAGACCTTAAATGGATCCAACATAGTGCTGTGCAGAGACTTACAGAATTGCATGGGACAACATGCCTTGATTCCCCCCCCCCCCCTTCACCTCTTGACGCCATCACAGTGTAATCTATGCCCCTAGTGTCCCCATCAGAACAAGCACTATAGAGGATGACGCCTCTACTATCTACAACCACCACCATCATCTCTGGCACATCAGTGCTGCCATCTGTCCGGTCACTGCTCTTCTCTTCACACATTTTGGTGCAGACAATGCATTGTGCACATGTTTAGATGCAACCTAATTTTATAATCATGTAACAGCCCAGTTATGCATTTTATAACAGCCCAAATATGCATTTATATGCAAATATATTATAGAAAATTACCTTATGTATGGTAGCAACTAACTTTCTGTATTAGCTTAAGCAATCCTCCTAAAAATTCTGGAAATGCTCCCAACAGTTAATACAGAGGTTTTGGATATACAATGCATTAATTTAGGCTTTTACTATATGACAATTTCAAAGCCCTAGTGAACAGTAAATTGGGCTGACGTGTCATATATTGTTTGATACCTTGGGGGGGGGGGGGGTTAAGTAAAACTAGTTGCATTAGAAATTCTTCCAGAAAGATGCTGGTGTGGAAATATAGCCTTCATAAACAACAATTACAACAGTGTATTGCAGCCCTGAAAGCTAGATTTGATGTTATATTTTGTTTTTGAGTACCCTGTTTAGACTAGTCTATGTTCACCTAAGGAAGTGATTGAAGAAGGAACAGGGCAGGACGACATGAACAATTTATAGTATGTCAGTAGGATGATTATAGCAATGAGCAGTACCATTCTTCCAGTACTACAATGAAGTAAACCTCAGTTCCATTACTGAAGATATCACAAAGGCAGCTTCTTTGTTACCAGAAGGAATAGCACTAGTCAGACCTATAATTGCCATCACCAGTTAACAATAAAAGCCCCTTTTTCACCTCACAGTAAAAGCACAGGAAGTGATGCAGTAAGCTATGAATACAATGTAGAATGTATCAGCTATCTTTTTAAATAAACAATATTGCACTATCCTGTTCTAATGTTCCTACTTGGAAGGTGAATGCATCACAAAATCTATAATAGCCACTGGGGAAAGGGGTCAGGCAGTTAGTTTTCCAATGATAGTGTGTACAACAGAAACAAAAACAAAGAAACAAAAAGTATAGATTTTTCTTCAATCTACAAATGATGCTTAGGTAGACAGCAAAGGGCACTTCTCATATGACTCAGGTTGTTCTCCTTAATGCTTCTTAATAAGAAGCACAATGATCCACTTTTTAATTTCAGAACTATTTGCAGTCTAGATCCTTGCTTATCTATGTAGGCTGGATATTATCTCCTTTGTGTTGCTGAAATATGGAATGATTCCCTCCATATTTGAGCAACACAAAGGAGAATAATATCCAGCCTACATAGATAGATATAGTCACAACACACAATATAAACCATAACTACTCAATAACTATGAATACTTTCTCCAGAGGACATTAATTGGTATTACATTTTATTATGCTTCCAGTGCTGCTCTTGGGTGGGTATGAGGATTTTATAAGGGATTTGCTTCATATTTATTTCTTCCTATATATGTTATGTATTCTCTGTTGCATTTGCAATTGTAATCTGCTTTACTTATAGGAACAGGTAGAATATCAGATAAGGGGTAGATTCCGATCCTTATTTAGTGGATCTGGACATCTAATCTTCTTACAGAAGAATTAGCTATACTGAACCTGATAGAGAATGCACAGAACATAAAAACATAAGATTTGCAATAGGGGGTCAGTGCAATGGTCATTCAAGCACAGTATGCTGTTTCCAAAAGTGGCCAATTCAGATCACAAGTACCTGGCAGGATCCCAAAAGGTAAAAAGATGCTATGATTCTTATCCACCATCTTGAACACTAAATCTTCCTCATCTGACCTTTCCCCTCTCAACACCTGTTTGTCTCATGTCTCTGACTGGCTCTATACTAACCTGCTTGCTCTCAACCCTGGCAAGACCTCCGCCACTTGGTTAACTGGCTCTGTTCTCCCACCCACTTCTGCTCCTCTTCTTCTTGGCACCCCTATTTCTTTTGTTTCCTATGTCTGCTACCTTGGTGTAGTCCTGGATTCAGCACTGACCTTTCATGACCATATCTCCTCTATTATTCCCAAATGCCTTTTCACTCTATGCCAAATTAGAGCCCTTCATCCCTTTCTTTCCTCCTCTGCTCTAACCACCTTTTTGCTCTCCCTGGTGATTTCCCAGCTGGATTATTGCAATGCCATTTTTCACAGGTCTTCCTCAGTATCAACTCCGTCACCTTCAACTCATCCAAAGCACTGCTGTCAGTCTCCTCACTCACACTTCATGCTACAACCACATCACCTCCCTTCTGGCCTGCTACCACTGGCTTCCCATTCAGTTTCCACATGTGCTTCAAGATTCTTGTTTTGGTTCATAAAGTTCTTCACACCAGTATTCCTTCTTACCTTTCCTCTAGCATCATTGTTCATGCCCCACAGTGCTCCCTCAGCTCATTCTGTATGTATGTATAGGCATATGTGTATACGTATATGTGTATATATATATATATATATATATATATATATATGTGGGTGGGTGTGGTAGTGTATGTGTATATATAAATATAAATATATATATATATATAGGTTGATAAGTAAGTAGGCTCATACCTTCCACCGGTTAATACGATGTTACTGTTATTATGTTCAATGTAATTCATTTTTATGTTACAATGTAATGTTGATGTTACTCTGTAAACCGCTATGATTACCTGAAAAGGTGGCATAAAAAATCCTTAAAAAAATAAATAAATTATACTCGAACCACCTTCATCTGTACTCTGCCTCCCATGCCAATTATGACTTGATACAAAATTTAGCCTTCTATATCCTTGGCCCCCACCTGTGGAACAATCCCCCCCCCTGCCCTTTGTCTAGAGTCGTCCCTTGCCCGATTCAAAACTCAGCTGAAGGCCCCTCTGTTTCATGAGACATTTGACATCTCCATCAGATGACCTACTGGACTCTGTGGATGATGTCCCTCTCTCCCATCTCTCTGTCAATGCCACTCTCCCTCCCCTCTTTCTCTCCCTGCTCTGTGTGTGAATCTTTCCTGTCCATAACTTTGGAGTTCGTTTCACCCGCTTCTCTTATTTATGTTTTTATTGTAAACAATTCTGCCAACTTGTTTTAAGGGCATTATATCAAATTCTAATAAACATAAACATAAGTAGTGCATTTCCCCAGCCCACTTTAATAATGGTTATGGACTGTTCCTCCAGGAACTTATCCAAACCTTTATTGAACCCAACTGCACTAACAACATTTACTACATCCATTGGCATTGAATCCTAGAGCTTAATTATACTTTAAGGGAAGAAATATTTTCTTCGATTAGTCTTAAATTTACTACTTTCTAGTTGTATTACATGCCTCCTAAACTTTACATTTTTGAAGGAGAAAGAGACTGATCTAGGTTTACTCATTCCACTCTGCTCATTAGGCTATAGACCTCTATCATATCTTCCTTCAACTTTCTCTCCTCCAAGATAAAGAGACCTAAAATTTTAAGCTTTTCTTAATAGGAGAATCCTTCCATCCCCTTTGTCATTTCCATTTCCCTTCTCTGTACCTTTTCCAAATCTGCTACATCTCTTTTTAGATGCAAAGATCAGAAGTGCACATAATACTCAATGTGTGGTTGCACTATGGAGCAATACAGAGTTATTATGATATCCTTTGCTTTATTCCCCATTTCTTTCCTTAGAATTCCTAGCATTCTATTAGCTTTCTTGGCCCCCGCTGCACACCAAGAAGAAGATTTCAATGTATTATCCAGGATGACACCTTGATCCTTTTCCTGGGTGGTGACTCTTAATGTGGAACCTTGGGTTGTTCTTCCCTAATTATCCAGATAGTGGTGATAATCAGTCTACTATTTGGATAATGATAGGACAGCAAGAAACCAGAAAACTAGCTGGACAGTGGTATTGGTCACCACATTGTCCAGATATTCAGCACCAGATACTGTCTGGATACTGGCACTGAATATTTAGGATTAGTTTTGGTCACTGCAGACAGGCTTAAAAAATGCAACTGCATCAGCTGAATATAAGTCCATGCATTCCTACTATAGGTGAAAATAAACCAGTACAAATCTACTCATTTCAGCAATTTTGAAAGAACACTGTGGTGAATCTTTTGCTTTTTGAAAATGCAAAATGTGATGGCACAAATACAGAAAAAAGCAATTACAAAGAGACTATTAGAAAAGTACTGACCAATCAGTATGCATAGTCAGACTATGATGGGTTATCATCGCAAATCTATAAATCCATTATTTGTTATAGCAATAAGTAATCATAATACCTCCAAAGAACCAGTCTTGAAGGGCTGCTGAGAGAGGAGCTGCTTCTTCCGGGAAGGAATCTGTACTAGTAAGAATTTATCGGCTGGAAAATTCTCAAAGTCTTGGAGAAAAGGGAGTAATTTGGGTTAAGCTGATAAAATTTGTGTTTATGTAAAATTCTGTGGGGTAGGGGGGATATTCAAAGGAATTAATTAACATGGTTTGCAGTCCATCTGCCCCATATTTTGCAACAGCTGAGCTATTATGTTCTAGTTGCTGCATGTGCCTCCACATTTGCCTATGAATCTGAGAAGAGTGGCTGAAGACACCCCTTCTTCCTTGAGTGGCACTATCTATGTATCCATTTCAGATGTGCAGAGCCTGGGCTGCTTCTTTAATATTTGGAGACAATGGGTCACATTTAGATGACAATGGAAAAGCTGCTAGTACTGGATGCTGTGGTGGCTTTGGATCTGTCCTCTGCTTTTGACATTGTCGATCATCGCACCCTTCTTGCCTGCTTGGCTGATCTTGAAATTCATGGGTTTGTTCTTTCATGGTTTTGCTCCTTTCTTTCCTCCTGTACCTTCTCGGTCAAGACCAGCTCAGCCACCTCTCCTCCTCTGGCTCTCCACTGCGGGGTTCCTCAGGGTTCGGTTATCACCCCTTTACTTTTTAATATCTTCCTCGCCCCTCTTGCACTCATTGTACAGCAGTCCTGTATCTCTGGCTATTTCTACGCAGACAATATCCTTCTTGTGCACCACACCAGTTCCCTCTCTCCCGATCTTTCCACCATTAATCTTTGTCTCACCCATGTTGCTTCATGGCTAAGCAGTAACCTCCTTCACATCAACCCTTCCAAATCAGCTGCCCTGTGGTTGTCATTCAACACCCCTCCTCCTACCTGCTCCCCTCTCTTCCTCTCCACCCATTTTCCCCTGGTATCTTCCCTCCGCTATCTTGGTGTCTCTCTCGACTCCTGTCTCTCCTTCCATCACCAAATCCGTGCCGTTTGCTCCTTCCTTCCCTCCTCCTCTCTCACCTCTCTGGTCCTTTCACTAGTTATCTCAAGACTGGACTATTGTAATACCTTCCTGGCAGGCCTTCCACAATATCAACTCTGGCACCTACAACTGGTCCAAAACACAGCTGCATGTCTGCTCACCCACTCCTCCACCCATGATCACATCACTCCCCTCCTTCTCCGCTTGCACTGACTCCCACTTGTCACCAGTTGCCCACCCTGGGTCCTAGGGCTAGCAGAGAGGGTTCAGCTGATGACTATCCTAAGCCAGGAAGTGGGGGGTAGTGCAGGCGTAGTAGTACACTGGCCCTCTGGGTAATGGAGTCCCAAACATCTCACAGGCAAAGGAATTGAGGTAACAGAGTGGTAAGGTCAAAATAAGGTTTTATTTCCCCGTCCAGGGGTTTTGGTAAACACAAATGAACTCAGGACAAAACCATACATCTGGTATAAAGAAATAGTAACTCAGGAACAGCAGAAAAATGACATCTTTTTCTTCCAGCTTTCATATACACAGTCCTTTACATAGGAAACAATAAAGGCTTCTTTTTCAATGGCAGTAATGCTCACTTTGCTTTCTTCAGCTATACCATTAGCTTCAAACATTCAATTCAGCAAAATGTTTCCATATTATCTGCAATGGTTAACATACAATCCATGGGTACATCGTTTATGCCTTCATCTGTGTATTCAGCCTGCATATCCTCCAGCCCATCCCCCGCTGGATACATAGGGACGCATTCACACAGGGTTCTCAAAACATTCTCTTTAGACTTAAGAGAATTCTGGAAAGCTTTATTGTCCCAGAGAAAACTATTAGGCTTAGTTTTCTCCCTGTTCCTCTTATAGGAACTACCTTCTGGCTTCTGCCTGCAAGGCTTACTGAGCAGTGCTCTTTCATTATTAGGAAAGTTCAGAGGTTTGTTCCTTTCTCTCTCGTGAGCTTCTGGACACACCCAAGCTGGTTCCCTGCGTGGCTTCTCCCTCCAGCTGCCTTCCTCCCAAGGCTTTAACTGAGAGAGGCTTTCCTGCAGACTGTGGGTTTTAATCCTCGGTACCTTTTCAGCTTGAGCTTTCTTTCTTCCTCTGTCTGTTCCAATGTTTGCTCCTGTTCTAGCTCTGCTGCTGGAATTCACAGCTGCTCCGTCACAACTCCTCCCGGATCCTAATCCAGATCCTGAGCTTGCTCCCCAGCTTGAATTTCCTCTCCAGCCTGAACTCGATCCAGCACCTGAACCAGAGCCTGAGCTTGAGCTTCCTCCCGAGCTGAAGCTTGAGCTACAGCTACAGCTACCTCTCACTCTGCTTTCTAATGAGTGCTTTTTATCTTCCACAGTGCTTAGCTTCGCCCCTCCTCCACCCAGGTGAATCCTATTGCACTCAGGGCACGGGGCTTGTTTGCAGCTTGGGCGGGGCTGCTGCACTCATGGCTGGGTTTGTTTACATCTCCCTTGGCAACCTGTAGCCATGTGCATTGCCTGGCTGTCAGAATCTGACCTGTTTTCTTCAGTTTTCTCTGACTGCACAGCAAGGGACGGATCCTCCCCATCACACACTCCACTTCCGTTTCATTTACAAGCTTCTCATTCCCACCCATAAAGAATTGGGCCCATCCAGCCCATCCATTTGCCCCGATTCTGCTCCCACAGGAATGTATAGCTCCCACGGATGCAGAATCAGATGCAAATCTGGCCCATCCAGATGGGTCAGACATCTCGTGAACAGAGTTGTCCTCTTAATGTGTAAATTAGCATGTGTTGTCATGCCTGCTTGGTAATGATTACTGTGCTCATTTGTTAACAATGAACATTAATTTATATGCTAACTCCTTAGCATGATTTTTTATTTATTTATTTATACATACATTTATATACCGCATCTTCCAAAGTTCAGTTGCGGTTTACAGTGAACAACAATTAACAAAACAAGTTTGTTTTACAGGGAACGTCATATTATAACAGAACATATTTACAAGGAACATCATATTATATATAGTGTATACAGTCTAAACATTGTGAGATAATATAGAACAGAATAAACTATATACAGTTTTATATATATATATAAATATATATATATATATATATACATGGAGGTGAACGGACATAGGCTGTGAGGTCATCATATGTATGTGTTATCTGTATATGTTAAGGGTTTTTGCTTAAAGTAAACAGATTCCTGTTTAACCTTTGTCTAAAGTGGGTGTTGAGTTATCTATGTTATAGTTTTTGGTGAACAGATACGTTTTCAATTTTTTACGGAGTTCCATGATTTCCGTACGTGTTCTAAGTTCCTCTGGGAGGGAATTCCAGATCATTGGGGCTATGTGGGAGAAGGCTCTGTTATTAGTTGCTTTATGGGCTCTTGTATAATCTTTCGGGATCTTTAGTCTGTTTAATTGACCTTTTCTGTGTGTTGGCTTGGGCGGTTCTTTATGTATTAAGTTACAAAGCATTGTTGGGGCCATATCATTTAAGGCCTTGAATACTGTTATTATTGCTTTGTAAATTATTCTGCTCTGAATTGGTAGCCAGTGGAGGGAGGCTAGTACTGGTGATATGTGTTGGAGTGAGTCAATTTTCAATATGATTCTTGCGGCTGCGTTTTGCGCTAATTGCAATCGTTTGATGTTTTGTTTTGATATTCCTATTAGTATTAGATTGGCAAAATCAAAATGTGGAGTTATTGTTGCCTGGATTATGTTGATAAAATCTTGTGTAAATACTAGCGGACGAAGTTGTTTGAGGGTTTTGAGTTTGAAATAAATTTTCTTTATAGTATTGCTAATGTGTGTTTCCATCGTAAGGTGTGTATCTAGTATAACGCCTAGATATCTTATTTCATTTTTTATTTTAATTTCTTGGTTTTGAATTCTTATGTGTGTTGGGGGGATGTAGGTTTTGTTCTTGGTCACAATTAGAACTTCGGTTTTAGTGTGGTTTATGTGGAGGTTTTGTGTTTTTAGCCACGTTGTGATTTCATTATAGCAGTCCAATAGTAGTTGTAGCGGTAGGTTGGGTATCGTGAATGGTATATACATCATAATATCATCTGCGTATAAATGATACTTTACTCCAAAATTTTTGAATATGTTGCAAACTGGTTTATGTAAATATTGAAAAGTAGGGCTGACAACGCTGAACCTTGTGGTAATCCAATCTCTTGTTTATATGTGGTTGAGTTTTGATTCCCAATTCTTACATTTTGCGTTCTATTGTTTAGGTAGGATGAGAACCAATTATGTACTGTGGAGTTTAAGCCTATTTGCCTCAGATTATTGAGCATTATTGTGTGGTGTACGCTATCAAACGCAGCTGAGATGTCAATAAAAAGTAGAATGAAAGCCTGTTTATGATCGTCTATCCCTCTTAGGAGCGCATCTATTAAAACTGTGAGGAGTGTCTCAACTCCATGGCGGGGTCGAAAACCATACTGTTGCTCATCGAGAGGGTAAGATGATTCTAGAAAGTCCTGAGTCTGTAATTGAACCACTTTTTCAATTATTTTTGCCAGGAAAGGTATGCTTGAAATAGGTCTATATGATGCAGGCAATGTTTTATCAAGTTTGTTATTCTTAAGGATTGGCCGTATTTGTGCGTGTTTGAGTGATGGCGGTAGGTATCCTTGGGTCAGTGAGAGGTTCACTATTGAAAGAATGTAGGGTAATAAAATTGGTAGTGTATTCTTTATCCATGTTACTGGGCATGGATCTAGATATGAGGTTGTGGTGTTGAGACTGGTGATGATATTTTTTAGTGTCTCTTTTGTTACGGGCTGGAACTCTGACCATATATCTGATGTTTGGTGTGGTGAGTTGATGATGTCTATCAGCATTGGTGGTATTTTTGCTTTTTTTTGGTAATGGTGGGCTAAGGTTTGAACCGAGATGTCAGTAATTTCACTGTCAGTTGTTTGGGGGTTGGTTAGATTTCTTACAATGTTGAATAACTCTCTTGGCCTATTGTACGATTTTGATAGAATTTTAGTATAATATTCTTTTTTTGTGTTGTCTAAGGTTTCTTTATATTTAGTGAGGTGGTTATTGTACATTTCTTTATGTATTGATAATTTCAATTTTCGCCAGTTATGTTCTAGTTTTCTAAGAATCCGTTTCATTTGTTTTAGTGTATTGTTGAACCATGGTTTGGTATTAGCTTGAGAGTACATGGTCTTTTTGTGTGTGTGATTAGTTTTGGCTGCATTGTTGATGGTTTCATGCCAGTTTTTGACAGTGTCATCTAGATTAGTTGCAGGTGAAAAGAGGTGGGGGATTGTTAGGTCAATAAATTTTTCGTTGTTGAATTTTTTGAATCTTGTGTTTGGGACATTTCTGGATTGATTGTTCAAGCTAGTGAGGGGATATGTGAGATTTAATTTGATAATGTAGTGATCGGACCAGGGTATCTGTGTGCATTCAACTGAACAAAAGGGCCCCATAATTTTACCACATGAAAACACCAATATACAGATCTTTAGTACCCTCCTAAAGGCTCTATTTCACTTGAAAATAAACTCCTAAATTTAGGGTTTATAAAACCATAGAATCAGAAGTGCTAACCATAATTCTAAATCCAACCATCAACTGTCACCCAATTTGTGACTAACGGGAATATATTGCAAATTTACCAATCCGGCTTTTGACAGCATCACAGTAGTGCAATTGCTCCATTGAGGATTGCGGATGTTTTGTGAGATTACCTAGACAAGAGGGATGACATCCCATTGGTGTACTTGACTTTGGTGTATTATTTGACAAAATGATCATACAGTGTTTAGTACACCTCAGCATAGGAAGTACTTTTCTAGTTGGATTAGTTTCTTTCTTAAGGATCTAATCTATAAGAAGTCATATAAGGTCCTTCCTGCCTTATATCCAAATGATGGTAAACTCTAGCCTGTCCCAGGGAACTGTGCCTAATGCCTGGAAAGAGACTATTATTTGGCCTTCCCTCAAACACACACAATTAGATATTTCTTTCCCATCTAACCACTGTCCAATTTTCAACTTACCCTTTATTTCCAAGGACATGGAGAAAATTATCTTTGGCTATATTCCTCCACCCTAGGTAATCATACATACACATGGTCAGAGCACAGAAACCTTCATTGTTTATAGAACTACATTCATACTTCACTGGATGAAATGAACCATGTTTTAAGTGTTTATAGATTTGAGTGCTGCTTTTGATTTAATTCATCATTTACTTGTGTTGGCCTGCCTTTGAGAAATTGGTTTCCATGAAATTGGCTTAAATTGGTTTTGTTTCTTTCAAATCTTGTTTTCAGAGTAGGATAGTGTGGGACACTTTCTTCATCTGTAGGACTTACTTGTGGAGTTTCACAAGGCTCAATACTGGCCCGTCTACTTTTCAGCTTTTTTTTTTACTCCTTTAACCACTTTGATCCCTCATCACTGGCAAATGATAATAACTGTTTAGCAGCAGTGGTCACATGGCTAAAAGCTTAAATTAAACTCCTCCAAGTCAGAAACTTTCTGATTCTCTAGGACCTCAATCTAATCTTTTCCTGATCCTTCTACTGTGGACTTTATTATCCCTATGAAGGATAAAGTTACAGTCCTTAGTTTCATATTAAATAAAATGATTGGACCATTGGATGATAGAGGGGTAAAAGGGTTGCTAAGTGAGATCAATGCTATAGCGGAGAGATTGAATGAAATTTTTGCATCAGTCTTTGCTGAAGAAGATGTAGGGAATTTACTTGTGCCTGAAATGGTATAGGGGTCATTCTGAACTGTGTTTAGTGGGTCTGGATGTCTTATCCGGACATCCAGACTTGCTAAATGCCGGGATGCCAATTCAGGCCACAGAGCTCCCCGCATGTTCAGGCTAGATGTGTGGGAAGCTCTGTTCATGTCCAGGAGGGGGCAGGCTGAGGGAGGAACTAGGGCAGGTTGTAGGCATGCCCCATCAGCCAGATATACAGGGCCTATACTGATGGTGGCCCTGTACCTCTGGGTGATGGAGGATAGCCGAGGAACTTATTTCACCATGGAGGGGACCCAGATCCAAGGTGAGGGAGTGCAGGGGGTTCCCTGCAGCCCAACTCTGGCCATGGCAGGCCCGATCGTGGTTCAAGTTGTGGGGAAATCAGTGTCTGGAGGATGTCCTGGGATTGCAGCTCCTGTATGGAGCCATGGTGCCATGGCAATATGATGCCATGGCACTGTGCTCCATGCAGGAGCCTGGCTGAGTTAGCCGGGTAGTGTGCTGGATGTCCGGGAGCCAAGAATCAGGGCCCAGCCTACATGTCCAGGCCAGTTGTACCTGATTCTGATTCCGGGGGGATGTCTAGCCCCATAAGATCAGAATTGGGTTCAATTCCTGGCCATCCTGATTCTGAATGCCTGGACGGGCCAGACACATACATCCCGGAAATGGCCTCTGCATAAAGTTGATGTATCAGAAGAATTGAAAGAAATATTGGTAAACCAAGAAGATGTTTTATAACTATTCGATAAACTGAAGAATACCAAATCACCTGGCCCGGATAGTATACATCCAAGGGTGTTAACGGAACGGAAATATGAGATTGCAGACCTATAAGTAATCTGTGAACTATCATTAAAACCATCTCTAGTACTGGACAATTAGAGAATGGACTATGTAATGCAAATTTTAAAAAGTGTTCCAGGGTTGATCCTGGAAACTACAGACCTGTGAGCTTGATGTCAGTTCTAGGAAAAATGGTAAAAACCATTTTAAAGAATAAAATCACCGAACATGTAGATAGTCCTGGTTTAATGTTGAAAGCCAACATGAAAAGTTTTGTCTTACTAATCTGTTAGTTTTTTTGAAGGTGTGAATAAACAGGTAGACAAAAGCGAGCCAGTTAATGTGGTGTATCTGGATTTTCAGAAAGCCTTTGACAAGGTCCCTCTTGAGAGATTCTTGGCAAAATTAAAAAGTCATGGGATTGAAGGAAATGTAGGATTATGGATCAGGAACTGGTTAAAAGATTGAAAGCAGACAATATAGCTAAATGGCCAATTTTCTCAATGGAGAAAAATGAATAGTGGAGTACCCCAGGGATCTGTGCTGGGCCTATTGCTTTTTAACATATTGATAAATGACCTGAAAATGGGAATAAAGAGTGAAATGATCAGATTTGCAGATGAAGCAAAGTTATCCAAATTTGTTAAAACAAAAGAGGATTGTAAAAAATTGCAAGAGGACCTTGATAAATTTGAAGACTGGATGTTCAAATGGCAGATGAAATTCAGTGTCGAAAAGTGCAAAGTTATACACCTAGGAAAGAACAGCCCAAACTTTGGTTACACGATGCAGGGTACCACCTTAGAAACCACCACCCAGGAAATTATTTAGGCATCATCATGAATGATACGTTGAAATCCTCCACCTAGTGTGCAGCGGTGGCCAAGAGAACAAATAGAATACTAAGAATCATAAGGTAAGGAATGGACAATAAAACCAAGGATATTTTAATGGCTCTGTAGCATTCCATAGTGCAAATGTACCTTGAATATTGTGTGCAGTTCTGGTCGCCGTATCTTAAAAAGGATATAGCAGAATTGGTGCAGTTACAGAAAACAACAAAAACAGTAATGGGGATGGAAAGATACCCCTATGAGGAGAGGCTTACAAAGTTAGGGCTCTTCAACTTGGAAAAGAGACAGCTGAGGAGGAATATGATATAGGTTTATAAATTAATGAATGGAGTGGAACGGGTAAACCTAGATCGATTGTTTGCACCATCAAAAAGTAGAAAGACTAGAGGGCACACAATGAAACTACAATGTAACCTATTTAAGACTAACAAGAGAAAATATTTTTCACTCCACACATATTCAAACTCTGGAAATCTTTACCAGAGGATGTAGTAAAAGCTGCTAGTGTAGCTGGGTTTAAAAAAGGTTTAGACAATTTTCTGGAGAAAAGGTAAACCATTATTAAAGAGGACCCAGGAAATCCATTGCTTACTCTGGGACCAGCATTGTGAAAAATGTGTGCCTTTTTGAGAACCTGCCAGGTACTTGTGACCTGGATTGGCCACTGTTGGAACAGGATACTGGGCTTGATTGACCCTGATCTGACCCAGTATGGCATTTCTTATATTATAACTGATGTAGGCTTGTTTCTCTTTGTTAACAAAGAAGTCATGTTTTGAACTCAGGAAAATGTGATTCTTAAAGCCTTATTTGGTCAACTATGCTCTTCAAAAACTACTACTCTCACTAGTCATTAATAGACTTGACTACTGCAATGCTCTCTTTGTAGGCATAACACTCTAGTTTTAAATACTCACAACTTATTCAGAATACCACAGTTATCTGTTTATCTATTTAGATAAATGTATTACCTTCTTATCTGTAAAACCTAAGTGGGGTCCAATAATGCATACATGATAATCTCATAACTTATTATATTAAGAAATATAAAACAATCTACAATCACATGACATAAAACATAAAACTTGAACATTCTAATAAATAGTTGCATAACATTAATGAGCTTGTTTACTAAAAAAATACACCAATAGAGCACATTTGGCATGCAAATCTTGCACAATGGTCCGCACCAACTTCAGAGGGCACATGCATCTGTTGTTGGAGTGTTCTTAACACATGCCACAATGAAATCCAATATTCAAGTGCATTTGACACTCCCACTGAGGTGACATTAAGTGCATCCATGCTAACAGCAGCATTTGCAGTTAGTGCATCCATAGTGCCCATGCTAACCATGAGGGTCATCAATGCCCACATTCCACTTCAAATGTACCCAGTTTCTATCCAATTACAAAACACCCGGTTAGAATGGGATTTTTAGTATGGAGCCCTGAAATTTTAGCATGGTGTTCACTAACAGCACATGTTGTAAACATGCCCATATATCATAAAACCAACTTGCAATGAAGATCATTCCTAAAGGGTCTGCATTGCAAGCAGTATAATACTGTGTGGCTCTTGAATACAAACTTCTACATTGCAAGCAGGGTAATTCTGTGTAGCTCTTGAATACAAACTTTGCTTGAGAGCTTTTATTTTTTTTTCTGCCACATTGCCTAATAAGCTGCTACATGTGGCTGTATTGCAAGAGGGGAATTTTTTGTGTTCTTGCACGCAGCTTTTTTTCTGCTGCTAGAGTTATTTTTATTCTCCTCTAGCCTTCAAGTTCAGGCTCTTTGAAATTACTGACCTCCTGAGGTGTTAGATCCCTCCCTCCCACCCCACCCCAGCTCCCACCTACCCAATGTAAGAATTTTTGCTATGTCAGGCAGTTCCCCAATTAGCTTGTTGACAAAAGATAATAGATTTGTATTGCTTCATAGGGAAAATCTAGGAAGCAAATAGTTCCATATTTGGATATTTACTAAAAGTAAACAATTTACTATTCTTGAATAAGCTTTGATTAGGAATTTTACAAAGGGAACATATTAATCTATATACCTCAGACACATAATATCAAAATTTACTAGTGTACAGTAATAACTGTTTAGCAAAGAAGCAGGGCTACATACAGGGACATAGAACAGTGCTGTTAAGGTATACTATATGCCTTTCTGTGATGGAAATAGCCATTGTTGTTGTTGTTGTTGTTAAGTGCCGTCGAGTCGATGTCGACTCATAACGACCCTCTGGATAATTATCCTAAATTGTGTTTGGTCTTCAATCAGGCGGCTCATTGTTGACAGACTGGTAGCTGCTGATATTATCAATCCATCTCATTGTTGGCCTTCCTGTTTTGCATTGACCTTCTTTCTTGCCATGCATGATGTCTTCTCTAATGATCGATCTCTCAGCGCATGATGTGTCCAAGGTATGAAAGTCAAAGTCTTGTCATCTGAGCTTCTATAGCAAGCTTAGGTTTGATTTCCTGTAGTACTGTCTGGTTTGTTCTTCTGGCAGTCCATGGTATACACAGTATTCGCCACTAGCACCATGATTCAAAGGCATCAATTTTCTTCCTGTCTAGCTTTTGCATCCATATGATGTTATTGAAAATACCATGGCTTGAACGAGTCAAATCTTTGTATGGAGAGAGACATCTCTGCTCTTGAGAATCTTGTCTAAGTCTTTCATAGTCATTCTGCCAACAGCAATGTGTCATTGGATTTCTTGACTGCTTGTTGCTTCTTTATTGATAGTTGATCCAAGTAGGATAAAGCTGTTCACAATTTCAATTTCTTCTCCTTCAATGATGAACTTATTGATTTTTCCAGTTGTCATGATCTTTGTCGTCTTTACATTAAGGGAAATTGATCAAGAAACAACAGTTTGAACGGAACAAGGGGAAACAGAATGGTTTAAAATAAGCAAAGGTGTACGACAAGGCTGCATCCCTGGTCCTTTTCAAATCCAGCTGAAAACTCACCTCATTTAGGCTATTTTTGGATCCTGATCCGCTTAGTCTCTTAAGTGTTTCCTTACCATTCCCCTAGACATACAGGGGCCTGATATTCGAAAGGCATTTACAGTTTACTGCCCAGAAAACTGTGTAAATATCCTAAATTGGGATATTCAACGGCACTTACATGGCTAGTGCCATTGAATATCCCCTTCAGAACCCGCTACATGCCACGATGCTCTGCTTTTAGGTTGGGGGCATTCCTGGATGGAGCGGAGGTGAAGACTGCTGCTAACCAGATAGCGGCAATAATACACCACTACCTGGTTAGTGATCTGCAGCTAAAACTAGGCCAGCTTTTCGCTTGCCTAGTTATAGCCGTGGATGCTAACCAGGTGGCGGTGCAATATTGCAGCTACCCAGTTAGCCTTGGTAGCACTGAGGCATATGTGGCGACACCGGATATTCAGTGCTGTTGCTGCGATATTGAATATCCAGTGTTAAGGGTCGGCATACAGGGCTATGCACTGTAGCAGCACATAGCCTGCCCAGTACAATATGAGGCTCACATTATCCTTGTCCTCAGCTGTTTTGTTGTCTGTCTTGACTAGATTGTAAGCTCTGATGAGAAGGGACAGTCATTTACAGTGTCTGTACAGTACTGCATTCACCTTGAAGTGCTATACAAATGATCAGTAGTAATAGTTGTAGCAGCAAAGTCAAGGAATTCAATAATGTTGGAACTGAAGTATCGTATGCAGTCTTGTAGACTGTAGAACATAAGAAAATAAGATATACCATACTGGGTCAGACCAAGGTCCATCAAGCCCAGTATCCTGTTTCCAACAGTGGCCAATCTAGATCATATATATCTAGCAGTTTCCCCAAAAGACACAGGTTCCACAATGCTTGTACTGGGTCAAACATTGATATCCTGGGTCTCTTCTTAATAATGGTATATGGACATTTCCTCCAGGAACTTGTCCAAACCTTTTTTAAACCCAGCTGCACTAACAGCCTTTACTGCATCCTCCGGTAACAAATTCCAGAGTTTGATTACATGTTGAGTGAGAAAATATTTTATTTTATTAGTCTTAAATAGCTGTAGCTTCATTGCATGTCCCCTAGTCTTTCTATATTTTGATAATGTAAACAATCGATCTACGTTTACCTGTTCCACTCTGGTCATTAATTTATAGACTTCTATCATATCTCCCCTCAGCCGTCTCTTTTCCAGGTTAAAGAGCCCTAACATTTTTAGCCTTTCTTCATAGGAGTATCCTTCCATCCCCTTTACCATTTTGGTGGCTCTTCTCTGAACCTTTTCTAATAATGCTATATCCTTTTTAAGATACGGCGACCAGAATTACACACAATATTCAAGGTGCGGTCTCACCATGGAACGGTATAGAGGCATTATAATATCTTTTGTTTTATTTTCCATTCCTTTCCTTATGATACCTAGCATTCTATTTGCTCTCTTGGCTGCCGTAGCACGCTGGGCCGAGGGTTTTAACATGTTATCCACAATGACGCCTAAATTTTTTTCCTGGGTGGTGGTTCCTAATGTGGAACCTTGCATCGTGTAACCATAGTTTGGGTTGTTCTTCCCTAGGTGCATAACTTTGCACTTGTCCACATTAAATTTCATCTGCCATTTTGATGCCCAGTCTTCCAATTTATCAAGATCCTCTTGCAATTTTCCACAATCCTCTTGGGTTTTAACAACTTTAAATAGTTTTGTGTCCTCTACAAATTTGATAACCTCATTCCGTTTTCCAGGTCATTTATGAATATGTCAAAAAGCAGCAGACCCAGCACAGATCCCTGGGGTACACCACTATTCACCTTTCTACATTGGGAAAATTGGCCATTTCGCCCTACCCTCTGCTTTCTATCTTTTATCCAGTTCCTGATACACAATAGTACACTGCCTCCTATCCCATGACTCTTTAGTTTTGCCAAAAGTCTCTGATGAGGGACCTTGTCAAAGGCTTTCTGAAAGTCCAGATACACTATATTAACCCTCGGATACACTCGGTAAATCGACTGACACGTATACACTACCCCCCGGGTCACCCCTGACCCATATGTAGAAATATGGTAAAACATCTACTTTTGTTTGTAAAACATGGTTAACCCTCGGATACACTACACCCGGGTCAGGGGTGACCCGGGTGTCGGTTTTTGTGTTTTTTCTTCAAAATGGTAAGGAATTGTATTTTGGTACTCTAGGTATTCCTCAACGAACCATTTTTAAGTATTTTCATACATATGGTTTGCAAAAATAACGTTTTTATACAGTACTGCATGCTGCTGAACAAACAAGGGGTGATTTTCGACACTCGCACAATAACACTCTCCTTTGTTTTATAGCAGCAAAGAAAGTCACCACTCCAAGTCCACATTACAATCCTGTGTTTTCTAACGTCTTGCTTACATTTATGACGTCACCTGACGTCAGTTCCTTGTTTGTTTCTGTGGATTAAAATTTTTTACGACAAAGGTAAACAATGCCACTCCCGAAACGCTTCAGCAGCTGTGCATCAACTGAAAAAAATTAGACGTTGGTTGAATGAAGAAAGTGACAGTAATGATAGTTTGAGTAATGATACTGAAGGTGCTGATACGGATAGTGCAGTCGTTCCCGCCCAGTCCGATCAGCTTGATCTTGATGATAGCGGCAGTGAAGCGGAAGATGTTGTCGAAGAAAATAAAACAAGTGATGACGATAGCAGTTCATACAGCAATTCTGAAACTTCTGAATCACATTCTGAAAATGAGGAAGTTACTGACAGTCATTACACAGCTCGTTGGTGGCTTAGGCATTTCAAGGCAAGGATAGCCAACATTGGCCATGGATTGACATGTATGGCTTGTCAGACCTTCTGGATGGCTTTGACAATTTTGTAGCTGAGGCTTCATGAGATTCAAAGCGAGTTCCTCCAGAAAAAACCTTCTCTTGCAGTTTTCCTTGTGATGAAACATAGGATTGTTGTACATAAATATTATGAATGAATTTACAGCCGCGATATCAAGCAGTCCATAAAACACGCAAAGTGGCCATCGACGAGTTGATCTTTTCACACTGTATGTGTGGCACAACTGATCTACTGTGTCAACACCCCCTTTCGTTCTGCTGTAGTCAAGTATTATTTCTGGCTTCTTTGATGTTTCATCAATTTTATTATCATTGTGAAGTGTTGACAGCAGCATAACTGACTTGTTTCATTTTGGGACAAATGACACCAAAGTCTTGTCTCCACTGAAGCCAAATATTGAGGATCCCACAATTCTTGAGCGATTTGCCTGGAATTCTGAAAGTATGTCACGGTTGCAACGTCTTACAGTGCCCAGTAGTGTCAAATTCTTGCTAAGAAGAACATCAGCCAGTTGTACATTAGTAAAGAAATTGTCGCAAGTAATGTTCCTGCCAGACCGTTCCAGAGGTTCAATAAGCTTCAAAACAACATCAGCTCCTAGAGATACTGTTTTGTCACGAGTAACTGACTCTTCACGCCCTAGGTATGGCTTCATGTTGAATACATAATACGTTTCGGCATCTGCACACACCCATAACTTTATACCGTATCGGTCTGGTTTAGACTTGATGTATTGACGAAACGGACACTTGCCTCTGAACCCCAACAATTGTTCATCAACAGTCAAGTATGTAGATGGTGTGTACATTTTCATGCACTGAGAAATGAATAAATTCCAAACATCTCTGACTGGAGTAAATTTGTCATTGGCCCTTCGTGATTCATGGGTTTGTTTGTCATCAAATCGAAGTAAACTCAATATTTCTGCAAACCTTTTACCTGACATAACAGCTGGAAATATAGGATTCTGGATAGGACTTTTAGCCCAAGTTCTGCGTACAGATACTTTGTTCAACCTGAAAACACCACTCATGTACAGAAGACCCAATGTTGCTTGGAGCTCTTCCATTGTTACCTGCTTCCAGTCAGTACATGGTGGCTGCATTGCTTCAGCTCTACGTATGCCTTCAGAATTTGTGAAATCTAACACTGCTGACAATATATCTGGAGTTACAAACATGTCAAAAATATCCTTAGCATTAGTTATACCTCTGATCAGAGCAATTGGTCCAGAAGATTCTCTGACTATATTTGCTTCCCTTGTTCTTGATGTTGGCGGTACAGTTTTATTCCAATGCATGCCAGAACGAGCTGTGTAATGACTGTCAGTAACTTCCTCATTTTCAGAATGTGATTCAGAAGTTTCAGAATTGCTGTATGAACTGCTATCGTCATCACTTGTTTTATTTTCTTCGACAACATCTTCCGCTTCACTGCCGCTATCATCAAGATCAAGCTGATCGGACTGGGCGGGAACGACTGCACTATCCGTATCAGCACCTTCAGTATCATTACTCAAACTATCATTACTGTCACTTTCTTCATTCAACCAACTTCTAATTTTTTCAGTTGCTGCACAGCTGCTGAAGCGTTTCGGGAGTGGCATTGTTTACCTTTGTCGTAAAAAATTTTAATCCACAGAAACAAACAAGGAACTGACGTCAGGTGAAGTCATAAATGTAAGCAAGACGTGAGAAAACACAGGATTGAAATGTGGACTTGGAGTGGTGACTTTCTTTGCTGCTATAAGACAAAGGAGAGTGTTATTGTGCGAGTGTCGAAAATCACCCCTTGTTTGTTCAGCAGCATGCAGTACTGTATAAAAACATTATTTTTGCAAACCATATGTATGAAAATACTTAAAAATGGTTCGTTGAGGAATACCTAGAGTACCAAAATACAATTCCTTACCATTTTGAAGAAAAAACACAAAAACCAACACCCGGGTCACCCCTGACCCGGGGGTAGTGTATCTGAGGGTTAACTGACTCACCTTTGTCCACCTGTTTATTCACACCTTCAAAAAAACATAACAGTTTAGTAAGACAAGATCTTCCTTGTCTAAAGCCATGCTGGCTGCCTCCCATTAGGCCATGACTATCTACATGCTGAGTAATTTTGTTCTTTATGATGGTTTCTACCATTTTTCCCGGTAGTTCAAAATAATACTGCAATTGAATATAAGACGGCAGAGCTAACAAAGTTTCCTGTGAGGATCTAAGCAGTCTTTTTAAATAACACAGGTACACTAAAAATTTTTTTTTAAAACTGCCTCTAATGTTTCGATTGATTTTTACGTTTTTTGGTGCGCTGAATCCAAATCTGGTAACCAATTTGCTCCATCACGTACAGATTTTTTGCTACATTGGGTTGGCAGTTTGAGGTGAACGTTTCAGATTGAGTGCAATCGAGATAAAAGTTTCTTGGATGAATTCTTTATACTAATTGTTTAGTAGTTATTCAAATAAGAATAAAGAAAATTGTAACAAGGCAGCACATAAGAATAATGTCAACAAAACACACTGTGATGGTAGCAAAATTGTCTGCACTTAAAACAGCCACATACATGTGCACAAACATTGAGCATATAAGAGCGAGGTTAGACACAAAGCAAAGCAAAGAAATGTGCAAAAAATGTTGTACAGGTATGTATGTAAGAATAGAAAACGCAAACCGCACCATTGCAATACATGAAGACAAACACCCGATGGTGTGAAAATAAAATTCCAATAAATGAGATCCGACACTGTGGTAATAACTAGCAAATTTTTATTTCAAAGTTTAGTAAAAACACGATATTTGTCAACACAGTTTAGATTTTAAAGTCATTCTTGGGTCAATCAATCTCCTGGTGGGCCCGTTTCTTCTTCCCCCGAATGCTTCTCTTGGTGCGCTGCTTGGCGTATTTTTCATCTGGGGTTTCCCGCAGCAGCAACCAGCAGAAATCAGCCATCATAGTGGTGTTCAATCTTCCTTGGTACCTTCTCTCTGCGTCCTTGATGTCCTGGTGAAACCTTTCACCTTGTTCTTCACTGTACGCCCCCAGGTTTTCGGGAAAGTAGTTCACATGGGAGTGCAAGAAATGGACTTTCAGGCTCATGTTACAGCCTTGTTCTTTGAAGGCATTGAGCATCCTGGCAACAATATCCTTATAGTTCTCATCCCGCCTGTTCCCCAAGAATTTGAGAACAACATCCTTGAAGGAATCCCAGGCTTCTTTTTCCTTCTCAGGCATCATTTCAGCGAATGCTCCATCTGAAATGAGTTTCCTTATATCAGGGCCAACAAACACTCCTTCCTTTAGCTTTGCTTCAGAAAGTCGGGGGAACTTTGAGCAAAGGTACCGAAAGCACTCACCATCTTTTGGAAGGGACTTGATGAATTGCTTAATGAGACCCAACTTAATGTGGAGAGGTGGTAATAGAATTTTATCACGAGGTACCAAGCTCTCATGAAGAACATTTTTCTCACCGGGTCTCAAATACTCCCGAATTGGCCAGTCTTTTTTCCCCCAGTGTAGGTCGCGGGCCCGGCTATCCCACAAGCAAAGGAAGCAGGGATATTTGGTGAAACCGGATTGCTGCCCTAATAGCATGGATAGAATTTTAAAGTCTCCACAAATCATCCACTTATACTCATCATAACGAATCTTCTGAAGAATCAGGGCCAAATTCTCGTATTTTTCTTGGAGAATAACAGTGTGAGCAATAGGAACTGAAGCGAATGTGTTGCCATTATGAAGAAGAACAGCTTTTATGCTGTCTTTTGACGAATCAATGAACAGCCGCCATTCAGCAGGATCATACTTGAGTTTAAACTTTTCCATCACTCCGTATATATCGTTGCAAAATACCAAATCTTCCTCTTTGCTGAAATACTTCAAAAATTGTGTCTCGCGGTTGCGGTACCAATAAAAAGTTGTTCCTGGTGACAATAGATTTTTCTGTTTAAGCCGAGAACCTAGCAGTTGGGCAGCATCTTTTGGGAGTCCTAAATCCCGGACTAAATCATTCAATTCAGCTTGAGAGAAAAGTTCAGGTTTCGGATCTGGTTCAGTTTCAAACTCGGAAGTACTGGACTCATCGGGAAAAGCCATCTGATGAGTCTCATCATGATCAGAACCGTCCACACAAATATGATCCAAAGATTTTGGTGGTTCAGGCACAGGTACTTCGTTGCTATGAGGCATAGGCCTAATTGCTGAGGGAAGGTTGGGGTAACTTATTACGTTCTTATTTTTTAAGTTGTATCCCTTCACAATGCAAGAGCAAAAATAGCAGTCACTGCTGTGGTCTCTTTGTTCACGCCACATCATAGGTATTCCGAAACGAAATGCTTGTTTTTTACCTTTCATCCATAAGCGTAGATCTTCCTCACATGTTTTGCACACTTTGTGAGGAGCCCACGGTTTGTCTTGATCGCCTAACTTCAAACCGAAATAGGCGAAATATACTTTTTTAATAAATGCAGAAATGTTCCTCTGCCGCTTTTTCACGGTATATTCCCCACAAATAAAACAAAAACTGTCCTGAGAGTTGACGCAACCTCTGGCTCTGTGAGCCATCACAAATACACAGCACTGCAAACTACAACTGTAGTGAACCACTTCGGAATAAAGCTGGATTATGACTGAGCAAACAAAAGGTAATAATGAACTTGCAAGAAACTGAAATTTGACAGGAACGTTCATGTCGCAACCACCGTGTTTGAGCGAGCGAACGAGGCGAGGCGAACAGGAAAGAACATGCGCCAGCACGAGTACTGGATTTAGCCCCCCGCCTCCCAATTGTCCTGTTAATGTATAAAATGAATACAAAACACTCTAAAATATCATGAGGGAGTGTTTCTAGTTAGTTAACCATTACAACCTCTATTTTGGGCCAAGAAAATAAACTGCAGTCGGCTAAAAAGAAATTATGTGAACATTCCTTATATGGGTAAGAAATCTAATTTTGCAAGAAAACGTGACGTGATGGAACATTTTGGCTATTTTTCCTGGATTCAGCACCCCAAAATCTATAGGAATCAGTTGCAAAACTGGAGGCAGTTTTTTGGTAGTGTACCTGTGTAATAAGTCATTAACAATTCTGCAAGGTAAAGTGGTTTGTGTGTTGTAAAACTCAAGAAAAGAAACACAGCACTTTGAATTTCATCCTGTTTTCCACTGGTAAACAGTGTGGAGATTTAAGAAGAGGAGTAATGTGATGATGAACCTCTTTTCCTATCAACAACCTTTCCACTATATTTTGAATCAATTGAAATCTGAGTAGTTGCACTTTATGTAACTCTGCGTACAAGCAATTGCAGCAGCCCAAACAAATTTTAATTAATGCATGGATCAAAGTAACTGCATTATTCAACCCAATCAATGAGTTTATTGAATGTAAACTAGAAAATATGAATGGACTACAGTATATTCTTGATCTGTTTATCAATATTTAACTTGGAATCCAAAGAAAACCAAGACTTCATACTACCTCATTAATTCTCAGAGCAGCATCGTCAATAAAACTATTGCAAAACCAATGTCCCCTCCTTCTGAGAAATCTACAAGCTTTCTCACTTTTTAAAATCACCTTTAATTTACTGTATTATTTCGAACCACGTACCCAAAGCTCTTAGACACATATCCACTTTTTCCAATCCTACCGAATCATCTATGTCAAAATGTGCCAAATTTGGATAGCATCTGCAAACAAATGACATCTGAATCCAAATTTCTGAATCAAGGGAATCACTGGGCTCAAATAAATACTACAGAGTAATGGAGAGAGCATGGAGCCTTACGTTGTGGAAAATCCCAACATGGTAGTTATAGATAGTGCTATCCCAAAAAAATCCCTTGAACACAATTAATCAAGAAAGAGGTAAACTGGGTTAAAACTATACCATCTAGGACAACATCATACAGACACTGGATTACAAGACTATAGCATCAAAGCCATATGTTAAATCTAACAGAATAAATACAGAGTTCTGGCTTTTATCTGCAGCCATCCATAGATAACTAATATTCAAGGCCAGTACCAAGTCTTTCCAATAGTTGTTAAAGTACTTCTTTTTCAATAAATTTCCCAAAAAATGGCAGGTTGGACACTGGTCTGTGGGTCTGCAAATCATTCATGCTTTTTTTAATTTTTCTTTTTCAGGACAGGTTTAACCACTGTTTCTTTGAAAGAAGAAGGGATATAACCCTGGGGAAAGGAGGGGCTTTTCTGAAGGGATGGGCTCCACCTTAACTAGGACAGAACCACCTGCTAGCCTTAACCTTTAAAAAGGAGATAGAGCAGCTTTTAAATGTGCTAACAGGGGAAAGCCAACAGTCGCCCAAGAGTGTATGGTTTGGAACAATGTGTCCTTGAAGGATACTAGCAAAAGACTGAAGTTAGGGCATGTCAACAGAGAGGTTCCAATAAAGACAAAAGTAACAAAATGCCCTTAGACAGAGCAGATAGAGATTCCAAATTATCCCTGCCTGCTGATAACCAGATTAATATGAATAAAATACAGCCTCTAATATGCTTGTATGCAAATGCTAGAAGTCTAAAAAATTAGATGGGAGAGTTAGAATATATAGCACTAAATGAGAAGTTAGTTATGATTGGTATCTCAGAGACATGGTGGAAGGAGGACAACGAGTAGGACGCTGTGATACCTGGGTACAAACTATATTGTAATGATAGAGGAGATCAAATTGGTGGAGGGGTTGCACTCTGTGTTAGAGAAAGCATTGAGTCACAAAGGATTAAAGTCTTGCAGGAAACAAAATACACTATAAAATCTCTATGGATTAAAATTCCATGTAAAAAGGGGAAGGGGAAAGCGATGGCAATGGGAGTGTACTATCAAGTGCCTGGCCAGAATGAACAAATGGGTGACAAAATGCTCAAAGAAATCAGGGAAACTAACAAAAGTTACAGCACAATAATAATAATAGGTGATTTCAATTACCATGATATCGACTGGGTCAGTGTAACAGCAGGACATGCTAGGGAGATAAAGTTCTAGATGAAATAAATGACTGCTTCATGGAGCAGCTGGTTCATGAAGTGACAAGAGGGGAAGCCATTTTTGGGCCTAGTCCTTATTGGAATACAAGATCTGGTAACTGGCGCAACTTGGCAATAGTGATTACAGAATGATCACATTTGATTTAACAAATGGAGGAAGGATGGCAAGAAAATCCAAAGTACTAACTTTTAACTTTCAAAAGGGAGACTATAATAAAATAAGGAAAATAGTTAAGAAAAAAATAAAAGGAGCAGTTGCAAAGATTAAAGATTTACATCAAGAATAGGTTTTGTTTAAAAATACTATCTTGAAAGCCCAGAACAGCTGTATTCCATTCTTTAAGAAAAGTGGAAGGAAGTACAAAAAACTGCCAGCATTTTTTAAAGGTGAGGTCAGAGAAGCTGCTGTTGCCAAAAAAGCATCTTTCAGGAAATGGAAAAAGGAGCCAAATGATGAAAACTGGAAACAACATAAGCACTGGCAAATTAGATGCAAGGCATTGATAAGGCAGACGAAGAGAGAATTTGAGAAAAAGCAAGGGTGTTGAACTGAAATATGAGATTGCAGACCTACTATTAATAATCTGTGAACTATCATTAAAATCATCTGTAATACCTGAAGACTGGAGGATGGCCAGTGTAAGGCCAGTTTTTAAAAAGGGTTCCAGGGGTGATCCAGAAAACTACGGACCAATGAGGCCCAACTGTTGCTGCTTTAAAAAGAACCGCAAAAGGCGGGATCACCACCTTACTGCCCCAGATCAGCATCCAGCACAGGAAGTGGGTCAGAGACTCCTCCCACTCCCTGCACCGAAGGCAAGCCAATCAGGCCCAACTGCAGCTGCTTTAAATAGAACCACAAAAAAAGGGGGGTTCAATAAAAGGGGTTTAAATAAACTTGACAACTGCCAGTCCTTGTACCCATTTTTTTCGTTTCTGGTTAGAGCAACTGCCTGGTGCTCAGAAAATGAAGGTTTTGATTCCCACTGGCATTCCATGTGACCTTGCGCAAGGTACTTTACCTTCCATTGCCTTGCCTGGCAATCTACATTACTAAGAAAACCCAGAGGCAGCTGGGTTACCAGGAGTCAGCACTGACTTGACTGCACAAAATATATATATAGAGAGAGAGAGAGAGAAAGAGAGAGAGAGAGAGAGAGAGAGAGAGAGTTTAGGCTTCGAACAACAACAAAAAAATCTAACAGATGTTGTAAAGAATTTGATGAACAAGATTATTCCCAAAACTATGTTCATAGTAACATTGTAACACAACAAATGGTCCGTCTATTTTTCCCAGAAAGGTGGCCACTCCATCCCATTGGAGAAGTAAGAAGTAGCCTTTCACAGCCAGGGACAGTTAGAGAATTAGCAATTCTAAAATCATAACCTGATTTGAAAAGTATAGCAAAACCTCCTCCTCTTATACCTAGCTGATTTACTTCATAAAAAGTTAAATTTGGCAGACATGCATCTATAAGAGGGAGGAAATCTCCTTCACCTTTCTAGGTTTGAGTCAAAAATTTGCATATCTAAAAAATATTGAAAAATTAGGGACATCTTTATTATGCACCACGCTAGTAATGTGAGTTTTGGACGCATTGCTAGTATGGGGCATTATGCTAGATATACGAGTAGAGACAGAATTTATCATAGTTTACTGCATTAATATCACTGTGGGGAACAAATACTGCCACCCATTGTGGTGACACTAGTTGATACCCACAAAGTGCCAGCAACACAGATTTCAAGGCCCGCTCTAGAGGCAACACAGCGTGGATATCCATGTCCCACCAAGGTACCACACAGATGTATGCTGCCTAGGTACACAGGTTTTTTAAATACAGCATTACACTCTACATTTTAGCATGGTGCCAAAAACACCCATTATTCCTCTCATTACCTAGGTAGCACATGTTAGTAAACATGCCCCTTAGAACTTTAACTAAATATGCTTTCTTCCCAATTGATTGAACATTGAGGAGACCAAACAGACAATTCGAGATAACATATTTCCCTGAAAAACATTCTATCTTGAGTGGATTCAAAAATTACCTGAGTCACCTAGGCTTCGTAGGCATTATCCAATGACTTACTCCATATTTTCCTCTGCATACCTAGGAATTGCTCATTTTGACCATCTCATTATAAAAAACTAAACAAAAAACAAACCAATAGTCAAAAATACAGTATCTCTAACATTATTACTTAAAAGTGGTGGACAAAGGGGCATATTGAGGGGCAGGAAATGTTCCTTTAGTGTGTCCCTTTAGCATGTTGAAGATAGTTCTCTATCATTACCTTCAAAAAAGCATCCATTAATTGTCTCACCACCAAATTAAAACTATCTAATAAGCTCCTGAGAGTGTGAGAGAGAATTGGCTGCAGGATTAACACCTACCCTGCTGGATATACAGTGCTGTGGTGAGGGGCTAGTTCTGCCTTTCATTGGGCAGGCTTTGAGGGGGAAACCCAGCTGCCGGGTAGGACCCCTCCCCTTCTCTCTGATAAGAACCAGCGTGTGCTATACACGGCTGCATGTCGTGGCCCTTATGCGCCCCTTGAGCACACCAGAGAGCTATAGCAGTGTCTTTTGGCATCTGGGGTGATCACTGCGATGGGGAAAAGGAAGAATAAAGGAGACATTAAGATGGATTCTGCAGTGAAGCCAGGTAAAGTGGTGGGCCCTATGGATAAATATTTGGCACCTCTGTCTCCAGATGGAGCTTCGTTAAGCTCCGGCTCTTGGACTCCACCCCCCTGCCTGTGCCTGCCTTTTCCTCGATGGGAATTGAAGAAACTTTCATTCCTCTGAAGTTTTAGTACAATTATCTGTGGCAGTTTTTCCAGTACAATCTGGTTTGAATGTTTCTTCTCCTCCTGAGAGGGATATTAACTTAAATGAACTATGGGGTGCAATACAGAACACTGATGTGCATTTATCTGCAACAGTGACTTCGTTGTGAATGTTTACTGTGGGGGTGGTAGATAAGCTGAATGATTTGGATAAAAAAGTGACAATATTAGATAAGGTGTTTGGTCGAGTGGACTCTCAGGCTAAACCATGTGTTGCCTCTAATGTTTCCTGAATTAATGATTCTTTGCTTATTCATGGGAGGCTTGAAGTCCTTGAGAATCATACTCAAGCAGTGAATCTTCGGTTTCTTCATTTTCCTTTAACTCATTTGTTATCTCCTCAAATTCTTCTTAAAAAGTATTTTGTAGAAGTTTTTTAACTTGTGGAAGAAATTGATGTGGTTCGGGTTTATTATATACCTCATAAGGTCCGAGCTGTGGTTTTACGGGAAGGGTACTGATTCTCTTCGCCCTACAGCTAGCCAGGATCTAATGATTCTCTTTGCCCTACAGCTAGCCTGGATCTAACAACTTTCCTAGAGGATTCCGCAGATATTATTACCAAGCGTAACATATTATTAGTGACATTTGGTTCTGAGTCTGTTAAGCTTAAGATTCTAAGGTAGTTTTTTCAAACACAAGGAAACCTTATTCTGTGGTCAGAAGATAAATATTTTTCCTGACATAACTCGTGCTACCCAGGCCCGGTGGCAACAGGTTTTAGAGCTGAAGCTGCGGGTTTTAGGCCTGGGAGCTACTTATTTTCCAAAATTCCCTTGTAAATGCCTGTTTCATTGTAGGGACATATGTTTGTATTTACTCATGTATCTCATTTACAGGAATTTGTTATGGACAGGGAGATCCAGGGTTAGGGATTTGGAATGGATATAAGGTAATGAAGTAAATGTCTCCAAATGTAGTACATAATTGTGCTTGTTTTCCTTTTTTTTAGAATTTTATACTTTGTTATAGTATCAGGTGTATACTCCCTAGATGTGGGCTTTTGCCACAATTTGCTCATTGATTTATAGTGGTTATTGTTTAGCATTGTTACTTGTTGGTGTATGGATAGTTTTCCTCAAATTTCATAAATAGAAGAAAAAAACTATCTAATAGTCCTTCTTTAAATTGTTCTTCAGGGAATATTAAAAAGCCATATTTCATTAACATTTCTGTTTCATTGGCTTCATTAGCATCCTTATTTGGAAGCTTGAGCCCTAGTGATAATACCTTGATATTTCTGGTAGGGGGTCAGAGGTACCATTTTGAATCCTGTTGTCTACAGGAGAGGAGCATCCATAGATCACTCCTGGCCCCCAAATGTCACTAAGGATCCTTGGCAAGAGATGGGGTGTGTTGGGATGTGTAGGGAGTTACACAACCTTCTGGTGAACAGTATCACGGAGATGGGGGTTACTCTGTCTGATGTCAGAGGATGGGAGGATGTTCATGCAGATAATGGGATGAGGGATTTCCGGATGGCCATTTGGGGGCGGGTCATCTTAGTAGCATCTGTCCCCTTGGTGCCTTGCTGTTACGTTGATCCATGCATTGATTACCTCTCATCACATTCTCTGTTTGATTCATTCTAATCACCTTTACCTTCCCCTGCTTCCCAGACTAAGCTGGAGTCTGCTCATCACTCTTCATTTTATTTCCTCAGTCCCTTCCTCTGGAACAACCTGCCCTCTAATCTCTGGTTAGAATTGTCACACTCCACCTTTAAAGCTAAACTTAAAATATATCATCTCCTCCAAGCATTCGACCTTCCCATCACCTGATGTCATTTAACTTCTTTTACGCCACCTCCTCCTATCCTTCCCCCACCCTTCACCACTGTAGTCATCTCTCATATTATATGAACTATTTTTCCTTTCTCTTATTCTGATAATTTGAGTTTTACTGTGAACCACCCTGCTGCTATTGTGAAGGGCGGTATACAAGTTTTAATAAATTTAATCATAAACATAACCACAGTATCTGCAAAACGCTTAAGGTGCTTTAAATGTCTGCCCTGTGTGATAATTGCATGGATAGATGCTGGTTATGCCCACAGTAGTTGCTCTTCATGCTTTGTATTTACCCGATATTAATTTTTGCAACTTGTTTTGTTTACCTTATTATTTTATTTTTATTTTGGTATATTTTTGTACTCCACTCAGAATTGTGTATATGGTCAGAATATAAATTCATTAAATGACATGAAACAAATGCATGGTAAATGCAAAACTTTATCTCTCTTTAATAAGCAGGCCCTTAGATGTTGTAGGATGATGAGGTCTATAGAGTAGTCCCCATCCCTCTCCAGAGTTCAGGGCTGAGAGGGCGTGGCTCACAGGGAGAGGTTAAAACCCAGCAGGCTGCAGGAGGGAGAGAGGCCTGTGGAGCCAGAGGTCCTCTCCAGGCAAACCATGTGAAGGTAGGAGCATTAACTGGGGCTGGAGGAAGGCCTGGGAGAACCAGGTTCTGAAAGTTTAATAACTGGGATAGAATAAAGTTGACACTGTTTTCTTGAAGGTTGTGTACGTTTAACAGGGTTGTCAGGTAAGGTTTGCCTCTTTGCAGATGATACCAAAATCTGCAACAGAGTAGACACCCAGGAAGGTATAAATAACATAAGGAGGGATATAGCTAAGCTTGAAGAATAGTCTAGAATTTGGCAGCTGGGATTTAGTGTTAAAAAATGCAAGGTCATGCATTTGGGCTTCAGCAATCCAAGGGAGCAATATAGTATAGGGGGTGAAGTACTTTTGTCGACTAAAGAAGAGCGGGACCTCGGCAAGGTTGTGTCTGATGATCTTAACACTAGAAGCCCCAAAAAGAATTTTACCTAGAAACTCCAAAGTGCGTCAATTGATGCATTATCATGACAACTGCGTTTAGCATGAAATGCAGATGTGAATTAATGTGAAGTTACTTATTTGTCAAATATGTGCAGTATGTGACGTCATTACATGACGTCATCGTGCGTTTATTGTTTGTAATCTCAGAGTAAAACTGTAAACAGTGATTGAGATGCGCCACCTAGTGGGAACATAAATTTATACCTAGAAGCCCCAAAGTACGTCAATTGATGCATCCAAGACAATTGAGTGTGTCAATTGATGTACTTTGGGGCTTCTAGGTATAAATTCATTTTCCCATTAGGTGGTGCATCTGTCCTTAATTTTCGATGCACATATTTGAACATCTTGACCTTGCTAACAAAGTCATAGAACATGACTGACATGGTTCTAGCAGTGGTGCCGGTATACAACTTCGAAGATGCATTTGCGTCAATTGACTCACTTTGAGGCTTCTAGTGTTAATGTAGCTAAGCAGGTAGAAAAGGCGACAGAAAAAGCTATAAGGATGCTTGGGTGCATAGGGAGAGGAATGGCTAGCAGAAAAAGAAGGTGATAGTGCCTCTATATAAGTCTTTGGTGCGACATCATTTTGAGTATTGTGTGCAGTTCTGGATATCGCACCTTCAAAAAGATATAAACAGGATGTAGCCAGTATAGGGGGTGGCTATTAAAATGGTTAGTGGTCTTCATTATAAAGCATATGAGGACAGACTTAAGGATCTTAGAGGAAAGGCGGGATAGAGGTGATATGATTGAGATGTTTCAATACTTCCATGGCATAAATGCACAGGGGAGAGAGCCTCTTTCAATTGAAAGCAAATTCTGCTATGAGGGGACATGGGATGAGGGTGAAAGGGGATAGATTCAGGGATGATATGTGTAAATATTTCTTTACGGAAAGATTGGAGGATCCGTGGAATAGGTTTTTGTATATTTTTAAAGCAAAGTTACTTTCTTTTTGGTGCTTTCGTAGAAATTTCCTTGAGCAGAGTAGGTTGTTGAACTCTAGTAACCTTCTCAGCTTTGGGAACTGCTGACACCTAATCAGGAGTTAGTGGGCCTGATTACCTGAGAGCAGCTGAGGCCTGCATAAAAGTCTCCAGAGCCCTGCCCTGTTGAGGCATTCCTAATAGGGGCTCTACAGGTCAAACAACAGTAAGGATTTGAGGGTTTATTTTTATTAAATTGACAGCTCTCTGACTGGGAGCTCTTAAAAGGGGTTTTGAATATTTTTAAAGCAAAGTTACTTTCTTTTTGGTGCTTTAGTAGAAATTTCCTTGAGCAGAGTAGGTTGTTGAACTCTAGTAACCTTCTCAGTTTTTGGGAACTGTTGACACCTAATCAGGAGTTAGTTTCCTCCCTACCCACCCCAAATCCCACCCACCCCTAGTGAGCAGTCTTTCTTTATAGGGCACCTCCCCATTTAACAAAGCACAGAGACTTGGACCAGCACATTTTGAATATAATTAAATAGATTTAGCTGCTTTTTCTCTGAAAGGACAGCTGGGAAACCAGCTGGTACTTGGTAGATCTCTCTCTTTTGCTTTAACAGATACCTAAGCTCCACAAACAGAACAATGGCTAGGAAAAATTGTATCGCTAAAGCTTTTGCCCCCGTTAAAGCTTCTGCCTCTGTCCATACTTAGGTCCTAATGCCAGTTGAAGGACCAGTTCCATGTGCAGGGTGCCTGCATGCTAAAGCTCTGAGGAAACAAGTGGAGGAACTCAGAGAGGAGGTGGCGAGGTTGAGGAGCATTCAAGACAGTGAGAAGTACATTGATGATATGCTTCTTGAAGCAACCAAGCTCTCCCGCAGAGGAGAAGATGGGTGCCAACAGAATGTTGATGGTTGGACACAAGTCACCAGGGCCTGCAGAATCACCAATCCAACTTCTCCAGCCCTTGAATTGAAGAACCATTCTGCAGCCCTGGAAGTGGAAGAGGTGAAAGCATCCCTGGAAAGGGAAGAACCTGAGCTCAAGTACCCCAAAGTTGCAGAATCAGTGACCGCAAGGAAGCGAAGGGTAGTGGTGGTTGGAGACTCTCTTCTGAGGGGTACTGAGGCATCCATCTGCCAACCAGACTTGATGTCCAGAGAGGTATGCTGTCTGCCGGGTGCCAAAATCCAAGACGTTACGGAGAGTTTGCCAAGACTCATCAAGCCCACTGACTGTTACCCAATGTTGCTAATTGTCACAGCCCCTCCTAGTGGCAGTGTGCCAAAGGGTCAGGGTGGACATTTTAATTTTGTTGAATAAAGAAAAACCTTTAAACCAAGTGCATTCAGGTCCTTGTAGTCCCTCTTCACAAGAAAATAGATGTGTGAGCCTTGAGCAAGGTGAAACAAAAAGGTTTTTATTCCCTTGTTACGCAAAAGGTTCTTCAGGAAACAAAGTAGAATTACCTTACTTCAGGTTTAGTGCCAAGAATATTTACAAAAGGTCAACAACTGTTACAAATGCTTCACAGTTCTCTGTATCCAAGCAAGTTTCTCAAACAGCAAGAAAAACAAGACAAAACTTCTTCCTTCAGTGTTAACAGAAGCAAAAGGTACTTTAAAACATGTGCTGCTGTTATATCTCGGTAAGAGATTCCAGGCTCTCGGTAATACACAGAAAACAGTCCATTGGTTCAAACATCAACGGTTCTGGTTCTGCAAACTCAATTTGCATGGGTTCTAGCTCAATCATGGTGTCTTCTAATCCTGAGCTTTCCCTGGTTAACACAGGTTGCAGTTCAGTATTTCTTCCCCCCACTTTCCAGCCTTGCTGGCCTGGGTTTAGCAAATAACTATTAGGGCTTTTCCCTATACCTCTCTGTACAGGGTTGCAAAACTTCCTCCAGCTTTGTTTCTTCTCAGAATGGCTTTTTAGGTTATCAGCCTTCCTAGGACCTGGCATCCATTTAATAAATGAAGTAGCACTGTACCTTGGATCTCTGTAGCATTTGCTGCTGGTGTTCTCTCCACCAGAGACTCTCCCTTTGTTACCGTCCTACTTGAAGACTGGCTTCTGGAGCTTTATAAGCTGGGCTTGTTCTCCCTGGAACTTAGCTCTGCTTTTCCATGTATCCAAGCTTCTCTGCCTTGCAGTGTATGAGGTTCCTTCCTCAGGTCCTTCCTTCAAAGAGGGGAAGAAAAAGAAGAAAATCTTCCGCAAACGGACAACCAGAGGGGTCCTTAATAAAGATTATTTATTATCATCTGGTAGGCTGTGGTCATCCTTCCTTCAAAGATCCTTTCTCTCTCTCTCTCAAAGGTCCTCCCTTGAGTTCCTTCTCAGATCATCTCTCGAGTTCCCCCTTAAATCCTCTCTCTCTGCTTCCTTGTGAGCACTGCTTAAAAAGGTGTTCTCCAACTGAGTTTCCTGGCTTTCTACCCAGGTGCCTTTGATTAGGTACTGCATTGCTACAACCTGGGTGTGTCAGCTTAACTTCTGCAGCCTCGTGCCTGCTCCCTCTAACTGCACTTCTAGGTAATTGCACCCTCTGTAACTCAGTTGCTTCATAAGAAAGAGAGTTTTTTTCTACATCCATTGCTTCAATGGCTTCAGCTCCATCACATAATCCATGTTGGAACAAATGATACTGCCAGGTATCCCTCGGAACGTATCAAAAGTGACTTCATGGCTCTGGGACAGAGGGTGAAGCAGTTAGGTGCACAGGTGGTGTTCTCTTCAATCCTCCCTGTTGAGGGTAAAGGCCAAGGCAGAGAGGCTCGCATCATGAGATGAATGCATGGCTGCATGGATGGTGTCATTGACAGCGTTTTGGTTTCCTAGACCATGGGATGCTGTTCCAAGGGTTGCAGAGCAGAGATGGCATCCATCTGCCCAAGAAAGGTCAACGCATCTTCGTTAGTAGACTGGCTAATCTACTGAAGAGGGCTTTAAACTAGATTCGTTGGGGATGTGTGAAGAAAGCTCCCAGGTAGGTGATAGCCCCCAGGTAGGTGATACATTAAATACCTTTATGGAAATGGGTAACAGGGGTAACATATGGAAAGCAGTGTGTATAAATGCCCGTAGCATGGGAAATAATATCACTGATGTTGAAGCTTTGGTGGGAGTGGCTGACTTGGATTTAGTGGCAGTTACAGAAACATGGTTCACAGAAGACCATGATTGGGATGTAACTATACCTGGCTATACTTTATTCAGAAAGGACTGGGTAGGAAGAAGGGGAGGAGGAGTGGCACTATATGTAAAAAATACTATTAAAGCCTTGGAATTACAGAGCTTAAAAGGGAGAGAGGAGGCATTGTGGGTTAAACTAGAAAGAGGGAAAGAGAAATCTATTTGCATTGGTGTGATATATAGACCTCCCTCACAAGAGGAAGAAGTGGACAGAGAGTTAATTGAAGACATGCGCAGCATTGCTAGGAAAGGGGACGTGCTACTGATAGGAGATTTCAATATGCCAGATGTTGATTGGTAGATTCCTGCTGCAGTATCATCTAGAAGTAAGGAGACCATGGATTCTGTACAGGGAGAACTATTCAGGCAATTAGTAACAGACCCCACACGTGAAGGGGCCATACTGGACTTGGTGCTTACCAATGGTGAAAGTGTTTCTGATGGTATAGTGGGAGATCATTTTACATCCAGTGATGATGTGGTTCAGTATTAGGACTAGGGCTGTTAGAATCCATTCAAAAGTGAAGGTCTTAGACTTTAGGATGACTAACTTTGCCAAAATGGGCCAATACCTCAGGGAGTCGTTAGTGGGATGGGAGCAGCCGGGGGATGTAGAAAAACAGTGGGCAAAACTGAAAGGGGATATTTTAAGGGCAACCAATCTTTTTGTTAAAATGGTAAATAAAGGTAAAAGGGAAAGGAGACCGCTATGGCTTTCGAAAGAAGTAGCTGATAAAGTGAAGAAAAAGAGGGAGGCCTTCATGAAATACAAGAGATCACAGAGAGAGGAAGATAGGCATCTATATTTGGAAAAACTTAGAGAAGCTAGCAAAGTAGTCAGGAAGGCAAAGATTCAAAAGGAGGAGGAAATAGCCAATGCAATAAAATGGGGGGATAAGACATTTTTCATATATGTTAGTGAGAAGAGGAAGGGCAAAACTGGTATTGTCAGACTCAAGGGTGCAGGGGAGGAATATGTAGAAGTTGATAAGGATAAAGCGGAATTGCTTAACCCTGGGAGAATCGATGGGGTCAAAAGTGACCCCATTGCAAGTTTCACAACGCATATCTCAGAAACTGGAGTGGAGGAGTAGCCTAGTGGTTAGAACACTGGCTTGGTAACCCAGCAACCAGGGTTCGATTCCCACTAGCACTCCTTGTGGCCTTGGGCAAGTCACTTAACCCTCCATTGCCTCAGAAGAAAGGCCTGGCAATCTACGTCCGGTGACACTGCCAAGAAAACCCAGGAACTTCTGGGTCGCCAGGATTCAGGACTGACCCGAAGGCACACATTGCATTTTATTCCATCTCGGAAACTAGTTGTTCAAGAATGCAATCTTTTTATGACTTTTCACATGTCAATATTCTCTTTATATTCCACCATGTGAGGAATAATTTTCATCGGCTAGGTGACGTTAGTGATGAATTGCAGCACAGAGTACCAGTGGGGTCATTTTTGACCCCAGTTGCTTACATCCGGTTTGGATCGTGATACAATTTGCAGTTTTGTGAATTTTTTGATCTGACAAAGGTATTTATCATTAATTATGTATCATTTATTTTTTGTACTCTTATTTTATAAAAATTACACATTTTCTGTAATTGATATCATATGTTCTCTCATTATTTCCGATGAAATCTAAAGGCTTTCAGCTCGTTCATCATGATTATTGTACACCTATAGTAAAACTGCTTTGCGTTTTATTCAACTTTATCTTTGTTTATTTATTTTAGGTTATTGTTTATGATGTCAAAACAAAAGTATTCAGCTGCCCAAGTAAGAGAAATATTGCAACGAGATGCTGACAGTGACGGCTCTGAGTCGTCTGATGATGCAGCATATTCAGCAAGCGAAGAAGCATATCAGCCAAGTTTGGGCGATAAATCTGATGATGACAGTCATGATTCAGTTGGATAAGTATAGACTATTATTGCTCCAATATTAACCAGAGAGATCCAATTATATTCTTGTTCCCAAACGTTATCTCAATAATTGTAAATCCAGGGTAGTTTTATAGCAAGAGTGGTATCCTTAAGCAACAGGTCTCAGACTTTCAATGGAGCTACTGTTTCATAACCAATCTAATGCTCCTTTTCGCATCAACGACCTTACATGTTGTTAATTCAGGATTTCACATTTCACAATATATTCAACAATCATTATGCATCTTTAAATTCATTCAGAAAGAACTGTGCTTATCTTAATTCCATTCTCCCTTCCGATCTCGGAACTAAGATAAGCACAGTTCTTTCTGAATGAATTTAAAGATGCATAACGATTGTTGAATATATTGTGAAATGTGAAATCCTGAATTAACAACATGTAAGGTTGTTGATGCAAAAAACAGCATTAGATTGGTTATGAAACAGTAGCTCCATTGAAAGTCTGAGACCTGATGCTTAAGGATACCACTCTTGCTTTAAAACTACACTGAATTTACAATAGTTGAGATAACGTTTGGGAACAAGAATATAATTTGATCTCTCTGGTTAATATTGGAGCAATAATAGCCTATACTCAACAGTTGATGTGCTCTGGAAAGGGACCATTTAATATATGATTCAGATGGCGATAGCAGTTGGTCGCCAAGTGAATGTGAGACTGATGTAGAGCCGGTAACATCACCTGCAGCAAAGAGTCAAGTTACAGATCGAGGCAAAGATCGAGGCTGTGCTAGACGGGGTAGAAGGCAGGAGTCCTCGGTGTCAGTATTTATTTATTTATTTATTTCTTCTAAACCGCCCCTTCCAGTGATCAAGGGCGGTTTACATGGAACAAATTAACAAATTATGTATACAGTACCATCTGTGAGGAATCTTAGTTGTGGTCATAGAGGAGCTAAGAGGTCATCAACTATAAGCACAAATGTTGCCATTGAAGCCTATGTATCTAAGGATGCCACATCATGGAACAGGAAACCTATAAAGCAAGCTGCTGGAAGATACGCCAGAGCTAATGTCATGCCCGTACAACAAGGTCCTACAAAGTATGCTGTACGAAATGTTGATGGCTCTCTCGCAGCATTCCACTTGTTCATGAGGAAGAACTTATTGAACATTTATGATGACACCTGGAAAGATTGGACAGACAGAGAATTTCAACGTTTTCTTGGACTTCTGATCCTCTCAGGCATGTACAAGTCACAAAATGAATCCATAGTTCAGTTGTGGAACCTTGAAGATGGTCGTTCTGTTTTTGGCAAAAATATGGCCCGTAACCGTTTTCAGCAAATTTCTTGTGCTCTCAGATTTGATGATGCAACCAACAGACATGAACAATGAGGCGTGGATAAGCTTCCTCCAATCAGACATGTTTTTGATACCTGGGAAGCAACTCTAAGTGACGCCTTTGTTCCTGGTGAAAATGTTACCGTGGATGAGCAACTGCTTACATTTCGTGGCCGTGTTCCTTTCAGACAATATATTCCCAGCAAACCTGGGAAATATGGCATAAAGCTATGGATTTTGTGTGACAGTGCAATGTCATATGTTCTGCGTCTTCAAGTATATACAGGAAGGGAACTCGGACAAAACAGGGAACAGAATCAGGGTGAAAGGGTTGTGCTGCAACTCACTGAAAGATTGGTGCGATCTGGCAGAAATGTTACTGTTGACAATTTCTTCTGCAGTTTATCCCTGTCACAGAAATTGCTAGAAAAACAAATGACACTTTTGGGGACAATTCGAAAGAACAGAAAAGAATTACCTCCAAAATTTGTGACAGCAAAGGGCCGAGAGGTATGCACTTCACTGTTTGCCTTTCGTGAAGATGCCACTCTGGTTTCCTATTGCCGAAGAAAGGAAAAGTGGTTGTTCTTCTGAGCAGTTTGCATGATCAAGAAGAAGTAGATAACACACGTCTAGACAAAAAAAACACGCATGATCTTGGACTATAATTATAGTAAAGGTGGAGTAGATACGGCAGATCAAATGTTGCGCACATATACCACAAAACGAATGACAAGACGCTGGCCAGTGACAATCTTCTACAACATGTTGGACATCAGTGCTTTGAACGCCTCCATTGTTTGGATGTCACTAAATCCAGAATGGGAGTCCAAGTCAAAGCACAGACGTCATCTATTCCTCTTGGAATTAGGAAAGCAGCTGCTTCAGAGTAATTGCAGTGAGACTTCTTCCAGCATTGAAGAAGCCACTAATGCTGTTTTCTATGTTGGGATCCCAAAGAAAAGGGCAAGGTGTCACTGCTGTTCCAGAGAAAAATACAAGAAAAGCAACATAGTTTGCACCTCCTGCAAGCACATTGTTTGCAATGAACATTCAGAAATTGCCTGTGTCTCATGCAAATGACTGTAGTACTTTACTGTGTTCATCAAGTGCATGCAAAAACTGCTTTCATGGCAACTCTTCTTCATGTAATTTTATGATAAAGCATTAAATTTCAAAACATTTAACCTTCATATAATAAATAATTAATTCAGAATAATATTTTGTCTGTTTAGTTTAAAATTTTCATGGTAAACAATTAAAATTTGTCGTGGGGTCATTTATGACCCCAGCGGTATTCAGTGTGTGCAAAAAATCTTGGTAATTCCAGGATTAATATGTACGCCTTAGAGGAAAGACGGGATAGAGGTGATATGATTGAGATGTTTAAATACCTCCATGGCATAAATGTTCAGGGAGAGAGTCTCTTTCAATTGAAAGCAAGTTCTGCTACGAGGGGACATGGGATGAGGGTGAAGGGAGATAGATTCAGGAGTGATATGCGGAAATATTTCTTTACGGAAAGAGTAGTGGATCCGTGGAATAGTCTCCCAGTGGAGGTGGTAGAGATGAGGACAGTAACTGACTTCAAAAAAGCATGGAACAAACACAGAGGATCTCTAAAGGTATAAAGGGGACGGTTGTAGTTGTTGGTATGGAAGAACAGACTAGATAGGCCATGTGGTCTTTTTCTGTCATCATATTTCTATGTTTCTATGTTTCTACCATGATTGTAAATGCTCTCTGAGAAGTACTTTTGTGGGTGGGAATACCAAATGAGATCCTCATAGATCAAGGAATACCCTTTGTATCCAAGGGAATGAAGCAAGTGTGTGCCTTGCTGAAGGTCCAGATGCTGCAAACATCAATATATCACCCATAGATGGATGGCCTTATTGAGTGATTCAATAAAACTCTGAAACAGATGTTTAGAAAGTTCATGCAGGAAGATGGGAAGAATTGGGATATTTTCCTATTTGATGTTTTCCGTCTGTGAGGTATCTCAGAGTTCCATGGGGGTTTTGCCTTTTGAGTTGCTCTTGGGAAGACAGCCAAGAGGAATATTAGAGTTGTAAGGGGAACCTGGAAAGAAGAACCCAGTGCTGGTGTAATTTGGTGGAGTATATTATACAAATGCAAGACCAGCTTAGGAAAGCCAGAGAGGTGGCCAAACTCACTCTGGAAAAAGCCCAAGTCGAGCAGGCTAGGGACTACAATTGGGCAGCTGTGCAGCACACCTTCCAACTAGGAGAGAGAGTTTTAGCTGTGCTGCTCTCATCCGAGAGCAAGTTACTTTGTAAATTGCAGGGGCCTTTGAGGTCAAAGAAAAGTAGGGCTTGTGAACTACAAGATTTATCAGCCAAATAAATGAAAGAAAGCTAAAATTTACCATATTAACTTGTTGAAAAAGTGGACTCCAGTGACAGCTGTGGTGGTACATGGAGATGATTTTGGACCAGAAATTTCAGCCCCATCAGATCCAGCTCAAGTCCTGAAAGGTAACCAGCTTACTGCCACCCAGAGAAAATATCTAGAAAGTTTAATCCAGCAGAACCTGAAGATGTTCTCCACCCACCCGGTATGAACCCACCTAATTTTTCATGACATCATTACTGACTTTGGGGTTATTATCCAGCAATGACACCATCAGATAAGGAACACAGTCAGGAAACGTGGCAGATGATTAAGCCTTTATTATTCCACGGATCCAAGGCTTAATCATCTGCCACGTTTCCTGACTGTGTTCCTTGGTTGCCTACGTGGCAGAATGCTGTTTTTGGTGGTACCTGATGACACCATCAGATTCCATAGGCTCAGTGACAGAATCTATGAGTGACAGGTCGTCACCCATCATCTTGGTTCCTAAACCTGATGGGCTTTTCATATTCTGCATTGACTTCTGGAGGGAGAGTAGATGAGCTAATCGAGCGATTCAGGGGAGCACACAATATCAACCTTGGATCTGATCAAGGGGTATTTGCAGATACACTTGACCCCAGCCGCCAGGGAGAAAACTGCTTTTTTGACACCTCAAGCTCTGTTCCAGTTTACAGTGCTGCTATTTGGATTACACAGGGCTCCTGTCATATTTTAATGCCTAGTCAACTGCCTACTGAGACCGCACAAGGAGTATGCGGCTGTCTATATTGACAATATTGTCATGTACAGCAGAAACTGGACCACCCATCTAACCCAAGTACAAGCTATGTTGACCCCCTGCAGAAGACTAGGCTGATAGCATCTTGACTTCCCAGAAAACATTTCTTGAGGTTGGCCATCTACCTGGGGTAGTTAATTGGGAATGGACAGATACAACCTCAGGAAGATGGATGCCATTGCCCAGGTCCCCACCCCAAACTGAAAGAAAGAGGTTTGTTCTTTCTTTGGACTGATTGGCTTTTACCTCTGGTTCATCCCTAATTTTGCAGAGGTGGTGGAGCCATTAACATATCTCCTCTGGAAGAGCTCCCAAATGTATCCAGTGGTCACTGGTCCTGGACCAGGCCTTCCAGCATCTCAAGAATATAATGTGATCTAAACCCATCCTGAGTAGCCCTGATTTCTCTCTAATGTTTATTGTGCAAACCATTGCCTTGGAGGTGGGCCTTGGAGTCATTCTGGTCCAGGAAGTCAGGGGTGAAGAACATCCCATCACATTCATAGCAGGAAACTGCTTCCTCGGGAGAAGCATAATGCGGTAGACTCTAGTTGTCAACTGGGCGGTTGAAACATACAGATGCGATCTGGTCGGCTGTCCATTTATGCTAATAACGGACCACCAACCCCCCAAGTGACAAGCTCAAAATAAAGAGTCCAATGGCCATATTATGTGGTAGATTTTGAATCTCCAACCCTACCAGTTCTGGGTCCACCATAGGGCTGGTCAGGCTCACTTGAATGCGGATTTCCTTTCATAGGTAGGGTTCCTGAGTGAGGCAGGTGCTCAACAGGGCATGGTTGAGCTGAGCGGGAGGGTGTGTGATAGGGTTTATAGAGTATTGCTCATTCCTCTCCAGAGGGATTATCAGTGGGCCTCTTTAAGAGAGCCTGCAGCCCAGAGTTGAGGACCAGGAGGGCATGGATCCTAGGGAGAGGTTAAAAGCCCAGCAGGCTGCAAGACGGAGAGAGGCCTGTGGAGCCAGAGATCCTTTCCAGGCAAGCCATATGAAGATAGGAGCTTTAACTGGGGCTGTAGGAAGGGCCAGGAGAATCAGGTTGTGAAGGTTTAACAGCTGGGATAGAACAAAGTTGATACTGTTTTCTTGAAGGCTGTGAAGGGTGTAACACCTGGGATAGAATAAAGCTAACACTGTTTTCTTGACTGCTGGCTGTTCTGTCTTTTAAACAAAAACTCATTTCCACCGTATGCCATGCTACCACACACAGCCATACTGTTACTATGCAATAATTCTCTTGGTAACTTTAATAAATAGGCCCCTTTGTTTTCTTTCAATATATACTGTAACTCCACCTGTTGTTTGTTGTTCATTAGTGTATCTGACAAAAGTTGTCACCTCAGTTTATCTCTGTAGCATTGTTTCTTCCACTCAAATGATTGCCATCCTGATTTCTTTCCTCTTCTATTTGAGATGTTTATACTTAGGATGGAAATCTCTGTAATTATGCATATCTAGAGTTAATAAGGCATTTCTGTACTTACTGTAGTGTATCAGTGCTTACTGAGAGAAAATGTGCAATCATGTGACTGCATTTATGCTACATTTCTGGATATGAACACTGATATTCTATTTGAAAGAGTAACACAAACTACTTACATCTTTAATATATATTTCTTTGAACTATATCAACAATGCTCTAAAGTAAAGGAAAATTTATTATGTTATGGAAGATGACTATTTACATCCTGCTGTTCACAATCCACTTGCCATAGCTTTGTCTTTTGATTATGTCCGCTGTAATTTAGGATAAACAATACCTCATCTCTTGCTTTTAATAAAAGTCAGCATTTCTCTGGGGAGATTGATTTTCACACAGGCATGTAATGATGCACTGTTGAAAGCAAGCTGTTTACATGGAAAAGCATAGATCCATTACCTAACAGATGCATGAAAGAGAGAACATCTATTTATGATTGTTCCTCAAGGTCTCAATTGTTTTTGGTTTGTGGAATGATAGATTATTTTGACTCAAGAGAAAAAATACACTTGAACCCCAGTTTGTTATACTGTATAATATGTGGTAGCACATTTTGCAATAATAATCGTTCTTACCGTGCTAAGAAGAAAAGCGGGACCTTTTAATGCATAGTTTTCTTGGTATGCTACAATAGGGTCAGTAGTTCAGGGCTATATGGGTAAACTGAATGGGCAACTAGTGATGACCCACCCCCAGCGTATACACATTTCTTCCATTCTGAACACTTTGAGAATGTAGAGTGTATTATATTTAAAAAATGATAGGTCCGACCATGATCATCTCCAGAAATGTCGTGAAATAACCTACTAAAATTAAATCGGAACCCATCCAAACCAGGGATTTTGGACTTGGAGCTGATATGAAACAAGAAATTTTAGTCAATATGTTCTACCTCATTTTGGCTCTTCAGATGTCTTTCAAATGTGAATATTCATACCATAGAAAATAGTGTCTCAGATATACTCTACACATTTTACCATGTTTTCAGTGTTGTATGAAGCTATTATTTGTTGGGAATACATGGAAGAAATGGAATTTAATGAAGCCCGGCTGATCCAAAGTCTGTCTTTGTTAAGTGGAACCCTCCCAAATATTAGATTAAAAGAAATCTGCACTTTAGAAAAAGGGAGGGTGCATGGCAAAGGGGGTTATAAATGTGCCATTAACACAGCTTCTCTTCAGGTATTCTGTATTAATTCTATGGGAACCAGTCAATCCCATAGTAGGGGGCAGATATTTTAGGGATGAAATCATAATGAAACAATTTTCAAAAGCCTTTTATCCATGTAAATAGCTATTTAAATGGTTAAATTGGCTGTCTGAAATTGTATCCCTGTAAGTGCGCAAAAGTGTACATGGAGGATCAATAGCACATGTTCTGTTACCTACAGAGAAAGGTTAAGTCAAAGGGAACCAATAAGGTGCACAGTTTTACATTTTCAAAAATATATATGTTGGGGGGGAATTTTAAAAGCATTTTAGCTAGTTAGTAGATTTGCTATAGCTAAAACGTGATCACTGCGATATTCAGCAGTACTAACCAGTTATTGATGCTAAATATCCCCACAGACTGCCAGAAAAATGGGGGCAGTCTGTGGGCAGAATGGGAATGATAACAGCAGCTATGCAATTAGAAGTGATATTCACTGCAAATTGGACTTAAAGCAGGGTGGACTAAAGATTTACCCGAAACACCGGACTGTATTGTTTCTTCTCCCATCTGCATGGACTTCTTTCAGACAGTAACTCTGGTAACCCGGAGGCCCTCCTCGTCCTTCACCCCTTTTTCTCCCCAACTTCCCCCCATTCTTTTTGCACTTAACAAATACATCAACAACATAATATGGTAGAACCTTGGTCGCAGCTTTATTAATACATATAACAACCCGCCCAACATGGGCAAAACATAATCAACCTCACCCCCACCCCTTTTCCGGACGATGCCCTCACCCGCCATACTATTAGCAAGGCGGAGCATCCTCCTCACCACCCCCCACCGCCTGCCTCGCCATGCTAGTAGCAAAGGCCGGTCTGCACACCCCGCTACCGGGCCGAGACCCCCCAACCGGGATGTCTCGCCCCACTCCGGGGAGCTCCTTCGCTCTCCACCAGCTCCTAAATCAGTTACCGCCGCGCCGCCTGGGCGAGCGCTGGCCCTCTACCCCGCCACCGGCGTGAGGTATTTACTTATCCTCGCGCCGACCCACCCCCATAAAGCTGCGACCAACCAACTGCTCAAGAATTTCTTGCCAATCATTTAACAAAAGATCTTGTCCCACAGGAGATAGGTGTACCCCATCAGTACGGTACAGGCCCGCACAATGTGCATCCGCCCACGGGTGCTGCACCTGCCAGCCACCCAACTGCTGCACCCAACGCCCGATCTGCCGATTAACTTTTGCTAGGCCTCGCGACCACCGCCGCTGAGACTGGCAGGCCGGCCTCTGTATAATATCAGACCATATAAAGGCCACCCTGGCCACTCCCCCTGCAGCACTCTTAAGTCCCGCTGTACCGCTCGAATGAGCTGTCGACAAGTCCAACTTGATAAGTCGTTGCCGCCCAAGTGAATCAACGCTCCAAGTGGGTGCTGCCGCCGGTCCGCTTGTCGTCGCACCAAAGGAAGAAGCTGCCACCAGTGCATGCCGCGCTCTCCAATCCACAGCAACCGAATGTTGTGGGTAGCCAGGCCCAGATGCTCTCCAAGGGGGCGCAGCCGAGCCCTCCGTTCAGCCCAATACACAAAGGAGTGCCCGACAATCCACCAATTGCCAGCTGTGCACTCATATGAACCCCCGTCCAGGACCGGACATCGCGGCAGCCCTCCTGTAACATGAAACACATCATTAATACCCCCCACACCCCCCCTTGCACCCCACCCAGAGTCATGGTCACAGCCATTCCGGCCGGACATAACCTGCATACGCCCTAGATCTCCATCCCCCAATCCTTTGAATCACCTCCCCCTCCAATCCCACCGCTGCCGCACTCGTCACAGCCCCTATCCTGAAGGAATGGGACGCGAACTGCCGCTCCGCATATCCCAACCACCGCAAGGCCAAGTGCAGCACCGCCGTAAACTGAAACTGTGTTACCGGCTGCTCATCCGCGTGTCGAAAAAATTGGCCTGCCATCGGAGGCCGCCGTTGTTCATAGGTCCGCAAATTCCTCACCGGGCATGAGCACAGCTCTGGGATCGCTTTCAGCAAAACCCTGCGGCCCACACCTAATTGGTCAGTCTTCGACCGCTTGAGATAAATCTGCACAGATGCAGCCTCTAAAACCACGTGCCGCGCTTCCAAACACCCCTGCGCCTCCTGCCGTTGGGACCACGGAACCAATTCGCTAACCCAAAATGCGCCGAAGAAGGCCATCACGAACAGAGCACGAAATAATACCACCTCCAACTCCGACGACGCCACCTCAGGCAACACGCCCCATATCAGCAAGAGCAACTCATGCGAAACTGGACGCCGCCAATCCTGCCCCTGGGGCTTCTCGCGCACCCACCCCGCCAACAGCCGCTTTACCAAAAACGATGCACTGGGGTTACCCCAACCGGCCACCTTGCTGAAAAAGGAGAATCCCGCCACTGCTGCCCGCGCAGTCGACCGCGACCATCCTCGCCCAAACTATGAACGCACCCACAAGCTGGTCATCTATTCTCCCGCCACTCCAACCCTTGCCCTGCAGAAAAGGCCATACCTTGGCGTACCCTCGCGTATAGGCCGCCCATGTACCTGTAGCAACAGAAGACCGCAACAACCCCATCACTTCAGGGTCCCAAGCTGCCAAAGGTGCTCCGGCACTATCGTTGCTGCCTCGTCTGCTCCCGGAGCCAAAGCCAGGAATTTCACCCACTGGAAATGAGACAAAGCATCAGCAATGGAATTACACGAACCCGGAACATGTCGCACCCTGGCTGTGACATTAAGATGCAAACAGGCAAGCACCATAACGCGCATAAGCGCCGCCACTCTCGGACACTTGGGGGAGTGCCGATTGATCACCTGTACCACCGCCGCATTGTCACACCAGAACACCACCCTCCTGTTGCTCAACCTCTCAGGCCACGCCCAAAACGCCACTACTATCGGGAACAACTCCAAAAAGGTCACGCTACGTGTCAAACCACTCTCCACCCACGATGCAGGCCAAGCCGCCGCACACCAAGAGCCCTGACAAAACAAACCAAACCCTGAACCACCCGCCGCATCCGAAAAGAGCTGTAGATCGACATTGGACAACTCTGCCGATTGGACTAGCGAGCAACCGTTGAAGTCCGCAAGAAAAGCACTCCAAACCCACAGATCCTCTCGCATCCCCGCAGTCACCCGAATACGATGATGCGGGCGCTGCACCCCCGCCGTGGCCAAGGACAGCCGCCGTGCGAATGGCCGTCCCATCGCAATCACTCGACACGCAAAGTTCAAGTGCCCTACAAGCGCCTGCAATTCCTTCAACGTCACTTTCGACGCAGCCCCCACCTCCGCTACCAATGCTTTCAGCCGTTCGATCTTATCCGCTGGCAAGCGAACCTCAAAGGCAACTGAATCTAACTCTATCCCCAAGAAGGAAAGGCACATGACCGGCCCAAGCGTCTTTTCCGCTGCCAACGGTATCCCGAATTCCACAGCCATCGCCTGAAACAATCGCAACAAGGATGCACAAGCAGCACTCTGCGCTGGACCTACAAACAGAAAATCGTCCAAGTAGTGTACAATAGAACTACTACCCGACCGCTGAACCAGCACCCAATGCAAAAACGAACTGAAGGCCTCAAAGTAGGCACATGAAATCGCACAACCCATCGGCAGACACTTGTCAAAGTAAAATTGGGCATCAAGCTGGAAGCCTAACAAGGGAAATGCTGAGGTGTGAACTGGTAAGAGCCTAAAAGCCGATTCGATGTCTGCCTTTGCCATCAAGGTCCCCCTGCCGCATTGGCACAGTAGGTCAACTGCCACATCGAACGGCGCATAGCGCACAGAACAGCACTCAGGCAGAATATGGTCATTTACCGAGTCCCCCGGCGGGAAGGACAGGTTGTGTATCAAACGATAATGCCCGGGCTCCTTCTTAGGTATTACCCCCAAGGGTGAAAGGATAAACGGCGAAAATGGGGGATGATCAAAAGGCCCCGCTACCCTGCCCAAAGCGCATTCAGTCGCAATTTTTTGATGGGCCACCTCGATCAGAACCCGCACCGAGCCGGGATTACTGGCCATCACTCCCGTGACTTCACCCTGATACGGAATATGAAAACCCTCCGAAAAGCCCAACCACAACAACTGGGCCGCGTTGCCACGTCGACGCCTCCCATAACGCTCCAGCCATGGCTGCAGCGCCTGTGTCTTAATGGGGGTAGGCGCCAACCCCCCGAGCACCCCCTCATTTGCCCCACTCCCTGCTCCGGACACTCCTTTCCTAATACATTTCGTGGCCGCGTGACCCCCCCCCCCCGCATATCGAGCAAGCGTGGCAGAACTTGCAATCTGGGAAGGGACAAGATGATTTATTATAGTGCCAACAGAGATCTCCTGCCGCTCCCCCATTAGGCGATCCCGGTACCGAGCCCGCCGCCTGAAAGGACCGCAAACCGGCCGCCGAACTCTGCCCACCAACCTTCCCCTGTCCACTGCTAATACTCCCGCCCCCTTTTTTGGCTGACATTTGCGTCAGCCATAAATTAATATCTCTCATCCCCCAGGACAACTGCGTATTCTCCTCCATCATGTCCCTAAACTCTTCATCGTAGTTGAGCCATGCCCAACCTTCATGCGCCTGAGACGCAGCCAAAATCGCGTCAGCATATGCCAACAACTCGCCATACAACCCTGGATCCGAGTGTCCACACACACTCGCCAAACGCAAGAATGCTCGCGTCCAATTCAATGTGTTACGGGAGACCTTTCGCACCCTCCCCGCCTTCTCGTCCTCCTTACGCTTCTTCTGACTCTCTCCCGAACGCTTCCTTCCCTCCAAGAGCCGAAAGATATCAATGTACCTCCTCTTTCGAATCCGCCTGTGCAACTTGCGTGGAACACTCTCCTACAACTCCGCGCAACGTACAACCGAAGACCCCGCTCTTTCCCCTCGTCCCTTTCCTGCCACCGAATCACTCGACAAACTCCCGGAGGAGGATGACGACGACGACGAACCACGCCGACAACGACGCCCGTGCTTCCGCTTAGCTTTAGCTTTGCGCCCCACTGTAGCCGCCGCCCCAGCCGACACCCCTTCCCCACCCGGAGTACCCGGACCCCCAATGCACTCACTCTCTGTGACTTGCTCGCTGGTCTCCGTCAATGCCCCAGCCGAACCGACCTGCTCCACCGTTTGAGCCATCGCCACTGAACTGGTCCCCGTGCTCCCGGCCACTGGCGCTCCACTCACCGGCACCTGCAGAGGAAGAGAAGAACCACCAGCAGCCGTACCCAACCCATATTGCCCTGCTCCCCATACAATCCCTCCCCTGGGCTGCCAAGCTGAAGTACCCAAACCCCCCGCTGCCCACCGAGGCCCCTCCCATGCCGCCTGGACCCCCACATGTGGGAATCCCATACTGGGCCACTCACCCCAGCCAGACCCCCATGGCCCCAAAGCCATCGGCTGCCCCCCTCCATATGGCACACACATCAACCCCCCCCCCCCCCTGGAGCGTACTGCACCACCTGCCCACCCTGCCGCCATGGAACGAACCCCCCATCTCCGGGCATCCCAAATGAAACCCTTAAGTGGCTTGTCTCTGCATCCTGTAAACCCCTCGACCCCACCCCCTGCTCCCCCCCTTCGCCTCCGCTGCCCATCTGCCCCAAGGCCCCAACCATCTCAGACCTGCCTACACTAACCACACTGTCCCCGCCTGGCACTGGCCCTGCTTGCTCCTGGCCATGGGCTCCGGCATTCCCCCCCCCCCTAACCCCGAGCTGGAAGCACTCTCATCCATCTCCCTCTGCCCCTTTGGCCTCCCCTACCCCTGGGACTAACTGGCATGGTTGCCTGACGGGCAGTCTGCCCCCCCCCGCACGTGCTCTGTTGGACGCACTAGCTCCATGTGGCTCCAAACCCCTCCCCCCAGGCTGAGCCCTCTGCCGCCCCCTAGATCCTTTCTTTGCCCGCCCCATGCCAGTATGGGCCGCCTGGGATCCCCACGTTTTCTTATTTTATTTATTTATTTATTTATTTTTTAAAAAAAATTAAGGTGCAGCCCAGCCCACCGGGAACTCCCGCACGCACAAACCCCTTTTGTACCGCGTCCCCACGCTCACCCGGTAGCAGTCCGAGGTCCTCCAGCAAACCCCCGTGGTAGCAGGCCTCAGCTGCACAGACAGGCATCTGAAAACACGCCTGTTCCCTCCGAGGAGCCGCGGCGAAAAGGCAGAGCCACGCGGCTCCTCGGAGTATCAAGGACCGCCCCCTTTGCCCCGCGGCCAATGGAATCGCCCCACAATGCTGTGGTGCGATTCCCAGCTGGCCGCGTCGCTCTCGTCCTCCCCCACCCCCCCCCGCAACCCCCGCCATGTGACACGGCTGAGGCCGGGCCCGGGCCCAGGTTACCATCGGTCGCGGGACCCGGCCCGGCGGCCTCAGGCATTTATGTGTTTTCTAAGGTTCTTTTACTGCAAATGATTAAAATGGATGCGATTTTCAGGTGAAGTTCTCTCTACCTGTCAGTCATTGTCCGACACAAAAATAATAATTTGTCCATAGGGGTAATACTGTGGAACCTACCATTTTGGTTTTGGTTTACTTAATTTAGTGACAAGTGCTTCAATAAACTCTGCCTTTTAAATAAACCCCTACCTGGCCTGTAGGTTTCACTCCACCAGGGCAAAAACTGTTGAAATAAATAAGTCACAAACAGAGCTAGATAATCAAATATGCATCCAGAAGGAATATCTTTTGTAAAAAACAAACTTAACAACACATATACATATAGAAAAAAGTGCCTATAACAGCCAGCAGTGAAACTTCAAAAGGAGCAGACACTAGTTAAAGAAAACGCCAGGGCATGCGTTCTAAAAGGGGAATCCCCACACACAGCGCAATCCCTCTTGCTTTTACTGACAGCAGGGGGAAAATATATTTTTATTTATTATTTGTTGTTACCTGTGATATAAATATAGGCAACATGTTGGCATTGACTGGATAGCTGTAAGATATAATAGCTATTAATAGCTATGGTCAGTTTACTATTTGTACTATTGTATACTGTACTTTCAATTGGCTGTATACAAATGACAAAAGTTAAAAAATGTTGTTGCATAGTTATAATACGTGGCACTGAATGAAGATGTAGACTTAATATATAATAGAAAGACCTGGTGGAAGAAGGATAACCAATGGGGTAGTGATACTAAGAAACAAATTATATCCAAATGGCAAACCAGTTCAAATTGATAGAGGGATGGTGCTGTATGTTAAGAAAAGTATAGAATCAAGTAGGATAAAGTGTTGCAGGAAAATAAATTCAGTGTGGATTTTTTTTATACAATATTGATCAAAATTCCATGGGTGATAGAGTGGACCATATTGGTAGGGGCATGCAACTGTCCACCTAGACAGAATGAGGGAACAGACAGTGCAATGCTCAAATAAATTAGGAAAACTAAAAAAATTAGGCAACAAAATAATGAAATAGTACATACTGAATATGTTAGTGCACACTATTTCAGTTACATTTGGGTACAGTTGGCATTCCCCTATTCTTGGAGGGCTGACATTCTAAGTTTGAAGCTTATTCCACTCCAGCTGCATCACATTATCTGTCATTTAGCTAACAAGTGAAATGGAGAAGCAGCCTAAGGGTTAGACACCAGGGTACAAATCCCACTGCTGCTCACTTTTCTTTGACTCTCAGACAGCTGCAGTGTTGCCTGTGTGTATCTCAAAGCCTTTTGATGATCTTTGGAGGGTTCCTGTATCTTTTTTTTTTTTTCAGTTTTTGTATTTTTGCAAAGTAAATTACTGAAGTAGTAGCTTAGAATCACTGTCTTCATGGAAAAAGCAAAACGACAATGTGCTCTGTTTCATTTCACCTTCCTAGCAATAGTTAGTGACATAATGAGGAATAGGATTTGGGAGAATTGAAGCAGAGATAGGCTAATTTGGTTGGTTGCAAAAAATGTTAATGTAATTGGTGAAATGCCTCTTGCTTCTGCCTATTCTTCCTTTCAAAGTGGTGTGGTTTGTTGCTGGAAATTAACGAAACCAATGAGAATTCAGTTTAACCCCCTCCCCAACTATTTTGTTCATTTACAAGTATACAAACCTAAAATGTCCTTATTCATCAGATTCATTTTAAAATGACTGTACATCCCTATTGCCTATAGTTTGGCTATCCTTAAATATCTGTAAATCTGGATCAGAGTTTGACTGACACAAATATTTTGCTAAATAAATGCAACCATAATATATCTGAAATTCATTTGAATTATATGATCTTTTATTCCTTTTATTTAATTCATTGAGTGCATATGTTCATGAATTATTGTGTGTTTAGTAATTTGGATGTCAATGAGTATGACTGTACTTTCACAAGATTCAAGCTTAAGTTTCATGTGGGTTAACTCAGGAAAGCAGTATACGTGTATCAGAAACAAATGTAGAATTTCAAAAGCTTATTACTGTACTGCTGAAAATGTCATTGCAAAAAATCTATGATTCACTTCTATGCAGAGGCAACATCATCATTTGCTCTGACCAGGTCATGTTGTTTGGACTACTGAGGACTGTTAACTCCTAAAAGCTAGTCAGAAATGTTGAAGTTAGAAAAACCAATAAAAAGATATCACATCATATGCCTGTACATTTATTGACCATTTTTCATGCACACCAAAATAATTTTCTTTTATTGATTAGACCCTCACCAGTCAGTGAAGCTGCGCCAGAAGGGACCGTAGTTGTTGTTGTAATAGCTGCTGCCTTGAATCAAACCATTGTCTATTCAATTGTCTATGGAAATGAGGAAGGTAAGTCATTTTTCATGATCAAGTCTTCCTCTTAATTCACTGATGTTATTAAATAATCTATCAGTTATAAATAGCATTTTTTAATAAGAAGAAGGAAAAGAAGAAAAAAATATTCAAGCAAACTGTGACTATGAACTACAGTTCTAAATTCTAATTGAAATATTCATACCACACTGGCTCAGTTGCAGGATATGGTTTAATTTTGACACCATGAATGTTAAAGCAAATAAATAAATAAATAACATCCTACCTCATGTTATAATCATGGCCAAGCCAAATAATGCTGTTGAAATAACCCAGTGAAGCCCATCCCACCAGGCTGAAGATTAAATATTACTCTTGAAGCATCTGGCTCCTGGCAATGTAGGGACTGTACTGTACTGGCCAAACAAAAGGTAATTATCTTATATTCAAGGTCATCCTTTACTTGAGCTAATAGGGCATTTGGTCAGTGGTTGGAATTCAGTAGATCAAGGTACAAATGTAGCATAAAACTATCAATAGACATAAATAGAAATGTGCATTTGTATTGTTTTGTTTCATTTTATTTATTTATTTTTATTGAAAATTATAATTTACACATCCAATATATTAATGAATGAAGGGAAAGGAGAACATCATATAAACAGGTTAACATTTACAAAGAAGAAAAGTAAACCTCCAAAACATTAGTCCACAAATGTAAGGAAATACGGGGAGGTACAAAGAAAAACCTGTAGCTGTGACAGTACCCCATCACAAAGCCAGCAAAAAGAAATAATCAGGCAGGCAGAGACTTAAACATCAGCCATATGGGAAGGGACAATAACCTGAACTATACCTTCCTCTCGTGGAAGGCACGTGGGTGGCACGTCGGCGGCGAAGGGAGCAGTGGAACTGGCAGGCAAGTTGGAAAGGTTACCTTGTGTAGAGAAGAAGAGACGCATGAAACTAGAATAATAAACTAAATTTAAAAAAAAAAAGAAGAAGAACACACGAGCAGAACAAATACATTGCTGCCTGGTTGAGCTGTGCCATGCCGGCTCATCGGCGGCAGCTGGGTAGGGGGCTTGGGAGGGCTGAGGTGTTCTCAGGGAGGCGAGTAAGGCAGTCAGAGAGGGGTGCCAGGGGTGGGGGGGCCGGGGATGCCATGGAAGGGCAAGGGGGAGTGGGTCAAGGTGTACAGGGGAGAGGAGTCACAGCGGGAATGGATGTCAGAGGGGGAAGGGGAGTGCGGTCCACCTCGCGGGCTGGGAGGGGTGGTACAGTAGCGCCGGGAGGGGGGAATGGGGGGGTATGAACCGGGGGTCCCGCTTGCGTGCAAAGCAGCGTGGGGGACAGGGAGGAGAGGAGTTATTGATGCAGAGGGGAGTGTTGGGGGGTTCAGTGGTGGGTTTAAATGGAAGGGGGGTGCCTAGGGGGCAAGGTGTACTGGGGGGCGCAATATCACTGGATACAGGGATCCGGCCTTTGAAAGTTTTAGTGGGCAAAGTCCGCACGTGCGTTCTACTGGCTGGGGGGAGCAGGGGGGTGCATGGCCTTCAGGAGGCTCAATTGCATGGGAGCATTGGGCAAGAGGGGGGCAGGGTTCTTCTGGAGCTGAGTGGCTTAGGGCTTGGCAGCCAACTTGGCCTGTGGTGGTCCCTCCCCCTGTGTTTCCTTTCTTCTCTCCGCAGATGCCAGTGATGGGTTCCTACCCTGCAGCGATGGAGGGAGCATTATCCAGGGCAGATGTTCCTCCAACTGAGCAATGGACGGTTGGAGGGGAGAGGGAAAATGTGCGGCCAGGGGAGCAGCAGCAACTCGTTGAGGAGAGCAGCGTAGCAGCGGATGGGGCAGCTGGTGGAAGTGCTGTGGACGCGGCCGCAGGTGAGTTCCCAGTGGATCGAGGTGAGGCGTCCGCAAGGATAGGGGATTCATTGGAAAACAAAGGAAAAGCACGCAGGAAGCGTAAGCATGGAGGGAGAAGGCGACATAGGTCGGATTCCACATCGTCTTCATCCAGCTGGTCGTCATCCTCCTCTTCGAGTGAGAGGGATGCGGGGCCAAAGGAGGGAGGTGGCGGCGGGGTACCAAGCCGGCAGGCTGGGGGAGCCCCTTCCTTGGCGGCTTACGCAGAGTTGTGGGAGGGTGTCCCCAGGAAATTGCGGCGTAAGATTGGAAAACATCGATATATTGACATATTCCGCTTGTTGGAAGGGCAGCGGCGTTTGGGGGACAGTAGGAGGAAGAGGAGGGAGGACGAGAAGGCGAGTCAGGTGAAGAAGGTGTCTCGGAATGTGGTAAATTGGACACGAGCATTTCTGCGTTTAGTGAGCGTGTGGGGGCATTATCATCCCGAGCAATACGGGCTACTGTTAGCATATGCGGATGCTATTTTGGTCGTGGTTGAACTACGACGAGAAGTTTAGAGATAAGATGGAGGAGAATCTCTTCTTGTCTTGGAGCTCCCAGGACATTAATTTATGGATAACGCAGATGTCGGCAAAAGGGGGGGGGTGGTTGGCATAGGTGGAGAGAAGATTGGTGGAGCGGTACAAGGGGGCATCACTCGTTCCTTTCGGACTGCAGGTGCCAGCTTACAACAAAAAGGGTTGGGGGGAGATCTGGGGATGTGTGCTGGAGATTTAATAAGACGTCGTGCCCCTTTCCCAACTGCAAATTTCGGCATGCATGCTCCAGTTGGGGAGGGGGACATTTGGCAGCAAAGTACGGCAAGAAGTTCTCCACTCCTACAGGTGGGCAGCTGCCGAAGTAGGGCTGAGGTCTGCAGTTTGGCCCCTACCCCAATTAAGGTAAAGGAGTTGCAGACCAGGTTGTTGGGTTATCCGAAGAAGGGGGACAGGGTGATTTTAGACAAGAGCTTTCAGGAGGGTTTTGTTATTCTGGTGGAGGGACAAGTAGGGGGTAGGTTGTCAAGTAATGCACCTTCGGTACAGCGTTTAGCGAACATTGTGAGGGAGAAGTTGTCCACGGAGTTGGAGTTGGGGCGAGTGGCAGGCCCTTTCGCTGATAGGCCGTTCTCGAATTTGGTGGTTTCCCCACTAGGGATTATTCCTAAGAAAGAAGCTGGGAAGTTTAGGCTAATTCATAACCTGTCTTTTCCGGTAGGAGATTCAGTTAATGATCAGATAACGCGGGATAAGTGTGCTGTGCAGTATGCTTCCTTTGACCGGGCGGTGGAGTTGGTACGGCGTGCAGGGAGTCGGGCTTGGTTGGCAAAAGTGGACATCGAGTCGGCGTTCAGGCTGCTCCCGGTTCACCCGGATAGTTTCCCTTTGTTGGGCTTTCGGTTTGAGGAGAGTTTTTATTTTGATAAGTGCATGCCCATGGGTTGTTCGGTGTCCTGTGCGTACTTTGAGAAATTTAGTTCATTTTTGCATTGGGCATTAGTGAAGGAGGTGGGTTGCGCTAACGTTGTCCATTATTTGGACGATTTTTTGTTTGTGGGAGCCAAGAGGTCTGGAGTGTGCCAGTTACTGGTGACAGTTTTTTTGGAATTGGCGAAAGAGCTGGGCGTGCCATTGGTGGAGGGAAATACGGAGGGTCCTTCGAGGCGGTTAACTTTTTTAGGGGTAGAATTGGATTCCGTGGAGATGGTGGTTCGGCTTCCGCAAGAAAATGTGGTCCGGTTGCGGGTGTTGGTGGCCAATGTAAGGGCGTCTAGTAAGTTGTCATTAAGGGAATTGCAGGCTTTGCTGGGCGCTTTGAATTTTGCGTGCTGAGTCATCCCGATGGCGAGGGTGTTTATGCGGCATTTGTCAAGAGCCACAGCGGGATTGCGCAAACCGCACCATTTAATCAGGGTGTCAGAGGTGATGAGGGCGGATTTAAGGATCTGGGATATCGGTCATGATGGCGGAAGAGATTTTGTCGGACATATACTGATACGGCTGGAGGAATAGGTTTGGGAATTTATTTTGCCGGAGCTTGGTGTGCCGAGAAATGGCCTCAAGCGTGGCTGGATTCAAGTTTGGTGAAGAATGTGGCATTTTTGGAGCTGTTTCCCATTTTGGTAGCTTTGGAATTATGGCCGGAGCTCTTGCATAATAGACGGTTATTGTGGTGGTGCGAAAACGCTGCGGTGGTTAGTGTTGTCAATCATTATACCCCAAGGTGCAAGCAGGTGGCGGAACTCATGAGGGAGGTGGTGTTGTCATGCTTACGTTTGAATGTGGTGATCAGATCGAGACATATCCCGGGATGCACCAATGAGTTAGCTGACGCTCTTTCTCGTTTCCAGTGGGAGCGTTTTCGCAAGCTGGCGCCAGGAAAAGAAGCATCAGGATGGAGGGTCCCAGAGCGATTGTGGCACGCTGGCCTGACGGGATGTTGAGTTTGCTGCGGAGTTCAGTGGCGCAGGCAACATGGACGGCGTATCAGCACAGCTGTGGCAAGATTGAAGAGTTCTGCGTGGCACAGGGCTGGCGGATGGAAGCAGTTTCAGATGGGATGCTGGCTCTGTATGTAGTAGAAGCAAAACGGAGAGGAATATCCAAGGCGGCGGTGCGGTCTCATTTGGCGGGGTTTATGTCTTTTGCAAAAGCGGTGGGCTGGGCTCCAGTGGGGGCAGGGTTTTTAACCAGAAGGCTAATGCAAGGGTGGGGAAGAGTGGAGCCGAGTCGGATGGACCGCAGGCGGCTGATCACGCACAATTTGCTAGGGCGGTTGTGTGAGGTGCTACCTGAGGTGGCATCGTCGGGTAACAAAGCGGTGCTGTTTAAGGCTATATTTTGTTTGGCGTTTTTTGGGGCCTTTCGTATTGGGGAGTTAGTTTCTACTTCTGGGGTGGCGGTTGGGGGAGAGGGTTTGCTATTGCGGCATGTTAAGCTCGAGGGCAGAAGCTTGCGGGTCTTGCTGGCTCGGTCTAAAACTGATCAGCAGGGAAGGGGTCTTTGGGTGGTGCTGCGGGAGCTGCGTAGTGGGCTGACTTGTCCGGTATTGGCTTTACGGGCCTACATGCGGCTCCGTCCGGCAGTTGACGATTCGTTGTTTGTCCATGCCGATGCAAAAATAGTAACAAGGTTCCAGGTGACGGCAGTGTTGCTATTGGCGCTGCAGCAGGTGGGGGAAGAGCTGCTTCACTTTGCAGCACATTCTTTCCTCATTGGTGCGGCGACTAGTGCTGCTGCAGCGGGATTGTCCGCGCAGGAGGTGCAACGCATAGGGAGATGGCGATCTCAGGCTTTCCTGGGTTATGTCCATTTGTAATGGGGTGGGGGGGTTGGAAGGAGGTGGGAGACTAATTGTTTTTTCTTTTACAGAACACTGGCGTTTACCGCATAGCTGCTGGCTGATCGGCCACTTGTTTGTGTATTGGGCGGGGAGGCGAGCAGTGGTGCAGCCTTTGGGGTTGAACTTGGGCCTGGATCCTACTTTGGTGATCGTTTCATGGCTGGGTGAGCGAGGTCTGCAGTGGACGCAGTTGCTCCCTTTGCTTCAGCACCATGCGCGTGGTCGGAGTGCACCTGGCTTGCTCATACTGCATTTGGGAGGCAACGACTTATCTGCATGGACCTGCAAGCAACTGATCAGAGCGGTGCAAAAGGACTTGGAGCTGGTGTTGCACTTGTTGCCAGGGGTGATTTTGTTGTGGTTAGACATTATCCCGCGGCCGAGTTGTCGGGACCAGCGGCGTTGGTCGCGGGGCCTTGCAAAGATAAACCGACAAATCGGCCGCTGGGTGTGTGCACATGGCGGTTACCAAATAATGCATTCCTGGGTGGAGGTGAGTTGTGCAGGTTTATACGGATGTGATGGGGTCCATTTATCCCCTGTTGGGCTTGATTTGTTATTGAACGATTGGCAGGAAGCAGTAGAGTGGGTTGCACTGCATGATTGTCGCTGGTCGCAGCTTTGTTCTGGTTGGGCGGCACAAGGATGATCTGGACATCTGCGCTGGTGGTGGGATCCCGGAGGTTTCCGGGGTCCGGACGCTTTCGATAAGCTTGGGACGGGGGTTGGGTACCCCCGACCCGGACAACCCCCTGGCTGGGCTTTTGCTAATGACATGGCGAAGTCGGGGGCTAAGGGGGGAAAGAAAGGAAAAAGCGGAGGTGCTATCACTTTGCTAGTAATGTGGCTGGTGATGTAGTAGCCCGCGGTTATGTTAATTAAGTTATGTTTCATGCATTAATGTTTAATAAAGCTACGACCAGGTGTTTTTGCCAATCTGGTGAATGGTGTCTGATTTTTGTATCTTGTAATGAGGGGAGAGAAAGGGGGGGGGAAGGGGCTGGACAGGGGTGAAGGAAAGGAATGAAGCTGGAAGGTAAGGAGGAGCAGCGAGTCCGCGCTCCCTCGGTTAAATAAAGGCCACGTGGCCTAGTCCATGCCGGCCGCCTGTAACCGGGCGGCGCGGCGCGCGACGGAAGTCATCGGGTAGCAGGGGATGGGGGGGAAGAGTCGGCGGGGTGCATCTTTTGAATTCATTGGCTCCCTCCCCAGTGTGAGCTTTGGGGGGAAGCCAATGAGGGGGAAGGAAGGAGAAGGCAGGCTTATTATGCTCACTAGGCCCTTAGCGAGCAGTCGCGGAGCCTGGGTTGCCAGTGTCCCACCCACCCACCCCTTGGTTGGTGGTTGTTTTAAACAGGAGTGAGGCAGGGGTGTCGCAGTTGGAGGGGGGGTGTTCATGGTTTCCTGGATCCCAGACGCTTTCGATAAGCTTGGGACAGGGGTTGGGTACCCCCGACCCGGACAACTCCCTGGCTGGGCTTTTGCTAATGACATGGCAAAGTCGGGGGCTAAGGGGGGGAAAGAAAGGAAAAAGTGGAGGCGCTATCACTTTGCTAGTAATATAGCTGGTGATGTAGTAGCCCGCGGTTATGTTAATTAAGTTATGTTTCATGCATTAATGTTTAATAAAGCTGCGACCAGGTGTTTTTGCCAATCTGGTGAATGGTGAATGGGGGGGGGAAGGGGCTGGACAGGGGTGAAGGGAAGGAATGAAACTGGAAGGTAAGGAAGAGCGGTGAGTCCGCTCTCCCTTGGTTACACTTAAGAACTCCACAAGTTGCTTTGGGTCAAAGAACATATATACATTATCTACTTCTATCTACGCCCTCCACTCGTACTGCTAACTCCAGACTTCGCTTCTTTCACCTTGCTGCACCTTACGCCTGGAACAAGCTACCTATGTCTGTACGCCAGGCACCCTCCCTGGCCCTCTTCAAATCCAGGTTAAAAACCCACCTCTTCGCTGTTGCATTCAGATCCTGACTTCTGTGTTTTGTCTTGACTAGATTGTAAGTGCCGTGTTTTAGTGTTTTTGCCCCAACTAGACTGTTAGCTCTGTGTTTTTGTCTTGACTAGATTGTAAGCTCTGACGAGCAGGTACTGTCTCTTGCATGTCTGTACAGCGCTGCGTATGACTAGTAGCGCTATATAAATGCTCAATAGTAGTAGTATTATAAGAAACACAACATTTAACAGGAAATTTCAATTGGAAAGTAGCCCCTCTATAGCCAAGACCCTCGGCCGAAGGCATAGGAACTCCTTCCTCTTTAAGTGAGATCCACGAGACAAATCAGGAAACATCCTAACCTGTGATCCAAAAAAACACTCATTAAAGTTCCTAAAATAAGAATGGGAAATCATAGCTTTATCTGTCTCCAGAGCCAGGGTAACTAGAAGGGTGGACCTATCCATAACGATCTCCAAGGAATTCTCTAGGAACCCCGTTAGGTCACTTCCCTTCCCCCCCCCCCCAAAGAAATAGCCCCTAGGGCCCTCCCGACCACTTGTCCCAAAAGACAAGTATTGTACTCTAGTCAAAGGAGGAAAATGCTCCAAAGGGATCTTTAAAACCTCTCCGAAGTATTTTCTCACCATCTCCATAGCTGACAAAATTGGAGGCCTAGGAAAATTCAAAAGTCTAATGTTGTTACGCCGGGCTTGATTTTCCAAATACTTCGTTCTTCCGAGTCAGTACAGACTTGTCTTTAATCTGCACTCCTACCAGCTCTCGGAGATGCCCCACCTCCTGCTCCAAAGTGAGAATTCTCCCTGCTTGCTGCTCCTGGACAGTGGAAACAGTACCAAAATTGCTCTTAATCTCCATCAAATCAGTACTCACAGTTCCCACAAGAGTTCCTAAGGAAGAATTCACAGTAGCAATCGAGTCCCATAACGCCACCACTGAAATCATCATCATAAGGTTTTAATCCCTGAAGTCAGCAATTCTCCTGTCTGCGGGGGTGAAATCTCTGCAGCCACTGTTAAGGCCACAGGCTGCTTTGCTCTTGAAGTCTCACTCACCACAGGAATTGCTTCAGTCATCGGAGAGCCCTCTTTGCCATCCCTCACCAGCATACTGTGGCAAGGAGGCCTATCCAGAGTCCAGGGGAGGACAAAGAGACAGGGAATTTACCCTAGTAAAGAGCCCCCTTTACTCAAATCAGGGTAGTAAAGCCATAACCACCTCCAGGGATCAGAAAACTTCCACGTGGAAAACATTTCAGGATCCCCCTAGTGGAAGGAAGGGGAGACGATACAAGGCTCAGAACCCTTTAGGCAGTGAATGCTTCAAGCACTCAGGTGGCCGGAGTCAGGCTAATTGCCATCACCTGAGTAGGGTGGGGTTGGAGCTAGAACCCTGGAAGTATAAACCCAGAGCAGAGTATGATTTAGTAGATTGGAGAAAGGGGGAAAGGAGGAGAGGAGAAGAGGAGAAGCAGGCAACCAGGCTGAGCAGAGCAGAGGAACGGACCTTCCAGCTGGAGAGAGTGCTATTTGGCATGTAGCATGGCTGCAGGAGAGTTTGGAGCCAGGAACAAGAGAGACTCCAGGATTCCCCGGAAGACTGTTAGCTCAGCACTGTGAGCAAGGTGGGGAGTCAGAGCCTATGCAGCTTGGAGAGACCGAGGTGAAGTTGATTGAGGAGGCACTCCCATGGACTGTTCTTTGTGCCAAGCTGTAAACCTGAGAACGTAGAAAAAGCAAGCCAGTCCTGAAAGAAAGGCTTCCAGGAAAAAGGTACCCTTATTCCAAGCAGGGTGGCTGAGATCCCCATGTGTTTATAGAGGGGAAGTTTACCACAGACTGCAAATGTGATTGTTTTTGTTTTGTGCTTTAACCCCAGCAAAGCTGTAAGAAGGGAATATAATTGCTTGCTGGTAAAGACTGTGTATCCTGCAATAGAGAAAACCTTTAAAATTGCATTTTGTGGTTGGATATGTTTTGAACAATTTTTGCTTCCAAGAGTCCTGAACCAACAATCCTATGCGTGGTATGATCGAACCATTGTGTATATAAAAATAATAAATTTCTGTCATTTGCCTTACCTACTTGAGCCTGACTACAGCTTTCTGCATGATGCAATCAAACAGCTGAATAAGGACTACATTTCCCAGAGGACACTGCAGGGAAATAGTTTAACCAAAGCTGTAAAAGCATACATCAGAAAGTTCCTCTAAAAATCCACGCCTCCTCTAAGCTAGAGGCGAGTGGTGGTGGAGTGACAATACTCATTGGTAAGCACGGGAAGCACACCTACATCTGATCATATGTTTCCAGGTCTCGGCGGGCGGGGGGGGGGGGGGAGGGTTGGGTTGGAACTCTGGAGAGAGCAGAATACCCTGAGCGTACAGAGCCGACACATCCTCCAATGGCTCCGCTGTAGACACCGCTCCAGCGCCGGAGGAAAATCAGCAGTAATCCAAAGTCCTCTGTCCAACGGCACTCACCACAGAAGGACCCAAGTGTAGGTGTTCTTGTTTCCATTTTCTACAGCCCATATCAACGGCCATGAAACACTGCTCCAGTATAGCCCGACTAAGAGACACGTGGCTACACTCCGGGAGCACGACCTGCAGTCATCTTACTTCCTCCCCTTTGTTTCATTTTAATGAATGCAAATTATTTTAGTATGCACCAAAATTAAATAGTGTGTACTAACATTTAATATATATTATTTCATTTAAGTGCACAGTAGAAGGAAATAAAGATATAAATAAAATGATACAAATCAAAAATTAAATGAAATGTAATAAAGCAAAATGAGATATAATGACAAATATTGTAAAAAAATATATAAATTTTCTGTCTGCATATTCCTAGAAAAAAGTAATGTAATGATAAAAGTTGCCTATTTGAATGTTTGTTCATATCATGTACGTTTTTGGGAGTAAAATTTCAGACTTGGTAGGGACCTTTAAGAGTAGACTAAGGAATTGTATGGAAATTAGTTGAATGTTCTTAGTGGATTTTCAGCTATTTGAAATTCTGTATCTAAGTTTAAAATTGTAATAAATGTTGTTATATAAAAAGAGGCTTTACAGCATTCATTTGAGAAAAATGTTATTAATCTATACATATAACTTTAATTTTCAACCAGTATCCACATGGAGGCACATTCCGACCTGGCTGTCCAGCCCCTTGTGCATCTGAACAGAAGCAGGATGCCCAGAGATAGTCCCAATTCTGATCCTGAGGGAGCTAGATGTGTCTGCAGGATCAGAATCGGGTCTATGGCCTGAATGTGCAGGCCGGGTCCTGATTCTGATTGGCCTACATGACCAGCAGATCCCTGGCTACTTCAGTCAGGTCCCTAAATGGAGCCGCAGTGCCATGGCGTCCCGTCATCATGACATCAAGGTCCCATTCAGGAGCTGCAAATGCTGGCCACCGCTGATTTTCTTCTTTCCCTGCAGCCTCCCATGGCCAGGATCTGGCTGTGGGGATCTTCCTGTACCCCTTACCTTTTTTTCCTGGTGCAGCCGCATAATCCCCCAATGTCCAGGGGGACTTATTCCACCTCTGTGGTGGAATAAGTCCCCCATCTAAGTTCACGGTCATGGACATACAGGGCTGACCTCAGAATTGGCCCTGTACATCCGGGGTCATGCCCCACCCATGCCCCACCCCATTCCACCTCAGAAATGCCCCCTCCCACCCCCCATCTAAGCCTCCCCATACAAACATGCTTGGCGCTGGCAGGGGAGTGAATAGTGGGGATGGATGTCAAATCCAGACGTCCATCCCCACTATTCGCTCTACTGAATGACCCCCATAACCAACATAGCATTGACATACACAACTTGCACTTACTCTGCAAAAGATGTTCATATCAGTTCACAGCTTCTGCAACACAGTGGGTGTATACTTGAAGCAGGATCTCTCTGGGACCCAAAACATGCATGTCGTGCATCAAAGTTTGGGTTGTTCTTTCCTAGGTGCATAACTTTGCACTTGTCCACATTAAATTTCATCTGCCATTTGAATGTCCAGTCTTCCAATTTGTCAAGGTCCTCTTGCAATTTGTCACAATCTCGTTGGGTTTAAAAACTTTGAAAAATTTTGTGTCATCTACAGATTTGAAAAGAAAATAGAACCAGTCTGATTAAACAGAAACTAACCTAAAAAGAAAAAACCCAACATAACAGAAAATTCCCTAAGAATCCCAAAATATTTTTTTGTCAGAGTTTGTCAACCTAGTGCCCGGAACTTGATCAATAGGCACCGCCGTGACCACTCCTTTTATTAAATCACTTTAAAACTGGTTAAAGTCCAGAACTTAGCTGTTGCCAAAGCACCGCCAGAACGCCGAATCAACTGATAGACGACGTGGCTCACATTTCGGGTTTTCTGTCAACTTGTGTAGAAACCCTGCCTCAGGTCCAATGAATCAGCAAATGGCTGCCATGGCTGCCATGACGAGATATAAACATGCCAGCTTAGCATGAAGAAGAACAAATGGCCCCAAGTACAGTTGTCAGAACATGGTGAATTAAAAAGATATATTTCTTGGGTACAGAAGGGTGGAAGAGAACCAGGTAAAGAACTGAGTGAGGGGGGCAGAGGTCAGATAACAATATAAATCTGACAAGGCCCAAGCTGATAATTGTAGGCATAGGTCTTGTTAATGGAGAGGGGGACAGACATGAGTAGAATAACATGGCATATTACACATCTAGGGGCCCTAGACAGCTGCAACAAGAATTACCTAATTAGAGAAAAATGTCCAGAATATCAAGTATAGTCCTGAACAAGAATATATAATGTGTCAGGACCAGATATGCGATGAGTTCATCTCCTGCGCGGTGAAGGCTGTGTGGGATATGGATTCCCTAAGGCCCCAGTATCCCTATTGTTGTGTCTGAGAGTTTTGTGCGTGTGTGTGTTAGTCTTGTGCAAATTGTTCTAGTATCATCAGGGCCGGATTTACCTATACGCCAACTACGCCGTGGCGTAGGGCCCACAGCTGACAAGGGCCCACAAAAACTGAAAAAATTGTTAGCGTTCTTAAAATTAAATTTTTAAAAAAAAGTGCTGGCTGCTGCCGCGGCAGCATGGACTGTCCCGCGGGGCCCCCTCTGCTGCCGCGGCAGCATGGACTGTCCCGCGGGGCCCCCTCTGCCCGGTTGAATCTGTCCCTCCCTCCCTCCCTCCCTCCCTCCCTCCGTGCCGGCTTTGAGAGGCGCGAAGGGAGAGTGTCTCCCTCGCGTCTCTGTTATGCCCGCAGGGGCTGATGGGAAATTTCATCTCCTCCCCAGTCTCATTTACCACATTCTGCTTCTCATTCCATTAACAACCCTAGCTCATTCCCTAACACTTATCATCTTTCCACCTCCAGGCTCTTTCTTATGTCTTACCCCCATCCAAGCTTCAATTTCACTTCTTCCATTTCTACCCTCTTTCACCTGCTAAAGGGAAAACCTGTCTCTTCCTATGGCTCTCATCCAATCCATAGCACTCTGTCCTGTTCAACTGTCCCAACCCCTCCTTTCCCCTTCCCAAATTCTCCAGGACCTTCAAACCTTTTGTCCTCCCCATATTTTTACACAGTTTCACAGCCCTACTCATACCTCCACCAAAGCTCCAAGTCACCACTTAAACCCCCAATACCCAGTCTATCATGGTCCTTTTTCTATTTTTTTCACCCAATCGTAGAGCCTCCACCTGATTTCCCACATCACATGTCCTTGACTTCCTGCCTCCTACTTCCTTTACCTAACACCCACCCACTTACTTTCTTCTCCAATATTCATGAACCTCCTCTTTCTTCCTTCTTACCCCAGAATTCATTCTTATAACCCTCTCTTTCAACTGTCCCTTGGTTGCATCCTATAACTGTAGTTTTGGTTGTTCTTCCCTAAGTGCATAACTTTGCACTTGTCTACATTAGATTTCATCTGCCATTTGCACCTTGCACTCCCCCCCCCCCCTCTCTTAATTCATAAAGATTTTCTTACAATTTTTCACAATCCCTTTGTGAATTAACAACTTTGAATAATTTGGGGGCCCTTTTGCTAAGGTGTTCTACCGAATGTGTCAACAGCACTCAAACTATGACACATTAGGTGCAACTTCACTGCCTTAACTGTCTGGGGCATGGGAAGCATTTCCCTTGTACTTAACATGGAGCCTTGTCTCTTAGCACATCCTGTGCTGTCATGGGGGTTGCGCTAGCTGACAACACATATCCCAACAAACATTCAGCGCGTACCAGAACATACATAGACAACTAATGCCCTTTAGTAAAATACCCTCTTTCTGGCATGTGAAAATTTGATCACTTCACTTGTTCCAGGTCATTTATAAATATGTTAAAAAGCAGCAGACCACAAAGATCCCTGAGGTACTCCACTATTCACCTTTCTCCATTGTGAAAATTGACCATTTAGCCCTACTCTCTGTTTTCTTTTTTAACCAGTTTCCAATATATAATAGTACACTGCTTCCTATTCCATGACTCTTTAATTTCCTCAAGAGTCTCTCATGAGAAACCTTTTCAAAGGCTTTCTGAAAATCCAGATTCACTATAGCAACCGGCTGACCTTTATCTAACTGTTTATTCACAATTAGATAAAGGTCAGCCGGTTGCTATAGTGAATCTGGATTTTCACAATTTCAAAAAATATAGCAAATGAGTGAGCGAGATTTTTCTTGGCTGAATGTTTGTTGGCTATGGGGTATGTTTACTAAACGGCACTAACGTCGCAGCGGCGGTATTATCGCGCAATAAGTGACGTTATCGCACGATAAGTGACGTTATTGCGCAATAATGGCGCTTTATCACATGGTAGCGTCACTTATCGTGCGATAATGCACCTGCGGCGTTAAGGCACCCTAACGCCGTGAAATCCGTCCCTAAAGGGCGGAGGAAGGCTTCCCAGAGAGCGGAGAGAGGGGGGTCAATGGGAGGGGAGAGGCTCCATGCACACTAACGCTGTGGAATCTGGGTCTGAAAACTAACGCCAGTGAAACCCTGGCATTAAGGCACATTTGCAGGAAAGAGAAACCATTTACGTCAGCTATGTACAGCAAAGCCAGGGAAACCTAGAAAAAGTGATAGTTGTGATACATGTGCACAGAACAAAAAGGCACAAAAACACAGAAAATGACCTGAACAAAATTTTAAATCCTCATAACCAAGCTGGCCAATAGTGATATTAATGAGAAACATTAAAAACACTACTGATAAAGCTAAAAAAAAAAAAAAGATATCATGTCTGGAAGGGTTTATGCTCTGTCCCCCTACAAGGTGAATGATCCCACATTGAAATAGCGCTGATCAGGGTTTTCCCTTTATATTGGGCAGCTTTCTTATGGCGTGCACATGTGCTGCAACAGCAGGGTGGGCATGTAGGAAAGGGCAACTGTACAGATGCTGGAAATGGGATACAGAGGGCTGCAGGCAGCACATGCTGTGGTCCAGCTGGGGCACAGTGTGGACTAGGCAGATGCCTAGGTGGCACTTAGGAATGCTGAAACTGTAGAGCAGCCAGACAGCAACTGATGAGGGCCCAACATGGGCATGAGTGTTTCTCACAGTGTCACAGGGGATAGTACCCAGCAGGTACCCCCAAGGGCACAGAACATTGGCAGGTGGTGGGGGGAGGGGGAAGCACGGACGTCTATGTAGGCACCCCTACCCCAAATCCCACACCATAGGCAGCTGCCTACCAGCACACTGGATGGCCTGAGACTGCGCACCACCAGCAGAAGGGCATGTCAGCATGGTGGTGGAGGGGTACTGGTGGCGGAGGGGGCAGTGGCATCTGCCGACAGCAGACCATGTCCTAGCCCCGTTTAGGTGAGTGCCGTGCACTGCAACAGACAGGGTCTGTCTCACAAATAGACATGGTATCCCCAGGGAATGAACCATCCTTGTGGCAACAATGTGGTGCAGTACACACAGCCAGTGTGTTCAGGAGCAGAAGGACACAATTTCAAGTCCCAGCTGTGGTTCCTGCCAACCCAGTACCCATATTTTACCCAGTACTAAACCATGGTAAAAACGACAGAACCTTTATTGCAGATAACATCAACATGCCTGAAACACCTATATTTTACCCTACAGAGCACAGACACCATAAACATGTGCAATACCTAGAGCAGAGTTTCCCAAATAAGTTGTTATATGTTTTAGCTTCCATGGCAAGCTTATTTTCAAATATTTTCTTTGCCTGTTTAATTCTTATTTGCCAGTGGTCATGTTTTCTGGTTCAATCATTTGAATGTTTTTTTTTCCATTTTCTGAAAAATGTTTTTCGGCTATAACAGCCTCTCTGACTTCATCTTTAAACCACACTGCCTGCAATCATTTGGCCTTCCTTCTACCTTTCTTAAAGCATGGGATGGTTTGGGTTCCAAGATGGTATTTTTAAACAACACCCAGGCCTGATGTAACTTTTGCAGTTGCTACTTTTATTTTTTTCCTAACCATTATCCACATGTTGTCATAGTCTCCTTTTTGAAAGTTAAATGTTTGGGCAGAGGGTTTCCTTGCTGTTCTCCCTCCTTTTATAAAATCAAATGTGATCATGTTATGATCACTTTAGCCAAGTGGTCCCAACTCCATTACCCTTTGCAGCAGATCCAGTGTTCCACTAAGCCTTAGGACAAGATCTAAAATAATTTCTACTCATGTTGGTTCCTGAAGCAGTTGCTACTGTACATGAAGCAGCAATTATTTCATCTAGAAATTTTATTTCCATATAATGTTCTGATGTGACATTGATCCACCCATTATTACCCATCCTCGTCATCTCCATTATCCTCTCCATATTCTCCTTCCATAGTTACATCCTCTGCTGGGATGTCTATTCCCGCCTCATTAGGATCACCCCCCTCCCCTCCAAATCGGGCGCTAGCGCATACATGGCCCTCTTTTTGTCCCATTACCTCTACTGAGCTCTTACAAGCTTTATCTAGCTCTAGGAAAACCACCTGTCAGATCTGTCCTTCCTTGCTCTGAAACTGTGTCAGAGGAGGGAGGGACCAGACCTGCTTAGCGTGCCACAAGAAGGCTTAAGGGGTACATTCCAGCTGTCTGCCATTGCCTGCCACTGCTGAGAGAAGAAGTCTTTGCGCACTCACACAGGGCTAGGTACGGTCCTGCATACATCATCTCAACATGATTCCTGCATACAAAGGAAGTCTGCATCAGAGGGAGACAGAAGCAGTAGGTTGTAGAAGGCAGAAATGTGGCACAACACCAGAGACATTATGTAAGCACTGGGTCACGGCTTCAAAGCCATTGTTACTGCTGCATGTCCTGGAGAGGGGGTGGCAGCAGAGGTGATGGGGGCAGGGGGTTGCAGGATGGAGGGTCCACCTAGGATTCCTATAATCCTTGCACCGATTCTGGACACTTATGCATGAATCTTATAAGATGAACACTGAATGTTGCCACTGCCTTGGAGCCAGGTATAGGTTTATGCAGGAGATTCTGGCGAGTCTATTTTATAGGTGCTTTATAAAATGCACAGTTAAATACCAAACAAAAGGTTCCCTGTTTTATCAAAGCCAATTTTTGTTCAAAACACATTTATTTTTGAGAAAGTTTGGGCCTGATATTCTTCTGGTATGGCTATGCATTGTGATGGCACAGAGCCATCGCCGCAAATATTTAACCCAAGGACTGCCCCGATACCAGCTGGGGCTTAAAAGGGCATCGCTCTTTAGGTGTGCGTCCATTGGCACGTGGTCATGGTGAGTTATAAGGGGGTAAGATAAAAGGCATGGAGGCCCCTTGGGAGCCTCTTGGAGCCCCAAAGGTCCTGTAGCCTCCTTGGTGCCATTTGGCTGGTCTATAGGAAAGGGAAAGGGAAAGAAGAAGGTGTTTGGTGCATTGGAACCAGTTGTGGGGCCAATGGATAAGCATGTGGTGGCTAAGGATATGGCAAATCAACCTTCAGGTACTGTCTCTTTACCCTCCCTCCTTATGGGAGTATCCTTGAGCTCCCAGGAGCACACTCCACCTCTTCCTCCATCTTTAGTGAGTCCATCCAACCCAGTTGAACTCCATTATGCTCTGCTGATTCCTATCAAGCTGTTGCCTGGTCCCTACCTGTGATGGACTCTGGATAGGTTCTGATCAGCAGATCTCCCTGGTAGATATCTGGATGGTGGTGACCAGAATGGAGAAAACTCTGGTTACAACGGTATCCGAACTTTGCAAGCTTTCACAAGAGAGTGTCGCAAAAATGGGTCAGACCTGGAATGAGTGGGCACCTTATCTGTTCAGATTTCGAAATGTGAGAATCAATGTGCTTCTCTCCAGGCAATCAGTGCTTCCATATGAAGGACAGTTTAATAATTCATAAAAAGTTAGAATCCTTTGAGAATGCGCATTGGCTGAAAAATATCCACTTTATGAATTTTCCTATTGTCATTTGTTGTCACCTGAGATCTTATTGCATAAATATCTTAAAGAAATATTATCTCTTGCTAATTCTGAATTGATGGTTTTCTCAAAATTTTATTACCTAATGGGCAAGAAGATTACAGATGGCTCTACTGGGGGATTTGATATCTTGCACCTCCCTCCTGAGTTAAATTTAACTCCGTTTTTGGAAGACTCATCTGATAATATTCCTTCCCAGGCAACTTTAGTGGTTACATTTCTGTCAGAGCAGGATAAGATCTCTGTCTTTAAAAGCTATTTTAAAAATAAAGATGTGTTATTTTCTGGTGCCAAAATTCAAATGTTTTCAGATGTCTCCAGGGCCACGCAACTCCGCAGGAGAGCCTTGTTGGTTCTTAGGTCGAGGGTTCTGGCTCTGGGGGATTCTTTTTTTTTTCTCCAATACCCATGTAAATGTCTAGTTACATTTCATGGATCAAAGGTTTTTTTTCTTTGATTCTTTGCAGTTGGGGGCCTTTCTGGTTGTAAAAGAATCATAGGGTTTTGATTGATGGAGATACGGTGTACCCCAGTTTCTAGCCAAGTTATATTTCCTGTTTTATTGTAAATACAATACAGTCATGACTGCATTGTATAAGCTACAGTTAAATGTACACCGCGCTGATATTGAATAGCGCGGTATAGAAGAGAAATTAAATAAATAAATAAATAATTGTATATGGTGCCTTTTTTGTAGAAGGATTTCCTTATTTCCTCTACTTATTAATACCTTTTGTTATTCTCCCAGAGATGGGGCTAATGGATTGATGCCGGTATTTTGATTTGTTTTATTTCTTGCTGTTTTGTTTTCTTATCATGTTTCCTTTTATACTTCTTTTGTAAGTTAAAAAAAACAACAACAACACCCAAACACACACCCCATTGGTAAGTGGTTAGCAGCGGGGCGTGTAGTAGAGATAATCTGGGATATTCAGTGACACTAGTCACTCAGCAGCATTTATATGGTTACAGGTCTGTAAGCCATGTAAGTGCCTTTGAATATTGGGTCCCTTATCTTTATATAGTATGGGGGAAATATTCAGCGGTGGCAGCTAGCGCTTTTAAAATGCATAGGCATCGCCTGTGAATGCTAATGCCATCTATTCAATACTGGGGCCATATCTGGCCACCGGCATTAAATATCTGGGTCTGCCACATGGTGCCGACGCTAACCAGGCAGCAGTGATATTGAGCCACTGCCCAGTAAGCTCCCATGAGTAAAGACAGGCCAGCTTTTACCATGCCTATGTTACCTGTGGGTTGCTAGCCAGGCAGCAGTTCAATATTATCGCTGTCTGGTTAGTGACAGGTGCTGCCTCCGCTCTGCCTTGGATCACCCACAACACACCCCAGTGCTACACGGTTAGCATTTGCGTGTGTAGTTGCAGAACTCATGGATATTCAGCGGCACTAACCATGTTTGTGTCGCTGAATATCCCTCTAAGCAGCATTTACATGGTTACAGGTCTGTAAACCATGTAAATGCTTTTGTATTTTGAGCCCTAGGTAATTACTAAGTCTCTGTAAAATATATATGAAAAGGATCAGCACAGTTCTTATATGGCTCTATTTCAACCACATCATATCTTCTTTTCTTCCTCTACCTCTCACTTGTATTTATATCATTTTTGCATGTGCACCCAAGGTCCTTAAAAACCATTAAGCTGTCCTGCTATATGTACCTGTTATAGGCTGCTTGTGAGTCAATTTCAATGCCATAGTGATTTCTTGTGTGGCTCAAATCTTATTACTGCAGTCAACTCTTTCATCACAAAATTATTCAAACAGGATACAATATTGCAATTACAAAAGCATGGCAGTCTTCATTGGGAACACAATCGAGCCTCATGCTGTGTGCTTCCAAACACGTAAATCTGTAGTCCATTTACATAGCCCTCCAAATCTCTTGGCTCAATCCATCCAGTCTAGCTAGTGCACTGTTCAGTGCCTCAGACCATGTGACAACATCACTGCTGTTTGAAATTTTATCCTTTACCATCAACATTGTCCTGAAGTATACAGCACTTATCTGTCTGTCAATTAGCCCATCAATGTTTCATCTCCACCTATGTCTGGGCCATTTATTATTCACTTCCAGTGTCCATCTGTACTGCTTAACTGATAGCGTGGACACAGCATGTACGTCTATGTGTTTTCCCTGCCTAGGCACCCTTTTGTATCATTACGCTCTTAAAACAGCAGCACTAGCAAATGTTTTTTTTTTTATTATTTGTTTTTATTTCAGTATATTTACATTTCTATTTCTAATATTTGTATATTAAATTTTATGAAGGCAATCTAGGTGCCTATGTTGGCTTTATAACATATGCATACCAGATTTGCCTTTTTGGACTTCCCATATAAACACCTTGTTATAAAATGACCCCCTTTATGGCTTCCAATCTCATGGTATAAAATACTGTGATAGCTGCATTCGGAGAGGAAGAATACTTGAGAAAGTAAATAAATAAGCAAACTGTGACAATTGTATTTTGTCCTACATTTCAGGTATGTTCGGAATTGATAACAGCACAGGTGTTATCTCTACTGTGAAATCACTGGACTATGAGACTACAAAACACTATGAACTGAGGATTCAAGCAGACTCCCTGCAAGTGGTTAGATTCAATCTGCGTGCTGCTTCTAAAAGTAAGGTATATTTTATGGCATTTGTAAATAGAATTGTTCTTTAGTTTTCTGTAATATTTTACTTAAAATTAAATGCTTGAAGTTTATATGTTCTATCTCTCCTAAATAGTCATTTAGTTGTATGAATTAACAGTGTGTAACCCACTGAAGATTCAGTATAACCTATTCTCAGATGAACAGAATGGTCTGAATCTAAGTAACCGCTTTGATCCCATACAGCATGTTTGTCAAGTAGATTCACCAGAGTTGCATTTCTTTCCACTATCTTCCATATTTCATTGCTTGTGAGTTGACCTCAGCAGGATTCCGCACTGAGCAGCAGCTATCATCATGTAAAAGGCTTACTAAAAATGTTTCATGGTCTGCCTCTCAAAAGTTATAGATCTTAGCTTTAGTAGAGCATCCCTATTTTCCATGTTGGCTCTTTACCTACTGGATGGGGTTCAGGAATGATTTAAGATCATGTAGGGGAACTAGTCCTCTTCTATTGTTGTAGGAAATTATTCAGTTGAATAATACCCATGCTACTTCTAGCAGCAAGTTACCAAGTAAATTAGTAAAAGTGCATTAATTCCCTAAGAATGTCCTTTTTCAAATTTTATCTAGTCAGAATGGTATAGTTTTGACTGCCTTTTAAAAGTACACTAAAAGTAAAACAAGATGGGGCAGTGGAGTTTGTCACCAACTAAGATGGTCACTTAAGAGTTTGCTCCGGCGGCCCTTTTACAGACTCCTTGATTTTTGCATTCCTCTCTCACCCTTGGTGGTGCCATTAGTGACCAGATTGTGAATTGTCAAACCGGCTAAGCTAGACTAATCTGCAGTGTTAGCGCAGGGAGTTAAATGATCTAAGCCGGAATCCACTTCACCAAGTAAAGTGGCAGTCACTAAAGAATCAGAAGAAGACCTCAAAGAAATCCTTTTGGAGATCAGACAAGTAAGGGAACTTGTGATGGCTAACGGTGAAGAACTGGGAACTATGCAGGCTGAGCTATTGGAAGTAAAAACACAATTTGCAGCACTCTCTCTACAATTGGACTCGGCCAATGCTACTCTTCAGTGACACAAGGAACTCTGACAACAACCTGGGAGGAATGCCAAGCAGATTGTGCAGTTAGAGTGTAGCCTGGAAGACCTCAATAACCATTCATGACGCAACAATATATGTATTTTATGTATTCCAGAAGGGGCGGAGGGCACTGATCCTATCTCCTACATGGAACAGCATCTACCCAAGCTCTTGTACCTGGATTTACAGTGCCCTTTGGAGATGGAATGGGCCCACATATCCCCCTCACTTCATAATCTGACTATGAAAAACCTAGGCCCATTGTCCTTAAAGTGCTTTGTTATCCACAAGCACTTCAAATTCTCCAGGATGCCAGATTGCACGTGCCAGTTCAAATGGATAGTCACAAGATCCTCTTTTTTCCAGACCTTACTAAGGCTATGATCGATTGCAGGAAGCAGTTACTGGCCTTCCAACCTCAACTCTAGAAGTTGCAAGCCAGATGTGGCTTCTTCTATCCTGTGCATTTTTACAGGTGATTCTGCATAGCCGGACTTGGACATTTGAAGATCCAGAGTCTTTGCACGGGTTCCTTAATGAGACTGTTGGGATGGATACAAACAGACACTGACCAGTGAATTGTCAGCTACTGCCCTGGGCCTTAGGCTCTCTTTGTTTCCTGTGGCTGAGTGTGGGTACATTGTGGTACTTTCTGCAGCCAGCTTTACTCTGACTTATGCTTTATTGCTTGATCCCCTTTTTGGCTGCAGGAGGACCATGTCCTTGGACCTTGGACTGCTTGACCTAGGTTGTTATTGTTTTTGTTTTGTGCAATTCCTGTGATCTCTGTAATGAGGTGAATGCCTGCCAGTCTGTCTAAAATTGATGTTATTTTCTGTCTATTGTTATTGTGCTGTACAAAAAAGGGAATCTCCCTTCTTTTCCTGGTCAGTTTGGATGGTGGCAAAATAGTGAACATGGTTGTGTGTTGGGGGTCTTTGTGTGTTTGCTTGGCTGTGAATGTGGAAGGGGGAGGGTTTTGTCTCTGAGCTCTTTTTCTCTGTTTTGTATGGGTGGTGGGGAGAGGAACTATTTGCGTCCTCTTGGGTCTATCTTGGTCACTTCTAGTGTGCAGCTTGGTCACTTATAGGTTGTGGCTGGTTGTGTCTAGTTTTGTAATAGTCCCTGGCTTATTGCTGTGTTTGTTTCAAATATGTTTCTTACTCCTTTGGATTTGTAACTATGCATCTCTGCCCTTGGCCGTTATCTAATTGCTGTACTCTGAGAAGGTATACTTGTATGATTCCTCTTGAGGTATATATTATTTCTGCTGAGAGGCAGCTTTTGTATAATGCTAATTTGTACTGATGACTACGCCATTAAAGAGATCAATAATCCCATAATATGGAAAAAAAATTACTCTATTGCCAGAAAGAATCGTCAGATATCATTTATTTACTGAATCTGCAAAACTTGGTGTGGGGGTTTTTACTCATGTAATCTCTTCTCCTGCAGTATGAGGTGTGGGGTTAGCATTTAAATCAGGGAAACGTTATCCCCCACAATTCATTAGACCTAGGTGGATCTTGACGGGAGGTGGGCGAAGGCTATGATCCAGACAGGACAGGTTCCACTTGCCATATATGCACTCAATCTAGATGATCCAAGCTTTTTCCACTCTATTGCAGGAGAGCTTGTTGACATCACCCCAACACCAGTTATACTCAGAGGGGACTTTAATCTAGTGTTAGATCCTCTCCAGATCGATATTCAGTCTGACGCTCTCATCCCGAAAGGCTCTTCCAGAGCTACATTCCCTTAAAGACAGCATAGGGTTGGTAGATCACCAGAGATTGCACATTTTTTCCTTGCCCCATTATTCTCAGTCTCAAATTGATTTCTTTCTCCTGTTCAAGTCCTTACTTGCCAATGTTACCTCTTTGGATATACTGGAAATTACCATTTCAGACTATGCAGTGATTACAATATCTTTTCAACTAAACCCTGTTGTGACCCCCTCGGACTGCCTGGAGATTTAATAAGACTCTTCTTAGTGCTGATTTTTTTTATTGCCTCCACTAAAAAAGCAATTAATATATATTTTGAGTGTAAGTCCCCCAAAGACACTGGGCATGGGCATGGTGGGGAGGCTTTTAAAGCCCATGTGTACTCATTTCACTAGTTTCTCCATTGGAGCATCCAAGCAGCGTAAGCAGGGGAGTTTATGCTGGCATGCCATTTAGACTCTGCTATTATCCTCCAGTAACAGAAGTTGAGCTATCGATACAACCTGTTGCTAAGTACTGAAGCACACCAAGTAGTGGTCATGCAATAGAGTTGATATTTTGGGAGGGTAACCATGCTTCATGCTTGCTGGTTAGCTCACTTAAGTCGAACAAAGAGGTTGCATGTATAGCCCAGATCTATGATGATCCTAACCACCATTTGCTCAGGATGCTGACATTTTGGAGTGCTTCCACCAATATTATAATTGCCTCTACCTATCAGAAGCACAAGATAGACAGGAGAGTTTGACTGTTTAGTAAGTCACCTAGGCTGGCCCATGCTCACGCCGAAGCAAGTGAGGGATTTGGACAGGGATCTAACTGAGCAAGATGTCATACAGGCCATAGATCATATGTCCCTGGGAAAGACCTCAGGCCCAGGTGGTCTTCCTCTGGAATTTCATAGGCTCTTTAAGAAAGAGTTGGTTCTGCATCTTTTGCCATATTTTAATTTACTAATCCATCAGGTGCCAGTGGTTGGTGTGTTTGCAGATGCCATTATTGTGGTTCATCAAAAGCTGAGAAAGGATCCCCAAAAGGTTGTTAATTATAGACCTATCGCCTTATTGAACTGAGATTACAAAATATATTCTAAATGCCTAGTCTCTAGGTTAAATAAAGTTATTCCGCACCTTATTCACTCCAACCAATGTGGTTTCCTACACAGAAGATTCACCACAGTTACAGTAATGGACACTATCTCTGTCATCTTTTGTTCCTAGCCCAAAGCTCTTCTGTACTTCTGGTAGGCCTTTCTCTTGATGCAGAAAGTGCCTTTGATAGGCTAGAATGGTCTTTTCTTTTTCAGACCTTTTGTTGGTTCAAAATCAGTGACAACTTTATAGAAAGGATACATATTTTATATACACAGCCTAAGACTCATGTGCTAGCTAATTCCACTCTTACTACACTTTACTCTCTATCAAGGGGTACCAGGCAATGTTGCCCCTTATCCCCCCTACTTTTTAATCTGGCTCTAGAACCGCTAGTATTGCTTATTCCGCAAACCTCTGACATTGCCAGTCTTCCATTTCCAGATTACTTAATACAATTATCAGTGTATGCTGATGATCTCCTGCTTTTTGTGACCCCTTCATCCCTTTCTACAGTGCTTTCTACTATAGACCACTATTCACAACTCTCAGCTATAAAATTAATTGGACAAAGTCTGTAGTGATCCCCTTGAATCAGCATGTATCCAAAGATGATCTAAAGTCCTTTCCATTTCAATGGGTGGACTCGTTTTGTAAATATTTGGGAATTCAGTACTGTCCCAATATACAATCTACCCTAGACTACAATGCAATGGACTGTATCTCTATAATCCAAGCCCATAATTGTTGCAGGTCCCCACCTCTGTTTTTGGTGTGGCTGTTTACAAACCATTAAAATGATGGTGTTCCCGAAAATAAAATATATCCTTAGCATGCTCCCTATCTTATGCCCTGATTCCTTCTACAGGAAACTAGAAAAGCTTTTGTTATCTCTAGAAACATAAAACCCAGAGCATTGTCTCTTGGAAATTAAAGCTACCCAAATCCCATGGGTATTCTGAGGATCCTGAATTTCAAGTGGTACCACTACTCTACTTAAACAGGTCATATATTGGGGTACAGGCATCATGCAATCTATTAGTCCGTCCTGGGCCCTCTTAGAACAGCCTCTGGTTACCCCCACTCCCTATCACCTACTAATGAGGATGTCGCACATGTGCCTTAAAAGTTCATCTCCTGTTATCCTGTCCACACAATCAATATTTCATGCTTTTGCTGTGCAATTCGAGGATCTTAATCCTTTCTCTTGAAACACGCCACTCTGGTCGAATTCCCACTTTAAGTAGAAGAAGCACCGCATTAACTGGTGGGTTTGGCAAGCACATGGTATCTGGACCATTGGGCAGCTCCTGACTCCTACTTCCTTCAAAACTTTCTTAAATCTCCAACGGGAATTCAAGCTGCCACCACAGTGCCTTTTCCAGTGGTACTAACTCTGACACTGTCTCTCCCAGTCAAGTATTGCCCATGCTAATGTGCCATCTAATTGGGATCTTTAGACTAAATTACGTAGCCTGAGGGGATCAGAGTTTGCTTGTCTCTCTTCTTTATACGTAGTATTTTCTAGGAAGGGGCTAGTCGCCCCTGTACTAGGAAGCGGATGCTAGAGATCTTTTATCACATAGACACTGGGAACAATTCTGGGGGCAGTTGCCCAACATCTCATATTCAGCCTCTCTTATGCAGTCACTCTTTTTTCTAGCTCACTGAACCTTTGTTACACCAGTAACCCTTACAAAATGGAATCCCCAGCAATGTAACTGATGCTGGTCCTGCTTTACATACATGGGTACCCTCCCACACATGATATTTGAGTGCCCTAATATTTTTGGCAGCAATTGTGGGCCAAAATAACTCAGATCCTATGTTTTAGAAAATCCCAAAAATTAAATTTGTTGTCTTTCGGTCTGCGGCAGGTATCCCTTCTTTAGCAAAGGTTGATGCTTTTTTATTGGATTTAATGATCAGTATTGCCATCAAGATAACTGTAATGTACTGGAAAGACTTCTCCTCTGTAGACTATCACCACTGGTGGAATATGCTATGCATGTACCATAGATACGTCTCATCTCACCGGTTCTTGTCTCATCTTTTAATCCTATATGTAGCTTTTTAAAATTAAAGACTTTTGATGATTATGCACTGTCTGCTGCTTAAAATGCCACATTGTGGATGAATGCTTATGGTTTTTAAGATCCTTTGGACGTAATTGTAAGCCAGGGATGGGGGTGGGTGGATTGTTGTTGTTCAGGGTGTTAAGTTTATTACCTGTTTGTTTGAAAATCTAAATAAATGATTTAAAAACATAACATGGGAGTTTAGAAAGCACATCTAGGAAGAATTTGGGACATCTAGAGCACAATATCCAAAAATCAAGGAGAGTGGCAGCAGTTAAGGGAGGCACATTGAAGTGCCTTCTAAAATCGCTGTCTCCGTCCCAAAAGATGAACATCCAAGTAACCGGTTCTGGCGATGGGGGCCATGCAGATAGCAAGACCGGGTACATGAAAGGGATGTCCCTGAATTACAAGGCCTCAGATATGGGTATTTGGATGTACTGGCTGGGGAATTTCAGAAGGGGAGTGACTACATTGTGAGACTTGCACGTCCTGGCCAGCCATTTCAGCTAATCAGATGTGCAGCAGTGGACCAGTAATATGTTTGGAGCATCTATTTTACATACAAGCTTTTTAGCCAGGAAATATGAACTGTGGTGTTGAAAGTGCATTTTGCTGTTTCCCCTGGAAGCATTACAGTCATGAAACAAGCACTGTTTTGCACCTCATTCATGGTCAGGAGCGGGTATAGGCATGGATGCCTCAACAATCAGATCCCAATGTGCTTATGCAGTTCTGAAATCGAATCACAACGTGCATCTTTGTGGCTCTGCCCCAGTCATGTCTCCACCACAGCCCATGTTATAAGGAAATGCTCGTGCCAGGAACATCTATATACCTGACTCTCTAAAGTGGGTCTTGGGACGTCTCTATGAATGCCCATTTTCAGACATCCAAATCATGAATAGAACTTCCAAAATAACTCTCATCATAAATGATGGCAGGTAAAGACCAGTGTGACTCATCTAGCTGCCTAGCACAGTGTTTTAAAATGAAATTAAACTCTGCAAAAGGCTAATGCCACTTGGATTACAGGTGCAGACCTACAACCCTCAATTTCCCCTATTAGGTCATCCTATCACTCTTTCCTCTACCTTTAAATATCTTGGAGTTTTAATAGATTTTGAATTTCCCAGCCCTTTACCACCTTCATGTCCTGCACTCATCCCTTGACACACCTGCCCTCCACACCTTAATCCACGCTTTCATTATCTCTATTCTGGACAATTGCAATGTCATTTACTCAGGACTCCCACAATACCTTCTCCAGCATTTGCAGACAGTTCAAAATACTGCCTTTTGTATTCTGGTTCAAACACATAAGTTTGATCACATTTCACCTCTGTTTATAAAATTTCACTGGCTTCCCATTGCTCACCGTATTCATTTCAAGATTCATGTTCTGACTTACAAAGCTCTCTACACTGCTTGTCCCTCCTGTCTGTCTTCTTTGACTATTCTCTACTGCCCTAGTCACCCTCTTATTTCCATCCACAGCAACAGACTTACAGTATACTACCTTGCACATTCTTTGCTTATCTAGAATCTACTCACTCTTATGCATGCTACTTCATTGCCCCATTCCTTTGGAATAAACTTCTGCCAGAGTTATAAGCTGAACTATTCTACCCCAAATTAAAAAAAAAAAATCCTAAAAACTCATCTCTTCATGGTGACCTTTGGAGCATGTAATAGCTGGAGGGGGAGGGTCAGATTGTGCAAATATATCTCTCTTCCTTCTTTTCTCCCTGCCCTCATACTTTTATCTGTCCTATCACAAGTATTGGTATTCCTTTCAATTCTTCAGCTACTAATATATATTTTGTAAACTGATTTAGAGTTAGAAAGGTAATATATTAAGTATTAAATAAACCATAAACCATAATTGCTGGTCTGGGAAGGTTCTCCAAATCTGTGTTTTTATTTTGGGGCTGTAATTGCAGCCCCATACAGGTTACCTCCATTCTATGTTTTTAGTTTGAGTTATAACTGCCATTCTGTGTAGATACCCCACTTTATGCGTTTACTTTGGGTTGTAATTGCTTCACCATTCAGGTTACCCCTGTTCTCTGCTTTTACTTTTTGTTGGAAGTGTGAAAGTCATTTTAGTTTTGCTTTGGGCAGGAATGCTTCTCTTACTATATAGGGATTGTCTGTGTTTGTTCTATATCTTTTTGAACTCCGTAACTGATTTTGTCTCCATTGCCTCCACTGTTTTGTCTCCAATATTGTGTGCAAATCTCTCCCATGCATATTCATTGTGGTTATGTATTGCAGGTCCCATTTATGCAACAAAGTCTATTAACTAATAGCACATATTAGTTTACGCTAATGTGGTTAACACAGAATTGCACCTTAGTAAATCTATCCCAAAGTGTCTGGTACTGAAATGTGAATGTATAGTGCTCCTGAAATGATACCACAATTTGAATATTTATGTGGTTTTTTTAATGGCAATTTGGAAGGAGAAATATTTTTCATTATTGAGAAATGTGGAATCTGTATTACAGAATTGGAGGTGTAAGCTTTAACATATTTACATTCTGTCCAATCGTGTATAGACTTCACTCCTACATTGAAAACGTTTAAATGCTGCTATCAAATAATTACAATGATAGTTTTATGGGGTGGCTGGAACTGGAAATGGTGACCACTGGGGACAGTGAGGGGCTCAAAGACCATTGGAGGGATTGTATTGCTTGCTGGGGCATGAAGACATAGAGATATGAACTCACCCAAGGTTGACCAAACATGCTAATCCAGTCCTGGTTTTACCCTATTGCATGGATGAAGTTGTAGATCTTTTTGGTTGATTTCTCTTAGATAATCAGAGGTACATACCTATGAATCCAATGTGAGAAAATCAGAAATGAATCAATCTGTTTGCTCAACCTTGAGTGAGCTGGCAACTGTGCAGGGAAAGAATCACTGTTTTAGATGCTTCTGTGCACTCATTGCACATTGAAGAATGTCCGTATTCCTGATGTGCTGCATTTGGAGGAGTGTGGTGGACTGGGAGATGAATCATGTGTATAAGGAGATCTGGAGTCGCTAGCTTTCTCAAATCACCACCTCCTCAATTTAACTGGACTAAACATGTATATGTAGATTCATGTTTACTATTCATTCACTATTTTGTACAATGTAAGCATTTGGAAGTCAGTAATTAAAGCCCTTTCAACAGGTAAGATAGCATTTTACCAGTAGAAGTCATGGCTTTGATTATTGCTAATATATCCACAGTTAAAAAGTATACATAACATGTAATACATATTATTTTGCCACCAGGATTTTTGTTCTCATTTTATTTCTTTCCTCTTTATCGTTAATTTGGTCATAGCATCCCCCAACTAAATATGGTATGCAAATATTTATGCAAATGAGACCCTGCAGTGAGTTTATGCATATGACCGTGCATCCCTCTTGGGCCATCCCCGTCTCAGATCAGACAGTGACATCCAGTTTCCTGCGAATGCCCCCATCATGCCCCCATTCAGACTTGGATGTCCTCAGACCCAGTTTCTAAAATGGCTCTGGAGACATATCTATGTCAACTTTCAGACATCCAAAGCATGAATAGGGCTTCCAAAATAGCCCCCTTAGGGTACTGATTGATGATCAGTTATCAGAAACACATAGAAACATGATGACAGAAAAAGACCACATGGCCTATCTAGTCTGTCCTTCCATATCAACAACTACAACAGTCCACTTTTTACTTTTAGAGATCCCATGCTTTTTTGAATTCAGTTACTGTCCTCATCTCTACCACCTCCACTGGGAGACTATTCCACGGATGCACTACTCTTTCCGTAAAGAAATATTTCCGCATATCACTCCTGAATCTATCTCCCTTCACCCTCATCCCATGTCCCCTCATAGCAGAACTTGCTTTCAATTGAAAGAGGCTCTCTCCCTGAACATTTATGCCACAGAGGTATTTAAACATCTCAATCATATCACCTCTATCCCGCCTTTCCTCTAAGGTGTACATATTAAGATCCTTAAGTCTGTCCTCATATGCTTTATAATGAAGCCCACTAATCATTTTAGTAGCCACCCTCTGCACCGACTCCATCCTGTTCACATCCTTTTGAAGGTGCGGTCTCCAGAATTGCACACTATACTCCAAATGAGGTCGCACCAAAGACTTATACAGAGGCATTATCACCTCCTTTTTTCTGCTAGCCATTCCTCTCCGTATGCTCCCAAGCATCCTTCTAGCTTTTGCCGTCGCCTTTTCTACTTGTTTAGCTACTTTAAGATCATCAGACACAACCACGCCTAGGTCCCGCTCTTCTTTAGTGGACAAAAGTACTTCACCTCCTATACTGTATTGCTCCCTTGGATTGCTGCAGCCCAAATGCATGACCTTACATTTTTTAACATTAAATCCCAGCTGCCAAATTCTAGACCATTCTTCAAGCTTAGCTAGATCCCTCCTCATGTTATCTACACCTTCCTGGGTGTCTACTCTATTGCAGATTTTGGTATCATCCGCAAAGAGACAAACCTTACCCGACAGCCCTTCCGCTATATCACTAACAAAGATGTTAAAAAGAATCGGACCAAGGACAGATCCCTGGGGCACACAACTGGTAACATCCTTCTCCTCAGAGTGAGCTCCATTTACTTGTACTCTTTGTCGCCTCCCACCCAACCAATTTCTAACCCAAGCAGTAACTTTAGGGTCCATCCCTAGGGTGCTCAGTTTGTTTATAAGTCGCCTGTGAGGAACAGTGTCAAAGGCTTTACTGAAATCTAAATACACCACATCTAGAGCTCTCCCTCAGTCCAATTCCCTGGTCACCCAGTCAAAGAAATCAATCAGATTTGTCTGACAAGACCTGCCTCTGGTGAATCCATGCTGCCTCGGATCCTGTAATCCGCTGTACTCCAGAAACCTCACTATTTTCTCTTTCAGCAACGTTTCCAATAATTTACTCACCACCGAAGTTAAACTAACTGGCCTGTAGTTTTCAACCACATCCTTACTTCCTCTTTTGTATAAAGACACCACATGAGCCTCTCTCCAGTCCTTTGGCACCACTCCCGACTCCAACGAGGCATTGAAAAGGTCAGTCAGTGGAGTTGCTGGAACGTCCCCAAGTTCCCTCAGTATTCTCGGGTGTATCCCATCCGGTCCCATCGCTTTGTCTACTTTAAGTTGAGCTAGTTTCTCACGAACACAGTCTTCTGAAAATTGTTCAAGATGTCCCTCGCTTCTGTTCCTATTTGTGGGTGTTCTCTGAGGTCCTGCTCCTGGTTCTTCATCTGTGAACACAGAACAAAAATATTTGTTAACCAATTCCGCTTTATCCTAATCAGCTTCTACATATTCCCCCCTACAACCTTGAGTCTGACAATACCACTTTTGCCCTTCCTCTTCTCACTAATATATCTGAAAAATGTCTTATCCCCCCATTTTATTGCATCGGCTATTTCCTCCTCCTTTTGAATCTTTGCCTTCTTGACTACTTTGCTAGCTTCTCTAAGTTTTTCCAAATACAGATGCCTGTCTTCCTCTCTCTGTGATCTCTTGTATTTCATGAAGGCCTCCCTCTTTTTCTTCACTTGTTCAGCTACTTCCTTAGAAAACCATAGCAGTCTCCTTTTCCTTTTGCCTTTATTTACCATTTTAACAAATAGGTTGGTTGCCCTTAAAATATCCCCTTTCAGTTTTGCCCACTGTTTTTCTACATCCCCCAGCTGTTCCCATCCCACTAACGACTCCCTGAGGTATTGGCCCATCTTCGCAAAGTTAGCCTTCCTAAAGTCTAAGATCCTCATCTTGGAATGGATTCTAACAGTCCTAGTCCTAATACTGAACCACACCATCTGGTGATCACTGGATGCAAAATGATCTCCCACTACAACATCAGAAACACTTTCACCATTGGTAAGCACTAAGTCCAGTATGGTCACTTCATGTGTGGGGTCTGTTACCAATTGCCTGAATAGTTCTCCCTGTAGAGAATCCAGGATCTCCTTACTTCTAGATGATACTGCAGCAGGAATGTGCCAATCAACATCTGGCATATTGAAATCTCCTATCAGTAGCACTTCCCCTTTCCTTGCAATGCTGCGTATGTCTTCAATTAACTCTCTGTCCACCTCTTCCTCTTGTGAGGGAGGTCTGTATATCACACCAATGCAAATAGATTTCTCTTTCCCTCTTTCTAGTTTAACCCACAATGCCTCCTCTCTCCCTTTTAAGCTCTGTAATTCCAAAGCTTTAATAGTAGTTTTTACATATAGTGCCACTTCTCCTCCCCTTCTTCCTACCCTGTCCTTTCTGAATAAAGTATAGCCAGGTATAGTTACATCCCAATCATGGTTTTCTGTGAACCATGTTTCTGTAACTGCCACTAAATCCAAGTCAGCCACTCCCATCAAAACTTCAACATCAGGGATCTTATTTCCCATGCGACGGGCATTTATACACACTGCTTTCCATATGTTACCCCTGTTACCCTTTTCCATAAAGGTATTTAATGTATCACCTACCTGGGGGCTTTCACTTACCTGGGGGCTTTCTTCACCTATCCCCAACAAATTTAGTTTAAAGCCCTCTTCAGTAGATTAGCCGGTCTACTACCGAAGATGCGTTGACCTTTCTTGGACAGATGGATGCCATCTCTGCTCTGCAACCCTTGGAACAGCATCCCATGGTCTAGGAAACCAAAACGCTCTCGATGACACCATCCACGCAGCCATGCATTCATCTCCAGGATGCAAGCCTCTCTGCCTTGGCCTTTACCCTCAACAGGGAGGATTAAAGAGAACACCACCTGTGCACCTAACTGCTTCACCCTCTGTCCCAGAGCCATGTCCCATTGAGCCCTGCTGGTATCCAACAGGGCTCAATCCTGGCATCTACACTCTAACATTTTCATAGCACCATTGGCTACTCTGAATCAAAGTCTTGATATGAGTGTTTACTCTTATGCCAATGACTTTCAAATTATTATTGCAAATGATTGCTGGGATCCATCTGTTCTGTTCAAAATCAACAATAATCTATCGGCTATCTCAGCTAAAATTTGCCATGGGCTTAAACTCAACACTTCTAGATCCACAGCAATATGGTTTGCAAAGAATAAATCTCTCCATTGGTTTCAACTCAGTTTATATGTAGACCATATTCAAATTAGACTTGGTCCTCTTTTTCGGGGTTGTGGTTGATTGTGAACTTTCATTTACCTCACACATCTCAATCATAGTTTAAAAAAAAAGCAAAAAAACTTTAGTGTCCTGCGGAAAAGTAGGGCTCTATAATTTTGTCTGGATCACAGAGTATTAAAGACTCTGCTTTTTTCTCTGCTATTGATATGGATTGATTAGTGCAATTCTATGTTCACCAGGCTTTGAGAGATGCAATTGAAGCAGCTGCAGTTATAGAATAGGACAGTGAAGCTACTCTATGGAACAAGAAAGTATGGTGGCATCACCCCTTTGCTGAAGGAGCAACACTAGTTGCCATTGTCTTATGGAATTAAATTTAAGATTCTTTTCCTAGATTTCCTTATACTTCACTCTGGCATACCATTAGATTCTCTATTCATTCCCTATGTTCCATATCATCCTCTAACGTCTGTGCAAGCCAATCTGTTTACAGTCCCCTCTTATAGGGTTGCTTGTTAAGAGCAGGGCCGGACTGTCCATTGTGCGAGAATGCTGTTCACACAGGGCCCCGCACGAACTTCATTTGCACACAGTGGATGGTTTCAGAGGTGAGCCGGGAAAGCCTGCTCGAGGCCCCAGTTCACCTCTGCACAACCGCCAGCATGAAGAGCGGTGTTTTTCCTCCCGCTGGTGGCTGTGTTACTGTGAAATGTGCGAGTGCCATGAAATGCCCTTTAAACTTGTGCTTCATAGTAACACAGCCGCAAACATGAGGGAAAACAACGCTCTTCATGCTGGCGGTTGTGCAGAGGGAACCGGGGCCTCACACAGATTTCCCCGGCTCTTCTCTGAAGCTCCTAAGACAGCCACAGGGCACTTTGGAGGGGGGGGGGGGGGTCTAGGATAGAACAGGAAATGGCTGATGGGGGGCTAAGATTGGAAATGGGCTGATGGGGGAGCTTGGACTGGAATTGGGCTGACTGGGGGCTAGGATTGGAAATGGGCTGATGGGGGGTTGGAATAGGACTGGAAATGGGCTGATGGGCCTGGAATAGGACTGGAAATGGGATGATGGGGGGGGGGCTAGGATTTGAAATGGGCTGATGGGGGGCTGGAATAGGACTGGAAATGGCTGATGGGGGGCTAGGATTGGTAATGAGCTGATTGGGGGGGCTAGGACTGAAAATGGGCTGATGGGGATCTGGAATAGGACTGGAAATGAGCTGATGGGAGGCTAGGACTGAAAATGGGCTGATGGGGGCTGGAATAGGACTGTAAATAGCTAATGGGGGGCTAGGACTGGAAATGGGCTGATGGGGGGAGCTTGGACTGGAAATGGGCTGATGTGGATCTGGAATAGGACTGGAAATGAGCTGATGGGGAGCAAGGATTGAAAATGGGCTGATGGGGGCTGGAATAGTACTGGACATGGCTGATGGGGGCTAGGATTGGAAATGGGCTAATGGGGGGAGCTTGGAAATGGGCTGATGGGAGGCTGGAATAGGACTAGTTTCATTATTCCTTTGTGCAATTCAATCTTTGCCCACTCACAGCATTACAATGGCATGTATTGTCTTCAATGAACACTTTGGAGAACTCATGTAACATAAATCTTCTTACTGTCTCCAACAGACAGTTACTTACCAGCTGTTTCCTTGACAGTGCTACATATACAACATAGTATAATTAACAAAGTATTGCCTTTTATTGACAGTTATTTGAGTTGGATAATGTCATCATGGTATTTGTATTTTTTAAATTACTTTCCCCACTGCCCGACCTCCAATTGGGTCTTCTGTGGCCAGGGTTGAGCCGTAGGGAACCCCCTGCTCCCTTCACCACTTCGGCGGTCCCTGGATCCTCCATCATCTGCCATCCAGGGGAATTTATTCCACCTCCAAGGAGGAATACCCCCCCATCCAAATGGACGACCCGGGACGTACAGGGCTGACCTCAGAATCGTCCCTGTACATCCGGGGTCATGGCGCCGCCCTCACTCCGCCTGCAACCCAACCCCTCCCACCCACAAATAGAGCTCCCTGCACAGCTCATATCTATATGTGGGCACTGTTCCCTCTAAGCTGTGCGCGTGTGCGCGCGCACACACCTTACCGAGCGAGCGCACATACTTTACAACAGAGCGCACAAGAATTACGGTTCTGATTCTGATGGAAAACAACACAGACGTCTTAAAATTTAAAAGTTCTTATGTATTTACGGTTTTCACAAGTTCTACAATGTTTTCTAGTGCAATCAATGTGGTGTACATACTGTATTCTGATGTGTAGTCAAATTTTAAAGTATATAACTCCTAGTGTCGTTATGTGGCGCACAAAAATTTAACCTTCCTTCAAAAGCTGCACAGCTGATATTTTATGCGCACACAGCCTACAGAAAATTAGAGGGAACATTGTATGTGGGGAGCTCTGTTTCTAGGATGCAGGCCAGGCATTTAGCGGGGCTGGATGCCCGCAGTTCAGAATGACCCCTATGGCCAAAAGGAAGATGGTGAATTAGATAAAGTGCTGTTTTGCATATTACAAATTGCTTATAAAACTCCTTCCTCCCATGTTTTCGGTACAAAAATTACCCTTTACACAATTGCCTATATGGTATTAGCACCTAAACCAACTTCCTGTATATATATCTAAGTCTATCCCACTTAAATGGAGGCATTGCTGGGGACTGGGTTTGTTCTGAGAGGAGGAAAATCATGCTTAGGGTGAAATAGTTAAAATAGTGAATGATTGCATTTAACATTTTAAACAATCCAGGAAAGATTGAAAATAGATGATAGAAAGCTTAGTTTTTTTCACACACTGCAAAATTATGGTTTATAGTTTATTTCATTTTCTATACTGCCTTTTGTCTGCAAACAAAGCAGTTTACAATACATATAAAATTAAAAGTGTGAAAGGAACTCCAATCATGATAGAAAGAAAAGTGGAGGAGAGATAAAGAGAACAGCATAGTACCACAACACTATAGTATCGTATTATATCCACTATAAAAGTATCAGATTATCAGAATAATCGGGCAGAGGAGAGAGCAGCTAGCAAATGAGCTAGTCAATGATCTACATGAAGAGGTGGGTTTTCAAGTCAGCCATAAACTGTTTATAAGTCAGTTTAAGGCGAAGGGGCAAACTATTCCACAATGTAAAGAAAAAAGCAGTAGCCTTGTAGATTCATGCCTTCCCTAGAAAATGAAGGAAGATGTAAGAGATTGCCATGTGTAGAATGTAAAGAGTAAACCAGATGGTATAGAGTAATAAGGCAAACACATAATCTGGAGTTTCAGGTTAAGAGCCTTATAAACAAGGATTACAATCTTGTAATGGATTTGGGCTGTAACAGGAAGCCAGCGATGATGGATTAGTGGAATTACATGATTGAATTTCCATGCCTGTGACAAAATCTGGACTGCAGTGTTTTGTATTGACTGTAAATGTTTAAGTTCATACCCTGGAAGACTGGAATATATAGTATTGCAATAGCTGGATGTGATTTAACTAAACTCAAGATTACAGTGATTTGGGCAGATGGATCAAGAAAAGAACAGATTGCATGAAGGCACCCAGTGACATTAAGGGAAGCCTTAACTACAACACTAATTAAGTAAAAGACAAGCAAGAGTTTAGAAATATCCTCTAGTATCTGTATAAAGGTAATCGGAGAGACCTGCAGGATGAGAGTGATTGTGGAAACCACAGATCCTCTAGTCAGCCACGTAGCTGTGGTTTTCTTAGGATTTAACTGAAGGCAATTGTCATGAAACCAGTTGGCAACCCTAGTAAGGCAAGAATTCAAAGATGCAAATGCAATGTGTGCCTTCAAGTCAATGCTGACTCCTGGTGACCCAGCAACTCCTGGGTTTACTTGGCAATGTGGCCAGAAGTAGATTGCTAGGCCTTTCTTCCAAGGAACTGGAGCGTTGAGTGACTTGCCCAAGGCCACAAGGAGTGCCAGTGGAAATAAATCCTGGTATATTAGTAACCGAGGTAGGCAGACCCAGTGCTTCGGGCCCCTTTCCCCCCTCCTCCCCTTTCCCCCCCCCCCCCACTCCCCACAACCTTACAAAAGACACCACACAACATGTCATGGAGCTCAACTGGTCGCAGCTTTATTAATCTTAACAATTCAACCATAATCCAACCACAAACTTTCCCACTTGATTAGTGGAGCCCGGCCGCACCAGCCATATCTCAGCAAAGTGCCTTGCCACCGCTAATGCCATAACTTGCCACCCGGCAAGTTTCCTACCCCTTTCCCCGACTTTGCCATGCCATTAGCAAAAGTCGGCCAGGGTTAACCATGTCAGGGGCACCCCGCCCCCGCCCAAGAGTAGCCTGAGGCTCTGGACCCTGGAAACCTCCGGGATCCCACCACCGGCACAGGTGATAACCTTGTCCCTGTGCCGCCCCCCCAAACCCCCAGCTGCAACCAGCGAGGATCACTAACCACCACATATTCCAAGACCTGCCAGTCGTTAAGGAGCAAATCCATCCCGACCGGAGACAAATGCACCCCGTCACTCCTGTAAAGCCCTGCACACCCCACCTCTACCCAAGGATGCATTATCTGATAGCCCCCCTGCTCGCAGACCCAACGGCCTATCTGCCGATTGATTTTTATTAAGCCCCGCGACCAGCGCCGCTGGCTCCAACAGGCAGGCCTTGGAACGATGTCGGACCACATCTTAATAACACCTGGAAACATCCGCAACACCCCCCCCCCCAATCCTCCTGCGCCGCCCTGATCAGTTGCCGGCAGGACCAGGACACTAGGTCATTGCCTCCCAGATGTACAATCAGGACTGCCGGTGGACGCGATCTCCTCCCGTGGTGCTGTAGCAAAGGCATCAGCTGCAACTAACGGAGCCCCCACTCGCCCAGCCATGAGACAGTCACCAGTGCTGGGTCAATCCACAGATTCGCTCCCATCAGCCTTGTCCCTGCTCGCTGTCCCGCCCAGTGGACAAAGGAGTGACCAATCACCCAACAAGCAGCAGGCTCCGCTCCCCATCTGTAAAATAAATGAACAATTAAAATCCCCCAGTCCCCACAACCCCCAGCCCTTCACAGCCGCACATAGCCCTTAAACGCCCGAGAGCGACATCTACCAATGCGCTGTATAACCTGCTCAGGGAACCCGGCTGCCGCTGCACTAGTAGCCACCCCAATGTGAAAGGAATGCGGGGCAAATTGCAAAGGGTCCTCGCCCACATAACGCAATGCCAACCTCAGCACAGCCGTCACCTGAAAACGGGTCAACACGCGCGTGCTCTCGTGAATAAAAAAACCACCTCCCAGGGCAGGCTGCAGCCGCAGGTACTGCCGCACCACCGCCACTGGGCATGTGACCAGGTCACCATCCTCCTTCAAAAACACACACACACCTTTCCCTCGCTGATCAGTCTTAGATTTTGACAAAAGGATCCGCAACTGCCCCGCCGCAACCTGGACGTGGTGCAGTTGAAGCCCGCCAGCACCCTGAATCCGCCCCGAGTTCACCACCAGCTCACCGATTCTGAAAGCCCCAAAAAAGGCAAGACAAAATACTGCCCGAAACAAAGTGGCCTCATACCAGGATGCCGCCACCCGCGGGATAGCCCCGAGGAGCCTTACCAACAATTTGTGCGTTAGAGGGCGCCGCATATCCCGAGGAATTGGCCATGCATTCTCCCAACCCTGCAGCAGCCAGCGTGTTATACTCCCCCCCACAGATGAGCCCCACCCCACCGCACTAGCAAAAAAGTTGAAACCAGCCAGTTGCGACCGTACCGCTGATCTGGAGAACCCAGCACCCTTAGCCGCCACTATATATCGCCCCATCAGTTCTTCTGGCACCCTCCCTGAATGCCACCCGTGTGCCAATAAGAATTCCACCACTCTGTCACAGCCCCACTGATAAGCAGACCATGTTCCTGATGACACCGAACTCCGCAGCAAATTCAGCATCTCCCCAGGCCAATGCTCCATAAGTGCTCTGGGACCACGAATCCTTCCTCGTCCGCTTCGGGGGCCAAGGCCCGTAACCGCTCCCACTGGAAACGAGAAAGAGCATCGGCGATCTCGTTAATACATCCGGGTACATGCCTAGCCTTCACCGCCACATTCAACTGTAAACATGTTAACACCACCTCCCTCATCAATCCCGCTACCTGCAGACATCTGGGAGAGTAGCGATTGACCACGCTGACTACGGCCTCATTGTCACACCACCATACCACCTTATGGTTACGAAGCCTCCCCGGCCACAACTCCAAAACCACCCATATCGGAAACAGCTCCAAGAAGGTGATATTAGCGGTCAACCCAGATACCTGCCAAGACTGCGGCCATCTGTCCGCACACCAGGCCCCACCAAAGTACACTCCCAGCCCCACTCCCCCCGCAGCATCCGTATAAAGCTGTAGATCCGCGCTGGACACCTCTGCCTCCATCAGGACCGAGGTCCCATTGAAATCCTCCAAAAATCTACTCCAGACCCGCAAATCCGCCCTCATTGACTCCGTAACCCTAATCCTATGGTGCGTTTTCCGCACCCCCACTGTGGCAGCCACCAAACGCAGGGAAAACACTCTTCCCATCGGTATCACTCGGCACACGAAATTCAAGGACCCCAGTAAGGCCTGCAACTCCCGTAAGGTCAGCTTAGAAGAAGCCACTGCATTAGCTATTAGAATCCGTAAACTGTCAATCTTCTCCCGCGGCAGGCAAGCCACCATCTCCACCGAGTCCAGCTCTACCCCTAAGAAGGTTATTCTCGTCGACAGGTCTTCCGTCTTACCCCCTGCCAGTGGAACGCCAAAATCGCGAGATATCTCAGTAAACCCCGCTAACAGGTCCTGGCACACATCCGTCTGAGCAGCACCCACGAACAGAAAATCATCCAGGTAATGAACCACATTCGTCGAGCCACTCTTTTGCACCAGCACCCACTGCAGGAAGGTACTGAACATCTCAAAATACGCACAAGAGACGGAGAAGCCCATCAGCTTGCATTTGTCAAAATAATAACCCCCTTGAAAACGGAATCCCAGCAAATGAAAAGTGGATGGATGCACCGGCAACAAGCAAAAAGCCGACTCGATGTCCACCTTGGCCATCAATGCCGCCCGACCCGCCTCCTTCACCATCCCCGCCGCCCAATCAAACGATGTGTACCGTACCGTGCACAACTCGCGCGGAATGTGGTCATTCACCGACGCCTCCATCGGGCATGACAAGTTATGAATTAGGCTGAACTTTCCAGGCTCCTTTTTGGGTACTATCCCCAATGGGGAAATCACCATGTTTGAGAAAGGCGGATCCCTGAACAGGCCCGCAATTCTACCCAACCTCAGTTCGCCTAATAATTTGTCACGCATCACTGTGGCAAAACACCGCACCAAAGGCAAATTCCTCGCACTAGGCGCCACAACTACGCCCCTAACTGGAATAACAAACCCAAACTGAAAACCGCTTCCCAACACAACCCTGTCTCGCCGTTTCGGATACCGCTGCAACCACTCCTGCAGTGCTCCCAACCACATCGGAGTCGGCGCTCGAACTCCCACCTCATTGAGGCTTGGGGGCTACCCCCGAGGTGCCGTTAGGCCCTTTCTTAACACACCTTGTCGCGGAGTGCCCCCCGCCACAAATGGAGCAGTAGTGCTTGAACTTGCAGTCAGGAAAAGGGCAGGTCAACCTATTGAACCACCAACACATGTCACTGACCCCCCCGCTCCCCCTTTCTGCAAACTGACCATCTCCAGGCGAAAGGAACGAATTGCCCCAGCCACCAGCAAAGCCCCGCCTCTCCCCCCCCCCCCACCTGAACCCGACCTAACCAACATTTGGGTCAGCCAGAGGTTAATATCTTGCGTGCCCCATGATAACAATCTGTTCTCTTCCATATTATCCCTGAACCTTTCATCATAGTTCAGCCACGCCCATCCCTCGTGTGTCTGAGATGCCTCCAATATAGAGTCAGCGTAAGCTAAGAGCATACCATAATGCTCCGGCGAGTGATGTCCCCACACACTAGGCGCAGAAATGATCTAGCCCAGTTCACCACATTGCGCGCAACCTTCTTAACCCGCCCTGCCTTCTCGTCTTCCTTCCTCTTTTTCCGACTCTCACCCGAGCGCTTCCTCCCTTCCAAAAGCCAAAATATATTTATGTATCCGCATTCCGATTTTCCGATGAAGCTGTCTCGGCACCCCCTCCCACAGCTCCGGAAACGCAACCACCGATGGTACCCCCCCCCACACACACACACACTAGGCCCGGATCCGCCCTCACCATCCCCCCCTTGTCGCAGCAACCCCCCCCAGATGCTGACGATGAATCACCCGAGGAGGAAGAGGAGGATGACTCCGAGCTATGGCACCACCAACAAGAACGCCGCCTTTTCTTCTGCGCCCCCCCACCCGACTTCGCCCGTCCCTCCTGCCCAGCCCCCCTCGTCAAAGATGCCCAACCACTCACCAGCCACAGGACCCTCCACCGCAGTGACAGTATCAGTCACGACGTCCCCCTGGCCAACCACTTCGCTGGTCAGCGCCGTTTCGCCGCTCCTCTCACCAGGTGCCTCCGCTGCAGTACCTTGCCGCGCTGCTCCTCCAGCACCAGGACTTGAGCAGCTCACCTGACCACCAGCACCAGGCCTCCAATAAGGCTGTGCCATTGCCGGCCCTTGCGGAGACATAATAGAAAAAACAGGGGGGGAACTTCCGGGGACCAGGGACCTCCCCAAACTGCCCTAGACGTGCCCTGCCCCCCCCAGCCAACACTCCCAAGGCGAAGGCCCCCCAGCCCCCATATAGTCCTCATAAACTGGCAGCCAAACCACAGGGAAGAGGTTACCCCGACCCCAGTGCGCCCACCCCAGCTGAACCCCCCCTTGTCCCAGACCACCCCCTCTATCCCCACCTCACCCCCTGACCCATCCCCTGGACCGCCACCCCCCACCACCCCCAGCATCCCCTTCCCCATCCAATCCCGCCCCCCGGGCTACATCCCACTAGCCCGCCAGGCTCTCAGAGGGCCAGGCGCACACGCCCTGCCCCCCTCCCTCTCGTTCCCCCCACCCGCCTTCTTCGCCCCTTTGACCCCACCCTGCCCACTACCAGCTCCATGTGCCCTTAAGACCTCCCCCCCCTGAAGCCCCGCGCCCCTTACCCATCGCCGGACGCCCAGTCCCCCTTTCCGCCTCCCTCCCCCCATGCTCCTGCTCCTGCTCCCCATGTGAAGGCATGACATGACACCCCAAGGCCCTGCCCTGCCCCCTTGCTTGTCCCACACCACCCCTGTGTGAAGGTATAAGGCCCCTTAATTCACTCTTGCCCTACGCGGAGTGAACACACTTGCTGGGAGCTGTCCCAGTATAATAGCCCCATTTCTGATTTTTTTTTTTTTATTATGGCAGCCCCCACTCCCTAACCCCAGCCCCACACAGAGCACCCCAAGCACGGGAGTTGCCTGCCGTCTAACAGGGAACTGGCCTCCATTCTAGCTGCTGGGTCCCTGCAAGGGGCCCTCTCTGCAGCCGCCGGCCCTCCACACTACACCCACTTGCCTGCACAGCAAACTGCCACCTCCTGGCACCTAAAACAGCATTGTCTTCCATGAACACCCGTCCCCACCAGGCCAGAAATCGTCCGCCGCATTTCAAACCCCTGGCCCCGACTCCCACGCCGCGATCTCTCCTCAAGCCGGCACCCGAGCAGCCTCCGCCGAGAATAACCATGCGGAGGCGCCGGGCCGTAGTCCTGCCCCCTCCCCCCACGCTGCCAACTCGTCAGTTGATTGGCTCCCGTGCGGCTGCATCCACCGGGAGCCAATGAATTTGAATTACCCTCCCGTGCGCCCATCCGTGGCCGCGCACAGGGTCCCGGCACCGGGCCACGCGCCCGGTTAAGATCGTCCGCCGGGACCCTGCCCGCGGCCTCGCCACTTACCATGCCAGTGCTCTAATCATTAGACTACTCTTCCACTCCCAGGTAAGAATTCATAGAATGCAAATCTGGGATGGTACTATCAGTATATCAGTATAAGTAGAATATCATTAGCACAAATATGAGGTAAATTTCAGCATCTTGAATGAGAGTTAGCAATGGGCTCATGAATATATTAAAGAGGAAGGAACTAAAAATGGTGCTTTGTGGCACTCCACATAGAAGTGACTTAACAGCAGAGGATACCTTGCCAATATTAACCAGGAAAGAGCGAACCGAAAAAAAAGATTGAAACCAAGAGAAAACTTGATCACAAAGGCCAATATTAAAAAGACAAGGCAAGAGAATGCAGTGATTAACTAAATCAAAAGCACTAGAAGTATCCAAAGATAACCAGAGCATTTTTCTGCAATCTAAGGAATTGTGAACCTCACTGGTCTCCAGGGACTTGAATACTATTCTGGGGATGTCTATGTAGACATCCTGCAGGCACCTATATTGGGCATATCCATGTTTGTGAAATCATACCTTATCTCAGATGCGCCTGCTTTATTTTCAGGCATTCTGGTTTGGACATCCCAGATTGCACTTCAACATCATTTGTAAAATGTCACTTTAAGTAAAAATTAAGGCAAATCAGTACAATAAAACAAATAACCAACCAACCAAAAACACAAATGAGTTCACTTGCACAGTTTAAACTTTGTTCAAGGTTTCATGTCCCACATCTTCTTATGGAAGGAAAAATATTCCATATTAGAACTTGTATCTGCAGGAATTTGTACAGTGGAATTTGTCCCATTTTTTAAATCTAACCCTTTTGGCTGACAGTTACTTCAAGGGGAATGTTTGTTTCCAGTATTGTTTTTGTGGAATTTTTCCTTAGAGTAACTTAAAGCAAAACTTCAACTTTCAGGTTTAAGTTCTTTTGGCACTGCATTTATCCAGTTCTTAAAATAGAGCCTGAGAAATATGAAAAACCAAGCATCTGTAGATATGGAGTCTGTACCATTTTCTCTCATACTGTGAAAACTATACTTTTGAAAGGACGTTTTGATGCTGTCCCCTTCATACATTAGCTTATATGTACAATTTTCTTGGTGCAATATTTTGAATTTTATACATTAGAGGTCTTAGCAAATAGCCTGAACAATTTCTAAAATTTATCTGTAGAATTAAAACCAAGAGTTCAGAGACTTTATGCAGTGTATTGAGATCATTAAAAATACTAGACACATAAGCAATTTTGATAGCTAAATACTTCTTTTTATAACCACTCTGCCCATTTGCTATTAGAATGTCACTTCCCCACCTTCTGGATCCAGGACTGCAGAGCCCCCTTGAGCAGCCACAATGTCACAGCCCCAGTCCACAGTTGTACTCTCTCCCCTCCCCCTTCACTAAGATCTAACAGTGTTTAATAAGCTCATACATTCTTGTAAAATCCATATATTTATAAGCAATAGTTAAGCATCTAGTGAAGCATCCATACCAATTAAAAGAAAACTTCTTCATGGGCTGTCTTCAAAATCATATAAGTACAGTGCAGCATGTCCTGTATCTTCAGTTCCTTTACATAGGCACTTGCACAGCACATCGCTAACCCCCACTCCTAAATAATTATACCTGCACTTTGTGGCAAAATTCAAATGGGTACAGTTTTATTCAAGCTTACAAAATGTAAACATTGCAATATGTACAACCAAACAATTTCCCTGGTCCACTTTACCAAAATAAAACATTCCCTTATTTGACTTTAGAAACATAGAAACATGACAGCAGAAAAAGACCATATGGCCTATCTAGTCTGCCCTTCCATATCAACTGCTGCAGTAGTCCCCTTTTTTCCTCTTATCCCTCAACTCCACAGCCACACTTGGCCACTCAGCTAGTTGGTGTTGATCTAGTCATCATGAATTCCACAGAACCTTGTGGCATTCCCATTCCCTTTTCCCATTCCCTTTTCCCAATCTGACTCAGCCAACAGTGGCACATGGCTATGCCCCTGGAGCTTGCGGCAGTCATGCACACCAGCTGTATCACACACACCACCCCTTCCTAGCCTAACAACCTCCCTTTATCTGAACTCAGGCAAACCTGAGTCCTTTAAACTCTGCCAGCTGCGACCACCCCTCCCCCAATCATGGGACAAATGGGCAGGAAAACTGCAGTTCCTGTCCTGCCACCTTACCTATCTCAATGAAAATGGCACCAGAACCCAAACCCTGCCTCCAACTCACTCATGTCCGCACCACTATTCCCTACTCCCACATCCTGCCAACCCATGTCCCACAACATTTGACCTCCCTCACGAAGCTTAAGAACATAAGATATGCTATACTGGGTCAGACCAAGGTCCATCATTCCAAGTATCCTGCTTCCAACAGTGGCCAATCTAGGTCATAAGTACCCAGCAGTTTCCCCAAAAAACACAGATTCCACAATGCTTGTATTGGGTCAAGCAGTGATATCCTGGGTCCCTTTTAATAACACAGGTCTGCGAATAAAAAGCTGTTTGATTATTTTCATCTAATTTCCATGTATTTTGGTGTGCTGGAAACAAATAAAATATTGAAAAAACTCCTAGACGTCATGATTTGCCACAACATCCAAAATTGTCTTCAAATTTATCAATTTTTTTCAAATTACTATTAATTAATTCAAATTACTATTAATTAATTCACATTTAAGATATAAAATGCCAAAAAAAACTTAAAGGGGTTATCCGAGTTATGTAAAAAAAATATAGCACTGTAAATCTGATGGTCAGCAATATATACATAAGCTAAGCAAGTTTTAAGTCCGTGCTTCTAATGGTAGAAGGGGTTAATCTTTCCTGAAGAATCCAGTGGGAGGGAGACACAGGGCAGATAGCAGCAGTTCCGGTCAGTTCCAGGGGGCGTGGCCAGTACTGTGATGTCTCGTGTACAGACACAGAGCTGCTCTCTCCTGCATGCCACAGTTGTGCACGAATCATCATCAGGTTCTTGGTTCTAGGCTGTTCACACTTTTTCATCGCAATTCATGTTAGCTCGTCATTCTTCAACAGTTATGTTATGGCTCCGCGAAAGTGTATTAATTCGCCAGACAGTTTCTGTTTCATCTGTGGTGAATATACAGTGTTGAAGCAACAGCAGAATATTACAGACTTTGTGAAAAAAGTATACTTTGCATACTTTGGACTAAAAATTGGAGATCAAGATAAAGTCTGGGCGCCTCATAAAGTGTGCAAACGGTGTGTTGAGGACCTCCAAAACTGGTTCAAGGGTAAAAAAAATCTTTTCGTTATGGGATTCCTATGGTATGGTGAGAGCAAATGAACCATAGTGACGACTGTTACTTTTGTTCATGTGATGTGAAAGGGTTTAATTCCAAATGGAAGCATTCCATTTCATACCCCAATCTTTACTCGGCAATTCGTCCCATCCCCCATGGCACAGATATACCAGTACCCAAGCCCCCTGCTACCTTGGAAGAGATACCTAGCTCCGATGAAGGTGAAGTCATACCTGAACCAGATGACGAATCAAGTTCTGACTTTGAAGATGATACAAGACCAAAATTGTTTTATCAGGAGGAGATGAATGATTTGGCAAGAGACTTGAATCTTCCCAAAGATGCCGCTGAGTTACTCGGATCAAGGCTGAAAAGCAGGAATTTATTGTTGCCAGGAGTGTCATCTTCATGGTTCAGACATCGTGAAAAGGAGTTCGTTCCTTACTTCGCCCAGGAAGACAAGTTGGTTTATTGCATCGATGTCAAAGGTCTGATGGGTCAATTTTAAAATCCAATATGATTTAGAGCAATGGCGTCTTTTTATAGATTCTTCAAAAAGAAGTCGCAAAGCAGTTTTACTACACAATGGTTTTTACGCTTCCATACCTGTAGGTCATTCCATACACTTGAAGGAAACCTACGAGAACTTGGAATTGGTTCTTCGTAAACTTAAATATGAAGACCATGGTTGGCAAGTGTGTGGAGACTTGAAGGTCTTGTGCATGCTGCTCGGGCAACAAGCTGGTTATACCAAATATCCTTGTTTTCTGTGTCTATGGGACAGTCGAGACAGACAAAATCACTGGACCAAGAAGAGTTGGCAGCCGAGGGTGCTAACAGTCGGTGAAAAAAATGTCCTCCGAGAAACTTTAGTACCTTCCCATAAAGTTCTTCTACCACCTCTCCACATAAAATTGGGATTGATGAAGCAATTCGTAAAATCACTTCCAAGAGATGGAGAATGCTTCAAATACTTGGTCACCAAGTTTCCAGGCCTGTCGGAGGCAAAATTGAAGGAAGGTGTGTTCGTCGGACCAGACATTAGAAGGCTTATAGTTGATCAAGAGTTTGTCAATACCATGACAGATCCTCAAAAAGAAGGGTGGATTGCATTTAAAGAAGCCGTACAGAAATTTTTAAGCAATAACAAAGATCCTCACTACAAAAAGATCGTCAGACGAATGCTGAAAGCATTTCAAGCTTTAGGTTGCCTGATGAGTTTGAAAGTGCATTTCCTCCAGTCCCACCTTGACTACTTTCCTGAAAATTTGGGAGCTGTGAGTGAGGAACAAGGTGAACGATTCCACCAAGACATTAAAGAGATCGAAAGGAGATACCAGGGAAATTGGAGCATTACAATGATGGCAGACTACTGTTGGATGCTTCAGAGAGACATTCCAGATGCTACTCACAAGCATAAATGCACCAAGAGGAGCCTCACAAGGAAGAAGAATCGAGTTTAGTGTGTGTAGGTGAGCTCATTTCAGTTCAAAAAAGGATTTTCATGAAAATATTGTAATAAAACTTTAATTTTATAAGTCTATTTCCATTTATTTTGAGGTATTGCCTTATTTAACATAGTTACCTAAATTGTCAGGAAACGTGATGTCCTATGACAAAATGGAGGTCATGTTCAGATTTAGCACACCAAAAAACATAAAGATTACGTGGAATAACCAAAACAGCTCTCGAAAAAAAATGTTTTGCAGACCTGTGAATGGTTTATGGACTTTTCCTCCAGGAACTTATCGAAACTTTTTTTAAACCCAGCTACACCAACAGCTTTTACTACATCCTCTGGTAACAAATTCCAGAGTTTGATTACATGTTGAGTGAAGAAATATTTTCTCTTATTATTCTTAAAAAGTTTACCCTGTAGCTTCATTGCATGTCCCCTAGTCTTTCTATATTCTGTTGATGTAAACAATCGATCTACATTTACCCATTCCACTCCATTCATTAATTTATAGACCTCTATCATATCTCCCCTCAGCCGTCTCTTTTCCAGGTTGAAGAGCCCTAACCTTTTTAGCCTCTCTTCATAGGGGTATCCTTCCATCCTCTTTACCATTTTGGTGGCTCTTCTCTGTATCTTTTCTAATAATGCTATATCCTTTTTAAGATGCGGTGACCAGAAATGTACACAATATTCAAGGTGCGGTCACATCATGGGACGATATAGAGGCATTATAATATCATTTGTTTTATTTTCCATTCCTTTTCTTATGATATCTAGCATTCTATTTGTTCTCTTGACAGCCACCGCACACTGGGCGGAGGGTTTTAACATATTATCCACGATAACGCCTAATTCTTTTTCCTGGTTGGTGGTTCCTAATGTGGAACCTTGTATTGTGTAACCATAGTTTGGGTTGTTCTTTCCTATGTGCATAACTTTGCACTTGTCCATATTAAATTTAATCTGCCATTTGGATGCCCAGTCTTCCAATTTATCAAGATCCTCTTGCAATTTTCCACAATTCTCCTGAGTTTTAACAACTTTAAATAGTTTAGTGTCATCTGCAAATTTGATTACCTCACTCATTTTTCCCTTTTCCAGGTCATTTATGAATATGTCAAAAAGCAGCGGACCCAGCACAGATCCCTGGGGTACACCACTATTCACCTTTCTCCATTGGGAAAATTGACCACCTAGCCCTACCCTCTGCTTTCTAATTTTTCAGCAGTTCCTGATCCACAATAGTACACTGTCTCCTATCCCATGATTTTTTAGTTTTGCCAAAAGTCTCTAATGAGGGACCTTGTCAAAGGCTTTCTGAATGTCCAGATACACTATATCAACTGACTCACCTTTGTCTACCTCTTTATTCACACCTTCAAAAAAACATAACACATTAGTAAGACGAGATCTTCCTTGTCTAAAACCATGTTGGCTGTCTCCCATTAAGCCATGACTATCTACATGTTTAGTAATTTTGTTCTTTATGATAGTTTCTGCCAGTTTTCCCGGTACTGATATCAGGCTCACTGGTCTGTGGTTTCTTGGATCACCCCTGGAACCCTTTTTAAAAATTGGCGTTATAATGGCCATCCTCCATTCTTCAGGTTTTATAGATAATTTTAATAATAGTTCACAGATTACTAATAGCAGGTCTGCAACCTCATATTTAGTTCTTTCAACACCCTTGGATGTATATACCATTTGGCCCAGGTGATTTGCTACTCTTAAGTTTATCAAATAGTTGTAACACATATTTCCGGTGTATCAATATTTCTTTCAATTCTTCCGCAGTATCAACTTTAAATGCCACTTAATTCATGAGTAACACCCCTACATCTTCCTCAGTAAAGGCCAAAGCAAAGAATTCATTCAGTCTCTCCGCTATGGTCTTGTACCTCTTAGTGCCCCTTTATCATCTAATGGTCCAGCTGACTCTCTCACGGGTTTTTTGCTGCAAATGTACTTGAAAAAGTCTTTATTATGCATTTTTGCTTCCACAGCAAGCTTCTTCTCAAATTCTCTTTTTGCCTGCCTTATCAATGACTTGCATTTAACTTGCAGGTGCTTGTGCTTTTTCCATTTTTCGTCATTTGGCTCTTTTTTTCCATTTCCTGAAAGATGTTTTTTTGGCAACAACAGCCTCTCTGACCTTACCTATAAACCATGCTGGCAGTTTTTTGGACTTTCATCCACTTTTCTTAAAGCATAGAATACAGCTAGTCTGGACTTCGATGATAGTATTTTTAAACAACACCCAATCTTGATGTAAGTGTTTGACCTTTGCAACTGCTCCTTTTAGTTTTTTCTTAACTATTTTCCTCATTTTATCATAGTCTCTCTTTCAAAATTTATGGCTTTCCTTTCCTTCCCTCCTCCATTAATTAAATCAAATGCAATCATGCTATGATCACTATTGCCAAGTGACCCCAACACCCTTATCTCTTGCACCAGATCTGGTGTTCCACTAAAGACTAGGTCCAAAATGGCTTCCCCTCTGGTAAGTTCATGAACCAGCTGCTCCATGAAGCAGTCATTTATTTCATCTAGAAATTTTATCTCCCTAGCATGTCCTGCTGTGACACTGACCCAGTCAATAATGGGGTAATTGAAATCACCCATTTTTTATTATGGTGCTGTAATCTTTGCTAGCTTCCCTGATGTCTTTGAGCATTTCATCATCCATTTGTTCATTGTGTCCAGGCAGTCGATAGTACATCCCCACTGCCATCGCCTTCCACTTTTTACATGGAATTTCAATCCATAGAGATTCTACAGCAATTTTTTGTTTCCTGCAAAACTTTAATCCTTTGTGACTCAATGCCCTCTCTAACATAAAGCACATCCCCTCCACCAATTTGATCAGTTCTATCATTACGATGTAGTTTGTACCCAGGTATCACAGTGTCCCACTGGTTGTCCTTCTTCCACCATGTCTCTGAGATACCAATCATATCTAAGTTCTCATTTAGTGCTATATATTCTAACTCTCCCATTTTATTTTTTAGACTTCTAGCATTTGCATGTAAGCATTTTAGAGACTGTATTTTATTCATATTAATCTGACTGTTGGTAGGCAAGGGTAATTTGGAATCTTTAAGCTCTGTCTGCTCTGTAATCAAGGTCATTTGGGCTATTCTTTTCTTTATTGGAACCTCTCTGCTGATATGCCCTAACTTCATTATTTTGATAGTATCCTTCAAGGATACATTGTTCCAAATCATGCACCTTTGGGGGACTGTCGGCTCTCCCCTATTATCTAGTTTAAAAGCTGTATCTCCTTTTTAAAGGTTAATGCCAGCAGCCTGGTTCCATCCGACTTAAGGTGAAGCCCATCCCTTCAGAAGATCCCCTCCTTTCCCCAGAATGTTCCCCAGTTCCTAACAAATCCAAAACCCTCTTCCTTGCACCATTGTCTCATCCATGCATTGAGACCCTGGAGCTCTGCCTGCCTTTTGGGTCCTGTGCATGAAACGGGAAGCATTTCAGAGAACACTACCCTGGAAGTTCTGGATTTCAACTTGGAGGATTTGGCCATGTTATGGTGCCCCACATGCTTCACTGAGAGTGGTGGGCATTTCTAATATAGGCATTCACATGGCATCTCGCTAACACACAGTCCTAAATAATTACACCTGCACTCTTATCTATAGCATAATTCAAATAGACGCAGGTTTATTCAAGCCTACAAAACTTAAACATTGCAAAATAGACCACCAAACAATTTCCTAGGTCCACTTTACCAGAATACTATACTCCCTTATTTGACTTTAAGCACTTTCCCCCAACTCCAGAGCCGCACTTGACCATCTGGCTAATTGATATTGAACTAGCCATGATGAGGTCCCATTAAACCTTGTGGCATTCCCATTCCTTTTTCTCAAACTGACCCTGCTGGAGATGGAGCATGGCTGCACCCCTTGAGCTCACAGCGATGATGCATGCCCGCTGCATCGCACTCCTCATCCCACCCCAGCCTAACACCCCCCCCCTTTCTGAACCCAGGCTAAGCTGAGTCCTTTAAAACCTGCCATAAGCAGTGACAGCCTCCAGCTAGTCATCACTCCTCTTCTCCAGCTGTGGCCCCTTGCTTCTCTAGATTCCAACATATCTTGAACTGTGCTCAAAAAGATATCTAAACCAATGTTTGAAAGATGAACCCCATCAGGGTGATACACCCTGAACAATCAATCATCATCAAATCATTCATCAGCACCAACTCCCCCCCCTCCCCAATGAAATCACCCACTTAGTCACCTCTGCATTAACCCTCCTATGGAGTCTCTTAACCGTCTTAGGATGACAAGCATCTATCCAAGCTAACTGACGGATGATTTGAGACCATATAGCCTGAGTATTTGGGAAAGCACACATCACCCTCACCAAATCATTTTTCATTTCCCGTATGAAATCCACATCCTTAACACAGCAAAGACCATTCCACCCCCCAAGATGAATGAAAATCAGATGTGGGGAAGAAAAAAGTCAAGCTTGCAAGAGGGCAGGTATGAGCTGACTACACATCATGCTCCGAATCCCCTGCTATCGAATTTGCATGCCCAGCACTGTCAGCCCTAAGTATACACCCATCCAGAACTCCACAGCTCTCTTTTGGGCCCAAAAGATGCAGGAATGCATTCCAGTAGCATCAGAAAAAAACCTCCAGATTCTGGTTCATCACCTGAATTTCCCAAGCAGAGACTACACTTGACACACAGTGAGTTTCCTCCTAATCCTTACTGCCCTAATCTCATCTAGGAGAGCCATTCATTTCTCCTTTGTCAGCCTGGATTCCATCGGAATCGAGTCCAGCTCAATCCCCAGAAAGGTGAGTCAAGTGCCCGGTCCCTTGGATTTCTCATCTGCATGTGGAATGCGAAACTCCAGCATCACCATCTGAAAAGCTGCCTCCAATTGCGCACACTCATCCATGGCATCTGTACCTCCAAACAAAAAATCATCCAAATAATGGACCATTGTATCCCTCTCAGACACCCTCTGAACTACGCAATGGAGGAAGGTGGTCATTGTTTCAAAAGTGGCACATGCAATAGAGCATCCCATTGGCATGCACTTGTGAAAATAAAAATCCCCTTTAAAGAAAAAAAAGTGGAAGGAGGATGGGTGTACAGGCAAAAGGTAAAACACAATATCTGCCATTGCTGTTAAAGCCCCCGGGCCCAGCCGCAGCAACCACTTAAGGAAATGATAAAACATATTGATGGCCTGATCAAAAGAAGCATATTGCACAGAACAGAGACAAGGAATAACAAAAAAGTTCATGCTGTACCATATTAGTTAGGATAAGTTGTGAACTAAGAAAAACTTCAACTGTTCTTTCTTTCATACCAGGCCCAATGGTGATATGACTAAATCAGGCAAAGGTGGCTCCTGGAAAGGACCCACAATCCACCCCAAGAGCAGTTCCTTAACCAGTTTCTCCCATACAATAGCCCTGTTCTTAGACATCAAACACAGGATTCTGTCCTGGATGTACATACCCTCGATATGCCTGATCTGAACCAGACGTACAGAGGGCATTGCGATTCTGATCCCATGGGGCACGTCTAGCCCCCATGGGATCAAAATCACGATTAGGCCTGTATGTGCAGGCCGGAACTGCGATTCAGCCCAGCATGCAGGTACAGGCCCTGCCCGACTAACTCAGTCAGGGCAGTTCAATGGAGCCGCGGTGCCATGGCGTCTGGTTGCCATGGCACCACAGCTTCATTGAAGAGCCGTGATCCCCGGCCAGTGGCACCGGCATTGATTTCCCTGCAGCCCAAACCCCGATCTGGCCTCCTAAGGCCAGGGTCATGCTGCGGGGAATGTCCTCGGCCCCCCTGCCTAATCGACACCCCGGTCCACCAAACCCCAACATCTAGGGAAGTTATTCCACTTCGGAGGTGGAATAACTTCCCCGTACAGGTCGCTGGCCCCAGATGTCCAGGGCCAATGACCACCTACCGGCTGCCCTAACTCGCCCCAAATCCGCCCCTTCCTTGCCCCCAACTAACTTTCCCATACAAATGGAGGGGAAGTTACCTGCCGGCAGGAAGGGACATGAATAGTGGGAATGGACGTCACGTTGGGAGGTTCATCTCCGCTATTCGTGGATCGGAATGACCCTGCAAAGGGGCATTATGACACACATGCCTAGACCAGCAAACAGTATTCTAAACCCCTCAAAAAATCCTTCCTATATCACCCGAGCACACCGTCAATCCGGGTAACTTGTCAACTACAGCTGCAAGGATGCTGGGCTAATGGGCGAGGACACCTGCTGTCCCACCCTCGGGGCAGAAGCAAACCCTGTTCATCTGCCTTGTCTCCTGGGCTCCCCTCCCCCTAGGTTTGCACTGTCAAATGCAGGAAGACTTCCATTATAAACACTGCACCTATGCCAGAATCTGCAAATGGTACAACACTGAAAAGCAGTAGTCACGCAGAACTAAGAACAAACCAACCTGAGGCGTGAGTAGATGGAAAGACAGATTTCTTTATTAAACCTTAGACCGCCCGACACAGGCCGTGTTTCATCACCCTTCGTCAGGGGCTAGCCAGGCACAAAAACTAAAATCATAAATAACAACCATTAACAACCATTAAAAACATAAAGGAACAGACAGACAAACTCATAAACATAACATCATACATATTAATACCTAGAATCATTAAAAACATCAAAAAACTGGCAATTATACAATCAAATATGACTAATAAACAATAGGAAATGAATAGAAGATTAAAAGTGCTCGAAGGCTAAAAACATAAAATCATATAAATACATGAAAATAAAATAATATACCAACCTGTGTTGCAGGCTCTACAAAGTATTACACCACACTTATGTAGAAAAGTCTAGAGAAACATTGTTACTAAAAGACAAAAACAGAGTAATTGAGAAACAAAGTAAATAAAGTATGAATTAATATCCTTCAAAAACTATAAAGAAAAGGAAGGTGGAATAAGGAGTGAGGAGAAAATGACAGGGTATGAGATGACTACAAAGTCTAATAAAAATTTTTGGGAAAAATACGCTTGAAAAATAATATGCTTAAAAAATGATATATATATATATAATAACAGTAGCAGGAGTGAGCCAAAAGCCCACCAGCAATAGTACAATTAGGAGAGGCTTAACAAATATAATTAGGAGAGGCTTAAAAAATATTACTGGTTCATCTGTACAAATTTAACACATGTGCAAGAACGAAAGCTGTATTTAAAACCGGCCATATAGGCCTAAAGTGGCATTATTATATTCATGCGTAGCGAAGGGATTATTTTTCCGTAATACTGCCACCAAAGATCTAACCATAATTACAAACCAAGTGTCAAAATTGTCTCTAAAAGGGAAAAAATTGTTTGTAAAAAAACACAGGGAAAAAAGGTGGATCAAAGCTGTACTGGAAACTTTGGAAAGGACATAAAGGTAGTAAAATAACAATTAAATGAGTACTAAAAATGCCATCGCATTGCCTCCTTAAAAACAAAATATACATAAATTGAAGAATGAGTTAAAACAAAATACCTTAAACCAACCTGCCGTCCAACCTTTGGACATGCAGCTGTACAAAGAAAAACGCCGGTATATGCGCTATTCATTAAAAAGAAGGGGGCGGAGTCAACAACTTAGCGGGTAGGTTACTTGCATACCAAACCCGAGAAGCATAATGGCTTCATCATGATTGTTAAAAAATAATAAATAAGAAATTTAAGAAATACTTAAAAAGGTACAAAATGCTACTAATAAAAGGCCAGGCGTAACCATGTGTGGACAAAGGTAAAAACATTAATCATGAATGCAATATTTAAAACGAACGGTCACAAGAAATGCTGCCTAGGGACAAATTTGCCAAACATCATAAAATAACGATAAAAGAAAACAGTAAAAGTGTCAACAAATAAAAGTCATCACGTTACCCCCTTATAGGCAAATAAAGAAATAAGGAGATATATGCATATAGTGGAGAACAAAAGGCAAACTACCTTAAAGCCACTGCTGTTTGAACCTTTAGGCGTGCAGCTATGCAAAAAAAGACGACGGCACATGCGCTAATAACAAGAAAAAGGGGGCGGAGTCAAATGCTTGGCGGGATGGTGATGTTCATATTGAAAGATCCAATGAATAATGACCTCATCGCGAGAATGAAACTACACTAAATAGTTTAAAGGAATACCTAAAAACGTTACATGATACTGCTGATAAAAAAGCAGACGTATCCAAATATAAATAAACCGTTAAAACATCAATCGTGGGCATAGTGTTTAAACCAAATGATCATAGTATAAACTTAAATAACTAAAAAATGTAGCAAATAAAGAAAGAAAGATAAACCTAATTAACACACATGGGTTACTAAAACAAAATCCATGAGACCACAAAGACTAGGGGGCAAACCGGTCAGCTCTATTCCATATATTAAAAAATACCTTCTGACCAAAATGACTCACTGGGTCACTTAAGGAACCTTTATATAAAAGTAACAACCTAAAAGTAAACTGCATGTGAAACCAAACCGGCACAAACCAGCAGGTCATTGTAACTCACTGAAAAGCTTAGGAGAACACTGACATATCCTAAATAGATAAATAAATAGATAAAACTATACCAGATAAAACCAATACATAAAAGGGACCATCCAAGAGTCTATCTTATATAATAACACAATCAATACAATAAAAACAACTAAGAAAAATACAAATTTAAAAATTAAAAACTCAGGGACCATGCTAACAGTCTTAGAAACAAGACAGTAGAGAGAAGAGGCCACGACTGAGGTCAGGATTTATGAAGGATTAGAGAAATACTGACAAATCTTGATCAAGGTTTAAACCATTCGGAGTCATAGAGTTTAAATGAAAAATGAACTTTTGTTCGAGTCTCAAAATGGTTTTATTAATATCTCCTCCCCTCCAATTGACTTTTACTTTTTTGATGACAAAAAACTTAAGATCCATAATGTTATGAGAGGCGTCTAACCAATGTTGGACTAAGGCTGGGGTCACCAACCTCCAGAGGGCCGCGGGCCACACAGCCGACTACCGGGAGCCTCGCGGGCCGCACCCCCCTTCTCCCCGCCCCCGTGAAAAAAAACAACAAACGCAAAATTATGAAAACAATGGCTGATCACCTTTATTGAATTTAATGAGATGGCTGATGATTCATGCTAGCAGACAAACGCTTAAAGTCCGGCTTCACAGATGACACTGACAGGAGAAGGGACGCTTGCAGGTGGTCGTCGGTGAGCTGCGAGCGCGTGGATACAATGGCGGGAATCCTTGGCGGGCCGCACGTAATGTTAACCGGGGTAGAGCCTCGCGGGCCGCACGAAGGGACCTCGTGGGCCGCAGGCGGCCCGCGGGCCACAGGTTGGTGACCCCTGGACTAAGGGTTTATCAACCAATTGACGTTTTATGCAGCTTTTGTGTTCCACTATCCTTGTTCTTATCATGCGAGTGGTTTTCCCTTCATATAATTTTTTGCAGGGACACTGCACAACAAAGATAACATTTTTGGTTTCACAGTTCGAGAAATCATCAATATAAAATGTCTTATTGGTAAAGGGATGGACAAAGGAGTCACATATTATTTATTTACATTCTCTTATATACCGTGCTATTCTGCATCAGTGCGGTTTACATTGAACAAACTGAAATTACATTAAACAGGGCATTATAACTTGGAGATAACTATTTACAGGGAACATGGGCTATGGAGGGTTAAGTGGCTTGCCCAAGACCACAAGGAGCACCTTTGGGACTAGAAACCCCAGTCCTTCTGGCCCAAGGTTGCTGTCCTCTAGTGGGATTTGAACCCCCGACCTTCTGGCCTGAAGTACCTTGCCCCAACCACTAGGCCACTCCTCCACTCCTCCACTCATTGGCAATGAATTTAAACAGACTGAACATTTACCACATTGATATAGAATCTGCAAATGGGCCACTCACATCCGTCTGCATTGAAGTGAAATAGAAGTTTGACATGCCTCCTGCCTGTTGACTTCCAGGTACTGACGCTTTTCCAGTGCCATTAAGCAGAGCCCCCTGACCAACTCTCATTTCACCCCCAAACAATTCCGATGTGAGGGGCCTCCACACAGATGAGAATTTCCCCATAGGGGCCCCAGAATAAAAGGACAAGGAATCAGCTGGCATCATCTCTGACAGCCAAATGTCAACATCCCTTAAACCCCATGTTTCTGACCTATCCTTAGCCAGAGCCTTTCTGAACTGTTCATCATAATTCAGCTAGGCCCAACACCTATACGTCCGATAAGCCCTCAAAATCAGGTCAGAATAGCTCAGCAAGCCCAGGTAAAGAGATGGTTTGGCCTCGCCCAAGATGCTGGCAAATGGATGAAATGCAAGCAAACAATTAAAAATGGTTTTGGAGACCCTGTCTCATTTTTGCTTAGCTTCCTCCTTCCCATCTTCTGCCCTCTTCCAATCCCCCATATAATTTTCATTCTCTAGTAATGAGAAAATGTCCACATATTTTTCTGAGAAACCAGACAATCAAGTGGGGGCAATTGCACTCAAGGTATGCCTATGCCATATGAGCTGTGGGCCTGCTACTATCTCTGATGAAGCAGCTCTTGACACTCCCCCCACCCCTGGATCTGAAAATGAGCAGGAAGAAGAGGAGGAGAAATCTGAAGACTCTGACAATTCCCAAACATGCATTGGGTCATGCCCTTGAGTCCACTTGCTCTTCTCACAGTCTAAATGCTTAACCAACCACCAGAGGTTCTGCAAATATGTTTTTCCCCGCAATTGACATTTAAGGCTTATATTTTACCAGGCTGGCCACTCCTCTAATGACACTCCAGGTCACCCACTGCTCCAGATGCCCATCTTGCCCCCCCCCAAACAGTGCTCGCACCATAGACCATGTCAACACATGCTGACATCATTCGACAAGCTAAATCAAACATCATAAATGACCTGGAAAAGGGAATAATGAGTGAGGTTATCAAATTTTCAGATGACACAAAACTATTTAAAGTTGTTAAAACCCAAGAGGATTGTGGAAAATTGCAAGAGGATCTTGATAAATTGGAAGACTGGGCATCCAAATGGCAGATGAAATTTAATGTGGACATTTATTTATTTAGTGTACATTTGTATACCGCTACTTCCAGCAATCAGCAGCGGTTTACTTTACATAACAAGGTTGGCTGTACAGGACAGAAATCAACAAAATATACATTTTGATTAAGAGGATAAACACACAACACAGCAGTTGGGTTACTAAATTTACACTTGATTGAAAGGGGGTGTCTTTTGGGGAAACTGCTAGGTACTTGTGACCTGGATTGGCCACTGTTGGAAACAGGATACTGGACTCGATGGACATTAGTCTGACCCAGTATGGCATATCTTGTGTTCTTATGTTCTTATCCGTCCTTGGATGCTTTAAATGCTCTCTCAATGGAAGTCGTGGGGGAAAATGCACTGACAGAATTCAAAATGGCATGGGGCAGACTCAATGGATCCCTTTATAGAAACAGGATAAAATCAAATCAAACTAAACTGTCTCTGATATAGCAACAACCATCCCCCCACAATAGCTACAAAGAATGGATGCATCACTGTCAAAAGTGAATTAAAATACCTAGGGGTCATCTTCAATCAGATCTTAAACTTACAAGCCCCTATTAAAAGGACAACACAAAACGCCTGCCAGCAACAACAATCTATTCACTACTGATTGTAGAGAACACTGTTGCTCGCATTCTAACAGGAACAGTCAAATGTGCGCACATAACAGCAATCATGGCACAACTTCATTGGCTCCCGATAAAGAGTTATGCAAGATTCAAGACTGTCACTAATATATTCAAAATACTCCAGAATGAATCCGCTGAATCTCTCCAAGACCTAATAAAAATATATCCCGAAAACCGACCATTAAGAACGAACAATAAAAACACTTTAACCACGCTGAAGAAATTCTCCAAAGCTAAGCAGTGCCCCTCAAATAGAGCCTTTTCACTTTATGCATCAAATCTATGGAACTTTCTACCAAACAATATCAGATGCACAAATGTTGCTAAAGACATCAAGAAAATGCTAGACATTCCTATTCAGTGAACATTTTGGCAACATCATATCAGACCCAGACAATGACAGCTTAACATGATCATGATCTTACAGTACAACATGACCTCAAACTGTAAATAAGTTATTGAAACATATTGTTATGACACAATGTTACATCACATTGATGTCTCCAAGTTACAGAGTTGTAAAACACCTTGTTACAATGTAATTACTTGAGTCCAACAATGGCGTTTTAATGTAAACAACCTTGTTAATCTGGGCACAGTTTCACAGGGTTAAAAATTGAGTTTTAATGTAATTCTCCTTCATTTAAGGAAAAGGTGGTATATAAATACTGTTAAATACAAATAAATAAAGTAGAAGTGACCTGTAGGGCACAGTGGGTACACCCCTAAACAAAGGCATGGGGAAGGGTGACCTGCACGGAGCAGCGGGAGTGCCTACTCTTGTCACATTGCTAGGCAGACTAGATGGACCATGCTGGTCTTTATCTGCCATCATATACTATGGGTCTGATTCCATTGAAGACGTAGATCTCCTTTGTAGGTCCGGGTTGACCTGGACGGACAAAGGAGATTGCGATTCTGATCCCGCGGGGCACTTCTAACCCTGCGGGATCAGAATCTTGAACAGCACTGTACATGCAGGCTGGGACTACGATTCAGTCTCGGCCTGCATGTAAGCACTAGCCCAGCTAACTCAGTCAGAGCTTTTAAATGGAGCCGCGGCTTCCCACAAAGTTAATGCCCTGCAGCCCGACTCCTGATCTGGCCTCTTAAGGCCAGGGTCAGGCTGCAGAGGATTAACTTTGTCCCCCCCCCCCTCCCCAGCCCCTTCCGTGCCATGACGCCATGAAAAAAGAATGTCCAGAGAAGTTATTCCACCCCGGGGATGGAATAACTTCCCTGGACATTTCGCTGGACTTGGACATACAAGGCCGACATTAGAATTAGAAACAAAAACAGGAAGCAGCAGATTCAGCACCCAATACCTTTATTAGTACCAATTAAGTGGCCTAAGCCCAACACAGGACCGTGTTTCGTATGTCACTTCGTCAGGGGCTATCAGGACACACTAAAAATTAAAATTATAAAATTATATTAATATAATAAAATCAAAACAATAATAGTGCAAAAAAAAAAGGGGGGGAGGGTTAAAACAAGAATTATAACATAAAAATACATTATACATGAAAAAACAGGCTAAATTGGACTATCACAAATAACTTGGGTCTCAAAAAAGACTAAAAATGCATTAATAAAACACAAAAAGGGGGGACCCATGATAAATAGCTCAATTAAAATGATGATAATACATATATAATTAAAATACAACTCAGTATATTGAATAAACAACTGCTCTATAAATCAAATTATATATTTGAACTTATATACATACACATATATAAATAAATATATAAATATATAAATACATAAATGATTAAATAATTAAAAAAATAAAAATTAAAAATATAAAGATGCAATTTGGAATACGAATGACAATACTAGAGATCAAAAACATATACACTAGAGATCAAAAGAAAGTTGTTAAAAAATATGATCAAACATTTATAATTATGAAATGCTTAAACGGACATATACAGGAAACCTGTAAACAGCCATATAAAACCAAGAGAATGGAAGAGATGAGGGGACCAAAGGAATAGGACCGAACCAAAGATAAAAAAATAAATAATAATATAAAAATATAATATTGGGAGGACATTACCTGAGGGTGTGATGTACATGGACTTCACCAGGCTCAAGAGAGTCAAATGAAAGTCGCTATAATCTAAAAAAACTTCTAAAATTAAAATAAAAACATGAAACATGTACAAAATCAAATTATTACCCAATCAAATAAATAATGATAGTAATAATAATAAATTATATAAATTTTAAAACATGGAAGGTTGTTGAACACGAACCCGATTAAAAACCCATGAATAATAAAGGGGGAGTAATAAAATGCAAAATCATTAAAAAATAATAATAATAATTAAATAAATAAGTAGTAAAACATTCGGAAAAATTCTAAGGGATTACTGTAAATTCAAAACATAATTGCTCAGGGGGGGGAAGGGGGGGAAGAGAGAGGGAGGGGGTTGCGGTTTACGTAAGGTTTACGTAAGCCTTTGCATTGATCTTCAGGGGTACGTTTATTCTGAATATCCTTTCACTCCTTGGAGGACTTTCAGCCGGTTGATCATGGTTTTTTGTTCAGCATTCAACACGGGTTGTATATGTGTATGAATGAAAGTTTTATTATTCATCCTTCTCTCCTCCCCCCTTCTCCCCCTCCCCCTCCCTTCCCCCCTCCCTCTCTCTCCCCCCCCCTGAGCAATTATGTTTTGAATTTACAGTAATCCCTTAGAATTTTTCCGAATGTTTTACTACTTATTTATTTAATTATTATTATTATTTTTTAATGATTTTGCATTTTATTACTCCCCCTTTATTATTCATGGGTTTTTAATCGGGTTCGTGTTCAACAACCTTCCATGTTTTAAAATTTGTATAATTTATTATTATTACTATCATTATTTATTTGATTGGGTAATAATGTGATTTTCTACATGTTTCATGTTTTTATTTTAATTTTAGAAGTTTTTTAGATTATGGCGACTTTCATTTGACTCTCTTGAGCCTGGTGAAGTCCATGTACATCACACCCTCAGGTAATGTCCTCCCAATATTATATTTTTATATTATTATATATTTTTTTATCTTTGGTTCGGTCCTATTCCTTTGGTCTCCTCATCCCTTCCATTCTCTTGGTTTTATATGGCTGTTTACAGGTTTCCTGTATATGTCCGTTTAAGCATTTCATAATTATAAATGTTTGATCATATTTTTTAACAACTTTCTTTTGATCTCTAGTGTATATGTTTTTGATCTCTAGTATTGTCATTCGTATTCCAAATTGCATCTTTATATTTTTAATTTTTTAATTACACAGGTACACTACCAAAAAACTGCCTCCAGTTTTGCAACTGATTCCTATAGATTTTGGGGTGCTGAATCCAGGAAAAATAGCCAAAATGTTCCATCACGTCACGTTTTCTTGCAAAATTAGATTTCTTACCCATATAAGGAATGTTCACATAATTTCTTTTTAGCCGACTGCAGTTTATTTTCTTGGCCCAAAATAGAGGTTATAATGGTTAACTAACTAGAAACACTCCCTCATGATATTTTAGAGTGTTTTGTATTCATTTTATACATTAACAGGACAATTGGGAGGCGGGGGGCTAAATCCAGTACTCGCGATGGCGCATGTTCTTTCCTGTTTGCCTCGCCTCGTTCGCTCGCTCAAACACGGTGGTTGCGACATGAACGTTCCTGTCAAATTTCAGTTTCTTGCAAGTTCATTATTACCTTTTGTTTGCTCAGTCGTAATCCAGCTTTATTCCGAAGTGGTTCACTACAGTTGTAGTTTGCAGTGCTGTGTATTTGTGATGGCTCACAGAGCCAGAGGTTGCGTCAACTCTCCGGACAGTTTTTGTTTTATTTGTGGGGAATATACCGTGAAAAAGCGGCAGAGGAACATTTCTGCATTTATTAAAAAGTATATTTCGCCTATTTCGGTTTGAAGTTAGGCGATCAAGACAAACCGTGGGCTCCTCACAAAGTGTGCAAGACATGTGAGGAAGATCTACGCTTATGGATGAAAGGTAAAAAACAAGCATTTTGTTTCGGAATACCTATGATGTGGCGTGAACAAAGAAACCACAGCAGTGACTGCTATTTTTGCTCTTGCATTGTGAAGGGATACAACTTAAAAAATAAGAACGTAATAAGTTACCCCAACCTTCCCTCAGCAATTAGGCCTATGCCTCATAGCAACGAAGTACCTGTGCCTGAACCACCAAAATCTTTGGATCATATTTGTGTGGACGGTTCTGATCATGTTGAGACTCATCAGATGGCTTTTCCCGATGAGTCCAGTACTTCCGAGTTTGAAACTGAACCAGATCCGAAACCTGAACTTTTCTCTCAAGCTGAATTGAATGATTTAGTCCAGGATTTAGGACTCCCAAAAGATGCTGCCCAACTGCTAAGTTCTCGGCTTAAACAGAAAAATCTATTGTCACCAGGAACAACTTTTTATTGGTACCGCAACCGCGAGACACAATTTTTGAAGTATTTCAGCAAAGAGGAAGATTTGGTATTTTGCAACGATATATACGGAGTGATGGAAAAGTTTAAACTCAAGTATGATCTTGCTGAATGGCGGCTGTTCATTGATTCATCAAAAGACAGCATAAAAGGTGTTCTTCTTCATAATGGCAACACATTCGCTTCAGTTCCTATTGCTCACTCTGTTATTCTCCAAGAAAAATACAAGAATTTGGCCCTGATTCTTCAGAAGATTCGTTATGATGAGCATAAGTGGATGATTTGTGGAGACTTTAAAATTCTATCCATGCTATTAGGGCAGCAATCCGGTTTCACCAAATATCCCTGCTTCCTTTGCTTGTGGGATAGCCGGGCCCGCGACCTACACTGGGGGAAAAAAGACTGGCCAATTCGGGAGTATTTGAGACCCGGTGAGAAAAATGTTCTTCATGAGAGCTTGGTACCTCATGATAAAATTCTATTACCACCTCTCCACATTAAGTTGGGTCTCATTAAGCAATTCATCAAGTCCCTTCCAAAAGATGGTGAGTGCTTTTGGTACCTTTGCTCAAAGTTCCCCCGACTTTCTGAAGCAAAGCTAAAGGAAGGAGTGTTTGTTGGCCCTGATATAAGGAAACTCATTTCAGATGGAGCATTCGCTGAAACGATGTCTGAGAAGGAAAAAGAAGCCTGGGATTCCTTCAAGGATGTTGTTCTCAAATTCTTGGGGAACAGGCGGGATGAGAACTATAAGGATATTGTTGCCAGGATGCTCAATGCCTTCAAAGAACAAGGCTGTAACATGAGCCTGAAAGTCCATTTCTTGCACTCCCATGTGAACTACTTTCCCGAAAACTTGGGGGCGTACAGTGAAGAACAAGGTGAAAGGTTTCACCAGGACATCAAGGACGCAGAGAAAAGGTACCAAGGAAGATGGAACACCACTATGATGGCTGATTTCTGCTGGTTGCTGCTGCGGCAAACCCCAGATGAAAAATACGCCAAGCAGCGCACCAAGAGAAGCATTCGGGGGAAGAAGAAACGGGCCCACCAGGAGATTGATTGACCCAAGAATGACTTTAAAATCTAAACTGTGTTGACAAATATCGTGTTTTTACTAAACTTTGAAATAAAAATTTGCTAGTTATTACCACAGTGTCGGATCTCATTTATTAGAATTCTATTTTCACACCATCGGGTGTTTGTCTTCATGTATTGCAATGGTGCGGTTTGCGTTTTCTATTCTTACATACATACCTGTACAACATTTTTTGCACATTTCTTTGCTTTGCTTTGTGTCTAACCTCGCTCTTATATGCTCAATGTTTGTGCACATGTATGTGGCTGTTTTAAGTGCAGACAATTTTGCTACCATCACAGTGTGTTTTGTTGACATTACTCTATTCTTATGTGCTGCCTTGTTACAATTTTCTTTATTCTTATTTGAATAACTACTAAACAATTAGTATAAAGAATTCATCCAAGAAACTTGTATCTCGATCGCACTCAATCTGAAACGTTCACCTCAAATTGCTAACCCAATGTAGCAAAAAATCTGTACGTGATGGAGCAAATTGGTTACCAGATTTGGATTCAGCACACCAAAAAACATAAAAATCAATCGAAACATTAGAGGCAGTTTAAAAAAATTTTTTTTTAGTGTACCTGTGTTATTTAATCATTTATGTATTTAAATATTTATATATTTATTTATATATGTGTATGTATATAAGTTCAAATATATAATTTGATTTATAGAGCAGTTGTTTATTCAATGTACTTATTTTAATTATATATGTATTATCATCATTTTAATTGAGCTATTTATCATGGGTCCCCCCTTTTTGTGTTTTATTAATGCATTTTTAGTCTTTTTTGAGACCCAAGTTATTTGTGATAGTCCAATTTAGCCTGTTTTTTCATGTATAATGTATTTTTATGTTATAATTCTTGTTTTAACCCTCCCCTTTTTTTTTTTTTGCACTATTATTGTTTTGATTTTATTATATTAATATAATTTTATAATTTTAATTTTTAGTGTGTCCTGATAGCCCCTGACGAAGTGACATACGAAACACGGTCCTGTGTTGGGCTTAGGCCACTTAATTGGTACTAATAAAGGTATTGGGTGCTGAATCTGCCGCTTCCTGTTTTTGTTTCTGCTCATCTGAGTGGCTAGCGCTGTTTTCTTTGTGGACCCCGACATTAGAATTAGCCCTGCATGTCCAAGGCCAGTAACCACCCACTGGCTGCCCACTCTCCACCTCTGTACCTCCTCTTCCCTGTCCCTGACTAACTTCCCCGCACAACTGCAGGGAAATTATTCAGGGGCCTGCAGCCTCACAAATAGCAGGAATGGACGTCCCGCTATTTGTAGTTTGTAATAACCCCCTATGTTACTATCCGCTGCCCTCACTTTGGCACAGAGGGACCTGCATACGGACCTTCGATCTCCTTACTCTGACACCGCACTCGACCTTCAACACCCAAGTCAACAGCCAGTTCAGTGGGGAAGGATTGTGCAGCTTGTTTCATACTCTTGCCTCTCCAATTGCCCCCCTTGGGGTTTTGCCACAGCCAAGCGCTCAGCCTGGCCAGAGGCTTTCTTCAGAATCCCTTTCACTGCTCCAACTTTCTCACTTCTTTTCACCACAGCTCCGCACGCACCACATGGTGCCATGCCAATCCCCACCAAACAGCCACCCCAAACCATCCCTTCACACAACCCACCTCCCCAAAGCCACCCAATCTCAAAACAAGTAAAATACAGCCCAACACCCCCCCCCCAAAAAAAAAAACAAAAACAAAAAAACAAACCCAAGCTCTACAGCTGGTATTAAATGGGCATTAGGACCCTGCTGACAACTGCACTTCCATGGCCGAGAAAACACAGTCCCTCCTCTAGCCCTATTCAACTCAAGGCTTAAAACACACATCTTTGAAGCCACTTTTGTCCACTACTTATGTTTATCTTACCATACTGTAGTCCCCATTTTCAATATGGGGGTCATTCTGAATGATGAATAGTGGGAATGTATGTCCAATTTGGATGTACATTGCTGCTATTTGCCCAGGCCCCCTATTCCCTGCCCAAAGCTCCCTACATATGCATAGTAGATGACGGAGCGCTCTGGATGGGGATGGGCAGGGATGGCAATAGGGAGGAGAATGGTGGGCTGGGGCAGGCACACAACCCGGACATATAGGGCCAATTCCGGTCATAGCCCAGTGCATCCAGGTTCACCAGGATAGACAGGGGACTTATTCCACCCCAGAGGTGGAATAAGTCCCCCTGTTATTGGAGGGTGGCATCGTTGGGCCCCCACAACTGAGTAGGTGGCTGCATGGCAATGGGATGCCACGACACCACGGCTTCATGCAGGAGCCAGGCTGAGCTTGCTCGGTAAGTGCCTAGCCATCTGAGGTGTCGGAATTGAGGCATGGCCTTGACGTCCAGGCCCAATGCCATGCTCCAATGGGACTGTCTAGCCCCCGCAGGAGCAGAATTGGGTGCATCTTCAGGCCATCTGGATTTGTGGACATCCGGACAGCCCTGACATGCACCTACAGAACTGGCCTCCATATGTTTTGTCATAGATTGTAAGCTCTGAAGAGCAGGGACTGTGTTTTTAATCTATATGTACTGTGCTGCGTATGCCTTGTAGCACTATGCAAATGATTAGTAGCAGTCATGCAACTCAGCAGAGCCACACTTCAGAGCAAATTTATTTATTTAATAAGTTTTATATACTGCTTTATCTTTTAAATCAAAGCAGTTTAAATTGAAACTTAAACTTGGTAATGTACATTAAACAGGGTCATTGATAACCTGGATTTTTCTGAGGCAATAGAGAGTTAAGTGGCTTGCCCAAGGCCACAAGGAGTGCTAGTAGGAATCGAACCCTGACTCTGGATTCCCAAGCCAGTGTTCTTAGCCATTAGGCTACTCCTCCACACCAAACTGGTCCCCATTCAGCAATCAACAGGACCCAGACTGCTAACAGCACCTGAAACCACTGCAAGAAGAGCCCTCCCAATGCTGTGACAATGGAGCCAAGCACCCTGATAGCCACAAATGTAAAATGAAAACATTCACAGCAAACAGCAAAAATCACCTGCAAAACCATACTCAAACCACACTTGCCACCCTGCCACTCTACCTACCTCAACAAAAATGCTGCCAGAACCCAAACCATGACTCTAACTCAATCATATCCGCACCACTACTCTCAAATCCTGCAGCCTGCCAACCTTTGTCCCCCATCCTTTGACCTCCTCCCTCAGAAAACATGGAGGGCACAGCCTTGTTATGGTGCTCCCCTGAGCTTTGATAAGGGTGGTGTGCACTTCTTAAACATATACATCTTTCTAATTAAAGTTTTAGGGATGTGCATTTTTCAGCACATATTCAGTTCATTTAGGAACCTAAAAAATGTTTGCATGGGCAGATTGCTTATGCTCTTATATCCATGAATTAATGCATACACAATCATTTTGTACATGCAAAACAGTCATTGCATGCATTCAATGTGTGGAAAAACATGAATGTCTAAAAAAAAAGAAAAATAAAAAACCCACAAAAAATCGCAAAGACTAACCAAACTTTTTTTGATTGTATACATCTCTAGAAATTATTATACCTATTATTGTAAGGCAAACAATGCTCGCTACAGCTATCTTTATTTCATAAACTGCCTTTTCAAATAAAGTCAAATCAGTCACAATTAACATGAAGGGGAGAATCAAAGGAGACTACAAATTACATGATCAAATTTACAGGGGTTGTGACACAGCTTAATCGCTGTATTTTGCACTGTTTGCAATCATTTGAGGTCAATTTGCCTAATGCCATTATAGTCAGAATTAAAATAATAAAGACAGGAAAAGGTAAGGACATGAATGAGAGAATGCAATGCTGGGAAATCTAAATAAGACTCCATCACCCAAATTTGTCGCAGTGCAAAGAACATGAATCTAACTATAGCTGAGACATATTATTCGAAAGAGGGATGGTATAATCTATAATGGCTCCTATGTATTTGAATAATCTGTCAAAATTAGAGGGGGCCTGAGATGGATGGGGAGATCTGTAGCCTAGATGTTCTACCAATGATCCAAATGGTTAAAGATTTAACAGGGTTGAATACCAGCTGATTGTCTTGCAGCTAGGCTGCTACCATGGCAGACTTGTTAATCAATAGCAATTGTCTGGCTTTTTAGTCCACAGAAGTTATTTTTTAATGCTGTAGTAAGATAATTCTATTAGTGCATTTTATAATAAAAGATTCAAATATCTCAAAGCACTGCTGAGTTGCAAATTAACTGGTTAATTCTAATTGGCTAACTTTGTCCACGGCCAAACAGCTGAGCCATGGCTTAATATATCTACATCCAACTATATAACGTCACTAGTTATATTTAAAGCACCTATTTGTGCATTCAGTTTTAAATTGAAAATGTTGCTGATTTGTGCTGAATATCATTCTAACTGGCTAAATTCCAAACCCTGTCCTGGGCACATATCAACTTGGCTCTTTTAGCTTTTGTATGGTGAAAACTGTGTGCATTCTCTAGCTGCTATCCATCAATGAAATTCCTTAAAGAAATACTCACATTAGTGTTTATTTAACTGGAACTCTATTTTCAATTTACAACAAATACCGAATGAGAGAATACATTTTGAAAGTAAAACATGCAATACATTATACTGCTAATATTCACATGAATAGTTTTTCGAAACTTTCCAACATATCTCATGTAATTTTGCTAAATTTAAATCAAATGAGTCTTATAGATGCTGAGTATAACAGATTAAAGCAATGGTATTGTAAATTATGAAATTCTGCTTACTCTCTTCTAATTAAATAAACTTAATGGGCAAAAGTAATTGGATAGTGTGCTAGTCTTCCAATTTAATTTGCATGCATAGGTTAACTCATCTGAGAAAGGAGAACATTTTGCTTTGCATAGTATTTTTCCCTATTTTAATGGCTAGAGTAAGTATCTCTGTTTGATGTATATGCCCTTTCAGATAGATGTTTGATGTATATGCTATTTCAGATAAAGTTTTAATATACTAGTCTCTAATCTAAGCATTTGGTGAATTTCTGCTAACAATAGTAAAGAAAAAACAACCTCATGTTTAATTAAGCGTTTTAGTTCCATTTTGGAAGGTAAATACACAGGAATTTGATAAGCTAGCAGGCATGAACAATTTTTATTCCTACTGTTCAAGCATAATGTTATGGTCCACTGAAGGAAGGGATTTTAGAAAGCCATCTTAACAATCCATGAGGGAAAACATGTGGAGGGTCATTTTATAAGGGGGAACCTAGTTAAAGCATATTTTAAAGCACCTATGTTAAGTCAGTTTGCCTATGTTTAGCAAGCAATTGCATAGTTTATAAAACAGTAAAATTTACATATGTACTTGAAAAATGTAGGCGTGGGCATTTAGACGAGTTCTAGAGTTGGTGCAAATGCCTCTACTTGAATTAAAAGCACACATTATGCCATTCATGCTAGTATTTTACAAAGAAAAGTAGGTGGCTACTTTTCATTTTAATTATAAAATGTGTGCCTACATTTCAGAGATGGACATTTATGTTAGCACTAGAGCTGGTGTAAATGACTGCAGCTATATTTTTCAGCTACATGCGCAAATTATAATATTTTATAATCAATGTCCATACTTGCATGGTCTGCCCACATTCCACCCAAACATGTCTGTGCAAACCCTTGAGAAAAGTACATGCCATCATGTGTATGGTGTACTTTCATGCTGGTCGGTATTTTATAAGAGGCCATTCATGTGTGTGTGACCACACACATGCATAAATGACTTAAATAGTGTTAAAGTACATGCACCATTATAAAATTATCCCTTAGGGCTCTTCTTTGATTGTAATCTGCATGTTGTCATTTTAATGATGCTTTATAGAGCCTGTAAATTGTATTAATCTTCACTTGGTTTGCAGCTTGTCATGCTGTGAGGACTTGTGTGCATCAATGATGCTGAGAACTAAGCTTTCGGTAGCATAACTACTGGTAGGGTCTCCCAAGATGGACAGGTCTCAGCTGAGGTGCCAGACTAAGATAAACCACACATCTCGGTAGCTGTAGAATGGGACGGTATTGGCGGTAGAGGATGACATTCCTGTGACAACAGGAATAACACTAGCATTACTTGCTTGGAAGAAAGGCATAATGGAAAAAACACCCTCCTCAATGATGGAAATCCAAAATTGCAATAAAAACCACCATAGAAATAAACCCACCAAAAAATGTAAATTTTGTTTTGTCGAAGCCCACCGAGGGGAGGCTAGAACTATTCCCCTAGCCCCCTCCAGACGGTAGACTGCTTTTATTATATCAATAATCCACCATAGTGTTATTAAAACAAGTACTTACCTTCTGAATCATAAGACTCCTCATTCATTTTCAACCACGTTGCTAATCATTGAGGTGCAGCATCTCAATGATTAGCAACGTGGTTGAAAATGAATGAGGAGTCTTATGATTCAGAAGATAAGTACTTGTTTTAATAACACTATGGTGGATTATTGATATAATAAAAGCAGTCTACCGTCTGGAGGGGGCTAGGGGAATAGTTCTAGCCTCCCCTCGGTGGGCTTCGACAAAACAAAATTTACATTTTTTGGTGGGTTTATTTCTATGGTGGTTTTTATAGCAATGGAAGAAAGGCATGGCAATCTACTTCCATATCCTGCCATGAAAACCCAGGGGATAATCACAACAAAACAAATTGCATTATAGTGCTGGAAGATGAGACCCCTAGATGTGAAGGCACTCAACTGACTGTTGGAGTTGAGCTTAAGACTTTTCAAAGTAAAGCCAGCATGTATGATGTGGTTGGATCAAAATCCTTGGGATGTCTGACTGTGGATGTAGTTGCGCATGAAATGACAGTCAGAAGCTGCAAAGATGTCTTACGTATTGGGAAATGGAACATACATAGTATGAACCAAGGGAAGCTGGAGGAGGTCAAGAATGAAATGGAACGTGTACAACTCGATCTGTTGGGTGCCAGCGAACTGAAATGAACTGGCATTGGACACTTTGCATCTGATGATCACATGGTATACTGTTCTGGCAAAGAAAGACAAAGAAGAAATGGTGTTGCATTTATTAAGAATAAACTGCAAGAACTATAATGAAATACAATGCAATCAGTGAACACTTAATTTATATTTCTCTATGAGGAATGCCCATCAACACAACTATTAACCAGGGTAGAATGAACCCAGTACATCCCCTCACCAATAAACTATTTGTGGAAAGGCCCTGAATCCTGCCCCTCCACATCCCCTCTCCCCACTCAGATTTCTTTACATTCAACCACATAAATACCAGACAAGCATTTTGGAAATAAACTGGTTGCAGCTTTATTGATAACAACAAGAACCTTTATCACACAACAAAGATACTATCCAACAATAACTATCCTGACCAGATCCAATAATTCACCAGCCATATTACTAGCAAGACGATGCCATCTCTACCCACTGCCGTGGTCTCGCCAGCGGCAACCCATATACACCATCCAATTGCCGACCTTGCCATGTGATTAGCAAAGGTAGGCAAGCTTCCAGGTGCATCCTTCTTGGGCCACATCCACCCGGGATTATCTGGGCTGGGGTCACCTGGCCATAGCCCATAAGTAATGCTCAAAGGCTCCGGACCCCAAAATTCTCCAGGAATCTGCTCAACCCCAAAAGCTGTGACAACCCCAACTTGATTGATGGGACCACTACAACAGCATAGGGTGGGATGGGTGGGAACACTGCCGTAGCTCCTGCTACAGCCCCGGACCAGAGAGGAGGGAGGCAGCTGCGTGCCAGGTAAAAGAAGTTACTCGGCCCCTCCCTCCCCTCTCGGCAGCCCAGCCCATGTACCCATTGGCTTCCCTCCCAAAAACAAAAAGGGAGCCAATGAGTTTGAAGAACACCGGGACCTAAGCCTCCAACTGACCCCCCTTCATCCCACCCATCCGCTCATGGCTTGAGGCCTACATGGCCCCTCCCTCCAAGCTGAAACAAGCTGAGGTAAGCCCTACCACAGGGACAGGGTCCCCGCACCGTGCTGTGCATCCAATTAATGGCGGCCACCCAGGGACCCTGCCCCACTGCCTAAAACTATTCAGGTATATGCCCCAACAACAGCTGCAGAAATAGACAAGTTCTATGAATAAGTACAAGCTGAAATTGATGGAACATGCAAACAAGATATCCTGATAGTTATGGGTGACTGGAACACAAAAGTTGTCAACAAAGTAGAAGGCAAAGTGGTTGGAAAATATGGACTTGGCAACAGAATTGAAGCTTCAGAAAGACTGATAGAATTCAGCAAGACCAATGATCTTTTCATCTCAAACACCTTCTTCCAGCAACACAAACAGCGACTGGACTTCACCCAATGGATTGTACAAAAATCAAATTGACTACATCTGTGGAAGTCAAAATTGCAAAAGCTCAATAACATCAACAAAGACAAAACCTGGAGCCGACTGTTGTATAGATCACCAACTACTACTATGCAAACTCAAGCTAAAAATGAAAAAGAGAAAGACATTCATGAATGTAACAAAATATGACTTTGAGAATATACCACTGAAATTTAAAGACTGCCTGCAAAATTGATTTGCTGCTTTGGATACAAATGACAGAGCACCAGAAGAATTAAGGGATGACAACAAGAAAATTGAACTCGAAGAAAGTGAGAAGTATAAAGGCGCGGGCAGGGTCCCGGCGCCTGCCCGTAACCGGGTGCTCTGCCCGGCGCGGGAGCCTGCTCGTGCACGGCAGCATCATGGGTGCCGCGGCGAGCCGTGCACAGGGCGCATTGTTTAAATTGATTGGCTCCGCTCGGTAAGGCGAGGCAGCGTAGCCAATCAGGGGGCAGGCTGCCATGTGCTCTGGCGTGCGCGATCTTGCCAGAGCACAGGCAGTGTGGCGGGAGGCACGGCAGCCCACCCGCCCGCCCAGCCTTTGTGATGGGGGGCTGGAGTCGGGGTGACGCAGCTGGGGGGGGGGGTGAGGCGGGATCCCGGAGGTTTCCGGGGTCCGGAGCCTTAGGCGACTCGGGACGGGGGCGGGGTGCCCTCGGCCCGGACTACCCCTGGAAGACTTTTGCTAGTAATATGGCGAAGTCGGATAGGGGTAGTCGGAACGTTGCCGGTGGTGTGAACTTGGCTGGAGTGGAAGCGAGGTCGCTTTGCTATTAGCATGGCTGGTGACACATCGCTCCGCTGGGGGGGGGGGGTTGTGAGATCATTGTTCCTGTTATTGTTTGAAAGTTATTGGAAATAAAGCTGCGACCAGTTGTCACCATACCTGGCTTCAGTGCAATTTGTGTGAACTCTAAAATGGGAAGCGTTTAGCAAAGTGGTTGGGTGGGGGAAAGTATGGTTATATGAAAGGGGCGAGCGCTGGGTCTGGCTACCCGGTTAGTCTCTACAAAAAGTGAAAAAGCAAAAAAGGCCAAAATGGATGACCTAAGACACAATGAAAATTGCCCAGAAACACAGAAAAGCTAAAGTCAGAGGAGAAAGACAGGCAATCATAGAACTCAACAGAGATTTCCAACGTGCAGCAAGATGAGACAAGGAGAAGTACCACAATGATGCATGCAAAAAAATGGAATCAGATACTATCTGAGGAAGAACAAAATTGATTTTCACAAAGCTACAAGAGTTAAAGAGAAAATTCCAGCCTTGAATTGTAATACTACAGAATGCTTGAGGATCTATGCGGAATGATGCTGGGAAGATCAACAAAAAGTGGAAAGAATATACAGAGTCATTATACCACTAAGATCAAAGGTCCAGTATTTCATGGCATTTACATGTTTTAAAAAAATGTAAACTGTGTATATGTCCTTAACGGGATGTTCCGTAGCACTAACATGATAAGTGCTGCTGAATATCCCAGACTAATCCACTATACGCCTCGATGCTAGCCACTTACCATCGGGGTGTGTCAGCGTCATTCCATGGCGGAGAAGAGGCAGAGTCTATCGCCAACCAGGCAGTTATGATATGGAGCCACTGCCCGGTTTGCAAACCATGGGTAAAGAGAGACACAGCAAAAGCTGCCCTATATTTCCCCTTGGGAGCTAATGGGCAGTGGCTCAATATCGCCGCTGTCTGGTTAGCTTCTGAAGAGTCAAAGGCTGTGCAACAATCCTGGATAATCAATTCCAGGGCCGGATATGACCCCAGCATTGAATATCTGGGTTTAATGTTCAGTGCCGGCAGCTAGCCACTGTTATTGCGCTAGTCACCAGTGCTGATTAGCTGGCCCCAAGTGTCCCAACAGCCTTATGATCAGGAACCATTGGTGATGACAGAAGAAACTCAAGCAGCATTGAAAGCATTATCAAAGAACAAACCACTGGGTACTGATGGCATTCCCACTGAAGTATTACAGCAATTGGACGTTGCTGTTGCCATACTTACAAGGCTCTGCTAGGAAATTTGGAAGACAGCATCATGGCCAACTGACTGGAAAAGATCTGTGTTTATACCAATACTGAAGAAATTTCATCAAACTAACTGTGGAAATTATCACACAATAGCTCTGATCCCACAAGTCAAGAAGATTCTGCTCAAGATCATCCAGCAGACTACAACCATACCTAGAATGAGAACTGCCTGAAGTGCAAGCAGGGTTCAGGAAAGGCAAAGAACAAGTGACATCAACGCAGATGTGAGGTAGATCCATGAAAAGATGAAAGAATACCAAAAAGATAACTGTATGTATTATTGACTACAGGGTTTTTGAGTGTATAAACCATGAGAAACTCTGGGCCACATTAAGAAGCACAGGTATACCAGAGCACCTAATAGTTCTGTTGCACAACTTTACATTGATCAAGAAGCAACAATTCGAACCAGAACAAGGAGAAGCAGAATGGTTTAAAATCAGCAAAGGTGTACAACAAGGCTGTATACTTTCCCAACCTTGTTTAATTTATATGCAGAAGAAATCATCAGAGAAACAGGACTGTATGAAAACAACCAATATATGAAGATTGGTAGAAGACTCATGTATGATACCACATTACTGGTTGAAAGTGAAGACAATCTGAATCATTTGCTTATCAAGATCAAGGAATATAGTCTTAAATTGGCCCTGTACCTTAATGTAAAAAAGACAACGATCCTGTTAACTGGCAAAATCAATAAGTTCAACGTTGATGGAGAAGACGTTGAAATAGTTGACAATTTTAACCTCCTTGGATAATCAATAAAGAAATGACAAGCAGTCAAGGAATTTGATCACACATTGCTCTTGCAGAATGGCTATGAAGGCCCTAGACAAGATTCTCAAGAGCAGAGATGTTGGAGAGTCATTCTAAAAGGTTTAGTCATGATTTTGATGTCTGTAGACAGGCACGTGGACGTTGAAATCATGGACACGTCTCCATAACCATTCCATAAATGTTGTTCACAGACATTTACAATATGGGGACATTCAAGTAGGCACAGGGCAGGAGTATGTCTAGGTTGGGGCAATGGACTTACACATCCCTGTTCCATCCCAAAAGCAGTGGACCCATCTACAAGCACATGCATGTTTATTCCTGCTCCAGGCATGAATAGGCATCAGGAAAGAATTTGTTTTCACCTTAAAACCACTCCAAGGAAACTTGCAAACAATTAATTTAAGAAAAGACTCTTAAAATAAAAGATTTTTTTTTCACAAAAGGATAAAAGAATATTTAAAAATGTCTTTAAACACCTAGGATTCCAACCGGGTAGATCGAAAGGAAACCTCAGTTACTGGGCTCAAGGCAAGCCAGTGGCTACACACAATTCAAATAACCTAACCCAGAAAGTGCTTATTTAGCACTGCCCATTCTCATTCATCGGTTCCCTCCAACAGCACCACCTTGGTTTCAGCTAAGTGCTTTTTTTCTTTTAATTAAGTACATTTAAAAGTGGTAAAAAATTCACATGCTGTTGGAGAAAACCAATGAATGAGAATGGGCAGTGCTAAATAAGCACTTTCTAGGTTAGGCTATTTGAATTGTGTGTAGTCACTGGCTAGTCTTGAGCCTATTGACTGGGGTTCCCTCTCAATCTATCCTTTTGGAATCCTCGGTGTTTAGAGACATTTGTAAATTTCTTTTGTCCTTTTGTGATTTTTTTCTTTTATTTTAAGAGCCTTTTTTAAAATTAATTATTTGCAAGTTTCCCTGGTATGGTTTTGAGTATAATAAACTTGAGGGATATTGAGTTGTTTACTTTTTGTTTTCACTTTTTTTTTTCATTTTTTATTTATGAAAATTTTACAACTTATCACAAGAAAGTTCCATTGAACAATCTTGAAAAGAAAAAAGATTAGATAGAATTAGAAAATAATACATTCCAAATTATGAGGCAATTCAATATTATTGAAACAATATATCCAATCACCCTAGCCCACAATATAAAGGGGGGAGATACAACAATTTTCAACAAAAAACAAAAGAAAACCAGGCAGAGACAAGACCCGGAGTCAACCTATTTATGCGAGCTCCGGGGAGGCGCCAATAGAGGATTCCAACCTCCGAGCAGAAACAAAAGCTGTAAGTTGGGAGGGATCATAAAAAACATAGGAAACAGAATGGTATTTCACCAAACATTTACACGGATGTTTCAAGAAAAAGAGGTCTCCCAACTGGAGAACACCAGGACGTAATAGAAGAAATTCTCTACGACGTCTCTGGGTTTCTCTAGACAGGTCTGGATACATACGAACTACCAAACCCCTAAATAACAAGTTCCATTTATGGAAGAAAAGTTTCAATAGCCATTCTTTATTGGAGAGCAAAGCAAATGTTATCAATAAAGTAGAGGGAACCGGGGACCCCTCAACCGATTGTTCTAACATATCTGTTACATTCAACACATTCCCCTGTTCCAAATCCCCACCTATGGTGACCAAACCAGGTGATAATTTTGCCTTAGGGAGGTAATAAATCTTTACCAAAGGTGGGGTTAACTCCAGGGCAACCCCAAGGACCTCAACCAAATACTGCTTAAACATATCTCGAGGGGACACAGAGGGGAGTCTTGGAAAATTAATCAAACATAAATTATGCCCTAGCTAAGTTATCCAAATGTTCTAACTTAACTGAAACTGAGGAAAAGTTCTTTTTCAATGCCTCCGTCTGCTCTCCAAAAACTTCTATCTTCCTCTGGTTCTCTCCAACTTCCAACTGCAAGACTTGTACCTTCTGTTCCAAGTTCTCCACCAAAGTTACAGAATCGTCTATTTTCCGGGTCAAAGATTCAAACTTTGGAACTAAAGCTTCACCAAGTGACAAAATAGCTTGCCATATCGATTCCAATGTAAAGTTAGCAGGTCGCTGCATTGAAAAGCCAGACCCGATACTGATGATGGCAAATCAGATTCCATTTCTACCAGCGTTGTTCCTCGACGCAACTCAGAGAATCCCTGCTCTGAGTGCACCTCCCCAATTGGCAGCGATAATAAAGATGAACTCTGCAACTCAACGGTTGCACTCTGAGGGCTCCGTAACCCCACTGCTCCTAGTCCCCGTGAGCCACGGACTTCTCCCTCAACTGAGGAAGGAACCAGCTCCAAGAAGCCTTTTAGTAGGGATTGGCCCTTATATATTTTCGGTGCAGGGCTCAAAGGGGAAGATGAGGAAACCGAATCAGCCGCCAAACCACCCAATTCCAGCACGGCTGTAGCTCGGACAATTTCCCCTTCATCCTCCGGGGCCCAGGCAGCACGCAGAACAAAGGCGTCCAAAGGACCCACAGAAAGCGGCGTCGAGGTAGAGGGGGGTTGGGAGGGCACCAAGTCACTCTTTACGCTTTCTCCCCATAAGAAAAACGCGCTCACTCAAAGTTGCCAACTGCCGCCATCTTAATCACGCTCCTCCCTACTTTTTGTTTTCACTTTAAAACATCCAGAGTTTGTAGAGAAGATGGAGACTTAAGTGACTAGTTTTAGATTACAAAGTCCAACACTGGGATTTAAACCCTGGCCACTCAGCTTTTAAGGTACTACACTAACCATTAGGCAATTAAATGTCTTGATTCTGAAATGCTCTCCTGGGGATGTCTGTATAGACATTTGATGCACATGCATCTCGGGCACGTCAACATTTCTGGAATTGTGCCTGAACTTGTACGCACCTGCCTTTTTTTTCAGATGTTCTGGCTTTGACGTACCAGACTGCAATAGGATGCCCCATTTGAAATGTGCCTCCACACATACAACACACTGATATGCACAAAATTTGAAAACATTCAGAGTGAAGCCATATCCCCCCTGCCTCACATTCATCAAAGAAAAGAAGGAAAGTCCAACAATTAAAATCTTGTCAAAATCCTTTTGGCAGTTCTCATCTTAACAGTATCCAGCGAGTCTGTAAATTCAGATCGTTGCTCACAACCTTGCACAAACCACATATAAATCAGTCAGTATCTCTTGAATGGACTTCAGTCGTCACTCTTTTCTTTGGTGCTGTGTCTATGACCCAGTCCTGAAATTCTAAGTAAGCTAAAGAAATCAATGCTGCAGTGAATTCTTGTATCGAGGAAACTCAGATATCTCTTGAAGAGCTTTCAGAATGGTTTCCTGACAAGTTTGATGGCACTCAAGGAGCACTAGAGACGTTCCTCAAGAATGACTTTTATTGTTTTTTTTAAATCACCTACTGAACTTTGCACCGATCAGAGACAGGTGGGCTCTATTTTCCTTCTTTTTAAAGGAGAAGCCTTAGACTGGGCAGCTTTTGGATCCTGATCCCTTATTCTCCTCTTCCAAAAGCAGCTAATTCTCCTCCTGGGTGGCTTGCCCAAGCCAGTCTATGGATTGTATTGCATGCTGTATGGATAGTGAACTGAATATCATCGCCATACATACAGCAATGGTGCTCACCACTCTATACACATATTCAGCATTACTTGCTATTGCAGCTGATATAAAAAACAAACAAACAACAACACTGCCTGCGGTGTTTCAGTATTGACCATTGTAATCCTATGAGTAGCTTAAGGAATAAAAAAGTACTTTTCTGCTCAGAAGAAGCTGACTGTAGCTCCATAACTTATAGATTTCAAGTGTTTCATTATCAGTATTCCTGATTTATTTATTTATTTTTTTACATTTTCTTATATACCGTGCTATTCTGCATCAGTGCGGTTTACATTGAACAAACTGAAATTACATTGAACAGGACATTATAACTTGGAGATAACTGGCACAATCTAAAGGGCTTGCTTACTAAACTGCACCAAGTGTATTTACTGCACTTTGGGTAGGTTTACTAAATCACACTATAAGGGGTAGCTTGGGGTTTGGACACTGCATTAAAAAATAGTGTGGGGCCCCTCTGCTAAAAACCCATGCGAGTTTGTTAGCATGCATTGGGGATAGAACTGGGCGGGACAGGGGCATTTCCGGAATGTCATGGCTAGTATGGGTATTAGTGGCCCATGCTAACTGTGCTTGATACTGGGGCAGATATCATACTGGCCCGTGTTCCTTATCTTGGCAGGAAGCACAAGAGTACCCACGCTCCTCCTGGGTCTTATTCAGAGGAGTCCCTGATTTCCTCTTTGAACAGAGCAGGAGCAATCCCCCTCTGCTCCTACCCTGGATGTGGAGGCTTTCAAAATGGCTACTGGTAATCCATGAAGAGATCAAGGTCAGGGAGGTTGGGGGAGGTAGGAGTTCTTCAGTCCTGGGAGGCTGCTGTTTATGGGTTGGGTTTTGAGATCAACTTACTACATTGTTGATGATAGGCTTTGATTTGTGGGACCCTTGAAGGCCAAATATTGATTTAGTGCTGGTGCTGTTTGGGAGAAGGTGCTAAAGGGGATCATCTCTGGGGTTTTTTGCATGGAGAGGGAATGGATTGCTGTGGAGTGGGATTTATCTGTGGGTCTTTTTATAAGTGGCACTTTGGCAGTGGCTGTACTACCAGACTGTTAGTGTGGCTGCATTTAATGCTATTTCTTGAGGTAGCGTTAGGTGCAGCCAATAATCACCAGAAACCAAAGCTACACCCCACCCTGCAACATAGTTATCAGTGAACGCAATCTTGAAGTCACAGAAGAGGTAAAATACCTAGGTGTCACATTTGACAAACACTTTTCATTCATAATCCATATTAAAAACACAACAATGCAATTTTTAATAAAATCAGACTGCTACAACACTTGAAGCCTCTACTACATAGCAACGATTTCAGAACATTGATGAAAGCAATGATAATACCACACATTGACTATTGTAATAGTCTATTACATGGGCTACCAAAACAATCACTTCATCCCCTGTTAATGGCGCAGCATATGGTGGCATGTATTATCTATAACTCACGCCACATGGATCATATAACACCTATACTTAATGCCCTGAATTGGTTACCTGTGCAGAGCAGAATAAAGTACAAGTTGTTAATGATTTAATTCAAAATCATCAGAAATATAGCACCCACAATTCTATCTCACCTAATTAAGATCACATCCAGCGACCACCATAGAAGAGGCCAAATGAACAATACTCATTCGATCCTGTCTGATTACCAAAAGACAAAGCAACACACCAGCAACAGAACATTTGAGTATTTATCCCCAGTGCTCTGGAACTCTCTGTCAGAAAGATTTAGAAGCATTACAGACCTATACACATTCCACACTCAGTTCAAAATCTTCCTAGTCTTCGAACATTTTGGGCAAAATGAACCAAATCCAAATGTCGACCCAATATAACCCATACTCCATAGTGCAGCATACTTGAAACATTTCTACCCACAACTATCCTAGCCTCTTCTTACAAAGCAACTGCCCCACACTCTTTAGATATCTCTCTTCCCTCTCAACTATTTAGAAACAATTCCTAAAAACTATTTCTAAGACTTCTTTATTCACCGGAATTATAAATAAGTTAAATCTGTAAGAATAATGTAAATATATCTGATTGTTTGTACACCTGCACTTGTTATATTATTAAAATATTCAATGTATCCCAGTTGTTAGTATATAAACCACTATGATTACCCCAAATGGCAGTATAAAAATCACACAAATAAAAAATAAATAAATAAATACATTTTATTAGCAGCTGTGACAGCTACCGAATAGTACCATCTTGTATACTAGCTGCACTGGCTGTCATGCTTATTCTCCACTTCAATCCCATCCAAATCCATGTTACATACCTACGGTGGATGTTGTGTGCATGTAAAATACTTTTGTACTCACTATCCTTTCTTTTTAGATTTTAGTTTTATTTGCAATAGCACACATAAAGAAATGCAAATAAGTTGATTTAGAAAAAAACAAGGGAAATACAATAAAAATAAAACGTTACCAACAATTGCTACAGTCCACATTAAGGAAATGCAAAAACTAGAGAACATAGACATCCTAAACAATCACTAATTTAGAACCTCATTTTTCTTCCTCAACTGCATTAAAAACTATCAGACTACCACAACTTCAATTTCCTTAAACTCAGATTTTTCCAATAAGAATTTCCCCAATTAGGATACATCCAAAAGATTTATCTATTCCCAAATTGGGTTACAATGTATTTACTGGGAAACCTAAGAGAAAATGTGGCACTTGTGGTCAACATTTTTGGTTTAAATTGCAAAGAAGATCTCTGAAAGAATTGTGTAGCTCTAGCTAAATCTGGAAAAAATACTTATAGCCATTACATAGAAAGAAACCAATCTTTTTGTAAAATATTATTTCACCTGAATCCTCATGTGAAAAAAAGGACTGCTTTGTAGCAGTACTAGAGCAGAGTCCAACAAAAAAAAATCTTGATGGACAATACCGTGAGAAAACCACGGAAGGTAACATTTGATACTTCCTCACACAAATCAGATTATAGTGAACACGAGTTCAGAAGAGGACACAATTAGGAGAAGGAAGATTTTTTAGTCAAAGATCATCAGAGATATCGAGGATGGGAACATTGCACCAGGCGCAGAATGAATTATCGAGGAAGTGGGACCCCCATAATCAAGCTTGAGAATGGAATCAGCAGTTGTGAATATGTCTAGAGTGGAGGAGTAGTCTAGTGGTTAGAACAACAGCCCAGCACCCAGGAGAACTGGGTTTGAATCCCACTGGTACTCCTTGTGACCTTGGGCAATTCACATTATCCTCCATTGTCTTGGGAAAAAATGGCCTAGTAATCTACTTCTGGTCATACCTTGCTAAGAAAACCTAGGGAGTGCTGAGTCAGCAGTGAGTTGATAACACTTAAAAACATATGCATATATATCTACAATTCAGCTAAATAAATCTCAAGAAGTACTATTGAACTTGCAAGTGGCTTTTGTTCCAAATACTATGTATGATACCTCAGGAATTCTTCAGGAAACTTCACATTCAGTTATTTATGGATCAACATAATATTGAAAGAGATTATTCTTTCATCTTTCCTAAATATAATTAGAACTCTCCAGGTCCTCAAGATCCTTTGATATCAGTATATGAGAGATTGGTGAATTGGAATTGAAGAAATTGTACTATGCCTCAAATATGTCTAAAAATAAAAAAAACAAGCAATACTGGAATTAGCACGGGATGAACGCATCATGATTCATCACGCTGATAAATGGGGAGCAGTGGTCATTCAATCCATTGAACAATACCATGTGGAAAATTATCAACAAATGGGGTTTGGGGGATCCGGGCCTGATATCTCCTCGCCGGAGCAGTGGCGGCCCCTTAAAGTGCCTTTGTTGGAAGGGAGTCCGGTGCCGACGGCGAGCCTTCCCCTGGCAATTGGAAGGGGAGTGGAGAGCGGAGGTACGCCGGCACTGGGGAGTGGCAGGTTTGCCGCGATTAGCTCTCCCACGGCCAGTGTGTCATCTTTGGTGGCCTCGGGGTCTCCTGCTGCTTCAGAAGTGGAGCGACGGACAATGGAAGCTGGAGCAGCTGGTGTATATGTTCTGATCTCTTTTCCTTTTGAGAAACCTGTGGAATTTACTTTGGAGACAATCTGGTCTGCAATTGTGAAGTTGGGTGAACTCTTGGCTCCTCAGATCTCTAGTTTGTCATCCCAAATACAGGACCATACTGGTCTTCTACAGCAACATACGGTGGAGATCTCCGTGGTACAGAGTTCTGTTTCAGAGTTACAGCAGAAAATGACTCAGGTTGAAAACTTGGCACTAGGTTACCAGAAGGACCTCACGGCGATACAGTTAAGGGTAGAAATGTTGGAAAATCAGTCTCGCTATTCTAATTTGCGCTTAGTTAATTTTCCTAAGACTCAGTCCGTGGGTTCAAAGGAAATGTTTAAAAAATACACGACTGAAATATTGGGGGTTCCTGTTGAGTCACATCCACCTCTGGTTAAGGCATATTATTTGTCTGTTAGGAAAAAAGTGGAGGGAGGTGGAAATATACCTGGAGTAGATGTGGCTGACTCTTTAGATGTATCTGCTATGTTAGAAACTTCTTTAACTGACACTGTTACTCCAGCTACTTTAATTGTAACTTTTGCATTAACCTCTGATAGGGACTGGTTCCTTAAAATGTTCTTTCGTAAACGAGATGCTGTATTTCTTGGTTTGACTGTCTGGGTTTTTCCCGACTTCTCTAGGGAGACCCAGAAACGTAGGCGGGAGTTTTTGCTCTTATGTCCAGGTATATTGTTGTTGGGGGGTCAGTTTTTTCTTAAGTTTCCTTCTAAATGTATGGTTAAATTGAATTCTGCTACATATGTTTTTTATGATCCATCCCAGCTGCTTGCTTTCATAAATGCCCGCCACCCCTCTGACGCAGTATAGGTTCTACTGCATAGTGAATTACCTGGCTGTTACCCTTCAGCTTATTTTCCTTCACTTATTGTTTCTTATTTCAATCCTAGTTGGATCCTCCCTCTTAGTTGTGGGCTGTAGAAGGAACAGGAATGTATATATTTTCTTGCTATGTTTATTTTCCTATTGGGCTGGATGTTTGTTCTAACCTTTCTCATCTCTATCCTTATTGCCATTCAAGTTTTGTATGCTTGGATTTATTGTAAAATTATAAATAGAAAAAAAAAATAATAATAATCATAAAGTCAGATTTGCATTGATGAGAACAAGAAATTGTTCAGGTATTCTGTCACAGACACAGGAAAGTCACCAACACGTTCCATGACCACCCCAGTAAAGCACAACCCTTGATCAGTAGCCATCCCACACTCACTGTAAGGTGTGATCAACTGTCAGCACAACCAACCACTTAGCTTATCGCCACCCAAGTAAACAGTCAAGCAGTCCAGGTGAGCCATTCACTGAATTATTCTGCCAATCCCAGTCCATACCCTTCTGATCAAACCACCACAGTAAGACACTTTATACAAACAAATCCTGGTAATATATTCTCTTGTATTCATGCCTATGAGCCTAAAACACAAAGAATGACCAGTGATGCTCCAGATACTTCACATTTTTTTCAACAGACATTCCAAAGAACAAGAAGAATCAATATGCAAAGCTGTATGACCATCATGCCATATTTGAAAAAAAAAATCATTTGCCTCAGTCTATCAAAGTTCCAAAAATGGACACACTGATCAAAACATTTTAATCATTCAATCCTATCCATGTCTCAACTAAACCATATAAGTGTACCTAATCACACCAAAAGTCCCGTATTCCTTAGGGTTCTACCCTGTAAGTTCCACCAATCGCACCAGTGGGTCTGAAGGTGTGCTGCACCCAATCACAACAGTTTAATGGTCTTCCAATGTTGTCTTCTTTATATTGGCACAACAGGTTTATACCACACTGAACAACAAGCAGCTTGTTCCTACCAAAATAAAGCAAGTGAAATAATTATAACTTTAGAATGGTTCCAGTAGCAAAGTATGAAAAGTTCAGTGTTAACATGAAATCTATGAATGCCATGCATTAAAGGAGTAATTCAAAATCAAATGCTCCCAAATATTAGTATTCCAATCAGTCAATCATCAAAAATAGAATACTAGATCCCCCAATGGAAATCACCAATTTTTGTCGGGTATAAACCGCAAGGTAGAGAGGAAATACCTCTAAACCTCACGCAGTACATGCCCCTTTTTTTATTATTCTTTTATTATCAAGTTTTTTCTAATATAATATTAAAATCCAAAAAGAAAATCCCACTTAGCTGCTCAAGCACACGACGTGCACGTTTCGAAGCACTAGGCTCCTGCTTCAAGTGTATCGTTGAGGAGGTAGTGAAACCATTTCTCTCTTCTCAAAAAACGTCACCCGCCATTGAATAGGCGTTTTTTGAGAAGAGAGAAATGGTTTCACTACCTCCTCAACGATACACTTGAAGCAGGAGCCTAGTGCTTCGAAACGTGCACGTCGTGTGCTTCAGCAGCTAAGTGGGATTTTCTTTTGGGATTTTAATATTATATTAGAAAAAACTTGATAATAAAAGAATAATAAAAAAGGGGCATGTACTGCGTGAGGTTTAGAGGTATTTCCTCTCTACCTTGCGGTTTATACCCGACAAAAATTGGTGATTTCCATTGGGGGATCTAGTATTCTATTTTTGATGATGCATTAAAGGAGAGCTGAAACAATAAGAAATAATGTTATTTTGCTAGTAAACCATCATGCTGGTTGGGGGTGGGGTGGCGGAGAAAGGATAGATTTAATGGAGGTGTGATTGAACTGCCTGATAGAATGATACAAGGTACAGGGAGCAGCCATAAATCCTGACATGGACAGTTTTGGTCATACACATGCATTCCCGATATGAAATAAGGAATGCATATGTAGATTTTTGACTCACCTAGGCCTTGCCTCAACCGTGTCCCTCCCTGTGTGTAATGAAACAATAAATAATGGTCTTACTTTGAGCGTTTACTATCAAGTAATGAAGAACCTCCTAAAATGCTGACTATTATCAATATGGGACTCAGAGCTTCAATGTGGAACTTAAAGCTACTTTGCATCGCCTTTTCTGGCCTTTACTTCATACACTTTGAACTTATAATTCGTTAAAGGTCTCAGACTTATATGGCACACACTTCCGGACTTGCTATATATAACATTCATAAGTCACCCAGCAACCATGCAGATAGAAGACAGTCAGCCCCGTGGTTCTCCCAGGAACTACAGGAGTTCCTACTCCACCTGAGAAAAATGGAGAGAAAGTGGCATCACACCCATAGTGTCTCAGACCAGACCACATACTTAGCATATCTGAAAACCCATCGTGAACTAATCTGGGATAAAAGGAGGAGATTTCATTCGGAGCTCCTCAACCGCTCCTTAAGGAAGCCACGAGACCTCTTTAATTTGGTGAAATCCCTAACCATAGAACCTTCACAGCCACAACAGGAACCTATACACCCACAACTGTATGCCAACTATTTACAGTCCAAAGTCATAAAGATAACATCAGCACCTATACCAAAGTCTACACAATCTCATCCACACCAGAACCCCCTCAACAAGCTTTCACCACACCAGAACCCCCTCAACAAGCTTTCACCTCCATCTGCAAAATGCATTGAAGAAATTATTGCTAACATCAACACCACCACTGCACCAAATGACCCATGCCCAGCACACTGGATAGGAGCAATGCGTTTGGAACTCAGCCCAATCATATCTGATATCATAAATCAATCATTTTCAACAGGAATATTCCCATCTGCTCTTAAACAAACTTCCATCAGACCATTGTTAAAGAACAGCCAGCTGGATCCAAAGAAGGAAGAATCCTACCGACCGATCTCCAGTATCCCTTTATTGGCTAAAATACTTGAGAAGGTTACTCAGAGGCAGATCCAGCAACATATTGACACAGCATCACCACTTGACATCAGCTAACATGGATTTAGAGAAGCTCACAGTGTGGAAACACTTCTTACATACCTAACCAATGTGCTCATCAGTGGAATCAACAACATCAAAATGGGTTTTGCACTAATCTTTCTCGACATAGCCACAGCATTTGATTCAGTCGACCATGACAAATTATTAGCTTGACTTTACGAAAAGGGAATCCAAGATCTAGCTTGGAAGTGGTGTAAATCTTACTTAGAAGACAGATAGCAACAAGTCCGGATTGGCTCAAACACATCTGAACCATTTCTGCAAAAGCAAGGAGTTTCCCAAGGCTCCTCCCTTTCTGCGCTGCTCTTTATTATATATATGCAGCCGATCTGCGAAATCACCAGCTCCTTCGGTATATCCTGCTTAATCTATGCAGATGATGTGCTGATGTACACACCAATCAATGTTGTTACACATGATTACTCAACCCTAATCGAATGCTTCAATGCTATAACGGACTGGCTCCTTGGGCAGAACCTGAGAATCAACTTCAAAAAACCCGAAGTCCTAATTATCACAAAAAACAAAGGATTTGCACCCCCCGCTACTTTAAAAGTATGAGATGCAGAGCTTCCAATAAAGTCCACCATAAGATACTTAGGTGTAATATTAGACCAAAGGCTGGAATTCAAGGAGCACATAAACCGCACTGTGAAAACAATATACTATAAGATCAAGACCCTCAGGCACCTAAGACCTATGCTTGACCCCGGTAACTTCCGAACTATTTTCCAAGCGATAGTCACACCCCACTTTGACTTTGCAAACATCATACTCCACGGCCTCCCAAAGAATATCCTAAAACCACTACAATTAGCCATGAATGCCGCCGCCCGCATTTTATATGGAGCAACAAGGAGTGAACACACAATCCCCATTTTAAGGGAATTACATTGGCTCCCGATAAACTGCAGGATCTTATATAAAGTCCTACTTATTACCTTCAAGGCCATTAACAAAATAACTCCCTCCTCAATCTTGACTCTACTCGACCACCCACCCACCCACCCAACAACAGACCCAGGAGATCAGCAGCCATCAATACGCTAACCATTCCAAGAGAAACTACAAAATGTGCACTAACAACAGAGCATTCGCGTTCTACGCACCCAGATGCTGGAACAACCTCCCACTTCCCATCAGAGCATCCAGAGACCTCATGCAATTTAGAAAAACCCTAAAGCACTACCTTTTCATTATACACTTCTCACAACCTGGAAACACCTCTCCATCTCCGCAACACAGTTCAAGCTTGTAATATGAATGCGGACTAACTAACTCATCTAGTGATTTAAAAACCTATAACTCTCACCCTATCAGTGGTGTCTTTTGAATACCGTTGGAATTTTTTGGAGTTCCCTGGGGTGAGAAACAATGTCTGATGTAGAGTGGAGACACCACCAATAGGGTGAGAGTTATAGGTTTTTAAATGACTAGATGAGTTAGTTAGTCCGCATAAACGGCGTTTTAGGGGAGAGAGGATAATGGAATCGACATTAATCGTATAAATTCAAGATAACTTCCCTGAGAAATGTTTGCAGCTTGTTTTTATGATAGGAGTTTTGTTAGTATGTTAGCGAGGCACGAGGTTTGGGAATGAGCTAATGTTAGTGGTTTTTGGTAAGGGTTGTATTGTTTTATTTTATAGTAAAAAATTGAAGACAGTGATCCCCTGAAGAAACACTGATGGTGAAACGCTAATGTGACGTCCGGGGAAGGTGTCGGGATTTGAAGGCGGAGAGAGCTTGAAAACTAAATTATTATAAGAAGCTAAGTTCCCTGAACAGTGGAATCTCGGATCGTTTGTGATAACATTTGAACTATAATATAGATAATGTTATTTATAGTTGTTTTTAAAAAACCGAGAACCGAGGAGATGGGGGGAACAGTTCTATTCACTTTCTTCGTCACTGGATATTTTTCGTGACAAGGTCATTGATGCTATTAGGCACTGATATTGGACATATAGCAAGTCCGGAAGTGTGTGCCATATAAGTCTGAGACCTTTAACGAATTATAAGTTCAACGTGTATGAAGTAAAGGCCAGAAAAGGCGGTGCAAAGTAGTTTTAAGTTCCACATTGAAGGTCTGAGTCGCATATTGATAATAGTCAGCGTTTTAGGATGTTCCTCATTACTCAACCGTGTCCCTGACATGGCTCCATGCATTTTCTATATATTATTGCCATCCGTGTGTAATTTGTTATTGTTGTTAAGTGCCATCGAGTCAATGTCAACTCCTGGCAACCCTGTTGTTAACTGTGTTCAATCTGATGTAGCTGCCCCTGAAATGAGAGTCAGAAGCTGCAAAGACATTGTACTGATACAATAACAACAGGTATGGTTGCCACTCTATCAACAATTAGCTGCTTGACTGAAGATCGAACATACAGTAGTTTAAGACAACTATCCACGGGGTCACCGTGAGTCTCCAGCTCTTCCTCTGTACCTTGCTGAGTGCTTTCTAACCTGAGGAGCTCATCTTCCAGCACTATATCACAATTTGTTTTGTTGTGACTATCCGTTAGGTTTTTTTCTTTTAATTGCAAGATACAGAAACAAATTGTCAGGTCTTTCTTTCACACAGGTAATTCCAATGTTGTTGCCATTGTCACAGAAATGTAATCCTCTGTCACCAATACTGTCGCATATATTTGCTGCCCATATGGGTGGTTTGTCTTAGTTTGGCATCTCAGCTGAGAACTTAGCCCTCTCTAAAATCACCAGTTACATGTAGATGCCATCTCCAAATGTAAATTCTGGATTTTTCACATGGAAATCAAGAAAAAGGCTTCTAAAATATCCCCCTATGTCTCTCATTATGGAAGACAACGTAGAGCCCGATTCTGGTAGGGGAACGTCTGGGCCTTCGAAATGGGCGCATTTGGACCTGATTCTGGTCTGTGGGAACAAAATGTTCCTGTGGTAGCCAGAATCAGGCCCAAGCACGGCCCAGCATGCCCCTGCCACCTGCAAGGGATGTCCTCCCAGCAGGCATCCCCGACTCCTGCCTCCTTAGTCTCCTTTTGCCCTGCTGCCCAACCCAAGGCTGGCCTGCCGTGGCCTGGATCGGGTGGCAGGGATCCCCTTGCACCCGGACACTGATCACCTGGTTTTCGCTGCTTATTCCACCTTTGAAGTGGAATAAGCAGCACGTCCCCATGGGCCCCTCTGGCTCTCCCCATCCTGATGCACAGGACATACAGGGAGAGCTGGAGAGAGAATCGGGCCTGGATGCTTTGCGGGGCTGCACATCGCTTCAGGACATGCAGCCCCACAACCCACATCCCAGAATCGGGCCCATAGTCTCAGAGGCATTAAGGAACAGGATTCACCCCCACCCCAGGCAAGAGAGAACAGCCGCTCACACTGACAGGAATGGAAACCGTAATTCTTAGAATAATGTGAACCAGAACCACAACCTATTCTCCACCACATCAACCCACAGCTGCAAAAGCTTTGATCTGGGGCATGGGCAGGAGTATAAGCACTTGCCCCCTTACACACAATTAGCCATCCAGAGGCAGAGGATATTTGTTTCCAACAATAGTAACTACATCTGGATTTTAGATTGTATTACTTACCCTTCCAAATCAAAGCTTAAAGTGCCTTACATAGGGGTACACTAAGGGGTATGTCTACTAAGGTGGGTTAACGGCTAACCCGGGCTATCTGCACCAAGGTCCCATTAGTCTGATTTAGTACACATACCCCTATGTGTTTTCTATGTTATAACAGGAAAATTATTATGGGATTCACTAACCCATGGTATCCATGGATTAGGGAATCCTATTTTAATTTTCATAGATTTGAGTCCCAAAACAATGAATGTTCTTGAACACAGCAATACACAATAGGCCCCCATCTTGGGTCTTCTACTTTTTAAAAGGGCCAATGAAATTAAAAAATAGTTCCTCCACCCCAATCGCATTATACTAGCACACTGCATCCCCAAATCTCTTCAAAAATACCAGCAACTCCTGACCCATTTTAAAATACCGGCACCTCTGTGAACTCCCTACCCCAATTCATTCTCAAAAATTAAGAGGCCCTCAGACAGCTCCCACTACCACCTACTGGTGTCCACTGGGGGAAGAAATGATTTCTGGTCTCTCCTGCCCTTTCAACTTCATTTTCAAAAATGAAGGTACCACCAAGGTCCTAATGATAGTCTCACAATACTACTGATAGAAGTCAGGCTGCGAAACAGGGAACACTCTTAATTGGCAGCCTGCCCTCTTCCTTCTATTTTTGGATGAGGAGATGTTGGTATTTGGCATGATCCATAGTGGTAGTAATGCAAAAGTACCACTAGGGGGTCAGAGCTGCCTTTATGACCAAGATAGGACAGGAAGTCCAGGGATCAGTCCTGCCTGCATAGTGCAAGTCCTGCCTGCATAGTGCATTAGCCACCAGGAATCCCTGGTAAGAGAAGTAAGGTTATCAGAGGGCGTTGGTGGACTGAGAGTCTTGGTGCTGTGTTGGTTTGTGGGGGACTTGGTTCTGAGTGTCAGTGGTGTCAGCTTATTGTAAGGGCATCGCCAATAGTGCAGATGTACTTGTCATGTGTCAAAGGTATACCCTGTGTGGTGACTGCATAATGAACAGTTAATGCACAGGCTTTGTCCATATTGTGTGTTAATTTTTGCAGCTGGCACACAGTACTGTAGCTGCAACACTTTACTGCACTTTAGTAAATAGCCCCTTAATTTGCTTGAGCAGAGTCAGTAACCTTACTGTAGAAAACAGATTTGAGTTTTTCTGTTGAGAAATAATTTATTTTATTAATTTGCAAAGTTTTTATATACTGCTCCTTCCAAAGATCAAGGGTGGTTTACAGGGAACTCAACATTATACAGTAAACATAATTAAACAATTATGCTTATTTCTATTCCAGATATAAGGGGCCATCATTTAAAGTAATGGGTGCAGTGTGAATACATTTCTTCAGCATTATACTTTATGAGAATTTTAAATTATATTAAATTAATAGTTCTTTTTTTTTAAACCAGGAACAAATTTTGCAATATGACATGCCTTTTTTAATACCCTTCAATTGAGTTCATCTTAGTTGCAAATTATCTATTTTTTATGTTATATTTCTGACATTTTTCCAGTATGAATCTCAATATAACATAAAGGAATAACATAGCATAAAGAGAAAGCAAAAGAAACAGCATCTAGAAAGAAAATAAATTATTATTAAACAAGCAATCCATGATCTCTAATTAGTCCACAAAATACAAAGTGGCATCTAATTCCAAAGTATAAGAAATAATGTTCGAAAAATGAAGTAGTGGAATACACTATCAAATATAGCAAGTTCACTCACCTCCTAAGAGACAAAGAAGAACTTGACAGATTAGGGGAAGCAGGAGCAGAGCACAACTACTAAAAAAACCATAGCTGTGTGGTTCGGAAAAGATATATCAAATACCTTGGGATTTTGTCAAATAACTATAGGGAAAACAAAAAGAAAAGCCCTTCTGACTGCAAGATCCTGGGCTAAGCAGAAGGAACTGCTCCCTTCTCCTCTAAGTGGATTTGGCAAAATCTGAATAGATCCTCACATAACAGTTCATAAATAGGGAATCTTTTGAGCTTAAAATAAATCTTAAATAACTAGTCCCTATCAGGTCCATTTTACAAGTTATCAATACGGTAGAGGTAGATGTCTGTTTATCCCCAGATCTCTCCAAAATGTTAGCCCAAACTATCCATTGCGAGCTATGCCAACTGACACATATCCTCAGCTTCTATTTTCTTGGCTTATGGACGATTTAAAAACAAAACAAAACCCTCTTACCAAACTGAGAACAGACTCAGGTGGACCTTTCAACATATTAAGCACATGCTTCTTATACATTTCTAATGGTGAGATAGATGGAACCCATGTAAAGTTTAACAGGAATAAATTACGGCACCTCACAAAATTTCACAATGCTTCGGTCTTCCTAAGTATGATACCAGAGTTTTTCATAAAAGCTTCCTCTCTACCCTGAGAAACACTGATTTTGTTCTTCTACTGATTGAACTCTCAGCTTAATATCCAATATGCATATCAGATGTTTGGAGATAAAGAGCCCTCAAGTTTCTTTGACACATTTTGCAGCTGTCACAATGGCGATCCTTCCAGTGGCACAAAAGCATCCTATAAGGTTTTACAATTAAATTGCTCCACTCTCACCAATGCCACGCCAGCTAAGGAGGAAATTGTGGCTCCATCAATCATAGCTCTGGAATCCTGCTCCTGAGGGTCTTTTCACATGGTGCTCAGTCTGCTGTCTGTCCTTTAGCTTGCTCTCTGCACACCTCTGCGTACACCCCCATCTGCTCTGCACCCCAGCTGCTCGAGTCTACTCTCTTTCCACCAACACTTCTTCTTGGGTGGAAGAGGATACCACCAACCTTGCACCTTCTGTTGTTGCAGGTCCCAGCGAGCTGGCTGGAGTCCAAGTCATTGCTACTGGTTAACTGATCATGTTCATCAGCCTCTGTAGTGTTGGTGTTTGTTGTAAACCAGTAATCTGCAAACTGGTTTTCCTCTTGTGACCCAAAAGGTAGAAAACAGTGGTTTAAGACAAATAATTTAGGGTCACAGCACAACTTGGATCCCCTTAAAAGAGTTTGCAAATAGTATATGTAAATTAATGAAGGTTATATAGTCATACATATGTGTATATTTCAAACTAAGCACATATACAAATTATTCCTTCCAAATTAAATACAGCAACAATTATCTCTGGAACTAGATGGCAAGTCATAGCAAAGAACCATTAAGATGAACATACTTAAACATGGAAAATGTGTTATTGATATTTCTGTAGATCTGAATGCATTTTAGGTATTACAGAATGAGTACAAATCAAAACATATGACACTTAAATTGCATATAAGGGTACAATTAGATGAATTTAAGTGAGATGTTCTACTATTTCTTTATATGGTGGCATTGAATTGATGAGAGACTGTGGAATTAGATGACACTGAGCTAATAATCCACCATGGAGTTGAATGACATTGGAATTATGAATCACTTGGGAAACAGGTGACTTTGAGTGGACCAGATGGAATTAATGAACTGGGGTTAGATGACACTGAATTGATATGAACTCCCTTTGATAGATAGCATTAAATAGACAATTTTGGATTTTGACAATGAAGGGCTTGATGAGTGATTCTGTAACAAGGGTGACACTAAAATCATAAATCATCTAGGAGCTCCATGGGTAATGAATTAATTTGGATCAGAATATTTCTGGGGCTGACAAAATTCAAAATTAAAAAGAGATTTAATTGCAATCCTTTCCATTACTGCTGTGAAGGGGTGACAGTTAAGATTGTATTCACTGTCTGCAAGAAAGATAAGCATCTTCTATAAGCAGATCTGGACGAATGGGAACACAATTTCCATCAGATCTAAACTGAGATGCATTGGGGGGCGGAGCCTGATGTCCAGCGGGATGGTCGCATAACGCTGAGGCTCCCGAGAGGCCTACTCAGAATCCTGAATTAACACCTCACATACTTGGAATTTCTACTCTGATCTTGCCGGGGCACATTGGTGAGATGGCAGGGACCAAACCAACGCGCCTGGAATTTGGATCTCCAGCGGCTTCTCACGGCAAACGTTCCAAAACTGAACCTCCGTCCCTGCAGAAGGGGCCGGCCTTGTGCGAGGGCCCCGAAATGCAGCAGGAAATCCTCGTAGAGATTAGAGGGGTCAAAAACCTGGTGCAGGCAAACGGTGAAGCACTCCGAGCGCTGCGGGAAGATTTTGGTGTGCTGCAAAGCAAGCTAGAAGGGCTTTCTTCGCGTCAGGACAAAATGGAGAGCATATTGGACTCCCATGCGGCCCGGTTGTCCAAACTCGACAAAGTTGAACGCCAGGTGCGGGCCTTGCAGAAAGAGGTGGAAGATGGCAATAATAGAGCGCGCCGCAACAACATACGTCTCGTGGGCATACCGGAGGGAGCGGAATCGGGAGACATGAAAGAGTTTTTATGCAAAATCCTCCCTTCCCTGCTCCAAATCACCTTTACCAAAGATTTGGAGATTGATCGCGCTCATCGTGTACCCACAAGCATAACGCTCAACAGGAAGACCCCGCGGCCTATCATTTTTCGACTTTTGAGATATCAACACGTGGAGCAAATTCTAAGTGCCTCTCGGGCAAAGGGCCATATGGAGTTTGAGAGCCACAAGATCTCCTTCTATCCCGACTTGGCTAAACCCACGGTCGACCGCCGAAAGCGCTTTCTGGAATTTCGGCCGAGGCTTCAACAACTACAAGCACGCTATGGCCTGATGTACCCGGCCAAGCTCCGAGTCACGCTTCACAATCAGACAAGAACATTTGAGGACCCTGATCTACTAGCGGAGTTTTTGGATTCCAAAGAAGCCGACTTGATGCGCTGACTTCCAGAATATTCCTGCAAGTCTCCTCATATCCGCTGTACCTGCCATATTGGATCTGCCGCAGCCTAGCAAAGAGTCTGGCGTGGGCAGTCTGTTGCCTTACTCTTGATGGTATCTGTGACCCGACTCCATCTACCCACAGTAGCCTCGATGAGTATCAGAGACAGTGTTATTATGGACTCTGGTGTTTCTTTTCCTTTCTTTATATGTCTTTCTATTTCCTCTCTAGGGCCTCCTCCCGCAGACATATGGTCGCCATATTCTTTGGGGGTTTTGCTTCTTCTCTAAGATACGTTGGTACATACTTTTCAATATGGGGTGTATTAGCCAGAATACTCGGTGATTATGACATTGTTGTACAGATTCTGCTTATGTTATATGTTATTAAGCGCCCTTACCTAAAATGTCTATTACCGATTGATGGCACCATGTAAGATTTTCTCATTGAACGTAAAAGGAATCAATAATCCGATAAAACGGAAGAAAATCCTAAGCTACCTCAGTCAGGAAGCAGCGGATCTGATTTTTCTCCAAGAAACGCATTTAAATTCGAAGGAAACTCTTAAACTCAATATTAAACCTTACATGGTGGCCGCCTATTCCCCAGCCGTTTCTAAGAAATGTGGGGTTGCCATACTGGTTAGGAAATCTTTGCATGCTACTATTATTGCGACTAGCTCAGATACAGAAGGTAGATGGTCTAGAGTTCACCTCAAGATAGGTAGCCTTGAAGTTACATGTATATGCCTTTACGCTCCTAATGTTGATGACCCTGCCTTTTTTGCTACCATTGCTCAGGTTGCGCAGGCTTCTGCTAATACTTCATTGATCATTGGGGGGGATTTCAATTTAGTCCTTGATCCCCTGATTGACAAACAGCCGCCTAGGACGAGTGGTCCCCCCAAGAGTCACGCCACGCTTACCTCCCTGATCAAGGATCTTGCTTTAGTTGATCTATGGAGGTTACTACACCCCAATGAGCTTGATTTCACCTTCTTCTCCTCCCCTCATAAATCTCAGTCTCGCATAGACTTCTTTCTAATCTCAAAACTGTTAGTTCCTCAGGTGGACACTGCAAAGATTCACTCCCAACATATTTCAGATCATGCTGCCATTTCCTTTCAATTACACACTACTGCACCCCAGGGGAACTCGAGAGCCTGGTTCTTTGATAGAGCCCTGTTAACTCAGCCAGAGTTCCAGTCAGAAATTCGAGCAGCCATACAGGATTACTTCCATTTTAATCTACCCCAAGATACTGCGAATTGGGCTTGGTGGGAGGGCTTCAAAGCGGCCATTCGGGCAACGATCACTAGTTATCAAATCCGCCTGCGGAAACAACGTAAACAGCAGCTGCTCATACTAGACCAACAAATAAAAGCAGGCGAACGAGTTCTAACTTCACGTACTGACCCATGTGTATTAATTCGATTACAGCGTCTTCGTTTTCAATACAATTCAATCCTCTCAACTGCAGCTTCTAAGAGTATTGAGCTTCAGCGAGGGACATATTATCGTGAAAATAACCGAGCCGGTCAACTCTTAGCCAATGCCTTGAAAGGTCAAAAAGAAGCCAAACGCGTAGCGGCCCTTCGAGCTCCACAGGGAGGGGGCATAGTGACCACAGACTCCGACATTGTAGAGCTCTTTCGTGATTTCTATACCCGCCTATATCAATCTGAATGTGAGTTCTCGTCAGAGACATTCGAGCGATTGCTTTCTGGCATTCAGCGGCCGACCCTCTCTGAAGATGATAGGGATGCGATGGATGAACCCTTCTCTACTTCGGAGATCCAATCTGCCCTAAAACGAACAGCCTCGGGCCGTGCCGCAGGGCCCGATGGTCTCCCGACCGAATTCTACAGAACGTTCAGTGCAGATTTAGTTCCCTATTTAAAACTCTATTTTACTGCCCTTGCGGTAGATACATCCTCTTTGGGATCCTTTTCTGCAGCTAATGTGGTAGTATTTGAGAAAGAAGGCAGAGACCCGCTACTGACCGCCAACTACCGTCCAATCTCCCTACTTAATGCCGATTATAAGATCTTCGCAACGATCTTGGCCACCCGGCTATCTGGCATGATGGCTACCCTAATTCACCCCGACCAATGCGGTTTTATACCCGGCAGATCAACTGCTGACAATGCCCGGACCTTGTGCCATGTGCTATCCAGTGCTGCCAATCTCGACCATCCATGGGTGGGTCTTTCCCTGGATGCCGAAAAAGCCTTTGATCATCTAGAATGGCCCTTCTTATTCGCAGTTCTCCGATGGTATGGCTTTGGAGAGGGCTTCCTCCGATATCTCCAAGTCATGTATACTCAACCCGTCGCCAGTATTTGTGTAAACGCCATCAAATCTCAGCCATTTAACCTCCAAAGAGGCACGCATCAAGGTTGCCCCCTCTCACCAATGCTCTTTGATCTCGCTCTTGAACCCCTAGCCCTCCTTATTAGACAGTCTGCACGTATTAGAGGTGTCCCCTTTAGTCATAGGGAGATAAAACTCTCTGCATATGCAGATGACCTTATGCTCTTCGTATCTCTCGATTCGGTTCCAGCTGTCTTGGATCTGATTGACGGATACTCACAATTATCGGGCTATAAAATTAACTGGACCAAATCTGTAGCATTCCCACTGAACCGCTGGGTACATGAGGCTGACATGCAGGCCTTTCCCTTCCTTTGGCAATCCCGCATGGTGAAGTATCTCGGGGTCCATTACTGTTCTCCTTTAGAAGACACTATCAGTTTTAATGCCAAAGAGGTAGTCTCCAAAGTCCGTGAACTCACAAATCGTTGGTCTCCCTTATCTCTCACATGGTGGGGCCGCTTAGAAACTGTGAAAATGATGATAGTCCCCAAAGTGAACTACATTTTAGAAATGCTGCCATGCTTACTTCCGTTACATACTTATAAAGATATTGAGGGCCTTCTCGTCCGTTATCTCTGGCAGGGCAAGCCACCAAGGATAGCTAAACATAAACTGCAGTCTGCAAAGGAACGAGGGGGTACCAGATTTCCTGATTTTCTTAGATATCATCAAGCCTTTCTACTTAAGCAAGGTGCCCGATGGCTAGATGCCTCAACAGACAACAGACCAGTTTGGCTTGACATAGAAGAGGAGCTTAGTAGCCCAATTCCGTTGACCCATCTCCCCGGTATGTCCTATCAAGTAGACACCCGCCATCCACCAATGATTGTCGATACTCTTGCGGCCTTTAACACTCTCATTCTATCACTGGGCCCGAATGTATGTCCTCAGGACAGACTCCCGCTATGGAATAACCCCAGAATTCAAGTCCTAAATAGAACAATAGCCTGGAAACCCTGGTACTCCAGGGGGATCTGGACACCCCAACAGCTTTTCTCTGCAGCTCGTTGGAAAACCTTTTCTGATTTACAAAAGGAATTTGCGTTACCAGCGAAACACTACTTTCAATTGATGCAGCTTCAACACTGCCTCAAAAGTGCTCGAATCATGCCGCCCTCTGCCCCTACTGAGGATGGGCTATTAGAGATAGTTCACTCTATTAGTAGTACACATGGGGTAGCCTCTAACTTTTATAAAATAATATGTCAGGGTACAGACACGGACACTTTTAGAGCCCAACAAGCCTGGGAGCGCGAACTGCAAACCACTTTAACCCCTGTGCAATGGAGCGTTTTCTGGAGCAAAGTAGTGCGGGTTTCCCGGTCTGCCTCTGTTACCCAAACTCTCTTCTTTTTTGCACACAGATGCTTTTATACCCCAGAAAAAATAGCCAAATGGAACCCAAATGCTAGGGACCTGTGTTGGTCTTGCCATACTGCTGTGGGAACCTTCGCTCATGTTATTTATGAATGTCCTCAACTACAGGTCTATTGGGGGCGGGTCTGGGGTCGTATTCAATTTATCTTACACTTTCACGAACCTCTCTCTTGGAAGGTCGTGGGACTCCGCTCTGTGGCGGAGGTCCCCTCTCTTCCTAAGAAGGGTCGCTTTCTCCTTGATTTCATGCTGGGTATAGCCATATGCTTAATCACGAGGAATTGGAAGGATAGCTCTCGACTTACTGTCAATGAATGGTGGAACCTCGTCTGCTTATATAGTAAATATGAGCAGATACCTCGGAGAGCTATTCCCCATGTCCAAACTCACTCTCGCTTGTCTAAATGGCAGATGCTTAATGATTATGTACAATCTGCTCATTGCTCCAACATGCCTGTATAATGTGCACTCATCATGTTTTAGATCACCGTTAGGTTTTGTAACACAATAATGTAAGTACACGCCCGCTTCGGGAATGCTTAGTTTTCTAGAGAAGAAGCAGGGGGGAGGGGGGTGGTAGGGGTTTACTTTGGTGTATGTATTACACGTTATATATCTGTCTTTTAGCTGTATGTCTTCCTTTTCCTTTGTTGGTTATAAAACGAAAATAAAGAATTTAAAAAAAAAAATAAACTGAGATGCATTAGTTTACTTACTGTATTCACTTTGGTAATATCACATAAGCTTTTTGTGAGGAAGCAATTAATAAATATGAGTAAATAGAATATACAAAATCAAAGACAGTAGAAAATTGATTCATTGATCTCTGATTGGATAACCTGCAATTAATGAAATGTCTCTGAAGTAAAATTAGATTAAATACTGTATATCTGGAATTGAAAGATCTGCACCATTATACATTTAATTATTCTCATAATTAAACTAAATTGTAAGCATTTAAGCTCCAAAGTAGATATTAATAAACTGTAGAAATGTTAAACATATAGGATGTCAGATTTAGGGTGCCTTTTACAAGAGTGCAGGATTTTTTGTTTGTTTAATCTTATTATTTAACAGTTCACAGGTGGTTCATCTTAAGTGCCACACACAAAAAAAAGTAAAGAAAAAGGAGAGAACATCAACATCATATTCAAAGCCAGAAGGAGTAGACCCCCTTGAATAAAACATACAACTCACACTTATTACATTTGAAACATTTTCACGTCCTCCCTCCCCAGTCTCCCAACCCAATACTATCCCTCTCTTCTCACACAATTAACTCAAGATCATAACTATCAGGCAAAATCATAGAGAAGTAGGTTAATGATATACATTTATTCCAGATATAATCTCACATACCACCTGTGGATCTCTCCCATCTCCCTCCAAAGTAGCCTATTTATTCATAAATGTAACATACTTAGTTCAAATCTTCTGGAAACTGAGAGTTTTATCCCTTAAAGTGAAGGTTAACCTTTCCATAACAAAAATATCTGACATTTTATTTAGCCACTCTTCCGTAGACATAGCTTGGTAGCTTATCTTTCCAATGCTGGACTATTACACACCGGGCAACTATTTAAAGACATCTAATAAGTTGTGTGCTGGATGTAGAAGCAGTCCAGGAGCTCTCCTCTCCCAAGACCAGTACCTTATATCAAAGTGACAAAGTGATCCCTGTAATCTCTTGCAGCTTGCACCACTCTACAAGCCCACTACATATGATCAAAATCTCCATATTGACTGCAGTCTTACCAAAACAGTGGAGGCCTTAGGTTCCCAGCTATAAATTCTCGAGGATTATAAATATAGAGGCTTGTTTACAAAGCCGCGGTAGCGGCTTTCACCTGATATCGGAGCCGCGGCCCCATTGACTTCAATGGGGCCACGGCTCCGATATTGGGCGAAAGCCGCTACTGCAGCTTTGTAAACAAGCCCCATAGTCTCATCAATATTTTAACTTAGATTGCAACTAATTGAGTGAGATAGAAACCTTATGAGGGTCATTTTTGAAATGACGTGCAGGGCATGGGGTGAACATGCAGCAAATGTAGGCGCTTTCAGAACCAAGCCTGTGGTTGGGCAATGTAGGTACAAAATAGCAATGTGAACATACCGGGGAATGGACACATAGGCTGGACAAAGCAGTCATATGTCCATCCATTGTGGAGCAGAGCAAGGAAGCCAATCAAGGCACAATTCACAAACATGGGCCCATGGATCACACTATTAACATTCCTTTATTTATTTATTTGATTTCATATATATTTATTTATTTAGCTTTGCTTATATACCGCTTTTCACAGGGTCAAAGCGGTTTACAATAAACAAAATGGGAGTATATTAAAACAGGTGGTAGCATATTTACAGGAGGGGAGGTCCCATCACCAAGAGGGGTTTAACATATTTACAATCCTGATTAGGTATTATCAGGATTTTCAATAGTTCTCTTTCGGTCTCTCTCTCAGTCCTTTAGTCAGGTTTTTATGACACTTATCGTGGAAATTATTCCAATGGATGCAGTTCTTGTTCCAAGCCTAGGTGTTCCCTGAAAAGGTGGGTTTTTAATTGTTTTCTAAAAGAGGAGAGATCTTCATTGATCTGGATTTTAGTTGGTAGAAAGTTCCATAATGTTGGGGTATATAGATCAAATGCACGATTGCAGGTTTGTTGGTTGAACTTAGTTCTTTCATGTGGTACAATCAGCACATGGTTTGCAGCCTGCCATGTTCATCTTCCTGTGTTTGGTTTTGATAGAATGGTATGTAGATGTGATAGTTGCTGCTGATGAAGTGTTCTGTGGATCAACACAAACAGTACTTGATCTGAACTTCTAGTGGGAGGATGTGTAGCTCTTTCAGGACCAGAGTGATGTGATCAAATTTCTTTACTCTTTGGATGATCCTAGCTGTTGTATTGAGGGCAGTTTGAAGTGGGTTGAGTGTGGTGATTGGAAGACCATGGTATATTGCATTACAATAATCCAAATGGGGAGCGTCATAGCTTGCATGACAGATCTGAAATCCTGGGGGTCTAGGTGTGATCTAAGGTGCTGTATCATCTTGGCTTTGAAAAATATTGTCTTTGCAGTTTTTGCAATCTGCTGCTTGAATGATAGAGTTTAATCGAGGATGATTCCCAGATACTTTATTTGCGGTTGGGCTCTTATTTGGGTTGTTCCCACCGTGAGGTGTGTCAGTGGGGTAAAGGTTTAATCCTTTGAAACAAATAAGGCTTCCATCTTTTTGAAGTTTTTTCATAAGGTTATTCTCTTAGAGCCATCTGGAGATGTCATTGAAGCAGTTTATTAACTGTGGATTTGTTGGATTTGTGGTGGTTATGGGCCCATAGATCAATTATGTCATCTGCATATATATGAAAGTTGACATTGTGTGACTGTATTATGGAGCAGAGAGGTTGCAGATAGATGCTGAATAGCATAGCTGATAGTGCAAAGCCTTGTGGTATTCCTTGGGTTTGTTGATATGGGGAGAAAGTGGTGGTGTTGGTTCAGATTTGCTGATATCTGTCTGTTAGGTAGGATAGGAACCAATGCTGGTCTCTTGTAGTCTGTGCAGGAGGGTGTTGTGAGAGATGGTGTCAAATGCTGCAGGAAGATATGTGCATATCTGGTATGCTTGACCTGTATTCCTTTGGTTAGGGCATTGATTAATGAGATCATGAGGGTTTCAACGCCATGAGATAATAAGAATCCATGTTGTTGTGGGTCAAGCATGTTGTTTTTGTCCAAGTGGTCCTGTAGTTGCTGTTGAACTATCTTCTCAATGATTTTTATGATGAATGGGAGGCTTGCTACTGGTCTGAATGAGGGAGGGTCCAGTGGATCAAGATACAGTTTCTTGGGGATCAGGCGTATGATGGATGTTTTGAAGCTATTGGGCATCTGACCTTGCTTGAGAGATTCATTTACTATGCTGACAAGCATTGGGCTTAGTTCCCATTTGGTCTTTGTAATCCAGTCGACAGGGCAGGGATTGAGAGGGGAGGTGGTGGTATTGAGTCCTGATATAGCGGTTTTGATCCTCTCTTTGGAGATTGTCTCAAATGTGTCCCATGTGGAGCCGAGGGTAGCTTTGTGGTCGCTTGTCATTGTCAGGAGCTGTGTGTTGGTCTTCGGTTGCAGCTGCTTGTATTGTGCTGCAAGTTGTTGAGGTGGTATGTCTCGGAGTTAGTTCGAGTGCTTAGGTGTTTTGGTTAGCAGTTTGACAATGTTAAAAAGCTCACGTGGCCGGTTAAGTGATGTATTTATGAGCTTTGAGTGCTAGGCTTTTTATGTGTTATCTATTTCAGTATGGTAGTTATTTAAAGCATCCATGTATCTTGTCTTTTCAGTTTCATTTTTCATCTTTCTCCATCTCCTCTCACCTCTTCTCAGTTGTGTTTTTAATTTCCGTAATGTGGATGTAAACCAATGTGCTTTCATTGGTCTCACTTTGTTTCCTTTCTGTGCTGTCATTGCATGTGGATATGGTGGTGGTCCACTTGTTAATCAATGTTTCACGATCTGCGTGTCCCGACTGTATGTTTTATAGGACTTGATTAAGGAAGTTCTCTTTATTAAATTGTTTGAATCTTCTTTTTTTTAATTTCTTTATTTATGCAATTTTACAGTATACACAAGAAAGAAAACTTGTACAGAAAGGGCATGTCAATTTTTTTTTTTTTAAAACGTTTATTTTCATTTTACAACAAACAAAAGTAACAACACACCAAAAGATACAAATACACACATACAATAAGGAAAACAACCCCAATTACCCCCCACCCCTATGCTTCTTCTCTAAGCTAATAAGAGTCATCACATAAGCGCTTACACACAACAGTTATGGTACAGCAAACAAGCAGAAATGGTATTGATGATACAGGCTGATCCTGTGGCAGAAATGTATACAAAATTAAACAGTCAAATGAGAGCATTTAGCAGTTAGAACATAATCATGGAACACCTTCCTTTTAAACAAGTAGTGAAAGGCTTGAGTGGAAGAGATTGACATACAAGATAGTTGCTCATAGTTACAGTAAAAATGGACATAATTCCACCAATCATTGAGGCTCAGATGGGAGCCAATTTCCAGTATTTCGTAATGAAGGAGATAGGAAATAGCTATGCCCAGTAAATGGGCCTCCTGAAGAAACACTAACTCAGAATAATCATGATTAAGAGAGCTAAGGATTGTCCTTCTTTGGAATAGACTATTGATGCCTTTTACAGTCAGTAATGATAACTTACATAAAGCCATGCAAAATAGTTAAACAATCTGAAAAAGAAACATAATAGCGCACAGAGGTACACAATGTCGCTCATAGTACCAGTAAATGACTGCAGAAACAACATGATAGAAATTAAACTAAGGAAAACCATGAAGCGCCCCATATAACAAAATAAGCACCGAAGTGCCTTAGAGAAGAAGCAAAACCCCAGAAATTACTGGCGGCCTGATGTCTGCGGGGAGAAACCCCAGAGAAGGCCTGAATTGAAACATAAATCCTACAGAGCTATACGGGCTCCGAAACTAACCAAGGATCTCATCGTGGAAAGAAAGGAGACCAATAAGGTATATATAAAGAGAAAGAAAAGTCCAGGCAGTCTCCGTTTCAGGCAGCGATCACCGCATCGGGCCATTCAAAATGGCGGACAGTTCCAGCGGATTCCATCCAAGCTGTTGGATTAGCGCATCTGGTCTGCTTCTTTGGAAGCTAGAAATGTTGCTAGCAGATCAGGATCTTCGAAGGTACGAGTTTGGTTATAGAGAGTCACTCTGAGCTTCGCTGGATATAAGATGCCGAAGCGAGCCTGTAACTGTTGAAGTCTAGGTCGAAAAGCAAGGAGTCTCTTCCGACGGTCAACTGTGGGCTTAGCCAAGTCAGGGAAGAAGGAGACTTTATGATTTTCAAACTCCAAATGACGATTCGCCCGGGCAGCATGTAGAATTTGCTCAACTTGCTGATATCTCAGTAGACGAAAAATGATGGGCCGGGGGGTCGTCCGATTGAGCGCCATGCTGGCAGGAACACGATGTGCTCGGTCAATTTCAAGATCTCTGTGAAAAGTAATCTTCAGCAAGGAGGGAAGAGTTTTGACCAGGAATTCTCTCATATCTCCTGCTTCCGCGCCCTCCGGTACACCAATGAGCCTTACATTGTTGCGACGGGCTCGATTATTGCCATCCTCTAACTCTTTTTGTAGATTCTGTATCTGACGCTCAGCCTCATCCAGTTTCACCAAGCGCACCGCGTGCGAGTCGAGGACCCCCGCCATATTGTCCTGCCGTAATGAAAGACCTTCAAGTCGATCCTGAAGCACACCAAAATCTTCTCTCATGGCTCGGAGCGCTTCTCCGTTGGACTGCACCAGTTCCTTCACACCACGTATTTCCTCCAAGATCTCCTGTTGCATTTCGGGGTTATCCCGAAATGGCACCATCTTTTGTGGGGAAGGCAGCTCTGTCTTGGAACGTTTTCCGTGTGAAGAAGAGGGAGATCCGAAGTCTAAGCGCGCTGGTTTATGGGCCGCCATCCCCCCGAGGCACCCCGGTAAGTTCGGAGCAAAATATTAAGTTAATGTAGGTATTAAGTCAGGATTCTGAGTAGGCCCCTCGGGAGCTTCAGCGCAAAGCGTCTAACCCGCTGGACATCAGGCTCCGCCCCCCAGGGCATGTCAATTTAAATATCAAGAGAATCTTTCCAAAGGAAAACAAAATCAACTAAACATAAACCCACAAGTCCACAATATAATGGCAAGATTGGTCACAATATACAAGATAAATTGGCTTCAAAGCAAAATACAAGAAATTGAACAGACAAGGGAGGAGTACTACAATACATTCTGATTTAGCCCTCCTTCATAGGGGAACTACTCTGAGGGAGAGGTAGAACGAGGCTATGCACATCAGATAACTTAGAAGCAATAAAGGTGGCCAGCTGAGAGGGCTCAAAAAAAAAAAAGGTAACTGTGCCCAGCTAACTTAACCAGACACTTACAAGGAAAGTGTAAGAAAAACAACCCTCCCAACTGAAGCACCCCAGAGCGATATAGAAGAAACTGCCTCCTCCGCTTTTGGGTTGCTCTAGAAACATCAGGAAATATTCTTAGGTGAGACTCCAAGAACATCTTATATGGGGACCTACAAAACAATCTCAGAAAACCAATCTCTGTCCACCTCAAGGGCAAAGGTGACCAACAATGTGGCAGATATCCCAGCATCAGATAGGGAACGCTCCAGAAAAGTAGATAGATCCAAACTATCCGAAGACAATAGAAGATGGTCAGCTTTACCCACAGGACTAGCCTTTGCAGTTGGCAAATAGAAGGCCTTAGATATGGGTGGTACAGAATCGGTCGAAACCTTAAGAGTAGTCACGAGAAACTTCTTGAAAAATTCCAAGGCAGACACCGACAGAACCTTAGGAAAATTCAATATTCGCAGGTTACGGCTCCTTGCAGCATTCTCTAAGAATTCCATCCTCTAATGCATAACCCCAGAGTTCTTAATAAAGGTTTGGGAAACCTCTTGCAGCTGCCCCAGCCGACCCTCAAATGAGGTTACTTTGGCAGTAAGCTCAGTTTGACCCAGTTCTTATAACTTTAATTGCTGCCCAGACACTTGAAATTGTTGCAACATATACTGGAGCTGTGATGAAATATTGAGGTGCATAGACGAGAAGGCTTCCCATAGGCTATCAAAGGAAACAGTATCAGGTCTCACCAACTTGTGTTCTTGAGCATTCTCACCAGCCTGAGATGGATTACCCAACATTGTCAGAGGAGAGTCCACCAAAGAGTCTTGGAATGGTCCTGTCTCCTTTCTCTCCCTCAACGCCAGGCACCATAGCTGGAGAAACCAGCACAGGCAAACCTTCTCCAGAGCTGGATTTTTGCTTCTGTGACTCCTGCAGCAGGCTTCCCACCTCACTCGCATCTGCACACAGCATCCCAGGTGAGATTATAGCTTCCGGCTGTACTGGTGGCACTCGGAGCTCTGGACTGAGGGAAACCTCCAGCCCTTCGGCACTGAGGGGCCGTCCTTCCACCCCAACAGCGCTCAGCGGAGACACCAGAGCTGACTCACTCCTCCCGACGGGCCACATGAAAAGATCCTTGGGCCCGGTTACCGTTGAACTCGCCACACCGGGAATCTCCCCCGTCGTCGTCGCCGATAGCTTGGCTTTCCTCTTTCTGCCTGCGTGTGGCATCAGGGGGTTCGCCAACGGAAAATTGAAGATAAATGGTACAGGATAATATAAGAAGACGGAAGGTTCACTGGAGATATATCAACGGGCATCCGTTCCCGACGCCATCTTGCCGTGAGAGCCAAATTGTTTGAATGTTCTTGTTGGCTTTGCTTCTTCTTTGGTGGAGATAGGTTGATAGGAGCTGACGAAGGTAATGAGAAAGTGGTCAGACCACGGTACAGATGTGATCTTTGGATTCATGTTTCTGTTAACAGATTTGGAATTGAGGAATATGAGATCCAGGACTTTGCCTTTCTCATGCATGGGCGCGCAGACGATCTGTGTCCGTTCCATTGCTTCCTTTGCATCAATGAATGCCTTAGCATGTTTCTCTTGTATGGAAGGGAGGTTGAAGTCACCGAGTATTATCAGTTCTTTTGTGTTGTTGGTGCTCTCTGACACTTGTTTGAGAATTCCAGATAGGTCTGAGTTTGCTGTAGGTGCTCTGTATATCAAACAAATCAATAAGTGCATGTTGGTGATTTTGTGTGTGTCCGTTTCTTCCAAACTTTCTGATGCAAAGTTCCAGAGGTGGAGGTTGGATTTTGCTTTTATGGCCACTCATCCTCCCCTGGAGTGTGTGGGAGCAATTATAGAGATTGTATCCTTGGGGTACGAGCTGGTTCATGAGTACAGTGTCTGCTTCCGATAGCCACATTTCCGTTATACAGAGGATATCAATCTTTTGAGATGTGATGAGGTCTTGGATTATGGGGAGTTTGCTCCTCACTGATCATGCATTTATGAGTGCAATTTGGAGTGGTTGCCTGGGCACTGGTGTTGTGTGGTGCCCTGGTACGAGTGTGAGTCTTCATTGAGGGTGTGCGGTACGTGTTGTTTCTGTGGTGTGTTGTGTGGGAGGCATATTGGAATGTGTATTGCATTTGTAAGAGTGATTGCGTAAGGTTGTACGGGGGAAATGCTGAAAGTATACATGGTGGTGCTAGAAAAGGAGGTATGAGATCTGCTGTACCTTGTCTTGCTAGTTGTTTTCAGTTGGAGTTGCTTTGTATGTCTGTATGCTGCTTGCCCTTTTTCATTCGCTGATTTGGTCTTATGCTATAAGCGTCGTTGGTTTATCCAGGATTAGTCAGGCTGTATTTTCTCTAGAATTTTATTTGTCCTTGCCTGCGGTCTTCGCATAAGGGTCTTGCCAAAGAGCCCTCTGGTGAAGCCCTCAAGCGCGAGCCTGCCAGGCACAGGCACTTCTGCTGGCACTCCTTTTTAAATTTGAGGCGTTGGGCCCTGATTGGCCTGAAGATGGACAGCAGGAGGAGTATCAGCCTCCCGCTCTTGGTCTTGTTGCCAATCAGGGCTTTGGTGTGGAGGAAGCAAGTCCTTTGGCACCTGCTGGTACTTCTTTTTAAATTTGAGGCGTTGGGCCGTGATTGACCTGAAGATGGAGAGCAGGAGGAGTTTCAGCCTCTCGCTCTTGGTCCTGCTGCTGATCGGGACTTTGGTGTGGAGGGAGCAAGTCCACTCTATTTTACAATCAGAACCGTTTAGAATAGTAACATTGAAATGTTTTACATTGAACAGGAATGTCAACTTGGGTATTTAAATGGGATTGAACTACTGTATATTACATAATGGTGTGTTTCCTATGGTGTCCTGTAACATATGGGTAAGCAGCTACGTGGAGTCATCAATTTATGATTGTTGAATACATTATGTTATGTAATCACAGAGCTACAGAATAAATGGGTCTTTATTGCCTTATGGAAGGTTGAGAGGTTGGAGACGGCTCAGCTCGGATCTGGTAGGGTGTTCGAAAAGTTTGGCGTGTACAATGAGAAGACTCGATTTCTTGATGCTTGGGTGCTTTTTATTATCGCTGCTGGGATCTTAAGTGTGCTTGCCATGCCTTGCCTCCTTATTCTATTGTTTGGTGTTAGGTGTATGATGTGCAAGAGGGAATCTGTAGTCAGATTGTTTATTGCTTTAGATGTCATCAACAGTGCTTTATATTTTATCTGGCTTGCTAGTAACCAATGTAGTTGCATTAAGATGGGTGCAATATGCTCAGACCTGGAGGCATCCTGTAGGGTTGAGGCCACTTTATTTAGGGCCATCTGAAGTGGTTGTAATATATATTTTGCTAGGTCTTGCACTTCTAGTGCCTTGTAAAACTGAGAATCGGCATCTGTGAACATGACAGTAGCATAAGAAAATCCACCAGTATTCAATCTTCTAATACTAATATAAGATGCATTCTGTTATAGCATACATGTTGCAATTGCATATATTCAAAGAACTGTAAACAATGGTAGCCCAAACTCTCGATGGAGCTCCATTATATAGTCTTGAATTTCTGCCCAACAGAAGTTGCAAAATTGTCCATATATTCTTGCTATACCAACTTGTCCTATTAACTGATTTCTTATTAATTTGTAGATGGGCATTATGCCAGATGGGGGACTTCCAACAGAGAATTTCTGGCAGCTCATAACAGGCTTCAAGCTTTTGAGAGTTGCACTTTCTTCATCAGTTCAAACTGAAAGTAGTGTAACTTTCAAATATATTAAATTAGTTCAATAAAAAGATATTGCCTACATTTTTTGTTGACAAATCTATGACTCTAAGTCTACAAATCTAGCAGTCATGCTACTTGAGCCAGCTTCTTTATGAAATTCAAGTTCAAAGTTTCTCAACCATCAGTCTAACTTCAGATTTAAATGAATATAATTCCCTAATTTTGATTTAGGACGGAGTAAATTCAATGTGACATAATTTAGTTCAGAGGTAGAGGCCTTGTACAAAGCAGTGGTAAAATCGTCCATCATCACATGTTACCAGTCTGTTTTCATTTGGGAATACTTACCTTAGAAATACTGAATTAAACACTCAGTGTACTAGCAGATATTATGGGTGGATATATTTTAGATGTATTTCATACTTTCAAAAAGAAGCATTGAGAAATGTAAATCAAAATACACATCTTAATGCCATTTTAGAACATGCTCACAATGTCTATCCTGCCAGGAGAAATGGTAGGGGTAGGGAGTGATAGTGGTTAGGGCAGGGCCTACACTACAGGCATGGATTCCCCATTTTATATAGAGAATCCACATCTGGATTAAAAAATGTAGCCAATGGCATTTCCACCTGCCCCCTGGCATGAATAAATGCCTGCTGACTGGGGCAGATGTGCCTGCTGACAGTGGACCCCTTACACATTCCTGACTCCAGGTGCCCCCTCCCCCCACCCTCGGTTGCCTCGGGGATGAGAAAGGGTGATTGGAAGCAATTTTAAGAGGCTACTCCCATATCTAAATGTGTGTGAGGGGATTCAAGGACTTTTTCCCCTCGTGCAGTTTCTTGAAATCACTGCTCCTACCACCTGCTGTTGTTTCACAAAGGGTTCTACATATTGAAGAACCTCTGGGAAATACTCTCCTAATCCTTCATGTCCTGAGATGGACAAGGGAATTCCCCTCTCCGCGTTCCTTCTAAAATGCCACTTCATATTTAGGGTGTTATTTTAGAAGACTCACCCATGATTTACAAGTATATATTCAGGCATATCCACATGTAAATGCCATCCACATGTAAATGGCCATTTTAGAAAGGATTCAGTTTACATGTGGATGTACTTACTGTTTGATTAGCTCAAGAGGGCCTGTTGAGGGCATGGATAAGTATTGGCTATGGCAGGTCAAAAAATCTAGAAGAAACAGAAAAGAGAAAATGTTCCGCAAACATCAAGCACCACAGAAGGAGAGCAGAGGAGAACCACGGTCACATCAATGCTATCTTCTCAGTAAAAAATTTATTGGAAGGCCAGTTTAGCCAATATTCAGCACATATGCCTGCATCAGGGGTCTAAAATAAGCCAAATAAACTAAAAAATATAAACAAACAAAAATAAAAACCTATATATTATAAAATCATATTATAAAAACATACTATACAAATTGTTCATATTCACAGATTTATAATCCAAATTCAAACCATGCAATATAAAAGTAAAGAAAATAAAAAATAAGACATTATCATAATAAAATGAAAGGTAACAAGATTAAAATAAAGGTAACAAGGTCAGGATAAAAAACACATACGACTCCATCAATAATAAAAACCTAAAAGGAGAAATAAAAGGTAGCAACATGTTTATGTTGGGTTTTAATTTATATATGCTTCTTCTTTTAGGTTTTCATTATTGATGGTGTTGTATGTTGTTTTTACCCGAGCTCTTCTCTCTTGCCCTTCTCATAGGCCCTAACAAAGATGGCCATGATCTTGCAGTGCTGCTCCCTAGCATGAGGCTACAAAGCAACAGCTCGTGATGGCGGCCATTTTGTTTTGGCCACATGATAGGATAGAAACCTAGAGGTGTGCTCCTGCCCTGTTTCGCCACTGTACCATTGGATTAATTTCAGGTATATGCTTTGGGGGTCTGAGGGGTCGATGCACTGCATGGCCCATCCTTTGTTGGCTGGCTAATCTGGACAGTGTTTTAGTATGGGAGAGGTGGGAGGGGGAAGGAAGGAGTCCACAGGGCCTCCCTACCCTTTCACTACTTGATCGACTGGCTAGCTGGAATACTATTTGCTTCATGAGGTGCATCGATGCCCCCCTGGCAGCTCTTGATGGGGATCGGGACATACCCAGAGAGATCAGTGCTAAAGGGCGGCCACCACTTGTATTTTCAATATTTATTTATTTTATTTATTTAACAGTATTTCTAAACCGCCTTATCTTATTAATCAAGGTGGTATCACAGCAAACAATCGGGTAAAGTGAGCGTGTTATACATGCAGTGAGGGAGAAACTTCACTGAGTGTATGTTGTGTTGAGTGCGAGATTAGTTTGAGCTATTTACAAAGTGCGCTATATACAAAGGGGCCAGAAAACATTTTCTATACATACAGTGGTAGGAGGTATCATGTGGAGTTATGCATTCTCTGAGGTTATGTGATGTGTCCATAGTGTTCTATGAACAGCATGGTCTTCAGCTGTTTTCTAAAGTCTTTGAGGTCTGTTGTTGCCCTCAAATTGTCTGGGAGTTTGTTCCATATTGTTGGAGCAGCCATGGAGAGTGCTCTGTCTGTTGTGTCCTTGCGTGTCAGTTTCATGGACTGCAGCATTGCTGCACTGACAATACAGTAGCAGGAGAGGCCCAATTGTAGCCATTGGGGAGCTTGGGAGTGATTGGGGCCCAAAGCTGCTGACAGTTCTGTGCATCCAATTGCTACCATCCCTCCCCATGGATTTATCATGGGGACACATTATACCTGCTTCAGCAGGCACTGCAGGACTTTTCCCATGTAAAATGCTGAGGCAGGTAACGTGGGGGTCTCCATTGGCAATCCAGTCCTCTGCAGTAGCAGCATTGCCTGCCCCGGGAATGCCCCCTGTAGATACCGCAGAGGTTTCCTACTCGCTGCACAGTTTTGGCTGCTAACGCACTGTGTTAGCAGCCAAAACTAATGTGATTTAGTAGACATATCTTTAAATTATTCAGAGTTGTTAAATTGTGTGTGAATTGTGGGAAATTTCAGGAGGACCTTGTGAGACTGGGAGCCTGGGCATCCAAATGACAAATTTATTTATTTAGTGTTTCTTATATACCACCTTTCAGTTTTATCAAGGCGGTTTACATTGAACACAACAACAATTTTACATGGAACTTCTAAGAACAACAATAGTTTACAAGTAATAGCTAAAAATACAATTGTGTATATCACAATTAACTGTGCAATCTTTCAATAACTATTTACACTGTATCTTTGGTCTCAGATTAGTGTAGCATAGGTGATGTGGGCGGGGTTGGCAGGAGTATTTGAGTATTACGTCTGTGTGTCTAGCGTGCTGTCAAAGTATTCTGTGAATAGGTATGTTTTAAGTTGTTTTCGGAAATCAGTGGTGTCTGTAGTTGCTCTTAATTGGTGTGGGAACGAGTTCCAGAGGGACGGGCTGTAGTATTCAGACACTCTTTGGAGTGATTGGGAGGAGCTGGTCTTGATATTTGATGTCCAGAGGTTGTTTTGATGTTGCTTCTTCCTTTATTGAGTGTCTGGCACCCTCTGGATTAGCTCTTTTAAGTATTCGGTGGACTGATGGTGTAAAGTCTTGAAAGTCATCATTATTGATTTGTATTTTATTCTGGATCGTATGGAGAGCCAGTGAAATTTAATTTGGATAAGTTCAAAGTGATGCACATATTATAACTATACAATGCTAAGTTCCACATTAGGAGTCCCCACTCAGGAAAAGGGTGTGGCAGTCATTGAGGACAATCTTCTGCTCACTGTGCAGGTATATCCAAAAAAACAAAAATATGTTAGTAATTTTTATGAAAGCAGTAGAGAATAAAATAAAATATTTCATGGTGCACCTGTTAGATTCCATGGTGAAAACTATACCTTGAGAATTGCTAGAATTCCTGTTGTCACATCTCAAAAATGTATAGTGTAATTAGAAAAGGTACAGAGAAAGGCAACCAAAATAATAAAGGGGATAAAACAATTCTCCTATGAGGATAGGCTAAAGAGTTTTGGGCTTTTCAGCTTGGAGAAGAGACAGCTGAGGAGAGATATGATAGAGGGCTATAAAATCCTGAGTGAAGTCGAACAGGTCAGCACAAATTGATTGTTTACGCTTTCATAAAGTATGCAGTCTAGGGGACATACCTTGAAGCTACAAAGTAGTACATTTAAAACAAATATGAGAAAGTATGTTTTACTCAGTGCATAGTTATGCTTTAGACTCATTGCCAGATGATGTGGTAAAAGCAATTAGTGTAGCGGGATTTTAAAAAAGGGTTGGTTATGTTCCTGGAGCTCTTGCAGCCAGTACTGTTTGATGGTATGTCTATTCGTCCATGCTGCATCCTACTGCCCCTCTACCTCTTGAACTTCCTTGCCACCAGTTAAATCACCAGTTTGTCCTTCCAGTACATTAGTGTGTTGCAACTGAAGGACTAGACTTCCTTTCACCTGTGGGTCACACAGAGTGGCAAGCGTGCAAACATCTTCCTTGGTGTGGTGTTTCAACCTATTTTCCACTTGCACACACAAGCAGTCTGCCAGCAACAATACCTCTACTAGCATTCCCTATTGCTACTGAAACCCATGAAACTTCACCTCCTGGGGTTCCCAATCCATTTCTTTGGATACACCTAGCCAGTCAGGTTTTCAGGAAAACCACAATGAATATGCATGAGAGAAATTTGCATATAATTCAGGCAGTGCATACAAATCTCTCTCATGCATATTAATTTTGGTTATCTTGATAACCTGATTAGCTAGGTGTGTCCCAAGGACTGGATTGAGAATCCCTGTACTATTGGAATGGCAGGACCAAAGAAAGCCCTTCTTGAACTCAGTTCTTCTGTGGCCTCTGTAAAAAGCTTTAGGACTTCTATGATCTGAGTCATATATGTCCAATCCTGTTGCACCAGGGACTTTCTATACCAATCTCAGACTCCAGTGACATTTGATGGAGAGCTGCCCATTGTCCGTTAACCTCTCTAGCATCAGATAGGTGGAATTTCTTCTGGCACCAACATCCTACCTGAGCTGGTGCACAGATCCCCCTTCTGTCTCATGCTTCTCATGCACCTCATGCTGCAGTGATGATGATAACTTGGTATTTTTTGAGACTTTGAATCAGTACTTTCAGTCTAAGACTGTTTCTTCTCTTGCTCGCTTGATCTAGAGAATTTCTTACTACAAGGTACATGAAGCGTACAGAGCATCAGATACCATTAAAGCTCCCTCCTTTGCTGCCCACCAAAATAGCCTGGAAACCCAGTTATCGCTCTCTATGGCCTGGCCGCTAACCTCCCTTTATCCTACTTATAACTCCTACTAAGATATGGGCCTATATATGTTTATCATCCATCACCTGGTTACACAGCACAGACCAGTCCAGCCATACCTACTACTACTACTACTGAGAGTTCAGTGAGTGGATTAATGCTCTGCAGCATTCAGAGATGGTGCTGCAGCAAAGTGCAATCAATGAATAAAGCCAGGAGTCAATTTACAGGGTCCAAACCAATTTATTGTGCACAAGGCCCAGTTAGTCAGAGCTTCAAAAAGGACTGAGCAAAGCTTTTACAGAAACATATTCATTTATACATTTTTCTTCAGTTTGATACATGCAAACTTTCTATTGGTTCCAACGCCCCCTGCATTTGTCCAATCAGAGATCCCTCCTGGGCCTAGCACCCAGCTCCCTCCCTTAGGACTGTTCTAACAATGATTCAGTTTCTAGGTTTTGATACTTCTCTACAGCATGGTCGTATCTGGCTCTAGGAATGCAAGTATTGAAACATTTTCATCTTCAGAACACAAGAGAATAATGAAAGACTTAGGAATTCATGTAAAACTTCTTATTAAGCAGTTTAAAACAGTTTTCTCAATTTTCCACAGATTTTTGGTTCTTTTCTAGCTATGATGGGGGTTGGAATCAGGGCCTAGCTTACAGGCCTTTCACATTTGCAGACTATTATAGGCCATAGCCTGCCACATTCCCCCCTTTGATTATTCTCACCCGCAAGTGAGAAAGGGTGAGAATTAAATCACATATTAAACTTGCGTAACAGTATCAGCTTGGGGTATAGGGTAATATTGCCACATAGCTAATATCTTTGTAGCTGCCTTCCGCTCTACAGTACTATTGATAACAGAGTTTACCATGCGTAAGCAAAGGGGTAGGAGACATGGGAGCAATAAGCATATAGCTAATAAGAATAACACAATGAACACAAGGGTCTTCAAGCCACCTAACCATGAAAACGCTGACCCAAACCACCCATCCAACTTTAGACTATGCCAGGTTTGAACAGGCACAAATGTTTGCTTTCTCATCTGGGTAGCTATATCTTCAACCACATGCCCATTATTATCAATATGCAAACAACAATTGGTTAAATTCAATTTTCTACATACTCCACCTTCAGCTGCTAACAAATAATCTAGAGCTAAACGATTCTGATAAATAGCTGTACGCATTTGCGTATTCTGCTTAGCTAAAAGAGTTAGTGCTTTACTGGTTTCATTGGTTATTATTTCAACAACAGCTTGTAAGCGTATAATATGATTTATCATATACACAGGAGTACGATATCCCCATGTCCCATCTTGCTCCCAAGTACCAGGTCCATAGTATGAAATGATTCTCTCAGGTGGCCACTCCTCCTCCTTCCATTTGTCCCATTGGCCTATTTTCAAGACCTCTCGTTTCTGTCGACCTCTGTACACAGGATAACCCAGTTGCTCTCCATGGGATGTAGGCCAAAGGAAAAAGGAAGGTCGTATGGTTCCCAATGCACATGCTCCTCCCCAATGGTGAGGAAGCCTAGCATATGCTTGGGTTCCACAAATCCAATACAGTCCAGGTGGTGCTTGCCAGGAATTATAAGATGCTAGATTAGTCCAGATGCTGGCAAGATTAGGGAAACGGACTAAAGGGTTGGAGGGCTCTGAAGCGTTGATTCCTGACCACCAGGACGTCTTCCTCGTGGTACTGTTGTAGAACTTTTGATTGAGACAGACCAGCTGTCGAACCTCCATGTTAAACTGTGGTCCTGAGCGAGCAAAACACAAGTTACCAACAATGGGGTGGGCCAGTACCCGCTCACTAGTAGTGTTATGTAAGTCAGTCTGGTTGTAAGGAATCCAAATCTATATCCTTGCTTCCACTGGCTAGGGTCGAGTATGAGGAGTTGTAGGGGATTGCAGGCACCCTTTTTGCATTTCTTGGGCTCAGGTAATCTGACCCTTGTCAGGCTGCCTCTGCAATTATCTCCATCCCGCCCCATAGGCGCATTAGTCCAAGTAGCAAAATATACGCATTCCCACTTTGGACAGAAGTAGGCATCTTTAGATGACGTGCTGTAGACGGTTGGGGAATTCTTTCCAGTACACTGTCCCCATCCGTAGGCTCCCTCTGGACACATATATTTATCATCATGATAGCAGGCTTGTTCCCATGACCCACACTTGTGGTAGGCATTCCTGTTTATCACATCGCAGGCATCAAAGTCCAAGAGAACATATTTTGTGGGGTCTGTGAGTGGGCACATGGCATTTATGAGGGCTCCATCCTCATCATTCCAGCGTATCTCAAGTACATAATAGGAAGGATTTTGTCGAGGGTTATAACAATTCTTACTTTTCCCCTTGGTACAGATATTTAGCTCTGTACTGTTGTACACACACCGGCTGAATATACCAGTGCAAGTATAGTAAGAATGGTAAAGTAAAGTCTGAGTAACCTTCAGTCCAGTTCGGGTGGTAGTTATACAAGCTACACAAGGGGGTAAGGCAAAAGTCTTTTCCAGGAATCCCAGGACCACCACTCCCACAAGGCAATAGTGGAAGAACATTGTGATTATAGTCTTTGGAGGTCAACTGGAATGTTGGGTACGATGAACTTGTAGGGTCTTCTTCTTCTTCTTCTCTCCTACTTCAATGATCACCCTTGCGTGACAGGAGTAGGATTGTAGATTCTGAAGATTCTTACATTGCCGGTTGTCTCCGCAATGTGAGTCGCAATGGAGTCTCAGAGTCATTTACTGAAGTCCATTGTCCAGGCTCAGGAGCAGCTGCCGGCTTCACTCGACTGTGATGGATCCAGGGTTCGAATTCTGCAACTTTTACTGCAGTTGGGGTTGACAGGATGACAACATAGGGTCCCTTCCAATGCGGCGCCAGTGGGGTCTTTCTCCACTCTTTGATCCAAACTGACACTCCTGGCTTGAAGGGATACAGAGATTCTGTTAGGTTGATGGGCAATCGATCTTGCACCCAGGCATGAAGACTCTGCAAAACATAACTTAAAGCCAATAGTTCTTGTCTAGTTATTTCAGATCCTATTTGTTTCATATCTCCTTTAATTCCCTGTACAATGGGCGGAGGTCGCCCATACAAAATCTCAAAAGGGGAAACTACCAAAGACTTGGTTGGAGCAGAACGTATCCTAAGAAGGGCTATAGGGAGAACCTGGAGCCACTTTAGGTGTGTTTCTTGACAAAGCTTGGACAACTGAGATTTCAGGGTTCTATTCATGCGTTCTACCTTCCCTGAACTCTGGGGTCTATAGGCAGTGTGCAGCTTCCATTGTATCTGTAGAGTTCGAGCTAACTGTTGAGTCACTTGGGACACAAATGAGGGTCCATTGTTTGACCCTATAGTCAATGGTATTCCAAATCGAGGGATAATCTCATGGAGCAGTATTTTTGTGACTTCTCGAGCCTTCTCTGTTCGGGTGGGATAGGCTTCTACCCACCCAGAAAATGTGCAAACTAGAACTAACAGGTAGTGATATCCGTTTGCTCGTGGCATTTCAGCAAAATCCACCTGAATATCACTCATCGGGGCCACCCCTACTGACTGAACTCTTGGGGGTGAAATGGGACCTTGCTTAGCATTATTCTTGGCACATGTCAAACATTGCTGTGCCACTGAAGTGGACAGGGGTCCTAATAGTGAGATACAGAAATGGGGCCTTAGGGCTCTCTCCATGGCCGTCTTCCCATAATGTGTGGCTTGATGAAAGGCCTGGACAAAGGCTGGCCCTAATGCCTCAGGAATGACTGTGGGACCTGGAGGTGAGCTACCTTCTGGAGGTGGCAGCACTCTCCATCCTTTTTCTGTCAGGACCCCTCCCTCCTTTTCACAAAAATAATTTAACTCTTTTGTAGTGTATCGGGGTGCCCATGAGCTAAGGGGCACAGAGAATAAGGCTGCTTGCAGTGGGTTATCTTGGGTCCCAACTCATCCAGTTGTGGCTGATTTTCGGGCTGTGGCATCAGCAAACCTGATCCCTCGGGTAACCTCTCCTGCTCCTGCCTGATGACCTCGACAGTGCATGACTGCAACTTGTTTGGGGGCCCACACAGCATCTAATAATGTCAATATTTTGGGCCCATACCTAATGGACTTGCCCCCTGAGGTGATCAACCCTCGCTCTTTATACAAGGCTCCATGTGCGTTGTAAAAGGGGGCGCTGGGTGAGAATGTCCACAGTCTTGGCAAAGGCAAATATTAGTATGACTTGCAAAGGATTGTGGGAAATGTAGTCCATTCATACCAGAATCAGCCGTTCACAAATAAATGAGTTGTGCTTGCTCGAGTGTTAAGCAAAGAAAATATATTTTATTTATGGGGTTATTTCTCCCACACAGATTTACTTGGTAGCACAAAAGGATACTTGCTTTCAGTATTAAACTTGGGAAAAACAAATCAGGAACAACAACTGAACTTCTTAAGCAATCAATCAAACAATAAAGACCTTGATGGGAACAGAAAGGTCTTTCTGTGGGCTCCTGCTAATACCTTTTAGCAGTGCTCCAAAACCAAAACCAAAACCCAAAAAGTATTCAAAAACTGTTCTTTTTAAAGGATAACTTCTTTTATTTGCACACACACCCAGAAGTGTCCTTTCAGAGCCCACGTGCAATTATGCAAGTCTTAATTGCTAACCATTAACCAGCTGCAAACCTCTTGGCTGGTTTACTTTCTATAAGTGGCTCAAATCTTACCCAAAAGCTTTCTTGTAAACCTTTCTGGGTAGATAAAAGAACAGGATATATTTCTTTTTGATAGTTGGTGTATTTGTGAAAGTATATTACCACAGAAGCCTAGATAGAGAGCAATCCATGTATTCACTCTGATCATTTAAAATATCTCCTTCTTCTTCAACTATCATAGAATCAATATCATGGACTGGTTCAGAGGAATTTCTTAATGGAGCACTCTCAGGACAATACTGGTTTCCCTGCTGTCTTCCAAGTGAAGAGCTAGGGCATAGATCAGTGTTCATACCTGAGCTTCCATTGCTGTTAGAGTCCCTCTCCAGATATCTTGGCCAGTATGTAGTCCAGTTTTTATGTCCAGTCTTCCAATCAAGATCCCTGGACACTGGGTTTCTCTTCATATACCTTCTTGCACTGGTCTTAGGGCCCCTTCCAAATGCAGCTGTCTCCCTCACAGGTGCCGTCCGGGGATTCCTGGCTCTGTAACCCCACTCATCTGGTTTCCTCCAGTCCAATGGATTATGCTTGCCTCTGGAATGACTCCAAGCACACGTACTGCTATGGACTCCTTTAGACCTCCAAGATGCTTTCTTCTTCTTTCTTCCACGCTGCCTCTTGCTCTCTCTGTCCTGGAGCTCTGGGTTCCTCTGCTGCCTCTGCTCCTGCTTCTGCTCATGCTGATTCTGTGTAGAATAGGCTTTACTTTTAACTTGGTTAGAGGGATACTCCACCCTAGCACAGCTCAGCTGTGCTGAATCAAGCCCTGCCCTTGGAGATGAGGGATTGGGGATTACCTCATAGTTCTCCTGATTGAACACACGTTTCCCCACTTCAGCTCTTCTAGTGGCTGTTTGGAACCTGGTGCATTCTGGGACTGGTAGTCTTTTATGGAAACATTCTGTTTTATTATTTCTACCAGCAAAGACAGGTTGCTTGTTCAGAGCCAATTCACCTCTATTATAGCTCCTTCCTGAACTATGATAAGCTTCCTTATCACAGCGTGCAAAGTGGTAAAGGCATACTTGGAATCTGTGTACACATTTAAGCGGAGTCCTTCTCCTAATTTCAGTGCTCTAGTGAGAGCTATCAGTTCAGCTTTCTGTGCTGAAGTTCCTGAGGCCAGAGCTGAGGACTCAACTACCAGATCAAGGGTCACCACCACATATCCAGCACAACGATGTCCATTGATGACAAGACTGCTTCCATCTACAAAGAAAGTCCGTTCAGGGTCCTCTAGAGGGACATCAATCAAATCAGGGTGACTTGAAAATACAGTGTCCATAGTTTCCAAACAGTCATGATCAGGGGGCCCAGGACCAACTGGGAATAATGTAGCAGGATTCAGGGCTTGACTGACTTTTAACTGTATCTGAGGGTTTTCACACAGCATGCTTTGATATTTCAACATTCGTGAATTCGTTAGCCAGAAACTTCCTATGTGTAACATGAGGGTCAGGACAGAATGTGGTAAAGTAACTTGAAGATTCTGTCCCAAAGTGAGCTTGTCTGCTTCGCTCACCAGGAGGGCTGTGGCTGCAACAGCTCTCAAACAAGGGGGGCCAACCTCTTGCTACCACATCCAACTGTTTTGACAAGTAGGCTACTGGCCGTTGCCAAGATCCAAGAGATTGAGTTAGTACCCCCAACGCATTTCCTTGTGACTCATGGACATAGAGATGGAAAGGTTTCTGGACATTTGGGAGACCTAAGGCTAGTGATGACATCAGAGCACTTTTCAGAGATTGGAATGTTGCATCCTGTTCAGGTCCCCACTCCAGTGGAGACTTTTCCATTCCTTTGGTAGCTTGATACAATGGTTTTGCTAGCAGTGCAAAATTGGGGATCCATATGCGACAGTATCCTGCGGCTCCCAGGAAAGCTCTTACTTGCCTCCTGGTGGTTGGAGTGGGAATACTGCATACAGCTTCTTTGTGTTCAGGTCCCAAGCGTCAAATTCCACTAGACAACTGGAACCCTAGATATTTAACTTCAGTTTGACATAGTTGCGCCTTGGCTCTTGAGACTTTGTAACCAGCCTCATTCAGAAGGTACAGGAGTTCACTGGTGGCTTGTAGACATTCACTTTCTGAGTTGGTGGCTATGAGCAGATCATCTACATACTGAAGGAGAACCCCTTGTCCTGGGTTCACTGAGTAGCTTGAAAGATCTTGATTCAGGGCAGCACTGAAAAGAGTAGGTGAATTCTTGAATCCTTGAGGTAATCGAGTCCAAGTGAGTTGGCCCTGCCTTTCTGTTGTGGGGTCTTGCCATTCAAAAGCGAACAGAAGTTGACTGGTGGGGGCTAGGCGTACACAGAAAAAGGCATCTTTCAGATCCAGGACGGTGAAATGAGCAGCCTCAGCGGGGATCAGTCCCAAGAGAGTATAAGGATTTGGCACCACTGGGTATATAGTTTCAACTGCATCATTTACCCGCCTTAGATCTTGCACTGGGCGGTAATCCCCTGTCCCAGGTTTCTTGACTGGGAGAAGAGGGGTGTTCCAAGGTGACTGGCACTCTTTGAGAAGTCCATACTTCAGCAGTTTCATTAAATGGAAGTGGATACCTTCAATGGCTGGTCGGGGAAGAGGATACTGCTTCACATGCACTGGTTCCGCTCCTGGCTTGAGGGTGACAATGACAGGGGCTATGTTCTTTGCTAGGCCAGGTGGATTATCTTCTGCCCATACTTCAGGTGGGGCTATAAGTTTGGTAGGTATACAGGAACTGATTGACTTAATTGGAGGTGTACTATAGAACTGCCACTCTTCTTCTCGGGGAACAGTTAACACCATTAATCCTGCAGGCTTTGGGTTCATAGTCATTTTCATTTCTCCCCCTTCAGCAAAGGATATTTGTGCCTGAAGCTTTGCCAGCATATCTCCAGAAGTGGAATAGGGCACTCAGGCATGTACAAGAACTGGTGCGTTATCTTCTGTCCCCCTAGTTCACACATACGGTTCTGCAGGAATGACTTGGTGGCCCTGTTCCCAGTGGCCCCAACAATGGTGACAGATCGAGAGGAAAGAGGAGTCACTGGCTTTGCCACCATGGAATGTTCTGCTCCTGTATCTATCATGAAGTCCATATATTGGTCCCCGATTTTTAAACTGACCATAGGCTCCTGGGGACCCAGGGTGAACTTGGAGCCCGGTCTGGCCTAGTCTTCATCCACTTCATCCATGTCATAGCCCGTTGCTACTGCCACTCCCTCAATGGCTTCTTCTCTCTCACGCTGGAACTGTGCTCGATTCATTCCTCCTCGACTCCGAAATCGGCCTCCTGCTCTCCAGGGACTCCCTCCTCCCCTCCTGGGGGCGGAGTCAAGATGCGGGCATTCATTTCTCCAATGTCCTTCTTCTCTGCAGTAGGCGCACTGATTCGCACCCAATGGATGCCTGCTACTTCCGCGGCCTCTTCCATGTTCTCTGGTCCTTTGGTTAGGAAAACCTCCTCCACGTCGTTCAACTAAAGCGACAGCAAGAAGATCTGCTTTCTTCTTCATTTTACGTTCACTTTCTCTGTCACGTTCATTTTCATGATTCACAAATACTTTCTGAGCGACTTCCATTAACTGTGCTGTATTCATACCCGCAAATCCATCCAGTTTCTGCAATTTTCGTTTTATGTCTCTCTGGGACTGACTGACAAAAGCTGCATTTGCTATGCGCAAATTCTCCTGAGTGGCAGGATCGTATGGGGTATATAGTCTATATGCTTCAGACAACCGCTCATAAAAGGCTGCTGGGCTCTCATCTGGACCCTGGATAACTTCAGATACCTTCCCTATATTCATGGCCCTCTGGTCTCCCTTCTTCAGGCCTTGCAGCAAGGCCTGGCGAAATTGCGTTAGGGCCGCTGTCCCCCTGTCATCATTCGGATTCCATCTAGGATCTTCATTCGGGAAAGCTGCGGCGGCTGCTTGTGGGAGATTCAGATCCCCCCTTCTACGGGATTTTCTTCTAACCAGCGGATGGCTGCTTGCACAATCCGCACTCGCTCCTCAGTAGTAAAAAGAGTGGACAGGAGCTGGTGACAATCGGCCCAGGTAGGCTGATGAGTTTGCATTATACTAGACATTAATTCGGTCAATTCCTGGGGTTTTGCTGTATAGGATGCATAATGTGTTTTCCAGTTTAATAAATCAGTAGTGGAAAAAGGCACGTAGACTAGACTGGTTGGTCCTGGCGCCATCTGGCCCTGTTCATTTACGATAGGTATACCAGGTACTTGACGCAATGGCATTAGGCGCCCTGCTTTCTCCTTCTTCTTCGGGGTTATACTTCTTAAATCATACGGCTCCCGGGTATAGGCTTCCTTGGTGGGTGACCCTGAACTGGCAGGAGAGCCTCCGCTTTCAGTATCGTCGGAGGACCCTGGTCCCCCCGACGTGCTTGGGCCTGACTCGGGGCTATCACTCGGGGAAGTGGGCTTCTTTGGCTGCTGCAGCGGTAATTGCCGGGGTTCCTCATCAGGCTCAGCTTCAGGTAGCGGAGCTGGGGGAACTAACCTATGTGGGTACTGGGGTGAACGGGCCAGGATTTCTGGGGACTCTGAGGCGGAATACACAGGCGGCTTCTCCTCCTCAACCTTCCGGGTTCCCCTAGTGGTGGCTACTAATATTCTACATTGTTCCTCATAGCAGCCCTTCATCCATGAGGGCTGCCTTTCACAAGCACTTAACCAGGAATCTATGTAGGGAAACTGGTCAGGGTGTGCTTTTTGTACAAGCTGATGAACACGGAAAACTGTCTACATCGAAGGTGCCCCCATGGGGCCATGAAGTAGCTAACACAGGCCACTCCCTATCACATAGCATTCTTAACCTAGACGGAGACAATTTTATGCCGTAGTCTCCTGAAAATCCTTTACGGAAATTCTTGATCATACATTCCAATGGAGTTTGCGTGGACTCCGTCCCTCCCATAATTTAATCATAATGACGTACACGTAATGACGTACAAGACAACGAACAGTAAGGGTAGGTAGTATGGCTGTAGGTAAGGGATCCGTACAGCCCACAGAACACTGAGGGGAACAAAGACCACACGCTTCCTTCTTTTCGCGACCTGGGCACAGTTGCCCGGCCAGGAACTGCGCTACTCAGGAGTCCGCTCTCTCTCGGTCTGTGTTTCAGGACCTCTCAATCACACAAGCAATCATATCATCACAGGAAATCATTATTCAAATGCCCAAGGTTTTCTGACTAACTGACTATTCCCAACCAAAGGGTTGATGGCATCGGCTTCCGCTAACCCTTATGCGGAGCATACTAGGACCGCCCTTGAGAGGTGATCAAGCTCTCTTGTCTCGCACACTCATGCGAGATTTTCTCAGTTAGTCTATACCAAATCAGTCTCGCGTACTCATGCAAGACTCCTTTCCCCAGGCTTCACCGACTTTTAAACAAGAAAATGTCTACTCACCGGATCCGGTTCCCTATACCACACCCGTTCCTGGGTTGGATCCTGGACTCCCCTCGGGTTCGGAGGTGTTGGCCGGCCGGACCCAGTGGCCCGCCAAGGCAAGGCGGAACCCTCTCCGATACAAAGGGATCGGCAGCGCCTGAGGTTTCCCCTGCGGTCGGACAGATACGGTTCCAACCGGGCCAAACCTGGAGGCGAATTGCTTGGATTATTCACTTGAATACCATTCACTACTCGCACTTCCCGGCCAACGCACCAAGAATATGCTGCAGCGAAGTGCAATCAATGAATAAATCCAGGAGTCAATTTACAGGGTCCAAACCAATTTATTGTGCACAAGGCCCAGTTAGTCAGAGCTTCAAAAAGGACTGAGCAAAGTTTTTACAGAAACATATTCATTTATACATTTTTCTTTAGTTTGATACATGCAAACTTTCTATTGGTTCCAACGCCCCCTGCATTTGTCCAATCAGAGATCCCTCCTGGGCCTAGCACCCAGCTCCCTCCCTTAGGACTGTTCTAACAATGGTTCAGTTTCTAGGTTTTGATACTTCTCTACAGCAAGGTCGTTTCTGGCTCTAGGAATGCAAGTATTGAAACATTTTCATCTTCAGAACACAAGAGAATAATGAAAGACTTATGAATTCATGTAAAACTTCTTATTAAGCAGTTTAAAACTGTTTTCTCATTTTCCACAGATTTTTGGTTCTTTTCTAGCTATGATTGGGGTTGGAATCAGGGCCTAGCTTACAGGCCTTTCACATTTGCAGACTATTATAGGCCATAGCCTGCCACAATGGCACCTTGTCATTTCAGGAAAGACCCTAGTTGTAGGACACCCCAGAAATGTCAGCAATTAACGCTGGCCCAATATTTGGCAGGGCTTATCCAGTTAATCCTGCTGACCATGATATTGAGTGACATACTCCAGATAGTGCTGTTGGATATTACCCTAGACCATCTTGGCACTATCTGGATTGTACCAGCCTGGTCCAGAGGCAGAAATGGGGTAGAACAGGAAATTATCCGGATAGAGGTTACTTTCAGTGCTGCTATGCGTTTAGCGATCTGCATAACAAAAATGCAATGTGTGCCTTTGAATCAGTCCTGACTCCTGGTGACCCAGAAGCTCCTGGGTTTTCTTGGTAGTGTCACCAGAAGTAAATTGCCAGGCCTTTCTTCCGAGGCAATGGAGGGTTAAGTGACTTGCCCAAGGCCACAAGGAGTGCTAGTGGGAATTAAACCCTGGTTGCTTGGTTACCAAGCCAGTGTTCTAACCACTAGGCTACTCCTCCACTCATCTGCTTAACACAGGACAGCAAAAGAGCTATGCTAAGCACTATGCAGCTAGCTGTCTGGATAGTGGGCTGAACATCGCCACTATCAAGATAGCACTAGGATTTTATTTAAACGCTGTGATCTCTGTTTAAAAAATTGCATCGATACTATAGATGATATTAGAAAAAGTGGTGAGCGAGTTCTCTTTTGGGGAAGCAGCTGTTTTTGGAACTTATCCTGAGCCTATATGGTGTGGTGAAAGGTTGCCTCATGCAAAAAGCTGCCAGTGTCAAGGCGCCCCTTAATTTATGGAGTTGATGACACATTAAGAAGATAAGTTATTGAGGGGGGCGGAGCCTGATGTCCAGCGGGTAAGACGCTTCGCGCTGAAGCTCCCGAGAGGCCTACTTAGAATCCTGACTTAATACCTATACAAACTTACTATTTCGCTCCGGGCTGACCGGGGTACCTCGGGGGGGATGGCGGCCCATAAACCAGCGCGCTTGGACTTCGGGTCTCCTTCTTCTTCTCACGGAAAACGCTCCAAAACAGAGGTGTCCTCCCCACAGAAGATGGCTCCATTTCGGGAAAACCCCGAAATGCACCTGGAGATTTTAGAGGAAATACGCGGCGTGAAGGAATTGGTGCAGTCCAATGGAGAAGCGCTTAGAGCCATGCGAGAAGACTTTGGAGTGCTCCAGGACCGACTTGAAAGTCTCTCATTACGGCAGGACAATATGGCGGGGGTCCTCGACTCGCACGAGGTGCGCTTGGGCACACTGGACAAGGCTGAGCGCCAGATACAGAATCTTCAAAAGGAGTTAGAAGATAGCAATAATCGAGCCCGTCGCAACAATGTGAGGCTTATTGGAATACCGGAGGGGGTGGAAGCGGGAGATATGAGAGAATTCCTGCTCAAAACTCTTCCCTCCTTGCTGAAGATCACCTTTCATAAAGAACTGGAAATCGATCGTGCACACCGTGTTCCTACCCACATGGCGCTCAACCGAACGACCCCCCGGCCTATTATCTTTCGCTTGCTACGATATCAACAAGTGGAACAAATTTTAAATGCTGCCCGGGCGAACCATCATTTGGAATTTGAAGGTCACAAAGTCTCCTTCTTCCCTGATTTGGCAAAGCCTACCGTTGACCGACGGAAGAAACTCCTTGCTTTTCGCCCTCGACTTCAACAGCTACAGGCTCGCTTTGGCCTGTTGTATCCCGCGAAGCTCCGAGTGACTCTCCACAACCAAACCAGGACATTCGAAGATCCTGATCTACTATCAACATTTTTAGACTCCAAAGAAGCAGAGCAGATGCGCTAATCCAACGACTTGGACTTTTATTTGCCGGCTCTGTCCGCCATTTTGAAGGGCCCGATGCGGCGGTCATAGTTAAGCACAGAGACTACCTGGACTTTCTTTCTTTCTTTCTATGACTTTTGTTTTTGGTCTCCTATCCCTCCATGATGTGTGCCTCGGTCGGATTCGGAGCACGCACAGTCCTACAGGTTATGTGTTTTTTCAATTTCGGCCTTCTCTGGGGCTTCTCCCCGCAGACACATGGTCGCCAGTAATTTTTGGGGTTCTGCTTCTTCTCTACCGCGCTGCGGTTTTTCTTTTTTAATGTGGGGCGCTTCATTGTATTATCTAAGCTTATTTTCTTTTATGCCATATGTACAGCCAGATACAGTCAATATGAGGGACATTGTGAAATTATGTGCGCTATCATGCTCAGAATTTTTAACTTGTCTGAATGGCCTTATGTAAAATCTTATCACTCAACGTAAAGGGCATTAATAGTCCAATCAAAAGAAAGAAAATCCTTAGCTATCTTAGCCATGAGCATGCTGATTTAGCGTTTCTTCAGGAAACGCACTTAAACTCTGCTGAAACACTGAAACTCAATGTTAAGCCTTACATGGTGGCTGCCTATTCTCCCGCCGTTTCCAAACGGTGCGGGGTGGCCATTCTGGTTAAGAAATCTTTGCAAGCTACTGTAATTGATACTAGCGCTGACAAGGAGGGTAGATGGGCCCGAGTACATCTTAAGGTTGGAGATAGTGAATTTACATGTATTTGCATTTATGCCCCGAATGTGGACAACCCTGCTTACTATGCAAGTATTGCGCAGTTGGCACAGGCCTCTGCCAATACTCCATTAATACTTGGTGGTGATTTTAATCAAGTGTTAGACCCTCTGATAGATAGACAGCCGCCTAGAACGAGTAGTCCACCCAAGAGTCTTGCTACCCTTACAGCTCTGATGCAAGATCTTGCGCTGGTAGATATATGGAGGCTGCTTCACCCCTCCGACTTAGAGTTCACTTTCTTTTCTGCCCCCCATCACTCCCAATCTAGAATAGATTTCTTTCTCATTTCCAAAGCACTGATTTCTCAAGTAGACACGACTAGGACTCATCCTCTCCATATTTCAGATCATGCTGCCATATCTTTATCATTACATGTCACTGCGCGGGACGATTCTCCCCGAGCTTGGTTTTTTGATAGATCCCTACTGGGTCAAAAAGATTTTCAGGTTGATATAAAGGCCGCTATCCAAGATTATTTTCATTTTAACTCACCCCATGACACAGCGAGCTGGGCTTGGTGGGAGGGTTTTAAAGCATCTATCCGTGCAACTATAACCAGCTATCAAATTCGGCAGGGGAAACAAAGAAAGCAGCATTTACTGATTCTAGAGCAGCAGATACAAGCTGGGGAGCGTCTCCTCACGTCCCGTACTGACCCATGTATTTTACTCCGTTTACAACGCTTGCGTTTTCAATACAATCAGCTTTTGTACACTGCTGCTGTTAAAAATATTGAATCACAACAAGGGCTATATTATCGGGAAAATAATCGTGCTGGCAAATTATTAGCAAATGCCCTAAAAGGTCAAAAAGAAGCCAAGCGTGTTACCGCCCTCCGTAATCCGTCGGGGGGGGGGCTTGGTCACTAAAGATACCGAAATCTTAGAACTCTTTCGTGATTTTTATACTCGGCTTTATCAATCTGAATGTGATTTTGAGCCAGATGTATTTGAACGCTTACTTTCAGGGATACAAAGACCGACCCTATCTGACGAAGATAGAGTGGCCTTGGACACACCATTTACTGTCTCAGAAATTCATTCTGCTATCAAGAAATGTGCCTCAGGTCGAGCCGCAGGCCCAGACGGTCTCCCTGCTGAATTCTACAAAACCTTTCACGCTGACTTAGCTCCAGTTTTGAAACTTTATTTTTCTGCTCTGGCCGAGGAGGGTTCTCCTTCTGGGTCCTTTTCAATGGCAAATGTAGTAGTTTTTGAGAAAGAGGGGAGAGACCCGCAACTAACAGCTAATTATCGTCCAATTTCCCTCCTAAACGCGGACTATAAAATATTTGCCACCATTCTCTCTACCCGGCTCTCTGATAGGATGCCTACCTTAATACACCCAGATCAATGCGGTTTCATTCCTGGTAGATCAACTGCTGACAATGCTCGGACTCTATGCCATGTCCTGACTACCGCAGTTAATCTTGATCGCCCATTTGTTGGCCTCTCACTTGATGCCGAGAAGGCCTTTGATCGCTTAGAGTGGCCCTTCCTATTTGCAGTCCTCCGCTGGTACGGATTCGGGGAAGGTTTTCTCCGTTGTCTTCGCACCATGTACGCACAGCCTACAGCCAGTATATGTGCCAATGCTTTAAAGTCTCAGCCTTTTCCTCTTCAACGCGGCACTCGCCAGGGATGCCCACTGTCTCCACTTCTCTTCGATCTTGCACTCGAACCCTTGGCTTTACTAATCCGGCAATCGGAGGAGATTCATGGAGTCCCCTTCACCCATAGGGAAATCAAGATTTCAGCGTATGCTGATGACCTTATGCTTTTTGTCTCTCTAGACTCAGTACCGGCTGTCCTAGAGCAAATTGGTAAATACTCACAACTGTCCGGTTATAAGATAAATTGGACCAAGTCGGTAGCCTTTCCATTAAATCCTTTGCTTCATCAGGCTGATATGCAATCCTTCCCCTTTTTATGGCAACCTCGCATGGTCAAATACCTTGGGGTTCACTATTGTTCTCCTTTGGAAGACACTATCTCCTTCAATGCCAAAGACTTAACCTCTAAAGTCCGGGCGCTTACTCATCGCTGGACTCCTTTAACACTTACCTGGTGGGGTCGATTAGAAACCATAAAAATGATGATTGTTCCGAAAGTGAATTATATCTTAGAAATGTTGCCCTGTCTTTTACCTCGACGTATATACAAAGATATAGAGGGCCTTCTGACTAGATACTTGTGGCAAAACAAGACACCTAGGATAGCGAAACATAAGCTGCAAGCAGATAAGGAAAATGGGGGTGTCATATTCCCTGATTTCCTGAAGTATCATCAATCTTTTCTTCTCAAACAAGGCGCTCGTTGGCTAGAAGATCCAGTACCGAGTAGACCTGTGTGGCTAGACATAGAAGAGGACCTTTGCAAACCGATTCCTCTTACTTTTCTTCCTGGTATGACTCTCCCATCAGACTCCCACTTTCCACCAATGCTTTTAGACACCTTAGGTGCCTTTAATAATCTTATGCAATCTTTAGACTCCCGACTCTGTCCGTTAGACAAGCTCCCACTTTGGTACAATACTCGATTTCGAATACAAAATAAGCCGATGGCGTGGAGCCCCTGGTACACTAGGGGCATTTGGATTCCTAGTCAGTTGTTCCATGAAGGTCGCTGGAAAACTTTTAGTGAATTGCAAATTGAATTTGGTCTCCCAGCGAAACACTACTTTCAGTTGGTGCAACTTCAGCATTGCCTTCGGAGTGCTAAGGTGCTCCCGCCATCGGCCTCCCCTACACAAGGTTGGTTGGAGACTATCCGATCTATCGGTAGTTCACCGGGTGTAGCATCCAATTTTTACAAAACCTTATGTAATGCTATAACGAGAGATACCCCTATAGCGCAGAAAGCATGGGAGAGAGAATTGCATGTGACTTTGACCCCGGAGCAATGGAGCCTTGTCTGGAGTAGAGTGACACGGGTCTCCCGATCCGCCTCACTCACTCAGACACTCTTCTTTCTAGCCCACCGGTGTTTTTACACTCCTGACAGATTAGCCAAATGGAACACTACTCAGGGCAATAGTTGTTGGACATGTCATGCGGCCATTGGTTCACTACCTCATGTTATGTATGAATGTCCCGCACTACAGTATTACTGGCGTCGGGTCTGGGGTCGTATCCAGTCTATTTTGCACTTTCAAGAGCCCCTTTCTTGGAGGATAGTGGGACTTCGCTCAGCTGCGGGGATCCCCTCTCTTCCAAAAACGGCTTACTTCCTTTTGGACTTTATGCTTGGCATTGCTATTTCCCTAATTACGAAATACTGGAAAAATAGCTCCCATCTGAGCCCCAATGAATGGTGGAATCATGTCTGTCTCTACAGTAAATATGAACAAATACCTCGTATGTTTGCTTCCCCCATTCAGACTCCTCATCATCGGTCTAAATGGAAGATGCTCAATGACTATGTACATTCTGCTCAATGCTCTCATCTGACTGTCTAAATTTGTATATATCTTTGTCCCATGATTATTCTGTATCGCAGTTACTCTTTTGATTGTTTTGATGTATAATCACTGTTGTTTGGAAGCGCTCACATGCTGACATAATCAGCTAGAGAAGAAGCGTGGGGGTGGGGGGTAATTGGGTTTACTTTCTTTATTGTATACTTGTTTTGTCTCCTTTGGTGTGTTGTTTCTTTTGTTTGTTGCAAAATGAAAATAAAAGTTTAAAAAAAAAAAAAGAAGATAAGTTATTGTTATTTTGTGAACTTACTGTAATCATTTGGATATTGTAGGGGTGTAAAGACAGATGGTGTTAATAAAGGGTTTGGAGAGCAAATATATATCCAGATGCCAAATGAATGATAGGGGCCCCCGTCACATTTAAAACTGATGTCACTACATCCTTGCTTGTTATTTTTTAATGCTATGGATAGGTGTGATGTTTCTGGATAACAGTTGGGTTTTTGGTTTAGTAAAAAAATTGTTGATCATGGGGTTTAAATGTTGCCCTGTTTATTTTCCTAATGTAAATGGCAAGTGTGCATTATTTTAATGTGCATTTTAGAAACACTGTGATAGAAATGCCTAACGTTTGCCACAGGATCTACCATTGAGTTGCCACAGGGCTCTGGTTTAATGTTCTTTAGAAGACTGGCCCCTTTTCCCTATTTCTGAGAGGAATCTGAGTATTTTTCCAGTATCCTTCTAATTTCAAAGGTGATAATTCTGTGAAACCCTTCTTTTAAACCCTTGAATTATAATTTTCCACCATTACATGAATCAGTGAGATTACTAAAGAAGAAACGGCTACCCTCAAATGAGCTGTTCATTCTATTTCTAAAGTATCCCTCAGAAAGTGAATGATTTCTCTATTGTCTTATATAATGGAAAGCAAATAATATATGGAAGTACATGTTAGCACTATTCGTGTATCAGCTCAGTATTTTCTTTGAAATGAGGCTAAGGAACTGTTTCTTTAAACTAATGGTGATGACCTTTTATCTTCTACTTTATTCCCAAAGCCTAGTTAATCCTGGAGTTTAACTGACCTTTTCTAGCTAGAGCAGTATTGCTTCAGATCCATTTCTGTGATGATGATTTACAAGTTACAGGGAAGACAATCTGACTTTAGACAAGGTTACAGCAAGGAGACTGCTCTCTTTACAACAACTCATAATTTGTAGGCATTGTATGAATGTCCGTTCTGAGTACTTCTGCATTCATTCTATTTAGCCTAAAGAAAAATAGACCCAGCTGCAGATAATGGGATCTTTCTGAATTCCTCAAATCAGCGTGGCTTGTACTTTCGTGTACCAAAAATTCCCTTTAATGACTGAAAACATTCAGTGCCTCCATTTCCTATCTTAAGGTTTTTTTTCTGCAAAGAACACTTGTTTAAAGTGCTAATGCAGACGTTTTGCTGAAAAATAAAATGTATTAGAACAATGGATATTGTCATTAACGATGAAGGGACAGATTTCCCAAAGATTTTGTTCCTAAACATGCCAGCGTGGGGATGGGGAAGAAGAGGTAATTTTATAAAGGCTTTTCTGTTTGTGAAGCCTGTTCTATAAAAGGCCTTTTATAAAAATTATGTGAAAGTTATGTGGGGATAAACCACATACAAGTAAGTGTGCAGACAAGATGGCAAGTACTTACATATGTATATGTGTGCTGCGTGTATGCAATCCTGGGGCCGTAGTTAACATGGAGGAGGGGCAGAATTGCGAAGTAACTTGACATAGCCGCATTTCTGGATTTCTTACATAGGTGTCCTAAGGTTACATATATCACACACCACAAGCTATCACCTCTTTCTTAATTTTTTTCCAACATCAAATATTTAACTATATCAGTTAGGCGTCTGTTTACTAAGCGGCGCTAGCAGCTTCCGTGCAAAATCGGAGCCGCGACCCCGTTTTCGCACGGAAGCCGTTAGCACTGATTAGTAATCAGACTCCTTAGAATGAAATACATTTTAAAAAATTACTTTTTGTTGGCTCTCTTTAAAAGTTCTATTGTACTGAGCCTCTGGATATCTTTTCATTGTTTTATTATTGCACTCATGTTCCCAAAAATGTTTATCCTTGGTCTTAAAGACAATAAAAATGTCTTTATCTTCAAATTGATACATTAAAGCTGAGCACTCTTCTTCCAAACACGGTTTGAACCAGTCACTTTCATTAATCAGGCCAATACATAGCGATCTTATACTCCCGCGATATAGACAGTCCACAGTAACTCTCTTGATTATAGTTCCTCAATATCCATCTTCTTATTCTCTGGATATTGAGGAATGATAATTGTGATGAGGAGAGCATGGCTGAGCCCATGCAAACAGAGGAAAATTATAAATCTACCTTTAAGGAAAGAGACAGGCAAGGTATCTGTGGCTTTCAGGGTGCAGGCAAAGGAAAAAAAACACGCACTTGCTGAAGCTAAGCCACACCCAAGCTCTGCTGATCTAAGGGCAGGCTTGGAGGATAATGAGAGACACCTGGGTAAGGGACAGTGCAAGTTAAGCAAAAGGCAGCCTTATAAACCCAGAGAAACACGTGAGAGTAGCACCGGCTGGAGAGAGGATTCCACGAGAGAGCAGTACTCAGAGAGAGAGCAGCACACGAGAGAGCTGACTAGAGAAAGCACTGCAGACTTCCGTGGAGGGAGAAGCACCAGGGAAAGACCCAGAGAACTCACCGAAGAGGAGAACGGTGGAGATTTCCAGGGGGATTTCAGAGGTGAAAGCAGCACCCAGAAAGAGAGCCAGGCTTGCAGGGAAACTGCAATTGGTTCTGAAGCCAGTAGAGCTGTAGCTTAAAGAATTGCAGACAAGGGGCAAGGTGCAGTTCCTTCAGTACGTGGACCAGCTAAAAAGATTCACGTTCCCGGAAGGTGGGTGGATAAAAATATACCTAAGAGTGACCTGAGCCAGTTAGAGGCACTCTGGCGTTTGAGTCAGGGAAAGAATCTTCTCACTCCAGGTGGAAACCCTTTTCCTAGTAAGAAGCCCCAGTGGAGGAGAATTCAGGAGCTCTTAGAGAGTTTCAAGCAAGAAGCATTGCATGAAGGCTTAGAGCCAGACCTACCGGTTGAAAACCCGGAGGAAATGCAGGTATAATCTGTTGAACCTGATTCTGACTCAGAGGATTTATTAATGGATTGTTCATGGTGCAAAAAGGCAGAATAGAAGCTGCTGGATAAAGGAAAAAGTCTGTAACCTGAAAACCACCAAAAGCAGTGAATAAGACAGGGAGAAGGATTCTAGCCTGAATTGCTAAGTACCCTGTTGAAGGAAGAAAAGACAATTTGATTTGAAGAAAAGAAACTGTGTTTATTGCTGTATGTTTGGGAAACAGCTACGTATGTTGTGAAAGCCAGCTAATGCAATTTCACTGTTGGGTTTTTGTGTGATTTTCCTGAGGATCATTTGTTATGGAGAAGAATCCTGTTGTTTTGTTTGAGCTATATGCTTATGAAAAGAAGGAAATAAATTCCTGTGTGTCTTTTGAAAAAACCCTCGGTTCTCAATACTACTGTTTTTTTTAAGTGGTAGCACAACTACAAGTCCCAGCAGCCCAAGCTCTGGACGAGGACAAATAATTCTTTATTCAAAGACTAAACAGTGGCACCCCTATACCTATAGGCCGTGGCCTGGGCAAGGGGCCCCCACATAATCAGTTCTCAACTTTAAAGTATCAGGCCAGATAAGTGCTGGTACTTAGCAGATAGTGGTGGTGGTACCACTCTTGCCCCACCTACAGACTACCCCTGCACTAACTGGGCAGTGCCGGGATAGTCTTTGGAAGTATTCATGGGCACTGAATATCTCTCTCTGCACCTTTATCCAGATAACTTCCCATTGGCTGTCTAGATAAGGGATTTCAGTATTGTCCTCTATCTCTCTAAGGACTGAAAATCTCTGGACAGTGCTGTTGTATATTCACCGACTGCCAGTGAAGATATAATTCCCTTTGAATATCGACCCAAAAGAGTTAAAATTCCCAGTGGGTATCTCTAGTGTGGGAAAAAATTTGTAATAGCATCAGGTAGTCCTTGGAAGCTGCCAAACAGAGGTTTGGGGAAAAAGTATTACTTTCTTCTTCTCCAAATGCAAGCAGTATTTTTCATTGTGCACAGAATTATTTGGATTCTTTAAAATAATAAAAAAAACAGTGAAAGAATAATTGCTAATTCTGTGGCTTAGAATGTGGTACTTTGGGGGCTAACTTTATAATAGGACACCTGTTTGAGGAATCCAAAAGGCACCTCTATTAAACCTGTTTCATAAAGGCAATATAGGTGCTTGTATGCCTTTATAAAATAATTTGCAGAACCAGCCCAAACAGTGGCAAATGCCCAAGCACAAATTTACACAGGCTCCAAAGAAGGCATAAATATGTGGGTATATACACTCACAAAATTATTTTTTAAAATATGGGACTGATTCTGGGCCACAAGTTGCAGACTGCATCTCCTGGCGGGACGTGCAGCCCCACAAGCCATCCAGGCCGATTCCCCCTCTGGCTCTCCCCGTATGTACTGAGAAACAGGATGGTGAGAGCCGGAAGGGGGCGGGATCTGGGTGGACATATAAGGCCTGTATGTTCTGCCGGGTCAAAGGGGACGTACTGCATATTCCACCTGGTTACACAGTACAGACCAGCCCACCTATACATACTATGGATGGAAGGTGGAATAAGCAGCACTGACCGGCGATCGGGCTCGGGGATCCCTCTCGGGGCTGGGGGCTGGATGCGGGGGGGATTCCTGCCACCCAATCCAGGCCCCATCTGGCCAGCTGTGGGTCGGACAGGGGGGGATGAGGGGGCCTAAGCCACAGGAATCGGGGGTGTCCGTGGGGAGGACGTCCCCGCAGGTGGCAGGGGCATACTGGGCCATCCTCTGGCCCGATTCTGGTTACCCCAGGAACTATAGGTTCCCACGATCCAGAATCGGGTTCTAATGGGCCCTTCTTGCTCGCAGCTATCCAGATGGCCCAGATGTGTCACTTTGTGAATCGGGCTCCACGTGTACAACTCAACCCTGTTTCCACTCCATCCAAACTCTTCCCCCTTATAGCCAGATCATATTAAAATAGGTGCATTCTTTCTATGCACCTACTACTAAAAATATGCAGTTTACTAAAAACTATTTCCTATGTGGCAAAAGCTTTATCAAATTACCCCCTTTAGTTCATATGTTGTATGAGCATGCCTGTATTTGTCAGTGTGAGAAATCTATATAGTCAGGAAACAAATACAGAATTAAAAATATTTAATATTGTGGCCCATCTTATTCCGAAGTCTAATGCTCCATTATAATAAAACTCCCCATCGGAGAGAAAGCTGGTCGATCTGTTGCTTGTAATGTCATTAAAAGTAATCCTTACCAGCTGGAAAATAATGGAAACATTCATTTTCAGTTATGGTGGGATTTTTATATCTAATGCATAAAACATGAAACAATTGCTGCTGAAAAATATGACAGAATGAAATGTTTTGTTGAACTTTGGAACCTGGTAGAAGTATATTTTTTTCATAGTATGTAATACTGTACTTTGGTCCTGCACGTTGGTTGTTCTGTAATGGATATTACAATTCTACTAGTAAAGGTTTATGAAAGAATTATAGGAAACCTTAAGAACATAAGATATACCATACTGGGTCAAATCAAGGGATCAAGCCCAGTAGCTTGTTACCAACAGTGCCAATCTAGGACACAAGTATCTAAAAAGTTTGCCAAAAGACACAGGTTCCACAATGCTTGCATTGGGACAAGCAGTGGATTTCCCGGGTCCCCTTTAATAATAGTTTATGGACCTTTCCTCCAGGAACTTTTCCAAACCTTTTTTAAACCCAGCTACACTAACAGTTTTTACTACATCCTCTGGTAACAAATTCCAGAGTTTGATTACACATTAAATGAAAAAATATTTTCTCTTATTAGTCTTAAATAGGTTACACAGTAGTTTTGTTGCATGTCCCCTAGTCTTTCTATATTTCGATGGCGTAAACAATCCATCTACATTTACCCGTTCCACTCCATTCATTAATTTATAGACCTCTATCATATTTCCCCTCAGCCATCTCTTTTCCAGGTTGAAGAGCCCTAATCTTTTTAGCCTCTCTTCATAGGGTATCCATCCTTCCTTCCCCTTTACTATTTTGGTGGCTCTTCTCTGTACCTTTTCTAATAACGCTATATCCTTTTTAAGATAGGTGACCGGTATTGTACATAATATTCAAGGTGTGGTCGCACCATGGAACAATACAGAGGCATTATAATATCCTTTGTTTTATTCTCTATTCCTTTCCTTATGATTTCTAGCATTCTATTTGCTTTCTTGATCAACGCTGCACATTGGATGGAGGGTTTCAACATGTTATGCACGATGTTGCCTAAATCTTTTTTCTGGGTGGTGGTTCCTAATGTTGAACCTTGCATCATGTAAGTTTGGGTTGTTCTTTCCTAGCTGCATAGCTTTGAACTTGTCCACGTTAAATTTCGTCTGCCATTCAAATGCCCAGTCTTCCAATTTATCAAGGTCCTCTTGCAATTTTTCACAATCCTCATGAGTTTTAACAACTTTGAATAAGGTCATTTACGATTATCTTAAAAAGCAGTGGACCCAGCACAGATCACTGGAGTATTCCACTATTCACCTTTCTCCAATGGGAAAAATGGCCATTTAACCCTACTCTCTGCTTTCTATCTTTTAACCATTTCCTGATCCACAATAGTACACTGCCTCATATCCCATGACCTTTTAATTTCGCCAAGAGTCTCTCATGAGGAACCTTGTCAAAGGCTTTCTGAAAATCCAGGTACACTATATCAATCGACTCACCATTCTCTACCTGTTTATGCACACTTTCAAAAAAATAAAACAGATTAGTAAGACAAGACCTTCCTTGGCTAAAGCCATGTTGGCTGTTTCCCATTAAGCCATGACTATCAACATGTTCAGTAATTTTGTTTTTTATGATTTCTACCATTTTTTCCCAGTATTGAAGTCAGGCTTACTGGTCTGTAGTTTCCCAGATCACCCCTGGAACTGTTTTTAAAAATTGGCCATCCTCTAATCTTTAGGTATTACAGAAGATTTTAATGATAATTCTCATATTTCAGTTCTTTCAACACCCTTAGATGTATGCCATCCAATCCAGGTGATTTGCTACTCTTCAGTTTATCAAATAGTTGTAATACATCTTCTTGGTGTATCGATATTTCTTTCAATTCTTCTGCAGCATCACCTTGATGGGGTTGTGAACTCAGAACTTCTGTTCAGTTCCCTCCCCTTTTCTTACTGTCTCCATGGATCTTGTGAGACCTCTTGCTATCAGGGTTAGTGGCTGGTGGTTAGTGTGAGGATGTGGAGTGTGGGTGTGATATAGGAATGGTAAGTATCTTTGCAAGTGGAGAAGGATCAGTGGATGGAAAGGAAATGTGTGAGAGGTTTCAAGTGTATGAATTGGTAATGTGTGTGAATAGGTTGTGTGAATGGGAGGGGGTGTTATATATTGCTGGAAAGGGAGAGTGTGGGTAAGAGATATGTAAATGGTTGATTTGTATATGTAAATGGTTGATTTGTATATGCATGGAGTGTGTGAATGGGATTTGTGTATGTGTGGAACGTATGAGTGAATAGGGGTATACAGTATTGATGAAATGATTGGGGTATGAATGAGTGCATGGGGGATGAATGATGAGGTATGTGTGAGTGAGTGAGGCACATAGTGGTTAAGGCAATGTGGCGAGTAACAGGTCATGTCTGTGTGCATGGATAGGGAGTATATATGTTTGTGTGTGGATATGGTTTGTGAATGTGCATTTCTGTAAATGGCTGGGTATGAATGTGAGTGAGTAGGAGTATGTATGGTTAGGTCCAATCTGTTTCTCTTGCACTCTGCTTAATGTTCCTTCCCTCCTCTTTTCTTTTCCAGCACTCTGTATACCTCTTTTCCCTTTCCTGCCCCCTTCTTGAGTCAGCCACAGCAGTTCTCTGTCTCTTGGTGGGACAAAGTCTCTCTGCCAGCCATACATTTCCATCTTTCATTATCACAGTTTTCCCTTTTGTTAGTGAAACCTCCTCACTAGCTCCACACCTGCATTCCTCCTGCTCCATGGTACACGCTGAGCCTGGGCTCCCTGCTGTCAGCATTGTTACATGTTGTACAGGATCCTCACTCGTACAGACAGAATTGCATAATTGACAAAAAAACAAACGCATTTCCTATTATATAGAATGGGATGCCAAATTTTTAACTGTGTAATTCTTAACTTTGAATTGTTTTCATATTTTATATAAACTTAGTCAAATTTTAAGTTAATTTAAATTAATCATTTATAAACCCTGGGCTGGATTTTCAGCCAGCATTGTCACTGGTTTAACTTAAGCTTAATGTATTCCATAGATTCAGTGTCGCTATCTATACAAACAGAATGTATGGAATATATAGATTGACCACTGACTGCACTGGCATTATCCATTTAATTAAGATTTACTATTCAGCAGGCCTAATATAAAAGGGTAATTTTATAACAGGTCACCTAGTTTGAAAGAGTGATAAAGTGCCTATTCTAGCCCATTTTATATGTGAGAGGCCTCAAAGCACGTTCTATCGCTACTGAGATTACAAAGAACTGAATATTAAACTTCACAAGTTCTGGAGTTTTTTCCCTCTGGTTCGAGTAAAACCAGAAACAGAGGCAATGCTGTTACAGCAAGACTAAAACAAAGCCATGAGACAGCAACTGGTGAAACCTGGACTGGACTCACTTAGATAATGCTGGTGAAACTCACAGGAAGCTGTTTGACCCACTCTGCAGAGCCAAGGTCAGAGATGGCTCTATAATGAGGCTGAGTGAGGCAGTCACCTCAGGTGGCAACTTTTGGGGGTGGCAAAAAATGCCCCACAAAAGGCCGCCTCACTCGGCCTTCAAAATTTTTTTAAAAAAAAGGACTGGAAAGCTGCTGCCACTGCTTTTCAGCAGCAGCAGAATCAATCACTTTGCACCCCCCCCCCCCCGCTGTCCTGGAAGAGCTCTGCAGTTGCCTGGCCAGTGCCCTGTCTCATCTGTGCAGAGCCACAAAAAAGAAGTGTTTCCTTTCTTTCCCGTGGCTCTGTTAAAGTTCAGCCCACCAGCGCTGAGGGTGAAAGAGGCAGGAAATGCCTTGTTTACCCTCAGTGCCGGTGGGCTCAATTTTAACAGAGCTGTGGAAAAGAAGGGAAACACTCTTCCTTCTTATGGCTCTGTAAAAGTGAGCCAGGGCGCTGGCCAGGCAACTGCAGGGCTCTTCCCCGGAGGGGGGTGGGGCTTGGACTGGAAATGGACTGAGCAGGTGGGATTAGGACTAGAAATGGGTTGATTAGGGGGGCCTAGGACTGTTAATGGACAGATCAGGGGGGCTAGGACTGGTAGTGGGGTTATCAGGGGGTTAGGACTGGTAATGGGCTGATGGGGAGCTAGCACTGGAAATCGGCTGATAGGGGGGCTAGCACTGGATATGAACTAGGACTGATAATGGGCTGACTGGGGAGGCTAGAGCTGGATATGGTCTGAATGGGGGCTAGGACGGGAGTGGGCAGATAAGGGGGATAGGACTGGAAATAGGCTGGGGCTAGAAATGTGCTGATGCTGGGGAGAGCTGCTGGCACTGGAAGAAGACTGGGGGCTAGAACTGGAAATGGACTGATGGGGGGAGGGGAGGAGAGAGCTGCTGGCCCTGAAAGAAAACTAGCGGCTAGTGCTACAAATGTGCTGATACAGGGGGGGGGGCGTGGGAATGGGACTAGAAGGGAGCAGATGCTGAGAGGGTCTGCCAGGGGAAGGAGGGGGCAGGAAATGAGCAGACACTGGGGGGGGGAGGTGGGGGCAGGAAGGGAGCTGACATGGGAGGGTAGGTAGGGGCAGGAAAGGAGTTGACATGGGCGTAGGAGGGGGGCTGGAAGGGAGCAGATATGGGGGGAAGAAGGGAGCTGACACCTGTGGATAGTACTGAAGGGGGACTGGAAGGGAGTTGACACTTGAAGATGGGACTGGGAGGTGGCTGAGTAATGGGGAGGAGGCTGGAAGGGAGCTGACATGTGGGGATTGCACTAGAAGGGGTTGGACAGAGAGTAGGGTGACTAGAAGTGAGCTGATGGGGGGGGGGAGGTAGCACTGGGAGTGGAAGTGAGCTGATACCTGCGATGGTATTTGGACTAGAAGGGGCTAGACAATGGGGAAGGAGGGGGACTGGAAGGGAATGGACCCCAGAGGCAGTCCTGGGAATGCAAGGTGGTTGACATTAGAAGGTACTGGGAGGGAAGGACTGGAAAGGGGGCTGATACTGGGGAGGGTTACTGGAACTGGAAATAGGCTGATGGAGGGAAGTGAAGAAAACAAAAGAAGAGATAAGAAATGGCAGATGTGCCATAGGCCATTGAAAGAGAGCTAAGAGAAAACAGGAAAGCAGAAACTTCAGATTGGGACCAGCATGATCAGAGAATAAAATGGTCAGACAACAAAGGTAGAAAAAATAATTTTATTTTCATTTTAGTAATGGACTTTGTGCTATCCTTATATTTTACACAGCATGGGGAACTGCATCTCTTATTTATCTGATGTTGCACTGCATGCAGAGTCTGGCTTCTTGGGGTTTCAATTTCATTTTTGTCCTCATATGGAGTGGAGGAGTGGCCTAGTGGTTGGGGCAAGGTACTTCAGGCCAGAAGGTCAGGGGTACAAATCCCACTAGAGGACAGCAACCTTGGGCTGGAAGGACTGGGTTTCTAGTCCCATAAGTGCTCCTTGTGGTCTTGGGCAAGCCACTTAACCCTCCATAGCCCATGTTCCCTGTAAAATAGTTATTTCCAAGTTATAATGCCCTGTTCAATGTAATTTCAGTTTGTTCAATGTAAACCACACTGATGCAGAATAGCACGGTATATAAGAGAATGTAAATAAATATTGTTATTTTTACTTCAGGTTGTAGTCATTTATTCTGTACTTGGTGAGCATCTGTGTTCTGAGTGTCTGACTGAGGCCAGGTGTTGTGTTAACATGGAGTTTGTACATAGGGATCTAAACAGTACTGTAGTAATTTGACTTGTTCAGATTTTCTAATAGGAGTATGGATGTTCTAGGTCCTGCTGCAGTATTTATAGTGCTGCTTTTTTCTCGGTAGGTCCCTTGTATGAGTTTTGGCAGTTACATCCCCCTGCAGTTGCCGCATTTCAGCATGGCAAAACAGCTGACGGTGCAAATACGGCGCCCCACTGAGATGGCATTAGTTGCACTCCTGCTACTTGCGCTGAGCCATTATGTTAGTTTCTACTGACAATGCAGATGCCTGAGTGTGAGAGCTCTTTCTCACACCTCACTCTGCAGTAAAGTATAATTTTGGGAAAGTAGTATTTACAGTGATGCTTTTTTTGGGTGGGCTCCTTATGTGAGTTTTGGAAGTTGATGCTGATATGGTATGGTGTGGTTTGGTAGATTTTCTCTATAGATACTCAGTGACTTTGTTATAGGGTTTTGTATTAGTTCACAATATGCCTAGTACTGTAGAATGTTTGTTGTTGTTAGTGAGATGATCAGAATTAGATTGTCCTGGTTCTGCTCTGCATGCACTGTTGAAGGGGGTTCTGTGGATGCAAAATATATGTTCAAAAAGAAAAAGCAAGAACCATAATGCGGTTTATAAAAGCAGAATGGAGTGGAGGAGTAGCCTGGTGGTTAGAGCAACTGCCTAGTACCTAGAAGATCAAGGGTTTAATTCCCACTGGCACTCCTTTTGACCTTGGGCAAGTCACTTTACCCTCCATTGCCTCGGAAGAAAAGGCTGGCAATCTACCTTCAGTGATACATTGCCAAGAAAACCTAGAGGTAGCTGGGTCACTATGAGTCAACACTGACATGATGGCACTAAAAAAAACCCCAACAAAATAAAAATGAGTTATAATTTAGTTTTATAAACTGTGCTGTGGTTCTCTCTCTCTTTTAGTTCCTTGTTGTGCATACCTTGCATTTCCTATATAACCTAATCGGCTTTTTAGTTTGGTTCAGTCCCTGATTGGAGTTTTGAGAAAGCCCTGCCCCCATCTATGGGAGTAGGGTTGCCAACTTTTTCACCGAGAAAAACCCGACACCTGTGGCTCGCCATGCTCCACCCATTCTCCACCCCTAGTCCCACCCCTGCCCCGCCCCCAGCCCTACCCACAAAACTTACCGAGGATACGTGTAGGCTAACTTCCTTGGTCAGATAATAATTAAACTGGGAACCCCAAAATCCAAACATGAAATGTACAACACTGGAGAAATAAAACTATAAAGTAATTTCCTCTTGCACTAAACAAAATCGCAAAGATGTTAGCAATACACACTTCCCAGACCAGACATATTCCAGTTAATAAATTCAAAATAAAAAGTATTTTTCTACCTTCTGTTTGGGCATTTTTTCAGTTGCAATTGCTCCAGTCACTTTCTTCTGGTTTCTTTGTGTCTTCTGCGAGCTATCCATTTGTCCTTTCTTCTCTTTTAGATGTTTTCCATTCTTTCTCTATTTCTGCTTTAACATACTGATTGTTTCCCTTTTGCTCTTTCCCCCAATTCTTTCCTTATTCCTTTATCATCCATTTAAATTTCACCCTTCCATTTTCAAGCCCCTCTTACTCTCCGAATACCCAGCCCATCATAGACTTTTCTTCCACACAAAATATTTTTTCCCCTCTCCATTCTCATTCCCCATCCATTCTAGTCCTCCCCCAAAATCAGTTCCCTTATAGTTCTAGACCCACCCAGCATCAACTCCCTTCTAGTCCCATTCTCCCATGCCCCATATCAGCCCATTTCCAGTCCTATTCTAGCTCTTCATCAGCCCATTTCCAGTGCTAGCCTTCACATCACAGGCCATTTCCAGTCCTAGCCCCCGCCCCCCAATCACAGCCCATTTACAGTCCAAGTCCCCCATCACAGCCTATTTCCAGTCCTAGGCCCCCCACCATCACAGGCCATTTCCAGTCCTAGCCCCCACCATCACATCCCATTTGCAGTCCAAGTCCCCCTGCACCATCACAGCCCATTTGCAGTCCTAGTTCCCCCCCCCACCATCACAGCCCATTTGCAGTCCAAGTTACCCCCCCCATAGCCCTTTTCCAGTCCAGGTCCCCCTCCCCATCACAACCCATTTCCAGTCCATGTCCCCCCCCCATAGCCCTTTTACAGTTCAGGTCCCCCCCCATCACAGCCCATTTCTTTCCAGTCCAAGTCCCCCCCCATAGCCCTTTTCAAGTCCAGGTCCCCCTCCCCATCACAACCCATTTCCAGTCCATGTCCCCCCCCCATAGCCCTTTTACAGTTCAGGTCCCCCCCCATCACAGCCCATTTCTTTCCAGTCCAAGTCCCCCCCCCCATAGCCCTTTTCCGGTCCAGGTCCCCCTCCCCATCACAACCCATTTCCAGTCCATGTCCCCCCCCCATAGCCCTTTTACAGTTCAGGTCCCCCCCCATCACAGCCCATTTCTTTCCAGTCCAAGTCCCCCCCCCCCAATAGCCCTTTTCCGGTACAGGTACCCCTCCCCATCACAACCCATTTCCAGTCCATGTCCCCCCCCCCATAGCCCTTTTACAGTCCAGGTCCCCCCCCCAATCACTGCCCATGCAGTCCTTGCCCCCCCATCACAACCCATTTCCAGTCCAAGTCCCCCCCCATAGCCCTTTTACAGTTCAGGTCCCCCCCCCCATCCCAGCCCATTTCTTTCCAGTCCAAGGCCCCCCCCCTTGCCCTTTTCCGGTCCAGGTCCCCCCCCCCAATCCCCGCCCATGCAGTCCTTGCCCCCCCCCCCCCCCGACCAGCACCGCGACTGTCTGAGAGGCTTCAGAGGGAGCCGGGTAAGCTCGCGCGAGGCCCCGGCTCCCTCTGTACAGCCGCCAGCATGAAGAGCCTTTTCCTTCACGCTGGCGGCTGTATCTGTGAAGCCGCGAATGCTGGGAAAGGTTAAAGGGTATTGCCTTTAACCTTTCCCAGCAATCGCGGCTTTACAGATACAGCCGCCAGTGTGAAGGAAAAGGCTCTTCACGCTGGCGGCTGTACAGAGGGAGCCGGGGCCTCGCGCGAGCTTACCCTGCTCCCTCTGAAGCCCTCCGGGGTGGGGGCCGGCCCGGGGGGGGGTTTTTGTTGGACTTCGGGTCGGAAGAAAAGCCGTTTTTTTGCTCTGGCCGCTCCCGATCTTGCGGCCAGAGCAAAAAAACGGCTTTTCAAGGGCCGGTTTTACATCTGCGCCGGCAGCTGGCCTGGCCATGGAAAAACCGGCCAGGTCGGCTGAAAATCGGCCAGTTGGCAACCCTATATGGGAGGGGGGCACCATCTCATCCTTCGCCTCAGGCAGCAGATTGCCTTGAGCCAGGGTTAACCTTTATGTGCTGTTAAAACTATGGGATGTCTCTGATGCAGTTAGACTGAGGGAAAAGCATACCAAAGGGAGTGGTGTATTCAACAGGAATGAGTCCCTTATTCCTTAGGTCTAAACTAAGCAAATAGGAAGGTTTTCAAAGGAAAAGGGGGTTGGACTGCTACAGAGCTTCAACAGAAAGGCACAGGGATTTACCTGCATAGCAGACAAAAGCCTGGCTGGGAACATGGGTGGGTACATGGAACATATGGAGGAGTGGCCTAGTGGTTGGGGCAAGGTACTTCAGGCCGGAAGGTCAGAGGTTCAAATCCCACTAGAGGACAGCAACCTTGTGCCAGAAGGACTGGGGTTTCTAGTCCCACAGGTGCTCCTTGTGGTCTTGGGCAAGCCACTTAACCCTCCATGGCCCATGTTCCCTGTAAAATAGTTATCTCCAGGTTATAATGCCCTGTTCAATGTAAACCGCCTTGATATCATGAAAGGTGGTATATAAGAAATGTTAAATAAAATAAATATAAAGAGAAAAATTCCTACAGAAAGCCAAAGGTAAACAGCAGAGATTTTACTTTGTGACTGGGAGAAATGTCTGAGAGCTGAATTGGGAAACCAGAACAGTTCTATTGACTATCTAGGGGTCCTGGAGGGCCACAAACAAGTCAGGTTTTCAGGATGTCCTTAATGAATATGCTGAGATATATTTGCATGCTCTGCCTTCATTGCATTCAAATGTATCTCAGGCATATTCATTAGGGATATCCTGAAAATCTGATTGGTTTGCGGCCTTCCAGGATGGAGTTGAAGATCCCTGGTTTTATTTTCTAACTCAAAAAGGAATTGAACCAAGCAGGGCTCTGAAACAGCTTTTCCAGTCAAGAGCATATAGAGTCAGTGAGTTGGGAAGCTTTCGTACTCCAAGTTAAAGGAGTATTTTCTCCTTAGAGTGCACAGGAAACTGTATAATTGAGAATCAAAATTCAGCCTTCTAACTGTGGTCACCAATGTGAATGTGTGTGCAGGGCCAGCCCGTCCATTGTGCGAGAATGTTGATTGCACAGGGCCCCGCGTAAACTTCGTTCTCACATGGTGTTCTTTGCAATCAGTGCCGGGAAATGCCCTTTAACTTTTCCCGGCTTTCAGAGTGCTTCACGAGAACACAGCTGCCACCGTGAGGGAAAACACCGCTCTTCACACTGGCTGCTGTGCAGAAGTGAGCTGGGATCTCTGGTGGGCCTCCCTGGCTTCTTCTGAAGCTGCTCAGACAGGCGCAGGGCTCTTTGGGGGAGGGGGGCTTGGAAAGGACTGGAAATGGCTCATGGGGGGGACTAGGACTGGTAATGAGCTGATGGGGGGGCTAGGATTGGAAATAGACAGATGTGGGGTGGAGCTTGGACTGAAAATGGGCTGATAGGGGGCTGAAATAAGACTGGAAATGGGCTGATGCAGGGGCATGGGAGAATGGGACTAAAAGGGAGCAGATACTGGGTGGGGCTGGAACTAGAAGGGAGCTGATGTTGGGGGAGAACTAGAAGAGGATGTGGCTGGGGGAATGAGGATGGAGAGGGGAAAAGATATTTTGTGTGGGAGGGAAGAAAAATCTACGCTTGGCCGAGTATTGGGATAGTAAATGAGGATTGAGGATGGAAGGGTAAAATTTGAGTGGATGATAAAGGAATAAAGAAAGAAATGGAGGAAAGAGCAGTATGTTAAAGCAAATGTAGAGAGAGAATCGAAAAAATCTAGAAGAGAGAAGAAAGGACAAATGGATAGCAGACAATGGAGAGTTAGGAGAAGATACGAAGAAACCAGAAGAAAGTGACTGGAGCAATTGCAACTGAAAAATAAAATGCCCAAACATAAAGGTAGAAAAATACTTTTTTATTTTGAATTTATTAACTGGAATATTTCAGCTCTGGGAAATGTGTATCGCTAACATCTTTGCGTTTTTGTTTAGTACAAGAGGAAATTAATTTATAGTTTTATTTCTCTAGTGTTGTTGTACATTCCAAGTTTGGCTTTTGGGGTTCCCATTTTAATTATTGTCTTTCTATTTCTTTTTTTTTTTGTTTTTTTTTGTTTTTTTAAATATTTATTTACATTTTCGGTACAACATAAAGAAAAACGTTAAGAAACATAAATGAAGATCACCAAAACAGATAAAAAATGCCAGTAAAATTGGCTCTTAAACTAGATAAGCTAACTCCCCGCCTCCCCCCTCCACCCCTCTGGTGCATGTGGGCGTGGCCTCTTTTCAAAACTTGAATAGGCAAACGCGACAGTTGTGCTCTCCTCGCAACACATAGCAATTACAAACATATAGCAAGAATACCTGTTAAATACATATACCCGCTGCTTCTACAAAGTCTCTCAGGGCTTTCCATTTAGTCCCGTGGGAAGCTATCAGCATCATGCCCTTCCTAGGCATCTGCTTATAGCTGCTGTACAGACATACCTTATTCCACCAAGCTAACTAGTTAAGCTCATGAGTACATTTCCAGTGTAAAACTATTTCATATATGGCTATGCCCAACATAAAATCAAACAGGAAACTATTCTCCCTACATAGTGAGGGAATAGCCACAATTGAGCAGAACCCTACAATCTCCCAGGTGAGAGCCTCGCGGAATCCCAGGACTACTTGCATCTGCTCCCAGACCCGACCCCAGAAAATCTGCACACACGGGCACTCAAAGACTATATGGGCGAAAGTGCCAATGCGCTAAACACGACCAACACTGATTGCTGGCCTTTTTGTCTCATTTAGCCACTCGAACGGGAGTGTAAAAAGCCCTGTGAGCAAAAAAGAAAAATGTCTGTGTTATGGAGGCGATTTCGAAATCCTCACTTGATTTGTCCATAGTTTCTTCCAATTCTCTGGGGTAAGGATGATGCCAACATCATGGTCCCATATCTTTTGCAAGCCTACTACCTGAGAAAAGGGGCCTCAATGCAGTTGCTTATAATAGAAGGAAGCCACCCCTGTCAACAATGCAGCCTCACGTATCGTATTCTTTAACCCTACCTCATCCGTTAGGCTTGTAATGTCTACCTTGGATTTCTGGACGCAGTGTTTAAGCTGCAACCATTGAAAGTATGATGTCCCTGGGAGGTTAAATTCTCTCTGCAATCTCTCAAATGATTTCCACTGGCCTTTACAAATTAGTTGACCTATAGTCCAAATACCTTTGGAAAACCACTGCCGCCAGGCAAATGTCCTCTGCTGAATCTTAAAAAGAGGATTATACCATAAAGGAAGATTACTAGAGAACTGCTCATCACTAACTTCAGCCAATACTAAGAAAGCTTTTAGTGTATCAGATACCATCAGGGGGCAACCCCAACTCTGCGGTATTAACATACCCGGGAGGAATTTGGTTGGAACTGGCGCCAACAGTTCTGCCTCTATCACAAGCCAGGTCGGACTTTGCCCCGACCGTGGCTCGCGCCATCTGGAGCCCTGCTTCAACAAAAATGCTCTATGGTAGTACAGGAAATCCTGGAAGTTTACTCCGCCCTCGTCCTTACTTAATTTAAGCTTCTTTAGAGCTATTCTTGGCACCTTACTGGTTCCATAGGAATTGGGCTAACACCCTTTCTATTTGCTGATACGTACGAGACAGCATGAAACACGGTACCATTTCCAATATGTAGTTAATTTTTGGAACAATGGTCATTTTAATTGTCTCCAGCCTGCCCCACGACAGTCAGAGGGGACCATTTAGTGATCATCGTCCGGACTTTGGACAGCAATGAAGAAGCATTGACTCTGATTGTTTCCTCCAGTTGGTAGCAGTAGTGCACTCCCAAGTATTTGATAGCTTTAAGTTCCCACACAAATGGAATGTCTGCATATCCTCTTTATGCACCAGCGGGTTGAGTGGGAAAGCTACGGACTTGGACCAATTTATTTTATAGCCAGACAGGTGTGAATATTGGTCTATGAGCTCCAGCACATAAGGAACGGACTCCGGGGAAGTAAACAAAAGGAGATCATCGGCAAATGCCGATAGTTTAATTTCCGAGTTAACAATTTTTGCCCCCTGTATCCTGGAACATTGTCTTAGAATAAGAGCTAGAGGCTCAAGAGCCAAGTTAAATAGTACTGGGGAAAGGGGGCAGCCCTGCATACAGTTCACACAGACGTTAGCTATAGGCTTAGCGTACATTATTTTGAGCAAGTGAAGGAAACCCTCCCCTATGCAAAACCACTTGAGAGCGGAAAACAGGAAAGACCACTCCAAATGGTCAAACGCTTTCTCAGCATCCAGGGATAACCCTACCAGGGTACTGCTCGCCTTCTCTCCTTGTGCTAAGATGTGACACAGGAGCCTAGCATTGTCAGCGGTCGAACACCCCTCTACAAAGCTATACTGATCCGGATTAATCAGGAGGGGCACCACCTTCGACAAGCGATGCATCAAAATCGTCGCAAAGATTTTATAGTCCGCATTAAGTAAGGAAATAGGACGATAATTACCTACCATCATAGGGTCCCTCCCTGCCTTTTCTAAGACTATTAAGTTCGCTGCAGCAAAGGAACCCACCTGAGGAGACGCCTCTGCAAGTGAATGAAAATACTGCTGCAGGGGGGGACTAGTTCTTTGGAAAAGACCTTAAAAAACTCTGTAGGAAGCCCATCTGGGCCGGTTGCTTTGCCCGCCGCTAAGGCGTCAATAGCTTGGGAGATTTCAGTTGTGGAGATCGGACGATCTAACTCCTCACTTTCTTCCTTATCCAGTGTTGGCCTACTTATTCCAGCTACCAGTTTTTCAAAGGCTATCTGCGAGAACTCTATTTCAGACATGTATAGCTGGGCATAAAAGGTTCTGAAGGCTTCAGCTATCTCAGGGTCCTTCGTTAACGTGGATTGCTCAAGAGGGTCTCTCAGTGCCGCAATGCCACCAACATCTTTGCGGCCCTGGAGTGCATTAGCCAACAGGTGCCCCGCCTTATTCTCTTCCCAATAATAAGCCCCCCTCTGTACTTTAATGCTTTGTGAGGCAGCGTTCGTGAGCAGTGTGTTGTATTTAAACCTCAAACGCTGTAGGCGTAGGAGGATACTTGGTTCAGAGCACTTAGCTAAGACACGCTCCCCAGCCTTAATCTGGGATTCAAACTCAGCCAGTTGCTCTTTTCCCTGTCTAGCCCTCAGAATGCCAAAACTCATGATAGTAGCTCGAATCTAAGCTTTAAAGCCCTCCCACCAAGCCCAGGCAGTAGTATCTTGAAGGGAGTTAAATCTAAAATACTTAGCAATTGCAGCTTTAATTTTCTGGCAGACGTCCACATCGCGCAGAAGGGACCTGTCAAGAGATCACCTAGATAGACAGTGATTCATTTTTACGGAACTGATTTCTACCTTCCAGTACATTTGTTTACATCCGTCAGTTGTATACGTGTCTATCCGTTTTTGCAAACGGTGTGTGCCTGTATCCCCCTGATGAAAAAAGATTCGAAACATGGCCTGTGTCGGGCTATCAGGCATAGATTGTGAGAAATAAAGGTTCCTTCCAATACACCACGGTCTCCACTGGATTCTTTCTGCTCACGTGATATCGTGCTTTTTTGGTGTACTTCACTACAGAAACAGCCGCATGGTCTGAGACATGGGCAGGGTGAATATGTGATGATACCGTATTAGGAATCAATGTCTTGGAGATTAATAGAAAATCTATACGTGAGATGGTCTTATGAGGGGGCGAGAAAAAGGTAAAGTCTTGCTCATCAGGGTGCTGTAACCTCCAAATGTCCACCAACCCCGCTTCCCTGATTACAGACAATAGAGCTATCTGCGCCCTAGAGGGTCGAGAGGTCCTAGGAGGCTTCTTGTCAACAATAGAATCCAACACAAGGTTAAAATCCCCATAGAAGCATATACCTCCGTAGCGAGGGACCCAATAAATTCTGGGCAGTCTAGATTGGGAGCATAGACATTGATTAAAGCCAGCTCTAAGGCCCCTGCTTTAATTATAGCCTTAGCCCATCTCCCCCCCTGTATCAGAGCAAACCTAAAGGCTGCTCGAGACAAGGGAGCTCTTAACTAAGATTGCCACCCCACAGTGTTTATGGATCGCCGCGGAGTATGCCACCAAAGTAAAAAGCTTTATACTTAACTTCAGAGACTCCTTAGCATTTAAATGGGTCTCTTTCAGAAACAGGATATCTACTTTCTCCCGCCTTCCGTATGCAATAATCGTTTTCCTCTTTACGGGGTTGTTTATTCCTTTCACATTTAGAGAAAGCACTCTAAAGGAAGCCCACTTAGCCATATTTGGGTCTGAGAGAAAACTGAGTGGGATATCCTGCCCCTTTTGGGCCCCAACTGACACACAACCACATTGCCCAGAATTTCCCCCGCTCAACCATGCTTCTATCCCCCAGCAAGGAGAACTGTGTTGTCACGCCTAGCAAACTTACATTCCTTTTATCAGCGGCCAACTGCCCCATATCCCCCAACATATAAACCAGAATTCCTCCAACAGGCCCCAGAGGAGTATGCCTACCTATATAATCAATTTGGCAAACCTGAGAAGGGCAGGGCAGACACAGGGGGACCACATTGATAGAACAAACAATCCCGCTGCCCACGCCTTAACATTAAGCCCCTCAACCATTTCCCATAACCTATGCCAATATTACAGCATGTTACACACCGCCCAACATAAAAACACACTCTCTGCAACTAGCACACCAACATTAATTATATTCTCAGTCCAATCCGCCTGTGGATTTCAGCTACTCAACCGGGCCGTCTCTTCCTCACCCCAAAAACCTCGACAGGGTACATCCATCTGCAGGCCTCAATGCATCAGCGAGAGTTCTTTATCCTCCAGGTACAAATGCAGTGCCTCCGGCTCATCGAAGGTTTTGGTTTGGTTGTGGAGTGTCACACGCATTCGGGCAGGATGCAGAAGCCCATAACGTGCCTGGAGCTGTTGCAGGCGAGGCCTGAGAGCCAAAAAGCGTTTCCTCCGGTCCACTGTGCTCTTGGCGAAATCCGGAAAAAAGAAGAGTTTATGACCCTCAAATTCCGCCAAAGGACGCATCCGGGCAGCCTCCATTATCTGGGCCACTTGTTGGTATTGAAGGACCCGTAGAATGATTGGCCTTGGTCTTTTATTATTAGGTTGGGCTTGCGAGGGGACGCGGTGAGCCCGATCAATCTCAAAAGGCATTGCGAAGGTAAGGTTAAGCGCCACTGGAATCATTTTATGCAGGAAGGCAGCAACATCCTTCCCTTCCACACCCTCAGGTACTCCTACAATCCGTATATTATTTCTTCGGGCCTGATTATTACTGTCCTCAAGGTCCCTTTGCAATGACCGGATTTCTATGGCGTGCTTATCTACCGTGCGCAGCCATTCCTCATGGGCCGCCGCCAGTTGCTTGATCTTATCTTGCCTAAGGAAATACCTTCCATGCTGCTCCTCAGCGCGCTTAGTTCAGCTCTCACTGTCCCCAAAGATTCTCCGTTGGCCATGACCAGCTCCCTGATGCCTCGCACGTCCGTGAGTAGTTCTTGAAGGGCATCAGGGCCTTCGCGAGCAGCCGCCATCGTTTGGGGAGATAGGGGGTCCGACTTCAAGCGTTTTGCGCTGTTGCCTTGCACCCCAGCAAACTCCAGTCAGGTCGGCTTTGATCCCGCTATCGCGCCACACCAACTATCGCCAAAGCTGACTTGTTCGTGATACTATGGGCAGTGGTAAACCAGGATTAACAGCAAATCCCCCCGGAGCTCCGGTCTACACGTCTGCCCTGCACATCAAGCTCCGCCCCCTTGTCTTTCTATTTCTAAATTGTGATCCCTTGTTCTTTGTTTGGTGATTGTCTGTGTTCTGCATGTGTAAACGAGCTGAAGTATTCCATTCATGTAGTTTCTATTTGACAGTGCCATTTGTTCTCTTTGCCCAGTAGGAGATATATTGGTATTCTCTGAGATGTATTGGTATAATATTTGCAGTGTTTCCTTTTGATAGGTAGGGTTTGGTGCTTTGTGAGTTCTAGTAGTGCTGTTATGATACAGTGGGTTTGCTATGAGTTCTAAATGGTCAGTGTTTATAATACTTCCTAATGTGCCTGGCAGTTGGTATTGGAGTATAGTAAAGTAGAAATCTGTTAAACTTTCTTTTTCGAGACACGCATTAAGAAGCATGTTTACTAAAAGTTAGCGCATGTTAACATTATGCAAATATTTATGCAAATGAGGTCCTGCAATGAGTCTCTGCATATGGCCCCGCACCCCCTTGGGCTGCCCCTGTGTGCATACCCTGCAGAATGGTTTTGTCTTCTGAACAATTTCAGCCATTTTGGCTAGCAGCTCGCCTGTGTTTTTTTTTTCTTCAGTAATTAGGCCTGGGACTGCCAGGATTTTTTTTTTAAACGTCCATTGAATACTTTATAGTAATCTATCTAAAGTTTAACCTGATATTATATTTCCTTGTAAATACTATTACCTAGAGTGCATTTTTCATAGAAAAAGGTGTCATGTTCATTTTTGCAGGGCTCCATTACTACATGAGGACCATAGGTCAATTTTAGCAGTAAATGAAAAAGGTTACCAGTACTCTGTACCACCGTGTTATTATAAAATACTTGCACAAATAATGCACAAATTGTGCCTTTGACCTTGAATTAAAATCTTCTTTGTCTCCTACACTATGCTTGACAGGCTCCTCCACAGATTATTTAGATTCCTTATGTCTTAGTTTTATTATTTGTCACCCCGGCTTTTGTGACCTGCATCACTTTCTGCTTTACCTATCCATTTTATTATGTGATGCTCAGATGTGCTTATACATATATTTATCTCTAGGTGTTCACTATTGTAGTGCATGTTTTTAAATGCATTTCCTGGTAAGAGTGCTTAGTATCCGCTCCAGTAGGTGAGTCCCCTTTTTGTTTGTTTCTAACTAATTTTTTTGAAAATGGTTTCACAGAACTCCACTCTTCATTATTTGAGTCTTTTATCCTTGTGGTCAGCATTGCATATATTTAATAGATAGTTTATGTGACTATCAGGTTCTTAATGGTTGGTCTTATGATTTTATTTTATTAACTTTGGTGTTTATTGCTATTTGTTGGCAGAACTTTTTATTTTATTTTAAGTTGTGACTTGTCCCATATATATACTTGTTGTATGTCTATATGGTTTTATGTATTTGTGACTTTTATGTTTATTTTATTGTTTTCATGAGGTCTTCAACCCCTAAAGAAGGTGAATGCCGAAACACATGTAAGGTTGACCTCATTGGATACTTAATAAAGCCTTTTTGCTCCCTCCTTGATGTGCTGTGTTCCTACCCCTTTCTGCCCTATAACGCCTTGTGGATCAGGGTGAGGATCTTGAAGTTGATGCAATGCAAATAGGAAGCCAGTGTTGTCGGAATAGAAGCATAGTAACATCGTCATATTTTCCTGTGTGACAAATGATATGAACTGTGGTGTTTTGGAACCTTTTTCAAAGATGGGGAAGCTGCAGTACTAGAGGACATTTATTTATGTATGTATGTACTTATTTATTTATTTGAATGTTTTTTTTTATATCGCCCCTTCCAGCGATTAGGGGCGGTATACATGGAACATCTTTAATAACATAATTGGAACTAGGAAACCAGTTGAAACCAGAACTATATACATACCTTTATACACTTATGCATATAAAATGAAGCTGCAAAGAGGTAAACTGAAAGGCAACTTCAGGAAGTACGTTTTCACTGAAAGGGTGGTGGATGCTTGCAGTGCCCTTCTGAGGGAAGTGGTGGGGGAAAACACAGTGACAGAATTAAAAATGGCATAGGACAGACACAGTGGATCCCTTTATAGCAACAGGAGAAAATCAAAATAACCTTAATGGTCTCTGCTATCTCAACAAATAGGTGTGACCTGCATGGAGCGGTGGGTATACCCCTAAAAAAGGCATGGGGAGGGCTGACCTGCACAGAGTGGCAGGTGCACCTATTCTTGACGCCTTGCTGGGCAGACTAGATGGACCATGACGGTCTTTATCTACCATCATATACTATGTTACTATGTAATCTTTTCAATTTGGATTGGAATAGACCAGTGTAGATGGGATTGCAGTAATCCATATGGGAAATAATGTAGATGAGTGCTAACGTGTGTTGGGCTGTGGGATCCAGAAAGGGATGAAGAGTCTGAAATTGATGCGGTGCATGGACTATGTGAATAACATGCCTTTTGAAGGATAATTCAAAGTCCATAAAAATGCCGAAATACTTAAGATACAGAGAAAGCTGAATGGGTTGACCTTCAAGGGTGGGGGAAAGTGAAGGGATTGAAGTACTACCAGTGAAACAGGTGGCAAAGGTTTTAGAGGTGTTAAGTTTCAACTGGTTCTCTCCAGCCAGGTGGATACTTTAGCAAAACAGCTATTGAGTGCAGAAAGGTCAGAGGATTGAGAGTCAGTAAAGGCTACCAGGAGTATATCAACCACATAGTAGCAGGCTGTGATGGGCATCTCATGAATAAGGAGTGTAAGCGAACTTAGAAAAATAGGGAGGAGTGGCCTAGTGGTTAGGACAAGGTACTTCAGGCCGGAGGGCCAGGGGTTCAAGTCCCACCTGGGGACAGCAATCTCAGGCCGGAGGGACTGGGATTTCTAGTCCTATAGGTACTCCTTGTGGTCTTGGGCAAGCCACTTAACCCTCCATTGCCCATGTTCCCTGTAAGTATTAGCGTATGTGTGTCATATCCCCTCGTGTTAAATGTATCTCCCAATTGACCGCTTTGACCCGGTGAAAAGCGGGATATAAATACAGCTAAATAAATAAATAAAAATAAATAAAAATATTAAATAGAAGGGCTGCCAGTATGGAGCTCTGGGAGACCCTACAAGTTAATGGGTGTGAGCCAGATGAACAAGATCCAGCTGAAATAAAGTAGGTGTGGCAGGACAAACAAGAAGAGAATCAAGCAAGGATGGTACCATGAATAACAATAGTGGCCAGACAAGAGAGCAGTATAAAGTGAGTGATGAGAACAAAAGTTGCAGATACGTAGCTCAAGAGATATGACTAAGGTGATTTTTCCATTATCCAGGGTTCTGTGTGCTTCACTAAGCAGGAATGCCACAATGGATTTTGTACTATGCACCGGTTAGAATCCTGACTGGCGGGATTGGAGTGTGTTGGGTTTTTCTAAGTGGTTCCAAAGTTAAGGACAGGGCCGGCCGCCGCCCCCACTAATGCTGTCCCCCCTGCTGATACTGCTTCTGCCACCGCACTCTCAGCTGATGCCACTTCCAATGCTGCTTCCACTGCCGTCCAGCTGCCGCTGCCACTGCCCCCCACACGTTTGCCACCGCTTTTGAAAATACTACTGCTGCCCACCTTAGACAGAATCGTGGCAGCAGTTGAGGGGGAAGCATGGCGGCTCATGTGTGCCACTGCCGCCATTGCCTCTGCTGTCCACCCAGGCTGGCCGCCCTAGGCAGCCACCTAGTGGATGGGCCAACTATGATGGCCTGTTTCCAGAGTGAAGGGACCAAACCAATAGATAGACTAGTATTAATGATTGTGAGAAGGATTGGTAAGAGACCCAGAGAGGCCTCACCTGACCACTGAGAGTGAATGGGGCCCAGAGAACAAGTGGTTTTCCGGATGTTGGCAATTATCTTATATAGAGATGCAGTGGTGACTGGATTAAAAGCAGACCAAGTGTAGGCATGAGCCTCAGCCCCTAAACCAGTGGGGGTAATTGATACAGATAGTCGTGTCTCCAGCGCCACAGGAGAGTATTGCAGTTCATGACCTCCTGAGCTGTTATGGCTACACTAGAGCCATCAGAGTTCCTTATGGGAGGAGAAAAGAGGAGTGCAATGGGGCCTGTAGAGCCACTGTGCTAGAGGAGGCTGTGGTGAGCAGTCTATGTGGGTGGGGCTGCTATTCAAACCAGGCCATAATGGGCCCAAACAAAATGTCTCAGACAGTCACTATGTTGTAGAGGGGTAGCAGCACAAAAGGGGCTGGTACAGCCACCTTGGCTATTGTTTATTCATATTCCAATTGGAGGGGGGGGGGGTTTGGATCCCTGCTGGGGCACACTGCATCAACTCCTGCTCTTTTTCTGTTGATGAGGATCGGGCCCCTGCCAACAGTCCAGCTTTTTGCTGCCACCAGGGCTCTTTTTTCTTATTGTATGGGTGGGGGTTGAGTCCCCACCAGGACATACTGAAGCTACTTTTCCTGCCTTTACCAGAACTCATAGGTTTGTTTGCACAAGCACAAACCAACCTATGCATATGGATAAATAGATGTATGGAGGTTCCACGATACGTGCTATCACTCAAGCAAGATGAACCTAAAAATCAAGGCATAAAAACAGTATTCATCTTGCGATTCCATCAATGCTGGCATGCTCCACAGCCATATAATCTTTGTCTGCCATAATTTTCTGTGTTTCTATATGAAATAAGCATATCTTCTCTGTTATGAACTGAGTTCATGGTTTCTAGGATGTATGATAGAAAAGCATTTTCAATCTGATTATTTCCTAAGTCTTCTGGTACTAAAATGCAAGCTTTTATGCAAAAAGGGATTTGCAGATTAAGCAATGCAAAAATGCTGGCAGACACACTAAATAGACAAAAAAGCCGGCATTCATATGGGAACATCTTTTGAAAAATATTTTGTACAAAAGGGCCAGTTTTGAAGTAAACTGTCACATGATGCAAACTTTGTGCAAAAGTTTATAATTTTTCTCCCAAATGAGCTGCTACAGTGCATTGCAAATTAGTGAAAAACAGTTCATTATTGAGCGGTTGTGACAATTAGCATATAGGAAAGACATCATTTCAGAATGCTTATAAAAGGTCACCTTCATGTGGCAACAACTTACAGTTAAAGGTTCTGCAGACCTTAATCAGAGGCCCTCAGACCACATCTTAGATCCAGGGTACCTAAGTGAAATTTCCAAGAAGTCATAAGACTGTCTTTATAAAGATAACTAAGATGCCTATGTAGATTTATAATATAGGCACCGGGGTCAGCTTAAGAGGTGAACTTAGCCCATGTTCCCTGTAAAATAGTTATCTCCAAGTTATAATGCCCTGTTCAATGTAATTTCAGTTTGTTCAATGTAAACCGCACTGATGCAGAATAGCGCGGTATATAAGAGAATATAAATAAAATAAAAATAAATAAATAAAACTTGTGAGGCACTAGCTCAGGGAGCATCAGAATAGTGTACAGGAAGCCTGTCTCACTAGCTCATTCCCAGCCTGACTTCTGCCTCCGGAGCCTCGGCTGTGTTAAACATTAACACAGCCACGGGAGCATTTGCTTTTGCTTCTGTGGCTGCATTAATGCTCAGTAGAGCCACAGGAGCAAAAGCGTATGTCCCTGTGGCTGTGTTAAGCATTAATCCAATTGTATTAATGTTTAACACAGCTGTGGCTCTGGAGGCAAGGGGCAGACTGGGAGCTTAATACAGCCACAAGAGCATTTGCTTTTGCTCCTGTGGCTATATTAATACAGCGTTTGGAGCAAAAGCAAATACTCCCTTGACTGTGTTGCTGTGAGGAAGGAGGGGGGGGGGGTGGATAGGACTGGAAATTAGCTGATACTGGACTGAGGGGGCTGGTCAGGACTGAAAATGGGCTGATACTGGGCCTTGGGCTAATACAGGGGGCTGGGAGACTGGAAATGGGGTGATGGGACTGTAATGGGCTTATAACACAGGTACACTACCAAAAAACTGCCTCCAGTTTTGCAACTGATTCCTATAGATTTTGGGGTGCTGAATCCAGGAAAAATAGCCAAAATGTTCCATCACGTCACGTTTTCTTGCAAAATTAGATTTCTTACCCATATAAGGAATGTTCACATAATTTCTTTTTAGCCGACTGCAGTTTATTTTCTTGGCCCAAAATAGAGGTTGTAATGGTTAACTAACTAGAAACACTCCCTCATGATATTTTAGAGTGTTTTGTATTCATTTTATACATTAACAGGACAATTGGGAGGCGGGGGGCTAAATCCAGTACTCGCGCTGGCGCATGTTCTTTCCTGTTCGCCTCGCCTCGTTCGCTCGCTCGCTCGCTCAAACACGGTGGTTGCGACATGAACGTTCCTGTCAAATTTCAGTTTCTTGCAAGTTCATTATTACCTTTTGTTTGCTCAGTCGTAATCCAGCTTTATTCCGAAGTGGTTCACTACAGTTGTAGTTTGCAGTGCTGTGTATTTGTGATGGCTCACAGAGCCAGAGGTTGCGTCAACTCTCCGGACAGTTTTTGTTTTATTTGTGGGGAATATACCGTGAAAAAGCGGCAGAGGAACATTTCTGCATTTATTAAAAAAGTATATTTTGCCTATTTTGGTTTGAAGTTAGGCGATCAAGACAAACCGTGGGCTCCTCATAAAGTGTGCAAGATATGTGAGGAAGATCTACGCTTATGGATGAAAGGTAAAAAACAAGCATTTCGTTTCAGAATACCTATGATGTGGCGTGAACAAAGAGACCACAGCAGTGACTGCTATTTTTGCTCTTGCATTGTGAAGGGATACAACTTAAAAAATAAGAACGTAATAAGTTACCCCAACCTTCCCTCAGCAATTAGGCCTATGCCTCATAGCAACGAAGTACCTGTGCCTGAACCACCAAAATCTTTGGATCATATTTGTGTGGACGGTTCTGATCATGATGAGACTCATCAGATGGCTTTTCCCGATGAGTCCAGTACTTCCGAGTTTGAAACTGAACCAGATCCGAAACCTGAACTTTTCTCTCAAGCTGAATTGAATGATTTAGTCCGGGATTTAGGACTGCCAAAAGATGATGCCCAACTGCTAGGTTCTCGGCTTAAACAGAAAAATCTATTGTCACCAGGAACAACTTTTTATTGGTACCGCAACCACGAGACACAATTTTTGAAGTATTTCAGCAAAGAGGAAGATTTGGTATTTTGCAACGATATATACGGAGTGATGGAAAAGTTTAAACTCAACTATGATCCTGCTGAATGGCGGCTGTTCATTGATTCGTCAAAAGACAGCATAAAAGGTGTTCTTCTTCATAATGGCAACACATTCGCTTCAGTTCCTATTGCTCACTCTGTTATTCTCCAAGAAAAATACGAGAATTTGGCCCTAATTCTTCAGAAGATACGTTATGATGAGCATAAGTGGATGATTTGTGGAGACTTTAAAATTCTATCCATGCTATTAGGGCAGCAATCCGGTTTCACCAAATATCCCTGCTTCCTTTGCTTGTGGGATAGCCGGGCCCGCGACCTACACTGGGGGAAAAAAGACTGGCCAATTCGGGAGTATTTGAGACCCGGTGAGAAAAATGTTCTTCATGAGAGCTTGGTACCTCGTGATAAAATTCTATTACCACCTCTCCACATTAAGTTGGGTCTCATTAAGCAATTCATCAAGTCCCTTCCAAAAGATGGTGAGTGCTTTCGGTACCTTTGCTCAAAGTTTCCCCGACTTTCTGAAGCAAAGCTAAAGGAAGGAGTGTTTGTTGGCCCTGATATAAGGAAACTCATTTCAGATGGAGCATTCGCTGAAACGATGTCTGAGAAGGAAAAAGAAGCCTGGGATTCCTTCAAGGATGTTGTTCTCAAATTCTTGGGGAACAGGCGGGATGAGAACTATAAGGATATTGTTGCCAGGATGCTCAATGCCTTCAAAGAACAAGGCTGTAACATGAGCCTGAAAGTCCATTTCTTGCACAACCATGTGAACTACTTTCCCGAAAACTTGGGGGCGTACAGTGAAGAACAAGGTGAAAGGTTTCACCAGGACATCAAGGACGCAGAGAGAAGGTACCAAGGAAGATGGAACACCACTATGATGGCTGATTTCTGCTGGTTGCTGCTGCGGGAAACCCCAGATGAAAAATACGCCAAGCAGCGCACCAAGAGAAGCATTCGGGGGAAGAAGAAACGGGCCCACCAGGAGATTGATTGACCCAAGAATGACTTTAAAATCTAAACTGTGTTGACAAATATCGTGTTTTTACTAAACTTTGAAATAAAAATTTGCTAGTTATTACCACAGTGTCGGATCTCATTTATTAGAATTTTATTTTCACACCATCGGGTGTTTGTCTTCATGTATTGCAATGGTGCGGTTTGCGTTTTCTATTCTTACATACATACCTGTACAACATTTTTTGCACATTTCTTTGCTTTGCTTTGTGTCTAACCTCGCTCTTATATGCTCAATGTTTGTGCACATGTATGTGGCTGTTTTAAGTGCAGACAATTTTGCTACCATCACAGTGTGTTTTGTTGACATTACTCTATTCTTATGTGCTGCCTTGTTGCAATTTTCTTTATTCTTATTTGAATAACTACTAAACAATTAGTATAAAGAATTCATCCAAGAAACTTTTATCTCGATCGCACTCAATCTGAAACGTTCACCTCAAACTGCTAACCCAATGTAGCAAAAAATCTGTACATGATGGAGCAAATTGGTTACCAGATTTGGATTTAGCGCACCAAAAAACGTAAAAATCAATCAAAACAATAGAGGCAGTTAAAAAAAAAATTTTTTTAGTGTACCTGTGTAATGAGAAGGGAGGGGGCTGGGGCTGGAAATAGCCCAATGCTTGGTTTATGGAGGTGAGACTGAAGAAGGGCTGTGACTGGTGGTGGGGAGCTGGAAGGGAGCTAATTCTAGGGCTGGGGTCCTGGCCTTGAAAGGGAGCCGATGCTGGCAAATGCTAGGGTCAGGGTGGGAAAAAGAGAGAGATGAAGGGGGAATGAGAAGGGAGAGAAGGACAGATATTATGAGGCGTGGGGAAGAGCAAAGTCATAACCAGGGGACGGTTGAGAGGGAAGGTATAAGAATGCATGCTATGGTATGAAGCGCGCTTGTGCCGGGAAATGCCCTTTAAAGTTTCCCAGTGCTTCAAAGAAATACAGCCGCCAGCGTGAGGGAAAATGTCGATCTTCACACTGGCAGCAGTGCAGAGGTGAGCTGGAGCCTCCAGCGGGCTTCCCCAGCTCCCTCTGCAGCAGCCTAGTCAGTCTTGGGGGGGGGGGGATAGGATAGGACATGAAATGGCTGATGGGGGGCTTGGACTGGAAATGGGCCAATGGCAGGCTAGTATTGGAAATAGGCTGATGGGGGGGGGAGAGTCTTGGACTAGAAATGGGCTGATGTGGGTCTAGGATTGGAAATGGACTGATGGGGGACTCGGACTGGAAATAGACTGATGGGGAACCGGACTAGGACTGAAGGATACTATCAAAAGCAGAGAGGTTCCACAAAAGAGTAAAGTAGCCCAAATGCCCTCAAGTATGGAGCAGACAGAGCTTAAAGATCCCAATTTACCCATGTCTAACAATAGCCAAATTAACATGAATAAAATACATTATATAAAATGCTTGTATGCAAATACTAGAAGTCTAAAGAATAAGATGGGAGAGTTAGAATATATAGCACTAAATGAAAGGTTAGATATGATTGGAATATCAGAGACATGGTGGAAGGAGGACAACCAGTGGGATACTGTAATACCTGGGTACAAACTATATCGTAATGATAGAGCTGATCAAATTGGTGGAGGGGTTGCGCTCTATGTTAGAGAGGGCATTGACTCAGAAAGGTTTAAAATTTTGCAGAAAACAAAATCTGCTGTAGAATCTATATGGATTGAAATTCCATAAAAAAGGGGGAAGGTGATGGCAGTGGGCGTGTACTATCGAGCACCTGGCCAGAATGACCAAATGGATGATGAAATGCTCAAAGAAATCAAGGAAGCTAACAAAAGTTACAGCGCAGTAATGGATGATTTCAATTACCCCGGTATCGACTGGGTCAGTGTCACGTCAGGACATGCTAGGGAGATAAAGTTCCTAGATGAAATAAATGACTGCTTCTTGGAGCAGCTGGTTCATGAACTGACCAGAGGGGAAGCCATATTAGACCTAGTCCTTAGTGGAACACCAGATCTAGTGCAAGAGATAAGGGTATTGGGGCCACTTGGCAATAGTGATCATAGCAGGATTTAATTAGTGGAGGAGAGATAGTAAGGAAATCCACAGTACTACCTTTTAACTTTCGAAAGGGAGACTATGATAAAATGAGGAAAACAGTTAAGAAAAAACTAAAAGGAGCCGTTGCGAAGGTTAAAGACGTACATCAAGCTTGGGTGTTGTTGTTGAAAAAATACTATCTTGGAAGCCCAGACCAGCTGTATTCCATGCTTTAAGAAAAGTGGAAGGAAGTCCAAAAAACTGCCAGCATGGTTTAAAGGTGAGGTCAGAGAGGCTGTTGTTGCCAAAAAAGCCTCTTTCAGGAAATGGAAAAAAGAGCCAAACGACGAAACCTGGAAACAGCACAAGTACTGGCAAGTTAAATGCAAGGCATTGATAAGGCAGGCAAAGAGAGAATTTGAGAAGAAGCTTGCTGCGGAAGCAAAAACGTGAAATAAAGACCTTTTCAAGTACATTTGTAGCAAAAAACCTGTGAGAGAGTCAGTTGGTCCATTAGATGATAAAGGGGTTAAAGGAGCACTAAGAGGCGACAAGGCGATAGCGGAGAGACTGAATGAATTCTTTGCTTCGGTCTTTACTGAGGAAGATGTAGGGATGTTACCCATGACCGAAGTGGTATTTAAAGGTGCGGAAGAATTGAAGGAAATATCGATACATCGGGAAGATGTCTTACAACTATTAGATAAACTGAAGAGTAGCAAATCACCTGGGCCGGATGGTATACATCCAAGGGTGTTGAAAGAACTGAAATATGAGATTGCAGAACTGCTATCAGTAATCTGTGAACTATCATTAAAATCATCTCTAATACCTGAAGATTGGAGGATCGCCAGTGTAACGCCAATTTTTAAAAAGGGTTCCAGGGGTGATCCGGGAAACTACAGACCAGTGAGCCTGACTTCAGTACCGGGAAAAATGGTAGAAACCATCAGAAAGAATACAATTACTCAGCATGTAGATAGTCACAACCTAATGGCAGACAGCCAACATGGCTTTAGACAAGGAAGATCTTGTCTTACTAATCTGTTATGTTTTTTTGAAGGAGTGGATAAACAGGTGGACAAAGGTGAGTCGGTTGATATTGTGTATCTGGACTTTCAGAAAGCCTTTGACAAGGTCCCTCATCAGAGACTTTTGGCAAAACTAAAGAGTCATGGGATAGGAGGCAATGTACTATTGTGGATCAGGAACTGGTTAAAAGATAGAAAGCAGAGGGTAGGGCTAAATGGCCAATTTTCCCAATGGAGAAAGGTGAATAGTGGTGTACCCCAGGGATCTGTGCTGGGTCCGCTGCTTTTTGACATATTCATAAATGACCTGGAAAGTAGAATAACGAGTGAGGTTATCAAATTTGCAGATGACACAAAACTATTTAAAGTTGTTAAAACCCAAGAGGATTGTGAAAAATTGCAAGAGGATCTTGATAAATTGGAAGACTGGGCATCAAAATGGCAGATGAAATTTAATGTGGACAAGTGCAAGGTTATGCACATAGGGAAGAACAACCCAAACTATGGTTACACGATGCAAGGTTCCACATTAGGAACCACCACCCAGGAAAAAGATTTAGGCGTCATTGTGGATACCATGTTAAAACCTTTGGCCCAGTGTGCAGCGGCGGCCAAGAGAGCAAATAGAATGCTAGGTATGATAAGCAAAGGAATGGAAAATAAAACAAAATATATTATAATGCCTCTATATCGTTCCATGGTGAGACCGCACCTTGAATATTGTGTGCAATTCTGGTCGCCGTATCTTAAAAAGGATATAGCGATTTTTGAAAAGGTACAGAGAAGAGCCACCAAAATGGTAAAGGGGATGGAAGGATACTCCTATGAAGAAAGGCTAAAAAGGTTAGGGCTCTTTAACCTGGAAAAGAGACGGCTGAGGGGAGATATGATAGAAGTCTATAAATTAATGAATGGAGTGGAACGGGTAAACGTAGATCGATTGCTTACCTTATCAGAATATAGAAAGACTAGGGGACATGCAATGAAGCTACAGGGTAAACTATTTAAGACTAATAAAAGAAAATATTTTTTCACTCAACGTGTAATCAAACTCTGGAATTTGTTACCGGAGAATGTAGTAAAGGCTGTTAGTGTAGCTGGGTTTAAAAAAGGTTTGGACAAGTTCCTGGAGGAAAGGTCCATAAACCATTATTAAGAAGTGACCGAAGATATCAATGCTTGACCCAGTACAAGCATTGCGGAACTTGTGTCTCTTGGGGAAACTGCTAGGTACATATGACCTAGATTGGCCACTGTTGGAAACAGAATACTGGGCTTGATGGACCTTGGCCTGACCCAGTATGGCATATCTTATGTTCTTATGTTCTTAAATGGCTGATGGGGGGCTGGAATAGGACTGGAAATGACTGATTGGGGGCTAGGACTGGAAATTGGCTGATGGGGGGAGCTAGGACTGGAAATGGGTTGATGGGGTGCTAGGACCGGAAATGGGCTGACGGGGGGCTAGGATTGGAAATGGGCTGATGGGGGAGCTTGGACTGGAAATTGGCTGATGGGGGTCTAGAATAGGAATGGAAATGGCTGATGGGGTGCTAGAACTGGAAATGAGTTGATGGGGTGGGGCTAGAACTGGAAATGGGCTGATGGGGGGCTAGGATTGGAAATGGGCTGATGGGGAGAGCTTGGACTGGAAATGGACTGATGGAGGCTGGAATAGGACTGGAAAGTTCTGGATTTCAACTTCCTACCTAAAAGCCTAAATTTGGCTTCCAGAACCTCCCTATGACATTTTGCTATGTCATTCGTACCAATATGTACCAAGACAGCGGTTCATCGCCTGCACTATCTAAAACCTTGTCTAGGTGAGGTCCGCTACCTTTGCATCATGCAGGCATGTTACCAGGCGATCATCAAGTCCACAAGCCACCCAGCTATAACAGCTGTCCTAATCCTTCCCTTATGGGCACATGTCCCTGGAGAAACCTCCTTGGTGCGAGAGGGTTTTACTTCACCTGGAGGACAGGTCCTAGCTACAGGATCGCTTTGTGCCACACCGAAGTGATGTTCTCCTTTCACGTGACTTCTCTTCAACATGGCAATAGAGAGGCTGCCAGACTGGAGGTGGGACTTCAATAATACATCTCTGTAGGTCTCATCTATATACCTCTCTGTCTTCCTTTGGTCCTCTAGATGTGCTACTCTAGCATCCAGAGATCAGACTTGTTCTATGAGAGCAAAGAGCTTCTTGCACCTAGTGCACACGTAAAACCCCTCACCAACTGGGAGAAAATCGTACATGTGACACTCAATGCAAAAGACTGGATAGCTCCTATCTTGCTGTTGGACTGCTGTCTGCATCTTAGGAGTATGTTTACTAAATGGTGTTAAGGGAGCAGTATTTTCCATGCGTTAACGACAGCAATAAGGGGTTACCATGTGGTAAGTGTGCTGGGCCTGTTAGAGGTTTTCTGGCATTAAGGGGTGGTAGTGGACACTTACCATGCGGTAACAGGACACTAAGGGGTGGTAGTAAACATTTGTGATAATGGGACATGCTGCTTTCAGCTGTCTGGCATGCACCTTAACACAGGAAAGCAACTGAAATGCTGAAAGGGGGGGCAGGGAAGCCATTGGAGAAGGTATGGATGCAGGCACAATTAGTAGCTGATGGAGTTGATTCACCTGATGCCTGGCTATGTGACAGTATGTGTGATGAGCATGTTTGATCATACAGCAGGCCTGTGCTGTTGACTAGGTGAGATAGGCAGCTGCCTAGTGATGCTGATCAGTGTGGGTGTTAGCTGTCATGGGTAGATGATGGTGGCAGCAGAATCAGCAGAGGGGGTGCAGCAGCGTTGGGGTGCTGTGACAGGCATGCAGTCCTAGATACTCTTGAAAGCATATAACATGCTGTAAGCAACATTATAGTGTCGGTGAGGTGAAGACATGTATCCAGATATACTGTCACTGTGTGGCATGCCATAGGCCAGGACAGTGTCTGGGTGGAGGCAGCCAAGGGAGGACTGTCCATGAGTGCTCATGTGGAGCACTCACAGGAGAGGTGCACATGATATGGCTAACTGCTGCAAATGACCCCTGATGTCCATGTCCATGGTGGGGCAACTTATTGGCTGTGCCAGTAAGCTGCCCCACCATGATTTACCCTGATGGCCAAATGGTGGGTACAGGGCTATGCTGTGGAATTTCCAAGCAGAGAGTTTGCAATGTGTGTGGTGGATGGATATATGGGATCATACTGGCCAAAAGCATTTGGTGTGTGTGATCGAAAAGTAGCAGTGACATGGGGTACATGAAACATTTGTGCGGGTGAAACTGGTGCCTCTGCCTGTGCAACTGCAAGACAATACACCCAACAGAGTGGCATGATAGAAAGGGACAAGTTGACCCATTAACTCTGTGTGGAGCAAGTAATGATGGCAGAACAGTGCAGGGTATGGCTAAGCAATAAGTGTTATGTGCCTGAGTGTATAAAATATATCCTCTTTACATAAAGCTAGGAAGTCACAATGATGGCATAACAGAAAATGCATCCATACCAGTTGTCCCAGACATCTGCTGTGTATACAACACTTCTGCAATGCGCCGCCACTAAAGCCATGGCTCACAGATGTCCATGATGGGGAATGCCATGTTGGGCTATCCAACATGTGGCCATAACGCATAGAAACATAGAAGAATTATTGTCTGCAGATCACAACAGAGCCAGGACTGTGTGAGGTGTGCAAGTGATCTGAGTAGCACCCACGCACAAAATGAACAAGTGGGAATCAAATCCTGAACCTTTGACTGTGGAGACATTGCAACCAACCAGTAGGTTACACCTCCACACAGATCTAAGTAGACTGCAGGACTCTGATCAAACTGTTTGCTGGGTGTTCCGGAATAGGTTGGGCCCTCCAGTACCCATGAGGCACTGCACATGCAAAACAGCAGTCTGAAGCTGAAGAACCAATGGAGAATTCACTGATTCAGCATATCAGCTCAGTAAGATGCACTGGCTGCATGTGCTACATGCACATAACATCTGCAAGCCGTGCTGCAGAGCAGTTTCAGCTGTAACACTCGTTGCATAGCCAGGTACCCAGTACTTGGTCTACTGAACCTGCATGGTTAGAGATGCTCTCTGCTGGCCATGCTGCAGGTCCACATCAGCGCTAGTGTATGGCAGGTATTGTCTGCAGTATGTTATGCTTTTCTTGTTGTTTCCTGCATGCAGTAGGTGACAGCAACAACTTGGTCCTGTGTTCTGCCCATGTTAGACACTAACCGTCCGATGTCAGTGTTCAATGTCAATATGCAGCTGCCATGGACAGTCACTGCAGTGGGGGCAGATAGGCTGGTGTGGGGCTACTACTTTCCTGCCATGACTCTAGTGAGTAGGTCATGAACCACTGCTACCCCAACCATTGAGGACTAACAGTTGACTACAGCACAGACAGTAAGACTGCCCCTGCTGCCCTTCACTGGGCTGTGTCAGCCAAGCACAAATCAACTGTGGTTGGTCTGCTGGTCAGCACGCACGACTTGTGCTTAGAATGACCATAAGCACCCTGCCTTGGGATACTCAGCATTTACATCCAGCATTTTTCTCAGTGATTGGCACCCCCAGACAGAGAATGCATCCACATCACTGGAGCCAAACATTATAATAGCTCTATGTGGATACATAGTCGCGCTATGGTCACTTTTGGTCATAGTAAGAGTGCCATCTCAGCATGACATGCAGAGGCCACCCAGGAAATGCATGTGGCAGATGGGCACACTGGCATCTAAGCCATTGACCCTACCATTGTGACAAACACATCCAGGCTAATTTGCAGTTTCAGGCGGATACCTACAATCCTCTGCCTTAGCTTATTCACATTTTCGAAAAAAGGCTGGGAAAAACTTGGACAATGTGAGCCAAAGTGCAGTGCAGAAAGCCACAGGACAAAGGGGAGCCATACACACACACACACACACGCATACTCTCTCAATGGCGCATTGTACAAAAGTGGCGATGGTTGGCATTCCTGCTTTCCATTCCTGTCTCAATGTGTGCTCTGTTTGCAGACGCTATTAGGTTGCCTTGGCCTCACCACACATTTTTACCGTATGGTCACTGTGGTATTAGCCTCCACCCTTGCTGGTTGCCTCCTTGGAGGTTGCACATGCTGGGAGCTGTACTTGCACTGTCAACTAAACCTTGTCCACAGGAAGATGCAATACAGATACCCCAGTGGGGGTCCCAAACCTGTGACCCTCTGCATATATACACACCAACAGTGTGTGTTGCACCACAGTACTGCTATATGAGGATAACAGCTCCTGTTACTGACATGCTTCGCTTCATCTGGCCTTTGGACCATGCTGCAATGCACATGGTGCACACAACCAGGACAAGGCTTCTGTCTGCTGCAGGCTGGTGCCACTTCCCATGCCACCACCACCACCCCACCATGCAGACATGCCCACACACTGCCAGATTGGGTGGGGGGCAGGAACACACATGGATGGCCATGCAGCCCCTCCACCAGTTGCCCATGCAGGGGACCCATCACTGCCTGCCACTGGTGGGGGGATGGCAGCCACTGCTGTGATATTTCCCTGGGCACCTGCATTTTCCATCTACCTGGAGGGCTACAGCTGCAGACACTATCAGCCTCCACAGCTGGGTTCAGTGGCACGGGGGGGGGGGGGAACCGCCAGCATCTCTTCCACTGGTGCCATGCCCCTTGGACTGCCCCATGTGGCACATCTTTGTTCCATACCAGCAGTATGTCTGTGTTCTACCACTGTCACTGTATGATCATGACAGACATCACAGATGGTGCTGCAGATGGAAGGATTCCCCTATGTGAGGAGCTTAGGTCTCCTCAATCTGTTGGTGAGATGGCCGGGGGGAGGTATGATAGGGGTCTATACAGTACTGAAAGGCGTGGAATGGTTTATGATTGTTAACACCATCACAATACAGGGAGACTAGGGGACAGGCACTGCCACTACAGTGTAACGCATGTCAGACACATTGGGGCATATCATTTGTCATTCAATGCATTGGCACACAGGGTTTGCCATGGTCCCGAAACCCCCCCCCCCAAAAGAAAAACCATCGGTGTCCTTTTAGGATCCACTTAGGTAACTATGCCCTTGATTAGCCACTACTGGACAGAGGATAGTGGGCTTGAAGGACATTGGTATGACACAGTATGACATATTCTGAACTTATGTTCTTATGCCCCTCTGTGCCACCTGGGCAGCTGCCTAGTCTGCCATGTCCACCAGCACCCCCACTGCATGACCACTGTGCCACCTTCTGTGCCCCATTTGCACCATCAGCATGGTGCCCTTTCCTACTTGAGCACCATGCTGTTTCTGCTAATGGAGCACTACTATCACTTTCTTGGGCTTCCTTGTCACTGCTTCACATTGCTGATGCTAAAATAGTCTCTTTCCCCTCTACAAACACCTTTTCCACAAGGTTTTCATTAGTGATTGGGTTCCCAGCATTAAGGGGCTTTTCAGGCCACTGTGCAATCAGTGGTATGGGAGAACATACTGTAATTTCCCACTCCCTGCCCCATTCATGCCCACTCTGTGCCCTTAACGCTGCCAGTGCCTTTACCTCACCTTAAGGCAACATTTTTTCGGTGTTAACAGCACACATGCTCCCTTACCGCCATTTACTAAACACCCCCTTTAGTTTTAAGATTTTCTTTAGCTATTTAAGTTGTTTATTAATTAAAGTTACTAGGGATACTTGGAATACAACTATACCTAATAAGTTTAAGGGACTTTGTTCACCTCAATATTAATTAATTTCAGAGCCTTAACTAATCTATCCCTACTGAGGAAATTAAGCTGACCCTGAAAATGAATCTGGTCACCTCTTTTCCTTTTATAGGTTTAAGATCCTATATAGCTAATTCCTCGGGTGGGTGGTAGGTGGGAAGGAAAGAACACTTAGTAAAAGCTGGCTTGCTACACAGTGCTCTAACCTGTGCTTCTAAGGTAATCTATTAAAAATTTCCTGGGTGATTCACACAGCCCTTGGTTTGGGAGAGGGAGCCTTTCAAATTGCCCCTTTGATTTAGCACTTGGCTTTAACACCTATTTAAAACAATTTCACTGGTTTCAACATTCCTATCTGCAAGGCCTTTTTGTAAAGGTTTCAAGAAACAATTTCTTTCTTTCTACTCAAATATATACATAAGAACATAAGATATGCCATACTGGGTCAGACCAGGGTCCATCAAGCCCAGTATTCTGTTTCCAACAGTGGCCAATCTAGGTCATATGTACCTAGCAGTTTCCCCAAGGGACACAGGTTCCACAATGCTTGTATTGGTTCAAGCATTGATATCCTGGGTCCCTTCTTAATAATGGTTTATGGACCTTTCCTCCAGGAACTTGTCCAAACCTTTTTTAAACCCAGCTACACTAACAGCCTTTACTACATCCTCCGGTAACAAATTCCAGAGTTTGATTACATGTTGAGTGAAAAAATATTTTCTTTTATTAGTCTTAAATAGTTTACCCTGTAGCTTCATTGCATGTCCCCTAGTCTTTCTATATTCTGATAAGGTAAACAATCGATCTACGTTTACCAGTTCCACTCCGTTCATCAATTTATAGACTTCTATCATATATCCCCTCAGCCGTTTCTTTTCCAGGTTAAAGAGCCCTAACCTTTTTAGCCTTTCTTCATAGGAGTATCCTTCCATCCCCTTTACCATTTTGGTGGCTCTTCTCTGAACCTTTTCTAAAATCGCTATATCCTTTTTAAGATACGGCGACCAGAATTGCACACAATATTCAAGGTGCGGTCTCACCATGGAACGATAGAGAGGCATTATAATATCTTTTGTTTTATTTTCCTTTCCTTTCCTTATCATACCTAGCATTCTATTTGCTCTCTTGGCCGCTGCTGCACACTGAGCTGAGGGTTTTAACATGGTATCCACAATGACGCCTAAATCTTTTTCCTGGGTGGTAGTTCCTAATTTGGAACCTTGCATCGTGTAACCATAGTTTGGGTTGTTCTTCCCTAGGTGCATAACCTTGCACTTGTCCACATTAAATTTCATCTGCCATTTTGATGCCCAGTCTTCCAATTTATCAAGATCCTCATGCAATTTTCCACAATCCTCTTGGGTTTTAACAACTTTAAATAGTTTTGTGTCATCTGCAAATTTGATAACCTCACTCGTTATTCCACTTTCCAGGTCATTTATGAATATGTCAAAAAGCAGCGGACCCAGCACAGATCCCTGGGGTACACCACTATTCACCTTTCTCCATTGGGAAAATTGGCCATTTAGCCCTACCCTCTGCTTTCTATCTTTTAACCAGTTCCTGATCCACAATAGTACACTGCCTCCTATCCCATGACTCTTTAGTTTTGCCAAAAGTCTCTCATGAGGGACTTTGTCAAAGGCTTTCTGAAAGTCCAGATACACAATATCAACTGACTCACCTTTGTCCACCTGATTATTCACTCCTTCAAAAAAACATAACAGATTAGTAAGACAAGATCTTCCTTGTCTAAAGCCATGTTGGCTGTCTCCCATTAGGTCATGATTTTCTACATGCTGAGTAATTTTATTCTTTATGATGGTTTCTACCATTTTTACTGGTACTGATGTCAGGCTCACCGGTCTGTAGTTTCCCGGATCACCCTGGAACCCTTTTTAAAAATTGGTGTTACATTGGCGATCCTCCAATCTTCAGGTATTAAAGATGATTTTAATGATAGTTCACAGATTACTAATAGCAGGTCTGCAATCTCATATTTCAGTTCTTTCAACACCCTTGGATGTACACCATCCGGCCCAGGTGATTTGCTACTCTTCAGTTTATCTAATAGCTGTAATACATCTTCCCGATGTATCGATATTTCCTTCAATTCTTCCGCACCTTTAAATACCACTTCAGTCATGGGTAACATCCCTACATCTTCCTCAGTAAAGACTGAAGCAAAGAATTCATTCAGTCTCTCTGCTATCGCCTTGTCACCTCTTAGTGCTCCTTTAACCCCTTTATCATCTAATGGACCAACTGACTCTCTCACACTTTTTTTGCTACGAATGTACTTGAAAAGGTCTTTACTTCGTGTTTTTGCTTCCGCAGCAAGCTGCTTCTCAAACTCTCCCTTTGCCTGCCTTATCAATGCCTTGCATTTGACTTGCCAGTGCTTGTGCTGTTTCCAGGTTTCGTCGTTTGGCTCTATTTTCCATTTACTGAAAGATGCTTTTTTGGCAACAACAGCCTCTCTGACCTCACCTTTAAACCATGCTGGCAGATTTTTGGACATCCTTCCACTTTTCTTAAAGCGTGGAATACAGCTGGTTTGGGCTTCCAAGATAGTATTTTTCAACAAAAGCTAAGCCTGATGTACGTCTTTAACCTTTGCAACTGCTCCTTTTAGTTTTTTCTTAACTATTTTCCTCATTTTATCATAGTCTCCCTTTCGAAAGTTAAAAGGTAGTACTGTGGATTTCCTTACTATCCCTCCTCCACTAATTAAATCAAAGGCGATCATGCTATGATCACTATTGCCAAGCGGCCCCAACAACCTTATCTCTTGCACTAAATCTGGTGTTCCACTAAGGACTAGGTCTAATATGGCTTCCCCTCTGGTCGGTTCATGAACCAGCTGCTCCAAGAAGCAGTCATTTATTTCATCTAGGAATATTATCTCCCTAGCATGTCCCGACGTGACACTGACCCAGTCGATACCGGGGTAGTTGAAATCACCCATTATTATTACTGCGCTGTAACTTTTGTTAGCTTCCTTGATTTCTTTTAGCATTTCATCATCCATTTGTTCATTTGTTCATTCTGGCCAGGCGCTCGATAGTACACCCCCACTGCCATTGCCTTCCCCCTTTTACATGGAATTTCAATCCATATAGATTCTACAGCAGATTTTGTTTCCTACAAAACTTTAATCCTTTCTGACTCAATGCTCTCTCTAATATAGAGAGCAACCCCTCCACCAATTTGATCAGCTCTGTCATTACGATATAGTTTGTACCCAGGTATCACAGTGTCCCACTGGTTGTCCTCCTTCAACCATGTCTCTGATATTCCAATCATATCTAACCTTTCATTTAGTACTATATATTCTAATTCTCCCATCTTATTTTTTAGACTTCTAGCATTTGCATACAAGCATTTTAGAGAGTGTATTTTATTCATATTAATTTGGCTATTGTTAGACATGGGTAATTTGGGATCTTTAAGCTCTGTCTGCTCCATACTTGAGGGCATTTGGGCTACTTTACTCTTTTGTGGAACCTCTCTGCTTTTGATAGTATCCTTCAAAGATACATTCTTCCGAACCATCCGCTCTTGGGCAACTGTTGGCTTTCCCCTAATATCTAGTTTAAAAGCTGCTCTATCTCCTTTTTAAAGGTTAATGCCAGCAGCCTGGTTCCATCCCGGTTAAGGTGAAGCCCATCCCTTCGGAAGAGCCCCTCCTTTCCCCGGAATGTTCCCCAGTTCCTAACAAATCCAAAACCCTCATCTCTGCACCATTGTCTTATCCACGCATACCCTATTCTACCTTCTATGCTAAGCTATACTCTGATTTAATTTAAATAAAAACTCACTGGTGGTACTTAGCCCTGACTGACTTAACAAAAGACATTGAATTCTAAAATACACAGATTTATCAGCATTAACCCAAAGCATTCCCCTTTCCCCAAGATTTAGAGAAGCTCCCAGCAGGTAAATACTTACAAGTGCAGATTTCATTCCAAAAGTAGCAGTCTTTTTTGATAATCCTTAAAGACTTTAAAAACAACAACAACAAAAAAAGCAGTGCCATTCCTCTCCCTATGCACCCAAGCATCCGTCTAGCTTTTGCCGTCGCCTTTTCTACACGTTTAGCTACTTTAAGATCATCAGATATAATCACGCCTAGGTCCCACTCTTCTTTAGTGGACAAAAGTACTTCACCCCCTACACTATGCCACTCCATTGGATTGCTGCAGCCCAAATGCATGACCTTGGCATTTTTGAACATTAAATCCGCAAAGAGACAAACCTTACCTGACAGCCCTTCCGCTATATCAATAGCAAAGATGTTAAAAAGAATTGGACCAAGGACAGAACCCCGGGGCACACCACTGGTAACCTCATTCTCCTCTGAATGAGCTCAATTTACCTGTACCCTTTGTCGCCTCCCACTCAACTAATTTCTAACACAAGCAGTAACTTTAGGGTTAATTTCTAGGGTGCTCAGTTTGTTTATATGTCAACTGCTTTACTGAAATCTAAATACACCACATCTTGGGCTCTCCCTCAGTCCAGCTCCCTGTTCACCCAGTCAAAGAAATACATCAGATTTGCCTGACAAAACTTGCCTCTGGTGAATCCATGCTGCCTCGGATCCTGTAATCCGCTGGATTCCAGAAACCTCACTATTTTCCCTTTCAGCAGCACTTCCAATAATTTACTCACTACCAAGGTTAAACTAACTGGCCTGTAGTTTTCAACCACATCCTTACTTCTACTTTTGTGTTAAGGGACCACATGCGCCTCTGTCCAGTCCTTTGGCACCACTCCCGACTCCAACGAGGCATTGAAAAGGTCAGTCAGTGGAGCTGCTAGAATGTCCCCAAGTTCCCTCAGTATTCTAGGGTGTATCCCATATGTTCCCATCACTTTGTTTAGCTAGTTTCTCATGAACACAGTCTTCTGAAAATTGTTCAAGATGCCCCTCGCTTCTGTTCCTGTTTGTGGGTGTTTTCTGAGGTCCTGCTCCTGGTTCTTCATCTGTGAACACAGAACAAAAATATTTGTTAAGCAATTTTGCTTTATCCTCTTCTGCTTCTTCATATTCCTCCCCTTCACCCTTGAGTCTGACAATACCACTTTTGCCCTTCCACTTCTCACTAACATATGAAAAATGTCTTATCCCCCTATGTACTGCATTGGCTATTTCCTCCTCTTTTTGAATCTTTGCTGTCCTGACTACTTTGCTAGCTTCTCTAAGTTTTTCCAACTATAGATGCTTGTCTTCCTATCTCTGTGATCTCTTGTATTTCATGAAGGCTTTCCTCTTTTTCTTCACCTTTTCAGCTACTTCTTTCAAAAACCATAGCGTTCACCTTTTCCTTTTACCTTTAATTACTATTTTAACAAAAAGGTTGGTTGCCCTTAAAATATCCCCTTTCAGTTTTGCCCACTGCTTTTCTACATCCCCTAGCTGTTCCCATCCCGCTAACAACGCCCTGAGGTATTGGCCCATTTTGGCAAAGTTAGTTTTCGTAAAGTCTAGGAATTTTAACATCCCTAGTCCTAATACTGAACCACAACATCTGGTCATCACTGGATGCAAAATGAACTCCCACTATAACATCATAAACACTTTCATCATTGGTAAGCACCAAGTCCAGTAGGGCCCCTTCACGTGTGGGTTCTGTTACCAGTTACCTGAGTAGTTCTCCCTTTAGAGAATCCAGGATCTCCTTACTTCTAGATGATACTACAGCAGGAATGTGCCAGTCAACATCTGGCATATTGTAATCCTCTATCAGTAGACTTCCCCTTTCCTAGCAATGCTGTGTATCTCTTCAATTAACTATCCGTCCACCTCTTCCTTCTGTACAAATAGATTTCTCTTTCCCTCTTTCTAGTTTAATCCATGGTACCTCCTCTCTCCCTTTTAAGTTCTGTAGTTCCAAAGCTTTAATATTATTTTTTACATATAGTGCCACTCCTTCTCTTCTTTCTACCCTGTCCTTTCTGAATAAAGTGCAGCCTGGTATAGTTACATCCCAATTATGGTTTTCTGTGAACCATGTTTTGTAACAGCTACTAAATCCAAATCAGCCTCTCCCATTAAAGCTTCAACATCTGGGATCTTATTTCCCATGCTGTGGGCATTTATACACACCACTTTCCATATGTTGTTCCTTTTACCCATTTCCATAAAGGTATTTAATGTATCACCTACCTGGGGGCTTTCACCTACCTAGGGGCTTTCTTCACACATCCCCAATGAATCTAGTTTTAAAGCCCTCGTCAGCCTTCTTCCTCCGACAAATCCGTGCAGTCCGCCCTTTCTTATCCCCTTCAGCTCTCACAACTTTGTTGCTATCTCTGGTTATGTCACGGGTGGATTTCGCGAACTAAATCTTCGTCGGCCTTTCCAAATCCCAACAGTCCCGGTTACAACGGATTCAGAATACTGCTGCTCGTCTTGTCACCCATTCTTCCCCCCGTGATCACATAACACCCCTACTATTTCATCTCCACTGGTTGCCCTTTCCCCACCATGCTCATTTCAAGCTTCTTATCCTGGTTCATAAAGCTCTCCATACAGGCACCCCTCAATACTTGACAGACCTTCTTTCCTTTCACTCTCCTAGGTACACCCCTTGCTCCTTCCACCTTAACCGCCTTACCCTTCCCTCCCCTTCCCATGCCTACTTACAGTCTACTCGTTCCTCTGCTTCTTTTTTGCTGGCCCCGCCCTCTGGAATTCCCTCCCCTCTTCACTCCGCCTGGAACCTCACCACCCCACATTCAAACAAAATTTGAAAAACCCACCTCTTTTCCTTGGCGTTTGATGTCCCCTCCCCTTTCGTGTGAATCCCACTTGCCCTATCCTCTGTTTTCCTCATGTCTTGCTCTCATTTATGTTTTGGTCTTGTCTCTCTTGTCTTTATTGCTTTTCTATCAAGAAATTGTAATTCTTTTCCACTTTATTGGCTTTGGCCTTCTTTTAAATTTGGTTTTATTGTACACCGCTTTGCTTGCCATTGAAAGGCGGTTTTTATCAATGAAATAAAAGATAAACATAAACATAAACATTAGCCAGACTGCTACTAAAGACATATTGACCCTTCTTGGACAGATGGACACCATCTCTGCTCTGCAACATTTGGAACAGCATCTCATGGTCCAGGAAACCAAAACACTCTCGATGACACCATCCACACAGCCATGCATTCTTCTCCAGAATGCAAGCTTCTCTGCCTTGGCTTTACCCTCGACAGGGAGGATTGAAGAGGACACCACCTGTGCCTCTCTCTGCTTCACTGTCTGTCCCAGAGCCATGAAGCCACTTTTGATACTCTCAGAGGAATATCTGGCAGTATCATTTGTGCCAACATGGATTAGCAACATTGGGTAATAGTCAGTGGACTTGATGAGTCTCAGCAAACTCTCCGTAACATCTCAGATTTTGGCACCTGGCAGACAGCATCCCTCTCTGGACATCAAGTCAGGTCAGCAGATGGATGCTTCAGTACCCCTCAGAAGAGAGTCATCAACCACCACTACCCTTCACTTCCTTGTGTTCACTGACTCCGCAACTTTAGGGTGCTCAAGCTCTGGTTCTTCCCTTTCCAGCGATTCTTTCACCTCCTCCACTTCCAGGGCTGCATAATGGTTCTTCATTTCAAGAGCTGGAGAAGTTGGATTTGTGATTCTGCAGACCCTGGTGACTTGTGGTCCAACCTTTGTCATTCTGTAGGCTCCCACCTTCTTCTCTGCTGCAAGAAGCATCTCATCAATGGACTTCTCACTGTCTTGAATGATGCCTCAGCCTCACCACCTCCTCTGAGTCCCTCCACTTGTTGCCTGAGAGACCCTCTGTCTGCAGGCATCCTGCACATGGAACTTGTCCTTCAACTGGCATTGGGACCTCTATATGGACAGATGCAAAATCTGTAATGGGGGCAACAGCTTTGGCAATATGTTTTTCCCAGCCTTTGTTCAGTCAGTGGAGCTTAGGTATCTGTTAAAGCAAAAGAGAGAGACCTATCAAAGTATCAGTTGATTTCCCAGCTGTCCTTTCAGAGAAAAAGCAGTTGAATCTCTTTAAGTTTGTTCAAAGTCCCTTTGTGTATTTAATTGAAGAGGTGCCCTATAAAGCAAGGCTGCTCACTGGGGTGGGGGGAGTTGGGGGGTGGGGGCTTAGAGAGGGAACTAACACCTGATGAGGTAGCTTCAAAGAGCTAAGAAAGATACTAAAAGCAGAATTTTAAACCTACCCCACTAAGGAAAATATTTCCCCTTTTAAACTAAAGCACCAAAAAGAATGTAACTTTGTTTTTAAAAATGTACTTAAACCCCTTTTAAGAGCTCCCAGGCAGAGAGCTGTAATATTTAAAAAGCCACAAGCTCTTACCTTTGCTTGAAATGTAGACCCCCTGTTAGGAGTGCCTCAACAGTGCAAGGCTAGGAAGCATTTTATGCAGGCCTCAGCTGCTCTCAGTTCCTTCACAGGCTAATCAGGGCCACTATATCTGATGAGGTGTCAGTAGCTTCAAAGGGCTGAGAAAGATACTAAAGCAGAGTTTTAAACCTACTCCACTAAAGAAAATATTTCCCCTTTTAAACTAAAGCACCAAAAAGAATGTCCCTTTTAATAGCACTGGATGTCTCACAAATGTGAGTTGTGCTATGGGAGAGAAGTGGTCCCCTTTTGTCTGCGGTCCGGTCCCGAGGTGAGCAACTCCCTTCGCCCGGCTAGGGCAGCCAGTTTGTCTGTGTTGACTGAAGCTCCACGATGCTGTGGTCTAATTCCATTTAGGGCGGATTCTGACTTATGGGCATTCAGTTCATAATCTCACAGATAGTAGCTTTGACCCAATTTGCTCCTCAGCCAAGCATATACACCAAGTGCCTGATTCTGTCCCACAAATAGCGGGGATGGATGTCCCGCTATGTTGTGCCCTCCCCGCTGGCTTCTAACCTCATGCCAATTGTATGGGGAGGTAGATGGTGGGGCAGGGAAAGGAGGATCGGAGATGGAGTTAGGGTGGGCAATGCGCGGGTGGGCGGGGTTTGCTGGCCCTGTATGTCCAGGGCCGATTCTAATGTGGGCCATGTATGTCCAGGGCCACGGCAACTTGTGCAGGGAAGTTATTCCACCTCCAAAGTGGAATAACTTTCCTGGACATTTTTTTTTTGACAGGCGTGGATGGGGGGCAGGCAGGGCCCAAGGACATTACTTAGGAGGTCCAGACAGGAGTTTGGACTGCAGGGGAAAACCTTTGTTCAGTCAGCAGCTGGGATTGCGGCTTTACAATGGAGCCATGGTGCCATGGGCAGCTGGATACATGGCGCCTCGGCTCCATTGTAAAGCCCTGACTGAGTTAGTCGGGCTTTCCAGTAGGTGCAGGCCGGGCTGAATCACAGTCCTGGCCTGCACCTACAAGGCTGTTTGCGATTCTGGTTCCCTGGGAGCTAGATGTGCCCCAAAGGACCAGAATCACGACCCCATCTCTATACATCTGGTTCAAACCGGACGTACAGAGGGACTGTACATTCTGGGATGCAATGAGCCTGCAATTTGACCGAACCTGCATTTCCTCTCATACTGAGACGGATTACTATTGCAACAACACATCATCAATGGGGTAAAACTAACTTGTCTCACCATGGTCTAAACTCAGCTCACATCCCATATTAGTAGGTGAACAATCCAAAACACGTGGGTGAATTCTGCTTCACAATGATAGGAAGAGTCGACATCGAAGGATCAGAAAGCGATGCCGCTGTACAGGGCCGTACCAAGACTGAAATGCACCCTGTGTGATTTGCACATCGGGTGCGTGCCCCCCCCCGCACCTCCATTTAGACACTTTATGGGGGTGTGGGAGGGAGGGGGCGCGTGACCAATCTGCAAGGCGCCGGCACGCTAAGGTAGGTCTGGTCCCTATGACCACGCCCCTGCTTAAAACCCAAGAAAGTCAGAAGGTTCATGACGGGCCCCCTGCTGTTATGGTCTGTTAGTCATATGAAAATCAAATCAAAGCAAGGGGGGGGGGGGCCTTTGCCTTCTGCTCCCATGGGAGAGGTTTGGATCCTCCCTGAGCGCGCTTGAGAACGGTTTCACAGAATGTACCTTGCCCCAGTCACAACTCCTACCTGCCACTGTCCCTGGAGTGGGCTGCACCCACGTTGGCACTGCGGTACTTAGAAGCAAGAAAGAGCCCCCCTAGGCTTCCCCCTCCCCCCCCAACGCTTTCACCCATGGTAAGTGGATAAAAAACATCCTTATAATGAAGGCAAATGAAAAAATTGCCCATGGGTGATAAACGTATTATTTTTTGTGAATCTGACTAGCAAAACCTTAATCAACTTTTTCAGACTTTTGTACAAGTTGGCCTTATAACCATATAAAAATTATCTTCCATTATCTTGACTTAATAAGTTATTTTATTGCTTTCCTATGAGGCTGGCATAAATAAATACCTTGAATACGTACTTCAAAATGAAGTTGGGCATTATGTACGCTGACGCTTAGACCCATGATTTTGGTCTCTTGCCTTCATTGTGAAAGTGATATCATAGGAGCCGTAGCATATACTCAAGGATGCCGTTATTCCACCCAATTCAAGATGATCGTGCTTCAGTACAGTGACTATAATGCAAAGACAATAATGGAATTTCATGCATAGTGTAATGAAGCTTGTGGAAATATATTAAGTTATTTCTGAGTTGGGGGCAGTTCTATAGCTCCATATTTGGATGGAGGTTTATTTGGCTTTCTCATGATTCTACAAAGCATCTGTTTGATATTTTTTATGTGAATATTTCTACATCACTGAAATCAATGAAATAACCTGCCAGAAATCTTAAGTCCCAAACTTTGAGTTAATTGAGGCTTGCTGTGATCAGTGACTCAAAAGGGCAAACCACACCCACCCAGGCAACCATTACTCCCACAATCTCACTTAAAATTCTATATGCATTGGCTTAGAGGGTGGCATTCGCTTAGGAGACTAGAAACGCTCATTTAGTTCCGTTATCCAGACACTAATTTTTCATTTGCAGCTTTAATTTTTATGAAGTTAGATTTGAGCATTACTAAAGAAAACCCTTAAATCTAATGAATGTAGCAAAATGGGGATAAGACTCTTCACAGTTTTGGGATGCTCACAAGCATCTTGCTTTCTAGTTAGTAACACCTGTTTGGATATTTAAAAATAACAATGATGTTTTGGTAGTAGGATGAAGGCCCACTGATAATAGACAAATGGAGATATTACATATCAGGTTTATATGCCTAGTCACAATAATTGTTACGGGAATATTTTCACAAAATGTGGCAAGAGCCTTAATCACTACAAAGCTCTCTTTGCATTGTGAAGAGATAAGCTCCTGCCAATTGTTCATTTTTATCCTGTGTAGATCAATGTGCAAAGAGGATAATTGATTTTACAACCACTGTGCGCTTGCAATATGCAGCTTAGGTAATCCTCTGTCATAAATATAAAGGCTTATTGTAGTGATGTCAGCTTTTTTTGGGAGGTAAGCCATCTGGCTTCATGCTTGGGCAAATCTTCAAAATTGAACATCGTTATATCATTTAAATATTCTAGACTGCAAATACCCTAAAAGGTTAAATGGTAGTTGGAGAAGAGAGTACACGCTCCTCTGATATCCGGAATAACTTTTTCATTCCAAAAAAGTAAAAAAGGAAGGGAAATGCAGGCCACTCATTTGTCCTGGTTAGGGTACATACTGCTAAATGTTATGGTTTTCCCGCTCTTGCAAAACCTAGCATGCAGGGGAGGATGCATTCCCAGTCATTGGGAACAGATGTCCCTGTTCCTCATCCTTCTTTTAGCATGGGGACGTCCTATGTGGCCCAGGGTCCCATGAATCCATTTTGGGCAAGTGAGAAACCTCAAAAATCAGGATGAACAGCTGCCATGTAGGTGGCCATTTTGGGGGCAGATGTTTTGAATACCTAGCTGCAGCGTTGTGCACTCTAGGACATTCATTTCATCAACATGTGGCCTTCACACCTCTTAGAAAGCTTATAGCAATTATTATGCATACATTACGGGAATGCCAGGGAAAAGACAACAATCAAAGTCCTGAAGGTGCTGACCCCCTTGCCTTTTGGTACCTAGCAGCCTTGCGCTAATCATATCTACCGATCTACTGGGGTGTTCTCTTCAAAGACGTGCTGGTGCTGCCTAGCCTGGACGCAACCTGGTATCATTGACTATAGTGCCACTGTGTACCCAGATCACTTGGATCCACAAACATTTAGAAGCATAGGTCAGAGCACTGTATAGCAACAACCAACTTTACCTAAGTATTATGTCCCTCCCACTCACCAAAACTCCTACCCCGCCCAGGCCATAATCCTAGCGTTAGTAGGCTCTTAAATCTATTAAAGGGAACGTAGTGGTCAACTTCACTTTCAGATTCAGCTGGTTATACTTATCCAGGAAGAGATTAATTAAGACCCGTATATTAGTTAATCTTGAGGTGAACAAAGTCCCTTAAAATTATTCAGGTATAGTTGTATTACTACACGTATTGCTAGCAACATTAATTAATAAACAACTTAAATAGCTAACACAAAACTTTAATATAACATGTAGACAGCAGTCCAGCAGCTTGATGGGGGCTATCCCGTCTTGGCGATTGAGTGGCACATGTACAACTTTTCAAGTTGTGGGAGGGGTCTTAGGTGTGCCCTAGAATGCACGCACGCTTTGCTCTCAGGGAACTGTCTGGAGACTAGAGTAGTAGACTTGGAGGACCTAAGGAAAAC